>OX463228.1:51216548-52416548 GCA_949820135.1 Sylvilagus floridanus
GAGTCAGGGACGACACAGGGCCTCAGACCCAGACTCCGCAACACACACGGGAGCACCAAGGCAGCCCCACCCAGGAGCCCTGGCTGGAGAGGACTCACAGGTGCGGGAACCACTGGGAAGAGGGCGAGGGAAAATGGGAGTGCACACCCACAGGAAGCTTGTCAAATCTAGGAGCAGAGGCGAGGAGGGAGCACCAGGGAGACAAAGGACAAGTGGACAGTGTGGGAACAAATTTCACAACACTGCACCTCTTAGAAAACACAAAAGGTGCTTTACAAAAAACAAAACAAGTAGAAGGAGAAAAACGCAGCAGCCCAGAGAACACAAGCTGCTGGATGAAACCTGCCGGGAGATGAGGCTCTGAGCAATCGTCCCCCCGGGAATCCCCCCTCAGAAGGCCGAGAAAGGCAGGACAGAACACGGGCGCTCACGGTGGACGGACGCTCTCTTAGGCTCATAGCAGTCCTCACGGATGCGGACTCCTCCAGCCCCCGGCAGGGATAAAAGTGTCCAACAGGAACCTCTGTCCGAGTGAGGCTACAGCTCTGCAGGTGCATGGCCTGGGGCAGGCAGGAGGAGCTGGACGGTGGCCTCACTCACCTGCTGACAGCACCGTGCCCAGGGCGAAAGGACCACCCAGAAGAGGACGTGGGTAATAAAGACAAAAGCTGTTAAAGACGGTGACACATCTGCAGCAGAAATGATCCCCAAACACAGAGGGGACAGAGATGCCCTCCAAGGTCAGGAAACACCAGGGGACTGAGGGGTCAGGGGCTCGAGAACCTGCGGAGACCCAGGAGGAGGAATGGGAGATCAGTGGCCGAGAAGGGTGTGCTGGCCAGCGGGGCAGCCTTGGCCTTCTCTCAGTGTATCTAAGTGTAAGGGGAAGCCAGCGCACGGCATGATTCATCACTTTCATTCAAAAAGATCCTTTAGCTCTCTGTGCAGAGCTGGACCAGAGGGAACGAGACCGGGTGACGGTCACTGCTGGAAGGAAAATGAATCCAAAGTGACAGAAATGACGGACAGCCCCACAGGCATTTAAACAGTGTGATCTCTCCCGACAAAATCCTTGCCTTGAATACTGAAAGGGCTGTGTCACACGCTCATGGAATCACTATCGGTGATCTTTTACAAGTCACAAGAAACAGGGAAACGTCCCCTCCAAAAAAGAAAAAAAGAAAAAAAAAACCCTAAGCTATGGTACACAGAGGGTCTGGGCTGCAGTCTCTGTCGGGAATGACCCAGGGCTGTGGAACACCCAGTCCCCGGGCCATGTGAGCCCCTGCCAAGGCAACCGTGGGCAGGATTTGAAATTCAATAAATCCAGAGCAGGCTAATTTTCAAGTTGATAATTCTTCATGGCCTGCAAATGATGTTATAAACATCCAATGGCCCCTGGCAGAAAACCAGTTCCCACCCCTGCGATTAAACACAGGCTCTGAACAGCACAGCTCAGATCACCAGCAGGGCTCCTGATGGACGGGGACGAGCACGGCGCCCAGGCTGGAGCACCAACTGTCGGAACTGGAGACTCTGCCGGCCTCTTCCTGGCTGCAAGACCTCACGAGTCAAAGTCCCCAGCAAAGTACAAGGAATCAAACCTTCCCCTGGCTGCGGGAAGAATGGAACAATGTGGCATCCGACCAGCGCTTTGCTGTCTCACCTGCTGACTGCTTTATTCACTCCACAAATAGGTACTGACCACCTGAGCGTGAGGGCCCAGCTGACAAGAGAACAAAGCCCTCACGCAGGCTTTGGGATGTGCAATATGTTAGGGAGGTATTCAACGCCAGGGCACATTCCTAAGACCCTGGGATAACCCCAAGGACACCCACCAATGAAAACATCCTGATCCGGAGCAGGGACCACGGCTGCCCCTATGAGCCTCACTCCTATCTCCTGGCCGGGGTGAGAGACAAACCCACTCTACAGGGCTGTTCTGAGGCTGGCCTATGGAGCTGGATGCAAACGCATTTCCTAACCATTCAGACAGCATGACAACTACCTCTTCCAGAAGTCAATTCTCTCTGCTTCCAATTCAGCTTCTTGCTAATGCACCCCTGGGAGGCAGCAGGTGATGGCTCATGTACATGGGTCGCTGGACCCTGGCTTCCGTCTGACCCAGCCTTGGCTGTTGCAGACATCTGGGGAGTGAGCCAGCGTACGGAAGAGCTCTCTTTGTCTCTCAAGTTTACATTACGTGTAAACAGCCATCAGCATGACTCAGGCTCCTCTGCCATCTCTCTTCCATGCCTTTCTCACCATTGCCCTTTCCCCAAGAGCACGTGGGGCACACAAAGGGTGGTCACGACAGCTGCAGCCTTGGCCACTGAGCCACAGAGCACGTGGGGCACACAAAGGGTGGTCACGACAGCTGCAGCCTTGGCCACTGAGCCACAGAGCACGTGGGGCACACAAAGGGTGGTCACGACAGCTGCAGCCTTGGCCACTGAGCCACAGAGGCCACAAACACAACCCGCTCTGCAGGCTCAGGGCAGGGTGGCCAGCGACTCACCCAGCACCAGCAACAGTAGATCAGCTCAGCTCTGGCCATTGCAGCCATTTGGGGAGTAACCTAGCACGTGGAAGACCTAATTCTCTCTCTCTCCCTCTCTCTCTGCCTTTCAAATAAAATAAATAAATCTTTAAAAACAATTTCACCAGCAAGAAACTCAATAAAGGGCAGCTGAGCTAATGCAACCTCACAGCTGCAGACGGTGCAGCTCCGTGGACTTGAAAGCACAGCCACGCCCCTTGCCCAGGGTGCTGCTGTCCACGGTTTCAGTTCCCCTTGGTCAACTGTGATCCAAAAACCATACCATAAGGAAAATTCCAGAAATAACTAATTCACAAGTTTTAAACTGTGTGTTGTCCTGAACACTGCACTGAAATCTTCTGAATGGTCTCTTGGCCCAGCATATCCACGCTGTTTGTGCTACCTGCCCATCAGCAGTCATCATGGTTGTCAATCCACTGCCACAGTGTCACAGTGCCACACATTACATTATGTATATATATATAAGAGAGCAACAGAGGGACTTTCCATCTGCTGTTCCACACTTCTCCAAATGTCTGCAAGAGCCAAGATTGGGCCAATCTGGAACCAAGACTGGATCCCATGTTGGGGGCAGGGACCCACACTTGGGCCATCATCTGCTGCCTTCTTGGGCACACCAGCAGGCAGAGGAGCTGGGACTGAAAGCAGCACCACAATATGGGGTGCAGGAGCCCCAAGCGGCAGCTTAACCAATGGTGCCACAGCACCCCTGGCCCAGAGGTTTCCACTCTGCCTGGTGCCCATTTCTGAAGGCCTCGTGTGAAATCCGATTTCTGCTGCAGATGAGAGAGTTGTGAAAACGCAGGCCGAATGCATCTCTGGAAATGCAACTCCTGTGCTGTGCTTGGTGGCTCCATCAGAGGCCAGCGGTGCAGAGACGGGAGAAGCAGCTGCTGTCTTGAGCCACACAGCCAGGCAGCACCCATACCAAAGGTGCATCCTCCTCTGCCTCTCGCGCCCTCTTTCTGGAGACAGCCATGGCAGGAGACGCCGCCTTTCGAGGAAGGGAGCTGACGTGGCACTGCCTGGCTCTGTCCTGAGGTTTAGGCAGGAGCAGTGGGCGCTCACAGCAAGACTCTCACCTTGAAATAAAACCCGCAGCAGTCAGTGCACAGAGGAGTTAGCCCATCTACTCTCTCCCTGGGCCTCTCACACCACCTGATCAACACAAAGTGTGACAAACCACTTGCCCCATGAGATCGATGGAAACGTGACTCTGTTCTGTCAAACCCTGGACACGTGGCAGTTACTTTAAAAAGCATCAATTTACTCTCAACAACACAGAAAAATGTGTACGTCCCGATGATAATTCTTAATATTAGGACGAGCTGGCTCCTCTGTTAACAGCACCTGCCCCATGAGATATGAATGAACCGTTCATCACAGGGTCTACCGATTTCCTTTTCATTGACACAGGTAAGAACACCTCGACTACCATTTGGCTAAGTCAGGTCGAGTAAAATCTCACAGAATCTGCTTCACACAATCACACCCTCCCAAGCGGTTTCAGTCAGATCCTGCTTCTCCACTGGTTTCTACCACAAAGCTGTCTGTCTGTTTCCCCTGCACAAGTCCCAGCCTGGAGCTGAGCTTGCTCTGCGCTACTGGCAGCATTTCTCCAGGCCTGAGACCCGACAGCAGTGAGAAGTGCCCGGGAGTGGTCTCTTCTCCCTTGGCCCCATTTCACAAACTGACAGAAGTCCTGCCTGACCTGGGGTGTTCAAGCCGTACAAGCCTTTTCCGCACGTAGCCCAGCCCCCTTCTAAACTTAGCCTCTGACGTTCCTCACTCCTGATGCTGCCGTGTAAAGTTTCACAGCAGGGCTGTGGCTCTCAAAAACCCCGGGTGCTGGCGGTGTCCGGTTCCACGGTGCAGCTGCGGAGCCCCTCGAGGACAGCCGCACCCAGCATCTCAGAACCCCTGGGGGAGTCTGCAGGGATCCAGAGCCCAGTGCCCATGACACAGAGGAGCACGCGGCTTTAAGCAAACTGTGTGGAGCACGGTGGAGAGACCCGCCAACCTGAACCAGCAAGTGCCCACACTAAGAGGCTTTGCCCAAGGAGGCATGGTGGGACAGGCAGAGCTCAGGCAACGACTTTTCTAGCTTTTAGGCAACAACCATGATAATAAAGTGAGGAAAACAAATCAAAGGCGCTGTGGCGTAGCGGGTAGAGCCGCCCCCTACAGTGCCAGCTTCCCATACGGGCACCCGTTTGAGACCCAGCTGCTCCACTTCCAATCCAGCTCTCTGCTGTGGCCTGGGAAAGCAGTGGAAGATGGTCCAAGTCCTTGGGCCCCTGTGCCCACGTGGGAGACCCAGAAGCTCCTGGCTCCTGGCTTCAGATTGGTGCAGCTCCAGCTGTTGTGGGCATCTGGGGAGTAAACCAGCAGTGGATGGAAGACCTCTCTCTTCTATCTCTCTTTCTCTCTGTCTCTGTCTCTCTCTCTGCCTCTCTGTAACCTTTCATAACAAATATGAAAGACATGGGTTGGTGTATGCCCTAGTAATTTGATTTTGGGGGAAAACCATATCTAAAAACCACAGAGAGAGCTCTGGAGTCTGGACACACACACACACACACACACACACACCCTCCCTCCCAAGTGCTCTGTGACTGTGACCCATAACCCGTACCATCTCTCTGTGCAGAGGGTCCTCACAACTACAGAGGCGAAGGGCCACAGTGCCAAGGGAGCCAACTAAAGTGAGACTGCCGTCATGCAGGTGTCACCTCTGCACTGGCATGGTCCTCATCGCTCCCCGAGTGACAAGGCACTGATGAGGTGACCCACGAACATAAAAGAGAAGCGCTGGCATGTGGCACAGCAGGCTGAACTCATGCATCTGATGCCCTCATCAGGTACTGGTTCTTCCATTTCTGACCCAGCTGCTTGTTTAACGTGCCCAGGAGGCAACAGGTGAGAGCCCGAGTATTCAGGTTCCTGCCATCCACGTGAGACCTGGACAGAGTTCCTGGTTCCTGGCTCAGCCTTGTCCAGCGTCAGCATTTGCCAACATTTGGGGAGTGAACCAATAGATGGAAGATTTCTCTGTCACTCTCTCTCCTCCTTCCTCTGTCACTCTGGCTGAGAAAGGAAAGGAAGCCTTCTCAAAAGGGGGGCCAGTGCTGTGGCACAGCAGGTTAATGCCCTGGCCTGCGGTGCTGGCATCCCCTATGGCATCACACATTCAAGTCCCGGCTGCTCCACTTCCGATCCAGCTCTCTGCTGTGGCCTGGGAAAGCAGTAGAAGATGGCCCGAGTGCTTGGGCCCCTGCACCGCGTGGGAGACCTGGAAGTAGCTCCTGGCTCCTGGCTTCGGAGTGGCGTAGCTCCGGCCACTGCGGCCAACTGGGGAGTGAACCATCAGATGGAAGACCTCTCTCTCTCTGTGCCTCTCCTCCTCTGTGTGACTCTGGCTTTCAAATAAATAAATAAATCTAAAAAAAAAAAAAAAAAAAAAAAAAAAAACAAGCAAAAGGGAGCTAAAACCCAACACCAGATCTGGGAAACGCAGGAGAAAGAGGTGCCAACACTGTGGCGTAGCTCTTAGAGCTGCATCTGTGACCCTGGCATCCCATGTGGGTCTCCAGGCTGTTCCACTTCTGATCCAGCTTCCTGTAAATGGCCTGGGAAAAGCAGAAGATGGTCCAATGCTTGGGCCCCTGCCACCCACGTGGGAGACCTGGGTGAAGCTCCTGGTTCCATGCTATGGCCTGGATCATCTCAGGCTGTTGTGGCCATCTGGGGAATGAACCAGCAAAAGAAGATCTCTTACTGTCTCTGTGTTTGTAACTTTGCCTTTCAAGTGAACAAATATATCTTAAAAAAAAGAACCTCCGCCTGCAGCGCCAGTACTCCAGGTTCTAGTCCCAGTTGGGGCGCCGGATTCTGTCCTGGTTGCTCCTCTTTCAGTCCAGCTCTCTGCTGTGGCCCGGGAAGGCAGTGGAGGATGGCCCAAGTGCGTGGGCCCTGCACCCACATGGGAGACCAGGAAGAAGCACCTGGCTCCTGGCTTCGGATCAGCACAGCACACCAGCCGTAACGGCCATTTGGGGGTGAACCAACAGAAGGAAGACCTTTCTCTCTGTCTCTCTCACTGTCTAACTCTGCCTGTCAAAAAAAAAAAAAGAATAGAAAGTAGGATAAAAAGACTTAGTTTGGCACTGAAGTGAGAAAAGATGAAACTAATAAAGTAACAGCAGTATACTGTTTACATCTGTGTTTACTATGAAGACTTTTAAAAGCCATAACATTCTAAAATGAGGAAAGTAGCGAGACTTAGCGGGTGATTTTTAAAAGATAACCTTTGCTTAAATCCGTTTCTCGTGGGCATGAAAGCTCAAGTGGAAACCTCTGCACCCAGCCTACGCCTGCCCAGAGGTCGGCTCCTTCCCTGCCGTGCAGCCTCTATCCCAGTAGGGCATTTTCTACAAAGGCTCATTATCACGCCGTTCTACCTTGCAGTGGTCTCTTCTGCCGCCTCGTCCTACTGTTAGTGACTGTCACGTTTTCTTCTGAAAGAGATCCAGAGCAGGGCTGAAGGGGGTCGGGTGAGGGCCTGAGCCCTCGGGGTCAGCACAAGTAGAGGCTGCAACGCTCCTGGGGGCTGGAGACCCTGTGCTCCTGGGAAGAGCAGGGTTGTTTTCCAACAAACCTGACTCAACGGTTCAAGACCCACAGCAAACGTCAGTATTTACTTGACTTTAAAATGAAGAACCCGAGCCCTAACGCGTGACACCGAGAAGTAGTTCCAAGTGTGAGTGAGGGTTGCTGTGGGCCGCATCTCTAGCCTTGCTGGCTTCATTATCTTTGGCCCCTAGAGAAGGCTAAAGACGCTAACCTAAGGCACTGCAGGAGGAAAAACGATCTAAAACACAAGGAAACAAAACAACCAAACACCACGAGTGCGGCAGTGGGCAAAGTGGACCAGGCCTGTGCCGAGCACTGCACGCACATCACCTCCTCCTGCCCACGCAAGGCCATGCTGTCGACCTGTCCAAGGGGACCAGCTCCAGGCTCACATCGCAGGGATCGATCCCTGGCAGGCCAGCTCGGCTGTCTCACTGAGCCCTGCAGTGGCTCCACCCACCACGCCAAAGGACACTGAACTCCTAACGACCACGAGGACTTCAGCTTCCCTAACAAGTCAAACATCCCCAGAACTGGACTCAAACTTCTAAGTTTTTCTTTAATAAAAGAAGTGACGTTTGTTAAAACAGTAAGCAAAATGCCCTAGGATACATTTTGTACCAGCCACAGCATGTAGCAAGAGAACCAAGGAAGGCAGAACTGGTGAGCGAGACCACCTCGCGATCTAGCAGGTGACGTCACTCACAGCAGTGTCAGCCCAGCCCCTGGCCCCCAGTCAGTGGAAGGAAATGACCGCGGCTTCCAAAACCGTGGAAGCCCTGGAGGTGCTCAGTTCTGCACACACACACTCAGCACTGCCGGCACCTGGGCTGAGAAACACCCATGGGTGCTGCTCTCTATGCCACAGGGAGTTCCACAGCACCCACTCCAGTTTCACAATCTAGAAGGTCCCCAAATGTTGTCCCCATTCTACCCTCTCCTCCACCTGAATCCAATTTCTAAATAATAATTGTTTTCAAATAGTCAGACTGACTTAATTCTGCATAACAGCCGATGTCTGATGAGCTGTAATTCCACTTTGTGCCAACAAGGTGAGGGGCGTGTCTGGCTCGGAGCCACGAGCGTTCAGATTTCAGTTTTCTGACTGTGGCAGACTCAGGTGAGCACCCTCCATGCAAACACTGAATCTGCACGTGGGCATCGGAACCCTCAGCCTGCGCCTTGTTTCACATCTACTGAGGTGAACTTGTCAATAAAACAGAACACTGGCTTTAAAAGGACAGAGTCGTCAATACTCGTAGACCGTGGGACGGCCTTCATCTCAAGGCGGCACGCTGCTCCTGCCAGCGGGAAGTGCTCTTGGAGCAATCTGCAGGCTACGGACCCTCAGCGTTCCCTAATCCCAGAGAGGCCCACGCTCACTCGCGTGCCGTGCAGGAGGGGACCAGGAGGCACTTCCCCTTCTCGCAGGGGCAGGGGCCTGGCTTCTGGTGGCAGAGCGGTTTCACCTATGACGTGACTGCTCAGGGACGACCTGAACACACACTGAGGGGTTTCACCTATGACGTGACTGCTCAGGGACGACCTGAACACGCACTGAGGGGTTTCACCTATGACGTGACTGCTCAGGGACGACCTGAACACACACTGAGGGGTTTCACCTATGACATGACTGCTCAGGGACGACCTGAACACACTGAGGGGTTTCACCTATGACGTGACTGCTCAGGGACGACCTGAACACGCACTGAGCGGTTTCACCTATGACGTGACTGCTCAGGGACGACCTGAACACACACTGAGGGGTTTCACCTATGACGTGACTGCTCAGGGACGACCTGAACACACACTGAGGGGTTTCACCTATGACGTGACTGCTCAGGGACGACCTGAACACACATTGGGCGGTTTCACCTATGACGTGACTGCTCAGGGACGACCTGAACACGCACTGAGGGGTTTCACC
Source organism: Sylvilagus floridanus (assembly GCA_949820135.1). Lineage (NCBI taxonomy): Eukaryota > Metazoa > Chordata > Mammalia > Lagomorpha > Leporidae > Sylvilagus > Sylvilagus floridanus. The sequence continues at coordinate 51,225,668 of OX463228.1, forward strand.
TATGACGTGACTGCTCAGGGACGACCTGAACACACACTGAGGGGTTTCACCTATGACATGACTGCTCAGGGACGACCTGAACACACTGAGGGGTTTCACCTATGACGTGACTGCTCAGGGACGACCTGAACACGCACTGAGCGGTTTCACCTATGACGTGACTGCTCAGGGACGACCTGAACACGCACTGAGGGGTTTCACCTATGACGTGACTGCTCAGGGACGACCTGAACACACATTGGGCGGTTTCACCTATGATATGACTGCTCAGGGACGACCTGAACACGCACTGAGGGGTTTCACCTATGACGTGACTGCTCAGGGACGACCTGAACACGCACTACAGTAAGCAGACCAGCGATCATCCAGCCTGACAACAGAACTGCTTTCTCTCATGGCAAAGGCCACAGACTCTGCCAACTCGGAACAGATCTCAGAACCACAGTCGGCCGGTGCCGCGGTTCAATAGGCTAATCCAACGCCTTGCGGCACCGGCACACCGGGTTCTAGTCCCGGTCAGGGCGGCGGATTCTGTCCCGGTTGCCCCTCTTCCAGGCCAGCTCTCTGCTGTGGCCCAGGAGTGCAGTGGAGGATGGCCCAGGTGTTTGGGCCCTGCACCCCGTGGGAGACCAGGAAGAAGCACCTGGCTCCTGCCTTCGGATCAGCGTGCCGGCCGTGGCGGCCACTGGAGGGTGAACCAACGGCAAAAGGAAGACCTTTCTCTCTGTCTCTCTCTCTCTCACTGTCCACTCTGCCTGTCAAAAAAAAAAGAACCACAGTCGCAGAAAAAGCTCCTTTGTTGCTCTCTGTACAACGTACAACAACAGGAAATAAGGACCTACTGAACTCAGCTTTAGGCTTTTCGTTGAAGAGGAACAACTGAGAACAAAGAACAAATGCACAACCCCTCAGGGCCCCAAGAGCCACCTGCAGGGGAGCAGATGCACACTCCACAAAGTGCTGAGCTGGCTCCATCGCGGGGCTGCAAGTCAAGCAAACTGAAATAAAAGCAATATGCAGCCCATACAGCCATACTAAGGTTGGAGGTTAGAACGTCACACTGATTTCCACTTGAAGACAAGAGTCATCTAATTTTCGACCTACTGGAGGTGTTTGGTGGTGAAAGATACAACAAAGTGTGAAGATCCTGTGCAGTGAGCATACTGAGAAGTTAAAGAAATACATGGAGAGCAGTGTTACCTACAGGTGGAATTACTACTTCCTGCAAAGAGGAACCACCACGTCAACCTGACTCAGGCTCAAAGGAGCACGGGAGAGGAGCGAGACACCACTTCCACACTCGCCACGCAACGGGCCCAGCAACAGCAGCTGCCTGGAGATGCGGCGAGAGTGGCGGGCAGACACAGCACTCGGCTCTGTGGCGACTGCGCACGGCCCCGAGCCTTCCAACTGGAAATGAAAGACAAGGGTGGCTGAGCTGCCAACACAGACGCGTAATCCGGCGAAATCAGGTGCAACTCTGCGTTCCTGCCTTAGAGATTTCCACAGCTACTGCTCCTCACAGCTAACTAGACTGATGCAAAACACGGCACACTTTGAAAACAAATACTGACTAAACTGTCAGTCTTTTGACAACTAAAAGGGGAAATTCAAAAATGCCTTTCATTTCCTGGGAAAGTTTATACACAGAGCATCTTTTTGTACTAAATACACTTCATGGTTTTTAAAATTTCGTTGTGATCTCTTGATTCCAAAAAAACCCAGCGGCTCTCCTAACTCAGCCACTGCTGCTTGTACAAACACTGACGGGTCCGGAAGCACACCCGTCCTCCAGCGGGAGTGAGTGCATGTCTGAGCACCCGCGGAGGCTGTCACGTGGAATGCTGCCACAATCAAGCTCCCCAGCATCTACTGTGAACAGGTGCTCACCTGGATAACCCTGTAGAAGTAGGCGTACTGCCGGGCGGTGTTTTTATACTGGCTGAAGACATCGTGGATAGCCTGCGTCGACTGCAGGTAGCGAACCTCGTCTTCTTCAAAGTAGAGGGGCGTGTCATACTCACTGGGGAGCGTCTGGATGTACGGCTGCCAGAAGGAGTTGGGGCTGGCTCGCTCACACAGCAGGTGGAAGGCCAGGGCGATGTTCCCCATGGCTTGAAGAATTCGGTCTTGAGAATACAGAGGCCCTGGATTAACCCAGAAGTCAACAGCATAAGTTCCACAACCTTTCTTTAAAAAGCATTCATTCCAAATCCATACTAAAATTTAAAAGTAACTGAAACATCCTAAAAACATTTAAAGTCTTAACGTTTCTTTCTTTTGGCAGTAGCTAAATCAAACCCGGTCCTGAAGCACCACAAATCAGAATTTTACAAACTACAGCTTTTTATTATTTGTGCTTTGCCTTGAACAAACAGACAGAAATTATTCTCACCCAGTACTGAGTTTTTAGCAGATTCAACGGTCATTAGTAATTTTCGTGGAACCCATAAAAATAATTCTTCTGCCTAGGGGTAAGAGATAAGAAAACAGCAGAATCATCAAAACATGTTTCAACCTCCACTCCAACTAAACCACTGGTCAGAAATTCAATCGCATGAGAAATACAACTTCAGGCTCAATAACAGCAATTCATTTCTACATAAAGAAATTTAAACAAAAGGACTTATGTGATCATTAAATGAGTAGAAGCATAGTTTAAAATTCTATTTCCAATAGAAAAATTACATGGACTAAAAGGGCAAAAAAGGGACTTTCAACTTAAACTTGAAGAAACAGCAGGAGGGTGGTGGCCGGCAGAGGAGGAAGAAGGCCCGCACCAGAACCAGACCACGCTGGACTTTCCATCCTGCAGAGCTCTAGGAAAGAAACACTTGTTGTTTATGCCAAAAACAAATACGCAAGTGTACAAGGCACATGAAGAGGCCACAGCTGAGACAGTCTCAATAGCACACACACGGAAGATGCTTCCTAGCTGACATGGACAGCAGGGCTCTGCCGAGGTCCACAACCTGAACTGTCTGCGTGTCCTATCTCCTACACAGATCACAAGCCAGGAAGGAAGAGACCCTGAGGTGCATTTGTTTTCTGGTTTGGAAGTCTGACGTGATAACAAACAAGAAACTACTTACACAGCGGACGCTTAACAGGTGAGGAGCAGATCAGTACAGACTCAGTGAAAGGCCGGCCACAACTTGGCCAAAGGTGATGCTGGAGAGGTGAGGGCCCAGCACCTAAGTACCCATCTCGCTTTTGTTTTTTTAATTATTATTTTAGTTGAAAGCACAGAGAGGCAGAGAGAGAGAGAGATCTTCCATCTGCTGGTTCACTCCTCAAATGGCCCAGACCGCTGAGGCGGGGCCAATCTGAAACCAGGAGACAGCAGCTTCTTCTGGGTCTCCCACGTGGTGCAGAGGCCCAAGCACTTGGTCCGTCTTCCACTGCTTTCCCAGGTGCATTAGAGGGAGCTGGGTCATAAATGGAGCAGCTGGGACTGGAACTGGCAACCATATGGGATGCCAGCACCGCAGGCAGTGGCTTTATCTGCTATACCACAGCTCTGGCCCCAGCACCCGTCTCTTCTATTCAAGCCCTGAGCGGTGATGGGGCACAACAGGTGTTTGCCCAAAATACCACTGACTGAATCCCAGAAGTACATGGCTCCCCTAAGGCGTACAGGCAGATCTGGACCCCACAGGGATCCCCCCGAAAGATCAGAGGGCACAGAGAGCAGAGTGGAGTGGGTTCACGTGGGCAACCAGCTCCCACAGAGAAAGGCCAGGCCGGGTGCCCTCTCCCAAGCTCAGCAAAGTGCAGGCGAGGGCAGGCGGGGGCCGGAGGGGGCCCTGCTGCCTCACCGGGAAGGAAGGACGGGGAAGAGAAAGCACCTGTGTCCCGGCAGTGCCGCTTCTCTGCTCACGGCCTCGGGCAGCTCTCCTGGAGACTGGTGCCTTCAGTCCCTCTGCCATCCTCTGCCATCCACTGCCGATGGCGACAGGCACCTCAGCAGCGGCCCCTCCAAACCACAAGCCACGCCCCTTTCCTCATTAACTTCCAAGATCCTGGGAGGCTCCATCCAGGGGCTCCTGACAGAGGCTGGGACTGTGAACTGACTTGTCCCAAGGCACTGGTCAACAGTGGGGACCCCAGGAGGAAGAGCGGGAGGGGCGGGGCTCTCCCAGGCCCAGGGGTGAGCTCAGGAGACAGCGGCCAGCAAGGCAGCGTGCTGCCCGCTCACCACCGCACCGTCCACGCACACACGGGCGCCCTGGGGTATCATCTCAGGAACTCACCTTGATCTCTCTCGTTGCTCTCAAGCCGAAGCCCTCTTCTTTAAAGTTAACCATTTCAAAGCCCTCCACAGACGCTCCATTTTCAGAGGCCCATTTCATTAGTTCAGGGAAGTAATCTTCTCTTTTCCCATCAAAAGTAACGGACAGACCTGCAATAGCCCGCGTTTCAAAAAACAAGAGCAGCTTTTAGGACACGGGTCATTCACATCACCCTCAGACAAGACCGATATGGCCAACACTCAGCCAGCCTTAGCACCCGGTCTGGAAGTAATACAAACCAGGCACCCAGGCGGTCACATCAAATCCCACACCCCCTGCTGGTGCCCCGAAGACCGAACCTGAGGTGCTGTCGGCAAGGCCTGCCCCACCACCGCAGAGTCACCGTCAAACACACAGCGCCCGTCAGAGGCCAGCATCCCACTCAGGTCCACAAAACTCCCAGCAGGACCACGGCCAGCAGCCCGCGTCCGTGCTCAAGACACGCGTGTGTGCGTGCCGCGGGCTGATGTGAGCACGTGGATCTGCAGCACCCGGGGAGTCAGAGCCTTCCACACCACCACAGACAAAACCAGATGCAGCCGTGAGGTTTCAAAATCAAATCAAATGGGACCTGATTCATGTAGTGTTTTTTTTTTTTTTTAAAGATTTTATTTATTTGACAGGTAAAGTTACAGACAGAGAGGAGAGACAGAGGGAGAAAGGTCTTCCATTCACTGGTTCACTCCCCGAAACGGCTGGGGCTGAGCCAATCTGAAGCCAGGAGCTTCTTCTGAGTCTCCCATGCAGGTGCAGGGGCCCAAGCACTTGGGCCATCTTCTCCTGCTTGCCCAGGCAAGAATCGATGGCTGTATGGGATGCCTGTGCCACAGGGAAAAGCTTAGCCTACTACACCATAGCACCAGCCCCGTGTACAGTTTTAAAATATCAACTACAACCACATATTTCTATGGAATTATTCACAAAGCAGAAGTCCATTCATGATCAATAAAGAAAGCTCTGAGGGGGCAGATGCTGTGGCGGAGTGGGCTGAGCCTCCACCTGTGGCACCGGCATCCTAAATAGGTGCTGGTTCCTGCCCTGGCTGCTCCACTTCTGATCCAGCTCTCTGCTGCAGCCTGGGAAAGCAGTGGAAGACGGCCCAAGTGCTCGGGCCCCTGCACCCACGTGGGAGGCCCGGAGGAAGCTCCTGGCTTGGGATCGGCTCAGTTCCAGCCATTGCGGCCATTTGAGGAGTGAATCAGTGGACAGAAGACCTGTTTCTCTCTTTCCTTCTCTCTGTCTATAGCATGTGTGCGAGCGCGCGCTCGCTCGCTCTCTCAAACAATAAAAATCTTTTAAAAAGAAAGCAAGCAAGCCCTGAGGAGGAAGGGAATGAACAGGATGGAGTGTGGGGCTGCTGCTGCATCCTTTTTTTTCTTAAAGACAAAGGAGGAGCCTGTTGTGGTGCAGCAGGTGGCAGGAGCAGCCACTGCCTGCAACGCCGGCATCCTGTGTGGGTGCCAGTTTGGGTCCCGGCTGCTACACTTCTGGTCCAGCTCCCTTCCAATGGCCTGGGAAGAGCAGCAGCAGATGGCCCAGGTGCCTGGGCCCCTGCCATCCATGTGGGAGACCTGGAGGAAGCTCTGGGCTCCTGGCTTTGACCCAGCCCATCCCTGGTCATTGTGACCATCTGCAGAGTGAACCAGCAGATGGAAGGTCTGTCTGTCTGTCTGTCTCTCTCTCTCTCTCCCTTTTGCCCTCTCTCACTGTAGCTCTTTCAAATAAATAAAGAAAGAAAAAAAAAAGAGGGAGGGAGGGCAAGGCGAGCAGGGCGGCAGGTGGAGAAGAGGAGGCCTGAGCGGGACAACTGTGAGAGATGCCGAGTGTGGGGCAGAACCCACTATCTGTGAGATTGCTGTCTGGACTTTTCAGGGTGTTTGAAATATTTGAGTGGTGGGCGCTATGACGCAGCAGGTTAACGCCCTGGCCTGAAGAACTGGAATCCCACATGGGCTCCGGTTCGAGTCCCGGCTGCTCCACTTCCGATCCAGCTCTCTGCTGTGGCCTGGGAAACAGAAGATGGCCCAGGTCCTTGGGCCCCTGCATCCGTGTGGGAGACCTGGAAGAAGCTGCTGGCTCCTGGCTTCAGATTAGTGCAGTTCCGGCCGTTGTGGCTAATTGGGTCTGAACCACTGGATGGAAGATCTCTCTCTCTCTGCCTCTCCTCTCTCTGCGTAACTTTGACTTTCAAATAAATAAATAAATCTTAAAAAAAAAAGAAGTATTTGAAAAGATCGCAGTCACACAGAGGAAAACCTATGATGCTTTGATGGAGAAACAGAGAGGATCAGGAACTGTCAGGTGCTGGCACGTGTCAGGCCAGCTGCCTGGGCCATCTCACCACGGTGGGAGGTAACTCAGAGCGTGTGCAAAATGGAATGAAAAGATAAACTTATTCTGGTGAAAATTTTTTTAAATCCATGCAATTTTCCCCAAAAGTGCATTTTCCATTAACTTTCTGAAGACCCCTCGCATGACAAAGGGAAGGACTGTGCAGAGGTGGCTGGCCTCCCCGGAGACTCACACAGATGCCGCAGGATGAGGAGCGACGCTGGGGGTACTCCAGGGCACAATCAGCCCCCAACCTGCAGAAAACGGCGCGAGCTCCGACTTCAGTGTCGGCTCGGCAAGCTCGTCTACGCAGAACGCTTCAGCGGCGTATTCACGGAGAAAGGATCAGACGGCCTGCCACGTCACTCCAATAAGCACGCTGTGGAGTCTGAGACCAGCTAAGCCCGCTGCACACCTACAGATGTGTGCAGAGTACAGGACCACACTGCCTTCTCCAGCTCCCACGCAGACAAGAAAATGTCTCAGAAGGCTTTGTCACCGTTCCTGGGGCACACTCTCCACTACACTTTCTCCCTCTGCCTTCACAACAACCTGCATAATCAATACGCTGCCTACTAAGCGCACACCGAGAACACAGCCGCAGACCCTGCAGCCGCACCTCCCAATTAACCAAGGAATGGCCAAGCTCATCATGAACACCTGGTGGGCACGCACGACCCAGCCGGCAGACCTGTGCTCTCCACGCACAGTATCCCGTACTGTCCCGAAGCCCAAAAGGAAACAGTGTGAAAACCAGGTTTGAATATTGTATAATCGTGAGGGTTGTGTCCCTTCAGTTCCCAGGCACACACATTCCGCTCTCCAGATCGACATCCGTACCCTGCCCAAGGCAGGCCAGAGCATCTCACTGCTGGGAACAGTCCCAGCAGCGCCCCAGGGCCACGGCTCCCAGTCTGGAGGCTGCCCCACAGCCACCTCTCAGAGTGGCACGAGTGACACGGAGACCCTACTGCTCTCAACAACCCTTCCGACTCGGGCCAGGCTTCCACGCGACATCCCAGAAACACGATTTTCATTCTGGTGATACTTACCTTTCTGCTTTTTCCGTATTTTCTCAACTAGAGACCGGATCTGCACGTATTCTTCCCATTCTTTCCCAGGGCCAGGCGCAGGGCTGCTGCATCCTGCAACGGAAGAGCCAGGACTGAGAGGTGCCTCTCCCGCAACCACACCTCGCAGCCTGCATGGGGGGAGGGCCCGGGTTCTGCAGGGGCTGTGCTGCCCGCCCCCCGACAACCCAGCGGTAAGTACGGGGCAGGACCCTACAAGTGGCCCTCACAAGACTGTGCCTACACCCACGCACGAGTGCCTTGCTAGCATCTCACTCATTCTTGCTGCTCAGAACACACTTAAACAGGAAAATCTAAAAAGCTAAGTGAAAATACAAAAAATTTCCTCAAAACTCTTCTGGAATGGTAAAAGAGAAGGTCATATCTAAAGCCTACATTCTGTCTGGTTACTCTCTGCAACAATGGCTCACTAAGGAAACCAGCTGAGTTGGACAGAAGGACAATTAGTCAACAAACATCGCACGCCCGCGCGTGAGCGCTATACTAAGCACTCCGGGGGAGTCACACAGAGACAGCACCATGACTGCTGCAAGAGGCGTGTTCTGGCCGCAGCGCCGGCCGCCTCTGAAGGCTGCACCGGGAACCTGCTCCTGGCTGCCCCTTCGCCAACGCTCACAGCACGTGTGTGAGGAGACAGGCAGGTGAGCCCCCAGGGGCTGCTCTCTGCGGGGCACGGTGGGCTTGTGGGGCTCACGGCCTGATGACCTTCACTCAGCGACCCGCACTCCTGCTTGTCCCAGGCCACAGCGCCAAGGAGCACCCGAGCCTGTTACTGCCCACTGGTCCCCCAAGGAAGACCACACACCGGTGGTCGGGCACACAAGCTCTACACTTGCAAGTTCACCCAGGCCTCAGCCACACAGCTCCAACAGCTGCCAGGATCTCCTACCCAGAGGGCACTGCGAGTGAGGGGAGCTCTGCCACCTGCCCAGGCCACAGGGCTAACGAGCCGGAGCGGTCGCAGGCTTGCCCGGCGCAGGCTCACCTTCCCATGCCAGCGAGCCCGTGTGCAGTTACTTACTCTGCAGCAGCTCGCTGGTCAGGTTCAGGATCTCCTTGGGGGATGCAGCTGCTGTCGCACCAGTGCCCGATTTCTGAGTTTTCACTCGACTCTTCTTACCCATTTTCTGACTGCAGACGGCGGGGGGGGAGGGGGGGGGTGAGAGAGAGAGAGAGAGAGAGAAACACACGTTACCACCAAAGGCCAAGCAATAAATGGGGGCTGGCAGTGTCCCAGTCTGAGGTGCCCAGGGAGCCCACAGCTGCGCGCCTCCTTCCAGAAAGGGAAACGCATCGGGTCAGCACTGGAGGCGTTCAGGTCGAGAGCCGCTCTGTAGTCCTGGAAGAAAAGTGCATCCCTCCCACTTACAGAACGTGGGGGCGAGTTTATTAATCCCAAGATACTCCAGAAGGAGTCACTCAAACGTGCAGACTACGTGTTCTGTCCCCACTTTGCTCTAAAAGAGCAATTAACCACGGCTGGTGGGGGGTGCAGCAGGCTCAGCTGCCACTCACAAGGCCGACATCCCACCTGAGCGCACTTTGAGTCCTGGCTGCTCTACTTGCAGTCTGAGCGCCTGCTAACGTGTGGGGAGGCGGCACGTGACGCGCAAGTGCCCGGGTCCCCCCTGCTCTACTTGCAGTCTGAGCGCCTGCTAACATGCGTGGGGAGGCGGCACGTGACGCGCAAGTGCCCGGGTCCCCGTTACCCAGGAGACCCAGATGGAGCTCCTGACTCCCGCCTGCCCCAGCCCTGCTGTAGCAGCCATGTGGGGAGTGAACCAGTGGATGGAAGACAGCACGTGTCTCTGCCTCTCTGTCTCTTCCTCTATGCCGTTCTGCCTCTCAACAAGTTAGTAAATCTTTAAATATATAATTACATCTTTTTAAAAAGTAGCTTCCCATTAGTTGTAACTGTAGATCACAAGGGATAATTTAGACTTTCCAGACAAACACTGAAGACATTCACGGCTCGAGGATGCATTAGAGAGCTTGTCTAATTTTCTTCCAAAAATCTAAGGCTCCTTGTCCTAAGTTTCAGAGGAAGTCGAAGGCAGACCTTCAACCTGAACAGGCCCCTCCCCCATCTAGGCATCTCCTGCCGTCAGGCACGAGAACTGGGTGGACGATCCCACAGGCAGGTGAGGCAGTGTGGCCAGGAGACCCCAGTGGCTTCCAGGTAAGGATCTATGGCGGAACGCTTCCCAACAGTTAAGTCTCAAAGGCAGGGTAGGACGAGGAGCAGCGGAGGGAAGTTCAGCGAGGGAAGGACCCTCTGCATGAGGCTGCATGGCTACCTGAGAGCCTGGGTTTGGTCCTCCGCAGGGAAGCAGCCTAAGAGGAGAAGGGGACAAGCAACGAGCGGCCAAGACGCTCCAGGGGCCCCTGCCAGTGGGTTGCATTTCATCCTAAGGGAGAACCCAAAAGCACCCTTTGGTCCATTCATGTTACAAAAAGGGACTACTGTTGTGGCAGAACTACAATGGGACAAGAGGTTTAAGATGCAGCTTCTGCTATCACATAGAGGACCCGCGAAAAGTTCATGGAAAATAGAATTAAAAGGTAAGTTTATTTTGATGTAAAAAATTTCTTAAATCCATTGCATACGAAGGAGCTTAAAAAAGTTCACTGAAAATCTGTATTATGAAAAAATTATGCATGGGTATCAAATTGCTTTGCACTAAAATAAAGCTATCTTTCAATTTCATTTTTCCAGGCTTTCAGAAGCCTCCTCATGGATGACCACTAATCCTCCTACAGCCGAGCCCAGGCAAATACGAGCACATGCTACAACGCAGAGAGCAGCGCTCTTTGCTAAGAAGTGCTCTCTGCTCTCAGAACCCAAAGCTTAAAGCTAACAAATCTAAAAACAGTGTGCCGTGCACAGCGCCAGTCATGTGCAATAAAAGTGCACCAGTTAAAAATGCATACAATTTCTGCAGCAACAGAATGAATTAGTTGTTTTATGATCAAAAGCAGAAAGAAAAAAAAGGGGGGGGGGGAGGTGCAGCTGGGCAACAGCTGAAGTTCCTGTCCTGCCCTGAAGACCATCTTCCTAGACCAGGAGGCGGCTCCCACGCTGACCCTCGCAGGGGATGGGCCTGGCCTGGCTCCTCACCCTCTCTGCACCTCAGGCCGCGGACTCCACCTGAAAACAGAACCCCAGGAATCTGATGATAAAGATTTTAAAATTTATTTCACAGATAGAGTTAGACAGTCAGAGAGAGACAGAGAGAGGTCTTCCTTCCGTTGGTTCATCCCCCAAACGGCCACCACAGCCGGAGCTATGCCGACCTGAAGCCAGGAGCCAGGTGCTTCTCCTGGTCTCCCATGGGGTGCAGGGCCCAGGGACCTGGGCCATCCTCCACTGCCCTCCTGGGCCACAGCAGAGAGCTGGCCTGGAAGAGGGGCAACCGGGACAGAATCCGGCACCCATCTGGGATGCCGGCGCCGCAGGCGGAGGATTAACCGAGTGAGCCATGGCCTCGGCCCCAATGAGGATTTTAATCACAGACCCGCTGGCCTGGCAGGAATAAAGGCAGGCTGTCAGAGACGGCTGAAGGGCCTCTCCCCTGCCCTCGCCGTGGGAGCCTCAGTGAGTCAAGCGCCTGCCTGTGGAGAGGAGCTCCAGGCTGCTCTCCCTTCTCTGCACAGTGAGGGGCTGGGGCTGGGCGCTGTGATACGGTGCAGCCCATATCCTAACACCGGTTTGAGTCCCCACTTCTCTGCTTCCAATTCAGCTTCATGCCAATGGGCCCTGGGAGAGCAACACAACATGACCCAAGCTCTTGGGCCTCTGTCACACACACACCCCCACGTGTGTGGCCACACCTCCAGTAAGGTAACAAACACTCTCTCCAGCCTGTCCCCACTCACCGGTTCCCCAGGAGCCACTGCTGTGACTTGTCACCAGCAGCTTGCTTGTTCTTGAACTTCATTTAGGGGAATTTACTTAACCCTGCTTCTGCTCCATGTCTTTCCACAGCTCATGCGACAGCACAGGACTCGCCTGCCACACCTGCTTGGCTTTATGCGACACAGCCTTTACCCAACGCAGTCCCAGGGGATGCGACCAGCCTTGCCTTCTCCGTCGGGAAATTCTAGGCTCCTCCAAGCAGCCCTCACTGCCGAGAAACTCGGTGAGGGTCGAATTCAAGGTCATTAACAGATGCTAAGGCCTGTTTGTCTTGGGATTTAGTCTTCTGGGATTCTCTTTAGCCTGTTTCCCTCCCACAGAGACACAGGCCCTGAGAGAGAGAAAGCAGCTGGTAGATTACAGAGAAAGAATCTTCACGCTGACTACGAAGGAAGCAGGCTGCCCGTCCTCGTCCCCAGTGAACGTATGTCCAGGCCCAGGACATCTCTCTATCTGCTCCACCAACAAGCTGGTTTATGGGTGCCCTGCGGGGAGCTCCCAGAGTTCTCGGCCCTCTGAACACCGACCCTGACAGTCAAGGGGCCCAGCCCCGGCCTTCACCTCAAGAACTTCTCCGGAGGGCAGGGGTCCCTTGCACCAGGCCCACAGTGTCCCCAAGACCCCTGAGCCTAGGGGTCAACACACACTCTGGCACTGTTTCTAGTGACTGTGGGCTGTCCCTCAGAGTGCCTGAAGGCAGCAGCCCTTCACCTCCCCTGACCCCACAATCCCCGGCTGCCTGCCACAGCTGGCCAGCTCTTCCCACCCTGCCTCCTCAGTCCCCTGGCCGGTCACTCCCTCATCTGCACATTCTTTGCTCCATTACTCCGCTGGGTGAACGCGACAGTCCTCCACTTCACAAGGGGCCTCCCTCCCCGCAGAGCCTCTGACCCGGCCCACTGCAGCCTAAATGCTGTGCAGGACACAGAGTTCCCATCTGCAGGTCAGCGCAGGGCCCAGCACAGTGCCATGGGCACTGCAGGGGTCACACGTTCGCTACATGAAGCAAACTTTGGGTATCACACTGGTGTCACTAATGTTGACACTGCTCTCACCAGTGAGCAGAAAGGAGTCAAAAGGTGACATCAACTCAATATTTAACTACTACTGCTGAACAACAATTCTTCAAAGTAAAATAAATTTACAGAGTGACAGACACAGAGAAGAGGGTCAGGGGTTAGAGTTAAGCTTATGCAATGTGACAAGACCACCTCTTTTAGGAATGGATGGTTGACAGAAAACCTGAGAAACACATTCTAAATATTTAAGTGTTTTTGTCTCACAGAAAGCAATAAAACAGCAACTAGCCCATTCCTGACACACCCAGAAGAGCTACAGCCCAAGCACAGCTGGGTGCTCCTGCGTCCATGCTGCAGCCCACGGAGGCCTACGCTGATGGCAGACGGATCACAGGAGGCCAAGAGACCACAGCCACCAAGTGGGGGCCCCCAGCCTCACACCTGGAATCCTGTGCTGGCTCCAGCATCCCAGTGAAGGCGGCAGCTCTCCACAGCCTCTGCGGGAGACAGGGAGCGCCAGGCCTGGGGGCCTCTAAGACAGGGCTGGGGAACCAAGACTTACACCCAAAGTAAACCAGCACAGATAATCCCCTAAAATGCTTAACGAAACATGGACAATTCAAGAAGGACGACTGACCTTGGAGACTGTCGGAGGAGACACCAGCACCAGTACAGGTGGGTTCCTAAATTCCGTCCCACTTCACCTTTTCTGGCTAACAGGGAAAATCAGCGCTGTGTGACTTCCTCAAGCTTCCGGATCAAAGGTAACTGGCCACCCTTTTCACTTATGACTCAAAATCTCTATCTTGCCCTTAGCTGAATGTGCAGCTATATTCCAAGTATGAATAAATGAGACCATCCAGGAAGTGTCCTGAACAGGCTTAATGCTCTCAGACATCCGCTAAGTTCTCACCAAGGCCAAGTATTTATCTTCAATATTTATTTCAAATATTTGTATGAGAAAAATATATGCTAAATCAAGTTTAAATGTATATATACATTCTCTAAGTACAAATATTAGCCAGATGGTACAATGCTAAATGAGAGGTGTTTTTTTTTCCTCCCAAAGCTTATTTATTTATTTTTGAAAGGCAGAGTTAGAAAGGAGGAAAGACAGAGAGAGATTGTCCATCTGTTGGTTGACTCCCCAGATGGTTGCAATAGCCTACATTGGGCCAGGCCAAAGTCAGGAGCCTAGAGCTCCATCCGGGTCTCCCATGTGGGTGGCAGGGGCCCAAGCAGTTGGGCCCCTCCCAATGTTTTCCCAGGTGATTTAGCAGGGAACTGGATCAGAAGTGGAGCAGCCAGGACTCAAACCAGAGCTCATATGGAATGTCAGTGTCACAGGCAGAAGGTTAACCCACTGCGCCACAACACCAGCCCCTCTCAGAGTTCAGATTTAAATTAGCAACAATTCACAGATTCTGAGTACACTGTCTTGGGGGTAGAGAGGGCAGAAGTGCAGGGCAAAAAAAAAAAAAAAAAAGACTTACATTTTTATTTGAGAGAGAAAATATTTCATTTTGTGTTTCACTCCCCAAATGACTGAACAAACCAGGGCTGGCCAGGCTGAAGCCAGGCCTCTGGAACTCAGTCTGGGTCTCCCACATGGGTGGCAGAGACCTGGCTCCTCCAGTTACCACCTGCTGCTTCCAGGCACACAGCAGCAGGAAACTGGCATCAGAGCAGAGCCAGGACCCAAACACAGACACTCGAGGTGCTGGTGTCCCAGCAGTTCATAACTCCTGTGCCAGACACTGCCCCCACCCCGATGATATAAATCATACCAAGGCAAAAAAACCAAGAAGACAACTCAGATGAGATAGGCAGAGGCATTATTACAGCTAAGAGTTGTTCAGGCACACCTCTAGAAGGGAAGCCAGGGAAGCGCTCACACACATCTGTATTTCCTCATTACCAAGATGATTCAACCATCTACAGAATCCTCAAATGCTGGCCCTTTCAAAACACCACCGACTACCAGGGCCACCGGAAATCTCCCCACCAACAGACCAGACAGGCTCGAAGACAGGAGAACACGTGGCGTCCTCAGTCACTGTTTAAATTGTTAACACACAGTGAACGAGTGCACTCAACAGCACAATCCATACAGAGATGGCAGAAACAGGGTAGACACACGCTGCATACCTGATCCATTTTTACAAAGCCACACTGAACAGATCTGATGCAACTCAGCTGTGTTTCCTTCCCCACCACACACCACCAAAAATTCTAAACATGGAGTAAACTTTAGCCCAGCAATTAAGACACACATATCCTACACCAGATCCCTGACTCTGGCTCCAGCTAACTGCTAATGCACACTCAGGGGGATAGCACTAAACAGTAAGTTCCTGCCACCCGAGCAGGACTGGGCCAGGCTGACGAAACTTCCTGCTTAGGCCCAGCCCAGCTCCTGCTGCTCCCAGCATCTGGGGAGTGAACCACTGGATGGGAGTTCTCTCCCTCTCCATCTGGCTCTGTCTCCAGCGGATGGGGGCAGTCACTCGCTCATTCTCAAATAAACACATTTTAAAAATGGAAAAATCTAAACAGAAAGTACATATATATACATATACACAAACACACATATATTTGTATTTTTTTCTCGAGTTCCTCCTGAAAATACTACTTTCAACTAAATGCAACGAGAATAAACATTTTTGATTACACTATTTGGCAACTTATTTAACAGCATCTGTTTTCCAACGTATCTTGCATTTACCCAACTGCACAGCTGGATGACTGAGAGAATGGTCACATGGTTTCCTCGCACCTCTGGCGTGCCAGCTGGCAGACGCACTTGAGGGCGTGACAGCCTGCCCAGTCTTCGCAGAGGAAGACTGGGAAACATGCTTCTCTCAGTGTCACTAAAACACGCTGCAGGCCCTTAGGGTCAGATGAGCACATTCAGAACTAAATACACAATTACAAGATGACGGGTTAGGAAGAGGAAAGCGCTCCCCAAGCGAGACACCTCCAGCTGTGCATGTCTTCTTTCCTACAGATCCTTGAAGGCGGGTCTGGTGCTGCTGCGCACAGCTCCGAGTCAAACACAGCTGGCGAGCATCAGAGCTTGCTCTGCTCTTCACAGCGGCAGGGTCCTGCCACACTCACTCACCCCACTTTAAACGGTTAACTGGCTTCCATCATCCCAGTCTCTGAAGGAGGTGCTGACACCTTCACTCAAAAGGACCAAGGGGAGGCCGGTGCTGTGGTGCAGCGGGTTAAAGCCCCGGTACACAGTGCATGGCACAGCTCATTAGAGCACCAGCCTGCAGTGCCTGCATCCCATATGGGCACTGGTTCATGTCCCGGGTGCTCCACTTCCGATCCAGCTCTCTGCTATGGCCTGGGAAAGCAGTGGAGGACGGCCCAAGTGCTTGGTCCCCTGCATCCATGTGGGAGACCCGAAAGAAGCTCCTGGCTCCTGGTTTTGGATCGGCCCAGCTCTGGCCATTGCAGCCATTTGGGAAGTGAACCAGTGGATGGACGACATCTCCCTCCCTCCGTCCCTCCCTCTCTCTGCCTCTGTATAACTCTACCTTTCAAATCAATAAATAAATCTTTAAAAAAAGAAAAAAAAGGACCAAAGAAAGCAGGTGGGATTTATCTCAATTTCATAGGTACTTAAGTACCAGGATGAACAGACTCTAAGCTAGACTAAGTACACTTCCAATCTTGACACAAAACAATTTTGG
The DNA here is from genome assembly GCA_949820135.1 of Sylvilagus floridanus. Taxonomy (NCBI): domain Eukaryota; kingdom Metazoa; phylum Chordata; class Mammalia; order Lagomorpha; family Leporidae; genus Sylvilagus; species Sylvilagus floridanus. The sequence goes on from OX463228.1 coordinate 51,242,018, forward strand.
ACGCCATATAACTTGAGATTTAAAAAAAGAAAGCAGAAACAAAAAGCAGTAGTTACTTTCCACAGCGGTTTTAACATTTTTCCACTAATTTAAATAATTATTTCACAGATGCTTAAATCATTTGACTGATTTCTCAATACATAATAGTTTGAAGCTTTAAGCTGCTATTCAATTACGTTGTAAATACACTTAAATTAACATAAGGCTCCCATTTAAGGAAATTTTCCCCTCTAAAAAACAGCTTTTGTAAAGCAAAGAATCATGAAGAATCACTTCCTATTACATCTTCCAAAGATAAAAAAGGCAGCATTAAGTGTGAAGAACAGATCAACCTGACAGGAAGTTACCTTCACGCCACCCACACTCTCAACACAGGACTCGGGCTCCAGGACTGGGAAGCACTCCTGGCTTCTCTGTGTTACCCTGCGCAGCCGCTAGGCCCTCAGAGTGCTCTGCCATCTGCCCAACAAGTCCGACGACGAAGGCCCAGCCTCAGGCCGACTGCTGCACAGTGGCAGAGGTGGGGGCAGATCCGAAGCCCCAAGGCTCAGTCCATTCACCTGCAAGACAGAGGCGCACTTTGTGGGCCACGCCAGGCCTACACTGTGAAAGCTTAGCACGTCCCTGACCTGTCAGAGTTCTCGGAAGACAGCTGTCAAGTCTCCCAAAGTCGTCTCTTCACCATACTTCCATGGCAGTTCCTAAAAGGCCAACAAAATCCGAAAGGAGTGCACTGAGTGGCATTGCTGGCTTCCTGGAACTCCAGACTGTTCTAACACTTGAAACACCGCCCAGCCTTCCTACAAGGTCAAGGGACTTCACTCACTCTCACTCATTCCAAGCCTATTTCTTGAATATCTAATCGGAAACGCGCAAGATCAGTAGGTCGGGTCTCACAGCCTTTAGGGCGAGATGGTGATCAACTAAAGTCCTTCATTGCACAAACTGATCTTCAGCAAGATAAAATGCTGCTATACTAAACAACTGAGTCTTTGAAACTAACCACCATTTTGTTTGTTTTGGGATCACATTCACAGCTGTTGAAACTGCTACACACAGGGGCAGTTCCCAACATGATCACAGGGCAGCGCTGTGGCATAGGAGGTGAAGACTTCACCTGCAGTGCCGGCATCCCATATAGGCACCGGTTCGAGTCCCAGCTGCTCCACTTCTGATCCAACTCTCTGCTATGGCCTGGGAAAGCAGTAGAAGATGGCCCAAGTCCTTGGGCCCCTGTACCCATGAGGGACACCCAGAAGAAGCTCCAGGATCCTGGCTTTGGATCGGCCCAACTCTGGCCATTGCAGCCATCTGGGGAGTGAACCAGCAGATGGAAGACCTCTCTCTGCCTCTGCCTCTCTGTAACTCTGCCCTTCAAATAAATAAATAAATCTTTAAAACAACAACAACAACAACACATCACTTGGGCACTTACTGAGTATCAGGAACAGAGGTGAGAATTTTACACAACAGAGGACTAGAGCTGTTACGCCCCCACCACAGAGGAGAAAGCCGATGCTCAGACAAGCTGGTTAATTGTGCAAGATGACACAGCCTCACCAGCACCCTGCTGGAGACAATTCTACTGCCGTTCAGTAGTCTGTCACGGGTTCAGCTCAAAACCAACCACATTGTGCAGATTCCCTTACAAGCAGATGGAAAAGATTTCCTTTCTTTGGCCTTTTAAAAGTTGGGAGATATTTTGGTGGCCTCATCCAACTGCTAAGGAGTGGCCTAAGGTTAAATTTGGGACATGAACAAAACTTCCAAGTGAGCCTCAGCCCAAGCCAGCACACCTATCCTGATCTCTGCAATGCTGTGCTCCTGTAGCCAAAACGCGGCAGAGGGCTAGGAGCCCGTGACACACGACAACGCTGTGCTCCTGTAGCCAAAACGCGGCAGAAGGCGAGGAGCCCGTGACACACGACAACGCTAAATCAGGATGATCAGTAAGTGGAAAACTTTGTTAGGCCCTCGTAAATGCTTTATGTGAAATGACGTCAGCGAGTCTTCTCCACGCTAAGCTTTACTGTCTCAGCAGCAACCCCAGCCCGACGGTGCTCACTAGAAACTACTGGCACGGAAGAACCACGCCTCTCTAGTGACACTGAAACTCTGGACCACTTTTTTTTTTTTTTTTTTGACAGGCAGAGTGGACAGTGAGAGTGAGAGTGAGAGAGAGAGAGAGAGAGAGAGGTCTTCCTTTGCCACTGGTTCACCCTCCAATGGCCACCGCAGCCAGCACGCTGCAGCCAGCGCACCACGCTGATCCGATGGCAGGAGCCAGGTGCTTCTCCTGGTCTCCCATGGGGTGCAGGGCCCAAGCACTTGGGCCATCCTCCACTACACTCCTTGGCCACAGCAGAGAGCTGGACTGGAAGAGGGGACAGAACCGGGACAGAATCCAGCACCCCGACCCGGACTAAAACCTGGTGTGCCGGCGCCGCAAGGTGGAGGATTAGCCTGTTGAGCCACGGCGCCGGCCGGACCACATTTTTTAAGATGTATTTATTTATCTGAAACTCAGAGTTAACACAGAGAAGGAGAGGCAGAGTCTTCCATCCGCTGTGAACCACTTTTAAATGTGTTCTAATGAATTCTAAAAAAAAAAAGAGCAAACCAAAATTTCTGTATATTTACTAAAAGTTCTATGTGTATACAATTCTTACTGTCAATTTTTTAAACAATTAAAGAGCTCTGATCGTCTACATTCTGCGCCATCTTCAGTCATTCTAAACTGTGAAGTCATTTCTTCCTGCTCTGTGCCTCTGCCCTCCTCCTCACTGAGGCTGGGCCTGGGACTGTGAAGGGTTAAACATCCATCGTGGCCCAGACATCAGTGATACTCTGGCCCCTTTCAGAATCTCAGCTTCAGAGTGAGACTTGTCTCCCACTGCCAGCCAAGAGGGCTTGGACTTATCTTCAATGCTACTTAGAAAATACTTGAAATGGGGGGAAAGTGACACAGTCTTAACTTTGGTATTTGAGTTTTTGTTTAACTAAAAAGTTTATTTATTTGAAAGGCAGAGTGACAGAGATCTTCCATCACCTGGTTCACTCCTCAAATGGCCATAATAACCAAGATTTATTTGTCCAGGCCAAAGCCAGGAGCCCAGAACTCCACACGGGTCCTGCGCAGCTGCAGGAGCCACCGACTAGAGTCAACATCTGCTGCCTTCCCAGGCACATCAGCAGGGGGCTGGGTTGGAAGGGGAGCAGCCAGGACCCCAATTCACTGATAATGAGATTCGCACCACAATCAGCGGCTCCACCCACTGCGTCACACACAGGTCCTAGTAACTGAGTTTTATTCCTAATCATTTGGAATCATGTTTCTCCTTAAATTTATTTCAGTTAAAAATCTTCAATACCTGTTTGCACCTCTTGTTTTATGATCTGTTTATTTGCAAGGCCTACAGGAAGACTCCCAAATGGAAATGAGTTCTCCATAGCTAATCTCTGGCTTGAGTCACATGCTGAATTTAGCCACAAAAAACAAGACTTCTCATCCTGTAGATTATACTGGTTTTTTCCGTAAGGCTATCATGGGGCCAGCACTGTGGCATAGCAGGTGAAGCTGCTGCCTGCAGTGTCTGCCTCCCATATGGATGCCGGTTTGAGTCCCGGCTGCTCCACTTCCGATCCAGCTCTCTGCGATGGCCTGGAAAAGCAGTAGAGGATGGCCCAAGTCCTTGGGCCCTTGCATCCATGTGGAAGACCTGGAAGAAGCTCCTGGCTCCAGGCTTTGGATCAGCGCAGCTCCGGCAGTTGCCACCAACTGGAGAGTGAACCAGCGGATGAAGACCTCTCTCTCTCTCTCTCTCTCGCTCTCTCTCTCTCTCGCTCTCGCTCTCTCTCTGCCTCTCCTTCTCTCGTGTGTAACTCTGACTTTCAAATAAATAAATAAATCTTAACAAAAAAAAAGAAGTTAAAAAAAGACTTATGATACTAAAAAAAATCAAGTTTCAACTTTTTTGTAATAAAACTTTGTGTATTAAAACTTTGTTAAAAACTTATTTTTACCTTGAAAGTAAACGTAAAATCTGTTTTCATATAGAAAGTATTAGCATTTCCAATGTCGTGAATAGGGAAACCAGATAACAGGCTAACAGAAAATCCAACGCACAGAAATCCATTTTGGCAAGAATGGAAAATTGCATTTACAGATATACCCAACAAAAACGGCAGAAAAGTTTAAAAGGAAAAAATCATTAGTCTAATACTCTAAACTGATTATTATCCAGAATGAACTGATATCCAATATTAACCATATCTATCACTGTAACAAGACAAAGCGCACAGCAAATAAAAATACTGACCCCCCCCCCCCACAAAAAGGTCCAAATGCAACAGTAGCAAATTGAGAAAACAACCAGCCACACGCAACTTCCAACATAACAGAAGAACAGCAGTAAAATACTCACTCACTCCTCTTTGGGAGAAAAAACACCCCCAGAAACTCTGCCCCCCCCCCCAACAGAGGACCTGCACGGCGGCAGGGGGACAGGCTACACGTTCCTAAAGACAAATCTCCCAGGGAGAGACACTCCTCAAAGGAAAACAAAAATGATACAGTACCTATTACTCGGCACATTGCTAACGCTACTTTAGCAACAAGGAAAAGGAGACTGTGTAACCTAACCAACCATGTAGGAGCCTCAAGCTAGCAGTCTCCGTCCAAAAGCAGCCAGAGGGACCGTGGCTTGCAGGTGGGTCACCTCCCGGTCCTGCTGGACAGACGGTGCCTCCCCAGCCCTGCTGGAGGGACTTCACCTCCCCAGCCCTGCTGGAGGGACATCACCTCCCCGGCCCTGCTGGAGGGACATCACCTCCCCGGCCCTGCTGGACGGACGTCACCTCCCCGGCCCTGCTGGAGGGACGTCACCTCCCCGGCCCTGCTGGACGGACGTCACCTCCCCGGCCCTGCTGGAGGGACTTCACCTCCCCGGCCCTGCTGGACGGACGTCACCTCCCCGGCCCTGCTGGACGGACATCACCTCCCCGGCCCTGCTGGACGGACGTCACCTCCCCGGCCCTGCTGGAGGGACGTCACCTCCCCGGCCCTGCTGGAGGGACGTCACCTCCCCGGCCCTGCTGGACGGACATCACCTCCCCGGCCCTGCTGGACGGACGTCACCTCCCCGGCCCTGCTGGAGGGACGTCACCTCCCCGGCCCTGCTGGAGGGACGTCACCTCCCCGGCCCTGCTGGACGGACGTCACCTCCCCGGCCCTGCTGGACGGACGTCACCTCCCCAGCGCTGTCACCCGCTCACCGCCTTCTAGACACCAAAGCAGGCGGCTGAACTTGAGAATGGAAACCTGGAGCTCCGTCCTCCCCCTGCTCCTCACTACCAGGGGGCTTCTCCCGAGGCCGAAGGTCCACTCGACAGCGCTCCCACCCGGCGACCCCGGCTCCCTCGCAGGAGGAGCGGCCTCCACGCCCACGTCAGGTATCCCCTAGGGCCGGGAGGCAGAGGGCAGGGGCTGCCCTGTGGCTGCTGGAGCACTCGGCCCCGCAAGCTGCTCTCCCAGCCAGAGACAGCTCCTCGGCCGGCCGCTGGCCCTTCACCAGGACGTCAGGCACGGCAGCCCCGGGGACTCACTCGGCGAGGCAGGACTCCACGCCGGGAAGCCCGCATAGACGCGGCCCGGCGCGCCAAGCCGCTTCCGACCTGCCGTAGCCTGGAGCTAAGCGCACTCGCTCAAAATAATGAACATCGCCGCCGCAGCTCCGGTGTGAAAGAACGGCAGGGTCCATTTTGATCAGAAAATCAGGAGGTAGGGGAGTGGGAGGAGGAGGAGGAGGGAGAGGGAGGGAGAAGGAGAGGAAGGAGAGGAGGGAGAGGGAGAGGAGGAAGAGGAGGGAGAGGAGGAGGGAGAGGAGTGGGAGGAGGAGGAGGAGGGAGAGGGAGGGAGAAGGAGAGGAAGGAGAGGAAGGAGAGGAGGGAGAGGAGGAAGAGGAGGGAGAGGAGTGGGAGGAGGAGGGAGAGGAGGGAGAGGAAGAGCAGAAGAGCTTTTACTCGGGATGAAACTCGCGCTCCGGCGGCCGGCTCAGTCCACGCGGCCGCGGGGGTCCCCCAGCACCAGGGGCCGGGCCCGGACGCACCCTCGCCGGGGCGCGCAGGGGCTCCAGCAAGGCGCACACTTCGGGAGTGCGCCGCCGCGCCGAGGGCCAGCCGGGCAGGGGCCGCACGCCGACCAGGCTCCGGCCACGCCGCCCCCGAGGCCCGGCGGGGCCCGGGGCGCCAGGGCTGCGCGCCGCCGCGGCCGCGAGCAGGAAGCGAGAGTTCAGCCCCGGAACGCCCCGCTCGGGCCTGGCGGACGCCGGCCGGCCTCGCCCACTGCACGGCCCGGGGCCCGAGCGTCGGCGGGGACGGCCACCCCACCTCCAAGCCTCCGCCGGCAGGACCCCGGAGCGCGGCGCCGGGGGCGCCCGCTGCACCTGCCGCCGCCCGGGCCTCGGGGCGCGCCCGCCCGCTGGGCCTCAGGGCGGGGGCCGGGCCGGGGGGCAGCGGCCGGAGGCGCTCGGGGGCGCCGCCGCCGGCACTCACCTGCCCGCTGCCCCGTCCGCGCAGGCGGCGCCTCACTCGCGCTCGGACCGCACCGTCCGCCTCAACCAACCCGGCGGCGGCGGCGGCCGGACGGGAGGGCGGGACGGCGGCCTGAGACGGCCCCGAGCCGCGGCCCAACCCGGCTGCGCCCGCCCCCGGACCCCGCCCCCGGGCCGCCGCCGCCGCCGCTCATTGGCCCGCGCCGCGCACGCATGGGCGCGGCCCCGCCCCGCCGCCGGGCCGCCGTTCCGCTCGGGGTCCTCCGCAGCCATTGGGCTGGTGGCTCCCGGGGGCCAGAGCGGCCAGATCAGCCGCCGCCAGCCCCGAGGCCACCATTGGCTGGACTGGGCCCACGCCACAGCTCTGATTGGACAACTGGCGGCTCGGGCCCCGCCTTCGCACCCAAGTTCCGTTAGCAGGTTCGGTTGCTCCCGAATTCCCTTTCGCCATGGGGGGCGGGGCCGACGGGCGGGGCACTTTGGATGGCTCCTCCCCCTGCACGCAGCAGCGCTTACCGCGGGGTGGGCGGGGAGCAGAGCCCCCGGCTCGCTCGTTTTTTTTTTTTAGGGAGTTCTACTTTCTTCTGATTGGTTGGCAGGCGCCTGTGCTCACCGCTCCTCCCGTCGCTCGTTTTACGTTGCGCGACGCAGCGCGATGACGTAGAGTTCCCAGCATTCCACATCCAAGATGGCCGCAGTCGGCAAGGAGAGACGTAGCTAAGGGGCTTGGCTGAGACGAGAGGTGAGTAGCCCACCGACCGCGGGCTGTACCGCCCCGCTCCCGCGCCCCCGGGGGTCGGAGCAGGCTGCGGCCACGCGCCTCGGTCCGCGCGCGGAGTCTCTCTCCCCTGATTCCGGCCCCCGCCTCTCGCCTCCTGTGCACGCTGAAGTTGGCGGGCTTCGGCAGCGGGACTGAGGCGCGGGGGCCGGGCTGGGGCTCGGGTGGGCCCCGGAGCGGGCAGCCGCCCTCCCTGCGCGGTGGGGTTGGGGTTCCAGGACCCTGGACGCAGCGGGGTGGGCCGGCGGGATGGGAAGAGGCACTTCCGCGGTTGGACTCGGTCTGGTTTGTTAGCGCAGGAACTCGGGGCTGGGAGCGGGGGTCATCGAGGGCGCTGACAGCTGAGGCCCGTTCAGCGGAGCTTTGCAGACCCCGGGAGGTTAGGGACGACTGACCGGGGCGTTGCTGTCCGCCAGTCGCGGTGTTAAGGTGTGATCTCGAGCGAAACCGCCCTCCAGCGAGTGACGCGTGTGAGTGGATTCTTGCCTAAGTCGTGTTTCACGCGTGTTCTGTTTGGAAACTGTACTTTGCACCAGCAGGCAATAAAGAAACCTCTGAGTCGTTTATACGAGTCTTAAGATTTAAATGCTCTTTCTGAAGTTCAGTGTCATAAAGCAAAAAAAAAAAAATTGTTCGTAGTTTTGGAGAAGGGAATGAGCCTCGTTGTGGGAGACGGTTGAAAGCAGTGAGTTTGCTGAGTGTCTAAAAGGGAGGGAAACGAGGACTGGGCGAGGACAATACCGGCCGGGTGCTGAGATGGCGCAGCGTGTCTGGCTGGGTGGACTCAGCCCCGGGTTTAGGCGCAGATGAAGTTGCGCACGCGCAGGTGCGGATTCGGGTGTAGACGCGTTGTTCGTGGCTTCGGAGGAACCCCAGTTGTGATGGAAACTGGACTCCGTGCGTGTCAGTTCTCACAGAGATGGCTCCCGGTGCTGGATCTGTCCTCCGTTGTAGAATCCTGTTAGGAGGCAAAAGGGGACCCGCAAGCGCTTGGGAAAGGAGAGCGGAGGCCCTCAGGCCTGCGGGGCAGGTGACTCAGGCGTGTTTCCTGCGGCCCTGGTGGTGGACGCTGGGGTGCCGTGGTGACACTGTAGTCAGATGGATGTGCGTCCGCTCAGGTTACCAAACCCAAGGCATTTGGATGTTAGTGTCGCCCTGAAGAAGAACGACACTAGATTTACGAAAACTCTTAAATTTACACTGAAACTTACAAAATCTCAGTTGTGAGTATTTGAGATGAGGAAGAACTGGCTTGACAGAAAATGGTTCTGGGTGGTAGTGCTCCGTTCTAGAGGGATAGTGGCTGCATCGAGGGAAGACAGTATCTTAGTCTGAAGTGAAGCAAATTGCGACTGTGCCGTTCGCCAGCCGTGTGCGTCGGGCAGGCTACTTCGTGTCTCCTCGGCTGGTTTTCTCCAGGATCAGTTGTAAGGAGAAGACAGCAAACCTGCAGCATAGCTGCAGTCAGTGGACACACCGCGGACATGTGACTCTAGACCACCTGCTACACAGATCTTACAGAGTTTATTTTTTTCTCATTTTGATGGCTAATATTTAGAGAAGACCTAGAAACCCCGAGAACCCTTATGGGAAATGGTTAATTTGTTTACCTTGGAGAAAAGAGGGGCAGGTAAAACTGTCTTCGTGTATTTCAAAGGCAATCATTAGGTCAGACAAACTGTTTTCCAGGCTTTACAAGTCTCTAGGTGGGAGTGATGGAGAGTTCTTGCAGGTGGTTATTTTGTGCCATCTATGTAGCAGATCTAGGGAAGGAACGGACACACAGAGATCAATACAGGGCTGGTCCTGGCGTGGCAGGTAAAGGTTCCACCTGCAACGTCCCATGTGGGCACCAGTTCGAGACCCGGCTGTCCCACTTCCGGTCCAGCTCCCTGCTAAGGTGCCTGGGAAAGCAGCAGAAGCTGACCCAAGTCCTTGGGCCCGGCACCCACACTGGGGACCCAGCATAAGCTCCAGGCCCAGCCCCAGCTGTTTCAGCCAGTTAGGGAGTGAGCCAGCAGATAGAGGATTGATCTTTTTGTCTCTTTCTCTGTAGAGCTCCCTTCAAATAAGTAAAACATAAGTACTTTTTTCCCCCACAATCCAGTAATTTATTTTAAATTGGAATAATTTCAGATTCCACAAACAAAACTGGAGAACAGCAATATTTTGTTTGAATTCATCGGTGATTTAAAACACCACAATATCCAGAATACACAAACCTCAGGGAGGGGTTAGGAAGTACACACAAGGTTGGAGTCATGGTGCTCTTTGTTCCTGAATGGAATGGTCCCCCAGAATAGATAGGATAGAGGATAGAGCCCAGCATAAGGAAACCTGTTACATACCAAGTGAGCGAAACACTAGCGTTTTCTGTATGTGCAATGGGAAACCTGCCTAGGTTAGAGGGCCTTTTACGCTTGTTTAAAAATCAGGCAAGTTGTCTGTACGCATTTTTCAAATAATTTGGAGAGCGCTGCAGTCCACATGCCCATGCTGGCACTTCAGGCAGTGGTTTTATCCGCTACGCCACAGCGCCGGCCCCCTCAGTACACTTATATATGTTGAAAATGCCTTTACTCTTTCATCTTGTAAGACGATGTATCTAAAGGGGGTGCGTGAGAGATGTTGCTGAAGCCCCTTGACACACTGCTCATTTGTAGGGAGATTTTCATTTGTGGAGCTCAGAAATCTCAGTGTTTTCCCCAGTAATCACAAGCTGCTGATGAGAAAACTTTTAACTTCAAAGTCTAGTAAGAAAATGATTGAAAACTAGCGGGGAGTAGGGTTACAGAATTGAAGCAAGAGTGTTTCCAGGGGAGTGAGTGACCTGGAGGACTGTTACTGCATTTTCATTGTGTTTCATGTATTGGTTGGGCTGATGACAGCAGGATCAAACAGTTGTGAATGTAGCTATGATGTGTCTACTTGTGGACTAAGGTTCTTTCCCATCCTGACTTATCCCTGTGGGTTATTTCTATATCTGCCTCCAACTTTTCCTTCCCTTCTCAGAGAGGGAGCTGCCTTTAAAAAAAAAAAAAAAAAGTTTATTTATTTGAAAAAGTTAGAAAGAGGGAGAGAGAGAGCGCTTCCATCCACTCATTCGCTCTCCAGATAGCCACAATGGCCAGGGCTGGGCCGAACCAGAGCCAAGCACTTCATTCAGGTCTCTCATACAGGTAGCAGGAGCCCAAGCCCTTGGTCATCTTCTGCTGCTCTCCCAGGCACATTAGCAGGGCACTGGGTTGGAAGTGGAGCGACCAGGACACAAACCAGTACCCATAGGGGATATGCCTGCATTGCAGACAGCGCCTTGACCCGATATGCCAGCCCCCCACCCCCACCCCCCGAGCTAGCTACTTTCTTTCTTTCTTTCTTCTTTATTTGTCAGGTAGAGTTACAGACAGAGAAGGAAAGACAGAGAGAAAGTTCTCCCATCTGCTGATTCACTGCCCAAGTGGCTACAATGGCCAGGGCGGGCTGCTCAGGAGCCTCTTCCGGGCCTCCCACACAGGTGCGGGTACCCAGTCACCTGGGCCATCTTCCGCTGCCTTCCCAGGCCATAGCAGAGAGCTGGATCAGAAGAGGAGCAACCAGGACTGGAACTGGTGCCCACATGGGCCGCCGCCACCACAAGCAGAGGTTAAGCCCAAGAGCTTGCTTTGTAAGGTTAACTTTCTCACTGTATTTTTTATTATCCCTTGGCCAGTTAACCCCCTCCGAATGGCTTGTTCGGTCTCCTCTGATTCCTTTGCTTCTGGGTGTGGATATCACTCATTCTCAAAGGACGAGACAAAGCCTCTGCCTGTTAGCAGCAGCCTGCTCATGCTCAGCAGCTCTCATAGTTCTGTCACCCCTCGCAGTGAAAATGGTGTGTGTGTGTGTTCATTCATGTGTTCATGTGCATGCCATAGTGACATAATTCATACGCTAAATAAGCCAGCCATTGAAAGTGTACAATCCAGTGTTTGTTTTTTTTAAGTTTATTTCGGGGCTGGCATTGTGGTATAGCAGGTAAAGCTTCCGCCTGCAGTGCTGCCATCCCATATGGGCTGATTTGAATCCTGGCTCCATTTCCAATCCAGCTCCCTGCTAATGTGCCTGGGAAAGCAGCAGAAGATGGCCCAAGGGCTTGGACCCTGCCACCCATGTGGGAGACCCAGATGGAGCTCCTGGCTCTTGGATTTGGGCTTGCTCAGCTCTGGCTGTAGTGGTCATTTGGGGAGTAGACCAGAAAGTGGAAGATTGATCTTGCTCTCTTTGCTTTTCAAATAAATGAAATAAATCTTGTTAAATCAGTATCTTTAATGAACAGCTAATTACCAGGTCTAGTAGTGTTTCCTTATTCTGTGCCTTTGACTTTTCCTTAGCATTTGTGACTGTTGGCTGTTAACTGTGGTTTAAAGTTGACATTCCTTGTTTCTTAATGAGGATGCAAATTTCACTACCTCTTTGGCCATTCCTGGATACAATCCCCTGCAGATACCAACATACAACTATATTTGTTTTTCTCTGACTCTCCTTTCTGGTGGGGCAAGGGCCTGTTCTGTCTTGTTTCTTGCTGTGCTGTTGAGGCCCTACTCATAGTAAATATTCAGCAAATATTTGCATGAATAAATGCATGAAGAACTGTTACATAGTAAATATTCAGCAAATATTTGAATGAATAAATGCATGGAGAACTGTTAATGTATCTTAAAGTAGCAATTCCCAGCTCGTGTATTTTGAATACCTTACATATGTGCTAGGATATTTTGATTCTCTCAGCCAACTAGTAGGTTCTCTTCTGTTCTACAGGAATACACTTGCGTGTTTATCACTTATTCATAGTCAGAAACCAGAAATGGGCAGGCATTGTGGTGCAGCCTGCGAAGCTACCCCTGGGGATGCCTTCATCCCATATTGGTATGCTGGTTCAAGTCCCCACTGCTCCACTTCCTATCCACCTCCATACTGATGTGCCTAGGAAGCAGCAGATGATGGCTTAAGTACTCGAGTTCCTGCCACCATGTGGGAGAGGCAAAGGGTGTTCCTGGCTCCTAGCTTCAGCCTGGCCCAGCCCCAGCTATTGCAACCATTTTGGGAGTAACCAGTGGATACAAATCGATCAATCTCTTTCTCTCTCTGTCTCCATCTCACCCTCTGTCCCTCTCCATATCTCTCTCTCTTTCAAAACATATGGTAAAAATCTTTTTTTTTTTTTCAAGTTTTTATTTATTTGAGAGGTAGAGTTACAGAGAGAGGAAGAGACAGAGAAAGGTCTTCCATTTGGTGGTTCACTTCCCAACTGGCCACAACCGCTGGAGCTGGGCCGATCCAAAGCCAAGAGCCAGGAGCTTCCCCTGGGTCTCCCATGTGGGTGCAGGAGCCCAAGCACTTGGACCATCTTCCACTGCTTTCTCAGAGCATAGCAGAGCTGAATCGGAAATGGAGCAACTGGGACTAGAACTGGCATCTTATGGGATGCCAGTGCCACAGTGGAAGCTTAGCCTACTGTGCCACAGCACCGGCCCCCGTTGTAGAAATCTTTAAAAATAAATTTTTGAAAGATCCATCCACAGCAGAATAGATAGATGAATTGTGTTATGTTCGAAGAATAAACTACTACACAGCAGTCTCTCAACTTTGGCACTGTTAACAAGTCAGACCAGATAGTTTGATATTGTAGAGGATTGCTCTGTGTGTCATACAAATGTTCAGGAAATTCCAGGCCTCTACCAAGCAGGTGCCAACAGCAGCTCCTGATGATGACGACTAGATACATCTCCTGACACTGCCAAATGTTCACTGGGGAGCAAAATTGCCCCAGTTGAAGACCATTACTATACAGTAATAACAGCGAAGAAGTACGGCTTTATGCAGCAACAGAGGTGAAAACCATAAATATAATGTTGAGCAAAAGAAACTGGATATAAACATTCAAAAATTTAAACTAAAATTTTAATTTATGGGAACCTCATCCATGCATAAGCAAATATTCCCTGGTTACCAAGAGATTCTGGTCTGCAGAAGTTACGGATGTAAGGGCACCTCCTGGTATCCCAAGCAGTCCCATCTGATTTTTTTATTGTGTGAAAGAATGGTGCAATGACTACTTATTTACCTATGGCCTGGACTGGACACGTTACTCTGTGGTCACATTTGCTTTAGCTAAACCATTTCAAAGTATTGCAGGAGTTGTGACACTTCACCAGAGTTCTTCAGCCTACACTGCTAAGAATAAGTCATTCCCCTGTGTGATCACAGGATCATTAATACCCCTAAAACATCAGTGTTATAGACCTACTGCCCTCTAATAGACAGTCCATATTTAAAATGTCCCTGACCAAATCTTTTCTTTCATAGCTTTAAAAAAAAAAAAAAAAAAACCACAGGATCTGGTCAGACTTCACATGTTGTGTTGGGTAAGCCTCAAACAAGTCCCCGATCTTTCTTTTTTCTTTTTTTCATGTTTTTGCATGTTGCCCTTTTTTTTCTTTTTTGAGAGAGTGTTCATTGTTAGAGTTTTCCATCTTCTGAATATGACATATAATTTCCTTATTGTATCATTTAACTTGTTCTGCACCTCCAGTCTTTAATGTAAACTGGAAGTGAGGTCTGAAGGCTTGGCTATATTTAGGATAAGCTTTTGGGGGGCAAGAAAACTTCAAGGTCAATGACATTTCATGCTGCAGCATATCAGAAGGAGCACATGGCAAGTTTTCACCCTGCTATGATGTAAGTTTGATCATCTTATTAAAAAGTACTTTTTAAAAATAATAGTCTCCTTACCAGTGCTAGGAAAGGGAATTTACTCTCCATATGTTAATATTTCTATGAACTTTCCTTTTTACTTATTATCAACCACATCATTTTTCTCTTTAATATTCTGATTGCCTTGACTCTGTCCAGTGGGCACTCAGCATGCTGGCCCCCGTATCCTTTGGTAAGTGTGAGTAGAGGCCAGGAAGCCTGCTTCCTCTTAGAGGTAGTGGTGTTGGAGCACTAAGATTTGGGTTTAAATAATGTCCTTTGTTCGAGGAGAGTCGTGCTCCTAGGCCCTCGATGTAGACAGAGCTTGGGTCTGCAGAATGTTTATGGAAAATTTTGAGAAAACTGCATGGATGTCAAAACATGTTACATCAAAATAAGTATCTTCTGTTTGTTCACAGACTCTCTGAAGTGCCCACATACGTGTTGTGGTCCAGCTTTTGTTGCTGTAGCAGAGTACCTGAGAGTAACTTACACGGAAAAGAGGTTTACTTAGACTCGTGGTTCTGGGGGTTGGGAAGTCCAAGATGGAGCAGCTGCGTGTGGTGAAGGCTGCAGCTGCTGCTTCTGAGGGCCGAAAGCCAAAGGGCACGTGGGCCACAGCCGCAGCGCAGCAGGGTCTGCCTCGCTGCAGTGCTGGCTCGTCCAGTCCCACAGTGATCCTGCCCTCAGCACCCCACAGAGGCATGGCAGTCACAGGTCAGCAGAGCCGACGAGGGGCAAACCACACTCAAAACCATTCCAGAATGTAGTATTTCTAACCATGACTTATTATAGGATTTGCAATTAAAGTTTAAATTACAATATTTTTCACAGATCTTTGATTTTTGTGCATATATAAATTTGCTTCCTTTATATTAACACCTACATATTTGCTCTATCTTATAATATACCCAAAAAGGCTTTAAATTACAAAATTAATGCTATTACTAATAGCACATTTAAAAAGTCTAAGATCTTTTTGCAATTTTTTTTTAAGATTAATTTGTTTATTTGAAAGGCAGAGTTGCAGAGAGAGACAGAGCTCTTCTGTCTGATGGTTCACTCTCCAAATGGCTCACCTGATCTGAAGCCAGGAGCTTCTTCCAGGTCTCCCACATGGCTACAGGGGCCCAAGCACTTAGGTCATCTGCTGCTGCTTTCCCAGGCACATTAGCAGGGAGCTGGATTGGAAGTGGAGCAGCTGGGACTCGAACCAGCACCCATATGGGATGCCAGCAGCACAGGCAGCAGCTTTATCCACTACACCACAGTGCTGGCCCCACAGTTCTCTCTGTCCTTGAATATATCACTAAGGATGTAACAAAATCACAGATTATTGAGATAATTTTCCTTGTGGTTCTGTTGCCCATTTGGTGTACGTGGATTTGTTTGCAGTTTTAGGATTTTTTTTTTTATTTTTAATTAGATTCATGATTACGTTAAGTATTCAAATGATTGGAAAGTCAAAGTTACAAAGGACCCAGGAGCCAACCTGAAAGAGCTCCCAGCAGCCATGTGGGAACAATTTGAGCAGTAAGAATAGTCATAGAATTGGATTATAACCAATAAATAATATGAATGTTCATGGGCCCAGCATTGTGACGTAGCAGCTAAAGCAGCTTTCTGTGATGCGGATAAGCAGCAGAAGATGGCCCAAGTGCTTAGGGCTCTGACCATGTGGTAGACCTAAGGAGAAGCCTCTGGTTACTGGCTTCAAATCAGCCCAGTTCTGCCTATTGCAGCTGTTTGGGTAGTGAATCAGTGGGTGGAAGATCTCTCTCTCTTTCTCTCTCTCTCCCTCTGTAACTCTGCATTTCAAATAAATAAATCTTTTTAAATAATACTTTAAAGTCTATACTGATATAAATGAGTGATTGAAGTGGTAAATGTTGAGCGAGTGAAGGAAGTAGTCAGATACCACAGTAATATTGGTGCTGACAGGATGCTTAGATGATCACTAAGATTAGCAGACAAGACTTTAAGGAAGAGCAGGTATTTGTATTTCAAAGATTTCCCCAGAATGCTTACACATTGCCTTGGTGCTTTTAACATATGTCGACAAATCCATCGATGCCGCTCCCACAGAAGGTGCAGCCTAACTCTCATCCCCAAGAGTGTGGGCTGGACGTCGTGACTTGCTCCTGAGGAACAGAAAGTGGAAAGAGAAAAATAGAACTGGCAGTGAGAAACCTGGCAAGCCTCCTCTTAACCAAAAGATCATGGTGACATCAGCAGAAACGCGATGTGAGGGACACGTTCCCCGCTGAGGTGTTCTTCCTGACAGCTCCACGCTGTTCACGAGAAACGTCAGACAAGCCCAATTCAAGACGGTTACTAAGGGCCTGCCTAGTAGTCTTCAAAACTGGCATGATCATGAAAAAACGAGGGAAGACTGAGAAACTTACGGTTAGAAGATACTAAGGAGATGGGACACCTAAATACACTGTAGTGTGCTGGGTGGATCTTGCAACAAAGGATGTTTGGAAAAGCTTCAAATGCGCATAATGGCTGCAGTAAATCTGCAATTATTTTTAAGTACATGTTTTTTTTTTTAAAAAAAACAACTCAAAGCTGTTTAAAAAAAGAGAGTCATGTTCCCATCCCTGTCCTTTCTGACCTGTTCCTCCCCCCTTGCTCATTTCTTAGGTTCTAACTATGCGATCCTACTCTCAGTCTCCTTCCAGTCCTTAGAGATCTTTCTCGTTCTTGATAGCTGCGTGGTGTGTTACTGTGTTCTTGTACCATGTTTGTCTAACTAGTTCCCTGTGGGTGGCTTGTTACAGTTGCCATTACAAACACTGCAGTTCATAAGCTGTTGCATGTGCTGTTGCACATTTGTGACTGTTTTCGGAGTAGATTCCTCGTAGTGGGGTACTGTGTCGAAGAGCAAATGGGTTTGTCATTTTATTGACACTGCCAACTTCCTGTCTGAGACGGGATTCCCACCAACAGTATCTGAAGTCACCTGCTTCTCCTGGCCTTGCCAACAGTGAATTGTCAAGCTTGGATTTTTGCCTATTGGATAGATGAGAAGTGTGGTGTCACTGTGATATCTGATCATGAACGCATATTTGCTCTATCTTATAATATACCCAAAAAGGCTTTAAATTACAAAATTAATGCTATTAGTTAACTGCCCAACCCGTATTGCCTAACTTATTCACACAAAAAGTGTATAAGTTACAAGTTAAAGCAGAGTGTCCTTCTCCGGGTACTTAATTCTTCCTGTTGGAGGAAAGCTTAGATTGCTTTGGAGTAGCCAGGTGCAAGGAGAACACCTGACCCTGCCTTGTCCCCTTTCTCACCAGAATGAGGCGTGGCCACCGGAGGTTAGACCTGCTGGGGAGCTGGCGGGGCCCTGGCGTCTTCGTTTTCTTCCTGAATGAAAGACAGGGAAGAGTTTGAAAAAGCAAGAACAGTCTAAGAGAGCTCCTTCCAAGTGTTCCACCTCCGTCCTCTCACTGCCCCTGGTCATTACACCCATACTGCATTTGTGTCGCTCAGTTCAGTGATTGGACCAAGAAGGGAAGTGTGATCAGGTGCTGGATGGAGGAGGTGGATGATTTCGGAGCGTTAGTCTTTGTAAGGGATTCAGCCAGGCCCAGCTTCCACTGAGAGTGGAAACCAGACTGGGGCCAGGGCACAGAGTGTCCAGGGAAGGAAGATAAGAAGGAAGGAGGCACCCTTATTCCTTCCGAAATTTGGCTGATTTTAACCCTGCCAAGGGTGAGGAACCTTTTTTTCTGCCAAGGACCATTTGGATATTTAAAACATCTTTGTGGGCCATACAAAATTATCAACTTAAAACTCACCTGCTGTAAATTTACTGAAATTTGTGTGCCGCCTGTGGTTGCCTTGGCAGGGCCAGACCAAATGACTTTGTGGGCCTTACACGGCCCCTGCGTAGACACAAGTGTGGGGCTGGAAACACTCCTGTTAAACTGCCATTAAACAGGGACTGACTTTCAGAGCACTCGTGATATGTGTTAAGTTAGCTCTGAGGGTTAGCCTGAGCTGCACACTAACAATTGCTGTTGTTTCTATAGGAAATTTTGATCCAAAATCAGGTATAATCCAAGATTATAGACTGCTTAGAGTGTGAATATCCCTTTCTAACTTTTGCTTCTTTTTCTCTTAGGAGTCTAACATTTCAGAGAAACCTTTTGGAAAGAACAAGCATACTTCAATAAATGAAGGAGAATAAAGAAAATTCAAGCCCCTCAGTGACTTCAGCAAACCTGGACCACACAAAACCATGTTGGTACTGGGATAAGAAAGACTTGGCTCATACACCCTCGCAACTCGAAGGACTGGACCCAGCCACTGAGGCCCGGTACCGCCGAGAAGGGGCGCGGTTCATCTTTGATGTAGGCACTCGTCTGGGGCTGTATCCTGATTCTACTTGGAATCTGTTATAGATGGGCTTCCCACCACCACCACAGAGAAAGGGAGGAGATACTATGGACAAAATATACTCATGTTTCCCTAGTAGGGCAGTTCTTAGACTCCTTGTTGTTTCAAATGTTGTTTTGATTTCCCTGGGTCATCATCAGTTTCTCTCTTAAATGCATAGAGTTAACAAGTAACCATCGAGGAGGAAAACGGGTCCATTAGGATCATAGCTGGGCCAGGCAGTTGTCCACAGCCTTTTGCCTTTTTTTTTTTTTTTAAGATTTATTTTATTTATTTGAAAGACAGAATTACAAGAGGTAGAGACACAGAGAGAGGTCTTCCATCCGCTTGTTCACTCCCCAGATGGCTGCAGCAGCCAGAACTGCGCCAATCCAAAGCCAGGAGCAAGGAGTCTCTTCCAGGTCTCCCAAGCAGGTGCAAGGGCCCAAGGACTTGGGCCATCTTCTAGTGCTTTCCCAGGCCATAGCAGAGAGCTGGACAGGAAGTAGAGCAGCTGGGACTAGAACCAGCGCCCATATGGGATGCTGGTGCTTCAGGCCAGGGCTTTAACCCACTATTCCACAGTGCTGGCCCCTGTCCACAGCCTTTAAGAGGGGGTTAAGGGGTGGCTTGGGATACCCATATGCTCTATCAGCACACCTGGGCCCAGGTCCTCACCCTGTTCCCAGTTCCAACTTTCTGCTAATACATACCCTCGGAGGCAGCAGGTTGTGGCTCAAGTACTTGGTTCCCTGCCACCCTTATTGGAGACCCAGATTGAGTTCTTGGCACCCAAGTTCAGCCTGGCCCAGTCTTGGCTATTGTGGGCATTTGGGGAACAAGCAAATGTAAGATATCTTCTATCTCTCTCTCTGTCTCTGTCTCCCCCTCCCCCTCCCCCTCTCCTCTCCATCCCTATCCCCCTCCCCCTCTCTCTCCCTCTGCCTCCCTCTCCTTCCCTCTCCCCCCCTCTCCCCCTCACCTTCTCCCTCTCCATTTCAAATAGATAAAAATAAATAATTTTTAAGAACCACAGTGAGGGTGCTGATGTTGTGCCACAGCCTGCTAGGCCGACATCTCTTTTGAGAGCCAGTTCAGTCCCATCTCCCAGCCGTTCCACCTCAGGTCCAACTCCCTGCTAATGTGCTGGGAAAGCAGTGGAAGATGGCTCAAGTGCTTGGACTTCTGCCACCCATGTGGGAGACCTGGATGGAATCCTGGCTCCTGGCTTTGGCCTGGTCCAGCCCCAGCTGATGCAGGCATTTGAGGAGTGAACCAGCATATGGAAGATGGATCTCTCTCTCTCTCTCACACACACACTCTCACTCTCACTCACTTTTTCTTTGGAACGCCACCTTTCAAATAAATTAAAACACACACACACACACACACACAGTTGGAGTGTTTCTAAAGACTTGTTAAAAGCATGGACCTTCACCCTGAGACTCCACCTCCTGCTTTGCTACTGGTAGTGTTTACTTCACCACTGATTTTGTTTTGCATGTCTTTATTGTTTTCTGCGTTTAACTTAAGAATATAACCTATGAAAGCTACAGACTAAAGTCCTTAACCAAAACCACAGACACTATGACACCCTGGCAACTGGAATAATTTATTTTCATCGCTTCTATATGTTTCATTCCTTCAAGCAATTCCCAAGATATGTAAGTTTTTGAATTTTATTGTAATTCTTTACCACATGTTATTTCCACACAGTTTGATGGACTTATTGTAGTGTCACTTGTATTATATTTTCCAGGAAGTATTTATATGGTACATACTGTACAAATATATAAACAGAAATAAGCTTGAACCTTTTTCCAATTAATCATGTTCAAATTATTTTTTTATTTAGGCTAATGTAGACCACAATCATATTGTATTGTATTTTGTGTAAAAAATTACTTCTTTGTTACCTTTCCCAAGTTAAACTTTGGCTTATAATTGAGACCCAGCAGAGAAAGCAAGGTGGAACAGAAATTCTCCATGCAGTGTCACCGCTCTCCAG
Organism: Sylvilagus floridanus; assembly: GCA_949820135.1. Classification (NCBI taxonomy): domain Eukaryota; kingdom Metazoa; phylum Chordata; class Mammalia; order Lagomorpha; family Leporidae; genus Sylvilagus; species Sylvilagus floridanus. The sequence goes on from OX463228.1 coordinate 51,262,479, forward strand.
TAACTCCTTGAACCTGCACTAGCCTGTTTATCATGGAGGGATCAGGGAAAGTGGTGGGAGGAGGTGCCGGGAGGGGGTTAAGCCTTCAGCATCGTGCAGAGCTGGGCTCAGGCAGTCGTGCCACAGAAGCTAGCCCGAGCCCATGCAGGGGATGCATGCAGCTCTGTATGGGCTCCTTCAGGAGTTCCATTCATCGGGAAGGGCACGATGGGACCCAGGAGGGGAAGGCAGATGGGGTCAGAGCGTGCCAGTCTCCTGGCCAGACAAGGGACATCTGACTTGAGCAGGTGAACAGTGAAGTGATGAAAAGGTTTCACGAAGAAGATGACAAACTTAGCGGGAAGGTCACTTTGTAGGGCATTTGTCTCTTGCTCAGATTCTATTAGATGTCACGTGTGTCTTCTCACTGGTCTTTGGAGGTCTTGGTGCCCCCCATAGAGCAGCATTGCATGAGGTCAGGGTAGTGTGAAGAGAATGGCGTGGAGCGGGCAGATCAGTTGTGAGCTCAGTGGCTGAACTAGGTGAGACAGCTGGAGGCCCGTGTCTCAGCTCACTCAGGCTGCTCTAGCAGCGTGCTGTGGACACGTATTCCTCCGGGTTCTGGGAGCAGCAAGTCCCAGCTCCAGATAGCGGTAGATCAGTGTGGTAGGGGCCTGTTTCTCAGGGGCACCCTGCTGCATCCTCACATGTACACAGGGGATGAGCTCTGGCCTCTTCTCTGGGTGACGCTCCCACCACTGAGAGGCTCGCCTCCTGAGGGCCCCACTTTGCCACCATCGTGTTAGGAGTTCAGCTTCAACATAAGCGGGGAGGGGGTAGGGAGTGGGGACACAAACGTAAGAGCAGAAGGTGTGGCTTGGTGCAGAGATGGATTCCATGGGTGTGCGTTTCCTTGGGTGGCTTCTTTTTCCATGGCAAAGCTTACTGTTCAGGAGTTACCGTCTTTCAGATTGAATGTGAGGAAAGTTCATCTCTGTGACTCTTCTCTGTTTTTGGCATTGTCTGAAGTAAAATTTTAAATTTCTGAAGCCAAACTTGGGGGGGGGGGGTGTATATGTGTAGACTTTCCGTCTTCATTTCGGAGTCTCAGCGTATTTGTGCATGAGAAAGGGGTGGTAGGAGAATGAGAGGGACTGATTTATCATGAAGCCCAAAAATGCTAGTGTCGGTTTCTGTGTGATTTTTGATTGCAAACATCAAGAGCTTTTATCTCCCTTTTGAGGTGACTGGAGCGTGTTGTCTGTTTCTGGCTGGAAAAGTGGAAGAAACGCCAAAAAAATGCAAAGATATCATCAAAACAGCTCGTAGTTTATTAAATGATGTCCAGTTCGGCCAGTTTGGAGACGACCCAAAGGTAAGATCCATGGTTTCTGCCTTCAGCTCTGGTCTGGTCTGGTCTAGAAGTGCTGTGGCGCGGTTCCTCGCCTTGGACAGAAGAGGTAGCATAGCATAGCCTGGGCACCTGGGCTCCTGGTGTGCCAGCCGTGTTCCGATGGTGCAGTGGGTGCACTGAGCACACACCCTGTCCTCGCCACCAGTGCTGCACTTCTTAGCTTCCAGAGCAAGGGCAGGTCCTGACTCTGGTGGCTTATGTGTCACACGGACACTGATGGAACACATGCATGTGCCAATGTGACTTCTCAGGGTGTCAGTGGGTGGCAACCTGCGGCATTTTTAACACCCAGAGATTGCTACTGGTCAAACCAGCCACCCCGTCTCCCCACCCCCCAACTCCTGCCAGTGTGAGCAAATGGTGCCAAAATAATTGTGCACGAATGAGCTTTTATTCTAAAAGTACCATGTTGAGGGGCCAAGGGCAGTTTTCCCCACCCCATTCTCCTCATAACCCTCCATTTTGAACCTGATAGCACCTATTAATTATCCTTCGTAGCTCTAGTAATAGCTCGTGATTAGGTGGTTTTCTTTGAAGACTTCTCCAGTTTCCATTCAAGTTTTAACAAATAATCACATGAATGGGGCTTTCCCCTTCTCAGCTGTCAGATCCATGAGAGTAGGAACTCTGTCTAAGCCGATCCAGTGCTGCAGAGTAAGCATCCCACAGGTGCCAGGGTCGAAGGTCAGCCCCAGCATGGTCTCACATCTCCCAGCCTGCTGCTGTCTCGCTGAAGTTGCCCTTTGCTCTGGTGGAGGTTAGGGCTGAGCGTGGCAGGACAGGTTTTACTCTGATCATCTAATAAGCATGCATACCTGAGGATGAGCCATGACAAGTACTCTACGAGGTTATCCTACCCAGCTGTGAGAGCATCCACAGGGAAGCGTCCCTAAGGCGTGATGTGTGCAGGAGATCTGCAGTTACCCCATTCATTGAGACCAAGAGAAGCGCGGGCCTTAGACTGTTGTGTAATACCGTAAGGACTACAGCCTGGAAGCTGATTGGTGCAGTTGGTAGGAGATCATCTCTAAATTCAGAGGAAATGGTAATACTTCTGGGAAACAGATGCTGACAATAATGACAAAGAAAGAAACCAGTAGAATATTTTATACCTTGTAAAAGTTTCCAAGATTTCTTAAAGCTTTCATGAGGACACGAGGGAAACTAGGTTAGGAAACCTTACACCTGCCTTTCCACTGGACTCGCACACTGTTAGAAAATCATCTCTGTTCTGTGCCGGACAGGCCTGCCGCCTGGGTGTCGCCTCTTGGGTTGCTGGGTTTGTGCAGCTGGTAGTGAAGAGCCTGTGGGTGCTCTACCAAGTCCTTTCTTCTCTGATGGCAAACAGGCACTTCCGCTTGTGCTCCCAGCGGAGTGTCTCGATTGTGCTTTGCATTGTCTTTAAGTGCTAGGTGCAGACAGCTACACAGCTGAAGTCAAGAAGTGCCCGTTAAGAAGTTAGAGTGTGATCCAAGAGGAGATTCCATTTATACAAGCAGCGGTAAAATATCTGAAGATAATCATTGGGAAAACTGGCAGGGGGCTTTAGACTTATCCTAAAGGACGGAAAAGATGTTAATAAGGAAGGTGAAATGTAGTTAAGGTCTCTATTTTACCTGATTGTTCTGTGAATTCAGCAAGTTCTTAATCGGAATGTCAATAGTTATTTCTTTAGAATGATATTTAGTAAAATGATACCAGAGTTCAGGTAGTGGGATGAGGATCATACAAAAGCAAATAACTTTTCTGAAAAGAGGGGAGGTGACGGAACAACCCTTCCAAGTAGACAGGTCAGCATACAGCTGAAGTGTGTGTGTGTGTGCACGCGTGTGCAAGCGTGCACACACGCCCACACCTGCGCATACATGCGTGGTTTAGAGTGTGATTTAGGTAGACTTTCAAATAGAAGGGGATGATAACTTATTCAGCGAATGATGTTGGGACAGCTAATTTCAGGTAAATGAAGAATTTAGACACGGAAATCGTGTGCCTCATTCACACACATGCCTGATGCATCTTTGCAGTTGGCTATCATCATCTCTTCCTTGTTGAAAGTTTGCAGTGCAAATTCCTGAGGGATTGAACTTTTTATAGGAATCTTGAAAGAACCTGCAATTCAGTCAGAATATCGAAAAGTGAAAGTGATTTGTGAAGAGAGACACATATGTAATGAAAGTAATCACATTTCTAAGAAACTTTGTTTTTTAGAATTAAGCCTCTGATTATTTCAGATTCCTATTTTGAGTTCTTTTCAGAATTTATCATTTTCTCTCTGCATATTAAAAACCTGAGTGGGAGAGAGGAGAAAAGGAACAGGAAACAGTCGCTAAAATATAAGTGGACGAGAAAATAAATAGAGGAGCTCGTGTTTCTAGTGTTGCTTGTGACCTGCGACTGTAACTGTTACCCCAACCCTGACTGCTTATTTTTAGGAAGAAGTAATGGTCCTGGAGAGAATCTTACTGCAGACCATAAAGTTCGACTTACAGGTGGAACATCCGTACCAGTTCCTACTCAGATACGCAAAGCAGCTCAAAGGTAAGGGAGAAAAGTTTTTTAAAAAGAACCTTTTCATTCTGAAATCGAGTCTTTATAATGTTCAGACTCAGATCATGCTTCTCAAAAGGCAAACAGAGGGCTCAGTGTGTAAAGTGCCCAGGATGTAGCTTGCTCAAACTAATCAGTGTGATGGCTGGTAATTCTGTCCCCGTTTAGGCATGAACAGGTTCTGTGTCATCCAGTTGCCAAGTGACATGAGGCAGGAAGATGAGTCAGAATTTTTAAATAGACTAATAAAACTAGCCTTGGAGCCCAGTTCCCCATAAACAGTGATTCTGCTTGGTCACTCTTGTGGGTTTTTTTTTTTTTTTTTTTTTTTTTTTTTAGTTGAAAGGCAGAGCAACAGAGAGAAAGACATCTGCTGATTCACTCCTCCAAATGGCCCCAGCAGCCAAGTGTAGGCAGGCTAAAGCCAGGAGCCAGGAACTGTGTCCTGGTTTTCCACATGAATGGCAGGGGCCCAAGGATTTAGGCCATCTTCTGCCATCCCAAGTTCATTAGCAGGAAACCGATCAGAAGTAGAGTTGCTGTCACTCAAAATGGCATTCCAGTTTGGGATGCCAACATCACATGTGGCAGTGTAAGCCGTCTGCCAGAAGGCTGGCCCCACACCATAGGTTTTTAAATCAATATCTATTGCTTCTAGTGAAGCCTTATCCCCTTCCCCATATTACCCTTAACTTACCTTTTTTCCCCATTTGTAGGTGATAAGAACAAAATTCAGAAGTTGGTTCAAATGGCATGGACATTTGTAAATGACAGGTACTCATATTCCAGTATTGTTTCCATTACAGTGTTTCAAAATAAGCAGCGTGTTTTGGGTTATTAAATCTAAACCCCTCATTTTGTCCTGGGGAAACTGCCTTGCCTTGCTGGAAGAGCGGCCAGTGGCCAGGCTGGGCTTCAAGCTGCAGTCATCACTTCCGGGCAGGGGGCCTCCAGCGTCGCAGTGGTGAGATGCTGAAATCTCATCACCAGTTTGAAACCAAGTCCAGTACAGTACACTGGGGAATTCTGAGCACTGCATACGTATAGGCCAGTCGGTTCTGCAAACACTATTACTTGTAATAGTTCAAGAGCCTTTGAATTCTTCCTAGGGCCCTTTCTAAGTGGGGGCCAGAGGGTCAGAATGCCCTCTAGTCTTAGTGTTGGGGTGGCCCTGCCCCTTAGGCAGAAGAGCTGCTTTCGTAGTGTTGTACGTGTGTTTGACCTTTCCCTAGGGGTTGATTTGAAGAAACAGTTCAGTGCCTAGGATCTCAACAATTTAAAGAACATAAAGCGTTGTCATTTGTATGATGTGATGTCATTATTTTTGAATGTGCAAGAACTACTCTGTATTAATAAACTAATAACTGTTTAACTTATTTTGGTACCTTTGGAGGTACCCTTTGGAGGGCTGAAGACTTAATTTAATTTATAATGCTTCAGTCCGCTGTGGAAAGAATAAGCAGATCAGCAGGTATAGGACGTTGCATTGCATGATTTGGGTCATAATGTTGGTTCGTGGAATCTGAGAGATTTTTTTCCTTGTGTCCATGCAGTCTCTGCACCACCTTGTCGCTGCAGTGGGAGCCGGAGATCATAGCGGTCGCGGTGATGTATCTCGCAGGACGCCTGTGCAAGTTTGAAATACAAGAGTGGACTTCCAAACCCATGTACAGGAGATGGTGGGAGCAGTTTGTTCAGGATGTCCCTGTGGACGTTCTGGAAGGTACTGAGCTGCTTCAGCTTTCTTTCCAGGGTGCTTCATGCTTACGTGATTCTTCCCTGTGCACCACGCTCCCAAGACTAGGTTTTCCCAGAAGCGTATGAAAGCGGAAGGGGAGGTTTTGTTTTGTTTGTTTGTTAAAATTTATTTAAAAGCCAGAGTTACAGAGAGAGAGAAGGAGAGCCAGAGAAAGAGAGATCTTCCATCCACTGGTTCATTTCCCAAATGGCCACAATGACCAGTGGTGGGCTACACCAAAAGCCAGGAACCAGGAGCTTATTTGGGGTCTCCATGTGGGTGCAGGGGCGTAAGCACTTGGGCCATCCTCCACTGCTCTTCAGGGAGCTGATTCAGAAGTGGAGTAACGGGACTCGAACCGGCGCCCACATCGGGTGCTGGCATCACAGGCGGCAGCTTAGCCTGCTGAGCCACCACACCGGCCCCAGGCAGGTCTCTAACCTTCCAACAATTCTCACTTCTCCAAGCACATGCACAGTGTTGTACACAGCAAAGATGAGCTGAGCTGCCCACCGTGAATCCTGCTTATTGATGGTCCTTGTAAGAGAGTGATAGCTGATTTTTTCCTCTAGGTAAAATGGAGCTTCTGATGTGAGTTGTGTGGTAAATGTCGTTGTTGTCTGTCCTAGACATCTGCCACCAGATCTTGGACCTTTACTCCCAAGGGAAACAGCAGATGCCTCATCACACCCCCCACCAGCTGCAGCAGCCCCCGACTCTGCAGCCCGCTCCGCAAGTGCCGCAAGTGCAGCAGCCGCAGCCGTCTCAAGGCTCGGAGCCGCCGCCGCCCCAGCAGAAGGACGCCCAGCAGCCGGCGCCGCCGCCGCCGCCGCCGCCGCAGCAGGCGCCGCAGCAGCAGGTGCAGCAGCAGGCGCAGGCGCAGCAGCCCAAGAAGCCGTCTCCACAGCCCAGTCCTCCCCGACAGGTTAAACGAGCCGTGGTGAGTGGGCCTCAGGCTTCCCGGGCGTTAAGGCTCATCCCCTCATTTCCTGTCACACCGGAGCACTGTTCTGCTGAGCACTAGGAGCAGGCTGATGGCGTAACAGCAGGGAGCCTGAGACCTGAAGTGCTCGCAGGAGAGGCGGCCTCTGGGCATGAACTGGGTGCCCTGGGGCCTTGTCCTCCAGCCTCGGCTGCCTGTATCACCCTCGCAGGGCTCGGAGACCTGTCGGGGGAACATTCCTCTGCCCAGCAGGGTCATTGTGGATGCTCCTGTGCCTGCCTGACCCTCAGTGGTCGTGACTGCCGTCTCTTCAGTGCCCCTCACTAGTGTCCAATGGCACAGGGCACTTGTGGAAGTTTCTAGTAGGAGCACACACCTACCCCACAGAGCAGCCAGCCAGTGGTTTCACTTTCCACAGCCCTCGGAGGAAATGCAGTTCCAGCAGCAGCCAAGGCCATGTGTAGTGGACTGCAGCAGTAGGCCTAACGTCGTGAGCTCAGAAGTCTCTCTTGATCTGTTTATTTAGATTTTATTTATTTGAAAAAGTTACAGAGAGGTAGAGATAGAGAGAGAAAAGTCTTTGACCCACTGGTTCACTCCCCAGATGGCCACAATGGCCAGAATTGAGCTGATCCGGAGCCAGGAGCCTCTTCCGGGTGTCTGATGTGGGTGCAGGAGCCCAAGGGCTTGGGCCATCTGCTGCTGCTTTGCCAGGGCATGAGCAGGAAGCTGGATCAGAAGTGGAGCAGCCAGGACTCGAACCAGCTCCCATATGGGATGCCGGCACTGCGCCACAGAGAAACGAGAAATGCTGTGTAGTTTGAACAAGGCAAAGAGGAGGGAAGCAGAAAGAGGCTCTTGGGTGCCAGGCCAGCAGTCATTTTTTTCTGGGGCCATTTTCTGTCCAGTCCTGTGATTGTCTGGGTAATCTGCTTCCTTATGGCACCCAGGATCTCCATTAACAGCTTGTCTCTTCTGTAACAGGTTGTTTCTCCCAAAGAAGAGAACAAAGCAGCAGGTAATTAATTACCTCTTCTAATTTGGTTTTTGTTTTCTGTGTCCCTACACAAAATGTTTAATTCTTAGTTAGCATTGTTTTCCCTTCTATTATAGATTGGCCTTTAAATTTACCCTTAGAGCCCATCAAAAGCCTTTTTCCTTCCTGCCGGGGAGAGTGTGTTGCCTTGTCTGTCCCCTGACGATGTTCTTACAGGTTGCTCTGACAAAGGTGCTAATGCAGAAGCCATCACTAGCAATAAAAACGTCACTGGTAACACAGATAAAAGTGTAACTATGGACAGAGGAGAACTGTTGCTGCGGAAGTGTGATTACGGCCCAGGAGGACCGCATGTGTATGTTAGGGACGCGTTGAGCTCTCATAGTGGACAGGAGCAGTGCCCACAGGAGTGCCTGTGTTGAGCATGGCAGTAGCCCGGTGGGCGGGCAGAAAGGAGGGGGCCCGGGGGCGGGGGGTGGGCCCCAGGGCGCCAGCCTGTCCAGCCCTGTGTCTGACCTGTCTCAAACACTTTGTTTGTAACGTTTAGAGTACCCAAAGGTGGTTAATCTGTTCCTCTATTGGACATAAACAGGAAGAGTGAGCACAATCTGAACGACTGCAGGACAGAAATTGGAGACACTTTGTCTGTCCGTCGCCCTGTCCCACCGAGCTCTGAAGGCGTAGTGTTTGCGCGTTGCTGTTTCTTGGTCGCTTCGTTCTTGGTCCCGGTGAATTATTCATTAAGCTATTGTGAGAACCTCAAGTTATGATGAAGCTGTATTTTCACAGCATCTTTGAGGGAGTGATGACGTCAGTGCCGGTCAATTTGCTTCAGCTCCAAATGACAGACATTACGTATGAGATGTGGGAGTGGACTGTGCAGATGCGCCAACACACCAGGCTGTGAGACGAGCAGGAGACGGGCCCTGTGGTGACCTTGGATGAGACCTGGTGTTGAGCAGCGTGCACTGAGGGGCTGGAGTGCCTGAGTAGGAGGTCAACGCAAGCACAGGGACTGAGAGTGGGGAGTGGGCAGTGCAAGGAGCTGGCACCTGGAGAGTTGGAAGGGGGCAGCTTTAGATGGGGTTGAGAGCGTGGGTCCTCAGTCCCACACTGCGGCGTGGAGCCACCCAGAGGAGTGTGGGGTTTTATGTGGGCAGTGGGAGCTTTCAGGATTCGAAGCGGAGGAAGGGCACAGAGTTCACTGGAGACTGAGTTCCCTGGCAGCAGGGATAGGACCAATGGCTGGTGCATCTCTCTGGCCTCTTTTCTCTTGTTACTGTAAACACTTGAGGCTGGAAACTTGAAAAGAGCTTTATGTAGCTCGCAGCTCTGGAGGTCTTCCACCTGGGGATGGCTTCTTGCATGCAGAGTCTCAAGACAGAGTGGGTGTCACTTGGCAAGACACACTCCCTAGTGTGCCTCTGTGTTCAGTGCTGGGGGTTCCACCCTGACGCCCTTGCCGATGCTAATCCTACTCACCTCCCAAAGACCCTGACTCTCAACAGGTTAGTTCCCACTGAGTACCTCACTGTGGGCATTAATGTTCCACACCCAAGCCACCCCAGCAGGAGCACACCAGACCGTGTCCCAGCCATACAGCTGGGGATGGGACGGGCTTGCAAGCACGTAAGTGGGGCTTGGGGAGGAGGCAGAATTGTGGCCCCAGAGCCAGGAAAGGAGAGCCAAGGGATCCTGCTGCTAAGTGCCACTGGTCGTGGAGGGCCGTGAGCACTCTAGATGCAGGCTCAGCTTGTACTGTGAGCACAGATCCTCCAAGAAGAGAATGTAAAACATCTCCTTGATAAAATTTTGCATTGATCACACATTGATAGTTTTTGATGTATCAAGTTAAACAATACGCTGTTAAAATTCCTTTCAGCTGTGTGCTTTCCCATGCCAGAGCTATCCGTGTGTGTTGCTGCCCATGCATGTTCGTGTCAGTGACTTCAGCTTGAATGGCTGTGGTGAGAGAGGGAGGAAGCGGAGCCGCAGAAGGAGACGGGAAGAACGGCGTAGGGGGAGCTTGGCAGTCAGGGCCCTGGTGTCGGAAGCAAGGAACGGACGTGTCCTCAGAAGGGATTTATCTCTGAGGAAGAGGGTGGAGCAGGGCCCTGCCTGGACCCTGATCCAGCTTGTCTTCGAGACAAGGACGCCGAGAGAGTGGTGCAGTGCCAGAGGAGGCTCAGTCAGAGCACCACAGAGGCCGGAACCAGTAGGTTCCAGGAAGGAGCCGCACCGCAGAGCAGCACAGCACGGGAGGCAGGTTTCCCCATGTCTTTTCACACCTCCATCTTGTGAAACTGACAGGTGGAGCCTCTTGCAGCCTGCCTGGGTGACCTAGCATCGTCCCCGTGGCTGTTGGTGGCTGCCTGCCACCCCCGTGGCCCCAGCCGCTGCGCCTGGTGCCTGGCTTTCTGCCTCCAGACCTCAGCCAAAGGGCAGCTCCTGCCATGCCGCCCACCGGAGGTCACTGTCTAAGAGAGGAAGCCGCCTTCACACACAGCTGAGAACGAGGAGGCAGAGCACCCACGGGGCTCGGGGGCGTGGCCTTGCTGCTCAGGGCCTTTCCTGTGTGGCCTGTGCCGTGAGGACCAGAGGGGCAGGTGACTGAGGTGCCACTGCCATGCCCGCGACACGGCCAGGACTGTCCCGAGTGGTCAGCGAGATGCTGGCGCAGGTGCCTGCAGGAAGCTGCTTCCGCGTGGCGGGTTAGCTAAGGCCTTCCTCAGGCTCCCTCAGAGCCATGGTCACCTCTTTCTCCCAGAGAAATCTCTGACGACACAGTTTCCTCTATGACAGATAAGTTCACATGAAGAAGTAGGAGTGGTCTTTTCAATTCACTTTTTTTTTTTTTTTAGAACCACCGCCACCTAAAATCCCCAAAATCGAGCCTGCTCACCCGCCATTGCCACCGGCTCACCCACCTCCAGGTAGGTGTTCTCGCAGCAGCCCTGCAGGGAGGAGAGCCAGCGGGAGGCCCAGGGGGCTGGAACTTTACAAGCCACCAGCAGGGAGCTTCTAGAAATTATTTCACTCTGAGAAGCCAGACAGTTTGAGGATGTTGTAGACTCCGAGTGCATCTGAGATGCTCTGACCTCTCGCATAGGATAAATGGATTTAGAACCAGTTTAGAAAAAGAGCCCCTGCCAGCCCCTGCATGTTCTCCAAGTCCAGCAGCAGCGCCATGGGGGGCACTGCCTGTCGCCAGGCTCCTATCGTCAGGATCTTCTGGGGGCATCTTGTAGAAGCCGTTGTTCACATACAGGAAAAGTCAGTTACAAAGTCTGGCCGGGGGCCCTCTGACGTCACAGACAGGCAGGAGCCAGCTTCCACAGAACTCTGCCGTGGTGCCGTCTCTGGGATGAAGTGCTGGGCTCGAGAGGGCAGAGCCGGTGCTCCCACGGGAGACGGCTGTGCACCTGCAGGCAGTGACGACTTCTAGAGATGTGCACCTGTGGCAAGTGTGCCCCATGGGGTTTCCTCCCAGCGGTCAGGAGAGCTGGATCCCAACAGTCCCCAGTCCAGCTCAGCCTCTACTTTACAAGGTGCCTGTAGAGGCCCAGTGAGCGTCCACGGAGCCCCTGCTCAGCAAGGGAGCTCACGGCCGGCAGGGACAGCCCTGTGGAGGGCACCTCGGGGGGACTGGAGCCTGAGGGGTATGGAGGGCGTGGCCTCCGGAGTGGGGGTCCCTGAAGGTGCAGGTGGCCGCAGATGTGGGATTTGCTCAGATGAGGAGGCCAGGTTTCTGATGCGTAAGGATCAGAGGAGGAGCAGGAAATGGTGGTGGGAATGAAGGAAGGCGGGCACCTGTGGGGCTCAGCAGTGAGGGTTGGGGCAGTTTGGTGCCAGGTTGGCTGCTGCTCCAGCTCAGTCACAGAGGGCACGGTGGGTGCGCTGGGGACTGAAGAGGTCAGAGTGGAGCATTGCAGTGGGCTCATTGAAGGTAGAAAAATGTGTTTCACACCCAGGTGCCACCAAGTGTCCCCTGTGAGGGACAAGGGCATGGCATGTGCTGCCCCTGTATCTTTGGTGAGTTTCTGTAGCCACAGGGCACTGGCCCTGGGCTGGATTGGAGCCCACACAGATTCTGCACGGTGCATCCAGTCTGCCTTGAGAGGTGGGTGCTGGTCCGCACAGGCGGGTGACCTGAAGGTCTGTCTCCCCGGCTTTGTCGAGAACAGCAAGGGAATGGCCGACGGCACAGCTACACAACAGAGAAGCAGGGGCTGCGGCCGTGCTCCAGAGTGATCCTGAGCGGGTCCCATCGTGCACCCGGTGTCCGTGGCTGGCCCAGGAGAGTTCGGGGCCAGGTGCTGGGCACCGAAGCCCTCACAGCCATCGAGCCACCGCCTCAGTTCCTCTCTAACCAGAAACGTCGCCCGTGTCGCTGTCGCGTCTTCCCTTTCACGTGCCTTGAGAAATAGCGGACGAGTGGGCTTCTCGGATGCCATTTTCCAGGGGTTTATTGGTGCCTGGGCATCACAGGCCAGAGTGTGTTAGATGAGACTGCAAGAAAGGAGTGAGGGCCCAGCCCATGGGATAGGAACCACTGCAGAGGGGGCAGCCGCCTGTGCGGGGCCTGCAGCCTGGATCTGAGCGATGGTGCTGTCTCAGAGACACCTGACACCGGGTTCTGCAGCCCCTACCGCACCTCCCATGTACGTACGTACACACACTGCACTCATACATGGACACACACACTGCAGCTCAGATGTACATATACATACAGACACACACTGCACTCATACATGGACACACACACTGCAGCTCACATGTACATATACATACAGACACACACTGCACTCATACATGGACACACACACTGCAGCTCACATGTACATATACATACAGACACACACACTGCACTCATACATGGACACACACTTCACACATGTACACACACTGCAGCTCACATGTACGTATGTACACACACTGCACTCATACATGGACACACACTGCAGCTCACATGTACACATACACACACACTGCACTCATACATGGACACACTGCAGCTCACACGTACATATACATACAGACACACACTGCACTCATACATGGACACACACACTGCAGCTCACACGTACATATACATACAGACACACACACTGCACTCATACATGGACACACACACACTGCAGCTCACATGTACATATACATACAGACACACTGCACTCATACATGGACACACACTGCACACATGTACACACACATACTGCACCTCTCATGTACATACACACACATAACTGCACTTCCCACATGTACGTGTACACACATGCTGACACTGCACTCACACGTGTACACACAGTTCACTTCCCATGTACACACACTGCACCTCCCATGTATGTAGACACACACACACTGCACTTCCCACATGTACACAGAGACACTGCATTTCCCATGTACACACACTGCACTTCACACAAACACACACACACACCCCACTTAACCTTTGAAGACGCTGCAGGGCATTGGTTTAGTCTTGCTTCTCTTCGGTAAAATAGAACCAGACAGAACTGCTACTTTGATGGGTACATTGGGAGTGTCAGACTTGTATTGTCTTTAAATTCCACCTCATTCATTGGGCCAACTCCCAAGCTGCTAAATGCCAGCCCTTCCAGCGGGACTGGGGCCCTGGCTGTCTGGGAGTCCCACCTGGGTCCATGCTATGCTAGGAGGGGTGGGCTGGGCTGGGGCACAGGGGGGCACCGTGTGCTGGTGGACTGCCTTGGCTGGCTTGGGAAGATTGAAGGAGGGAGACCTAGGGTTACTGGAGATGGAGCGGAGGGCTTGTGTGACAGGTGGGGACAGCAGCCCACCGGGACACAGGCCCATACGTTGGCCCATGGGGGAGCAGCCTGCCGCTGCTCATGATGGGCCTGGATGCCATGGGTAGCCTTGAGATCTGCTGGGGAGCTCCTGGCTCAGGACTCCCCCAAGGCAGCCAGGATGTACAGCCCTGCACTGGCCTGCTCTAGAACCTGGACCTGTCTCTCTTCCACAGACCGGAAGCCACCTCTTGGCACTGCCTTAGGCGAGGCTGAGCCATCAGGCCCTGTGGATGCCAGCGACCTCCCCAAAGTCCAGATTCCTCCACCGGCCCACCCGGCCCCTGTGCACCAGCCACCACCACTGCCACACCGTCCCCCACCTCCGCCTCCCTCCAGCTACATGACGGGGATGTCCACCACCAGCTCCTACATGTCTGGAGAGGGCTACCAGAGCCTGCAGTCCATGATGAAGACCGAGGGCCCCTCCTACGGCGCCCTGCCCCCTGCCTACGGCCCACCAGCTCACCTGCCCTACCATCCTCATGTCTACCCCCCGAACCCACCCCCACCGCCTGTACCCCCTCCCCCAGCCTCCTTCCCTCCGCCCGCCATTCCTCCCCCAACCCCTGGCTACCCCCCACCTCCACCCACATACAACCCCAACTTCCCACCCCCACCCCCACGCCTGCCCCCCACTCACGCAGTGCCCCCTCACCCCCCTCCAGGCTTGGGCCTGCCACCGGCTAGCTACCCACCTCCCGCTGTGCCCCCTGGAGGGCAGCCGCCTGTGCCCCCACCCATCCCTCCGCCCGGCATGCCGCCTGTCGGGGGCCTAGGGCGAGCAGCCTGGATGAGATAACGTGACGCCTTTTTCTTGTGTTTTTCACCAGTTTTTCTAGCCAACATGAAGATTAGTTTAAGTGGGTGAGCGGCAGGGTACCTTGTGTAATGCTAGACAGTTGCTGTCCAGAGGACAGACCCCCCCCCCATGCAATTGGGGTGGCCCGCGCGTGAGACGGGGACAGTGGCTTCAGTGTGGCCCGGGCAGCGACCACGCCAGCCCAACTGCAGGAGTCCCAGCGGGCGTCCTGCGTCCTGCCTGCACTGGGCTACTGCCTAGAGTGAGAACGCTCACCAGCCATATTGGCTCCATGAATAGCTTCAGTGAGCAGTGAATTTCCTTCTAGAAATCAGTGCCTATTTTTCCTGGAAACTCCGTTCTTAGTCCAGTTCCATCTGAAGTCCAAGCTGTCATCATCGTGCTCATTCCGTGACTCCCTGGACACCCGTGAGATGAACCACTCTGACTTTCAGATCATACTGAAGGGTTTACCTGCTTGGGTGGCCTTTTTCTTTTTCCTCCAAGGAGTAGGAGAGAAACATACTTGGGAAGTAATGTGTTGTTTACATCTACTTGCAGATTCCCGTACACATTGATTTTTTTTTTTTTACGTGTGAATGTTAACAACATACTGTGAATTCCATCTTGGTTACAAATAAGACTCCTTCACTCAGTTATCCAAATAAAATCAGTTCTGGAACTACTGCTTTGTGTGTTCCGGTGGAAGGTGGAGCTCCTAGCCTTAGCAGCCTAGCCCAGCCCACGTGACAAAGGCCAAGAGGTAGGAGTGGAAGACCTAACCCTGGGCCGTGCAGTCACGTGCCCGATGTGCCTGGAGGCGTTAGGCCAGGGCTTGGACATGAACGTCTTTTGGTTCCCGTCTGGTGTGGAGTGGCCACAGGCAGCCTCTAACGCCTACCCTGAGGGCGCCTCCCTGCTGTCCAGCGGCCCACTCCCCTGCGACAGAAACAGCAGCGCACCCACCAGGAGGCTCACAGAGGCCTTTATTTCTCTAGCTCAAAGTATACACCATCACGACCTGATCTGTTACTCCTTTTACTAAAATAGTTAAAATCATCGTGTTTACCACACTATCAAAAAGCTCTATTTTCTCTCCCCAAATCAAAGTGGTTCAACAGAAGGTAGAAACGGGCCGGGCACCCGCGGCTCTGGCTGCGGGCAGGCGGCTACGGGTCTCACCGCGGGCACCGCCTCAAGCCAGCGCTGCGCCCGCACGGCGTGAACAGACGCCTGTGCCGCTCCGCAGCCGTGCAGTCTGCTCTTTAAAAAATCAGTAGTATGCAGTTTGCTCACTCTCAAGTCTCAAGAAAAAAAAATGAAAGGTCACTTTTTTCTCTTTAAACACTGGTGTGTAGCATGACTCGTGGGTAGAAACGCGCACGCCTACAAGCTGCTCAGCAGATTGACTTCAGGGTGGCAGGCTCGTGGCCGCCTTCACTGTGGGGCTAGCGCTCAGCACCCCTGCCCAACGAGGGGCTCAGAGCTGAGGCTCCAGAGGGAGGGGCTGGCCCCGTGTCACCCTGCTAGTGGCAGAGCTGGGCGTCACCCTGAGCTGCGGCCAAACGGCCGCCTGAGGCCCCCGCCGCTGGCTCTATGGCCACCAGCTGTACCCAGGCGCAGTCGTGGCTCCATTTGAGATGGGTCCCACGGGCAGTCCCACCCTAGCAAGCCAGGGGCCGCCAGCGGGGGCAGGAAGGGACAGGAGGGCTCTCAGGGTGTGCTGCGCGGGTCCCTGGACACCACACAGCTTTAGGGACAGGGTCACTCCCCTCTGCAAGGGAAGGTCGCTTCAAGGCCCACCTGCAGGGACTGACCGATCCCAGGACTCTACTTATTGCTTATTTCAGTGGTGGCCCAGCTACCTGATGCGCACACAACACGCCGGGGCTGCTCTGCGGCTCTTTGGACTCCAGGACCCAGGTGCCCACCTGGGCAGGAATCGCCCAGGGCCATGACCAGCAGCTGTTTGCCCAGCTTCAAGAGCACAGCCTGGTGACGGAAGCTCCTTCCAGAAAAAGCTCAGGGGGCTCCCTGGAACTGCGCACAGCCCGTCCCCTGTTCAGCGCCCACTCAGCACGCCCTGGGCCGTGAGCCTTTCCCCTGAGTTAGGACCCAAGGGTGCCACAGGCACACACAGTGGGAACAACCCCCGTGCCTTGGTCCCCAGGCCTCGCAAGGGCTCAGATGGGACCTGCTGGCCACACACAGCCCCTGGGCACCTCGCTCGGGACCGTGGGAGAGTGAGGAAGGCTGGTGAAGCGCTGTGCGCGAGGTGGCCCGTCCCGTCCTAGGGCTCCAGGACCCACCCAGGGGCTCGTTCTCACCGCCCACACGACCACCCGCTCTGGGCCTCGTCCGCGCGTGTCCTCACGTGTCAGTTCCTGCCTTCCCTTCACAGCTGACCACGGAGCCACCTCGGCAGTGGCCGACAGCCCTGAGGCTCAGAGGGGAGGTGGTAGCACCTGCGACGCACCCGCCAGGCGGCAGGGCACAGCTAGGGCCCCGCCCACCCCAGCAGCCTCTCCATCAGCTCCACGGCTGTGAACACGACTCAGCCCACTAGACCAGTGTGGGCTCAAACCTCGAGCAGGGCTGAAGGAAACCGTGGACACCTCAGGGGCCCAGAGACACTGAGTGACTTGCTGAAAGTCACTCAGCAAATTAAAGCCAGAACCGGCACCCCCATGGCTCTGTTCACAGTGACCCAGGGTGTGGCCGGGTCCCTGGGGGAGGCCACAGCTGACCACAGGCCCAGCCGTGGCCCAGTGCTCCTGTCCAGAGAGAACGACGCGTGGCTCGGCTCAGAGACTGCATGGGACTGCCCCGGCCAGCGAGGGACGAGCCCTGGGCACAGGGCAGGGGACATTACAGAGGGCAGCTGTCTTGGGGGACAGAGGGTGGGCAGCTGGGCACAGCGGGGGTCAGAGACAGGGCCTGGAACCCCGGAGCAGCCTGTGGCCAGCCAGGGGCTTGGTGAGTTTCCTTGTCCAAGAACCAGGGCAGGGAAAGGCTTGGCGGAGAGGGTGCCCCTCGCGCCAGGACCCAGGCTCCAGTGGCGCCGGTCTCCGTGCGGGCAGCGGGCAGCAGGGTGGAGGCCTGGTGAGGGCCCCTGTGGAGGCGGGGCCAGGAGCCAGGGGCCGTCCGTGGGCCTGGCATCGCAGCAGCAGCAGCAGCAGCCTGGGCCTCTCGCTAACGTAGCCGGGGCTTGGGGCCCAGACACGGACAGGTCGGCAGCTTCTCGTCTTGGGATTTGCTGGTGAGTGAGGCGGGAGATGGAGGCCTGGCCAGGCCGGGGCACGCCGCGTGCTATGTACAGTGCGCCCCCAGGCAGGAAGACGGCGTCTGGGCTCCAGGTGTGCCAGTCCACAGCCGGGGCGGGGCGGCCCTACAAGGGCCCCTTGAACTGGTTGCCAGACAGGTGTTGCCGGATGGAGGGCTTGGCGCTGGCGGCATCTCCCAGCTTCCTCCAGACCACCTGTGGGCAACAGGGCACAGGGCGTGAGTGTAGGGCTCACCCGGAGCCCACCTGTGGGCCCACACACACCACTCAGACCACAGGGCCAGGAGGGGCACGTGGCGGGGGGCCAGGCCCGCCTCCCTCACAGCCTCCCGGGACACTCCGTCCCACTGGCTTCCACACAGCCTCCTGAGGCAAGAGTGGTACTGGGGAGTGCCAGCGAGCGGGGAGGCTTTTCCGGGCAAACCCCGGGGCAGCCCAGCTCGCAGCCATGATGGACAGCCCCAGCTCGGAGGCCCAGGCACGGCCAGCTGTGGTCCCAGCAGCCCAGGGGCCAGACCCCGCCGCGGTGAACATCTGGACAGACCCAGGCCTCAGGGCGAAGACAGGCCAGCCACCCGGCCCTAGCTGGACAGGCGACAGACAGGCCTAGGGAGGGAAGGAGGTGGCCGCGCTGGTGGCCCTGACCAGTCCCGGGGCCAGCGGCTGCCACAGCCCCGAGAGGCACTCACGTTGCACATCTCGCGGACGATGGCCTTCTCCTTCTCGCTCAGGTCCTCCTCGCAGCTGTCCTGGAGCTGCCGGTCCAGGTTTTCGTGCACCTCCAGGACCTGAAGGGGACAGGTCACAGGTCACGGGCAGAGGCACCGGCGGTCGGGCTGGGATCACGTGGGAGACGGGGGTGCAGACGATGGAGGGGAGGGGAGGGCTGGCAGGCAGGACTCCTGCCCGGGGACCCCGAGGTATGCACCAGTCACTGCTGGCACAGGCCAAGTATGGGCGTGCGGGCGTGTCCGTGCACAAGTGGGTGTGATGGCCTCGGAGCCCACACATAGCGGGAAGGTGCGCGCAGGAGAGGGGCCACAGGCCAGTGTGTGCGGCCACCTCGTCACAGCTGCCTGCTGGCTCCTGGAGGCCCAAGGCTGGGCCTAAGACCCTGGCTTTAGGCCAGACCCAGTTCGGCCTCAACTCTGTGCCCTCCCCTGCCCCAGACCTCAGTTCCCTGGCTGCAGAGGCTCAGGGGTGGCCGACAGGTGGCACACCTGGGTCGGCTTCCATCAGGGAGCTCCAGGCAGCCTCGCATCTCCAGCCACCCACCAGGAGAGGAAAGCCCCCAGCTCGGAGAGGCGTGGTGCTCCCTGGCCACGGCCCACAGCACGCCCGGCGCCCCCACGTCCTCACCTTCATCGCATGCACGACAGCCTCGGGCTTCTGTCCGGCAGAGCTGTAGCCGGAAGAGGCAGGCGAGGGCAGCTCAGGCACAGGGCAGGCCGGGCCCTGCGGGAGAAATCACACTCAGCTGGCTGCCAGGTGACCTGCGGCTCCGAGAGACGAGGGCCCGGCTGTGCGGGGCCAGGGCCCAAGCAGGAGGGACCGGGGCGCCCTCGCTGGGTCGGGCAGGTTAACGCCGCCAGCTCCACACCTCCCCTCCTGTGGGTAAAATGGTCCCTTGCCGGGCAGAGGTGACAAGGACAGGCTGTGCTGGCCCCCAGCCCATGGGTCTGCAGGGGAAGCCACCAGCTCACACTGGACAAGACACTGAGACCATGCAACAAGAGGGCACCGCCCACGGGTGCCCCACAGCCCACGGGTGCCCCACAGCCCAGGCTCTGGGGGCTACACAGCTTGGGGTCTGGGGAAGCAGGCTTGGGCGCAGTTCGGTCTGTGACTCGAGGAAGCACCGTGTCCCCGTGAGCCTGAAGGTCCCCATCTGGATGACGGAGTGTTCCACGTCTCAAGGTGTGTGGGAGCCCTGGAGGAGCTGCCTCACGGCTGTTTCCCTAACTGCGGCCCAGGCTGCTCCAACTCTGGTGCCCAGGCGGAAACCCAGGGGTTCTCCCTGGGGAAGGGGCATGGGGAGACAGGACCGGAACAGGAGGCTGCACTCCCTAAGTCGGCCAGCAGGGGGCAGCAGCCACACACGCACAGTTGGAAGCATCTCCCGGAGCCGGTGTGGCTCTATGGGCACAGCACAGGCACTGCCACCCTGTCCCAGAGAACCCGTAACAGCTGGCCCAGGCACCGCTAGCCTCCTATCCCCTCTGCTCCATGGGCACCCTCAGCTCCAGGGGCTTATTCCTGCAGCACAGAGGGGAGGGACGCGGTTGGCAGCCTGGTCATCAATCAACCTGCCTGGCCCAGCTCAGCAGGGGTGCTGCGGACCCATGAGGGCAGGCCACAGCCACATCCTCGGAGACAGTCAAAGGCACAAGCGAGCCTGTGAGCATGACCCCAGCCCCTCTCCTGCCTGCAGTGAGGCCGGGGAGGGGCCCAGAGGTGGGGGGTGCAGATGGCAGGGCCCAGAGCGACCATGGAGCCCACCAGGCTCCCTACGGTCGGCACCCTTCCTGTCTGCAGAACAGACGGGGCGCGAGCCAGCAGGCTCCCTAGGCAAGGAGGGCAGGTGAGCCTGCACCCCGGGGAGCTCCCCCGACCGTCACACAGGCAGCCCATGTAGGGGTCCACTTCCCAGGCAGCCGGCTCCCAGCCACCCTCGCTTCCCATCCTGGGCAGGCCAGGGCTGGGATGAGAGCCCCGAGGACCACCACGGGGCCCGTGACCGATGATTTCAGGGCTTGATCCCCAAATCAGAGCTGCCCTGGCACCACCGGGTTAGAGAGACCCCCACGGCTCCTCCCCTTGAACAGAGCCTAGGGCCTGGCACTCACGTTCGGCAGGGCATCCTGGTAGGGCGGCGGCAGGGCGGCGAGCTGGGACTCCGAGTGGTAGGGGGAGAAGCCTTTCCGCAGGGTCCGGAACTCTCCAGGGCCCGCCTGTGCAGGGAGAGGAGGGGTCAGCACAGGGGCCGGGCCACCCTGCAGTCCAGCTCCCCACGCCATGGGAGAATGAACAAGGGAGGGGAGCAATAACGAATGAAGGGCTGGCCCAGCCTGGCTGGAGACACAGCCTCTCCTAGACCAGGAAGACGCGGGCGGGGGGCCAGGATCCCCAGGCCCAGCCCACTTCCTGCATGGCAGCCAGGAGGCTGGGGGTCCCCTTCCTTGCTCATCAGCCCAGGAGGGGCCCCCACACACCCCACTCACCTCCTCCACCCAGCTCCTCACGGCCCCCAACCTCATGGACCCCTGGGTCAGCCCCACCCACAGGACTGAGGTCCAGGGGGTCTTGGTGGCAGCACAAGGCAGGTGTTGGGAGCCCATGAGTGCTGCAGAGGGAGTGGGAAAGCGTGGAGCAGCCCCTCCCCCCACCCCAAGTGCGGGGGTGCCACAGAAGGGGGCTCAGTGTCTGCTCAAGGGTGGGGGTGGCGCTGGGAGCTGCTTCCTTAGCCTCAGGGAGGACCCAGGCAAGGAGAGCAGGTGGACCTGCACCCCAGGGAGCTCCCCGTGACTGACACAGGCAGCCCATGTAGGGGTCCACTTCCCAGCCAGCCTCGCTTCCCATCCTGCTGAGATCCAAGGACACAGGGAGACACAGATGCCAGTACCAACCGCAAAGGGTCTCGGTCCTGAACCACAAAGCCGGCCGGCCGGCCCTGCCCACAGGGGCCACAGACATTGACGCTGCCCGACCCAGAGAGGGCCTGGCCTGGAGGAGCCCCACCACCACCACCCCCAGAGCCCTGCGCCCACCCGCTATCAAGCCTCCCTGCCCAGATCCACTCCAAGGCAAAAATCCCAAACCGATCTTTCCCAGTCAGTCAGAAACCCGTCTCCAGGGCAGAGCGCAGCAAAGCAGACACACCCCTGCCTTGCTCCCCACCCCCACCCCTGCGTGCTATTTGGCAGGGCACCCTGGCATGACTGGGGGGGGGCAGCCTCACACACGTGCACACGCTCGCTGCACCAGCCCACAGCCGGGCCCTTTCCTGTCCTGACGCACGCACACACCAGGGAGGCTGTTCTGGGCTCGAGCCTCGCTTTGTCCACAGCTTCTCTGGCCCTGGGCTGCCACGGGAAACACGGGCCCCAGATTCATTTCCTTGGAGGGGCTGTGTGCGCGTGGGCTGGGGGCATTTTTTAATTAGCAGCAGGCAATTCTGAGCGCATCTGTAAATGTGTGCATGTCCACAGGACTTTATTAGCAAGCCACAAAGCCAGGCGAGCAAAATGCGCACTCTCATTAAGGAGCAGTGTGGCTAATGATGCATCAAATGAGGAACCATTACTGCAAATTAAGAATCCTGCGATTTGAGCCCTGTGCGGAGACATCCTGGGGTCCTCGGCTGAGGGGAAGCTGCACCAAAATCACCTGTGGGGATGGGTGTGCACGTGGAGGCGGCGCGTGGCTAAGGAGTGCAGGGAGGCACCTGGGTGCTGCCCCCAGGGAGGGGGAAGAGGGGTCTCCCACACCGAACAGGACGTCTAGGGCGTCCAGAAGGCAGCAAGAGGGCTGTGGGCCAGGAGAGACCGGCGGCTGCAGCGCCCACTCCACCGAGGCCTCGGTCCAGGGCTGTGCAGCCACGCTGCCCACTGGGTACCTCCAGCTACTCCCTTCCCTGTCCCGGCCTTGCGCACAACGCCAGCAGCTCCTCCACCCACCGGCTGCTGCCTTCCCGCCTCCCATTCTCAGAGTCCTGCTCGCAATGAGCCAGTCGCAGGGCTCAGGGGGATAAAAACCCCAGAGAACACTGTCAGAGGCGGGTGCCAGACACGGACACCTCCCACCTCCCTGGCCCAGCCACTGGGGCCTCTTGCTTGGGAGGATTAAGTGGCTGGGCTGTGGGCTCGGCTTAGTGACTGCTCAGTCCAGCAGGGCCCCACCAAAGGGGAATCCCGAGCGACTGTGGATTGGCCGACAGCCGCTGCCGCTCGCAGAGGGGCAGGGTAGCGAGTGCTCTCCCAGGCCTGGGCACCTGCGCGGCGCTACTTCCTCGGCAACCTCCAGGGTGCCCACCGGCTCGGCTGGGAGGCCAGGCATGGCCAGGTCCAGAACCAGGCAGGGGCCCAGCCGCAGCCTGGCTCCCGGCTGGGGAGGGGGCCAGGGGGTAAGGGGGCAGTCAGTCACGGCTGTGGGCTCGGCTCCCGCTGCACTTTGCAACGACCTTGTTAGTGTCCTGTCCACCGTGGCTGGACAGTCCCAAGCCAGGGCCTAGCTCAGCGAAGCGTGCCTGCACCCCCGTGGCTCTCGGGCATCTGGCCGTCACCCGGGGTGGTGCTCTTGGCGTCAAGTGGGTGCCAACCACGCAGGCTGCTGCGTGTCCTGCAACAGTGCCCGTGACACGAAATTCCCCAGCCCCATGGGGCCACAGCAAGGAAGCAAGAAACCCTCGAACAAAGTGAGCCCCAGGACTGGGAGAAGGGGGCGGAGAGGAAGCCATCGAGGGGCAGCAGCTGAGGCTCCGGCTACACTGAGGCCAGCACAGGGCCCCACAGAGGGTCACTCGCACTGGCTCCCAGGACTGCGGTCGGGGAGCCTGGCTCAAGGGCAGCCACAGCCAGGCGCTCCGCCCGCTCTGCCCACAGGGCTCTCGCTGGCACAGCAGGCAGTACCAGTGCACGGCTGGGAGGGGTCAGCAGCAGGTGGGCGGCTTGCTGTCCTGTCTGCAGAGCTGGAAACCAACGCCAGCCCCCAGGAAGGCACGGGGCCGGGGACACGGCAGTCACGCCACACAGCACTCAGAGCAGCCCCCCAGCCCACACCACTGCAAACGCGGTCACACCAGCGGCTCTACCTGCAGCCAGCTCCTCGGGCGCCTGGAGGGGGAGCGCAGCTAGAAGGAGAGAGAACAGCGTCACCCAGCACACGCCGGCACGGCACGGCACGGCCTTCCACGGCGTAAAGCCACGGGGCCTCGGCGGCTGGAGAGGGCTCCCACTGGAGAGGGTGCCCATGCCCGTGGCGTTGGGGTGGTCACCAAAGTGATGCACGGAGCCCCCTGACACAATGAGGGCCAGCTGAGCACCCGCTACACACTGGGCACTGCGTCCCTAGGGTGCCTGCCTCCTTCAGGGTGCACCTCAAAGCTCACACGGCCCTTCCAGGGCAACGCAGCTCTTCTGAGAGTTGGGGGCACCGGCCCAGAAGCACCCCATTATCCCACATCTCAGATGGGACGACAGGGTACAGTAGCCCGCAGGGCCCCTGCCAAGAGCCACCTGCCCATACCAACTGTGTCTGCTCCCTTCTCTCTTCACCCCCACGGGAACTCCAGGGAGGGCCGTTCAGGGTCGGCGCTCACATTGGGTGCTGACTGAAGGTGACCACGTGGCTGGTGTCACCTTGTCACTTCATGGCTGCCACTGCAGCCTCCCTTGCAACCCCATGCCCTGCCTCAGTTCTCCAACTCGGGTGAAGGAGCCACCGGGACCACGGGGCCCAGGACGGAGGGGTGACAAACTGGCCGGGTCCCACCCCCACAGAGACTGTTACCCTCTTTGGGTCCCTGCAGGTCCAGTACTTGTTCTAGCGGGGGAAGGGAGGAGCAGGCCTGCGGGCTGGGCACTTTGGAAGGGGGCGGATGGGCATTTTGCAAAGTACCCTACCTCGGCTGGGAAGCCTGGAGCTGCCCCCGGCCGCCCAGGGTTCAGTTCATAGCCCAGAGGCCAGAGCACCACGGCCACCCCACAACACTCCCCGCCCACAGGCCCACAGTAGCTGCTTCCACCTGCTGGCTCAGGCCCCACATGCCGGCCACAGTCAGCGCTGCGCCAGAGGCAAAGCCGGGAGCTGGGAACTCCACCCAGGCCAGGTCTCCCGTGGGTGTCAAGGACTTATGACGTCACCTGCTGCCTCCCGTGACGCGTATGAGGAGCTGGACGCGACCCAGCACTCTGACACGGGATGCGGGAGTCCTGAGCAGAGAGGGGTCTCTGCAGAGGTAACACAGGTAAAATGAGGTCCCTGGGGGGGCCCTACGCCGACAGCACCGGCATCCCCAGGAAAAGCAGGCCCGGGGACTCGGCACACAAAGGAGGAAGGCGTGGGGAGGACGCCCAAGACGGCAGCATCTGCAGGCCAGGGGCAGAGCCTCGGATGGGAGGAGTTTGCGGACACCTTGACCTTGAACTCAGGGCCTCCAGGACCAAGGGAGGACGTTCCAGCTGTTCAGGGTCCCTGGACTGTGGATCTCCGACACAGGAGCCCTGGCAAACTAACAGCGTCCGTGCCAGGGACTCCTCGTCCACCCTGCCCTCAGTACCCCATCTGCAGCTGGCACAGACCTGGGGTCACCCTGAGGGCCCGGCCCTGTGGGGCCTGCAGGCTGGGAAGGGGTGGGAGTAGAGGCAAGGGGGTCCCTTCACCAGCCTGGACCACGGCCTCCCGCCACAGACAGACACAGAACATCCCAGGGGCTCAGGGGCTTCAGTTATCCGCCCAGCAGGGGAGGCCCCACAGTCAGTCACAGCCGCCCCAGCCCCCAGCAGGCAGGGCGCAGGGGATCGGAGAGCGGTAATGCGCAGAGTGCCGGGCTGACCCCCCGGAGGAAGCAGCTGTGTTGAGAAAGCAAACACGACCTGCGATACAGCAATTCAGCCTGCGAACACTTGGGTGCGTTTTTAATTAAAGCCATTTTGGAGTTCAATAGAGGCCAGGGGGCAGGGGTGGGAGGCGGGAGCCAGGGAGGCTCTCCCACCCACACCCCAAGGCCCCGCCCCTTGCCTGCTCCTCCTGCTATTTGTGAATGGAGCTGGGGTTTCACGGCTGAGATCTGAGAGTCAGGGTACCAGGGAAGCCCCGGGCCACAGCCCAGGAGGCTGAGAGCAGCACCCCTCTCGTGAATGCCATCTCTTCAAGGTTTCCAAATGCTCACATCAGCCATCACTTGATTACCTCCAAAGACGGTCCCCTCACTACCTGATGAAGCAGCAAGGACCGGCTTCCCTCCCCTCTCGGCCTAGGAGACTGGGTGGGGAGCGGACACTCCAGCCGTGCTGAGCTTTGGAGATACAAACGTGGCCATTCAGACCCTGCCACGCCGCGCTCCAGGAGCCAAGAGGCAGCAGGCATGGGGGCTGGGACCCACAGGGATGGTCACGACACCCCATCAGCCCAGGGACCCAGAGAGCTCCGAGCAGGCACGGAGGCACCTGGGATGGCCAGGGAGACTGCAGGGTGATGCCTGAACCAGGAGCCCAAGAAGGAGCTGAGCGGGCCGGGGCCCATCTCTCCGTGTCTCTCCTGCCTACTGGGAACGCTGTGCCCTCCAGGCTGGGGCAGGCAGCTGCGGGTGGCATGGCCGGCAGGAGCCCCGCCCCTGATTCCGGAGACTCCATGGCTGTGCTGACCCCTGGGGCTCCCGGGGCTTTGCTGTGAGGTCCAGAGCCAGCCCTTCCACTGCAGCCTGGGCACAGGGCAGGCGGGCACGCACCCCACGGCTGCCCCCTTCTCAGGGTGCTCCCTGACCCACCTGCTGGGAGACCCTGGGCAAGACCCCCACGCTGTGGGATGGGACCTGGGTGTCCAGCCCACATCCCCCACAACACAGAGGGGCTGCCATGGTGCGTAGCAGCAAGAGGCCGGAGCCAGGCTTCGCAGGGGGAGAAAGCAAAGTCCCACGGAGACACAAAACACCGGGACTTTCTGCGCCGGCTCCGCTCCAAGTTCCCAGCAATTGACGTTCCAAGCAGCAAGCTGGAGAAGAGCAGGTTCCTGGCCTCAAACCCCAGCTGACCACCGCAGCCAGCAAGCCTGGGTACAGGCGAGGGTCAGCAGGTCCTCACTAGATAGGATCTGGGGTCCAAAGTCTGCCCCAAGGAAGCCTGGCCCAGGGCACGGGCACAGGTCTGGGTGACAGTGTGGACAGAACCTATCGCCGCTGCCTCCAGGGAGCCCACCAGGGAGGGACAGAGCCCCAGGCAGAGCCACTCCCTGCCCACCTGGCTGACCCCTCCCTGAGATCAGGGCTCAGGGCTCAGGCTCCCGCCCACCTCCACCTCTGGGGCAAGTGAACCAACGCTGCCATGCTTGAAAGGCCTCCTATGATGCTGGGGGTACCCCAGGGAGGGAGGGAGGGCTCCTATGAGACTGGGGGTACCCTACAGAGGGAGGGAGGGGTCCTATGATGCTGGGGGTACCCTACAGAGGGAGGGAGGGGTCCTATGATGCTGGGGGTACCCTACAGAGGGAGGGAGGGGTCCTATGAGACTGGGGGTACCCTACAGAGGGAGGGAGGGCTCCTATGAGACTGGGGGTACCCCAGGGAGGGAGGGAGGGCTCCTATGAGACTGGGGGTACCCCAGGGAGGGAGGGAGGGCTCCTATGAGGCTGGGGGTACCCTACAGAGGGAGGGAGGGGTCCTATGAGGCTGGGGGTACCCCAGGGAGGGAGGGAGGGGTCCTATGATGCTGGGGGTACCCCAGGGAGGGAGGGAGGGCTCCTATGAGACTGGGGGTACCCTACAGAGGGAGGGAGGGAGGGGTCCTATGAGACTGGGGGTACCCCAGGGAGGGAGGGAGGGGTCCTATGATGCTGGGGGTACCCCAGGGAGGGAGGGAGGGGTCCTATGATGCTGGGGGTACCCCAGGGAGGGAGGGAGGGCTCCTATGAGACTGGGGGTACCCTACAGAGGGAGGGAGGGAGGGGTCCTATGAGACTGGGGGTACCCCAGGGAGGGAGGGAGGGCTCCTACGAGGCTGGGGGTTCCCCAGGGAGGGAGGGAGGGCTCCTATGAGACTGGGGGTACCCCAGGGAGGGAGGGAGGGGTCCTATGAGACTGGGGGTACCCTACAGAGGGAGGGAGGGAGGGGTCCTATGAGACTGGGGGTACCCCAGGGAGGGAGGGAGGGGTCCTATGAGGCTGGGGGTACCCCAGGGAGGGAGGGAGGGCTCCTATGAGACTGGGGGTACCCTACAGAGGGAGGGAGGGGTCCTATGAGACTGGGGGTACCCTACAGAGGGAGGGAGGGGTCCTATGAGACTGGGGGTACCCTACAGAGGGAGGGAGGGGTCCTATGAGACTGGGGGTACCCCAGGGAGGGAGGGAGGGCTCCTATGAGACTGGGGGTACCCCAGGGAGGGAGGGAGGGCTCCTATGAGACTGGGGGTACCCCAGGGAGGGAGGGAGGGCTCCTATGAGACTGGGGGTACCCCAGGGAGGGAGGGAGGGGTCCTACGAGGCTGGGGGTTCCCCAGGGAGGGAGGGAGGGGTCCTATGATGCTGGGGGTACCCTACAGAGGGAGGGAGGGGTCCTATGAGGCTGGGGGTACCCCAGGGAGGGAGGGAGGGGTCCTATGAGGCTGGGGGTACCCCAGGGAGGGAGGGAGGGCTCCTATGAGACTGGGGGTACCCCACATAGGGAGGGAGGGAGGGCTCCTATGAGACTGGGGGTACCCCAGGGAGGGAGGGAGGGCTCCTATGAGACTGGGGGTACCCTACAGAGGGAGGGAGGGGTCCTATGAGACTGAGGGTACCCTACAGAGGGAGGGAGGGGTCCTATGAGACTGGGGGTACCCTACAGAGGGAGGGAGGGGTCCTATGAGGCTGGGGGTACCCCAGGGAGGGAGGGAGGGGTCCTATGAGGCTGGGGGTACCCTACAGAGGGAGGGAGGGGTCCTATGAGGCTGGGGGTACCCTACAGAGGGAGGGAGGGGTCCTATGAGGCTGGGGGTACCCTACAGAGGGAGGGAGGGGTCCTAGGAGGCTGGGGGTACCCTACAGAGGGAGGGAGGGGTCCTATGAGGCTGGGGTTTCCCCAGGGAGGGAGGGAGGGCTCCTGTGAGGCTGGGGGTTCCCCAGGGAGGGAGGAAGGGCTCCTACGAGGCTGGGGGTTCCCCAGGGAGGGAGGGAGGGGTCCTATGAGGCTGGGGGTACCCTACAGAGGGAGGGAGGGGTCCTATGAGGCCGGGGGTTCCCCAGGGAGGGAGGGGTCCTATGAGGCTGGGGGTTCCCCAGGGAGGGAGGGAGGGCTCCTATGAGGCTGGGGGTACCCTACAGAGGGAGGGAGGGATCCTATGAGGCCAGGGGTTCCCCAGGGAGGGAGGGGTCCTATGAGGCTGGGGGTACCCCAGGGAGGGAGGGAGGGAGGGCTCCTGTGAGGCTGGGGGTTCCCCAGGGAGGGAGGGAGGGGTCCTATGAGGCTGGGGGTTCCCCAGGGAGGGAGGGAAGGCTCCTGTGAGGCCGGGGGTTCCCCAGGGAGGGAGGGAGGGCTCCTATGAGACTGGGGGTACCCCACATAGGGAGGGAGGGGTCCTACGAGGCTGGGGGTTCCCCAGGGAGGGAGGGGTTCTATGAGGCTGGGGGTACCTACAGAGGGAGGGAGGGGTCCTATGAGGCTGGGGGTACCCTACAGAGGGAGGGAGGGGTCCTATGAGGCTGGGGGTACCCTACAGAGGGAGGGAGGGGTCCTATGAGGCTGGGGGTTCCCTACAGAGGGAGGGAGGGGTCCTATGAGGCTGGGGGTACCCTACAGAGGGAGGGAGGGGTCCTATGAGGCTGGGGGTACCCTACAGAGGGAGGGAGGGGTCCTATGAGGCTGGGGGTACCCTACAGAGGGAGGGAGGGGTCCTATGAGGCTGGGGGTTCCCTACAGAGGGAGGGAGGGGTCCTATGAGGCTGGGGGTACCCTACAGAGGGAGGGAGGGGTCCTATGAGACTGGGGGTACCCCACATAGGGAGGGAGGGGTCCTACGAGGCTGGGGGTTCCCCAGGGAGGGAGGGGTTCTATGAGGCTGGGGGTACCCTACAGAGGGAGGGAGGGGTCCTATGAGGCTGGGGGTACCCTACAGAGGGAGGGAGGGGTCCTATGAGGCTGGGGGTTCCCTACAGAGGGAGGGAGGGGTCCTATGAGGCTGGGGGTACCCTACAGAGGGAGGGAGGGGTCCTATGAGGCTGGGGGTACCCTACAGAGGGAGGGAGGGGTCCTATGAGGCTGGGGGTTCCCTACAGAGGGAGGGAGGGGTCCTATGAGGCTGGGGGTACCCTACAGAGGGAGGGAGGGGTCCTATGAGGCTGGGGGTACCCTACAGAGGGAGGGAGGGGTCCTATGAGGCTGGGGGTACCCTACAGAGGGAGGGAGGGGTCCTATGAGGCTGGGGGTACCCTACAGAGGGAGGGAGGGGTCCTATGAGGCTGGGGGTTCCCCAGGGAGGAAGGAAGGCCTCCTACTGCATGGCTACATGGGCCTCGGTTCTCCCAAGCCCACAGTCAGGTCCGCCACGAGGGTGTATCTGCGGGTGGGACAATGCAGCGCAAGGGGTTGTGGAAACAGAATGCCTAGCGGGCATCTGGTGGACCGATGCCCCCCACCCCCCATCCCCCACAAGACACCGCCAACAGCACTCTGGGGCACAGATGGGGCCCTGCTCTGCACCTGCTTCTCCAAGGAGCGACGAGACGAACGGCCACACTGGGCACTCTCAAGACTGCTGAGCCGGGAGGGCCAGGCTGTGGCCGCCAGCACATGGCTCTGACCTCCACTCTGCAGAGCAGTCGCCCGGCGCCCAGGAGCCACGCCCCCCTTACACCCTGGATACCCTACAAGCCTCCCCCACACCTCCTGGCCTGTCTCCTCTCAGTGCTGCCTCCTTAGCAACCAGGCTCCGTCCAGGACAGGCCCTCATGGAACTGGGCGCCCCACCCCCAATCTACCCCCAGCCCTCTCTGTGCGCTCTCCAGCCCCCAGGAGCCAGCACCCCCAAAGCCACTCTGCCATCCAGCCCCTGAAACCAACACATAGCACGTGACAAGTAACATGTAATGTGTAACATGTCACACATGACACGGAACATGTAACAAGACAGAATCCAGCCTTGTAGTTCCACGCCTGACCATGTACTCCAGTTGGGGGTGGGGGGTGCAGGACAGGGAGGATGACCTGCTGATTCCCACCAGGCTCTGGACAATGTCCCCATGGCCCACGTGGCAGGGGTGAGGGGGGCGAGCTGTGAGCATGCAGGCTTGGGGCTGGGGTCCCCCAGGAGGCACTGAAGGTGCCTGGGCTTCCCAAGTGGAGCAGCTGCACCTAGCATGGCCGGCTGCCTCCTAACGACAGGGCCAGCCGTCCCCGGGTTCCCAGAGAGCCCCTTCAGGTGTCCTGGGCAAGCAGCAGGAGGGGGAGGCTGAGATTAAGCCCGGGCCAGCTTCCAGGGGAATGGACGCTGGAGGGGGCGGCCAACCGGGGCCCCAACCAAAGCCCAGGCCAGCTTGCAGCAACCAGGGCTGACCACACCTCCCCTCCCCAGCAGGGCTGGCCCCTGGCCTGGGCAGTCATCAGTGCTCCCCAGGGGGCGGTGCTGCCCGCTGTCCTGAGACACGCCTTCTCCCCCTGCCTCTCTCCCCGAGCCCCCATCTGCCACAGGGGTGAAGCCATCCTTCCCTCCACCCCTCTCTCTGCCCGCCAGACGGGCAGTGGGCGAGGGAGAGCTGGGACGGAGGGGGATGAGGCTGGGAGCCCTGGCTCTCCAGGAGGTGACTCGGGTGGGGGTGGGTGGCAGTTGTGGGGACCACATGTAGACTGGGATGGAAGGGGCCCTGGAGGGGGACCCTGGGGGCAGCGGCCGCCGCCACAGCCAATGTACCTGTGCCGGGAGCTTGTCACCCTCCAGCAGCTTCACCTTGGACTCCAGCTGCCTGACGTAGGTGGACGACGGATCTGCAAGGACAGAGGAAGGGGAGGGCGCGTTAGCCGGTGCAGGCTCGACTCGTCTCCACGGAAGAACCAGACCCCAGCCCCCACCCGTCCCCTCGCTGTGGGCCACCAGTCTGATTCCTGGACCGGCAGGAAGGTGGCCACAGGTGCCTCCCACCTGTCCTGGGCTCCCCAGAGGCTTCGGGCCCCCAAAGAGCTCTGACAGACACAGCCGAGGCAGCCCACAGTCCAGTGGGGAAACTGAGGCTCCCGAGCCTGCCAGGTCACCTCTGCTCCACCACACCTGACACAGGTGAGCCGGTCACGACCCCGGAGCTCCTGCAGACAACGGACAAGGAGCAGCAGATGCCACAGGCGTGACTCTCAGACCAACGCGAGCAGAAGGGGCACTCCCCAGCCGAGGGTCCCCCGTTCCTCAGTGAGGACCAAGGGAGGCCAGGCAGGCAGGCACAACCCCAGGGGCTCCTCCAGCCCTGCTCCCGCTCCCCCACCCCCAGGAGCTGGGACCTGCTGAGCCAGCAGGGCCATGAAGCAGCCCCTCCACGGCACGCCAGGCTGGGACTAAGGAGCCCACCTGGGCAGAGGGGCTGGCAGGTTGGGAAGAGTTAGGAGGATGGGCAGCAGGGCCTGTCCCAGGGCCTTCTGTGAGCCAGGTGGGTGGGGCGCCCCCTGCTGGCGGGAACAGGCTATTCCCTCTCTCGCCAGAGGTCACACAGCCCAGACCCCTGCCACGGGTCACTGTCCTCACACAGCACACTGGCTCTTCCTGGGTCACACAGGCACTGGATGTCGATCCTTCATCCAAAACTGGGTGTCAAATCCCCCATGAGCCCCTTGGCATCTAACTGGTTGGGCAGAAGGGGTGTGGGTGTTGCTGGGGACAAGCCAGGAACTCCACAGCCAGCGTGGGAATAATGAGGTGTCAGACACACCCAGCCGGCGGCCAGCAGGACCCCAGGTGAGCTCTGCTCATGTGCTTTGTGGCTGCCATGCCCTGTCCCTCTAAGCCACAAGCCCAAGAGAAGAGCAGACGTGGGGCCACCAGTGCCCTGCAGGACAGAAACAGCCTGGCCCGGGCCCCACACAGGGGCTGCCCACAGCCCACAGAGGCGCCCATTTTCCTTGGGCCCCTACCTGGCGGCTATGGGTCACTGTGTTCCCCAAGCTCCCCAAAAGCCCCCAAGAAGCCCCACCCACTCTCCTAGGAGTGCCTGGCCCAGCCCTGGGCAGGAATTAGGGTGTCTCACCCCTGGGAATTGCACAAGCCAGGCTCTGCCCTCCTCCTGCAGTCTCACTAGTCACCCCTCAGGAATGTGGAGCCTTCCAGAGAGGCTGGGAGGGCGGCTCCCTGGGAGGCTGGCTCTCAGCTGTCTCCCCACCCTGCACCTTCCACGGGGCGGCAGCGTGGGGAGCCCAGGCCGGGGCTCGAGCCTCATCACCCAGCCCGGGGCTCGAGCCTCCCCACCCAGCCCAGGACTCAAGCCTCATCACCCAGCCCAGGGCTCAAGCCTCATCACCCAGCCCGGGGCTCGAGCCTCCCCACCCAGGCCGGGGCTCGAGCCTCATCACCCAGCCCGGGGCTCGAGCCTCCCCACCCAGCCCAGGACTCAAGCCTCATCACCCAGCCCAGGACTCAAGCCTCATCACCCAGCCCGGGGCTCAAGCCTCATCACCCAGCCCGGGGCTCGAGCCTCCCCACCCAGCCCGGGGCTCGAGCCTCCCCACCCAGCCCGGGGCTCAAGCCTCATCACCCAGACCGGGGCTCAAGCCTCCCCACCCAGCCCGGGGCTCAAGCCTCATCACCCAGCCCGGGGCTCGAGCCTCCCCACCCAGCCCGGGGCTCGAGCCTCCCCACCCAGCCCGGGGCTCGAGCCTCATCACCCAGCCCAGGGCTCGAGCCTCCCCACCCAGCCCGGGGCTCGAGCCTCCCCACCCAGCCCGGGGCTCGAGCCTCCCCACCCAGCCCCGGTAGCTCCAGACGACAGAGAAGCAAACAAGCTTCCAAGAGCCGCAGTGACCGTGCCCAGCACGTCTGGGGAGCCAGGGACACGGGACCGACGCAGGCAGGAACGTCTCCTCTCAGCCCTATGCACCGCGCCTGGCCAGGGACGCAGGCCAGTCCCAGGGGCCGCAGCGGCACAACTGGCTCTCACACCCCTCCTTAGTCACAGTCCCTGCAGTGCACGCCCCAGGCCCTTCCTCCCTGGCCTCAGTTACTCATCAGCCACACAGCTCCCGTGCCCACCGCACCCACACCTGTGTGTTGGGCACAGGCCTGAGTGCATGAGTGCACTGGTGGGAAATGGGGTGCAGCCTGGGCCCCGGTTTTGTGTCCAGCCTCCTGCTTACAGGGTGGTCCTGGAACACTGTAGACAGCAGGGGACCAGGCACAGCCCTAGGGCCCCCAGCTCGGGGAGGACCCCAGGTGGTCTCCCTTCCCAGTGTGGCACCTGGCTCCCCCTGCATCAGCACCTCGTTGAGCCCCTGCAGGGACGTGCAGCCAACGTCCCTACACCCCAAGATGAGGAAGCCACAGGAACAGGGCGCCCCCACCCATCAGCCCCTCTGCTCCCCAGCTGGGCTGTCCCGCAGGTCAGCCCTGGGACCCAGAGTCTCCGGCTGCTCTGGCACCAATCCCTGCAGAGGAGCTGCAC
This sequence comes from Sylvilagus floridanus, assembly GCA_949820135.1. Lineage (NCBI taxonomy): Eukaryota > Metazoa > Chordata > Mammalia > Lagomorpha > Leporidae > Sylvilagus > Sylvilagus floridanus. The sequence goes on from OX463228.1 coordinate 51,296,328, forward strand.
GGACTCAGACGGCCCCCACCCCTCCCGGATCCCCGCAGTCCCGCCCCAGCGGATCCTGAGCCAAGAGGAGGATCCAGCCCTGTATCATGACCGATGGCCAGAGACTGTCCTGACTGGCACGATGCCCTGTGCGGCCAGAGAACCATGCGCAAGGCAGGCGGGCCGCACGGCCATCTGCTCAGCTGTTTTCAGTGGGGTTAGCAAACAGCTCCCGACAGGCCCCTTCCGAGCCTGGGACCCATGTGGGCAACTTCCCCTTCAGCCTCAGCACCCCACCTGCAGCTGCACCTGCTCCTGCCTCGGCAAGTCGACCACCACCTCCCAGGACGGCAGCAAGGGGGATAGAGCCAGCCCCAGGAGAAGAGAACAACTGGGCCCAGCCCACAAGCCACCCAACAATGCTCCACCTGCCTGCAGCCAGCACCAGAGGCCATGGCCACGGCCCCAGACCAGGAGCTGCCCCACTTACAGCCGTCTGTTCGGGTCCCAAAGCCCCTCCCCCTGGGCTACGCGGGTCAGAGCACTGCACTTGCTGGACTTTTTCTCTTTTTTAATTGAAGAACAATGCAACGGTCTCCAAGATGTGTTAGACCACCCAGTCATTCCAGTGGAATCTACGCCAAACGGTGCAAATTACAAAGAATGGTGTCCAGGCGGCCACCCCGGCAGGGTCTCTGCTGACCGCTGTGGGGAACAGGGTGCGCCAGACACCCATAGACAGACAGTGGATGAAGTGATGGCACCTCCGGCTCGTGCCCTTCCCCCCAGCACTGCAGTCACCGAGAGCTTAAACCCACGCCATCCGGTCCCCGCAGGTCATGGGCACAGGCAGAGCCCAGCACGGGCCTGGCTCCCCAGAAAGAGCCCCCTTCCCGGCAGCCCCAACGCTCTGGGCCCCGCTGGGCGCCTGTGCGCCGGAGCGCCGTGCAGTGAGCATGTAATTAAATTAATCCTAGGGTTTCCCGTAATGAGGACTGCAGTCCCGAGGGAGCAAGACGTCATCCCCAGTGTGGTGCCTGTGGGCAGGAACAACACAAAGGGACCCCAGGCTGGGCCGGCTGGGCCGTGTCCTCAGACAGGCGCGCTCCCGATGGCCGAGCCGGTGGACGACTCCTTTGCTGCTCCTACCGCTGACTGCCAGGCCCCACTGCCTTCTGGGAAGCCCAGAGGCACATCCAGGCCACACCTCTTTCCTGGCCTGCTCACCACCCTGGCAAAATGACGTCCCAGGCCTCTTCCGCACTGTTAAGAACTGGGGACCCCTGGGCTGGACCAGCCCCCCCCCCAGGGGCCCCTTCCTGGTGGCCTCCTCGGCACTCAAGCCCTCACTCTCCTCCAGTTGCAGCTCCCAGGAGCGTCCCCCCTGGCACATGACCCGGCCCCCGAGGTCTGACGGCCTAGGCTGGGTGCCTTGGAAGCAGCCCCAAGACGAGGAACCAAGTTCACGAGATCGGTTGGGAGATGATTCCAGGAGGCCAGATGGGCGTGGAGAGGTCAGGCAGGGAAGAGGAGGCCAATGCAGGGCGTCAGTGCCCCTGGGGAGCTGGGGCCCCGAGGTAACGCCCCAGAGCTGCCTCCTGGGCGGTGGGCGGGCAGTGCTCCGGGGTGGAGCTGCAGGCCTGGTGGGTGACAGGGTAGAGCTTAGAAGCACGGTCAGGGAGCTGCTCTGTGCACCCTCTGTGACCTTCACCATCTCCACGGGGGCCGAGAGTGACACACAGGGTCACGCAGAGACACGCAGACATACACGACGACATAGAGACATACAAAGGCATGCATCAGCACCCGGGGACACAGGGGCCTGACTCCACCTGCCTCCCTCCCAGCCTCTCTCCCTCAGCAAGGCCCCATAGGGTGGCTTCCAGCCCCCGTCACTTCCTGCTTGGCCTGGGGATCCCCCCCACCCCGCTCTGTGGCAGGTGCTCGGGGCCTCCTCCGGGACGAGGGCATCAGCCAGTATCTGAGGACTCCACAGTCAGCCGAGGTCCCACAGGGCCGCCTGCCCGAGTCAATTCCCTTCTCCTCTGGCTCCGTCAGGAGGGGTCGCTGTGGCCCAGGCTGGGGGCTCCCCACATGGGCCTCGGGCGAGAGGCACACAGGTGGGGGGGACTCACAGCAACCCCTCCCCTGAGGCTCATACTTGCTCCTCTCCCTTCCTCCTCCAGCCCAGGACTCGCCTGGACGCGCAGGTGCAGCGCCCACAGGCACCTGGCACGAAGCAGGTGTGCAGCCTTGCAGAGAGCACACGACACTTCACAGTTCTGTCACCATGGAGCCACCGTCACCGCCTGCACCTCCCCCGCACAGGCCAACCGCTGTCCTCCCAGGTAACCCCAGCCCCTCAACCTGCTGTAGCAGGCACCACTATCCCCCCACAGAGGGGCAGGGCTGGTGACCACCCCCCAGACCTAAATCCAGGGTGAGACAGGCGCAGGGACCACCAAGTTACAGATGAAGGAATGAGGCTCCGGGAGGTAAAGCCGCAGCCACAGGCCTGGGAGCGATGGGAAAGCATGCGTGTGTCCCCAAGCCCCAGGCTCTCTGCGCCACACACGGGGACCCAGGACAGGGTCCGGGCGCCTCTTCACACAAGGGGACTCGCAGGCTGTCACCCAGGGTCTCCCCAACCAAGCGCACCTGACAAAGCCCACGCTTCAGGTGGGGAAAGAGGGGAGCTGGGCGAGGCTTGCGGTCTGAGCCTTCCAGGCTGCACCTGACCCCATGAGCCACACAGGCTGGCCCAGCCCCTCCCCGCCCCGAACACCCACAGTCCTGCCTCGCAGGCCAGGTGCAAGCGTGGACACAGAGCCAGGAGGCCCGGAGCCCCTCCCCCGGCCCTGGCCATGAGCATGGACCTGGCAAAGGCCACCCTTCCCAGCACCTGTGGGGCGAGGAGGGAAAGGAGCGAGACGTGAATGACAGGGAGTGCTCCCCTGACGGCCCTCCCCGGGAGGCCAGGCCTCCCCACACAGCCGCTGGCCGCTTGGCTCAGCGCTCGGGACTCACACTCGGCACCCTGCCCATCCCTGGGGCCGGGGCCACAGGAGCACCCGCGTGGGGTTCCAGGAAAAGGCGCCAGGGTTCCTGGCAGGCACCGAGGTCTGGAGCGAGACAGCACACAGGAGGCGTGGCTCTGACTGCACTCCATCAGCAGCGGTAGCTCCGGTCTGCCAGGGCCCCGCCGTGTTCTCACACCACAAGCTCAAGCTCATCCCCACGGGCCGCTGGGGACGCCTGACGCACCAGGTTACACGCGTGGCGCAGCAGGGTAAGCTGCCGCCTGTGATGCGACATCCCATACACGTGCCGGTGCCAGGCCCGGCTGCTCCACTTCTGATCCCGCTCCCTGCTAATGTGCCTGAGAAAGCAGCAAAGGGAGCACCCAGGTGGGAGATCGGGCAGAAGCTCCTGGCTCCTGGCGTCAGCCTGTCCCAGCCCTGATCCACTGGGGAATGAATCAGTGGATGGAAGACTCTCTCTCTCTCCCCATAACTCCGCCTCCCAAATAAATAAAATGAAATCTGTTCTTGAAAAAGTATATAACTGAAGGAGGGAGGGAGGAATAAGCCACTTGCCTGTTTCAAATTCCTGCTCTGGGCCTGGGGTTTCCGCAAGTGGACAGCACCCTGTGCGTGAGCAGGCACTGGTGCAGGTGGCTGCACGCCCCTCACGTTCTCTGCCCACCCCTGCCTCCCCGGCAGGGCCTGGGAAGTCCTGCTGGGGACTGTGCCTGCAGGGCTGCTGGTTGAGGGGAGGCCATGAGGCTCTGGGCTGCACAGAATGCCCACCTGACCCCCTGGGGAGCTTTCAAGATCTGATACCCTCCCCCCAAGACCCATAGAACCGCACTCCCTAGGGGAGGGCCTGAACACCGTCCTCGTGACTCCAACATGGACGGTCGCAGGGAGCCCCAGAGCTGGGCGGTGCACAGGGCGACTGCTCAGATCCTGCCACACTCAGCCTCTCCCTCAAGGGACCACTGCCCGCCTGGCCCTGACCTTGAATTACCAGGGCTAGACCTTCGGCAAACAGAGGCTACGGGGACCCTGAGGCCCTGCGCAGGGCTAAGGGTGGAGGGAGGGGAGTGAACACTCACTGAGCCTGGGACGCAGGAGCACCACGGGCAGAGCTCTGCTGGGTCCCAGGGGAGGGAGCACGCCCTCATACTCGTTGCCGAGCAAGGCTGTGCCGGCACCAGGTGCTACATGAGGGAGCATGGGAGCCACAAGGACACCCCCACAACCCTGCCTCCCAGGCCACCATCCAGGACAGCAAGAATGGGGGTGCAGTGGGGAGGGGCGGGGGGACTGGTATGCCAAGGCCCACGTGGCAGGTGGAGTAGGTGGGAGGTGTGGGTGTGGCCGGGTCCTACCCAGCACACGCAGGCAGGTGGACGGGAGGCTGAGAGCTTTGCCTGGCAGAGGTCTCACCCATGGGAGAGCCACACTGTGGGAATCCTGGGCTGAGTGCGAGGAAGACAGGGGCCCCGGGCGGCCCCCTCTGGCGGCAGAGCAAGGTCTGGACGGGATTCCACGGATGTGGGGAGAACCAGAGTGAACCCTCGCCAACCAGGTGCCGGGTCCCAGGGGACACACTCCGTGTGGGCTGCACTTGATGCAGAAGAACCCAGAGCCACCCCAGGGACACGCTGGAGCCCAAAAAGCCCACCCCCACCCCCCGGCGGCGGCCCCGTGCTGGGGGGAATACAGTGTGTTCTGCGCATGGGATGGGCCACACAAGCCCCACCCACGTGGAGACCTGGAAGGAGTTGCTGGCTCCTGGCCTGGCCCTGGCTGGAGGGGTCATTTGAGGAATGAACCAGGAGATGGAAGATCTCCCACGTCCACCTCGTCCCTCTGCCTTTCAAATAAATGAAATCTTTTAAAGAGATAAAGCTGTTACTGAAAAACAAAGAGTTAATCCACTCTCAGGGTGGATGTCTGTGCAGTGGTTAGGACGCCTCCGGGACACGGCATCCCTCCCCAGGGTGCTGGGTTCAAGTCCTCGTTCCAGCTCCCTGCAGGTGCACTCTGGGAGGCAGCAGTGACGCTCAAGTGCTGGGGCCTGCCACCCACGGGAGAGCCCCAGTCGGAGGCCCATTCCCAGCTGCAGCCTGGCCCAGCCCTGGCTGTCGTGGGCATTTGGGGGGTGAACCAGCAGACAGAAGATCCCAATCTCTCTCCCTCTCTCTTTATCTTTTTCTCCACACCTCCCATCTTTCAAATAAATAATGTAAAAATTTTTTTCGCATTTTTGAGCTTTTAAATAGGGACTGATTTCCTAATCAAGAAACAAGAATAATGGGGTCAGCACTGTGGCGTGGCAGGTAAGGCTGCTGCCTGCAGTGCCGGCATCCCATATGGGCACTGGTTCTAGTCCCGGCTGCTCCACTTCTGATCCAGCTCTCTGCTATGGCCGGGGAAAGCAGTGGAAGATGGCCCAAGCCCTTGCAGTGGGAGACTCTGGAGAAGCTCCTGGCTCCAGATTGTCCAGGCTCCAGTCACTGTGGTCATTTGGGGAGTGGGCCAGTGGATGGAAGACCTCTCTCTCTGTAACTCTGCATTTCAAATAAATAAATCTTGAAAGAAGAGGGAGGAAGGGGAGGGGAGGGGAGGGGAGGGGAGGGAGAACCAGCCATGAATAGAAGATGGTCAGGCCTGAGCGTAGGAGCGAAGTTAGCAGCAAGCACCATGTGGGAGGAGCTCCCTCCGCGCAGGTCTCATCCCAGAATCCTACAAATCCCTTCAGGAAATACATGAGAAAGGCAAGGCTACACAAGAGGAGACTCACGTGGCCAAGAAACACGCAAGACCCCACGAGAACGCGTGAGATGCAGCTCAGACGCGCCAAGCAAAGGCAGCCCCGCTGTGCGAGCTCAGAGCACACGGGGCGCGGAGCAGCAGGTGGCTGCTGAGGGCGCAGCAGGTGTCCGAGCAGCCTGGCCCTGTGCCCACCCCAGACGCCGGCACAGGTGCCCAGGGAGTCGCGACCAGGAGTGCATCCGGCAGCCCCGGCTGCGTTAGCCAAAAATTGGAAACCACCGAGGTGGCCTCCCCAGGGCAGCAGCTAAACGGTGGTTTCACCAAACTCTGCCAGATACAAACGAAGGACCCAGCCACCCGTACCAACAGGGCTACAGCGCCAACCAAACTCCCAAGGACAGGCGTTGCGACCCCTGCCGGGAGGGGGACTAACGCCCACTCAGCACAGCGAGGGATTCCAGGCCCACCCCAGTGCTACCTGCCAAGCTGGATTTCTTAAAAAGAAAAGATCTGACGCTCAAGTGCTTTCCGTTGACAATGCAGTCAAGGTGGGCTGGGGCACACGGCTGTCTCTTGTCTTCACCCTGCTCTTTTTATAGAGTGTTTTAAAAAAATGAAGCAAGAGAGACAATGGGGCCTCCAGAGAAGATGCTAGAAACTCCTGGTGACACCGCCCCTCCCCCAGCCTGATCCCCAGGCTGCTTAAAGAAAAGCTGCTCACCCAGGCTCCTAGAGGGGCCCCCAACCCACTCCAAAGGCCCAAGCCGACAAAGCGGTGAGCCCACGGCCGGCCGGAGGCCGTGCAGCAGGACGCCACTGGCCGCCCACAGGGAGCAGAGCAGCTCCCCACCCCGCCCCCGCCCATCCGTGACCCTGGACAGGCTCCAGAGAAACGAGGTCAGGAGCCCCAGATAATCCAGAGCTCAGAGGGCGGGGAGAGACGCGACTCGGCCTCCTGGGCGGCGGCGTCCCTGCAATTAGGCAGGCAGCGAGGGCCCACCCAACCCAAGCCACAATCTGGGCTTCCCGCCCGCAGCAGGGGGCAGCGGCCAGGCTTCGTGGTGGCAGCCTCCGGGCTGGGCTTTCCAGTAGGATCCGCTGTGTAGCACAGGGGAAGAAATGGGGTGAAGCCCCAGCAGTGCCCTTCATGCAACCTCACACCTGGGGACTCTGGTCGGCAGAATAGTGTCCCCCAAAAGATGCCCGGATTGGGGCTGGCACTGTGGCGTAGCAGGTAAAGCCATTGCCTGCAGTGCCAGCATCCCATATGGACACCGGATTGAGACCCGGCTGCTCCATTTCTGATCCAGCTCTCTGCTGTGGCCTGGGAAAGCAGTAGAAGATGGCCCAAGTCCTTGGGCCCCTGCACCCACATGAGAGACATGGAAGAAGCTCCTGGCTCCTGGCTTCAGATGGGCCCAGCTCCAGCCATTGCAGCCCCCTAGGGAGCAAACCAGTGGATAGAAGACCTCTCACTGTCTGCTCCTGTGTAACTCTGACTTTCAAATAAATAAATTTTAAAAAGATGCCCACAGTGCAAGACGGGGAGACCTGAAAACAGCCCTTCCCAGGGCAGAGCAGCAGGCGGGGGAAGGGACGCCGCCCTGGGCAGCCAGAGAGGGCAGGAAAAGGAGTCTCCCCCAGCCTCCGGAAGGAAACGCAGCCCTGCTGACACCTCGATTGACATCTGGGTCTTTAGCTCTTCCGAACTGCAGGACTGTAAGCAGGTATATTTGCTGGGTTGGGCCACCAAGGTCATGTGTGACAGCAGCTACAGGAAAGTAACACAGGGACAGAAGTCGCCGCTGTGTGCCGTTACGTCAGCGGCTCAGCCGCTCTGAGCCTCCATGTCATTTAAAGATGAGCTAAGAGGGGCCAGCGTCGGGGTGCAGCAGGCTAAGCTGCCACCTGGGAACCAGCATCCCATATAGGAGCACCAGTTCAGGTCCTGGCTGCTCCACTTCTGACCCAGCTCCCTGCTAATGCGCCTGGGAAAGCAGCAGCAGATGGCCCAAGTGCTTGGGCCCCTGTACCCTCGTGGGAGACCCAGATGGAATTCTGGGCTCCTGGCTTCAGTCTGGCCCAGCCAGGGGCCACTGCAGCCTCTCCCTGTGACTGTGGCTTTCAAGGAAATAAAATCTTTTTAAAAAATTGAGACAAGAAGTCCACCTTGGAAAGCAGCCAGGGGGACCAGAGAGGGAGTGCTCCAGAAAGGCTCGGCACAGCACCAGGACCGACAGAGCAGACGCTGTTCCACGGCCTCCTGTCCCTCCTCTGCCCACACCCTGTCCGTGGGACCCTGATGGGGCACACTGGGGAGCACAGGGCTCCGGGGACTGGCCATGAGCATGCCAAGTGCAGCAGCCTCACCATGGGGACACGGCCTCAGCCAGGCCACTGCACCACAGCCCTGCCCAGCCTCCTCTCCAGAAAAGGCGGCTGCCCTGGCTACGGCTGTACCCGGTGGGGATGAACCTGTCCTAGGGCAGTCACAGCGAGTGGCTACGGAGAAATGCACAAACACTCTCTTCTCTGCTTGAACTCTGAGACTCTCTTAGAGCGTGAGTACCAGGTACCAAGCTGGGTGTGATGTGGGCACCAAGCAGGGCTGGCTCCGTGAGCGGCAGAGGATATGGGCTCCCGACTGTCACAGAGCCCCGGGCCTGGGTGAAGGCTGCAGCACACACAGGGCACTTGGCTATACAGACCCTGGGACTGACCACCAGCCAACTCCATGTTCACAGGGCCCCACCCAAGGCCACATGAGAAGGGAAGGGGGCAGGTGGGTGAGTGACCAGGTGAGTGAGGGGACAGGTGAGTGAGGGGACAGGTGAAAGAGCAGGCAAGGGAGTGACCAGGTGAGAGAGTGACCAGGTAGGTGAGTGACCAGGTGAGAGAGTGACCAGGTAGGTGAGTGACCAGGTGAGAGTGACCAGGTGAGTGGCTGAGCAGGCGAGGGAGCGAGCAAGCGAGGGCAGGCTGATCCAGAGTCCCGGAGTCCCCAGAAATCACCTGCCTGGTTCAGAGCCCCAGGAAACAAGACTCAACAAGGGCAGGAAGGCAGACCTAGTGACGGCAGCAGGAGGGGACAAGAACTACGCTGGCCACAACCCTGCCCTGGTCCACCTGGCGACAAGGGGCAGAAGTCAAGGAGGACGCCTTGTTCCAAGGCCAACTGGAGGTCAGATCTGAAAACTGCCAGGGCCCGGCAGGAGGCTCGGGAGGGGGTGGGGGGGTGAAACTCCTCCCAGTCAGCTGGAGAGCCTGTGCCCCCCAAGGGCATCAGCCGGGGGGCCCAGAAGGCTGGACCCCACGTCCAGATGCCCCTGTCTCGCTGCTTCTGTGCTGCAGGCCTGCCGTGGGGCCTCGCCACCTGGAGAAGGCCGACACACCTGCCCCCGGTCCCTGGGCAGAAGGCCCGGCCTACAGGAAGCAGGACCAGCCTCCCAGGCAGGGTCCGGTGCAGTCGGCAGGACCGAGTGGGCTGTGTGTGCCAGGCAGGCGCAACCCGCCCGAGCGTCAGTGTCCCTCGGCACAGTGGAGACAGGTCCCCAGGAACAGCACGCACCCGCACCAGCCCCCTCTGGAGAGGGGCCAGGCCGCCTGCAGGCGCGGGCAGTGACGGGGCTCTAGGTGTCTGAGCGCTGGGGCAGCAGCCAGCCCAGCTCCCATCGGCCCCATCTCCATGCTGCCAGCACTTAGCTCGCCCGGGCTGCTGCCAACCGGTACAGGCAGCCGAAATGACTGCCCTTTGGACCCAAAGTTCTCCCACAAGGTGGGGCATAGCTTCCGGGGTTCAAGGGTCACCAGCTCGCCTTAGCGAACCCTCCGCTCTGGCACGGCTGTTAGCACCAGGACATCAGTGAGTGACCCAAAACAGGACCAGCGGGCCAGGAGCCACGGTCCCAGTAGCCAGGGACGTGATCCACAGCGAAGAAAGACTCCCCTGCCCCTCCCCAAGCCAGGGAGAGGAAGGTCAGGAGAGGCCTGGGGCAGGCATTTGGCTCAGCAGCCAAGTCAACGCCTGGGACACGTGCTTGCCGTGTCAGAGCGCCTGGTACAAGTCTTGGCTCCACTTCTGGTCCAGCCTCCTGCAGTGCACAGCCCGGGAAGCCCCAGGTGACAGCACAGGTACGTGGGTCCCTGCCACGCACATGGGAAACCCGGATGGAGTTCTGGGCTCCTGGCTTCTGCCTGGTCCAGCTCTGGCTGTTTTAGGCATTTAGGAAGTTAACCAGCCATGGGAGCACTCTCTCTCGCTCACTCTCTGACTTCCAAATAAATAAAGTCTGGGAGAGAAAGAGCGGGGTCCGAGGGCCTCGCCACAGTCCCACGTCACAGCTGTGTCCCTGATCCAGCCACTGACTGTCTCTGTAGACCCGGGGGGAATGTCCCCCCTGGGGCTGCGGGAAGGAGGCTGGACGCATCTGGAACCCCCAGGCCCGACCCCTGGAGCTCAGGAGGGGGTGGGGCGGGGGACACAAGCCCCAGGTGCAAATGCCCAGTGGCCCAGGGGAGGGAGGCCTCCTTCGCAGAGCGAACTCCAGCACTCACAACCACGCCCGCATGTCTGCGCTACCAAGTCTGTGCCGTGGGCAAGGGTGTGGGCAGAAAGGTGAAGGCCCTGGCTGGGCTGGACACCTGCGGTCAAAGCCAGGGAAGGCCCAGTGCTGGGGCCAAGGGGACTGCAGTTCTGCCCTGTCTCCCGCCAGGAAGCAGCGGGGGACAGTGCAGATGACGGCAGGGACAAGATAGTGGCCTGGCTCTCACGTGGCAAGAAGGCGCTGGCCACAAACCGGTCCCCAGCAGCCACCTCTGCCAAATGCCCGTGACTGCGGAGGGCATGTGGGAGAGGCGGAGACCTCGGCAGCCCTCCCCACACAGCCCTGGCCACTATAAGCCCCGGGCAGGGCCAGGACGGGCAGCATTGGCCCTGCTGCTGGACAAGGACCCCGCCAACCTGAGTCCCCGCCCGCCCGCCAAGGGCCGACCTCTCCTCAGTGTCCCAGACACGCACCTCGGGCTCTCCGAGGCAAGGGCTGCGAAGCCACTGCAAAGCTGGTCATAAGTGGGGCCCCAGAGGCACCTGAGAGGGTACGGTCCGTGTGCCTGTGGCCTGGGCTCAAGCGCTGTGTGACCCTGAGCAGGTGCCCTGCCCTCTCTGAACACCAGAGCACCCCCTCTGTACTGATGGCTTCCAAGGACCTTCCTGCCCAGGTGGGTGCAGGCGGACCTGCCGAGGTAGCATGCCAAGGCGCCTGCTCTCACGGCTGTGAACAAGAACAGACCTGAAGGTCAGAGGCGAGCCAGGGCCAGGATGAGGTCAATGTTTGGTTACCAACGAGAACAAACAGGCCTGGGCCCTGCGGGGAGTGAGGCGGGAGGGGCAGGGCGCTAGGGAGTCACCACTCGCAGGTGGCAGGTGACAGCCTAGCCGCAGGGAACTGCCCACAGCTAACTCCTGGTCTCTGCAAGAGACGGGTGCAAGGCCTCCTCGGGAGGGGACCCTCAGAGCCCCGGGGGACACACAGACCTTGAGGTCTCACGGGTCAGCCTGTCCCCATCTCTCCACCCAATGGGGTAAACAGGGGGCCTGATCCGTCAGGTCGTCTGTGGACACGGGTTGGGTCAGTAAACAATGTACTAGGAATGGCCGGGAGAGCAGGGTCTACAACCCTGCTGGCTAAAGAGAATCCGTGAGCTGGCACTGATAAAAAGGCAGCCCAGCCACACACAGGTCAGCGAGGGGGAGGAGCCCTCCCAGGAGACCTCCAGGTCAAGGTCAAGCGGGCGGACGGTGAACCTGGAGGAGGACTGCTGCCACGCATACGCCAGAGGCCAAAGCAGGCGGGGTGAAAGGGGCGTAGGACCTACAGCTTCTCGCCAATGCTCATCCAAACGCTTATCTAGAAACAAAGATGGGGGCGCAGAGAGAGAGCTGCAGGCACAGCAGCTGGCTGGGTGCAACAGCAGGAGGCCCCGCACGCTTCTCGCTGTCTCTGCACCTCAGAGCCAACTCCAAAAGGAAAAGGAAGGAAAACCCAGCACCAGCATTTCCAGACCCCAGTGGGAGGCGCTGGGCTGAGTGCGTGGCCACCTGAGCTGATCCCCGGATCAATGACTTCCGTTCACTAGGGAGGGAGCCGTTGGCGGCGCAGAGCAGGGGGAGAGTCACCTGAGCGCACAGAGCAGCAGGTGGTGCAGCCGGGACTTGAGCGCAAGGCTCTGCCCAGGGGCCGCAGCTCTCATGTATCGGAGCCGGCCAGGTGCAGCCCAGGCTGTTCTCAGGCAGTGGAAGGCAGAGGCCGGGACAAGGCTGGCCCCATGGGTCCCAGGCCGGGGGCCTCGTCCCTCTCCCTGCCTTCGGCCTTCTAACAAGGCTCATCTGGAGGCCCCCTTTCATGGCGTGGACGGAAAATGAAGCCGGCCCCAAAGGCGAGGCTCCATCTAACCCTGCACAGAGACGAGGCCAAGCTGAGAGCAGACGCAGCTCCAGAGGCTGCCACCCACCCACCCCACGGGCGCTGGGCGGAGATGCCTCCAAGGACAGCTCTTCCCATCCACTGCCTGGTGAGGACGCCCGAAGGCCAGGGGACGTGAGACACGGGCAGCGTGACAGCACGCTTCTCTCACGGCTACTGCACACATCCTCCCTCCCAGCAGAACACGAAGCAGTCAAGAGCGAGACACAGCCTGGAAGGAAGTGCGCTCTGCTCAGTCTCGGGGAAGGCAAGCCAGGCCTGCCCCAGCCGTCCTCAGCCACGCTGTCTAGGGGCTGCCGTAAGGCCGGGCGGAGATGCTGTTCTTTCCCAGCCGCGGACGGGGCTGCGGCAGGTCCTCCACGTTCACCTTCACGCCAAGCCCAGGCCCTGGCCTTATTTGGAAATGAGGCCTCCACAGTTTTAACTCAGGTATGGATGGAGATGGGATTGGATGAGGATGGGCCCTAAATCCAACAGCAGCTGTCCTTCTAAGGACAGAAAAGGACATGAGCGACAGAGGAAGAAGGGCGGTGAGACTGGAGGGGCAGCCACCAGCCAGGGGTCACCAGTCGGGGAAAGGCTGGGAAAGACCCCTCAGGGCCGCCAGGAGGAACCACCCTGCCGAGGCTTTGCTTGGGACCCGGCCTCCAAGCTGCAAACTGTGAGCAAACGCAGGTCTTTCCTCTCTCTCTCTCTTTCCTTTCCTTCCTTCTCTCTCTCTCTCTTTTTCCAGAGGTAGTGACAGAGAGTGTGGGCAAGACAGTGAGAGAGAGAGAGAGCGAGAGAGAGAGAGAGAGAGAGAGATCTTCTATCCTCTGGTTCACTTCCCAAATGACCACAATGGCAAGGGCTGGGCCAGGCCAAAGCCAGGAGCCAGGAGCTTCTTCTGGGTCTCCTTCATAGGTGCAGGAGCCCAAGCATTTAGGCCATCCTCCACTGCTTTCCCAGGCACATGAGCAGGAAGCTGGATCGGAAGCGGAGCAGCCGGGACATGAACCAGCGCCCATACGGGATGCCAGGTGGCACAGGTGGTGGCTTAACTCACTAAGTCACAACACTGACCCCTGGGCAAATACACTTCTATTGTTTGAAGCTACCCAGCAGCCCCAGGGAAGGAAATACCTCCCCTTACAGAAGTGTAGCTAACATGAAAGGCTGATGGGAAAATACTAACAAATGCCAGCTACACCAACACAGCCATCCTGAGCACCCCAGTTTCCAGGGTGGCTGCCACAGGGGTAACGTGGGGCCACAGCCTCACACCCACCACAGCTCCACCCAGCAGCGGCCAGCTGTGGACCAGAACCAACAGTCAGAGTGGGCGCTCATCAGTCAAGCCACCACTGGGACTCCCATGTCCCATATCGTGCTAATCCAACTTCCAATCCAACTTCCTGCTCATGTGCACCATGGGAGGCAACAGGGGCTCACTCCCGTCCGCTGGCGCTGCCCCAGAAGGTGCCCGTGTGGGGGCGGGGGCAGTTGACCTCTGACCTGGTGCTCCACTTCTTGCAAGAAGGCTGAAGCATAGCATCACCAGGGCAGGGCCACCTGCGCCAGCCAGAGGCCTGGGTTAAGGGACAGGACGGCATCCCCAGCCTCCTCACCTGCTTCCTCGGGGTGGGGGAGGGGGAGAGGAAAGGGCCCTGCCTCTGCAAAGGGGCTCTGCTGTCCCATCCGGCACTGACCACCAGGCTCCCACTCCGGGCAACTAATGACAAGATTCCCAAAGCAGAGGCAGGAGCTGGGCCGACACCGCCACCCACAGTGGCCCTGGTTCTGTCAGACCCAAGGCCAGCAGGGCCCACAGTGAAAACGACCACTACTCCGCTCAAAAGCAGGGAGACCCAGTGTCCAGCCCCAGGCTTGAGAGAGACCAGCCGGCCCCCTCACCCCTCCAGGCGGCAGTGTGACGGCTGCCGCGTGTCACCTGGACAACAGCCTCATGGCCAGGGCTTGTGTGGTGGTGGAGAGCACAGTCCCCACTTGGTGTCCCCCAAAGGACAGCCCAGCGCAGCCCCTCAGAGCTCTGGAAAACCTGGGCGTGGGTAAGGGACTGTGTGGCCACTCTGGCTCTTACCACCCCGGGCAGCTCCCACGCTGCCTGGTTTGCAAGGGATGAGGCAGTCCCCAGAGCGGGGGAGCACGCTGCGGTCCCCAGGGACCCCTGGGCTCAGCTGCTCACCCCAGTCCCTGTGCCCAGGGGGCCCCGGCCTTGGGCCCCACCTTAGCTTCTAGGAGCTCCAGGCTCTCCCGCCCCCACGAGAGGCCTCCAGAGCTGGCCCCATTCTGTCTTTCTCAATCGGTCACTTTAAGATGCGGCCCATTGCACTCCACACAGGAGAGGCCAGCGGGCAGCGTCGGCCACGTCTGCTCCCGGGGTGCGCTCGTGGTGCCAGGCAGCTCGGCCCTGTGTGCAGGCCTGAGACGCTGCTGGAGGGGGAGCCCTGCGATCACAGCCACAGCCTGCGGAGGCCCGGCACCCCCCAGCTCAGAGACCACCTCCCAGCACACCTCCAGCTCAGAGCCCACCTCCCAGCACACCCCCAGCTCAGAGCCCACCTCCCAGCACACCCCCAGCTCAGAGCCCACCTCCCAGCACACCCCCAGCTCAGAGCCCACCTCCCGGCACCCCCCCAGCTCAGAGCCCACCTCCCAGCACACCCCCAGCTCACAGACCACCTCCCAGCACACCCCCAGCTCACAGACCACCTCCCGGCACCCCCCAGCTCAGAGCCCACCTCCCAGCACACCCCCAGCTCACAGACCACCTCCCAGCACACCCCCAGCTCAGAGCCCACCTCCCAGCACACCCCCAGCTCACAGACCACCTCCCAGCACACCCCCAGCTCAGAGCCCACCTCCCGGCACCCCCCCAGCTCAGAGCCCACCTCCCAGCACACCCCCAGCTCACAGACCACCTCCCAGCACACCCCCAGCTCACAGACCACCTCCCGGCACCCCCCAGCTCAGAGCCCACCTCCCAGCACACCCCCAGCTCACAGACCACCTCCCAGCACACCCCCAGCTCAGAGCCCACCTCCCAGCACACCCCCAGCTCAGAGCCCACCTCCCAGCACACCCCCAGCTCACAGACCACCTCCCAGCACACCCCCAGCTCAGAGCCCACCTCCCAGCACACCCCCAGCTCACAGACCACCTCCCAGCACACCCCCAGCTCAGAGACCACCTCCCAGCACACCCCCAGCTCAGAGCCCACCTCCCAGCACACCCCCAGCTCACAGACCACCTCCCAGCACACCCCCAGCTCAAAGACCACCTCCCAGCACACCCCCAGCTCAGAGCCCACCTCCCAGCACACCCCCAGCTCACAGACCACCTCCCAGCACACCCCCAGCTCACAGACCACCTCCCAGCACACCCCCAGCTCAGAGCCCACCTCCCAGCACACCCCCAGCTCAGAGCCCACCTCCCAGCACACCCCCAGCTCACAGACCACCTCCCAGCACACCCCCAGCTCAGAGCCCACCTCCCAGCACACCCCCAGCTCAGAGCCCACCTCCCAGCACACCCCCAGCTCAGAGCCCACCTCCCAGCACACCCCCAGCTCACAGACCACCTCCCAGCACACCCCCAGCTCAGAGCCCACCTCCCAGCACACCCCCAGCTCAGAGCCCACCTCCCAGCACACCCCCAGCTCACAGACCACCTCCCAGCACACCCCCAGCTCAGAGCCCACCTCCCAGCACACCCCCAGCTCAGAGCCCACCTCCCAGCACACCCCCAGCTCAGAGCCCACCTCCCAGCACACCCCCAGCTCAGAGCCCACCTCCCAGCATATCCCCAGCTCACAGACCACCTCCCAGCACACCCCCAGCTCACAGACCACCTCCCAGCACACCCCCAGCTCACAGACCACCTCCCAGCACACCCCCAGCTCACAGACCACCTCCCAGCACACCCCCAGCTCAGAGCCCACCTCCCAGCACACCCCCAGCTCAGAGCCCACCTCCCAGCACATCCCCAGCTCAGAGCCCACCTCCCAGCACACCCCCAGCTCACAGACCACCTCCCATCACACCAAGACCACCCCGATCTGCCCTGACACCCAGCCAACAGCTCATCCCAATCCCTGCCCAGCCGAGCCCCACCCAACCTCAGCAGAGCAGCTCTGGCGGCCGGCCCTTCTCCAGGCTCAGAGCAGAGCACCGGGGAGGAGTGAGGCGCCTCCCATACTCCTAGTCCTTAGGGCCTCCGGCTGGGCCAAGGCCCCACGGCGGGCAGGGGACAGCACAGCATAGGCAGGGTCTGCCCAGATCACCCCTGTGCCCCAGCCTCCCTCTCAGCCTGTAGGGGCCTCTTCCCTCCATGATCCTGTCCCTGGGTGGAGAGACCCTGGATGGGTGACGAGCCCCCGGGCCCCAGGGTCATTCAGGAGCAAGAGCACCCCCGCGTGACCTTCCCACAGCTGCCGGCAGCCCCGCGAGCTCCTCTGGTGACCACACAACCCTGGCAGGACTCCATTTCCCTCGGCTCGAGAAGACACCGGGGAAGATACACCGGGGCTGGCAAGGAGGGGACTAGCGGGGGCGTCAAGGCACGGAGCCCGGACGCCCGCAGCCGCTCCCACACTTAGGGGGGGTCTCCTCCGTGCTGGACCTCAGAATCAACACACCAGAGGCCTGCACTGGGGAACAAGAGGTTCAGCCACTGTTTGTGCTGCTGGCACCCCCTACGATCCCTGGTTCAAGTCCCAGCTGCTCCACTTCCAATCCAGTCCCCCGCTAAATGCTCCTGGGAAAGTAGCTGAAAATGGGCCAAGTGCTTGGGCCCCTGCACCCACACTGGAGACTCAGATGGAGTTCCAGGCTCCTGGCTTCAGCCTGGCCCAGCCCCAGCCACTGCAGCCACTGTGGAGTGAACCAGCGGATTGAAGATCTCTCTCTCTCTCTCTCTGGCTCTACCTCCCTGTGAAACTGTGCTTTTCAAAGAAATCAGTACATCTTTTACAAGACGCCACCAGGACTAGACCCGCCCTGGGAATCCAAGAGCAGAGCTGGGGGAAGTCAGGGCTCAACAGGAGCTGCACTCCCTGTGCCTGGGCAGGTAGGACCCCAGCCTGGCCCAGCCACCATCACATCCCTCCACGAGACACCGCACAGCTGCCCACATGCACAGGCAGACATGCGTCCCACGCTTGCACACACATGTATGCACACTCGCGTATACATGTGTGCGGCACTCTGCATGCATTTGCCCCCAGGTGTACATGCGCGTGCACACAGGTAGACACACGTGCACGTGTACACGCTCATGCACCACACTCGCTCTGTCACTCCAGGTCTTGACGTGGAAAGCAGTACAGGCTGAGAAGTAGGCAGGGGTCATTTATTTTCATTATTAAAACAGCAGCCACTTATTCTCGAGCTGTCTATAATGCCACTTAATTACCCAGTACATAAAACTGCCTTTGCATCTTAGCAGAGCAATAAATCAGCTCAGCACCAGAGCTGTGTAGCGCCCTGAAGATCCTGGGGGTGGGGCTCCGGCCCTCACCCCCACCCAGCCCAGGGCCGCAGCAGAGCGGCCAGGGCAGGGCGGCCAGGGCAGAGCGGCCAGGGCAGAGCGGCCAGGGCAGGGCGGCCGTGGCCGGGTGTGCACTTGGAGGCAGGCATCCTCCCCCCTCCTCCTGGCCCACTCCTCGGGTCTGGGCCCCTGCCCTCCGCGCTCCGGCCTTTGTGCGATGGACAATAGCCCCGGCAGATGGCGCGCCGTGCCGAGCAGCCCCCACGAGCCCATCGCTCATGCTGTCAGGACCCTGCAGGGCCCGGGCAGGAGACCCGGGAACTGGCCCAAGCCACACCCCTCACCCCCACCGTGCCACTGCCTGCTCCCCAGCTTCTGGGCTCAGGCAGCTTTGCGTAGACAGCCCAGCTGGGCCGTCTGGAGCATGGGGGCAGGAACAGCCCCAGGGGGAGCAGGCCAAGCTGCAGGAGGGAGTGGAGGGAGAGAGACACCAGACACCAGGCTGCCATGGTGCCGGCAGGACACAGCAGGGCAGGTGCTCGCCAGCCACAGACCTCTGCCACCCCAGGCCTAGGCCAGCGTCCCCAGCACCCAGCCCATGCGGGCAGCGACCAGAGTGTGTGGCTGAGGCACCAGCCCTGCGACCTGAATGGTGTCCTGCGCACAGGATCAAGTCCAAGGGTGGGGCTGCTCCAGGCAGGACCATATCCTTGCCATGACCAGAAATTACCCGCGTGCCCTCCACAGAGGCGGGACCCCCACACACCATGTACAGGAGCACGTGTCTTCCCATGGAAGACTTCTGCCCTTATTTCCAGAGGCAAAGCACACACAGACCTGCAGCATTGCTCCCTGGTCCTCCCACCCAGAAGCACCCAGCCCACCCCCTCCCAGCACCCACGTGATGGATGGGGGTGGAGAAGCCAGCAGCAGCACGACCTACTGACCTCTCGATACACCCCAAGTGTCTGGCTCCACCCAGGGTTGGGCATGTGTTCAGCCCTCTCTGAGACGCTGCGTGCCCCCCCACACTCCTCCATGCAGCCTTCCAGGATTGTCCTGCCAAGTTGCAGTCACCCTGTCTTGCTGTTCCCTGCACCAGTGCCTCTGGTGTCTTTCGATTCTATCTCACAGCTTTTTCCCCTCATCAGCCTCTACCACCTGACCCCAAGACCCTTGAGGGCAGGACCTGCTGGCCTGCCTGCGCGTGCCCCAGGGCCAGCAGGGGTCCCATAGTGGAAGGATCTGGCTGAGACAGGCAGGGAGTGGGTACAGATGCTGGTTTGCCTGGGCTCACTTCACCCACGCTGGGAACAAAGTCCAGCCTTCCAGGTCTCCCTGGCAACCATCCAAATTACATTTTCCTCACAAAGAGATAGGCATCCGGCCAGCCCACGGCCTTCCGGACACGCCAGCCTTGGCCTGTGGGAGCAGTCACGAGAGAAAGTGCCCAGTGAGGAACGTGCACTCGTCCACGGAATGCTCCAGAACATCCCGGCATCTGGGAGAAGGGGAAGCGGGCCCCGTCCAGGCAGCCGCTGGCCTCGGTCCACACTCTGGATTCATCACGGGCCACCGATCTCTGGGTCACCCAACTGGCCTGCCGATGACAGCCAGGGCTGGGAGATGGCTCTCGGGGACAACGGGCTCTCGCCCTGCTGCCCAGGCAAACACCCCTGACCCCAACACCTCACAGCTCACCAAACACGGGGTGCCCTCAGCACCTGCAGCTCTGATGTATGCAGGGCACGACGTGGAAGGGGAGGGGCCTCAACCCCCCTGTAGAAGCTAAGACACCTCAGGACCCCCACAGGAGATCACCCAAAACCTGAGCGGCAGCCTGGGACAAACCTGAGCACCGGAATAACCAACTGGGAGTCCAAAGTGGGAGCAGCAGCCCGGGGCAGCTGGGGCCCCGCAGAGCGGCTGGGAGGCAGGAGGCTGCACCGGAAGTGGAGAGAGGGGGCTGGCGTCACTGCTGCCAGCTCACTGCAGCGTGGGGTGAGGGCGGGTGCTGCACACAGCCGCTTAAGCCATCGCTTGTGATGCCATTACTCAACACTGGAGTGCAGTTCCCGTGCCAGCTACTTTGCTTCCGACCCAGCTTCCTGTTTAAGCGCCTGGGCTGGCAGCGGAGGACAGCCCAAGGGCTGGGGCCCACCACCCACATGGGGGACTAGGACGGAGCTCCTGACTCCCGGCTTCAGCCTGGCCCAGCCCTGCTGTTGTGGCCATGTGGGGAGTGAGCCAACAGATGGAAACTCCCTCTGGTTCTGTTGTTCTGCCTTTCAAAATAAATAAGTCTGGACGATAAAATGTTTTAAAATGATGGGATGGATGGCCCTGGAGTTTCACCAAGGCCCCAGGACTGCCAGCGCCTATGTCTGCACGCCTGGCAGTATCCTCAGTGGCTCAGCAGGTGCCCTGTCCCGAGGGGGTGGCGCTTGCCAGGTTTGCCCATTTCGGAAGGGCTGGAGGCTGGGCCCTGGACCCCAGGGCTTCCTCCCTCCTTCTCTGCCCTCCTCTCCTGGGGCCTCGGCTGGAGGCTCCCCCTCCCCACCCCCGGATTGGGAGGCAGCCCAGGACCTGCTCTGTGACAGGGGTCACTCCTGACGCGCAAGGGAACGAGGACTCCGCTCAGGAGGAAGGGGCCACCGAACCCAGGCCAGAGCCGAGAGCCCCTGGGGGCCGATGGAAAGGAAGGGGTCCCAGGGGAGGAGGCCTCAGAGCAGGGGTCCAGGAGAGGCTGGCCACACGCCCACACATGGGAGGATTACTGCAAACTGTATGGTACTAGCAGTGGTCTGGCCAGCAGCCAGACGCGGGCTCTGAGGAAAAGGCAGTCAATGTGGCAGTCAGTCCATCAGCCAGGTTCTCACCCGGGGAAGAGGGCACGTGCGGATGGAACCGGAGGCCAGGGGCGTCGCGAGGGGGCGTCCTTGCCCTGCACTGCCTGTGCATGGACCCTGGAGGCAGGGACACAGGCCCTGGAAATGCAGGTGGGCTGACAGAGGGTCCCGGATGGTGGGAGGGGGCCGCCACAGAGAGAGGTGGGGCGGAGAGGGGAGGTCAGTCCCAACTCTGGCCTGACTCCGTTCCCACTGTCTGCCAACCTTGCCCCAAACCCAGCCACACAAGCACCATCTCCTTATTCACGAAAGAGAATCCACAGCTTTGCAACGCCCAGAGGTGGTCCCAGGGTAACAAGAAGCATCACCAGAAATCTGAGACTCACAATGCAGGGCTGTTTTCAGAAGCTCCAGGGTCCCTGAGACTAACAGGCACTGGGAGTGTTTGCCCATTTGGCTCTGTGACGGCCCAGCCTGGCCCAGGCCCTGTGGGGACACTCTGCCTGCCAGCACCTTGCCACTGCCCAGGAACCCAAACGCCACAGGCTGGCCCCTTCCACTGGGGACAAAACCCCCCAGCCCTGAAATCAATGCCATCTGCCCAGGAAGAGTGCAAGAGGACAAGTTCCCAGGCCCCTACACCAGGACACTGCAGAGCCAAGAGCAGAACCCACACCTGTGCCCCATCCGCACCTGAGCCCCGCAGGTGTCCTGGCTCCTCCACTTCCCCTCACAGCAGGGAGGGAGGGATCCAGCCACAGTCCCAACCCAGGTCTAGCTTTGGCCTGGGGACTCAAGACTGGGGAGGAGGAGGACTCCCAGGAGGGGATTCTGGACCTGAGGCTTGAAAGGAGCCTTCCCGGGGACAGCGCCGTGGCGTGGTGGGCTAAGCCTCCACCCGCGGCGCCAGCATTCCATACGGACACTGGTCTGAGTGCCGGCTGCTCCACTTCTGATCCAGCTCCCTGTGAATGTGCCTAGGAAAGCAACGGAAGACGGCCTGAGTGCTTGGGCCCCTGCACCCGCGTGGGAGACCTGGAAGAAGCTCCTGGGCCCCTGCTTCAGATCGGCCCACCTCTGGCTACTGAGGCCATTTGGGAAGTGAACCAGCAGATGGAAGATCTCTGCGCGTCTGTTTCCCTCTGTCTGTAACTTTGCCTCTCAAATAAATCTTTAAAAGGGGTGGGGGTGGGGGGCTTCCTGAGACCCAGAGCCCTTCCCTGCACATAGCTTTAGCACCTTACAGACCTCACACGGTTCCCGAATCCACTAGAGGAAGAGGCACAGAGGGGCTGGCCATGCCCGCAGCTGCACAGTGGCCAGCTCAGCGCCATGGGAAGCCAGCCTGCACACAGCACCTCCTCCTGCTGGGCTCAGTATGGTCAGGAAGGGGGGGGGGGGGGCGGCATCTGTGGAGCTCCCTGCGGGCCAGGACCCTGCCACAGCCCCTTCCACTTTGGACCCTGTCACCCCCACTCTGTGGATGAGAAGTCACAGCAGGGACCACAGCACCCCAGAGGTGGGCATGGCAGGGCCTGTGTGCCCCTCTGTGGGTGGGAGAGACAGAACCGGGGTAGGGGGGTCCGCTGGGCCCTGAGAAAGGAGAATGGACCCCCAAGCTGGGGTAGGGCACCTGCAGGAGTCACATTCGCCTCCCCGCGTGCTGGCCTCCCACTGGGGCCCTGCCCAGAGCCCACTGGCACACAGGGCTTTGGAGATGGGGTCCCAGCAGAGCAGGCCGCTGGCCCAGGACGTCCCAGGAGATGGAACTGAGCTTCCTCCCTGGGGGACAGTCCACCTCCCACCTCCCAGACGCCACGAGGTGCTTCCCAGGCTCAAGGCCAGTGCAGAGCCAGCCCCCCGCCCCACCCATCCACAGACACTGCCCTCCAGCCCTGCCTGTGCCCAAGTGGCCCCATCTGCCAGGGACACTCTCCCTCCAGCAAACGGTCCCACCCAGGCAGAAGGGGAAGACAAAGGAAGTCCCACCAGGGGCCACCAGAGTGGCCAGGAACGGGGGGAGGGAGACCCAAGGACCAGTCTTTCCAGAACTTGCAAGCTGCAGCCTAACCGGGCCCTGCCAAGTCTCCTCCCCCAGCTCTGCCGCCTCCCGGCACAACCACAGCAGCAGCGCCACCGCCTTCTAACAAACCCCAGCCAAGTGCCTCTCACACCGACGTGGGCCGAGCCACAACAGCGCTACGTGGCGGCCCACGCGCGAGGAGCAGCCTGAGAGCAAAGCACTAGCGGCGGGCACAGGGGAGCCGACAGGCGGCTCAGCCACCATCCCCGCCCGATCCAGTGGGTGTCCATGCTGACTGTGCCAGCCCAGCCGTGCAGCCACTCTGCCTCCCCACGGTGTGCAGTGAGGTTCACGATGCCAGGACTCCCTGGAGGCGGAAGTAGACACGAGATGGAGTCCCACAGGGGGGTGATCTGTGGCCTGTCCAGGACTTGCCAACAAGAACACTTCAGACAGGCAAGGATACACGTGGGCGGCCGCCCCCACCGACCCCCGTGACCATCCCTACCGGGTCAGCTAGGACTACAAATCCCACTCGTCACTTCCCGTCCTGCTTTGTGACACCTGGTAAGTCACCAGAGCATTTCGGTAGCTCAGCCACAGCCACAGGGAGAGGCATGCGAGGGAGGGGCAGACCCCACCCCGGGCCGGCTCATCCTGCCCATGGGGTGAGTGCAGAGCATATGGTCCCACAGTGCCAGGCGGTGTGGTAACCAGGGTGGTGGCCCGGGCTTTGTGGCCTGGCAGGGGCCCCAGCAACGTGTGAATGGCTAAGCTTGGCCCTCATGACAATCCCTCCTGCCGGGGGCAGCTGCACCTCCAAACACCAACCGTGTTCTCCAAGAAGCACCACGGGTGTGATAAGCCCAGGACCCTCCTGCCCCTAACTTCTCAGCAGGACACTGGATGGGGCAGCACGTGGCCTTCGGCACCCAACACTGCAGGATTCCCAGCTGGCATCTCCCTCCGGCGGGTACCAGAGAGACTCGGGTGTGCAGGAGGGGTCGTCGCACCTCTGCCCCCGGGGCCCCAGCCTCCAACCTCAGCAGCGTTGGGCCTGCTCCTCGAATGCCCCTCATTCCCCAAGCCCAGCTCCTGCCCCTCCTCTGGGACCACACGCCCGCCACCATCTGTCTCCCGTCCTTCCCAGCAGGGTCAGCAGATAACAGCCTCCTATCCGCTGACTGATTTGCTAGTTTGTGTGTCTAAGCCTGGCGCCGGCAGTCCCACCCACCACAGAGTCCTGGAGCAGAGACACGCGGCCTGGTAGGAAACAGGTGTGCGGCGAACGCCCAGAGCAATGCAGAGGCCTGGGCTCCAACTCCTCTGCCCGATGTTGGGATGACCACGACCAGGCTGCCTGAGCTCTGGGCCCTGCCTGCACTGTGCCTAAGGCAGGATGACAGTGACCTCACAGGACCTCAGGGGACAGAACACAGAAAGGCCCAGGGTAGAGCCTGGTGCCCAAGACAAGAGGGAACATTTCTGTGGGCACTCAGAGACCTGGCAGAGACAGCAGCTGCCTGTGCAGCTCTTGACCGCTCTGAGGCCCCACTGGGCCTTGCGGCTGCCCCGTCCGCCACACCAGCTCAGCTGTCCACCTCCGGTGAACACGAGCAGCAATGGACACGCAGGACCTCCTGGGTGCCCCCGCAGGGGACCAGCCATGGATGCTGGACCTTGAGCAGGGGTCTAGGAGCTGGCTCTGCCTGGCTTGTGGGTGGGGTGTCCCATGGTTCCCCGATGCCGCTCCTGGGCCCCCTTTTCCCCTTCCCCTTAGGGAAGTTGTGTTTTGAGCTCCACTTGCAAATGTCACAGCTGCACTGGAACCAGCCTAGGTCAGAGTTTGGGATCACTGGTCCCTTGCCCTCTCTGGGCCTCAGCTTCCCCCAGAGAGGTGCAGGCTCCATGGAGTCTTGCTGAGAGCAGGCGGTCAGTCTCCAAGGACAGAAGCAGCCAGGAGCCTGTGCCTCTCTCTCGGGAAGAGACCCTGAGAGTGTCGGGGATGCAGCACAGTTGGTATGCTGCTGCCAGTGGAGGGGTCGGCAGCCTCCACGATGGACCTGTCGCCGCATCACCCAGCCGTGGCCTCCACGATGCACCTGTCGCCGCATCACCCAGCCGTGGCCTCCACGATGGACCTGTCGCCGCATCACCCAGCCGTGGCCTCCACGATGCACCTGTCGCCGCATCACCCAGCCGTGGCCTCCACGATGCATCTGTCACATCACCCAGCCGTGGCCTCCACGATGCACCTGTCGCCACATCACTCAGCCGTGGCCTCCGCGATGGACCTGTCGCCGCATCACCCAGCCGTGGCCTCCGCGATGGACCTGTCGCCGCATCACCCAGCCGTGGCCTCCGCGATGCACCTGTCGCCGCATCACTCAGCCGTGGCCTCCGCGATGGACCTGTCACCGCATCACCCAGCCGTGGCCTCCGCGATGGACCTGTCGCCGCATCACCCAGCCATGGCCTCCACGATGCACCTGTCGCCGCATCACCCAGTCGTGGCCTCCGCGATGGACCTGTCACCGCATCACCCAGCCGTGGCCTCCATGATGCACCTGTCGCCGCATCACCCAGCCGTGGCCTCCGCGATCCACCTGTCGCCACATCACTCAGCCGTGGCCTCCGCGATCCACCTGTCGCCACATCACCCAGCCGTGGCCTCCGCGATGCACCTGTCGCCGCATCACCCAGCCGTGGCCTCCACGATGCATCTGTCACATCACCCAGCCGTGGCCTCCGCGATGGACCTGTCGCCGCATCACCCAGCCGTGGCCTCCGCGATGGACCTGTCGCCGCATCACCCAGCCGTGGCCTCCACGATGCACCTGTCGCCGCATCACCCAGCCGTGGCCTCCACGATGCATCTGTCACATCACCCAGCCGTGGCCTCCACGATGCACCTGTCACATCACCCAGCCGTGGCCTCCACGATGCACCTGTCACATCACCCAGCCGTGGCCTCCACGATGGACCTGTCGCCGCATCACCCAGCCGCTGGTGGGAAACAAATCCTCACGCTGCTCTGGGCCACAGGCCAGTCAGGAACCTGCAGAAGCCCCTCGGTGGCACTATGCTCTCCTCAGCCAATTTGCGGGGGGGGGGGGGGGGGGGTCTCCCAGATCCTGCCTTGGGGAACTCTGGTCTTCCTGGGAGGATGGTTGCAGGTGCTGGTGCTACATTCAGGAGCTGCCATTTGGAGCTCAAGATCTGGACCGGACATGCTCACTGACCAAAGGGCACAGCTCAGCTGTCCGGGCCGTGCAGGAGTGCAATCCTGAGACAGCGGCACCGGCTTCTCCTCCTGTTCCTCCGGTGCCCACCTCGCCTCTGCCCGGGGTCTGCTCATCCCCTCATCCCAGAAGCTGTCCCCAGCTGTGCTCTCTAACCAGCCAGCCACCCCCATCCAGGACCAGAAGCCCCGGCCCCCAGGAAGTTCAGGAAGCAGTCAGCGTTGCTTCTTGGTCCACTCCACAGCAGATCTGACCTCTGCTGGCTCACACGACAGTGATGCCCAGTGCTGTTGACCCAGCTCACTCCGGGGGGGGGGGGGGGGGGGGGGGCTGCCACACAAGCTGGCCACAAACCTCCCAGCCCCCACTGGCTCCTCCCAGGATCCTGGGCAGGGAGGTGACAGAGATGCAGGGGAGGGGAGGTGGGGAATGCAGGGAATGCAGGGGCTGGATGGATGGGAGCGGAGACATCTGGTCAGGCCTGTCCTCCAGCCGGCCCCGCCCCCACGGCTCTGGGACCTGGCTGCCTGCTGGCATCTGGATCATTTCCACATCTGCAGAATGAAACCAGCCCAGGACCTGCACACAACTTCCAGGAGGCTAAGGGGGCACCTCGCCAGCCCCTTACCTGAGGACCGGCCATGGAAGCTGCTCCGTGGGAAGTGGGCTCTCCTGGGGCCCCAATTCCACACCCAGGGACCCCAGGATGCAGGCGATTCATCAGAGCAGACACTTTCAGGCAGCGACCGGATCGGGGCTGCAGCCAGGGCCTGGGTTTGGGCCTCGGGTGACAGCCGGTGTGTCTTCCTCCCAGTTGAGCTGGCACCACCCCAGGATGCCCAAGCTCCCTTACACAGGAGCCTGCTGTGGGGCAGGGCTGCCAGTACAGGAACGTGAGGATGCTCACTGGGCAGGGCCGGGATTGCTAGGGCAGTGGCAGAGAACTTGGGGTCTCGAAGAGGCCTCGTGACTCCCGGGCAGGAGTCCCGGGCCCTACAGTCTGCAGGGCCCCTTCACCTCCCGAGTGATATCCAAGGCTCGCTCGGTGAGCCCAAGCCCTCCTGTTGCAAACACACTTCGAGGGGTTGCCACGAGCACCGACAAGACGGGGAGTGCTCGCCCAACAACTCAGACCACAAGCTCTGGCAGACCGGCGCCCAAGGCGTGTGTCCGTGCAGTGTCCTCCCCTTAAACGGACAACAAGGTGGCTGTGCCCCAGCCCCACCACAGGGCCCCCTCTGGACCACGCAGCAGGCTTCCTGCAGGCCAGGCTGCCCTGCCCTGCCCTGCCCTAGGCACCAGGACGGTCACAGGCTGTCAGGCTGTCAAAGATAAAATGAGACAAACGGAGCCCGCTCCCAGGAACTGCCCCGGGGCCAGAGGTCAGCAGGCCACCACCCAGGCCACCTCTCAGACCATCTGAGCCTCAAGGCTGCCGGCCGGCCGCGGGTACAGCTGGGTCTGTGAAACTCCTCCCAGGCCAGCGAGGGGCCGGGCAGGCAGAGACCCCTCCACACCCAGACCCGGGCCACATCGCCCTCACTGCCAACACCCCTCCAGCAGCTGGCTCACCCAGAGGGGTCGCCTCCCTCTGTCCCCTAAGAGTGACCACAGAGGAGCCCTGTGGTACATCCAAGGTGTGAACAGATCCCAGGTCAAACCATACCCCTTGATGATGCTTTTTGGGTCCATTTAGTAAAAATTAAGAGCATGGTCGCCAGCATCCCCAGAGCCATGCACAGGCCTAAGTTCCCCCCACGCCCACTGACCCCACTTAAATCCCAGGGCCGGGGCTCTGAGACAGCAAGTGTGGTCCCAGGGTCCCGAGAAGTGACGTACAGGCAACCCAGCCCGAGAGCCCCTTCCTGCCCCGGCGCCCGGAAAAGGACCGAGTCCAGCTGAGCCACGGCTCCCGGGAAGCTCGCCCCACCTCCGCCAGGTAACACGCTGGCCGGTCATCACATTCACTGCCCAGGAGCCACATCCACGGCACCTGCCTCTCTGGCCTGGCCACCTCTCCTCTGAGACCTTGCCCGGTCCAGGGAGACCGCAAGAGGAACCAAGCCAGCCACTGTGCATAGGGGGACGCCCATGGGCGGGGACTGCCCTGCACCCCGAGTCGCGTGCTCCACCTCCCCCCTTCCCAGGCTCCTGATCAGCACTGCCAGGACAGCAGCAAACAATCACAGGGCCTCTTTCAGGGTTCACAGCTCCCTGCGCACAGGGACTATTGGACACTCCCCGAGAAACGGGCTGAGCAAGGGGTCGGCAGCACACCAAGATGATGCAGCAAGACCCCCATTCTCCCCCGGCCACCCGCCGCCCTGGACGCCCCCAGCCGAGCGCCCTCCCGCAGGCTGCCGGGCACACAGGGGACCCCAGGAAACCCCAGTGCCACTAGGACTCCTCGCTGCCCCCTTCCTTGACCCACAGCAGATGTCGGCGTCGGGGGGCCAGGGCTGCACTCACACACGGCACCCCCAGGGCCTGCTCCTCTCGGCCTCCAGGTCTGCACCTGCTCCTCCCTCCAGGTGCTTACTAAGCACACGCTCACTAAACATCGCGTCACTCCCACTCAGGAAGCTGCAGCCCCAGCTGGGCATGCGTCCGCATTCCACACGTGTGTGTCCTCAAGCCCATTTAACAGATGGGGCGACTGAGGCTCAGAGACCAGGCTGGCAGGCGGGAGCTGGGATCACACAGGCCTCCCTGGCCCGCCCCAGGGCTGTCTATCCTCCTCTGCTGGCTGAGCAGGTTCCACGGGGTGTGGGAGGAACAGCAGGCGCAGGACACCACCCAGCTGGCAGCCCCCCCCCCCCCCAGGGCAGTGAGAGCCTCTCAAGGCAAGGACCCCTGCTCAGGGCACCACAGGCCATGCGAGTCAGCAAGTGGCCTCCTCCATGCACACAGCAGGGCCTGTGGAAGGCGGGGGGCTCGTGAGTCTGTGAACACCACGCGGCCCCACTGTGTGCAGCGCCTGCCACCCAGAGCCTCCCGCACCTGCGGATGCGCCTCCTAGGGGCTGTTACATTCTCAGCCCAGCAGAGAGCGCAGGGCAGTCAGCCCTGTTCTGGGAGGGGCTGGGGACACAGCCTGCATGGAAGGGAACAGAATCGTTCTAGTTCCACACCACAAACCCACCACGCGCCAACAGCCCGCAGTCTGAGCATTGAGCAAAAGGTCAAAAGCAGAAATAGAAGTGGTGGGGACGGAGGGATCCTTTCAAACCACTGAACATAACTGAGGGGAGTGTGTGGGCAGCTGGGACACACACGGGGACACATACACACACAGGGACCCAGGGGAGGGTGTGGGCAGCTGGGACACGAACACAGGGACACACACACACAGGGACCCAGGGGAGGGTGTGGGCAGCTGGGACACACACAGGGACACACACACACATACACACACACAGGGACCCAGGGGAGGGTGTGGGCAGCTGGGACACACACACAGGGACCCAGGGGAGGGTGTGGGCAGCTGGGACACACACAGGAACACACACACACATACACACACACAGGGACCCAGGGGAGGGTGTGGGCAGCTGGGACACACACACAGGGACCCAGGGGAGGGTGTGGGCAGCTGGGACACACACACAGGGACCCAGGGGAGGGTGTGGGCAGCTGGGACACGAACACAGGGACACACACACACAGGGACCCAGGGGAGGGTGTGGGCAGCTGGGACACACACACAGGGACCCAGGGGAGGGTGTGGGCAGCTGGGACACAAACACAGGGACACACACATACATACACACACACATGGACCCAGGGGAGGGTGGGGGCAGCTGGGACACACACAGGGACACACACACACATACACACACACATGGACCCAGGGGAGGGTGTGGGCAGCTGGGACACGAACACAGGGACACACACACACATACACACACACAGGGACCCAGGGGAGGGTGGGGGCAGCTGGAACACACACACATGGACCCAGGGGAGGGTGTGGGCAGCTGGGACACGAACACAGGGACACACACACACATACACACACACAGGGACCCAGGGGAGGGTGGGGGCAGCTGGGACACACACAGGAACACACACATACATACACACACACATGGACCCAGGGGAGGGTGTGGGCAGCTGGGACACGAACACAGGGACACACACACACATACACACACACAGGGACCCAGGGGAGGGTGTGGGCAGCTGGGACACACACAGGAACACACACATACATACACACACACATGGACCCAGGGGAGGGTGGGGGCAGCTGGGACACACACAGGAACACACACACACATACACACACACAGGGACCCAGGGGAGGGTGTGGGCAGCTGGGACACACACAGGAACACACACACACACAGGAACCCAGGGGAGGGTGTGGGCAGCTGGGACACACACGGAGACACACACACACACAGGGACCCAGGGGAGGGTGTGGGCAGCTGGGACACACACGGGGACACACAAACACAGGAACCCAGGGGAGGGTGTGGGCAGCTGGGACACACACACAGGGACCCAGGGGAGGGTGTGGGCAGCTGGGACACACACAGGGACACACACACACAGGAACCCAGGGGAGAGTGTGGGCAGCTGGAACACACACACAGGGACCCAGGGGAGGGTGTGGGCAGCTGGGACACGAACACAGGGACACACACATACATACACACACACATGGACCCAGGGGAGGGTGTAGGCAGCTGGGAGACACACACACAGGGACACACACACAGACTCCTCTCCACACCAAGCCCCTCAGCCCCTTACAAATCAAGGCCCTGCCCCTCCCTGCTGTCAGAGAGCAGCTCGGGGCTCTGCCCCAGGATCCCAGGGATGGATAAATGCTCGGAGGCCACGCCCACCTCTGCCTGCTGCTGGGCGAATCTGAGAGGCTGGCCACTGATAGGAGGACAGGAACCCACCTGCTCCCACTCTGAGCCGCCCTGAAACCGAGCCCCAGACAGCCCAGGCCGGAGCCCAGAGGAAGAGCTGAGACCAGAGAGGAAGTGCCCACATGGGGCTGCCAAGAGGCGGTGTAGGCGGCTCAGCCAGCTCTTCCGGGGGCAGGGCAGGCCTGGGGCCGGAGTCCAGGGTGGCCAGCGAGCATCCCCCCCAGCTCCTGCCTGCTGTCACTGCCTGACCCTCTCACTGACGGAGCAGATGGAGGCACACGGCGTTGTGTGCACTGACACCTAGACCACAACTGAGGTGGTAAAGCAGGAACCCCAGCAGCGGGCCACTGTGACAAACCACACACACAGGCGACTCACGCAGGGACGTGTGTGACAAACCACACACACAGGCGACTCACGCAGGGACGTGTGTGACAAACCACACACACAGGCGACTCACGCAGGGACTCTGTGACAAACCACACACACAGGCGACTCACGCAGGGACGTGTGTGACAAACCACACACACAGGCGACTCACGCAGGGACTCTGTGACAAACCACACACACAGGCGACTCACGCAGGGACTCTGTGACAAACCACACACACAGGCGACTCACGCAGGGACGTGTGTGACAAACCACACACACAGGCGACTCACGCAGGGACGTGTGTGACAGACCACACACACAGGCGACTCACGCAGGGACGTGTGTGACAGACCACACACACCAGGTGACTCACGCAGACGGCTGGCCCCTACATCTTGACCTCACATTCCTGGGGCAGCTGCCAGAGAGGAGACCCCTTCCAGGAACCCAATGGGGTGGCCAGAGGCTCAGGGACAGGAAGCAGAGCTCAGCTGAGCCCAGAGGAAGGAATGCCAGGCAGCTCTGGCCCTGCAGAGACACCCACAGCACCCACCAGTCACTTCCAGGTGGGTGCAGGGGCCAGCGCATCGCCAGGGAAGATACAGCTCTGCCTGAGGAGTTCAGGCCATAGGCTGACAGGAACAAGGGCACAGCCCAGACCCCCACACAGCCCCATAACAGCCACACTGAGCTCCGGGGCCAAGACAGGAGAGAGTTCTGGTTGGGTCCTGGGCTGGAAAAATGACAAGGGGGCGCATTAAAACAAGCAGGAGTTTCCAAGTGGGGGTGGGGAAGACAGCCAAGACCCTGCAAGGAGGCATGGGAATGCCTGGGTGGGAGCCTGCGGCCACGGAAGCTTCTGGAAGAGATGGGAGAAGAGCACGGGAAAGCACTAGGGGCCAGGCTGCAGTGCACCTGAACCTGATGCTGAGGCTGAAGGCTCCCCCTGCGGGGTCAAGTGCGGGAAGAACACAGGAGGGGCGGAGCACGGGCTGACAGAGGCCACACTGGAGGCAGGTGGGAGGCTGCAGCAGAGGGTGGGCGCGGGAGAGTGGATCGGCAGGTGCACCCGACACAGCCAGGCCGCAGACCCGAGCCTGGACTGGCACTGACAGGTTCACTACAAGCCACCAGGGCAAAGATCTGGGGACGGTGGGGTGGCCAGAGCCTGGCCAACCTGGGAACGCTGAGCAGACCATGGACATGAAACCAGGGCGGTCACACTGGCTGCAAGCACCCCCAGAGAGGGGCTGGAGATCCATCTTCCACCAGGCAGGAGCACTGGGCAGGGAGCCTCCACGGGGCGCTCACGGCCACCACGCTGGTGGGCAGAAATCCAACAGCCTGCGCCACGGGTCTGCCTGCCCCGGCCAGGGCACTCACTGACCCCTGCCCGGGCTGCCTGAACAACGGCGCCTTTTGTTCCCCGCGTCCCCATTGTCTCCGATTCTCTCGCCTGCCTGCGCCAGGGCCAAAGGAGGATTTCCAGGGGGATTTCTCAATGGGCCTGCAGAGAAACATCCTGCCGGCCGGACCCGCTGCTCACGGCCTTCCTGGACAGGCCACGAAGCAGGCGAGGCCAGCGGCCCTGTGGAAAAGGCCCCAGATGCGCGCAGCTATTTCAAGCCCAGAGATCTCCGGGCTGCAAGGGCGTGCGTGAGGGGCTGGTCAGCGAAGGTGGGAACAGGGGGCGCACTGGGGCCAGAAGTTTCCCAAGTCTGGGAGATTTTTGGGGTTTGGAAGGTTTGCCCGGACTAGTGTCACTAACCTCAAAACCCTAAATCCAAACTGCTCTGAAATTTAAAACTTTTTGAAGTGTCAGATTCTGAAGTGTTTCAGCTTTCAAGATTTTTTAAAGGCTTGTTTTATTTATTTGAAAGGCACAGTGATGACTGAGAGTTCATTTCCCAAACAGCCACAATGGCCGGGTCTGGGCCAGGCCAAATCCAGGAGCCAGGACCTCCATCTGGTCTCCCATGTGCATGGCGGGGCCCCAGGCACCTGGGCCATCATCTGCTGCTTTCCGGGCGCGTCAGCAGAGAGCTGATCAGGAAGCAGAGTAGCCAGGACCCGAACCAGAGCTCCGACACGGCATGCCAGGGTCTCAGGTAGCAGCTTTGCTCACGGACCATGACACCTGCCCCTTGGGCTTCAGGCTTTGGATGAGCAAAGCTTAGCCCTCGCTGACCCTGTCACAGCAAGGTTGCTGCACGGTGCAGAGCCTCGCTTGTTTCCACCAAGAGCCGGAGGAGGTCGTCCGAGCAACTGACGTCTCCAAGAGGACGCTGAGGCCCGACGCGCTCAAGATCTCAGCACAGTCGGACCCAGCTCTGCCCTCCGGCACGGCCTGGCCCAGCTGTTCCCAACTCACAGCTCGTGTTCACTCGGGTGATCCTGCCCAGCAGCAGGTGAGGATACCGGAAGAGGTCCAGATGCCCCAACGCTGTCACCTCCCTACACGGGAAGGGGCAGCAGGCCTGTCCTCCTGCCCACTGTGTCAGCACGGGCTTGCCGTGACCACAGGTGCCAGGAGGGAGCAGACACTGAGCTCCAGGGAGCTCCCGGCACCACTTCTGAAGGCCACCATGCGGAGGTCCCCAGGGGACGTGTGATGGGACACAACCATCTCCTGGGAGAAAAAGGACTGTGGCAATACCACGAGGAGAGTTTTTTCTGAAAGTGTCTGCTGACGCGGCCGGCACGTGGCACAGCGGGTGGAGCAGCCGCTCGGGACGCCCGCACGCCGTATCGCAGTGCTGGCTCAAGTCCCAGCCGCTCCACTTCCAACCCTGCTCCCTGCCGATGGGCCTGGGAAGCAGCAGACGACGGCTCCAGGCCTGAGCTCCTGCCCCCCACATGGGAGACCCAGGTGAGGGTCCTGGCTGTGGCCTAACCCCGCCCTGGCTGTTGCAGCCACTTGGGGAGTTCAAAGATCGATCTCTCTCTCTCTCTCTCTCTCTCTCCCTGCCTTTCAAAAAACATTTTAAGAGTATATTGAATAAGATCCAAGAAGAAAATGTCGTCAGAATGCAGTATGGGCGAGCTGACCCTAATATATCAACGTTGGCTCCTTCACTGTAGCAAATGTAGAAGACCAAGGCCAAGAAGCCAGGGCTTGTGGGGACTCTCCCACCATCTTCTCAACAGTTCTATCTAAAAATTGCTCTCAAAAATACAAGTGTGTCTACACAATCTCATAAAATGTCACACACACAGGAAATGAGTGTGCGCAAAAACAGGTGCAGCCTGGGTGAAGGCCAAGGTCAGTGTCTGAGCCGAGATGCCCCACCGGGGGAAGCTGGGGCAAGGGTACCCGGGCCCTCTCTGTGCTACTTCTGCTATCCCCATGGAGGGCAGGACTACAGATGGTTTTAAATTTTTGATTTTGAACTTTGTGTGTCTTCCAAGCTTCTCCAGTGTGAGCAAAAGACTGTTTGGAAGCAGGTGACGCACCAGCAGCTGTGGGGGTGGGGTGGGGCCAGGAACCTGTGCCCTGACAGGACCAGGCGAGACAGCAGCTGGGAGGATGTCCACAGGGCCCAAGGGAGGACCCCGTGGGGTTCTTGGGGCTCCGCACATAAGCAGAGGCCCTGGGCTCCCACCGGGAACCCCAGGATAAACCCCCAGGCTGAGCTCAGGCTTGGGGGAAGGGCTGCACTTCTCAGAACACACCAGAGGCAGAGCCACCATCGGGCCTGTGAGGCACCGGGAGACATCCACAGGGCCAGGCGCTCTGGGAGAGAAATCCCGGCAACGCGCAGTCCGAGTGACCACACCACTGCCAGGGACACCACAGAGAAGACACACTTCCTGCTCCCGGCCCACTCCCGGCCGCCCCGCCACGGGAAGGAAGACACAGCTCACAAGGTCACCCCCGCCGGTGCTGGGGGCCAAACCCCAGCTCTGCCACCTTCCACCACATAAACTGCTCTGTGCCTCAGTGGCCTCTGGGTCCAACAGGAAAACACAAGCGTCTCAGACCTGCAAGGGTTAACGCAGTGGAGGCCCAGGACGCAGGAAGCAGGAAGCACCTGCCTGTCTAACGGGAGGCGGGGCCCCTCCTTCAGAAAGTGTGGCTGGCGGGATCTGGCAGGATCACTCCTGGGAGTCCAGGAGCACAGCTCAGGCACAGGGACCCTCAGGGCGGATGCCAGCAGGTAAGCAAGTCCCTGCTCACCTGGGTCCTGTCCAGTGGGCGAGCAAGGCTGTCCCAGAACTTTGCCAAAGCAGCATGAGGGAGGCGGGATGGTCCACACAGGGCCCCTCGCCCCAGACCTGAAGTGGGACTGGCCATGCTTGTACCAGGGCCCAGGCCTCCTCCTCCTTCCCCGCACAGCCACTGTCAGGCTCCGGGCAGGACATCCTGTGTCGGCTTCCCTGTCTTGGGGGACACCCAGACCAAGCAGGAGCAATAACCCAAAGTGACTGAAGTCCAGAGATAGACAGGGCTAGATGAGAGCTCAGGGTCTCTCATAAATGATGCCCCAAGGAGGGGCCCCTGGCCAAGTCTCACGGCCAGTCCAGGGCCGAGCTGCAGCCGACGCTGGGCCCGGTGCTCATTAGCGGCTTGCTTCCCACAAACACAGCCGGTAAAGCTGCGGGTGGAATCCCGGGCTGCCCAGGTGTCGCAGAGAGCAGGGGGTATCAGTCCCCGCACTAACGAGGAAATGGAGGCACCTGAACCCCTGGGGGTTTCACCTGCACCCCCTTCTTGTCCCCCACTCTGGCATGTTCTAGCAAATTCCCCAGAATTCCCCTCCAGGGCTCCTACAGAAAACTACCGTGCCCCTGCACGCACACGCACACACACACACACACACACACACACACAGCTGCACGTACCACCTACGTACACACATGTGCACACACAGAGAAAAGCCAACACAGACACCAGAGCCCATCTACCCCCTCGGCACAGGCAGGACACAGCTGGGGAGGGAGGGAGCCGAGGCCAACAGCAGACACGGTTCCCAACGTCCCCCATGGCTGGAGGCACCGCCTGGTTAAGAGGAATCTTAACCAGAATCTCCACTTCCACAGGGGGAAACCGAGGCACAGTGGGTGAGGGGCACTTGCCTAAGTGATGCTCTAAGTTGCCCAAGGACTCCGCCCCAAGCTGTGGAGAGCTCATTTCCAGCTGCCACTTTGCCCGCCTGGGACAAGCGTCTCCGGTCTGCACAGCCGGGCAGTGGGTCTGCAAAGTGAGGCCCTGGCCACCGCCCCTGCTCTGCCCAGCAAGGTCCCTCCTGGCCACAGAGCAAACTTTCCTTTGGCACCACCCACATCGTACCGGGGGCCTGGGCCCGGCTTGCTCCAGCAGATGGGGGCAGGGCCCGGTGCCAGCAGGACAGGAATGTGCCAAGCAGTGGCCAGCAGCTCAGGCAGGCCCACCAGCCCCTGGCAGCCCATCCCACTGGGTGACTTCCTGGCCCACAAATTCCAACCTGGGGCCTCAGTCACCTGAGGTTCTAAAAGGATAAAGGAACAGGGACCAGCACTGGGGCCCAGCAGGTTAGAGCCCCGGCCTGCTGTGCCGGCATCCCATATGGGCACCGGTTCGAGTCCGCACTGCTCCACCTCCAATCCAGCTCCCCACCAATGGCCTGGGAAAGCAGCAGATGATGGTCCAAGTGGGCCCTGCACCCACTCGGGAGATCTGGAAGAAGCTCCTGGCTCCTGGTTTCTGATCGGCCCAGCGCCAGCTGTTGCGGCCATTTGGGGGGTGAACCAGTGAATTGAAGATCTTCAAATCTCTCTCTCTCTCTGCCTTTCAAATAAAATAAATAAATCTTAAAAAAAAAAAAAAAAACTGCACAGCATTCTGAGTGGCGTGGCGAGATCTCCAGCCATCCCACTCTGTCTGCCCGGGGCGTGAAGCCGCTGTCCACTGGATCCACACTGCACACACCACCCTTCCACTACACATCCTGGCTACACCATCCGTCCAGTGGATAGGGTTCGGTACCATCTGTGGTGTCAGGCATCCATGGGGGCCTTGGGACACGTCCCCCACTGATAAGGGGGCACCGTTCAGAGTCAGGCATTAGTCGGGTGCCAGCCCCGGGTGGCCCTGGCCTCGGCCCCGTTTGTGCACACACCTCTCTGTCCTCACCCTGGGCCTGCCATCTTCCTTAGGCAGGCAGCTGATAACCAGGAAGGGCCTGGGTTTCCAGAACTTTCCCAAGTTCCCCAGGGGCCTTGGAGTCCCACGGATGTGGTTTAACTGCCTCACTTCACAGATGGGTACACTGAGGCCCGGGGAACACAGGAATCAGGAGAAAAAAGCCCAGGGAGCAGAAGAACATCGACGCAGCCCAAAGCCCTCTTATAAGCAAGGACGAATCTGGGGGGCGGCCCTCGCAGTGCCCACAGCGTGACTCCAAGGACGGGGTGGGCAGGGTGGGCCCACCAGGCACCTGAGAAGGCCTGGAGACGCCCCTCTGCTTCCCGCCTGCAGTTGACCAATCGTGGGCATGCATTGCATTTATTTATTAGCTTTTAAAATGTATTTATTTGAAAGGCAAAGAGACAGACAGCACTCATACCCTCCCCAAATATCCTCAACAGCCAGGGCTGGGACGAGGCTGGAGGCAGGAACCCGCTGCCTCCCGCGGTGACCGTTAGCAGCAACCTGGGACTGAAGCGGAGGGGGGACCCAAGCCCAGGCTGTCCGAGTCCCACCCCTCACCTGCCCCTATTTCTTTGCCTAAAGGTTCCAGCAGGAAGCTCATGAACCCCTGCTGGGGCCACCGACAGCCCCAGATTAAGCTGGGGGCACGTTCCAGGCAAACTGAGCGCACTGTGGTTTCAGGGCTCTCCTGCCGCCCGCCGCGCCCCAGGTGAGGATGCACCGGCTGCCGGGCTGTGCAGGCCGCTGGCCATCGGCCAGAGCAGAAGGGGGCAAAGGCTGACTCGGAAGGCAGCTGCCATGACCCCCCCAAAGCAAGCAAGAGGTTCCAGCGCCCCCGTGCTGCAGGGGTCCTAAAACCCCAGGAGCCCTGGCGACCTGCAGGCAGCGGCCCTGGGGGACAGCCACTCCCCTCTGCCTCCGCCTGCTCGCCAGAGTTTGGGTTGCACGCAAAACAAGGGGTCTTTTCATGCGGGGTTTCCACAATACCGTACGTAGCTCCACTCTGGAGCCAGTCCCGTGGCCCACAGGCAGGCGGCTCTCACGGGGACGGAAAGGGATCAGAGGCTCTGCAGATCAAAACGGCCACAGGCTCCAGGCAGGGCGGGAATGGCAGAAGGAGGCAGGGGGCTTCCCCAGGGCCCCCCCTTCTCCCACCACCCCACCCATTTAAAGCCCATTTTCTTTTTCTGATCTGCAGCCTTCTTGGCCTCTTCTTGGTTCTGAGAATCTGGAGCGAGCATTGGTGATCACTTGGCCGGGCTTTGCCAGGAGGCCCTTGGAGCCGTGTGGCCCTGTCCAGGCTTGGGTTTCCTGAACAGATGTGTGGACCCAGACGCCCCTAAGCCAGCAGCCATGTCCCACACGGGGGCAGCCCTGGCACCCACTAGGAGCCTGGCTCGGGCTGCTGCTGAGTCCATGACCACGGCTGGGATGAGGACCACGTCACACACCTGCAGCCGTCCTCCTCCAAGTGGGATTCCAGGCGTGCAGGGCCTACAGTGCACACGCAGCCACCAGGCCAGAGCCAGGGCGGCAATCCTAACAGCTGCACAGGGGAGAACTGGCCAGACCGGCGGCCGCAGAACCCTCAGGAGGGAGGGACCTCACCTCAGTCCGAGGCACGGCACGGGGCAGATGCAAGGAGCGAGAGTGCTTCACGTTGGCTGGTCTTGACACACAGAACCAAGGCGGCTGCACATGGCCGCTGTGCAGGTGGGAGGGGCCCAAACCCATAGGGCACAGTGGACGGAGCCAGAGGTTAGGGCAGATCCGGGCTCCGCCCAGGGACGCAGGGCCTGGGAAGGGGCAGGGGCCAGTACCCCATCTTGTTCTAGACGACAAGCTTGGGAGGGGCCAGCAAACGCCACCCAGAGGCCACTGGACACAGCCACGGCGTCCAGGGTCCAGGGCTGCCCAGGGACAAGGACAACAGAAATGTCCTTCTGTGGGGAGAGGAGGGAGACCAGGGGGCAGGAAGGTGGGGGAGGGGGGTCTGCTGGACCAGGAAACCTGAGCCTGCCTGCAAGGAAGGAGCCAGGGGGTAGGGGAGGGACTGGAAAGGAAGAAGAGAAAGGAGACAATGGTGGAGGGAGGGCCCGCGGGAGGGGAGGGGGCCCTGCTCTGCCAGCCAGGACTGAAGGTGCTGGATGAGGGAAAACCGTGGCGGCTGCACATTCCAGAAGCCCGGATACCAGAAAAACGAGGGGGAGGGTCACCCATTGTCCCACCAGCTACCAGGAGAGGTTAAGTGGCCAGGAAACACGGCCTTGGCGCGGGCAGCTCGGCCGGAACCTGCCACAAAGGGCCACTCCCAGAGCGGGCTCATTAGGGAGCCGAGCGGTGCTGCGGGCAGGGACCGGCGGCGCGTCCAGGGCCGCACACAATCGGGCCCTTGTGGCGGGCGGAGCGGTGTGGGGCCTCGGATTCCTCCACGGGAACCGGCCTCCTTCTTGCCTTACAACCTGGGAGCCGAGGGAGACAGACTGAGGGAGACAAAGAGATGCACGCCCTGGCAGTGGCTGGTCTATTTTTGGAAATGGGTCGACTCTTCTCAGAGGTGGCCGTCTCTCTGTGCCACCGGCCCTGGCCGCATCTGTCCCCTTGGATACGGCCTGCAAAGGCCCCCACCCCATCTGGGGCAGCCCAGCACCACACAATGGTGGTGGAGAAGGAAGCAAGGTGGCCCGGGCAGTCAGAGTGACCTCCTGGGGCCGGGGCAGGCCATGGGCCGGATCCCAACCAGTTCCCCCACCCCCCCGCGCGCCTCCCCAGGGCACATGGAGCCTCGGAGCCTCATCCTGGCGGGCGTCCCTGCACCACAGGTCAGTGAGGGGGCAGCACAGCAGCCCCATTTCTCGCTCGCTGCTAACACGAACTGACATCAGTCTCCTGACCCCAGCCGGACAGGCCTTGGGACGCCTAGTGCGCAGCGGCATCCTTGTCCCCAGACTGGCTGACGGGGCTCATCTCTAGCTTGGGCAACCCCACAGGCCCAGAGCTTGTCTCCCAGGTCCTCCCAGCGAGCCTGCAGTTCTGGCTGCCCGGCAGCACCCTCTCCCCCCAAGCCTTGACACCCACTGAGCCAACACCAGAGCCCATCTTGGTTGGCGGTAGGGGAGCAGGCCCAGGGGCCTCATGGTTTCTACAGCTCCTCAAGTGATAGCCAACAGCAGCCCTGGTTAGGAA
The DNA here is from genome assembly GCA_949820135.1 of Sylvilagus floridanus. NCBI lineage: Eukaryota > Metazoa > Chordata > Mammalia > Lagomorpha > Leporidae > Sylvilagus > Sylvilagus floridanus. The sequence goes on from OX463228.1 coordinate 51,336,743, forward strand.
CCACTGCCAAAAACAAAAGGCCAGGGCCAGTGTCGTGGCAAAGCAGATTAAGCCACTGCCTGCGACTCTGGCATCCCGTCCTGGCTGCTCCACTTCCGATCCAGCTGCCTGCTAATGGGATGGGAAAAGCAGCAGCAGATGGCCCCTGCACCCACGTGGGAGACCCAAATGAAGCTCCTGGCTCCTGGCTCCAGCCTGGCCCAGCTCTGGCCATTGGAGCCATCTAGGGAGTGAACCAGTGGATGGAAGATCTCTCTGTTTCTCCCATTCTCTCTCTGCAACTCCAAATTTCTTTTTCAGATAAAATAACTTTTTAAAAAAAAGTTTATTTTTCCTGATCTTCTGTATATAAGAGAAATGAAAATGAATCTCGATGTGAATGGAAGGGGAGAGGGAGGGGGAAAGGGGAGGGTTGCGGGTGGGAGGGAAGTCATGGGGGGGAAGCCATTGTAATCCATAAGCTGTACTTCGGAAATTTATATTCATTAAATAAAAGTTAAAAAAAGGCTGGCGCCGTGGCTCAACAGGCTAATCCTCCGCCTTGTGGCGCCGGCACTCCAGGTTCTAGTCCTGATCAAGGCGCCAGATTCTGTCCCGGCTGCCCCTCTTCCAGGCCAGCTCTCTGCTGTGGCCAGGGACTGCAGTGGAGGATGGCCCAAGTGCTTGGGCCCTGCACACACATGGGAGACCAGGAGAAGCACCTGGCTCCTGCCATTGGATCAGCGCAGTGCGCCGGCCGCGGCGCGCCAGCCGCGGTGGCCATTGGAGGGTGAACCAACGGCAAAGGAAGATCTTTCTCTGTCTCTCTCTCTCACTGTCCACTCTGCCAGCCAAATAAAAATAAAATAAAATAAAATAAAAAAGTTAAAAAAATAAAATCTGACAAAAAGCTTATTTTCCAGTATTTATCAGGACAAACGGGAGGTGGGAGTGCTACTTTCTTGGGGAACTTTTTTTTTTGGAAGTGGCTAAAGGCCACTTGATGCCATACGTAGGAAACGAAAGCTGACACGCGGGGACCGAGTGGCTTGGCCACTACCTGGCCTAAAACCACAAGCAGGGAGCGCCCGTCCAGCACTCGGGGGCCCTCATTCCTTCCCAGCTCTGACTACGCCCTGCTGCGTTTCAGGAAGACTGGACTCCGGCCTCAGCAAAGCCACAACCTTGGGGAGAGACAAGACAGCAAACGGAGCGACCGCAGCTCTGGGAACAGGCAGCTTGGCCCCAGGGAAGCCGCACCAGAGCGTTCCTGGTGGCCCAGTCACACCGGACCCTCTGAGCTGAGGCTGGGACTCCCACCCCTGTGCATTTACCACGGGGAGCAGGTGGGGGCAGCGAATGCCAAGGCTCCGGTTTGTACGTGGGCCCCCGGCAGACTGGGCCAGAAGCCCGGGAAAAGTCCATCTGAAGACGCAGTCGGGCCCAGAGCCTGAAAAAAAGCCGAGGGACCTCAGGGTCAGGGGGAGGAGCTTCACAGACCTCACCTGCCCTGGCCCCGCCCACTCCCACCTCCTCATCCCCCAGCTCCAGCTGCCTTCCACCATGTCTGTCCTCTCTGCACCCCCAACACACCTGGGCAGGTGGAAGGCACCTCCCAGAGGGATGGGGGTCAGGAAGACCCAGTCCAGAGGGCAGAGCCTCCTGGACCCGTGCAGACCACGTGGGCTCCAGGGTCAGGTGCTCCTACACCATCCCCTCTCCCGCACTGTGCCCGTGTCACCTGGCGTGACTCACCTCACCAACCCAAGCCTTGTCCTCGGCCAAAACAGGGACCCCAACAGGGAGCGTTACTGTGGGAAGCGAGTAAGAGGACAAAGCTGCTCCTAGCACATTCCTGGTTCCACCTGAGACACTCGGGGACCGGCCCCTCTGTGCCACAGCTGGCAGCTGAGAGGCCAGGGCCCAGGCTCTCAAGCTCACAGATGGACAGACGGCTTCCTGCCCAGAGGGACGGAGCGCAGGCCTGACTGCGGACCACCCAGTGAAAGGGAGAGAGCAGAGAGCCTGGGTGCTGGGGTCCAGGGAGAGGGAAAGGAAAGCAGAGCCCGTGGCCCACCCACGCACACAGAGCACGCCAAGAACATCTGCAGGCAAATCCTAAGACTCCTGATCTCGGCCCTGCTCCGACGGCGGGCCGGCACGGTGCGGTGCCTCCGTGAACAGCATCTGCTCCAGCTGAGCCAGCGGCAGGGGCGGGGGCAGCGGCCAGGGAGCAGGCAGCAGTGAGCAGCTCTGGGCGCCTGCGTGGGGAGGGAGCCGCTCCTGGCTTTCAGGATCAGAGCAGCCCCACCTCCCTTTAGCCAGGGCTTGCTTCTCTGTCCCCTTGGCTTTACGGGGAAGCCACACCACACACGAGGAAGTCAGAGACAAGCGACCTCCCAGCTCCAAGATCCCAGAGCCGTCGCTGCAGACCCCAGACCCTGGCTGCAAGAGTGGGGGCAGCGGCTGTGGAGTGACCACTCCGTGCGCAGCTGCAGGGGCTGGCTGCCCTGCCTGAGCGCCCAGACTCAGGACTGCTGACCCCAGAGGTCAGAGGTCACAAGGAGACCGATGGGGGCTGGGAGCAGGGCTTTGGGGCAGATCTGCCAGATTTGAGAACCTACAGAGAAAGTTCCCTCCTGGGGGCCACTGTCACGTCCATGGCCACTTTGGAGGCCCCGACTTCCTCTCCTGCTGCCCCCAGCCGGCCTATACCACACAGTCGCCGAGTGAGGCTTCCACACCGTCACTCCCTGAGCTGTTCCCAAACTGCCCGAGTCACGGAGGAGGAGGCACTCAGAACACAGAGGCAGCAAACGCCCCAAGAATGCCCGCCAACGACGCCCTTCACGGCCTATGAGGTCAAGTCCCACTTCCCAGCTGGCCCTCACACCCCCACTCTCCAGTTCCACCAGCAACACGGTCTGGTCCACCAGAGCCCTCTCACCCACGGGCAGTGAAAGCTGCAACCTTGGGGCTCAGCCCTGTGGGGCTGCACAGAGCACAGGGCCCCCCCCAACATCCTGAGGACGCCTTGCTGGCCCTGGGCTCTCAATGCTGGATCCAGATCCACTGCCAGACCTTGGCCATTCCATCGCTCCTGTCTGGGACATTCCGCCCTTCCATTCCATAAGACAAGGACTCAGCTGGCTCTGACGCAGGCTGGACACCCGGGCTCCACTCACAAGCACGTGTCAGGGACTCCCCACTCCGGAGGCAAATCCTCAGGGGCCGGAGTTTCCACGGAAGGTTGTAGAACCCATGCTTTAAGGACCACGGAAGTCTGGGGTATTACTGTCTTCAGGGTACAGACGGAGCAACTGAGGCTGCGACTCAGTCAGCTACACAGATCATAGAGCAGGCGGTAGAGCCAAGATTCACGGTGTTCCAGCCAGACAAGGCGAATCAGCTATGGGGAGACTGCTACGGTGAAAGTGTATAGGCATCGGCCTACTCCCTCTCCCCTCCACCCAAAGGTTGACACTGTTTTCCCATTTCGCAGGTGGGAAAGCAGAGGCCCAGAGAGGTTCAGGAACTTGCCTACAGTCCAGGCTGTCAACTCCCTGTGCAAAGTGCAGAAAATCCCCGTGGTGGAAAGCAGATGACGAGTGACAGCTGATCACGCTGGTTCCGGGACAACGCTCAGCCAAGTCTCTGTCCTGGGGCTCAGAGGCCAGGCCGCAGGGGAGGGGTCTGGTGCAGTGACCACTGCAGTGGAGGCCAGTCTGGCTCCCGGAAGTGAGGGAATGAAAGGAAGTGAGGAACGATGACCCCAACACGAAGCCAGCCTGCGCTCACGTTTGTTCTTTAGGTGCCTCACGGCAGGACACGGGAGAGCAGGACCTCACCTCACCCCCCTGCCGCCCTGGGCAGCAGACAAGGGACACAGGCCTGACCTGTGACACAGGAGGCCCAAGACTCAGCCCAGGCCCCCAGCTGGCCCTGCAGGAGGGTCCGGAACAAGTGCGGAACGGAGTCAGGACTGAGGCACCCTGCCCTCCCTTAGCGTACAGCCCTGGGGGCCCAGCACCCCAAGGCCTGGAGCAGTCCTCCCCGATCAGGTGGGGGAGGGAGGAGGAGAGGCTCAGGTAACCCCATTCTCTGCTGACCTTTGCTCCTGGCCTTCAGAGTGGAGCCCAGAGACCACACAGGAAAGTCCATTCAGGGCCAGCTCTGTTTTTTTTGAAGACCCCAGACCCCCCTCCCCCTTTTTATACCGACAAACACAGAAGCAAAAACAAACCTATCTTGAGCGGCTCAAATTTTAACCCAAACTTGAAAGAGTGGGTGGAATCCGTCCTGGAGCTTGCTTGCTTGCTCCGTGCCAGCTAAAGGGGAGGGGGCCATGGGGTGCAGGTGCAGGGAGGGGGAGGGGTGCTGTGAATTCTTTTGTTTGAAACCACATCAGGCTATTCGGGGTTCACCTGCCCCAGTGTGCTACACGGGGATGGGGCACGGAGCACCCTCCCAGCAGCCTCTGGACCAGACCACTTAGCAAACCGATTTGCCTAAGTGTTCACAGGCCCCGCCAGGCTAAGGGCTGCCTGGAATACTGATGGGCCGCCTCCCCCAGGGCCACGGGGGGCCCGTGGGCACCCACAGCTCCCCAGAGAGGATGGCAGGGCCACCGGTCCCCCTGGCTTGGCAGGTGCAGTCACACATGGCCCCATCACACACTTGCAGGAGGGCTGTAGAATCGGCAGGTAGAGTTTGGAAGATAAAACCTAAGCCCGTCTGGCAAGTTCCCAAGGAGACGGCAACCCCGCCTGATCTGGTGCGTCCCAGAGGCAGTTCAGGTCCTGCCTCGCTCTAGAGAGGGGAGCAGACGCTCGCAGAGCTCGGTCATCTGCCCAAGATCGGGGAGGAGATGAGATTCACACAGCCCAGCCGGCCCAGCTATCAACCATAGGCTCTCGCTCACTGATAAGGAAGTGACACTTCCTAGCACAGGAGAAAGAGGGCACATTGGGGCCAGCGTCAAGCAATGGAGTCACCAGTGTCCCGATGAAATGCCCACAGGACGGGGATGCCAGCCAGCCCGTGGCGAGAGCAGGAGACGACCCCGACGGCTGCTTCTGGTGGCACCTGCTTCCTAGGTGAGGCTCAGAACCTCTGTGAAAGGGGACAACACCGCCGCAGGGGCCCTGCGGTGTGTGAGCTCTCAAGACCAGGGAGCTCAGGCCCAGGCCAGGGAGCTCAGTCCACCTGTGCCACCCCCAGACAGGAGACATGTCGCCACTTCGGCTTGGGCACTGTAGCGCAACTCAGAGCTCCAGGTCCCTGCAGAGAAAAACCCTCTCTCTAACGGAAGAGGCTTCAGCGCTCTGTCCCCATGCTGGGGGTGGGAAACATCCCAAGGCCACACGTGGCTTTCAGAGACAAACTCAACAAGCAGGATGCTGGCTGTAGCTGGAATTAGTGGTAATAAAGTCGAGTGTTCATTCCGCCCCCAAGCAAAGCTCTACAGCCACAAAATCTGCAGCAGCCGCCTTCCAAGGGGACTGGGACTTGGGGGGCTCGGATTCTGCGGGGAAAACCCTATACCTCCACCCCCCACCCCTGGGGCGCGGAAAAGCTCAGTTCTGGCCCAGTCCACCCCTCCTGCATTATTCACTGTGGCAAGTGAGACGTCGCGCCGGGCCAGGGCTGCATCTGTCCATCTGTCTCCCTGTCCAACACGCCACAGCCTGGGTGTCCTGCAGAGAGTCCCTCTCGCCAAGTGGCACGGATGACGCAGCGGCAAAGCCAGACACGCTCCAGCAGCGACCCCGCCTTCTCCTTCTTCCCAAAGGCCCCCAGGAAGGGGAGGCCAGAGAGGCTGAGCAGTGCACTGACAGCAGGGTGCAGCCAAGGAATTAAACCACCGGACTCCGCAGGCCGCCCGCCCGTATCAGGTGGGAGTGCATAGAGTTACAGAGAAATGCGATCAGTAACAAAATAGCCCTCTGCATTCAGCCCTGCCCTGAACTCGCAGGCTGGCGATGGTAAATAAAGGAAACACGGAGGGTGGGCAGAGCCCCCGCCCAGCACCCCTGCAGAGGCCACTGGCCCCCCAAATCACAGGGAGCACGCGCGACCCTCCCAGGCTCAGGCTGTCACTCGGAAGGCCTGGATGCATTGTCTCGGAGAAGGCCTTTATTCTCACCTCCAGGCAAGCAGTTCGGGCAGCAGCAAGGCCACCAACACCTAGGGCCAGGCCATCAAAAAAATGTGAAACAGGGAGCCCCTCCACCAAGCAGGGGGCAGACCAGGGGAGAGGGGAGGCAGGGAGCAGAGCCAGAGAGCTAGCAGCAGAGGACAGGAGGCGGGGCTGCTGGGTCCCACAGACCCCGGCTGGGGACACCTCACAGTCCTCCGGGTGGGGGTGGGGGCGGCACCAGTCGCCTGGGTGTGGAGCTGCCGCTGAGCCCTTCCTGGGGTCAAAGGTCCTCCGCACAGCCGGCCACAACGCTTCCCGCTTCCCGTAAGGAGCTCAGCGGCTCACCAAAGCCTCCACCCCACAACCAGGAGGCAGCGCTGGAAACGGGCAGGCGCAGGGGCCGGCCAGCCTCCAGCCCCGGGGCGCGTCCCTCGGATAAGTCTGAGCGCTGGCCTTAGGAAGGAACAGTAACCGGCGGCGGTGGGAAGCCGGAAAGCTCCCCCGGCCCGGCCGCCCTCTGCAGCCAGCACGCACCGGCACTAGGAGCTGCTTGGGCGCCGGGACGCCTGTTGCTCCTAGTAGGAGGGGAAAGTCACGCGCTCCGGGGCCTTTCCCAATTTTCCACGAGGAACTTCCCGCGGCCGGGCTAGGGCTTCCCGGAGCGCGCAGGCGGCCCCGCGGCGCCGGACGCCACCCCTGACCACGGCGCCGGAGAGAAAGCCTGGAGCCGCCAGGGCGGCAGACGCTGGGCTGGCTGAGCAGGGACAGGCACCACCACTTGACCGAGCCGCTCCCACCCAACGGCGCTCGGCGGGTGGGCGCGGGACTCCCCGGCCCACGGGCCAGGCCAGCAGCAGCAGCAGGGGTCTGGAGCGGCGCCCGGGGCCAGCGCGGGCCGACGCCGGGGAGCCCCTCGCCGCCCCGCAGCGCGGTTCTTACCGTGCAAGCCATTGGGGATGCTGCGGTGATGCGGCGGCGCCGAGAGATCGTCCAGGGAGCGGCGCGTGACTCCGGCCTTGCCGTCGGGCGCCTTGTGCGGCCCGGGAGGCAGCAGCGCGGGAGGGACGTGGTGGTGGTGGTGGTGGTGGTCCGGGCTGCCGCCGCTGCCAGCACTGGAGGTGCTGCTCCCGTCGCCCACGTCGCGCGTCCCCGCGCCCGCCGCGCCGCCCGCCAGCGGCCCGCTCAGGCTGGCCTGGCTGTCGATGGAGCTGCGGGAGCCCGCGCCGCCGCTGCCGCTGCCGCCCGCGCCCCCCGCCGCCAGCGCCGCGCGCTCCTCGTCCAGCAGCAGCACCAGCTCCTTGAGCTCCAGGTTCTCGCGCAGCAGGGCCTCCTGGCGCGCCTCGAGCTCGCGCAGCTTCTGCTGCGAGCGGGCCACCTCGTGCCACACGGCGCCGGCCGCGTGGCGCCCGAAGCGCTGCCACTCGCGCGCCAGCTTGCGCCCCTTCTGCCGGTCGTCGTCCAGGAAGCAGCAGAGCTCGCGCAGCTCCTGGTTGTCGTCCTGCAGCCGCCGGTTCACGTCCTTGAGGCCGCGGATCTCCAGCAGGTGCTGCTGCAGCCGCCGGTTCACGTCGCGCATCAGGCCGCCGTGCTCCAGCATGAGGCCCACCTTCTCGCCCTCGGCGCGCCGCAGCCGCCGCGCCAGCTCCTCCTTGCTCCAGCGCAGCAGCTCCTCGTCCGGCACCTGGCTCAGCTCCTCCGACGCCGCCGCCGCCGCCGCCGCCGGGGGCTTCGCCATGGCGGGGCCGTCACCGCGGCATCGCCCTCGCCGGGCCGGCGCTCCCCGCGCCGCGGCTGCGCTGGGCCGGTCCGCGCACGGGCGGGGGGCGGCTGGGGGCGCGTGCGGCCCGCCCCGCGCCGCCTCGCGCGCCCTCACGCAGCGCCCGCCTGGGCCGCCGGGGAGCCCGCGTGCCTAGGGACTCGGGAGCGGGGACGGCTGCTGCGTCGGCGGCCGCCGAGCCGGGCTCTCCGCGCTGGGGAGAAGCGGGTGGAGGCCCGCCCCCGGCCCCGCTCCCCGAGCCCCGGCCGCCCCGCCCATCCCGGGCGGGGAGCAGGCGGGGCGTCGCGGCCCGGCCCCGCCTCCGGGGAGCGCGGCGTGGGGGAGGCGCGGCGCGTTGTCCCCCCGCGCGATGCGCCCGCCCGCCCGGCGCCCTGCCAGAGGCGCGTTCGAGCCGCGGTCCCGCCCTCCCGCGCGTCCGATTGGGCCTGTCCGGGGGTGTGCGGGCGGGGCGGGGCGCGCGCGGGGAGGCCGCGGACTTGGTACGGTCCGCTCGCTGCCTTCCAGCGCCCCCCCCCCCCCCCCCGCCGTTCAAGTTTCTGCGCCCGGAGGACGCGGCCCTGGCCAATCCCTGGGCTACAGGGCGCTTTTAAAATGCAGGTACGGCTGCGGGGAGGGGGCCGGTGGGAAAGGTGGGGCAGGGCTTCCCTTAAAGGCGACGCGCGGAAATGGGAGCTGGGCCCCCTCCCGGGCCCGCACCGCCGCCCTCCCTCCCTCCGCCCTAATAAACAAATCCCCGCGACCTGGGCGGCCCCGCCTCCTCTCCCTCCTGGGCACAGGAGTTCTGCCCGGCCCGAGGCCGGACAAACAATAGGGCTGTGGCACGGGGGTCGCTGTCCCCCGCGGCAGGGCCGCTCTTTGTCCCTCTGTCTGCTCCTGGGCTCCTCCGCCCGCTTCTCCACTCCCCTGCCGGAGCGCGCGCTGGGGCCGCGCGTCCACTCTCAGCCCTGGCTGTGGTGCACGGTGCGTGCGCCCGGGAGGCCCGGGCCTGGCTGGCCGCGTCCCGGACCACGGTGCGCGCTCTCCGCTACCCCGCTGGGGAGAGACTCGCCCTCTTCTCTGAGCGGTGCTGAGAGCTCCGCGCCTCTGTCCACTCGCTCGCTAAGCCCCTGGGATTAGGGGGAGAATCTGCTGTTGGCGAGGTGGGAACAACTGGGGGGCGGGGGCGCCGAGCCGACCGCAGAACCCTTCCGAGCCGGCAGCCTCGCGGGCACCTGTAAGTCTGTCTCCTTGTCCTCAGGTACCCCCAAGCGCGTTTATGGCTGAGAAGCGTCCCGGGGTGAGGGGCATTCCTCCCCTGGGACCGCATAGAGCGAACCCGCTTAAGCAACCCGGGCGGCCCGCGGCCCGGAGCGCGCTCCTGCGCAGCCGCTGATGCCCCGTGACAATCGCTCCAGGGTCCCCCAACCCCCAGCGCTGTGTGCCCGCGCCTCTCTGTCAGGCCTGTTCTAGGGGGCTGGACAGCAGAGGCCACCGCCCGCGGGGAGCAGCCGACGACCACGCTAAATAGCTGAGAGACCGTCCCAAGCGCTACGCAGGGACCTGAAGACAAGCCGCTGCCTGCCTTCGTAAGCAATCGCTTTAGATCTGTGATCCGGAGGGACTCCAGCGCATGGATCTGAGTGACAAGGACAAAGAGAGAGGGAGGGTGCTGCAGGTGCAGGGAACTGTAGTGCGAGGACCCTAGGGCTGGCTGGTGAGTGGTCTGTCCAGGGAAGGCCGCTGGGACTGGGACTGGGGCTGGGGTGAGCGCTGAGGTCACAGGTCAGAGGCCCTGGGTCAGGTAGGATTCGCAGGTAGTCAGGAGAGCAGGGGCGGGGTTTAGCAGGGATACAGTCTGATCTGGCTTACCTTTTAAGAGGCTCACCCTGCCCACGTATGGAGGGGCACACAGAGTGCAGATTCCATCCAGCGGCCCCAAACCCTGTCCCCACAGATGGTCAGGGGGCATGGCTTCCCAGGTTAAGCCCCAAGGGTGCTGGGGGGGTCCTCCAGCTACAATGGAGGGGTGCTATCCGCCCCACTGAGGCTCAGGGCTCTGCGAGCCAAGCCCAGCCAGGTTTGGGTTTAGAGGAGGGGGTTTCAGCTTCCTTGTTGGGGAACTGCATGCAGGTCTGTCCCCACCCCCACCCCAGGGAGCCGGATTAGCCCCCTGGGGGCTCCAGCGGAAGAAAGGGCTTTGCTCCAGGGGGTGAACCTGGTACCAGTGCTGACAGCCCACACTGTGCTTTGGGGGACCCCCCACCCCGCTTTGGCCCATGGCCCCAGGCAGTCCCCATGGCCTCTTCTCCATCTTTGTGCTTGCTCCTTCTGGACGGGCAGTTTCTGCTGAGAGACTGTTGGGGTCTGTTTGCTTTCCCTGCAGACTGCGTGCACTCGGCATCCTCCAGCCTAGAGTCTTGAGAGCATTGCCCTCGTCCTCGTGGAAGAGCAAGGTGCTGCGCTGGGGGTCCCAGGGCACTTGAGGAAGGGTCTCCACCCCACCCCAGGGCTGGATGTGCAGCAGAGCTGAGTAGCAGGGCCAGGAGGTGAGAGGACTCAGGGCTCAAACAGGGACCCCAGCCAGGGGGAGCTTCCAGGTCAGAGTCTCGTCCCCCAAGGCCCCACCCCAGGTCTGCCAGAACACTCCCAGCCCTGCAGAGCCAGGACCAGAGAGGTCGAGAGAAAGCAGTACCACAGAGCTCTGGCTTGCCCTGAGAGCAGGACAAGCCCATGGAGCCCCACCCATTCTCTAGATACTGGGTAAAGACGGCTGGGAGTGTCTCTTGGCATAAAGGCACCACGCCTCCACCCAGGATTTTTTTGTTTGGGGTTTATTTTGGAGACTCTCCCTGGGTGTTTGTGTCCATTTAGAACCACACCAAATATCCCCAAGCACCAGGGCCCTGGGGGAAAATGGCTGCAGACAGACTGTCGCCCTCGGGGGAGGGGTGGGGACTTGCTTCCTTGCTTTTGACAGTTTAGTTTGAGAGATGGAGGGAGAGATCTTCCATCCACTGGTTCACTCCTCAAGTGCCCACAACCACCAGGGCTGGCCAGGCTGCAGCCAGGTGTCCCACGGGAGTGGCAGGAGTCTCCCAGGATCTGCGTTAGCAGGGAGCTGGCGCTGCGATGTGGAACGTGGTGTCTTAACCACTCGGCTACACACCTGCTCCCGAAGAGGCTTCCCGTTCCTGTCCCTGGGGGAGGCCCTCAGCTCGGACCCCAGGCTGAGCACCATTTGACGTGTGCCGGCGTGTGCAGCGTGTGAAGACGCAGAAACCGAGCCCAGGAAGGGAACGCCCGGGCCACTTGCATTCACCGCTTCTCTGACACGCAAAGGGGCCTTAACTGCCTCCTGGTTCCTACATAAATGCCTGTGCCGTGCGTGTGCGATTGTACGTGCGGCGAGTACCAGACCAGACAGAAGAGGAGAGGAGAGGAGCAGAAGCTATCCTCATGCGCATCTGACCCCTGGGAGCGGCTTCGTGGAGGAGCTGAGGGCTGAGGGCTGTGCAGGAGTTCGTCAGATGGTGGAAGGGGGAGGGGAGTCCCGAGGGAGGGCACACCAGAAGCAAAGGCCCCGGGGCCAGCAGGGGTGAAGGAGGGAGTCAGCAGGAGGTCAGGCAGTAGGGAGCCACAGGTGGGCTTAGAGCGCAGGAGAGACCCTAGCAGACTGTCATGTGACCCTAGCACTGAAGTTGAGGGGGAAGGGCAGCTGCGCCTGGGAGACGTGGAGGAGGCTCTGAGGCCAAAGCAGGGTGAGAATGGAGTCTCTCACCCTCGGTGCCCGTCAGCTGCCGACATCCCCTGGCACCTCACCCCAAGGAGCCGGGCTGGGAAGGGAGCACAACACGGGGGAAAGGAGCCAGCACACTCTTAGCAGGACCAGCTGTCACTTTGCAGGAAAAACACTGCTGGCGCCAGCACTGTGGCAGAGCAGGTAAAGCTACCACCTGTGACACTGGCACCAGTTCGAGTCCCGGCTGCTCCATTTCTGACCCAGCTCTCTGCTAATGCACCTGGGAAAGCAGCAGAAGATGGCCCAAGTGCTTGAGCCACTGCACCCTTGTGAGAGACCCAGAAGAAGCTCCTGGCTCCTGCTTCAGCCTGGCCCAGCTCCAGCCGTTGCAGCCATATGGGGAGTGAACCTGGGGATGGAAGACCTCCTCTCTCTCTTTCTCTCTTTCTGTAACTCTGTCCTTCAAATAAACAAATATCTTTAAAAAAAAAAAAAAGAATTAAAAAAAAACACCCACTGTGGTCCTGACGAACAAAGAAATGCTGAAAAGCAGGCACGCAGGGACCCAGCCCCGGCTGGAGGAATGACCACTCTGTGCTGACCCGTCCTGGGCGCAGCGCCCCGCGGGGCGGTACCCAGGATGCCGAGTGCTGTGTGGATGAACCTCGCACTTGCGGTCAGCAGACAGCCCTTATCTTCTGTCTGGTCTCCCCTGCGTTCCAGCAATGGCTTTTCTGTCCCACCTGATGTTTCGCAGCACGCCTTTTCCTCTCTCATTGTGCAGCTCCGTGTAGCTGTCATTCATGCGTTTGCTTTTTTTTTTCTTAAAACTTGTTTATTTATTTGTTTTCATTTGAAAGGCAGAGAGAGAGAGAGAGCATGCACGATCGATCTTCCATTGGCTAGTTCACTCTCCAAATGCCTACAACAGCCAGGACTGGGCCAGAGCAAAGCCAGGATCCCAGAACTCAATCCAGGTTTATTTGGGAGGGTGGCAGGGACCCAGGGACTTGACCCATCACCTGCCACCTTCTGGGGTACCCGTTAGCAGAAAGCTCAGAAGTAGAGGAACTAGAACTTGAACCAGGCACTCCACCGTGGATTGCAGACATCCCAAGCGCATCTTAACCACTACACCAAATGTCCACCCCATGTAATTCACTCATTTTCACAGTTATGTGCCAGTTTCTCAACCTCGGCCTGGCTGGCATTTTGGACAGATCGGTCCTTAAAGGTCGTGCTGGGGATTGTGCTGACTTCTGGCATTGAGGGTCTCTCTCCCTTAGAGGTAGGTAGCATCCCTGCCCCCAGTTTGAAAAGCAAAACAGGAGACTAGCATTGTGGCACAGTGGGCTAAGCACTAGCGTCCCATATCCCTGTGCTGGTTTGAGTCCCGGCTGCTCCACTTCCAATCCAGCTCCCTGCTAATGCACCTGGGAAAGCAGCAGAAGATGGCCCAAGTGTGTGGGCCCCTGCACCCATGCGGGAGACCAGGATGGAGTTTCTGGCTCCTGGCTTCTGCCTGGCTGGGACCCGGCTGTTGTGGCCATTTGGGGAGCAAACCTGTCAGTGGAAGAGTTCTCTCTCTGTCGCTCTGCTCCTCAAATAAATAAATGAATGAATAATCTCTTTTTAAAAAGTCCCCAGACAGTGTGAGATTTCCTCCAGGGGCAAAAGGAGCCCCGAAAGAGAAGAAGAAACAGCGTAGCAGGTTCACCCACTTGTGTGATTTACTCGGAATGTTTTTATTTATCAAATTGATGCTTTCACACATGCATCTGACTGAGTCATCTGACTTAGAAGACAATGGCAGGGTTTCTTTCAGGAGACAGGAGCCAGTCCCCACACACGTGGCCTTCGCGCCTGGCCGTATCCCAGTGACCGTCGAAGCTGTCCAGTGTGTGTCAGACACCCTTAGGCCACGTCTGCCCAGCCCAGGGAGACCCCTTGCCCAGCATGTCCAGCCTTAGGTGCTGCCCTAGGCCCCAGGTCTACAACCAGCAAGGCCACTCCTGCCCACTGCAGAGATCTGAGAACAATCTCCTCTGTGCCTGAATATTTCATGCAGGAGGGAGGAGTGAAAGTCGCAAAGACCTTAATTGTTAGTGTGGCTTCTGCTGGCTGCAGGCCCAGCCTCGAGGCCCCTCCTGTGTGATATGACAGCAGCAGGGACAGCGGTTCCTCATGTACCCGCGCTTTGTCACCACCTGCTCGGTGAGGCTGGGCTAACCTGACATTGTCCTCAGGCCCCCAGCGGGTTAAGGAGAGCGGTGCCAGTAACAGCCCAGGTGGCTGGGTTCCCTATCTGCTCACACAAGTCCCGGCACCCACTCTGCAAAGAACCTGTTTGTTGAACCAGTGCATGATACAGGAGGAAGCTGGGTTAAGTAGAAAAAGCCTGGGACTGAGAATTTGTGAGTGGCAGAGACACACCCTTCTCTGAGCCTCTAGACAGGAGCCTGAAGGTGGCCCTCACCCACCTCCCTGGATGGGGAGGTACTGGAAGCACAAGAAAAGGCCAGTGGGGACCCTGGGCCACGCGGTGCGGCAGGTGGGGCTGCTGGCCCGGGGGGGGGGGGTAGCCTGGAGTGGGAATTCTCAACTCACAGAAAACCAAGGAGCGGGGTCACCTCTCCAGAACCGGCTTGGGCTGGCATTGTGGCGCAGAGGGTTGAGCCGCCTCTTGTGACGCTGGCGTCCCGAGCAGGGCGTTGGTCCGAGTCCCGGCTGCTCTGCTTCCCATCCAGCTCCTGCTGATGCTCCCAGGAAGGCAGTCACTGAGGGCTCAAGTGCTGGGCCCTGCGCCCACGTGGGAGACCTGCATGGAGTTCCAGGCCCCGGTCCTCAGACTGGCTGGTGCGGGCATTTGGGGAGTGAACCAGCAAATGGAATCTCTCTCTCTCTCTCTCTCTCTCTCTCTCTCTCTCTCTCTCTTTCTCTCTCTCTCCCTTTAAAATAGATGAAAGTAAACATTAAACAGAAGAAAAGACTCAGTCCAACCATCCCAGCACAGCACAGGTCCCTGCCCCAAGGCCCTGTCGCACCTGGGCCTCAGCCAGCTGCTGCTCGGACCCCCGGAACCAAGGCAGCCGTCAGCCCTCTGGCTCTCGGCCTGGAAGTCCTGAAAATGCAGGTGCTCAGGCCCGGCCCAGACCTGGAGGTCTGACTCCAGCAGCCAGGCACTGGGCTCAGGTGAGACTGTCGCTCCCCGGAACCAGACAGAGCAGGCAGCAGGTACACATGCGTCTGGGGGGTCCCACCCCAAGTGTCTGGAGTTAGGGTCTTTCTCTGCCATCACCTATGTTCCCCGGACAGTCCTGAAATGTGCTGTGTGTAACTAGGCATAGAGAAGGGGACTCGGGCTTCTGGAGTCACGTGGGTGTCCATGAACTGCCCAGGAAGGGAAAAGTTGCGAAAAAGAAGGGATACCCCCGAGTTCTCTGGGACTCACAGACACACGCCACCTAACTACAGACCAAGCCAGCACCGCAGGGACAAAAGACCCCCTGGGGCACATCTGTGTAAAATTTCAGAGCACCAGGGAGACGGGAGAGACAGAGCCACTTCCAGAGAGTCAGGAGTCAGAGTGACACCGAGATCCCCGCTGGGGCCTGGAAGCCGGAGCATCACGGAGCAGGGCCTCAGCACCCGATGGAAGCCGGAGCATCACGGAGCAGGGCCTCAGCACCCGAAGAGACGATCCCAGCACCTGTGCAGTCACGCGTGAGGGCAGCACCAACGTCGTGTGCACCAGGTTAAGCCACCACCTGTGCCGCCAGCATCCCATGTGAGCGCCAGTTCAGATCCCAGCTGCTGCACTTCTGAGCCAGTTCCTTACGGATGCACCAGGTAAGGCAGTAGAAGATGACCAGGTGTGACCTAGCCCCCACTGGCCTATTGCAGCCACCTGGGGGTGAACCTGCAGGTAGAAGATGTGTGTGTGTGTGTGTGTGTTTGCACGTGTCTCTTTCCCTAACTCTGCCTTTCAAATAAAATAAATCTTTTTTTCTTAAAAAAGTGTGTGCCTGAAGCATTGGCATCCCATATGGGTGCCGGTTCAAGTCCCAGCTGCTCCACTTCTGATCCAGCTCTCTGCTATGGCCTGAGAAAACAGTAGAACATGTCCCAAGTCCTTGGGCCCCTGCACCCATATGGGAGACCTGGAAGAAGCTCCTGGCTCCTGGCTTTGGATCGGTGCAGCTCTAGCCATTGCGGCCATCTGGGGAGTGAACCAGCAGATGGAAGACCTCTCTGTCGATACCTGTTTCTGTAACTCTGTCTTTCAAATAAATAAAATAAATCTTTAAAAAAGTGAAGACAGATTTTTTCAGATTAAAAACAAAACAGGGGCCTGCGCTGTGGCGTAGCAGGTAAAGCCACCGCCTGCAGTGCCGGCATCCCATATGGGCACCAGTTTGAGTTCCGGCTGCTCCACTTCTGATCCAGCTCTCTGCTGTGGCCTGGGAAAGCAGCAGAAGATGGCCCAAGTGTGTAGGCCCCTGCCCCCACCATGGAAGACCTGAAAGAGTGAGGCTTGAGATTGGCCCCACTCTGGCCATTGTGAACATTTAGGGAAGAAACCAGAGAATGGAAGATTCTCTCTCTCTCTTTTTCTCTCTCCTCTCCCTCCCACCCCCTCCTCTGTGTAACTCTGCCTTTCAAATAAATAAATAAGTCTTTAAAAAAAATGGCCTCCCAGACATCCTCTCTAATGTTAGGAATTAACACAGGGAATCCCAGGGTGGGGGCAAGGAAAGCCCCGGTGCCAGGGCTTTGCTGCAGAAGGGGGCCATGAACTGAAGGGGGGAGCAGCGGCGCCTGGAGGGGGAGGAGGGCGCCTGACTCCCAGCCTCCCTGGGGCGAGGCTGGAGCCTTATCTGGGAGTGTGCTGATAAGTCCAGAGCAAACCAAGCCAGGCACAGGAAACCCAGAAGTCCTGCAAGGAAGGAGCCGGTCCTGGGACTCCTCACAGCTCAGGCGGCTGCACTGTTTGTATTGCGTCATGAGTAAACAAGACCAGGTTAGTGCCACACACACTGCCGTACAGCCACACTGGCAGGAGGGGTGGCCCGCGGGCGTGGGGGACACTAAAGCTGTGTCAGGAGCAGTGCAGGCTTCTCGTTTTCCAGTATGGAGACAAGTGTGGAAGCGCGGAATGAGATTACCCTGGGTGGGGGCAGGGGCAGGGGGCCCTCACTTTTAATAAGCTTGTAATTTTTTTTTTTTTTTTTTGGCAATCAGAGTTAGACAGTGAGAGAGACAGACAGAGAGAAAGGTCTTCCTTCCATTGGTTCACCCCCAAAATGGCCACTACGGCTGGTGCGCTGCACCGATCCGAAGCCAGGAGTCAGGTGCTTCCTCCTGGTCTCCCATGGGGTGCAGGGCCCAAGCACTTGGGCCATCCTCCACTGCACTCCCGGGCCACAGCAGAGAACTGGCCTGGAAGAGGGGCAACCGGGACAGAATCCGGTGCCCCAACCGGGACTAGAACCCGGGGTGCCGGCGTCACAGGCGGAGGATTAGCCGAGTGAGCCGCCATGCTGGCCAAGCTTATAATTTTATTACTGGAACTCTCTGCATGCATTTATTTTATTTTTTAAATTAAAAAAATTATTTAATTGAAAGAGTTACACAGAGAGGTCTTCCATCTGCTGGTTCATGAGCGCGGCCATGGCACGGCCAGGCCAGGCCCAGGGGCTCCGTGTGTGCGGGTGCCCCCGCCCAAGCTGCGCGGAACGGAGCCGCTTTGAGCCAGGCCCGCAAACTAACCCAAGCCAGGGCTCGCGGAGCCAGCCAGCGGGTGCCCTGGGGATGGCAGAGCAGGGAGAGACCTGGCATGTGCGCACGTGGTCCCAGCCCCCGCCATGGTGGACCAGGTGGCGCCAAGGAGGGGCAAAGAAGATGGCGCCCAAAGGAAGTAAGATGGGTGGAACTCAAAAGCTAATTGGCTACGCCACATCAGGGGAGGTAACAAGACTAGTATAGACATATGGCTAGTCCTATAGAAATCCCCCCGTAAAGTGATCTTTTAAGTGATTGGTTGGTGCTTAGCCCTGCCCCAATGACTCTGCAGTTTTGTGCTATAAAAGGTTCGGTTACGCATGGAGTAAATGAGTCTTTGCCATACTTGGCTCCCCACTGCGTCTGATTGTCTCCGGGATCGGGAGGCTGAAGAACGGGTAAGCGGCACACTCACCTTTCCTCAGACCCAGTCCATCCTTGTATGGGTGGACTCAGACCCTGCACCCATTTGGCTGCAATCGCGGGAGGTGCACCGATCTGAAGCCAGGAGCCAGGAGCTTCTTCAGGTTTCCCACACAGGTGCAGGGGCCCAAGGACTTGGGCCATCTTCCACTGCTTTCCTAGGCCGCAGCAGAGAGCTGGATTGGAAGTGGAGTAGCCGGGACTTGAACCGGCGCTCATATGAGATGCCAGCACTGCAGGCAGCAACTTTACCTGTTATGCCACAGTGCTGGCCCCCATTTTTTTTAATTTAAAAAAAAATTATTTATTTATTTGAAAGAGCTACAGAGAGAGGTCTTCCATCACTCCCCAAATGGCTACAATGCCCAGAGCTGGGCCAGTCAGAAGCCGGGAGCCAGGAGCTTCATCTGGGTCACCCATGTTGGTGCAGGGGTCCAAGCACTTGGGCCATCCTGTACTGCTTTCCCAGGCCATTAGCAGGGAGCCGGATTGGAAGTGGAGCTGCCATGACCCAAATCAGCACCCATATGGGACACTGGAGGCTTTACGTGTTATACTATAGCACCGGCCCTTGTTTTTCTTTTTAAAGATTTATTTTATTATTTATTATTTGAAAGGTGGAGTGACAGAGAGACAGAGATCTTCCATCCACAGCTTCACTCCCCAAACAGCCCCAACAGGCAAATTTAGGCCAGGAGCTCTACTCACGTCTCCCACGGGGGTGGCAGGTCCCAAGCAGTGGGGCCATCCTCCACAGCCTGCCCAGGTGCATTAGCAGGGAGCTGGACGAGAAGTGGAGTAGCCGGGAAAGCCACGGAAGATGACCCAAGTTCTGGGGCCCCTGTCACCCATATGGGAGACCCAGATAGAGTTCCAGGCTCCTAGCTTCAGCCTAGACCAGCCCCAGCCATTGCGGCTATTTGAGAGTGAACCAGCAGTTAGGAGATCTTTTCTCTGTCTCCTCCGCCCCGCCCCGCCCTGTAACTCTGTCTTTAAAATAAATTGGAAGGAAGAGAAGGAGAGAGGAAGGAAGAGTGGACAGGACTGGAATAGGGTCTCCAATACTGGATGCTGGCGTCCTAAGCAGTGGCTTAACCCACAACATCACAACGCTGCCCCTGTGAGAAGTGTTTTAATTAAAAAAAAAAAAAAAAAAAAAAAAAGCCTGGCGTTTGTGGCCCTGGAAGCCAGCAGATCACAGAGAGACCGGCTGCTTTAAAAAGGTTCAGGAAAAGGATTTCCTGCCTGGACTCTTTGCCCTTGGAAAGGATCAGCCAACTACGAGACTGGAACATTTTCAGAAGCACAAGTCTCAAGAAAAGAAAAATTAAGGGCAGTGGATTTTCCAGGAAGCTCCCCTCCCCTCCTCGGTGGGTGAGCGTGACCAGGGAGCAGGTGCCTCACCCAGGAGGCGGTGGCGGAAAGAGGGCACCGCCTCACAGGGCCCAGAAGAAAGGGGCCTAATTTGAACCCCACTCATGATGCAGCGTCCCATGGTCAGGAGACTTAGATAAGATCAGATGAAAAACTAAGACACACAAATACCTTGTAAACTGCAAAGGAAGGAAGGGAGGGAGGGAGGGAGGAAGGGAGGGGAGAAAGAAAGAGGCATGAACTGCACTTCACGACCCCCCCACAATCACTGTCCTAAAACCCTTGACCAGCGTCAACGGAGAAGCGGATAAAACCCTGGGGGGAGGCCTGTGCGCAGGTGGACGCGGCGGCTCAGGCTGCAGAAATGTCTGGGACTGGAGTTTCAAGAAACAGCACCTGATGGACAAGTGGGAGCCCCAAACACAGCACAAGGTGGGAAAACGTCTTCGTAGACACTTGAGCTTTTTTTCTTTTCAGAACCTAAGTGTGCACATGCGTGCATAGAACACACATCTCATAAGCAGAGGACGACCTGCCCTCCCGCTGGGGCTGGGGTCGCCCCATAGAAGCCTCAGACCCGACCCTCCCCAAGGCCTCCCTGCTGCAGGCTCCACCCACCCGGCCAGCCCCTGGCTTCCAGTCATTTCCGGTTAGGAAAGCTCTCTGCCTGCTTCCTCTTCCCACCCTCCCAGCAGGCCTGCAAGGTGAGTAGCAATTGTGCCCGCTTTTCCTACAGCTGCTGGGGCGCGGGTGCGGCCTGGGCTCCCCAACACATCCCGGCTCTGGCAGGTGCACACTTCAGGCAGGCCCCAAGAGCAAGGGACCCGCAGCCCCTGCTGGAATTGGGGGCTGATGGTGACCCAAGCCCGGGGCTCTCAGCTGGACGCTGCACAATTTATTATTCTTCCTGATATTGCATCACACATCCCACCCTTAGCACCTGCTGGAAGGAACATTTTGCCGAGCAGCGGGGACACCCCTAGCTGACCTAGCGGGCTGGGGCCTGCTGGAGCTGTATGAAGACACCGTGTCCTGGGAGCCTGGGGGACACGGTGCAGGCAGTGGACAGGCTGCCTCCTGGGCACAGGGAAGGGCTGCCCTACCCGGGGCTGGGAGGCACCATCCTGTCCTGTTCCTCCAGTGAACACACGGAGACACCCAGTCAAGGAGTGAAGTGTCTGGCGCCCCCTGGACTCTGCATTTAGATCTCCCCACACTGTCCGCCTTGGGAGGATGGGCTCCAAGCCCCTCAGTGTGAGCTAAAACTGCAGATAGTACTGAACCCCAAATAGTCTGCTTTTCCTATGCATACACCTCTGATGAAGTTAACCCATAACTTAGGCATAGTAACTACTAGTAGGACGATCACAACCATACACTGTAATAAGAGGTAAATCTCATCTCCCCAAATCTCTTTTCCAGAATTATTTATTTATTTATTCTCATTTTATTTGAAAGGCAGAGAGGGAGGGAGGAAGGAAGAGAAAGAGAGAGAACGCTCACTTCCATCCACTGGTTCACTCCCCAAATGCCCACAACAGCCAGGGCTGGGCCAGGCTGAAGCCAGGAACCAGGAGCTCCATCTGGGTCTCCCACGTGGGTGGCAGGGGCCCAAGTGCTTGAGTCACCCTCGGCTGCCTCCCCAGGGTGTGTGTTAGCAGGAAGCTGGATCAGAAATGGAGCATCCAGGACCGGAACCCGTGCTGACATGGATGCAGGCCTCCCAAATAGCAGCTTCAGCAGCTGTGCTGGATGGCCATCCCCTCTCCAAATGTTTTATTTAACTAAATATTTCATGACGTCTGGTGGCCACACAGGCCACTAAAACCACAGAAAAAGCAACCGCGGAGGCGTGGGGACAGCTGGTTGCAGGAGAGGTAGGTGGGCCCCGGCTCTGAGACCCTTCTTCAGCCCAAATGTCCCTGGAGACCTGTCCCCCGGGCCTCACCCTACAGCCCCACCCTGTGTTGGCGACCACCTGCCTGCCGCCCCTTGGGCCTCACCCACCCGCTGGAAACCTCGCAGCTCCCACGGGGAGCAGCAGCTGCCTCGCCAGGGCCCCTCCCAACACCTGCAGCCCTGGCTCCCACGCACTCAGGTAGGAAGGGAAAGGGAGAGGTGCCTATGAGCTGGGCCGGGTTCTGCTGAGAGCCTGCAGGGCCTGGAGCAGAGCTAGGCTGGGCAGGGGCACGCAGTCGGGAGGCCCCTCAGAGACCACCCTCCCGGAGCCTTGAGTCCTTGGTCTCACCATCGCGCCCAGCCCCGGCCCTGCTGCCAGGCCCATTGCACGGGCTTCGAAGGCTGTGCCTGCACACATCACGGCGTGGTGACAGAAGCAGCTTCCCCAGCCTGCCCGAGGATCACCGTCACACGGACTTGTTAGCTGGGACATCGGATTCGCCAGCCCCGGGCAAGGCCTGGAGTTGGGCTGTGTGCCAGCACCTGGGTGGATCTCTGGGCGCCCTCGTCCCACCCCCACCCTGTTTCACACCGGAGGCCCCCACTGCGCCCCTACTGCTGGGCGCCAGGGCTACTCCCTGTTTTACAAGGCCTTGTCTTCCTGTTGGGTTGTGTCCTTGGGATGCATTCCCAGAAGTGGGATTTCTGAATGGAATGACCGCTGCTTCCCGCTCCTAGTCCACGTCCCAGAGAGCCTGGCCCCAGGAGGAGGATCGGCCTTTCCTCCGGCTTCCAGGAGAGGCTAATCCTGCCTGGCACTTCCGGAGGGAAATGACAGACGCGGCCGTTTCCTGGAAGGGCTCCTGGCCAACGACGCTGGGCACTCTGGGCCAGGTGACTCAAAGCTGGCTAGGGTGGGGGGCGGGAAAACCAGGGCTCAACGCCAGGGAGGCAGGGCTGTGGGCAGCACAGGAGGCTTGAACCCCAGTGGGCAGACGACCATGCTGCCGCATGCTGTCCTCCCCCCTCCCCGCCCTTCCAGCCTGCTGGTCAGGAATGGCCGGCACCCGTCAGGGAGGCCCTCAGACCTGGGTCTCTCGCAGGCAGTGCCCCTCCCCCATCCCAGGTCAGGCTCCGCCCCAAAGCAGCCCCTTCCTCCGCCCAGGTTGGAGCCAGCCAGGGGTCCCTGAAACACCTTTGGTCTGGAAGTGGAGTAGAAGGAGCTCCTGGCCCCACAGGACGGGCAGGAGCCCGAGCACAGCCAGGGCCATTCTCCTCTGGTAGTGACCAGGGCTGGAGTGGGGCCACCCTCCAGGACCCGTGTGGGGAGCTCTCTGGCCCCTCCCCTTCTGAGGTCACCCCTGACTGGAGCGGGGTGGGGGGAGGGGTCAGGGTATCCCACGGGGGCGGCCCCAGCAGCAGCGACAGTGTCTGCCCTGTTTCAGACCGAGGTGGTGAGTTCCCTGTCGCTGGAGGTGACCAAGTGAAGGCAGGATGACCAGGTCTCAGACGTACAAGGCAGTGCTGGCCTGCAGTGTATGCCCACTTTACAGATGAGGAAACTGAGGCCAGGGGCTAAACTAGCTCATTTGGGAGTCATGGCTACTTTTCAAGCAGCCGCTCTGTGCTGGCCTCCCTGTGTGGCACAGCTCACTGCCCTGGGTCCCCTCTGCTGTGGGTGAATCACCCCCGCTGGCCCAGCCACAGCCACCTAGAGATGGCCACTTCTGGGTGGGGCCAGGGACTTTGTGAGCTGGGAGTGGGCAGCAGGGTGCCTCAGGCCATGATACCCGATGGGCCAGGCCCACTGACCACATGTGTTCTCAGAGAACCTTCTGGGGCAGGCCAGAGAAACAGAGCTCTCGGTCCCAGGAGAGGGACTGTTTTTTTTAAAGTTATCTTTACTTTTTTTTCTTCAAAGATTTATTTATTTGAAAGGCAGAGTGACCCAGAGAGAAGGAGAGAGGTTCACTCCCCAGATGCTGCAACAGCCAGGGCTGGGCCAGGCTGAAGCCAGGAGCCTGGAGCTCCATCTGGGTCTCCCACGTGGGTGACTGTGTTATCATCTGCTGCTGTCCCAGGAGCCTTA
The DNA here is from genome assembly GCA_949820135.1 of Sylvilagus floridanus. Classification (NCBI taxonomy): domain Eukaryota; kingdom Metazoa; phylum Chordata; class Mammalia; order Lagomorpha; family Leporidae; genus Sylvilagus; species Sylvilagus floridanus. The sequence continues at coordinate 51,359,922 of OX463228.1, forward strand.
ACAGGGACCAGAAGGGGAGTGGCGGGGATGCCGATGTTGTGGCTTAACCACTGCACCATAGTGCCTGCCAAGCCTTTTTTTAAAAGAAGAAGGACAAGAAAGCTCATCTTTTTTTTTTTTTTTTGACAGGCAGAGTTAGACAGAGAGAGAGACAGAGAGAAAGGTCTTCCTTTTTCCGTTGGTTCACCCTCCTAAGAGGCTGCTATGGCCAGCGCACTGTGCCGATCCGAAGCCAGGAGCCAGGAGTCAGGTGCTTCCTCCCATTCTCCCATGCAGGTGCAGGGCCCAAGCACCTGGGCCATCCTCCACCACCTTCCCAGACCACAGCAAAGAGCTGGACCGGAAGAGGAGCAACCGGGACAGAATTCGGCACCCCAACCGGGACTAGAACCCGGGTGCCGGCGCCACAGGTGGAAGATTAGCCAAGTGAGCCGTGGTACCAGCCAGAAAGCTCATCTTTATTTGAAAAGCAGAGAGAGAGAGAGAGAGAGAGAGAGAGAGATCCACTGGCTCACTCCTTAAACGCCCACAACCGTTAGGTCTGGGTCAGGCAGAAGCCCGTCTAGATTTGCCTCCGACACAGCGCAGACGAGCAGGCATTAACAGCCAGGAGCGTCATCTGGGGCTCCCAGGCACTTGAGTCATCCTCTGCTGCTTCCCTGGGGCAGGAGCAGGGAGCTGGATTGGGAGCGGAGCACCTGGAGCGCTCACTGGCCATCCCGCAAGGCGTGTGGGCCCAAGCTGCGGCTTAACTCGCCGCACCACGAGCCTGCCCCGTGGGACTGACTTTTTGAAGACAATTTGGGAGTGCAAAAAAATAGCCTCGCCAACAACCCGTCGGCTTGAGCAAGGACCGTCTGCGCCTGTACACCGACCACTCTGCTCTCCTGCTGGGTCCGGGCTCCCGCTGAGGTTCCTGAAGTGCAATGGTCTCAGGCCGCGTTGCCTCCAGCACATCTGGTAAGCGGGGCTCTGGTGTCTCCCTCCAGCGCTTAGCTGAAACCCCGGGACAGCAGGCGGAGACCTGGCCCAGCCTTGGAGACTCCTGCTTATGGTTGTGCTGATGTGAAAAATGCCATCTCCCGGTCACTCTGTCCAGGGAGTGGGAGCCTCTGTGGCCCCAAAGGATCCCCCAGATAACTGCCATTTGTCACACCTCTGTGCCCGGGCCTACCTGCCCATGCCCTGTCCTTGTCCCTCATCTGGCCGGCTCCCGATGGACCCATGGAGGTCCTCCTCCAACCGGTCAGGCTCCCACAGGCCCCAGGGCTGCCCAGTCATGGCACCACGACACTGTGCTGGCCTGCCCGCCTGCCTGCCCAGACGCCTTTCCACCAGGGCTCCTGGGGTGCACAGAACCCAACCCTGGTCAGACGGCTGCAGAGGCAGCACTGTGCTGCTGACAGACCTGGGCGTGGGGTCAGCCAGGCTTGGGCAGATGCACCCCTCTGAGCCTCCTCACCACGGCGACAGGTGCACTGCAGGTGCCTGCAGCGGGCTGGACGGATGCTGGGTGACACTTGTCTGCGTGCTCTACCGTAGGCAGTGGAATCTTGCCGTGGGAGGGAGAGGCTGGGCTCTACTCTGACACTGCACGGGCAAGTGGCAGTTGATAGCCACGGAGACAAGGGATGGAAAATGCCAGAGAGGAAACAGCGGGGTCGGTCGGGGGCCCTGGCTGCACCAACCCAGCAGGCCCTTGCCGGAGACCTGGCAGGGCCATCAGACGTCACATGGAGGTGGTGGAGGTGGGGAACCCTAGGAGAATTCCCAGGCGATTGGATTTGAGGATGGGGTTTCTTGGGGCACTGACTTAACAGGGCTCTGGGCTCAGATTGAACTATAGCAGGAAGTGCACGGAGGGGCCTGGCAGAAAACTTAGAAGCCCAGCTAGGGTGCGGCCAAGCAAAGAATCTTTGTCAATGAGCTGTAGTCCCTGTCCCCAAGTTCACAGTCCAGCTCACAGTGAAGTGGGGGCCAGAGCGAGGCTGTGGCCGGGGCCAGGGTGCCGTGGGACCAGCCGGGGCTTCACAGTGGAGACGTGGCTATGGCCAGGCCTGACAGGAGGCCGCATGCGGAGCTGAGAAGAGCTTGGAGGAGAGGACCAGGCTCACATGTGCTGAGCGGCCTGCAGCCCTGCCAGCGCTGGCTTTTATCATTTTAATGATGTTTGTGCCTTTATGGGGGTGCCCTGCTGCCCAGAGCAGCCTGTTACCCTGTAAGGCCGGCTCGAGAGTCCGAGAGGTCCGAGTCCGGGAAAATCGCTCTCCATTCCCTGGGGATGATTAAATGAGCTCAGCCCGGGGGGAATCTGGGTGATTTGGGGGAGGGATGTGCCGAGCTTGGAGTGGGGGCAGGGCCGTGCGCTGGCACGCACTGGGCGGCACCCAACTAACTCCCTGGCTGCAGCTCCTTTGAGCTGAGGGGTCCAGATGACGTCCTGAGTGCCTTCCTTGGCCCGACTGGCCGTCTGGCATTCCACCACGCACGCCCCTTCTAAGACAAGGGCCTCTATTAAAATGTAAATATTTTGTCTGGGAGAGCAAAGGCGGTGATCTCTTATTGAGAGGAATGAAGCCGGAAACTGTGGCTTTAACTGAGGACCTACTGTGTGCTGAGCTGGACAGGGGCACCGCCCACATTGTTTTGAAATCCGCAAGGCAGCCTGGCCAGACAGGGGAGCTGCAGGTGGAAGAACAGAAACTGGGAGGGGCCGGCGCTCGCCAGGGGCCGGGCAGAGCCAGGGCCAGCACCAGCACAGGCTGTCCAGCCTCCCTCCTGGTCGCTGCTCTGCCCTCTTGTGGTGCCTGGAATCCCAGGCCACACGATGCAAGGCTCTGGGGCAGAGGCCTGGGTTTGAGAGCAATCTGCCTCCCGCTAGACCGTCGTTCCAGTCCTGGACGCCTCTGTGGCTGGAGCAGCAGCAGCACCTGCCCAGGGTGGGGGTGGGGGTTGTCATGCGGCCTGAGGCAGACGAGCCTGGGTGACTCCGTGCCAGGACCAGGACCAGGCAAGGCTGTGGCTCTTCTCTCCAGTGCACGTGCCCCAGCTTCCAGCCTCGGATCGCTCCTGCCCCTTCCCCCACTTAGGTAACTGCAGGCATGGGAGGCAGCTCCCTCTTCCTGTGTCCTCATCCTGGGGTCAGAGGCAAGGAGACAGCCCAGCCCTGGCAGGTGGGAAGTGGGAGTTGGTGCTGAAGGTGGTGGCCTCTACAAGCCCCCGGCTCCCCCGCCCACCTGCCCCCTCAGCCCTGCAGCCCAGCCCATTCTCTCCCCGCTGGAGCCCAGTTCAGGGGATCAAAGGCCCTCTTGGGACTCCCCGCCTGAGCCACTGGCCCTCTGCCCCACACTGAGGCCAGAGGCGAGCCTCCGATCATCTGTAAAGAGGCCGCCTGACAGAGTCCCAGACGCTGGAGTACCCATCTAGTGAAATGTCAGAGCACCTTGAGGGTGGGCGAGCCGTCGTTACGGGCACCCAGCGCAGCTGTCTGCCGGTGACTGGCAGACAGACGGCCACGGGAGCTAGCAGTGTCACCTCCCTTGGGACCCTGGGAAAGCACGGCTGGTCAGACCTGTTACACCGTGGCCTGTGCACCAGCCACTGCAATGACCACTACCACCGTGGAGCGCTCCAGGCAGGCAGGGCTTGGGGTCTGCCTCGCTGGGGACAGGCGCATGGCCAGCGCCAAGAACCAGGAGCTGCTGGAACGCGGGGCCGCAGCCTTCCTGCGGCCTGGGCCGCTGTGGTGGCACTAACACATACGGGCTGCCCCAGGCTTTACGAGTGACTTGACCTTGTGGGAACAGTTGGCCTTGGGTATGCTAAATGTGCAGTACCAGGGCGGGACCGTCCTGAGACCCCATGAGCTCCGAGCTGGTGAAGCCAGGGGGTTGCTGGCTGCAGGGGGTCCAGGCCCCTGGTCTTGTTTTTTTAACCCCCCCCCCTTTTTAAAAAAAAAAAAAGACTATCCATCATCTATCTATTTATTTGAAAGGCAGAGTAACAATTACAGAGAGAGAGAGAGAGAGAAAGAGAGAGAGAGAGAGAGAGAAAGAGAGAGAGAGAGAGAAAGAGAGAGAGAGAGAGAGATCTTCCATCCACTGGCCCACAGCAAGGGCTGGGCCAGGCCAGAGCCAGGAGCCAGGACAGGCCCCCTGTGTCTGAGACCCCTGCCTCCTGGGTCCTAGGGGCTCAGAGGCCCCAGTGGTGACGGCCAGGGACCCCATGTCCCTGTCCCCATCAAGATCCCACCTCCCTCTTGTTCTGGCCTCTTCTACCAGCTGAGACCATGGGAAAGAGGGGGGAGATTCTCAGGACTCCCCGGCCCCCAGGACACAGCCTGTCCAGCTGCCTCCTCTCTGGGCTTGGAGGCCAAGGCTGCAGTTCCAGATCAGGGAACCCAGTGCCCATGTCAGCCCAGGGCCAGTCCCATGGGCTCTGAGCCAGAGCTGTCGCTCATGACGCCACACCACGGCCTTTCATCCCTCTGTCCATCCATCTACCTTTCTGTCTATCCATCCACCCACTGCTCCTCCATCGACCCCGTCTTGGACTCACTATGGTGTGATTGCTAAGGAGGGGCATGGAACATGGCTCAGGCTGGATTGGAATCCAGGCTCCACCGCACCTGAGTAGCTGTGCCTGGGAAGCTACCTGCTGCCTGCTTTTCCCAGCCACACAGTCAGGCCCAGAGCACCTGTGGCTCAGGGCTGGGGTGAGTTTGTGGGACGTTGGGGAGGGGGCTTGGCTTGTGTCTGGCACAGTGTGGGTGGTGAGTAGAAGTGTTTGCCTTCTTTCGGTGCCCTCTCCCAACACTCTGGTGGATGCCAGCTCCCACGCCAGGTGCCAGGGTGCCAGGGCTGAATATGAAGAGGTCCTGGCACTGAAGAGCCAGCACTGGGGCCTCATTTCAGAGGGAGGGGGCCGAGTGCTCTGGTGGGGGAGCTGGGGCAGCTGCAGGAGCCAAGCTGAGCAGGGCCTGGTCAGAGAACAGGTTGTGTGCGTGTGGGTGGGGGGAGGAATTAGCACTGGAACTGGCGCTGAGAGCTGGCAAGGGAGTTACCAGGCCGAGAAGGAGCCGTCAGGGCACCGCGGATGTGTAAGTGCGGAGAGCTGGAGTCTGCAGGTGGATGAGTGGGCGGGGCAGCACTGAAGAGCTGGGGAGGCCCAGGGAACAGGGCTGGATCAGGCAGGGAAGCAGATGGATGGGTGGGAGGGGCCCAGGCCATGGGAGTGCTGTGATTGGCCAGGTGACCAGCACTCATGGGAGGACAGAGAGGTGACCCAGGCTGTCAGGAGCCCGGGTCTCCAGGTGCGGGGGGCGTGGGACAGGCTGGAGCGATGATCTCCTCCCGTCTTCTCTGAATGAAAACGGCAACAGAAAAGACGCTGAAGGCTCTCCCCTTTTCTTTTCGGGAGGGGTGAGTGGGGTACAGGTGACCCCAGCTTCCTTGCCGCTCCCCTGCTCCGGCCTGCTCTGGGGCTGCGCTGTCCAGCTCAGCGGGTCCCCTGTAACTCCCTGCGTGGCCTCCATTAGCTCACCTCCCCTCTCCAGTCTGGTTCCCCTGGGTTCACGGAGCTGGTCACATCTGCTGTCCACGTGGAGAATGGTGGGTGACGTGGAAATGCCCCTGTCCCTGCTTGGTGCCTCCCTCCCACCCTCCAAGGAGCTGTCCTTGTCGGGGCGGCACCAAGGCGCCCCCTGGTGGCGGGAGCAGTCAGTGCAGCTGCATGGGCCTTGGAGGGCGGCAGTCTTGCGGGTTGTCCCCACTCTGTGGACATGACTCCGTGTCATCAGGCCTCTGAAAATCCATTTTTCAGCAAAATAAGCAAAAGGCAGAGCATACATAAGAAATTATATGAATATGTGTGTAACTTGAAAATAAGAATCGACCAAGCTGGGGCCCATGCAGGAGACCGGCATCACTCAGAGCTGTCCACAAGGGGGCTGGAGGCCGGAGCCAAGGGCTGCAAGGATGCATTTCCCCTGGACTCGCTTTGTACTTCGGGCTCACTTTTGATATTTGAACGATGAAAAAGCACCCTCATTCCTCAGTGTCCATGGGGGAGCTGGCTCAGGGCTCCCATAGACAGTGAAATCCAAGGATGCCCCAGTGCCTTCTACAGCAGGTCACCGCATTTGCATGGAACCTGCCCACATTCTCCTGGAGGTGTTAAATTACCTCTGGGTTATTAATGACACCTACTACCACGTAAATGCAATGTAGACACTTGTTATACTGTGCTGTTTAGGGAAGAGTGATGCTATGTACATACTTGTTATACTGTGTTGTTTAGGGAAGAGTGATGCTATGTAGATGCTTGTTATACTGTGTTGTTTAGGGAAGAGTGATGCTATGTACATACTTGTTATACTGTGTTGTTTAGGGAACAGTGCCAAGAAAAAAGTCTGCATTGCCCAGTGCAGATGCAATATTCTTTTTAAAGATTATTTAATTAATTCATTTGAAAGAGTGACACAGAGAGATGGAGAGACACAGGACACACACACACACACACACACACACACACACACAGATCTTCCATCTGCTGGTTCACTCCCCAAATGCCCGCACCAGCCAGGGCTGGGCCAGGCTGAAGTCAGGGCCAGGAGCTCCATTCAGGTCTCCTCCACAGGTGGAAGGGCACAAGGGCTGTAAACACCTGCTGCTGCCCTCCCAGCTCTTAGCAGGGAACTGGGTGGGAAGCAGAGCAGGCGTCCCAAGCAGTGGGTTAACCCACTGTGCTGCAACCACAGTCCCCAGAAGCAATATTCTTAAAAACATTTTTTTTGACAGGCAGAGTTAGAGTGAGAGAGACAGAGAGAAAGGTTTTCCTTCTGTTGGTTCACCCCTCAATGGCTGCTGTAGCCGGCATGTTGCAGCCGGCGCACTGCATTTATCTGAAGCCAGGAGCCAGGTGCTTCTCCTGGTCTCCCATGGGGTGCAGGGCCCAAGCACTTGGGCCATCCTCCACTGCACTCCTGGCCACAGCAGAGAGCTGGCCTGGAAGAGGGGCAACCGGGACAGAATCTGGTGCCCCGACCGGGACTAGAACCCAGTGTGCAGGTGCTGCAAGGCGGAGGATTAGCCTATTGAGCCGTGGCGCCGGCCTGGATCTTAAAATTATTTTTAAATATTTATTTATTTATCTCAAAAACAGAGGTACAGAGACAGAGGGAGAGAGACAGAGAGTTGCCATCTGCCAGTTCAATCTACATATGGATACAATGGCTGGGGCTGGGCCAGGCTGAAGCCGGGAGCTTCTTCCAGGTCTCCCATGTGGGTGCAGGGACCCAAGAACCTTGGGTCATCTTCTGCCGGGTCCAGGTCATTAGCCAGGAGCTGGATTGGAAGTAGAGCAGCCGGGACTCAGACTAGTGCCGGCCCGTATGGGGTGCTGGACCGCTAAAAAATCATTTTGATCCACGGTTGGATGAAACCACAGATACAGAACCCAGTCTTACCTACATTTAAAAATACATTAAGGATTTTAAAAGATACAAACTGCAGACTTAGTAATGGAAAAGAGCTTGGAAACGTCCTGATTTCCCCTCAGTTACAGCCAAACTGACTGGAAGCTGCTCAGCAGGCACTTGGATACCACTGGTGATGGGGTGCTCACCCCTTCCCTGGCCAGCTCCCTGGCTTTGCACTCCCTTTCCTGGGATAATCTCAGGAATCTGTGGGAACCCCAGCATCAGCTGAGCACCCACTGGGTGCCAGCGGCCCTGGGCCCAGCCCCCAAGGAGTTCAGAGCCCAGTTTCTGGAGTCTCAGCACTGGGCAGGATTCTGGCACCCCTGGGTGCCCCCAGGCGATGCAGGCCGTGCCCTCCTGTGCCTCAACACCGGATCGCCGAGTCCGGTGCTGCAAAGACGGCATCGAGGCCCCAGGCGCATGCGCCCGGCCCTGAGCCCCCTGCCATGACCTCAGGCAGCCGGCACGCCTGGGCAATGGCCAAGCGGGGAGCAGGGGGCATGGAGCCTACACCCAAGGCCACGGAAACATTCGTGGACAGAACAAAGGAAGCAACCTCTGGCGGGTTTTCCACCGGGAGCTGGTCTCTGCCTGTGCCTGGGTGCTGGGTTCTGCGGAGGGTGTGGAGGGTGTCTGCCCCTCCCCCATCTCCTCCAGTGACAGAGCACTGACCAACTGTTCCCAAACACATGGCCATGGCCCAGGCTCCCTGCCCTCCCACCTCCATACAGCCACCCAGGCCCTGCTCTGCCTGCTGGGGGAGGAGGGGCCCCTGCACATGCCCCTCCTGGGCCTGCTTCATGCCCTCTGCACCACTGCTGGCTCTGGGTAGGGACACCCAGCAGGCGCCCATCACATCGCCCCCTGCTGGACGCTGCAGGATGGGGAGACTTTTCTGCCCCTGGCAGTGGCTCTCTCTGGCTTCTATCAGGCAGACCCGCAGGGTCCAGCTTTGGTCTGGTGACCTCAGCCCCCCAGCTCCAGGGCTGCCTCCCGCTGTCTCCCTAGCCAGGGACTTGTGGGCTCTTTCTGCTGCCGCCGGCCTCGGAGTCCCCTCGCTGTCCCCTGTGGGCTTCTCAGCCTCTGTGTCAGCAGATCTGACTCTGCTCCCTGTTTCAAGTACTTAGAGGGGCCGGAGCTGTGGGGTGGGGGTAAAGTCTCCGCCTGCAGTCCCGGCATCCTGTATGGGCACTGTCAAGTCCCCGCTGCTCCACATCCAATCCAGCTTCCTGCTAATGCCCCTGGGAAAAACAGCAGAAGATGGCCCACGTGCTTGGGACCCTGCACCCCTGTGGAAGACCCGGAAGAAGCTCCTGGATCCTGGCTCCAGAACGGCACAGCTCCGGCCATTGTGGTCACTTGGGGAGTGAACCAGTGGATGGAGGATCTCTCTCTCTCTGCCTCTCTGTAACTCTGCCTTTCAAATAAATACATACATCTTTTTAAAAAAAATTAAAAAGTACTTCAAGCTGCTCAGGCTTCCACACTGCAGCCGGTCAGCCCGAGCCACGGGTCTCCAACCGCTCACAGCCCTGCAGGGTGTAGTCCACCCCCAGCCCTGCCAGGCAGCTGGCACAAAGGCATCGCCTGTGAGCTGGGGCCGGGAAGACCAGGGAGGAGGTGGCCGGACAGAGAAGGCAGGCAGGGCAGACTAGGTCGGAGCAGGCTCCGGGGTCCACTTAGGAACACGCGGGTGTTTCAGGAGATGCACGATTCTGGCCAGAATGAGTCTGTTCCTGTGTGGGGGCGCCAGGGGCTGGGGGCTGGGCGGCCAGAAGCCGAGCTCAGGAGGTAGCCCCATCACGGCCGCCTAAGCAGGAACCGGAGGAGGAGGTCCCTGGGTCCCGGGCTGTAGGAGAATCTGCTGGCCCAGGGCGGGTGTCAGGGAGGAGGGCTGGGTGGGGGCCTTGACCCCGCACTTCTGTTTCTAGCCTTGCGGGGGGGGGGGGGGTCCCTGATCCCCGCTGGCCCAGGGGAGGTGGAGCTGGAGCCCTGGCCCTGGGGCTCCTGGGCGTCCCGGCTGCACAGCGCCCCGGGGGGAGGAAGCCTGGTCCCAGGCGGGACTTCCAGGCGGCCACGGCCATTGTGTTTGGAGAGGCTCCGAGCCCGGACGGCGGCCCCAGGGCTGGCGCGCTGCCTTCCGCGCTCCGGCCGCGGCGACCCGAGCCGAGGGGATCTCCGGCAGCCGACGGCCCCCGAGGCGAGGCCCCGCGGGGAGCTCCCGCCCCCTCGCCGGCGCCGCGAGTGCCCCGGGCCGGTACCGGCGGGCAGGAGGCGGGCGCTCGGGGCGCGGCCGGCGCTCCCGGGGGCCGCGCGGGGCCGTGCCGGGCCGGCATGGCGGGGCGGCGGGCCGGGGCCGGGGCGCTGCTGGCGCTGCGGGCGCTGCTGGCTCTGCGGGCGCTCCCGGCCGCCGCGCACCCGCAGTGCCTGGACTTCAGGCCGCCCTTCCGGCCGCCGCAGCCGCTGCGCTTCTGCGCGCAGTACTCGGCCTTCGGCTGCTGCGCGCCCGAGCACGACGCGGCCCTGGCCCGGCGCTTCGGGGCCCTGGCGGCCCGCGTGGACGCCGCCCTGTGGGCCGCGTGCGCCGGCTACGCGCTCGACCTGCTGTGCCAGGTGAGCGGGCGCGCGGCGGCCGGCGGCCCCCGGGGGCGGGATGCGGAGGGTGGGGATCGAAAGGGGGCAGCGGACTCTCGGAGGGCGCGGTGCGGCTCGGGGCGGGGGCGCTGTGTGGCGTGAGCCGTCTAGGGGCTCAGTGCCCCTCCTGACAAGTGATGGCTTCCGCCCTTCTCGGGGACTGGGAGCTTCTCCGGCCCGGGATCCCCCGGAGTCGCCCCCATGGCCCCACCCCCAGGAGCCCTGGGCACCAGGGTGGGACGTGTGCCTACCTCCTGCCTCCTCCGGGCCGCGGGGGGCCCTGCCAGGGTGTGGGTTTGTCCAGGGGGCTGGGCCGGGGTTGCCGCTCCCTGAGAGTCTAGGCGCCCTGCTCCACGACTCTGCTCAGACCCTGGGCGCCCCAGGGATGGCGCCCTCAGCGCGCAGGAGCTTCCTCGAGAGCACCCAAGGGCCATCCCCTGGGTGACACCCCTGGGTCCCCGTCTGCCTTCCGAGGTGGAGCTTTGCCCTCACCACCCTGTGCCATAGCTGTTCGCTTTTCTTCCGTGGTGGTCAATGCCAAGTGCCTGACCACAACCAGGTGGGCACAAGCTGCCCGTCAGAAATGCGGACAGGGACAGCGGCCGCAGTGAGAGGCCTGGACAGGAAGAGTTCACTGCAGGGAGGGGGCAGATCGGCTCCGCCCCCTGCGGGCTGAGAGACCCTGGGTGGTCACTGGCGCAGGTAACTTCCATTGTCTTCAGGGGGCCTGGGTTGCCATGCGGCCCTAGGGACCCAGTAGATGTTTGCTGTGGCATTTCTGCTGACCCAGAGAGAGGCAGCCCTGGCCCCGTGGTCCCCCCGTGGTCCCACAGCCCAGCCGTGGGGAATCGGAGCCCCATTGTCACTCCACAGGCATCCAGTGGAGCAGGCGCTGGCAGGATGGGGAGGGGGCTCTGGGGGTGGGGGCTGCTCCAGGGGGCAGGCTGCTCACCTTGCTGACAGTCTCACCTCTGTCCACACTTCCCAGCACGGCCAGACTGGTCCTGCCCGGAGTCTGCCTGCCTCGCCAGCCAAGGGCACAGGGCCAGGGCGCTCCTCGGGACCACGGTGTCTGGTCCCCGTCCCAGCACAGAGCTGGGCACACACAGCCACCCCACGTTCGTTCACTGAGCTCTTACAAGCACGACGGGCAAGCGAGGAAGGCAGGGTGGGGGATGAAGAAGGTGGGGGTGGTCCTGATGCCCCCCGCCCCAACCCCTGCACCCGGCAGGAAGTGCTTCTTTCCTAGGGAGCCGTCCCAGGACAGCCTGGCTGGGGGGTCCAGCAGGGCAGTGGCCGTGAGCACCTCCGCCCGGGCGCCTCGGGCAGTGACTCATGTCTGGCGCGAGCCTGCAGAGGGCGGCTGAGGCTGGGCCATGGTTTCCCTGACGGGCCTTGCGGTGAGCCCTGGCAGGAGGTCCGGGCCCTGTACCAGCATCCTCTGATTCCCACCGAGGGAGGGCCCAGGGGCCTTATTTACAGGTTTGCATTGGGGACACCACAGAGGCCTGCACGTGGATGGCCTGGGGGAGGCCCCTACCTGGGCTGTGTCCTGGGGAGGGGAGGGGCCAGCTGTGGCACGTGGCCTCCCCACCGTGGCTGGTGTGGCTCTTCCACGTAACCAACCTGCCCTGAAGTCCCCAGAGCACAGTCTCTGCTGGGCCTTGTGACACACGTGTTCCACAGGCTCCTGTACTCAGCAGACGCCCTTGGAGCCAGGAGCTGGCCCTGTGTTGGGGGCTGGACCCAGCCTCAGAAGCCCCCTTGTGCAGTTCAGGAGACGATGCACAGCTGCTACCAGAATGTGCAGGGAACTCCTTGGGGGTTTCCAAACATTATGGGAACATAGGGGAAAAGATAAGTCAGGGAGGGCTTCCTGGAGGCAGTTGCTTCTCGATGGCTCATTGGTACTTGAACATTTATGGAGCAGACACAGGTCTTATCTTCATTTATTCCTCCCAACAACTTGGAGGTTGGAGTTCCCGTCTCCTTTCACAGATGACAGAAGCACAGACAGGTTGAGGAGCTGACCCAATGTCACCCAGCGAACATGTGCTCCGACTCCAAAGTCTCTCTGACCACTCTGCCACAGCGCTTCCTGGAAGGGTTCTGTGTGGGGCACGGGGGTGCCTGCCCCGAGGCTCCACACTCTGGGGTAGCCAGAAGTGTGGAGAGCTAATTAAGCCTGAGCCAAGCTGAGCAGCTGGCTCGCCCTATGAGCCACAGAACACATCTGTGTTGTGTCTGAGATGTGAATGTAGAGGGAGTGGGGAGACGCGGAAGACCTGAGTCAGGCCTTGCATCACCACGGGAGTGTGCGGGGTGGGGTGGGGGGAGCGGGAGAGACGCCCTGTCCCGAGACTCAGCTTCCCGCGGGTGGGTGGTGACGGGAGGACCCTCTGAGTCATGACCACAGGTCACGGTGTCAGCGCCCTGCCCCTGGCTGTGCTGAATGACCCAGGGAACTGGACGGTGTGAGAGGAGAGACACAGAGGGAGAGGTCTTCCATCTGCCGGCTCACTCCCCAGATGGCTGCAATGGTCAGGGTGCAGCCAGGAGCCCGGAGCTTCATCCAGGTCTCCCACGTGGATGCAGGGCCCAAGCACTTGGACCATCTTCCGCTGCTTTCCAGCCATTAGCAAGGAGCGGGATGGGAAGTGGAGCAGCCGGGACCCGAACCATCGCAGCGTAGGATGCTGGCAGTGCAGGCCGTGGCTTACCCGGCTTCGCCACAGCACCGGCCCCTCCCTGCAGGCCTTCTGCTACCTCCCCCCTGGAAGTCCACGAGGCCTCATGGCCAGCGCTCTGTCCTGCCGAGATCCACCACTGCAGCCAGCTGGTGTCACTCCTGCTCTGGGCACCACGCTTGCAGGGTGTGAGTCAGGGTGCAGAGGCGGCGAGAGAGGGGCCCGAGGCGTGGTGCGAGGCGTGGTGCGAGGCGTGGCGCCTGAGGTCCCCGGCCTGGCTCTGCCCTGGGCTCGGGGAGTGCAGGGCTCGCAGACTGCCTTCTCCGCGTCCGTCTGCCTCTTCTGCTCCCCAGGACACGCACTGTGTACCCGGCAAACACTCGTCTGGAGGGAGCCCCGTGTGGGCGTAGGAGGCCTGGGCTCAGCTCTAGTGTAGCCAGCTCGGGGCACGGGGCCCTCGGTTAGCCCCAGGTCCTCATCTTTAAGTCGCTGTGACAGCCCCTCCCCTGCTGTGGAGGAGCAGCCCCCGAGGCCTCTGGGGCCCAGAGCTGAGTCAGAGCAGGCTTGGCCTGGTGAGCTCAGACCCCGGAGAAGTGGCCAGGTGCTGTGGCACAGGGAGATGCTCACAGAGCTGGCCACTGAGGCTTCTTCGTGGTGGGGGGCACTGGCACTGGGGTAGATGGTTAGGAACCGACCATGGCGTCGGCACACCTGGCTCAGACCCCTGGCTCATGCACTCTGTGGCTTCCTTGCCTCGGCTTCCTCATCTGTATAATGGGCCAAGACCTCACTTGCTTCCAGCGGTTGCCCCCGGGGAGGACGTGCAGATTCTCAGCGAGCCCAGCAGGGTGCTGACCTTCAGTCTGCCGGATGCCTGGGACCTGCTGGTGCTTACGACTCGGTTTCCCCATCCCTGGGCTACTACTTCGGGATGTGGAGAGTTCGTCCTGCCAGAGAACAGAGGGAAGCGTGTGTCTGCAGAGGGATCAGCAGGTGCTGAGGTTCAGAGTTTTTCCCTGGGAGCCACTCTGAGTGGAGCCACAGCATCTTCCACGCAGAAGCCCCTGGGGGAAGGCGTGCAGCTGGGCCATGCCCTGTGCAGTTAGAGCTCGGCAGGGGGACACGGGCCCGAGGCTCCAGGGGTCATGGGGAGGGGTATGGACAAGGCCGTCCTGGCACAGGGACACAGCCAGGCTCCCCCCACATCGTCAGCCAGGCTGTGTGGGCCCCGAGCCCCGGCTGCCCCGTCGCTAGCACTCTCCTGTGCCCTGCTGCAGGGAGGCGCACCTGCCCCTGAAGGGCCGGTACGGAGTCCCCGGCGGTGACCTCGCTCAGCACCTGCGACTTTAGGCTCTGGGACACAGCGGTGGGTGCCCGAGGCAGGCAGAAATCCCCGCCCTGCTGGGTTTCATGTCCTGGGGAAGGCAGGCAGAGGGCGTAACCTTGAGTGTCCTGCTTTCCAAGCAAAGTCAGAAGGAGGTGGGCGAGGGAGTGATGGGGAGACCAGGGAGGCCTGAGGAGGGGGCCGGCGAGCAGAGCTGAGGATAAAGCGAAGGAGGGTGGTGGCCGGCCCCCGCAACAAGTGCCTCCTACCCTTCCAACAAACAGTTGGTGCCCGAGAGCCTGGTGGTGAAAACGCATACAGTCGGTGCCCGAGAGCCTGGTGGTGAGAGCCCACACAGTCGGTGCCCGAGAGCCTGGTGCCCTAGAGCTTGGTGGTGAGAGCCCACACAGTCGGTACAGTCGGGGCTGTAGAGCCTGGTGTTGAGAGCCCGTACAGTAGGTGCCTGAGAGCCGCTGGTGGTGAGAGCCTGGGTTATTTACGGCCGCAGAAGCCTGAAGACCAGGGCCAGAACAAAGCGAGCACACGGAGGCCAAGGGTCGCTGTTGTGGCAGAGGCCACTGAGGCCGACAGAGGGCTGCGGCCGCAGACTGAGGCTGGGAGAGGCTGGCCTGAGGTCGCGCGGCTGGCTGGCTGGCTGGCGTCCCACGCAGCAGCTGAGCCGCGCCTGTCTCTGCAGGAATGCTCGCCCTACGCGGCTCACCTGTACGACGCCGAGGACCCGTCCACGCCGCTGCGGACGCTGCCGGGGCTCTGCCAGGACTACTGCCTGGACATGTGGCACACCTGCCGGGGCCTCTTCCGCCACCTGTCGCCTGACCGCGAGCTCTGGGCGCTGGAGGGCAACCGGGCCAAGTTCTGCCGCTACCTGTCCCTGGACGACGTGGACTACTGCTTCCCGCGCCTGCTGGTCAACCAGAACCTCAACTCCAACCTGGGCCGCGTGGTGGCCGACGCCCGGGGCTGCCTGCAGCTCTGCCTGGAGGAGGTGGCCAACGGGCTGCGCAACCCCGTGGCCATGGTGCACGCGGGGGACGGCAGCCACCGCTTCTTCGTGGCCGAGCAGGTGGGGCTGGTGTGGGCCTACCTGCCGCACGGCGCGCGCCTCGAGAAGCCCTTCCTGAACGTCAGCCGAGCGGTGCTCACCTCGCCCTGGGAGGGGGACGAGCGGGGCTTCCTGGGCCTCGCCTTCCACCCCCGCTTCCGGCTCACGGGCAAGCTGTACGTGTACTACTCGGTGGGCGTGGACTTCCGCGAATGGATCCGCATCAGCGAGTTCCGGATCTCCGAAGACGACGAGAATGCCGTGGACCACAGCTCCGAGAGGTGACTTCCGGTCAGGCGAGGCCGGGGAGGCGGGGCTGAGACTGGCGGGGGTCACGGTTTGCCACCACTTCCTGTCCTGTTGGTCAGTAGTGTGAGTGTCCACCAGCCCTGTGGGGGACCAGGGACGCACTGGGGACGGTTTTGCAAAATGGGCATCCCACAGGGTGGCGTCGCAACCCCTCTGCCCGGCCCCAGGGCCTGGGTTCCGTTCCCAAATGCCTGCAACGGCTGGGGTTGGGCCAGGACCAAAGCCAGGAGCTGGGAGCACAGTGCAGGTCTCCCACGTAGGCGGCAGGAACCCCGGACCTGAGCCATCGCTGCTGCTCCCAGGGTCAGCGCTAGCAGCAGGCTGGGGTCAGGAGCCGGGTCGGGCATCGATCCCGGGCGCTCTGACGTGGGCCGTGTTGGATGCGGGCGACTTCAGCACTGGGCTAAATGCCCACCCCCGGTTCGTTTTATTTGATTCTCAGAAAACCCGGTGAGGTTGGAAGTGACCCGTTATGTCACGCAGATGGGAAGCGACAAAACGAACCATAGTCTGTCTCCCAAGCCCACCAACTGCCCCCTCCCCCGCTCCACCTCCTTTGGCCCAAACACACTGCTCTTGGGCCTCACGTAAGCTTGTCCCACCTAAGTCCTTCTGGGTCTGCTTCCTGTTCCCGGAGTTTCCCAGTTCCCGTGCTCTGTGTATTATTCACGCCAGAAGCAGAGAGGGAGACGGGGAGAAGTACCATCTCCGTCTCGTCTCCCATCCGGTCTCCTGCCAGCGCCATCTGCAGGATGCAGCTAGGGCCAAGGAGCACAGGAAATGCAGTCGGCAGGAGTTACAGAGAGGCAGAGGCACAGAGAGAGAGGTCTTCCATCCGCTGGTTCACTCCCCAGATGGCCGCAATGGCCAGAGCTGCGCCGATCCGAAGCCAGGAGCCAGGAGCTTCTTCTGGGTCTCCCATGCAGGTGCAGGGGCCCAAGGACTTGGGCCATCCTCCACTGCTTTCCCAGGCTGTAGCAGGGAGCTGGATCAGAAGTGGAGCAGGCAACTCAAACCAGCGCCCATATGGGATGCCGGCAGCGCGGTGGAGGCTTTACCCGCTACGCCACAGCGCCGGCCCCGAGAGAGGGGAGGTTTCATGCTGGGAACTTGTTGTGCGGTTTTGGCTTCATGTACTTCCAGCTGAGATGATTATAGATTGATCTGCCTTTAGGATAATCCTGGAGATTGAGGAACCAGCCTCGAACCACAACGGAGGCCAGCTGCTCTTCGGGGACGATGGGTACCTCTACATCTTCACCGGAGACGGCGGGATGGCCGGCGACCCCTTTGGAAAGTTCGGAAATGCCCAAAACAAGTATGTCCGGCTTTGGGTTGGCTGCCAGCTTGGTGTGCCTGTGCCTAGGGCTTCCTGCCATTCTGCCAGGGGAGCTTCTCCTTGGCTGTGAAGTGTGGGGCAGTGGGAGGGCCTTCGGGTCCCAGCTCAACCTGGGGACCCCATCAGTTAGAGCGGAACACAAGTCATCTCCCAGGGGAGACTGGTCGTGAGGCGTCGAGGCGTCACGGCGCTGGTCAGGCCCAGAGGCCCCTCGTCAGCGCTGCGAAGTGGCACTAGCAGGCAGGAAGGGGTTCTCTCCAAGATCAGGTCTGCGGGAGCCCGCGGGAGGGAAGGGGCGCTCCCTGGACCGGTGGGAGCGGGCTGGTTGCAGCGGGCTCATGCGGGCAGCAGGGATGATCCAGATGTTGAGAGGTAACTTGCTCTCATTTGCACACTTCCCGCCCGGAGCGCAGGCCTGCCCTCATTCCCCTGCGCGCACACACACACACACACACACAGCCCTGTGACCATAAACAAGGACATTTGGGACTCTCAAGTCAGCCTCCTCCGTTGCCCTCGCCAAAATGACAAACGCTTCCTCAGCCCAGCAAATAAAAATAGCGCGTGCGATGGTGATTACAGTAATTAAAGCACTCACCATGTGTGCCTTGTGCTCACACATGTGCCAGCCTAAGAGTCAGCCCGGCTTGCTCATGTTTGGGATGTGTTTGGGGAGGAAGTTGAGAAAATAGAAATTACGGGTTTGTGGATAATTGGGCAGAACTCCAAAACATTATTTTGCTGTTCTGAGTTCTGCCGAGCGGCGTGTGGGCCCCGGGTGTGATCTATAGTGCGGCGCGCAGCAGCCTGGATCCCAGGGGGAGCTCACAGGGAAGCCAGCGGCCGCCAGGAGGGATTAAGCACGAGACATCTGTTACTGGGTGGGAGCGTTTCAGCGCCAGGAGAGAGGATGCCTGCTCCGTGTCTCTGCTGATACGGGAAACACTTGGGTGCTCGTGTGGTGTGAGGGTGCCCCGTGGTGTCCGTAGGCTGGGGGGAGGAGACTTGAGGAGGGACATCGATGCTTTTTTAAAAAGTGCTTAAAGTTGATTTGAAAAGCAGAGTGATGGAGAGAGAGGCAGAGAGACAAAGAGACCTTCCAAACTCTTGTTCACTCCCTAACCGTCTGTGACAGCCAGGGCTAGGCCAGGCCAAAGCCAGGAGCCAGGAACTCCATGCAGGTCTCCCACGTGAGTGGCAGGGACCCAGATTTCTTGAGCCATCACTGCTGCCTCCTAGGTGAATTACCAGGAAGCTGCACCAGAAGTGGAGCTGGGGCTGGTCCTAGGCATTCTGATGCAGGCATCCCGAGCTCGGGCTTAATCCACTGGCACACCACGCCTGCCCCAGGAGTGATGTGCTTAACAGATGTGTCCAGAACCACAGCTGGGGGCAGGAGTTGTGGCGCAGCAGGTTAAGCTGCCGCCTGTAACACCAACACCCCAGATCAGCGCCAGTTCGAGTCCCACCTGCTCCACTTCTGATCCAGCTCCCTGCTAAGGTGCCTGGGAAAGCAGCCAAAGATGGCACCACCCACATGGGAGACCTGGATGGGGTTCCAGGCTCCTGGCTCCAGCCATCTGGGGAGTGAGCCAGTGGATGAAAGATCTCTCTCTCTCTGCAACCTTGACTTTCAAATAAATAAATCTTAAAAAAAATAAAAAATAAAAAAGAACCACAGATGGAAAGGGCATGTCCTCGCCATAGGATCTTCAAGCACAGTATGGGTTTTTGTCATGTGACCAAAGGAACCAAAAGCAATTCACCCCCTCCCCCACCTCTGCCAGCTGCCTTGAGGCAGGGATGGGCCCTGGCTCTCTCCCCCAACTCCTAGCCTTCACCTGCACTCACCGGTCCCTGGGCACCTACTGTGTGCCAGGCCTCGAGTCGGATACTGGAGGAACAGAGATATGAGTCCAATTTTTAGTGGGATTTTCGCCCCGCAGGACAGCCTTGTACACATGTAGAACGGAGCAGGGGCCCCCCTACCCTTACTCTGAGCCCCGGGGATGCCCTACGTGTGTTGTGGGAAGGAGCTGCCCGGCTGGACCCTACCATCTACCTCCATGATGGCACCTGGGCACCTTGTGCGACCTGAGCTCGCCGCCCTGGCCGGGGGTGGGGGTCGCCATAGTTCCCGCCTTCCTGGAAGGTTCGGCCAGAGCTTGGGACGGGGCCTGGCACCCCGTCATGAACGCTGAATGAGCGCGGTTACCGAGCTGTAAGGGGCGCGGGCCTCTGGGGCCAGAGCCAAGGCTGGCCCGCACCTGCCCGCACCCGCCCCGCGGGGCCCGTGCGCTCCCAGCGACCGCAGCGGCGCCCTGTCCCGTCCACCGCAGGTCGGCGCTGCTGGGTAAGGTCCTGCGCATCGACGTGGACCGCAACGAGCGCGGCCCGCTCTACCGCATCCCGCCCGACAACCCGTTCGTGGGCGACCCCGCCGCGCGGCCCGAGGTCTACGCCCTGGGCGTGCGCAACATGTGGCGCTGCTCCTTCGACCGCGGCGACCCGACGTCGGGCGCGGGCCGCGGGCGCCTCTTCTGCGGCGACGTGGGCCAGAACAAGTTCGAGGAGGTGGACCTGGTGGAGCGCGGCCGCAACTACGGCTGGCGCGCGCGCGAGGGCTTCGAGTGCTACGACCGCAAGCTGTGCGCCAACGCCTCGCTCGGTGACCGCCCGCGCCCCGCGCCCCCGCCCCCGAGTCCGTGCCCACACCACGGGCTGTGCGCCTCACCTGCGCCCCCACGCGGAACCTCCCCACACCCGGGGCGCCCCTCCGGTGACCACACGCGCCCTTGTTCCCAGGACGCGGGGCCGGGCTGAAGCAGCCCCGGGCTCACCCCGTGTCTCTCGCCCGCACAGACGACGTGCTGCCCATCTTCGCCTACCCGCACAAGCTGGGCAAGTCCGTCACGGGGGGCTACGTGTACCGCGGCTGCGAGTACCCCAACCTCAACGGCCTCTACATTTTTGGTGATTTCATGAGCGGGTAAGTGGCAGGCGGGGGTGGGGGGAGCTTCACCCCCCAGCTGCGGCTGCTGGCTCCCCAGGACTGTGGTAGAAAGAAGGGAGTGTCCAGGTGTGGCTGGGCAGGCCTCTTCCAGGGAGGAAGTGGCAGACAGGCCCCCACCCGCCTTGTCTGGCTGCCTGGGGCGTCCATGGTGTTGGCACAACTTGTGACCAAAGTGCAGGTGCCCTCTCCCGGGACCCCCAGGCTCTGGGCCCAGTGTCTTTTTTGATGGCAGGGACAGAGCTGGAACCAGAGGCCAGGACCGGTCACTGCACCAGCTGCAGGCCCAGAGCCCTGCCCACCCTGAGCCAGCCAGGGCCACAGGGAGCGTGGTACCGGCCCCCTGACATAGACTGGGAAACTGAGGCCAGAGAAGGCAGTGGCCCATGCATGGCCATGCTGCTGGCAAGAGGGCGTGCTGGCCAGGCCCGACCATTGTGGCCTGTGAAGGCTCACTGATTCCAGGGCCCTGGAGGGGTGGGGTGGGGGGAGTCACCCCTCCTGCAATGGAATTTCGAGGGGAGATCAAACCTACAGAACCTGCAGTGAGCCAGGCTCTGTCCTAAGGGGCGCTCCGACCCGCAAGGTGTGGAAGAGGAAGCTGAGATGGGGAAGCTGAGATGGGGCACAGGATACCGAGGCCTGGCACCTGCTTTAAAGGGCAGGCTCAGGCCTTGGCCTGGATCCGAGCGAGTCCTGGACCCACCTGGCCAGGGGAACTCGTGCTGCACTGTCTCATCTGTAAAGTGGGACCGGTGGTCCCTACGTCTGAGCCGGTCCCACCCACCCAGCCCCTGCTGTCTCTCGGTGGGTGGCCGCTCTTCACTCTCCCCACCCCAGCCTCTCTGCAGGAAGGCAGCTGAATGGAGGGGGGGCCGTCCAGGGAAGAAATGAGGGCGCCTGGGCCGACAGGGAATCCCACCTCTCTGGTGTGTTCAGAACGTCTGCAGACGGGGCGCAGGGCTGTGCCCGGCTCTGCCCCTTCCATGGGCTGTCCTCTGGCCCTCGGCCTCTAGACGAGGCCTCTCTTCTTATGCCTGACTCCTCCCACCCCCGTCCTTGCAGGGAGCACACATGTCAACCTGACCTCAGCTCCCGAGCCCTCTGCTGGGTCAGGCTTTGTGCCAGCGCCAGGGCCACAGAGGTCAGGAGCACTTTGTGCCTGAGTCGAGGAGACAGACCCACGTGCCACCTGCTGAAGTGTTTCTTAGCCTGTGCACAGTGCTGGGAGCCCAGCGTGGGGCAGTCAGGGAGGGCTTCACAGAGGAGGAACTGAGCACGGCCTGGCAGTGTTGGCCTGTGATTGACAAGCAAGATTAGCATATTCTGCAGCTACCCCAGCTCCAGCCCACTCTCCAGTGGAGGATGTGCCAGCTGCCGGCCACCGACCATGGTGGGTTCTCTTACTGAAGCCAGCTCTGGAAAGTTCCATTGCTGCCAGTCAGGGGGCTGAGTGGTGCTGAGGGGCAGGAGTCAGGCTGGCCGTGTGCACCCCGTGTGTCTCTGGTTAGTCACCGGCAGAGACCGTGCTCAGAGCCAGCCTGGTGGGTGGACAGGCCTTGCCACCATGCAGGGCCCCATGCCTGGAGGTGCTTGATGCTCATCTGAACCCATCTTGAAATTCTCAATCTTTCTGGAACAAGGGGCCTCGTGCCCTGGACCCTGCAAAGTGAGTGTGGTCTCCGGGGCACGGAGGAGTGGGTGGATGGACAGATGGACAGTCAGGTTGGTGGGGGCGCCCCCTGCGCGCCACACCCATGGACCCCACAGCTCCCGCTCCTCTGCAGACGTCTGATGTCCCTGCGAGAGGATGAGGGGACAGGCCAGTGGCAGTACAGTGAGATCTGCATGGGTCGTGGCCAGACCTGCGCCTTCCCGGGCCTCATCAACAACTACTACCCACACATCATCTCCTTCGCCGAGGACGAGGCCGGTGAGCGCCCTGGAGACCTGTCCATCACGGCTGGCCCCTCCCCCAGGCCCAGAGGAGGCAGCATCTGGGGCCTGAAATGACTTCTTCACTGGGGAGGGAGGCGTTGGGTGGGCTCCCTCCCCGGGTGGGCTCCCTCCCCCGCCCCTCTGAGCCTCTGCTTCCTCACTTGCCTCTCCTCCCGGCTGCTCCCTGGGCAGGGGTCTGGACAAGAGGGATGACCTGAGTCAGGGTCTCCCGCAGTCAGTGGTAATGCAGGCGGGAGGGGGAAGGCCTCCCCAGAGACCTCCACCGGCCCTGGGTTCCTGATGGCCAAGGTTTGGTCGCAGTCCTGGGTCCTTCCCAGTGCAGGGTGGGGGTGGGAGGGCCACACAGGCCAGATCCGGCTCCAGCCTCCTGCCTTTGTCTCAGCCCTGGGATTGTTCCCAACAAAAGCTGGGGGCCCCAGGCAGGCCCCGTGGATGCTTGGCAGGGTTACTAGGCAACCCCCCAGCGGGGGAGGGGGCCGCTTGGAAGGGCTGCGGCTGGGAAGCCTTTGTGGAGCCGACCCCCTTCAGAATCTGAAATCCCCAAGGAGCGGCCCAGCCCCCACTGCCACCCCAGCCCGCTGGGCCCTTGAATGCCCTTTCTTGTGGTCAGCAGGGGGCTAATGTGTTTGGAAGCAGAGGTGCTGGTCCCCCACTGACCCAGCCTGGAAGGGAGCTGCAGCTCCCCCGCCTGGGGAGAGCACTGGGGTCCGGCTCTGGCTCCCGCCACCCTAGCTGATCCCTGCAGATTGCCAGACCAGGGCCTCGCTGCCCCGTGGGCTCTGTGCCTGCGGGGTGGGGTGCGGTGTGGGGGGAGCCTTCCCTGCACTTGCATAGCACTGGGGGCCGTGGCCCCCAGCAGACTGGAGCTGGAAGGGGCCTGGATCTGCCTGGTCCCACCTGAGCACTTTACAGGCAGGAGACTGAGGCCGGCTGCTGTGCCCAGTTAGGGCCCTGTGCCCAGGCTGGCCCCGGGGGGCTGCCCAGAGCAGCACCTTGAAGTTGGCTGGCTGGACGGAGGTGGCGGAGAAGGGCATTTGGGGTTGAGCGAGCGGCACGTGCCGGGAGCCCCAGATCTCCACTGCACCCCAGTGCCGGCCCCTGTCTTCTCGACTAACAGTTGGGAATCGCGAAGCCCACTTCCTGGCGGGGTAGGAAGAGGGCGGGGAGAGAGCAGGGAGGACCAGCCTTGGTGCTTCTGGGCACCAACGTTTTCCCCACAGCCCTGAGCAGGGGACAAATGGGTTACTCAGGTCTGCGGGGATGCCCTGGGGTTACCACTAGAGACCCCCCCCCCCATGCCTGGGAGGTGCCGGCTGCTCCGTGGGGACAGGCCTTGGCCTCGCAGCTTGGGCAGCGCCAGCTCCCATGGTGGCAAAGACAACAGCTATCACTGATGGGGCCACACTGTTAAAGGCCCCATGGGTGCGTCCATTGTAAAGATGAGGCAGTTGAGGCTCGGAGAACCACCAGGAAGCCATCCGCGGTGAAGCCGGTCACCCGCATTTGTGCCCAGGGGAGTGTGGCCTCGGCTCTGAGACCCAGGCAGGGGCCAGTCCTGGGGGGCTGGGTCACCAGGCAGAGCGACCCACGGCCAGGCAAGGCTGCTGAGAGTCCCCTGGGTGGCATGGGTGCCTCGGGCAGCCCCAGTCTCTGGGCCTGCTCAGTGCCTTACCTGGTGGCTTCCTGAGGCTGGGGTGCGTCTGGGAACCTGGGGGAGCTGGGGCAGTGGGGGTGGCTGGGACCATCCTCCTAGCAGCCTTCTCACTGTCGCCTGCTCGTTGTTCAAAGGGGAGCTGTACTTCATGTCGACCGGCGTGCCCAGTGCCACAGCCGCCCGGGGGGTCATCTACAAAGTCATCGACCCCTCCAGGTGAGTCCAGCTGCTGCCACTGCCAGGAGCACACCCCTCCCTTACCTCGTCTCCTCCCTGCCACAGCCCACGACAGAGATCACTAATAGCCCCATATTTCAGATGTGAACACTGAGGCCCAGAGAGGAGAGAGAGCTCACCAAGCTGGTACCATTGGTGAGGGGTGAATTCAAACCCGCATCGGCCTGCCTTAAAGGGCAGTGTTCTGCAGAAGATCCCCGTGGGGCCATGATCATGGCCTTGACCCAGCAGTCTTGTCTGGCCCACTCCCCTACATCTTTCCACTTTCCTTCTGTCTGGTGTGCCCCTCACTCCTCACTTCTGGAGGGACCCATCCCCTGCACCCCTGGACCCTGGCTTGCCTCTGAGATGCCTCCCGGACCCCTGACCCCCTCGTGTGCCCCGCGATGTGACCACAGTGGCCCCTCAGACCCTCCCTGGCTCCCTTGCCTCTGTCAGGTGCAAGGCCTCTAAGCAGCAGTGTCGGGTTAAGGGCCAGGCTGTGTTCTGACTCCTTCCACTTTGATTCTCAGGGGCCCGTTTTCCAGAAGTGGACATGGGTCATAAGATATAGTCAGGGGCGGGACCCCTGGGAGGGCCAGAGCCAGAGCTAGGTCCAGCCAGAGGCTCCAGGCCTGCCCTGCCCTCCTGGACGTGTGGTGCTGCCCAGGGCGCCTTAGGCCCGGCCTCCCAGCCCCTCCCCCGACCCATTTCCATTGGGCCCCTGCTGGGCCCCTTTGGGCACTCCGGCCACTCTAAGCCCCTGCACTGTACCCACCTGGTCTGGGAGACCCTTCACCTCTGGAATGGCCCAGGGCAGAGTCCTGCACACGCGTCCCCCGGGGGTCTCCCGGCTTCCCCAGCAGTCTGTGCTTGGGGGCTCACACCTTGTGCTCAGCTCGGGAGGGAGCCCGAGCGGCCGCCCAGGTTTGGCATCCTGGGTGGGTCCCCGATGTGTTGTTTCCCCAGCCTGTGGGACACATGAGGGCCGGAAGACCCCCGAAACCCCTGTTGTGCTGAAAGACGTTGTGTTTAAATTGGAGAACAGCTCTAGATTCACGGCAAAGTCGCCAGGGGGCGCCCCGTCGCCCACACGCCCTCGGCCTCCCTCAACCAGCGTGCCCTCCTGCTGGCTTCTTACCCATCCCAGTCCCTCCATCGCCAGGAACTGCGCTTGGAGCTTTGCTCTTAACCAAGCCCTCGCCCACGTATCTCGGGATCTGTCTAGTGGGTCCTTACTGTGCCTTTTCTCTTCCAGGTCTCCTCCTGGCCCCCGGGGACAGGTGTCATCCTGTCTTTAGCTTCCTCTGCTCTCTCTCTGGGACAGCTCGGGCTTTCCTTGTTCACCACACTTTTTTTTTTTTTTTTAAGATTTATTTATCTGAGAGGCAGAGTTACAGACAGAGAGAGGGGGAGAGAGAGAGAGAGAGAGAGAGAGAGAGAGAAAGGACTTCCATCTGCTGGTTCACTCCCTAAATGGCCACAACGGCCAGAGCTGGGCTGATCTGAAGCCAGGAGCCGGGAGCTTCCTCTGGGTCTCCCATGTGGGTGCAGGGGCCCAAGGACCTGGGCCATCTTCCACTGCTTTTCCAGGCCACAGCAGGGAGCTGGATCGGAAGTGGAGCAGTTAGAATATGAACCAGTGTCCATTTGGGATGCCAGCACCACAGGTGGAGGCTTAGCCTTCTACGTCCCATCGCTGGCCCCGCACTTTAATTTTTTACAAAAAGAAAGACGCGTCTAATTACTGACGTGGTTTTAACAAGAGAGGTGTAAGCTCTTCGTCCTGCCGCCCCTGTGGCCTGGCGTCCCCGGGGTCCCACCTGTCTTCCTCTGTGTGGAGCCAGGGTGCACACAGGAACTTGGTCTTAGCGCGTTTGTCCTGGTTTTGTGTAAGCCCTTCCACATTGCCGCGTCACCCTCAGGAGGGTCACTGGCTGGCTGTGTGGATCCCGCTGAGTCACGCTCCCCCAGTGGTCTTGCCCGTCCTGTGGAATTTGAGGCGGTCTCCAGTTCTAACCAGACCGCTCCTCTGCGGAGAGCCCCGTGGTCTGAGCCCCATGTCCGCACCCACTCTGGCTTCTCATGACCTGCTCCTGGCTCCTTGCCTTTCTGCTCTCTCCCTGCTCTGTCTGTGTATTGTCTGGGCGTTGTGGGGGAGACGAGATCTATTGAATCCTGCCCAAGGCCCTGTGGCCAGCAGGAGCCAGGAGTGGGCGTCGGCTCCCTCGCTGCCTCCTCTTCTCCTACTCCTCGTTCTTCTCTTTCGGAGGGAAAACACACCCTTCCATCCACACGTGCGGCACAGAGGCCTCACTGAAGAGAAAAAACGCGCAGAGGGGGCAGGCCCCGCCCACGCATAACCGCCTGGACACTTTTTGGGGTGACTCCTACGCTTTGCTCAGCAAAGGTTTTCTCTGCAATTTCCTTAGCGAACAGCCCCCTGCCTGGTCTGTGTGGGTGTGATGTGGGGTCAGAGCCGGCAAAACCCGGCCCTTCCTCCAGCTCTGGGCGGCGCAGGCGCCTGGCTGGGCTCCTTCGGCCGCCGTCCCTCCTGGTTCGTCCCCTTCTGCCAGCCCGGCTTGGAGGCCCCCGCGTGTCATGTGGCCGCGTCCCACCTCGTGCTGACGGAGCCCCATTGAAGTGTGGGCCCATGCAGGGCGGTCCCAGAACAGGACCGGTCTCATTCAAAGAGTCACAGATCCACAGCCAAAAACTAATTAAAATGGGATTCCATTCCTTCCTTGTGCGTCGCAAAGATGTCAGAGGAGACCCAATTCACAGCCTGGCAACGGTTCTCAGCCTCCTTCCCTGGGACTTCTGGGCCCCGGAGCCCGCAGCTCTGCCCCCAGCCCCCACTTCAGCCTGGAGCTTGACTGAACCGTTCCCTGGTTCCTCCAGCCATGAGGGCCGCTCTGATTCTGCATCGCCAGCGATGCAGGAGCCAGAGCAGGCAGAGAGCCTCCTGCGAGGCCATGGAACCGGGCTGCAGCCCCTGGAGGAGAGAGACCGCACAGCACGGCCAGAGGACAGCGCTGTCCACGCAGCAGCTGCCCGGGCTCCTGTCCTGGGTTGGGCTCCTAGAACCCTGGGGGTGTGGAGAGCTCCAGGTCACGCTGCAGGCCTCACAGCAGGTGCTCAGTAAAGGGCCACCTGTTTCTTCCTGTCTGCACTGCCTGGCCTTCCCCCTCCCCGCCTCGCTGCTGGGGGAGGGAACAAACGCAAGGTGGACTCCCAGCCTGGCACTCATGACTTTCTGTGTGTCTTTGGCAGGCGGGCGCCACCTGGCAAGTGCCAGATCCAACCTGCCCAGGTGAAAGTGAGGAGCCGCCTCATCCCCTTTGTGCCCAAGGAGAGTAAGTGCCCGCCCAGGGGAGCCCTGTGGGGGAGGGGAGCCCCGCAGCTGGCCCTCGAGGCCTGCACCAAGCCTGGCTCTCGTTACACACTCGATTCCAGTGGGAAGAGCTTTAACTGATAGTGGATCTTATTTTAACTGGCCTCATTCCTTTTTCTTTTCTTGTTTTAGAGATTTATTTATTTGAAAGGCAGAGTTAACAGAGAGAGGAGGAGGAGAGAGAGAAAGAGAGAGAGCGATAGATCTTCCATCTGCTGGTCATTCCTGGCTGGGCCAGTCCAAAGTTAGGAGGCAGGAGCTCCATCCAGGTCTCCCCTGTGGGTGCAGGGACTCAAGGACTTGCACCACCTTCTGCTGCTTTCCCAGGCACATTAGCAGGGAGCTGGATAGGAAGTGGAGCAGCTGGGACTCGAACCAGCATCCATGTGGGATGCCAGCATCACAGGCAGTGACTTGACCCCTGGTACCACAGTGCAGGCCCCTTGGCCTCAGCTCCTTACACCAGGTGCAGGGATGGGGCTGTAGGGCTCCGAGGGAACACTGCAAGGCGAGGAGTGCCTGGTGCCAGAGGGTCTTCCTGGCGTTCTGGGGATGAGAAACAGGAAACCTCTGGGTGAGGACGAGGGAGAGGGCAGAGTTGCTAGGGGGTGGCCCTCGGGCTGGGCCCTCCAGAAGGGTCTTCCATTTTGCCAAAAGCATAGTGAAGAGGGAGGCAAGGGTGGGCAAGCAAAGGCTGGGAGGCTGGTGGGTCAGGTGAGGCCACAGGGACTGCTCGTGGGGTCTGGGGCCCGGGCTCGGTGGAAGGGGCTGCGCCTCTGGGCCCACACGAGGCAGGATCAAAGACCTGTGTTGCCCTAGCTTTTAAGGGGAGCAGGAACTCGCTCTCTCTAGCCATCGAGTATATGGCCGTGACCTGGGCTCTGACTGAGCCTGGGCCTGTCTTCTGGGGTTGTTACGTGCGGCCTCCCAGTGGAAAACGTTGGCAACTAGTTCGACATTCTAAAACCCAGCCTGTGGGCCAAGTGTGCTCGGCAAGACAGCTGGCAGGCTGGCTGTGTCTGGAGGAGGCTCTGGGCAGCTGGTGTTGGGGTGCAGGGCCCTGAGGAGGGGTGCCCGGGGCACAGGGAGGCTGGGGGAGGGATGAGCTCAGGGTCTCTGGAGCTGGTTCTAGCTGTTGCCAGCTTCTGGCTCGATGAGTGTCTCATTCACTCATTGAGCAGTTTCTGGCCCTGGCGTTTGTTCCCGGCACCGAAGCCAGACCAGGCCCCGTCCTGGAAGGGACAGAGAAGTCATTTAGTGCCCAGGCCTGGTGACAGAAATGTGTGCCGGGTCCCATGGGAAGGCACCAAGAGCAGTGTGAGACTGGGGCTGGGGTCGGGATTCCTGCAGACTGGAGTGGGGGGGTTGCACTCTGGGAGCAGCGAGGCAGCCCGGGAGCTTGAGGGGCTTTTCTGTGGAAGGAGTGGGGCCAGGACACCCTCCCCATGTCATGGTGCCCCCCAGCTTTGGCCTGCACTTGGCCTTGTACGGAGAGGCCCTTGCTGCACTCAGGGCTTTGCAAAATGGGACTAGCCCGGGTGGGTCAGGGGTTAAAGGGGTTTGGCCTGGGGGTGCTGAGTAGCCAGGGATGCAGTGGCCCCACCCCCACCCTGGAGCTGTCCTACCTCACAATGCACCTGCCTGGAGTGGGGCTGGACACAGCACGGTGTCTCCTGTAGGCTGGGGTTTATCTTCCAACTGAGGCCAACCTGCACCCTGCCTGTCCCCACATCCTGCAGGGACAAGGGGAATGACCCCCAGTCAGCTCCCCAGCACCTGTGGTGGGGCAGGGGGCTCGATCAGTGTGGGCCATGCCATGCACCCAGAAAGCTCACACTCAGCCCACTGTGACGGCAGGCGGGGCCAGCAGCCTTGGGAGACTGGAGGAGAGGGTCACCCAGACAAGCAGTCCCAGGAGGATTGGGTTCTGTTCTGCCTGTCCCTGACTGCCTTAGACCCCGGTCCCACCCTCACCCCCAAAACCAGGGACTGGAAGCAGAGAGGCCTCCCTGGCTCTTAGATGCCTCCCGGTCTGGGTCTTCTCTCCTCCCAGTCTGGGCACTCCCGGGAGGGCACGGCTCGCGGAGACCCCACAGCAGACTGGCACAAGGCAGCTGCAGCGAGGGCTGCCTGAGACCCGGCTCGAGCTGGTGCCCCCAGAGGCACCCAGGGACTTGAGTCCAGCAAAGCACAGACGGAGGGCATTTTTCCTGGGCTGCCTGCTCTGCCAGGCGCCCGGCTGGAGGGCGGGCTGGAGGGCGGGCTGGGCTGGGGCGGCTGGGAGCCCCCTGACCCTCTGCTCTTTCTCTGCAGAGTTCATCCGGACCACGGAGAGCACCCCGCGCCCCACGTTGCGCCCCACGGCAAACACGTCCACCAAGGCACCGCGCCGCAGCCGCCCTACGGCTGCCCCGCCCGCCCCCACCCCGCGGCCGGCCAGGCCCACTCGGCGTCCAGGGGGCCGGAGGGGCGGTGGGCGGCGGCGGGGGCGGCCGAGCACGGCGGTCCCGGAGCCCTCGAACGGCGCGGTGCGCCTGGTGCGGCCTGCAGGCCTGGGCCCTGGGCGCGGGCGCGTGGAGGTGTTCGCGGGCGGCCGCTGGGGGACGGTGTGCGACGACGCGTGGGACGCCAAGGCGGCCGCTGTGGTGTGTCGCCAGCTGGGCTTTGCACACGCCGTGCGCGCCGCCAAGCGCGCAGAGTTCGGCGAGGGCCGCGCCCTGCCCATCTTGCTGGATGACGTGCGCTGCACGGGCAGTGAACGCAACCTGCTGGAGTGCGCGCACGCCGGCGTGGGCACACACAACTGCGACCACCAGGAGGACGCGGGCGTCGAGTGCAGCCGCCAGGACCCCGACCTGTAGGCCTGCCTCCGCCGCCCCCCAGCGCGCGCGTGTGCAGTGCGTGCGCACGAGCCTGGGGTCAGGGCGGCCGTGGCTGAGGAGGTGGCCATCTGTGATGCTGTCCAGCGGACCCGCGTGAGGTGTGTGCGGTGCGCGTGTGTCCTCCGTGTATCCCTGCCCCCAGGCGTCCTCCTGCGGTCGTGACGCTGGGTGTGCTGCGGTGCGCGTGGCCTGTGAAAGTGGTGCGTGGGTGAGAAGGGCTCATTTTTAAATGCAAGTGCTGCAAACAGCAGCAACACGCATTCTGGTCGTGGCACCCCGAGGATAAAGGACGGCCACCCTCCGAGGGCAGAAATGGCTCATGGCTGCCTCAATACAGCGACAGGCCCAGGAAGGGGACCAACCTGCTCAGCCCGAGGCTGGAGTGGGAGGTGCCAGACCGGCTGGGAGGGGCGTGGCCTGAGGATCAGGGTCCGGAGATCGGCGCAGTGGGAGGCCTCCCGGAGCCTGACACATCCAGGGTGGTCCCCACCCGGCCGCCCGGGAGGAAGGCAGCCCCTATGCTGGGGAAGCCTCCTGCTGACATCCGACCTCGTCCTGGTCCCCAGCCCATGTGGGTGCCCCGGGGCGGGTGCTGGGCCGCCTCCGGCTCCAAGGCCTGACTCCTGCTGGCGGGCAGAAGCCACTGGATCTCTAGTGAGCAGCTGGGCTGAGACCTCCTGGACCGCATCTGTCACCTCCACCCCCATCCCGGCTCTGTGAGATCCCAGGGGACCCTCATTCCTCCGGCCCCACCTCAGGGCTGACCAGGCTTCGGGGCAGAGACTTTGCGACAACATGTCTGTTCACCACCCCCATTCTGTTGCTTCTTTCTGAGCCCTGCCTGCCGGGAGTGGGGGTGGGGAGGCTGGGAGGAGTGGGAGGGCCTGCAGCCCCCTGCTGTTTGCAGAAGTGCCTCTGCTCACAGGTGCTGGCCAGGCCTGTGAGGGAGCTGGGCTCAGCTCTGGTGGGGGGCAGGCTGGGGGAGAGCAGATGAGCCACTGGGAGTAGAGATGGGGTGCGGCCCACTCAGGGTTCTGTGGGGTAGGGCCAGGGTGAGGCACCCCAGCTCGGCCTGTGCATGCACTGGGGGGCTTGGGGAAGAGGTGATGTCTATGCCAAGGCCTGAGAGTTGAGCTGGTCCTGGGGGTGTTTGCGAGGAGAGGTGCCGCTGAAGCCGGGGGCCTGGCCCCCGAGAAGGAGGCTGGAGACAGGTCGGGGGCTGGTCCCCGAGGAGGAGGCTGGAGACAGGGTCGGGGGCTGGTCCCCGAGGAGGAGGCTGGAGACAGGTCGAGGGCCGAGAAGGAGGCTGGAGACAGGGTCGAGGGCTGGTCCCCGAGGAGGAGGCTGGAGACAGGGTCGAGGGCCTGGTCCCCGAGGAGGAGGCTGGAGACAGGTCGAGGGCTGGTCCCCGAGGAGGAGGCTGGAGACAGGTCGGGGGCTGGCCCCCGAGGAGGAGGCTGGAGACAGGTCGAGGGCTGGTCCCCGAGGAGGAGGCTGGAGACAGGTCGAGGGCTGGTCCCCGAGGAGGAGGCTGGAGACAGGTCGAGGGCTGGTCCCCGAGGAGGAGGCTGGAGACAGGTCGAGGGCTGGTCCCCGAGGAGGAGGCTGGAGACAGGTCGGGGGCTGGTCCCCGAGGAGGAGGCTGGAGACAGGTCGGGGGCTGGTCCCCGAGGAGGAGGCTGGAGACAGGGTCGGTGCTGCACGGGCAGTAGTGGGCAGGTGGCCCGCATCTGCCGAGCTTCCCGCGTGCCCATGCCCAGGTCTCTCCCCATTTCACAGATGTGGAAGTGGAGGCTCAGGGAGGTTGTCACCCACTGGGCATCACACAGCCCACAAAAATTCAGAGAGGGGCAGAGCTGGCTCCCTCTTAGTGCTTCTTTTATTTCTTTTCTTTTAAAAAAATATTTATTGATTTGAAAGGCAGAGTTACAGAGAGGAAGAGGCAGAGAGAGAGAGAGAGGTCTTCCATCTGCTGGTTCACTTCCCCAGATGGCTGCAGCTGGCCAATCAGGAGCCAGGAGCTTCCTCCAGGTTTCCCACATGGGTGCAGGGACCCAAGGACTTGGACCATCTTCTGCTTTTCCAGGCCATAGCAGGGAGCTGGATCAGAAATGGAGCAGCTGGGACTCAAACCGGCACCCATATGGGATTCCGGCACTGCAGGCGGAGGCTTTACCCGCCACACCACAGTGCCGGCCCCTAGTGCTCCTTTTGCCCCCCAGCTGCGGCTGGCCGTGGGGGAGCACTCACGAGGTTTCGGTCCCAGAGATGCTGTGCCCAGGAGCCTCCACCCTCACCACCTCTCCTCCCGTCTCCAGTCAGCAGCCTGGTGGGACGTCCAGAGAGGGACGGCCTCTGCCCAGTGTCACACAGCTTAGCTCTGGGCCCGGGGGTCCTGTGCTTCTGGGTCGCCCCCCCGTGACCCATGCTTCAGGCCGCATCTAGGGCCTCAGTGCGAAGCCTCCACACCCCAGGCCACTGGTCAGTGCTCCAGCCTTGCTTTCCCGTCTTCACCTGCATTCCTCTGGCAAGCGCCCGCTGGGGCAGGGCCTGGGGGACACACCTCCTCCCTGGCTGCAGCGCCCCCAGGTGCCCTGCGTTCACACCTGCTGGAGGCTGGAGGCTGGAGGCCAGTGCTGGCCGTGCAGGCTTGGAGCGGTCACTTAAGCTCTCCGAGCTGCATTGGCAAACAGAAGGAACCAGCAGGAGTTCAGAATGAGAAGCGAGGTAAGGCTGCGTACGTGCCCATCAGGTGCCAGGTCTCTGGACAGAAAACCGGACGCTGGGCGCCATGTTCAGCTGGGGTCAAGTGGCAGCTGTGACAGTCTGAGCTAGAGGGGGCAGGGCCTGCAGGAGGAGGACCAGCAGCCGATGACGGGGCGAAATCTTTGAGGTGGAAGGAGAAAGAGCCCCTTCCCGCTAACACAGGGAGCCCCGGCCCGCCTGTGCCCCTCCCCCGCTACAAGCAGCCTTTATTGAGCACCTACTGCGTGCCAGCGTCTCCCGTGGGTGGACTCACTTCATCCTGACCCCGGCCTCTGCTGACAATGTCCCTCCTTTGCAGGTCGGGGATGGGACCCCTGGGGTGGTTATGTAACAGTTCTCCAGGGCTTTGCAGGCATGTTTGGGGGAGCCGTCCTCCTCCTCCTCCTCCCCCGGCCCCCTAGTGAGAGCAGCCGCTGCCCCTCCTGCCTGTGCCTCCCCCAGCAACCCCAGCTGACCGCCCCTCCCTGCATGGCAGCATCAAGCTTAGGGAGAATTAGTCACAGAGCTGTGTATGTCTCGGGTTGCTGCAGGCCCTGTTCCCAGTATCTGGATGGGTCTGGGGCGGCTGTGACCGTGCAGTGCCTACAGGTTCCCCCAGGGACACCCCTGCTGTTGGCCTGGGCGCCGTACTGTCCCACAGATCCATTGTCCGTGGTCATTTAAGGTGTCCTAGTTTAAAAAAAAGCAAAAAGACACAGGTGAAATCAGTTTCAGCATTTTATGTAACCTGCCATTCAGAATATTTGAACAGGGGGAATCAGTACAAAAAGATCGATGATTTCTTTGTTAGTGTTTTGTATTGCATCCATGGATCCAGTGTGTATTTCATGCACACTGCACGTCTCGGTCTGGACAGGCCTTGTTTCAAATGCCCACAGCCACGGGCACTCAATGGCTCCGATACTGGACAGCCCACTTGGACCTCCCCAGCACAGTGCTGGGGTTGGCCACGTGCTTCCCGGCAGCACCCCCTGCTGGCCGGCGGCAGGAAAAGGCCCTCAACCCTGGGGACCTGGATCTGGCCCTGCCGCCTGTATCCATCTCAGCGCAGGAGAGCTGGGGTGGCTGTGGACTCGGCACTAGGACAGGGGGTACTGTTTACTCCTGCCTGTGGACCGGAATGCTCAGGGTGAGCCACGGTCCCTGGTGGTGTCCAATGCCCACACCTCTGCTTAGCCCTGTGGGACAGGCTCACGCTGACCGCTGTACCTTGTGGCTGCTCTCTGCCCGCCTCACGTGGGGCCTCAGGTTGTGCCCAGAGCTGCGCAGGACCTGGCTCCGCCCTCAGGAACCACAGCAGGGGCTGCAGAGAGACAAGGCCCCGGAGTTGGCTGCGCACAGCCTGGCCCAGTTTGTGGACTCGGAGCGGTTCCTGGACACGAGGCGTGGCCGTGTCCCTTTTCTCCAGCTGCCTCCTCCTTGCGGCCTCACCCTCCCTCCAACCTGCCCCCCAAGCCTCAATGCTTTCCCAGCCGTCCAGGGGGCGCTTTCTGCCCTCGCCTGCCCCGGGCAGGGTCAGCCTGAGGTCCCCTGCGCGCACCTGCGGCTGCTCCTCGCCGCCACACGGGGGCGCGGTCCCCCAGCCCGACCGCGAGGCTGGTCCAGGTGCCTGCGCCTGGTGGACGCCTGGCGGCTGCACCTGTCGAGGCCGGGAGGCCCTGGAGCAGAAATCCTGGCCCCCTGCGTGCTGGGTAAGGCTCGTAAAGCGTGGCGCTCTGTCACGCCGCAGCCCACACCCCTTAACAGCCATGTCCCGGGTGGGGCTGTCGCTGGCAGTGGGGCGGCCCCCAGTGTCCTGCTTTCTAGCCCTTAAACCTCTCTAGGGCTGGCTGCAGCGTGGGACAGGGGACTGGCCCTTTCCAGGAAACCCAGCAGGGTCCGACCTCTTTAGACGCCCCGTCCCTGGCCTGGAAGAACTGGACCAGAACGGGGCAGCCCTAGTCCTCGCGGTCTACCATGGTCATTCGGGGGACTTTGGGGGTGGGGCTGGGCACTGAGAAGCCGGGGTCGGCCGGATGGGCACGCAGGAGCAGGGCACGAGGCCTTGGTGATGGTAAGATCCCCGTCTGCAGACAGCGCCTCGGATGGGGCTCCCCCCCGCGCCCCGGGGTGCGGACGCGCCCCAGCCGAGCGCTGGCACCCTCAGGCAGGCGCGCAGGCCTCGCCGGCTACCGCGGAGGTCCGGTCCCCGGGGACATCTGGGGTTCCAGGGAGAGGCTTGGGGAACAGCCGGCGAGATGCGGGAATTCGGCGGCTGAGATGGGGCGCTCTGGAGGATTTAGCAGGAAGGAAGGGGCCTCGGACAGCGCGCGCGCGGAGACGCCGTCTTTGGAGCGCAGAGGGAGGCGGAGCCGCCCAGGGCAGAACCGGCCTGCAGGCCGGGGCGCCGCCGCCTGGCCAGAGGCGCGGCGGAACCGGGGTTGCCACGGACAACGCGTTCTGGGCGGAGCTAGCGCCGGGGCGGGGACGGAGCCCGAGGGGGCGGGGAGAGGGCGGAGCCAGGGCCGGGTCCGAGCCGGCAGCGCCGCTGTGATTGGCGGAGACCTCGAGCTCTGGGCGGAGCGCCGTGTGGAAGTCGGGGCGGAGCTCGAGGGGGCGGGTCGGGGCGTGGGCTGGCCCCGCGAGCAGGAGCTGGAGGCGGAGACGTGGTTGGCGGGGACCGCGCGCCCGGGGAGGGGTCGAAGCCGGCGGGGGCGGAGCCGGGCGGGTGGGGG
This sequence comes from Sylvilagus floridanus, assembly GCA_949820135.1. Taxonomy (NCBI): domain Eukaryota; kingdom Metazoa; phylum Chordata; class Mammalia; order Lagomorpha; family Leporidae; genus Sylvilagus; species Sylvilagus floridanus. Next base: position 51,395,350 of record OX463228.1, read on the forward strand.
CGGTGCTGGGGAGCGCCGGGCCTGGGGCCGAGGCGCTCGCGGCGCTGACAGCATCGCGCCCTCTCGGCACCCGGCCCGGACCCCGGCCTGGGCTGCCCCCGGAGCCATGAGCCCCGGGCTGCTGCTGCTCGGCAGCGCCGTCCTGCTCGCCTTCGGCCTCTGCTGCGCCTTCGTGCACCGCGCTCGCAGCCGCTACGAGCACATCCCCGGGCCGCCGCGGCCCAGGTGAGCGGGGGGTGGGGGCGGGGGCGGGGAGGGGGCGCTCGGAGGGGGCCGCGCCGCGCCCGGGGTGCAGCGTCGCCGTCCCGCGGACGCTCGAGGCCCGCGGCCGCCACAGGGGCGCCAACTATTCTTAGCAACGAATTAGCCGGCGCGGCGGTGGCGGGCGCCCCCCGCGCCCGGCCCGGCCGGCGGACGCGCGGGCAGCGGGGGCCCTGCCAGGTGGGCGCCGCTGCTGGCCCATCTTTCCGACGCGGAGACTGAGGCGCGGCAGCGCAGTCACCTGCCCAAGGTCACGCAGCTGGTAAGCGCAGGTCTAAACGCGGCCAGCCGGGCTCCGGAGCGGGCACCCTTAACTTCGGGACTTGGAGGGGCCAGGCCGCCCAGGCACAGAGCACCGTGTGCTCCGCGCAGTTCCCTCTTGTTTGCGCTCCTGTCCTGGGATGTCCGGTTTGTCTTCTCGGCGCTTCCATTCCATTCTTGCGTGCCCCCCCCCCCCACTTAAGCTTAAATTAGATGTGTCATTTCCTGCTCACTCTAGAGCTGAATCCGAGTCCCCTGCGTGGCCAGCCAGGCACCTGCTGGGCTCCCGGCACCCACTCAGCGTTGTTCTGGGGCTCACTCGCCCCGCCCCCCACCCCCATGTACCCAGGGTCTTCCTGATCCCGCTTCCCAAGCTTCCCGCTGCTCATCTCAAGCAGGCCCGTGTGACGCCCACCCTTCCCCAGCCTTCTTGTGGGGGCAGACCCCCTGAAGTCACCTCCTCCCCACCTGTTGACTGTGGGTCTCCCCTTTAGAATGTGAGCCCGGCCAGGGCAGGGATGCTCCCTGTCCGCCTGTGTGTACCCCCGACACCCGGCGTGTTCAATAAATACTTGTTGATTGAATGAATGAATGAATGAATGATGGTATTAACACAGGATCCTTAGAGCCTCAGGACACGAACATTCCGGAAGCCCCATCCCCAGCACAAAGCTCGGATGCCCTGGCTCTAGAAGCCTGATGCCCTGCTTGGTGGGTTCAGGAGACATCGCTGTGCTGCGCTCTAGGAGCCTCTCCCATGGTGGGGGTCTGCCCAGCCCCCTCACCCTGGCACAGCAGGGGTGTCTCCCTGGTTGTTCAGGCTTGGGTGAGATAACGGTGTCTCAGGGAGGTCCCTCTGCCCCAGCCCCGAGTGTCTTCTGATCCTGTGACAAGCCCTTAAGTCCCTGTGTAATTCTTCATGGTGGAGAAGTGATGGGGGGTGGTCGGTGCGACCTCTTGTTTAATGTCTGTCTCCCCGAGGCCCTGTCTGGTTCACAGCTGTGTCTAACAACTGGCAGCTCCTGGCACGTGCCCAGGAGACACTTGATGACGAGTGAGTCCAGCTTAGAGGTCGTGTGCACTTCACCTTTGCACCTTGTCAGATCAGCCGCCAGTGCGTTCTGCGCTGCTCTGATGCGCCTGCTGGCTGATCTCATAAACCCACGTGCTTCAAGGATCAGCCCTCATCGGGTTCCTGTGTCTTGAGAAGGCAAGACTTAAATCAAGCCCCTCTCTCCACATCTTCTTTTTGCAAACATTGAGATGTAGCTTGCACACCATAAACTATAGCCTTTTAAAGGGTGAGATGCACAGTGTTCTTGGTGTATTCATGGAGTTGTACAACCATCACCTCTGGTTCCAGCACACTTCTGTCACCCTAACGCGAAAGCTGTGCCGTATTCGCCCCTCCTTCTCTCCCCTCCCCTCCCCCAAGCAACCACCAGGCTGCTTTCTCCTCTCTGGGTCTGCCTGTTCCGGGCGCTTCCCCCACGTGGAACCATGCAGGGTGCAGCCCTGTGCCTCTGACTTCTTCCAGTCGGCACAGTGTTTTCGGTTCATCCAGGTAGCGGCACCTGCGCCCCCACTTCTCTCCCTCTAAAGGCTGAGTCTCCCCAAGTCCTGCCTCCCAGTCTCCCTGTGACCTGCAGGTGTGTGGGAGTGGTGGAGCGGGGGAAGGCTGAGTGTGCTTACCCCTGGGCTCTTAGTCCCGAGGAAGTGAAGTGAACGATGTGTTTTTTGAAAGGATTCTTGATCAAAGACTGGTAGGTGGTTGGATCTAGAATGGCACCGCACAGAAGTTCCGGCACCTCTTCCGGAAGCCACGGCCGGCCACGCCGTGGCTGACGGGAGATCCGTGAACCGAGTCTCCAGGAGTGGCACTCGCCCCCTCTGCTGCACAGGATTTGCCTGTCTGCAGGGGCCTGCGTGAGGCTGCTGCCCTGTCGTCCAGCCCCACCCCTCACCCTCCTGGTGCTGCAGGTGCCCGTTAGGCCTTTCCTCCAGGATGGCCTCCCTGAGTGCCCTTTGTGCTGTTATTCCAACATCCCACTGCACCGGTCCGTGTAGCGGCTGAAAATCAGACCCCACACAAGCTCCTGTGGCTTCTGCGTGTCCCTGTCGCTGCTCAGACTTTCTGGCAGTATGGGGTGGGCACTAGGGGTCTCTTTCTTCCACCGAGTCTTCATTTGTTTTGGAATGAATCCTCAGCTGCACTCCTGGGCAATGCTGAATCCCTCCTCCATCCTGATCTGTCAGATTGCCAGGGCAGCGGCTGCCCACCAGGAGCTGGGTGTGTGGATGCCCAGCTGAGCACAAGGCACAACCGTGGCCCTTCCCACGCACCTGGTGGGAGGCCCACTCCTCAGTCTTCGCCTGGGCTCCCTCCATCCCTCCGGGTGGCCTTGCAGGAGGTTCATCGTGCGATCTGGGTTTTAGTTACTGCCCAGGGCTTCCTCTGCATGCAGAAAACTTGAATCTCAGCTGACCAACCAGTGCTATAGGCAATGGAAGATGCTGGGGTGGGGTGGGGGGCTGGGGGCAATCTTTGCCCTCCGCTCTCTCCCTGGGCCACTCCACCACACCCCGAATGTCATGAGGTGTGCCCAGAGGGCTCTGTCTGCCTGGGGCACTGAGCTACACATCCCAATGTTCTACCATCTCCCCAGCCTTACCTGTCTGCTGCCAACACTTGATCTTTCGGCTCTGCCTTCTGCTCCCCGGCGCCCCCTGCAGGAACCAGAGGGAATGGGTCTTAGTTCCCTTTTTGGGCAGTGGGGACCCTTTTGTCCCCTAGACAGAAGACTCACCTTCCTTCCCAGGTGGCAGTGGGCCCTGGGGGTTGGGAGGAGGTCTGGTAGGGGCGGTAGGATCCAGGCCCTGTCCTCACTCACATTCCTCTCAAAGTGCAGCCTCAGGGAGTGACAGATATCCAGGGCTCACCCTTCTGCAGGCGGATGGTGTAAGTTCAAGGCCACTCGCCTGGAGGGGGCTTCCACTGCCCATGGGCAGTCACCCCCCAGGCATCCTCCACTCTCCAGCGGTATCTCCTCCTCTGCGGGCCCCGCCCCTTCCCCTGGCCGCACTCTCTGGCCTCCTGGCACAGCCAGAGCCCGGCCTCGCAGCTGCCCAGCCTTGCCCCAGGCCCATGTGCCCCTGCAGCTGTTCTTGCGGATGGACCTGGTGCTCCCAGCCAAGGCCGCTCCGGCCGCTCCTGCTCAGCCACCATGCCCCCGCATCCCCCTGCCTCAGCCAGTGTTTCTTCCCCCCTGCGTCACTCCGGCTTTTGTGCAGTGTGGCACGCATGCACCCTCTGTTGTGCACTGCAAGCTCCCGGGCAGGTGGCCTGCCTGGGGCGCCCCTCCGCCCGCCCTGCTCTCTCTTGACCCTTGACCCCCATCCTCTCTGGCTTTGGCCCCTGCTTCTCTGCTGAAACTGCTGAGGTCCAGGGTCTCGGTGACCCCACGTTGCCATCTCACCTGGCCTGACAGTGACCTGTCCTTGTCCTCCTGCCTCCTCCTGCCGCTTCCTGCCCTGGGCCCTTGGCTTCCTGGCTGGGTCTCTCCTTGCTACCAGGGCCTGCGTGATGGGCCAGTCCTTGGTCCTCTTCTCTGTCTGTGTTTATTCCTGGGGCTCCTCTGCTCGGGGGTCTCAAGCCCACCCCCGGCTGCTGATTTACATGTCTAGCTTCTGGCTCAAATTCCCTTTCGATATCCAGTGGACACCCCAAACCTAATGGGGCTGTGGCCAAGCTCCTAACTCAGTGGCTCGTCCCAGACTTGTCCCCCCAGAGCTGGTTCTGAGACGAGAGGTGAAGTGTAGGTGGTCCCAGCTTGGGGATGGGGTGAGCGTGGAGACAGGACGTGAGAGAACCACGCTGGGGAATCTCCGGTGCAGGTGCTGTGGGAACTCTGGGAGCTGTAGAGGCGGGGGAGCTGGGGCAGAGCCGGAGGGAGCCTGGGAGGATGGAAGCGGTGGGCATACTGGGTCTGCTGGTCCCGGCGAGCCTCTTCAGTCATAGGAAGCGGATGGCAGCTCTGCCGTTCTGCCGGCTGCCCGGGCCCCAAGCCCCAGTGTCATTGCTGACGCCTCTCACGCCCCACACCCAAGCTGTCCGCCTTCCACGCACAGTCAGACCCTGGCTGCTCCTTGTCACCCCCACTCTGCCCTCTTGGCTGAGCCCCATCGCTGCTGCAGCCCCTCCCGCTTTCACCCTGCCCCCATTCCCACCTGGTTCCAGCGCAGCCAGGACACAGCCAGATCCCATCTCTGCTCTCCCCCAGCCCACCAAGGTCGAAACAAAAGTCCAGACACCAGCCTGCAAGGCCCTGCATGATCCATCCCCAGCACTTGCCCCTCGAGCTCCGCCCCAGCCTCATGGGCCTTACGCAGCGAGCCTGCTCCTGCCTCAGGGCCTTTGCACCTGCTCTTCTGCTCGCCTGGAAGCTCTTGCTCAGGTTCCTTTGAGACCGAACTCCTCGCTTCTTAAGGTCCCAGCTCACAGGTCACCTTGAAGTTGCCCTGCAGGTATAAAACGACCTTCCCCACCCCCGCCCCGAGCAGTCCCTGTCCCCATGCTCTGTTCTGCTTTTCTCACTACATCAACTTGCATTTATTTGTCTGTTTACTGATTTTATCTCTCCCTGGGCGCTTCATGAGCCAGAAAACTCCAAATGCGGGTTTGGGCTTACCTGTTGGGCAATGCTACAGTGAGGTTTGGCACCTTGAACTGTGCCCAGGAGGACACCAAACAGCCTGGTGATCATATCGCAGACTTATGTGACCAAGCCATCCCCCAGTGGACTGTGGGGACCCTGGCACCAGCTGTGCCTCTGAGCGGGTGACTTCAGCCGTGCTGGCCCGCCCAGGTGATGCGGGGTTAGGTGTGTACCCAGCGGGCGGGACCACTATTTTCTGTGCCAGGGACGGGGTGGGGGATGGAACCGGCTCCTTTCCAGGGAGGCCCCGGAGTCTGCATCCTGCCTGCGTGCTCCGTGCTGGCGGCCGAGCCTCATCCCGGCTCGGGAAGTGTGCCCGAGAGGCTGACCTGGCAGGCCCCGCGGGGGGTGGGGGGGGCGGCCGAGAGCCTGATGTCTCCTGTTTCTTCCAGTTTCCTTCTAGGACACCTCCCCTACTTTTGGAAAAAGGATGAGGTTTGTGGCCGCGTGCTCCAAGACATGTTTTTGGATTGGTGGGTTCTACTTTGTCACTTGTTGCCCTTGCTCCAGGCCCCCAGTGTGGGAGCAGACCCCCACCCCACCCCAGCTCTCGCCCAGCCCCATGCACCCTGGCCCAGGGCAGTCCTGCCCTGGAGGCCCCTGCCCCACATGGGAGGCAGGCAAGGGTGCTCCGCCGTCAGCCACCCTGGGACTTCAGACCAGCCATCAGACCCCCTCCAAGCCTCAGCTTCTGCATCTGTAAACTGGGCGGGGTTGATGCTGTGACAATGACAGTTTGGGGTGGTGCCTTACACCCCTCAAGGACACTTCAAAGCTAGGACATGGTTAGGTTCTTTGGGGCAAGCCAAGGATGAGTGTTGCCCCCTTATTTCATGGCTGTGGAAAGAGAGGCCCAGGGGGGGACATTAGCAACGGGGCAGAGCCTCACCCCCAGGCCTCCTGGGCCCAGTGCAGGGTCTTTTGGGGGCTCCTTTGGGTGGGATGCTCCTGTTTCTCCTGGCAGTGGGGAGCGCTGGCCAGGGCTCACGTCGCTGACACCTTCCTTCTGGGCACTTTGGTTCCAGGGCTAAGAAGTACGGCCCCGTTGTGCGGGTCAACGTCTTCCACAAAACCTCGGTCATCATCACGAGCCCCGAGTCGGTCAAGGTAGGAAGCCGCGTGGCTCCTGGGGGGGCCAGCTCATCCCTGCCCCGGGCTGGGGCGCAGGGGGCTGTGCAGGAGTGGCCCGGGGCCAGGTGCACGGGGAGTGCTTTCCCAAGACTCAAAAGGGAGGGCATCTTTTTCCCCAACCCCCCCACGCTGTGCTGGAGATGGGGCGTGGGCTGGGGCTTTGCTCTCCCCACCCAAGACTGGGAATTTTACCCAAATGGTGCAGGCACTCGCTCCCTCACTCACGTGTAGCCTGTCTCTCAGCCTCTTTTCCTTCATCTGCAGGCTGGGAATTCCAACTCTCTCCCAGGGCTCTGATGAGAATCCACTTAGACTGATTTGTTTAACAAAGAAAGTGTCAGAAGATACAGGGCTTACTATGGGCTGTATTCTTTTCCGTGCATTTCACAATTATTATCCCATTTAATTCCCATAGGGGTAGGAACTCTTATTAGCTCCCATTAAAAAAAAAAAAAAAGATGTATCCATTTATTTGAAAGGCAGAGTGACAGAGAGCAAGAGAGAGATGAAGGGAGAGATCTTTCATCCGCTGGTTCACTCCCAAATGGCCACAACAGCCTGGGCTGGGCCAGGCGGAAGCCAGGAGCTAGGAACTCCGTCTGGGTCTCCCACAGGAGCGGCAGGGGTCCAAGCTCTTGGGCCGTCTTCTGCTGTTTTCCCAGGTGCATTAGCAGGGAGCTGGCCGGCAAGTGGAGCAGCTGAGATTTGAACCAGCGGTCCCATGTGAGATGCTGGTGTCACTAGTGGTTTATCCTCTACACCACAGCCCCAGCTTCCCAGCCCCGGTCTAGAGAGGAGGGCATGGAAGCAGTGGAGGGGCTCTCAGAAGGGGCATCGGACGTCTGCTTTGGAGGCTCTGCAGAACTTGTTCAGAGTCATCAGCCTGGGCCTCCGTTTCCTCACGCTGCAGCCTGGCTGTGAGGCTAAAGCTGCAGGGACGTCTGGGAGCCGCGGGCCCGTGCCCGGCACCCGGCGGCTGCTCACCAAGTGCCGGTGCTTGTTTCCACAGCAGGTGCTCTGGGGGTGGTGAGTGGGGTTCTCTGCCTGGAGGGGGCTTTGGCCAACCTGAGAAGCGTAAGGTACCACCAGGGGTCAAGCTCAGGAGCCAGACTGAACAACCAGGGTGTCACTGATAGATACTTACCTGTTTTTGAAAGCTTAACTTCAAACATAAGCATACTTTAAGGCTTTTTAAACATGCCACCGAAACCACGTGCTATCATAATATGTAACGATGAAAGAAACTTAGAAATTATATTAATATGGTGAATTATGCTAAGTGATCCTCAGTGTTCTAGCAACGTTGCATTCTTAGTCGTGGTTTGTATCTGTTTTGTGTATTGCTAAATTCAGTTTCCTAACTTTTTTTTTGAAGATTTGTCTTATTTTGAAAGGGAAAGAGAGAGAGAGAGAGAGAGAGAGAGATCTTCATTTGCTAGCACACTCCCCAAATGGCCACAAATGGCCAGAGCTGGGCCAGGCTGAAGTTGAGAGCCAGGAGCGCCATTCGCCGCTCCTATGTGGGCAGAAGGGGCCGAGCACGTGGGCCGTCCTCCACTGCTTTCCCAGACACTTTAGCACAGAGCTGGATGGGAAGTGGAGCAGCCGGGACTCAAACTGGTGCAGCCTAACCCATGTGACACAGAGCTGGCCCCTGCCTACAACTTTGGTAGGAGTTTGGTTCCCATGTTTGATTTTTCTTGGGATGCCTTTGTCTAGCTTTGGTGCTGGGTCAGTTCTGGCTCAGAGAGGCGGGGAGCGTGGCCTCCTAGCAGCGGTGCTCTCCTTCCTCCCCTGTGTTCACCAGGAAGCCGCGTGGGCCTGGGGCGGTCGGCCGCTGGAAGACTGTGTTTGCTTTCTAGATTGCACATCTAATTCCTGTTTAAGAAACGAAGCATTTGGCTGGCGCCACGGCTCACTAGGCTAATCCTCCGCCTGCGGCACCGACACACCAGATTCTAGTCCCGGTTGGGGTGCCGGATTCTGTCCCGGTTGCCCCTCTTCCATTCCAGCTCTCTGCTATGGCCTGGGAAGGCAATGGAGGATGGCCCAAGTGCTTGGGCCCTGCACCCTCATGGGAGACCAGGAGGAAGCACCTGGCTTCGGATCGGCGCAGCACACCAGCCGTAGTAGCCATTTGGGGGTGAACCAAGGGATGGAAGACCTTTCTTTCTCTCTCACTAATTCTGCCTGTCAAAAAAAAAAAAAAAGAAGAAGAAGAAAAAAAAGAAACGATGCATTTTTACATTTCTAAACTGCGATAAAATTAACAGCAGTTTTCATTCTCAGTGTTTTTGGGGTCTTTGAGGACCTGGCTGTTGCGCCCCTGTCGGGCTGCAGTTTTTCATTTTCCTGACCTGAGCCTCTGCGATGATGCACCGGCTCCACCCCCGTTCTCCCCGCCCCCACCCCGCCCCTGGCAACCACTGTTCCACTTTCTGTCCCTGTTAGTGTGGCTGCTGGAGGTCCTCATATCACTGAAGTCCTATAATATTTGTCCTTCTGGAACTGGCTTATTGTGTTTAGCATAACGCAAAGTTCATCCACGCTGTAGCTGTGTCAGAATTTCTCAATTTACTTAACTGGCATTTGGCCAGATGTTCTAGTTTTTCTTTTTTTAAAATTAAAAAAAATTATATGAAATGCAGAGAGACAGAGAGACAGAGAGACAGGGAGGGACAGAGAGAGAGAGAGAGTCTTTCCATCCATTGATTCACTCCCTAAATGTCCACAACAGCTGAGACTGGGCCAGGCCAAAGCCAGGAGCCTAAAACTCAACCTCCATCTCCCACGTGGACGTCAGGGACCCGAGAACTTGAGCCGTTCCCTGCCGTGCCCCAGAGTGGGCAGGAGCAGGAAGCAGAGCCAGGATGCGAATCAAACACAGCAGTGTGGTGTGGACATCCCAAGCAGCGTCTTAGCCACCACGCCAAGGCCCACTCCTACGTGTTTCTTGGGTTGGCTGCTTTGTATCTTTCCAGGAAGGGTTTGTCCACTTTCTGTAAATTGTTTAAAGGATCAGCATGAAGTTGTTGATAACATTTTCTTGTTACCTTTTTGATGCCTGTAGGACCGGTAGTGATGCCCACCACTGCTCTGAGGATGGTCACTTGGCCACCTTTAGAGTTTGTTGATCAGTCTTGCAAAGACATTTATCAGTTTTATCCATCTTTTCAGAGAGCTGGCTTTTGGTTTTATTGGTTTTCTCTGTTGTTTGTCCACTTTCTAATTTATTGATTTCTGGTCTTTATTATTTGTCTCCTTTAATTACTTTGGGTTTAATTTGTTCTTGTTCTAATTTTTTAAGATAGGATTTCAGATAATTCATTTCAGAGCTTTTTTTCTTTCCTAATGTAAGCATTTATAAGTGTGCCTCTACCTCTGAGCACTGTTGTGACACAAATTGGCCGCAAATTTAATCTTTTAATTTTTATTTATTTATTTATTTTTTAAAAGATGTATTTATTTGAAAGACAGTGTTACAGAAAGAGGTAGAGACAGAGAAAGAGGTCTTCCATCCGCTGGTTCCCAAATGCCTGCAAGGGCCGGAGCTGAGCCGATCCAAAGCCAGGAGCTTCCTCCAGGTCTCCCATGTGGGGTCAAGGGCCCCAAGGACTTGGGCCATCTTCTACTGCTTTCCCAGGCCATAGCAGAGAGCTGGACCAGAAGTGGAGCAGCCAGGACTTGAACCGGTGCCCAGCACTGCAGGCCAGGGCTTTAACCCACTGCACCACAGCGCCGTCCCCCACAAACTTTTATACATTTTTGTTTTTCACTCAGTTCAAAAATTTTCTGACTTCCCTTGTGACTCTTTGCTTTGAATCATGGCTCATTTAAATGTATGTTATTCAATTGCTAAATATTATTGGATGTTCCAGACATCCTCTGTTACTGATTTCTGCCTAATTCTGTAGGGCCAGAGGAAATACTCACCATAGTTTCAATCCTAAACTGAGCCTTGCTCTGTGGCCTAGCCTATGATCCAGCTTGGTGAACGTTCACCATCAGAAATACTGTATTTTCTCTACTGCTGACCAGAGCGCCTCAGAAATGCTATTAGGTGAGTTAGTTGACAGTGGTCTTCAAATCTCCTGAATGCTTGCTAAGGTTCCGTCCGCTCGTTCCAGCGATGGCCGGGACGGGAGCATCAGGTTCTCTAACTGAGTCACGGGTGTGTTTTTCTGCTTTGGCTTCTTACCCGTTTGCTTGTCTGTTCTTCATGTCTGTTATCCGTGTGTACACAGAAAGGATTGCTATGTCTTCATGATGAATTGACCTTTACCCTCCGGACTGTCTGTCTTTATTCTTGGGAACGTCCTTCCGGTTTTCTTGTGCGTGTGTTGCCCGTGTTCCCTTTTCTGTCATTTTACTTTTAACTCTCTGGGGTTTAAATTTAACGATATTTCTGAAAGATAACACACGTTTGGGTCTCGTTGTTTTGTATGACCTGACAGTCTCTGCTTTTAGCTAGAGTGCTTACGTCACGTCCATTTCATGTGATTACTGATAGGGCTGGGTTTAACGCCACCATGTTGCTGTTTGTTTTTATCTGTGTTTCTGTTTTCCTGCCTTCTTCTGGATCAAGTATGTGTTAGTATTCTGTTGTATCTCCACTATCAGCTTACTATCTCTTTCTCAGCGGTTGCCCAAGGCCTATAATGTCAACTTAGGGTATATCAGTCTGTCTTCAAATAATACTATACCACTTCATCTGTGTCTGTTTTTTTAAAAAAAGATTTGTTTATTTGAAAGGGAGGAGCAGAGAGAAATCTTCCATCTGCTGGTTCACTCACTGCGTGTCTGCCAACAGCCAGGGCCGGGCCGGGCTGAAGCCGGGAGCCAGAAACTCTGTCTGGGTCTCCCGCAGGAGTGGCGGGAGTCCAAACACTTGAGCCATCACTTGCTCCCTCTCAGACACGTTAACAGGAAGCTGGGTTGCAGGTAGGGAGCAGCATGGACTCGAACCAGCAAATCTGGTGGTGACACAGCATCCCAAGGGGAGCTCAGCCCGCTAGGCCTCAGCACGGCACCCGCTCCTCTGTCTGCTTTTCAGATTTTCTCTCTGTCGTAATTTCCAGCAATTTAGCTATGATCGGCCTTGGTGTATTTTGTGTTAATTGGATGGGGGTTCTTTGAATTTCTTAGCTATGTGGGTTCCTTGAACATACTTGTAACAGGTGCTTACAGTTTGTGTCTGATAAATCTGTCATCGTTTCTGTTATCTCAGACTTCCTGGTTTTTTAGTCGTGTGTCTGGTGAATTTTAAAAAATATTTATTTATTTGAAAGGCAGAGTGATGGAGAGAGAGAGGGACACACACACACACACACACACACACAAAGACCTGGATCCTGGCTTCAGACTGGCCTAGCCCCAGTTGTTGTGGCCCTTGGGGGAGTGAATCAGCAGATGGAAGCTCTCTCTGTCTCTCCTCTCTCTCTGTAACTCTGCCTTTCAAATATCAAATAAATATTTGAGAGAGAGAGAGAGACATCTTCTGTCTGCTGGCTCACCCCTCCAAATGCCTGCGACAGCCGAGGTTGGGCCTGGCCAAAGCCAGGAGCCAGGAGCTGTGTCTGGGTCTCCCATATGCAAGGCAGAGACCCACACACGTGAGCCTTCAGCTTCTGCGTCTCAGGCGCATTCTCTGGAGGCTGGGTTGGACGTGGAGGAGCTGGTGCCCTCTGTACCAGCGCTCTGATGCGGCGTGAGGCAGCCTGATCCGCTGCGCTCCACGCCCGCCCCTGTCTCCTGGTAGACAGCGCCAACCTGACACACTGGGTTTTGTTTTATTCCTTTGGAGAGTGTGGGATTTCATTGCTGACAGACGACAGTTTGATCCTTTCTGGGCTCCTGTAGGTTTGATCTGGGGTAGACTCTCCTCCCCCCGAGCTGGCTCTGTCCCATTATTTAGGGGGGTCCACCTGGGGCCTCTGCCCTCAGCCGCGTGTGTGAGGCTTGTCTGTCGCAGCCAGCAGGAACTGGAATAATTCCTGGTCTCTGTAAGCCGTGGATTCACCCAGGAATTCTCCTTTTCCCAGAACCTTGCTCCTGCCCCGTGGGTTTTCACTGTGTGTGCACACAGATCGGCGTTTGTCCGACGGCTTCAAGGACCCCAGGCAGACTGCTGCGCAGGAGCCCTCTGCACAGCTCCTCTCCCGCGCTCTGTCCTGCAGCCGCCGCAGGCTGCCTGGACTCTCAGCTCTGCCTATGCAACTTGGCAAGGCTGCTGGGTTGTGTTTAGGGCTCTTCTTGGTGTCACTGTCCTGGAATCACCACCGGGGAGAAATCTGGGGTAATCCTAGGTCAAAGGGGCCACATCTTTTTTTTTCTTCCTTTGAAGTTCACAGTTCTGCACTGCCTGTTGTCTGGTGTCTGAAAATAGACATTTTGCCCAGTTTTCTGGGCGTGTATGGCAGGAGGCAGCCATCAGTGTGGGCGTGTACAGGAAGTGGAAGGGTGCTGCTGTTTCTGCATGTGTCCCTCCTGTCCCAGAGCCCAGCCCAGTGGGCATCTCTGGGTCCCCTGGCCCTGGGACACCCAGCTAGGGGGCAGCCTGGCCGGAGCCTGTGTGGGGCTGCTCTGCCCCCGTAGTAGCGGCTCACAGAGACCCAGCACTGCTCAGGGGTGTCTGAGAGGGGTCTTGCAGGTGGGCACTCACTGTCCTGGTCTGGTGTCGGGAGAGGGGGAGCGGCAGAGCTTGGTTCACAATGACAGTGTTGGGGAGTGGGGTTGTCATCCCTGGGATGTGGCTCATGACACTCTGGCATCTCTTTCAGCTAAATGCTGGATGTCAGACGCCCAGAGCTAAGCTCACAGACGCCGGCAGCCCCTGGGTTGGGTTAGAGTAGAGCAAGCCCCTTCCCGCTTCCCAGCGCTCGTGGGGTGAACTCGGAGACGTGGAGGGCACCCCGCCCCTGCTGTCCTGCCTGTGCGCTCGTGCCGGGCACCTGTGCTCCCCGTAGCCCAGGCTCTCAACCGCGCTCCTAGAATTTAGTCTCCTGTCCACCACGTGGCACGTGCGTCATCTTGGGCAAGTTTTAAATCTCAGAGGTTTGTTTTCATTGTTTTTTAAAAGATTATTTATTTATTTGAGAGGTAGAGTTACAAAGAGAAAGAGAGAGGGAGAGACACAGAGAGAGATGTCTTCCATCTGCTGGTACACTCCCCAGATGGCTGCAACAGCCAGAGCTGGGCTGGTTCGAAGCCAGGAGACAAGAGCTTCCTCTGGGTCCCCAACGCTAGTCCAGGGGCCCAAGCACGTGGGCCACATTCTACTGCTTAGGCCATTAGTGAGGAGTGGGATTGGAAGAGGAGCAGTCAGGACTCGAACTCACACCCATATGGGATGCCGGTGCTGCAGGCCTAGCCTGCTACGGCACAGTGCTGGCCCCTGCAGGTTTTTTTTTTTTTTTTTAAAGATTTATTTATTTGAAAGGCAGAATTATATAGGGAGAGGAACACACACACACACACACAGAGAGAGAGAGAGAGAGAGAGAGAGAGGGATCTTCCATTCACTGGTTCACTCCCCAAATGGTTGCAACAGCCAGCTCTGGGCCAGGCTGCAGCCAGGAGCCTCATCCAGGTCTCCCATGTGGGTGGCAGGGGCCCAGGACGTGGGCCATCCCTTGCTGCTTTCCCAGGCATGTTCGCAGGGAGCTGGATTGGCAGTGGAGCAGCCAGGACTCAAACCAGCACCCGTATGGGATGGCGGCGACACAAGTGGCAGCTTAACCCGCTGCACCCAGCGCAGGCCCCTGAGGCCCAGTGTCTTCATCTGTAGCTAAGAGGACATCGAGAGCAGCACACGGGTCTCGGGTGGACTCCGCACACAACAGGCTGCAGGTGCTTTTGCAGCTGCCATTGGTTGATCCCCTGCTGTGTGCCAGGCACGGTTCTCAGCGCCTCTCATGTGGGACGAGTCGAGTCCTCGGCCTGGGAGCAGGCAGGCGCTTGTCTTATCCCTGACCCTGCCAGGTGGGACAGTGAGGGCCGGGGGAGCTGAGTCACCCACCGGACGCGCGGAGTTGGCGTGTGGAGGAGGGGGATGCAGAGTCTGGATGCAAACCCAGGCTGGCCGACTGCGCGCCACAGGCGGATGGCCACTGGGCCACTGCCACCATGCAGCCTGCGGGGAGCAAGTGGACCCCTCCTCCATCAAGTCCCCTGGCCCCCGAGGCCTCTGTGTCCCAGAGCCCTTCCTCCCAGCTTTTGGGGCTCCCTGGTCTCAGAACGGCACGTGCCTGCCCTAGGAGGGCACTGAAGTAGGGGGCTGCCCTCCAGCTGTGTGTGTGCGGGGAAGCCACCCGGCCCCTCAGAGCTCCCCCTTTCTCTGTCCCCCCTGAGGACAGAGCCTCCCCATGCTGTGAGGAGCTCACACTGGGGCTGATGGTGCGTGTGTCTGCCGCCTCCCACGGGGCACGAGCTCACGTGGGGTTTCTGGGGATGTTTAGAAGTTCCTGATGTCAACCAAGTACAACAAGGACTCCAAGATGTACCGCGCCATCCAGACTGTGTTTGGAGAGAGGTGAGGAGTGGAGAGGGGGTGGTGGTGCCGGGCGCAGGGGGGGGGGGGGGGAGGCAGGGGGAGCCTTAGCTGCCAGCAGAGGGCGTAGGCTCCAGGGTGCCGGGGCAGCATGACGGTGCTGGGGGCGGGGAGCGGCACGTGGCAGGTGCCCTGGGAGCAGGGGCCCCGTGGGCATGTTCAACTGGCACTTCCTTCCCCTGCCCACCCCTGGGTGGCAGGTGGGTAAACGGGGTCCCTGAGGTTGGGGCCCACAACCTTCATTTCTTTCTTAGCTGCTTGTTCATGGCTGTGGTGAAATTCACAGAACACTCACCGTCTCCGCTGCTTTAGAGTGTCCAATCCAGTGGCACTGAACACAGTCACAGTGGTGTGACTGCCACCCCATCACCTTCCGGGACACCCCCGCCCCCACCAAGCGCGGCCCTGCCCCCCGCTTGGGTCACATGTCTGTCTCCCGCAGGCTGTTTGGCCAGGGCTTGGTGTCGGAGTGCGACTACGAACGCTGGCACAAGCAGCGACGTGTCATAGAGCTGGCCTTCAGCCGCAGGTGAGTGTGGCCGGACGCGCCGGAGGGAGTGGGGGGGGTCGGCGCCAGGCCAGGCCCAGAGAGGCCCCTGTCACCCAGGAGCCCACCCCTGCTCAAGCCCCACCACTTCTCTGCGCTTCCCATGTTATTCATTTCACTTTTTAGTTTTTGGTGATATTTCATTATTTTAAAAATTATTTATTTCATTTTATTTGAAAGGCAGAGAGACGGAGACAGGTGAAAAGAGCTCTTCCATCCTCTGGTTCACTCACCTACCGTAGCCAGGCTAACGCTCCATCCAGGTCTCCCACGTGGGCGGCAGGGGCCCAAGCACTTGGGCCGTCACTGCAGCCTCCCGGGGTTACATTAGCCGGAAGTTCCGTTGGACGCCGCACAGCTGGCCCTCCAGCCAGGCGCTCTGAGATGGCTTGTAGCATCCCAGGCCACTGTGCAGAGCACCTGTGCCGATGTCTTAGTTTTTAGTTCCTCTCTTATTGACGGCGAGCCCTCCACCCCCACCTCCCAGCTCCCACCTGGGATGGTGTGCAGGCCATGAGTAGGACCGTCCCTGCATCGCCCCCGAACCTGTCATTCCCCGGTTTCTTACCAAAGCTCTCTGCCCCTGGCCACCACCAATTTGTGTTCTGTCTCATTGGCTTTTCCTGTCCTGGATTCTTCCTATGCACAGAGCCACATGATAGATGGCCTGTGCCTGGCTGTTTCACATGGCAGCCTGTCGCCGAGACCCCGTGTGGGGGTCTCCGTCCTCCTTCCGGCCACGCCCTCTGCACCGTGTGCACGGACAGGTGGGAGGTCTCCAGCGCTGCTGTGAGCACTTGCGCGTGGGTGGCCAGGGGCTGCTGGGTCATCCGCTGCCTCCATCTGACGTTTTGAAGGAGCCATCTCTTGCCTGAATGTGACTTCAAGTTTATAGAGAAGTTTCCAGGATCCTGTAAGGGACCCTGTGTGTCTTTCAGCAAATTCACGTCACCGTGTCCTGCTCTATCTCTTCTTCCCCTGGTGTGTGCATCCACACATATTCACATGTTTTTATAGAATGCATATTTTTAAAGATTTATTTATTTATTTGAAAGGCAGAGATATAGAGAAGGAAAAAGAGAGCGAGAAAGAGAGACAGAGATCGTCCGTCTGCCGGCTCACTTCCTCAGACAGCCTCAGTGGCCGGAGCTGGGTTGATCCGAAGCCAGGAACCAGGAGCCCCTCAGGGTCCCCCACATGAACGCCCAAGTGCTTGGGCCATCCTCCGTGGCTTTCCCAGGCACATCAGCAGAGAGCCAGATCAGAAATGGAGCAGCTGGGACTTGAACCGGTGCCCACATGGGATGCCGACAGTGCAAACAAGGCTTAACCTCCTATGCCACAGCACCGGCCTCTAGAACGCATATTTTTGAAAACCCCTAGGGAATAGGTTAGCGCTCCCTCACTTTAAATACGTGTTTCCAGGGGACTCTGCTACGCGACTGCAGCTCAGTTATCAACATGAGGGAGTTTGCACTGTCCTCGACTCCACCACCCACGCTCCCGTCCTGTCATTTGTGTCCTCATGGCTGGGTTTCCCTGGCCTGAGAGCCCATCCAGCCTCTGGCACTGTCTTTCATGGCCTTTCCTCCTAGCCTCCTTCATCGCAGAAAAGTTCCAGCCTGCCCTTGACCTCTCCCTGACCTTCACACCGTCCGGACCACAGGCAGGGTTTGCAGTCTGCCACCTCTGCACAGATCAAGTCAGGCTGTGCCTCAGGCCACAGGTGGCGCTGCAGGCCCTCCTCCAGGCGTCGGATCAGCTGGGGACAGTGCTGGCCTTGCCTGGTCCTCCAGGAATCTCTGGGGGACTCGTCTGAACTCTCCCTGTGGCCTCTGGTCTGGAGAGAACTTGCTAGAAGTCAGACCTGACCAGGCCACTCCCCTCCCATGGCTCCTTGTCTTCTCAGAGGAAGGTCAGATCCTGCCCACACCCGCCGGCCCCTCCAGCCCCCCAGCCTCTGGAACACGTGCCATTCCCCCCGACTCCGTGCCCCCCCCATCCTTGTTCCTCCTCTGATACCCAGCTAAGATGTCCCCTGGGAGGCTGAGCCCTTGCCTCCAGCCTGGCCTCTGTCACTCCCCCCACAGTGCCTCCCTCACTAGACCAGAAGAGGCACGTGTCCCTGGCTCCTGCACCCCACCTAGGACCAGGCACCCCACAACGAATGACTGCAAGACTGAATTGGAATAGTTTCAGTCTCGCAGGAGAGTTGCCAGAAACGGGAACAGACTAGAGAGAGGGATTTTTCTAACAGATGCTCCTGGTGCCAAGAGCCAGTGTTACCCAGGCCAGCCATGGCCGTGCGTGCGGTGCCCCTGCCCTCGGGGAGCCGCGGTTATTGCAAGACACAGATTCTACCAGACGGTGGCCCGCGCACAGGCACATGTCGCCTGGGCGAACCCTCTCCAGCACGCGCGTCTGGAATGCGCTCCAAGTTTGTTCAGGGCTTCTGCAGATGTTTTTATTTTAACTTGTAAGCGTGGTGAGACGTGTAACTCGCCAGTTCTCGTCTGAGCCGTTCTCAGTGTAGGTTCTGTGCTGCTAAGTCTGCTCGCCTCGTTACGCTGCCGTCACAGTGGTCTCCAGTGACGCGGTTGTCTAGGGACAACCGTTTTGGTGTAAGCGCCAAATTCAGAGTTCTGTGAGAGCAGCTTTGGAACATGGCTGTGTTTATGACTGCGTCATGGAGGCTTGGCCGGTCCTAACTCACTCATGAAGAAAACTAGGCACGGCTGGTGCGTTTCAGCCACACGGCATTTTAACCAAATTGTGAAAGTGCCGGTCGCTGCTCTCCTGGATTTCACTTTTACCGAAAGAGCGCAATTCCCATCCTCTCCCTGAAAGACGAGAGAGATGGTGTTGCTCTGCTCTGGACCCTCCAGCTCAACCAGTGGTCCCTACCTAGCTGCGAGGGATTTGGTGTTGGTATGGTAACCAGCCACACACTACCCACACAGCGGATGGAAGATAAGGAGACAGCGACAAATAAACACACACTTGGACGCCGTGTGAGGAAAAGGCCCAGGGTGCTGAGGGGACGGTTTTATTGGCCCAGCTGGGACTCGAGAGAAAGTGCCAGGGCTGGCCTGCAGTGCCGGCATCCCATATGGGCGCTGGTTGGAGTCCCGGATGCTCTACTTCCAATCCAGCTCTCTGCTGTGGCCTGAGAAAGCAGTAGAAGGTGCCCAAGTCGTTGAGCCCCTGCACCTGCGTGGGAGACCCAGAAGAAGCTCCTGGCTCCTGGCTTCAGATCAGCACAGCTCCAGCCATTGCAGCCAACTGGGGAGTGAACCAGCGGATGGAAGACCTCTCTCTCTCTCTCTCTCTCTGCCTCTCCTTCTCTTCTCTGTGTAACTTTCAAATAAAATAAAATAAATCTCTTAAACAAGAGGGAGAGAGAAATTGCCTGGGAAGTGGCGTCTGAGTGTCCACCAGCCGCCAAGGGCCTGGGGAGGGGAAAGGGTAGGAAGGGGTATGCCACAGCCCTGCGGGGGCCGAGCCAACGTCATCATCGAGCCCTGGGCCGGAGTGCAGAGCCGGGTGGCTGGCCGAGGAGGTGCTAGGTTTTATTTCCTAGTTTACAAATGTCCTTGTTCTGGTTTCTTTTCTCCCCTTTTCCCCTTTTCAATTGGAAATCATTTCAAGTTTCCTGCTAAGTTTCGAGACTGAGGCTAGGACAGGGAGTGCCCACGCAGCCTTCACGCAGACTGAGACACAATTTCCTGTCCAGGAGGCAAGCCGTGCCATCTTGGGGAAATTCAGAAATACTTAAGGCACAGGTGGCAGCCCCCCCCACCCCGGGGCAGCCGCTTTTGTGTGTTTGGAGTGCATCCTTCCGCACCTCTGGGTCTCAGACTCATTTCCACTGGGAGTTGGAGGGGAGGGGACATGGTGGCCCAGTCAAGGACTCCAGGAAGCCTTAAGTTTCTACACTGCTCTGGCCACAGACCCTGTGGGACCCCCTCAGACAGGGCAAGGGACCGTATCCAGCCCCAGGCAGGGGATTGGTTCAGCGACAGTGACCCCAAGGGCAGGTCAGAGAGGCCAGGAGAAGGCCCCCAGCCCCAGACCACACCCACTGTGCACAGCCCCGCACGGAGGGAGGGTGCGGGCAGCCCATGCTCCCAGCTGGGCCCCAGCACCTTGATGCCTGTGCTGTCCCCCCAGCTCGCTGGTCAGCCTGATGGAAACGTTCAACGAGAAGGCGGAGCAGCTGGTGGAAATCCTGGAAGCCAAGGCCGATGGGCAGACCCCCGTGTCCATGCAGGACATGCTGACCTGCACCACCATCGACATCCTGGCCAAGGTGATGCGGGCGGCCACAGGGCCAGGGCGCCTCTCTTGTCTTCCCCTCCCTTGCCCTCCCCCTTGGGGCAGTGCGCTGGGCTGTTCCCTGCACTTTTCATAGATGGCGTCCCCTGGAGTGTTCAGAACAACCTAGCGCGAGACTGGGGCCACTAGCTCACCCTCTTGAGCTGGATTCCGAGGCCCTGCCCCCGCCCCCCTCCCGCCGCCCTGCACCCCAGCAGCTTCCGCAGGACCCAGATAACCCAAGCCCCATGCAGAGGCAGGCAGGGGGCGGGGGTGGGGTTGTCACATCCCTGTTGTCCCAGCAGTTCCCCATGAAGCTGGGTGAGGAGGGGCCGTGTGTCTGTCGGGGATGGGTGAGGAGGGGCTGTGTGTGTGTCGGGGATGGGCGAGGAGGGGCCGTGTATGGTCCAGGGATGGGTGAGGAGGGGCCATGTGTGTGTCAGGGATGGGCGAGGAGGGGCCGTGTGTGGTCCAGGGATGGGTGAGGAGGGGCTGTGTGTATGTCAGGGATGGGTGAGGAGGGGCTGTGTGTCTGTCGGGGATGGGTGAGGAGGGGCTGTGTGTGTGTCTGGGATGGGCGAGGAGGGGCCGTGTATGGTCCAGGGATGGGTGAGGAGGGGCCATGTGTGTGTCAGGGATGGGCGAGGAGGGGCCGTGTGTGGTCCAGGGATGGGTGAGGAGGGGCTTTGTGTGGTCCAGGGATGGGTGAGGAGGGGCTGTGTGTGTGTCAGGGATGGGTGAGGAGGGGCTGTGTGTGTGTCAGGGATGGGTGAGGAGGGGCCGTGTGTCTGTCCGGGATGGGTGAGGAGGGGCCGTGTGTGGTCCAGGGATGGGTGAGGAGGGGCTGTGTGTGTGTCTGGGATGGGTGAGGAGGGGCCGTGTGTGTGTCGGGGATGGGTGAGGAGGGGGCTGTGCGTCTGTCCGGGATGGGTGAGGAGGGGCCGTGTGTCTGTCCGGGATGGGTGAGGAGGGGCCGTGTGTCTGTCCGGGATGGGTGAGGAGGGGCTGTGTGTCTGTCCAGGATGGGTGAGGAGGGGCTGTGTGTGTGTCAGGGATGGGTGAGGAGGGGCCGTGTGTGTGTCAGGGATGGGTGAGGAGGGGCTGTGTGTGTGTCTGGGAAGGGTGAGGAGGGGCCGTGTGTGTGTCTGGGAAGGGTGAGGAGAGGCCGTGTGTCTGTCCGGGATGGGTGAGGAGGGGCCGTGTGTCTGTCCGGGATGGGTGAGGAGGGGCCGTGTGTCTGTCCAGGATGGGTGAGGAGGGGGCTGTGTGTGTGTCAGGGATGGGTGAGGAGGGGGCCGGGTGTGGTCCAGGGATGGGTGAGGAGGGGCCGTGTGTCTGTCCAGGATGGGTGAGGAGGGGCCGTGTGTCTGTCCAGGATGGGTGAGGAGGGGCCGTGTGAGTGTCTGGGATGGGTGAGGAGGGGGCCGTGTGTGGTCCAGGGATGGGTGAGGAGGGGGCTGTGTGTGTGTCAGGGATGGGTGAGGAGGGGCCGTGTGAGTGTCAGGGATGGGTGAGGAGGGGGCCGGGTGTGGTCCAGGGATGGGTGAGGAGGGGCCGTGTGTCTGTCCAGGATGGGTGAGGAGGGGCCGTGTGAGTGTCTGGGATGGGTGAGGAGGGGGCCGTGTGTGGTCCAGGGATGGGTGAGGAGGGGGCTGTGTGTGTGTCAGGGATGGGTGAGGAGGGGCCGTGTGAGTGTCAGGGATGGGTGAGGAGGGGGCCGTGTGTGGTCCAGGGATGGGTGAGGAGGGGCCGTGTGTCTGTCCAGGATGGGTGAGGAGGGGCCGTGTGTCTGTCCGGGATGGGTGAGGAGGGGCTGTGTGTCTGTCGGGAATGGGCGAGCATGGGGCCGTGTGTAGTCTAGGGATGGGCGAGCATGGGGCCATGCGTCTGGTCCAGGGTTGTGCTGCCTCCCATGGGGGTGGTTACGTGGGGCCACAGTGAGGAGTGGAGGGTGCCTGGCACACGGCTGAGCCGCGAACTCTGCCCTGGCTAGTGGTCCCCCGCCCCCACGCCTGACCACCCCCTTCTGTCCCCCCAGGCAGCTTTCGGGATGGAGACCAGCATGCTGCTGGGTGCCCAGAAGCCCCTGTCGCAGGCGGTGAAGGTGATGCTGGAGGGCATCAGTGCATCCCGCGACACTCTGGCGAAGGTACCCCCCCCCGGCGCCCACGCCCTCCTTGGCTGAAGCACCTCCCTCCGGAGTTTTTCAGAGTGGGTTTCAAGTGACTTCCGGTCCAGGACATGCAGGCAGCCCCTCCAGTTAGAGGCTCCAAGCCCAAGCAGGAGCCCTTCACCTTAAATGACCCCCAAAGCAGGCAATCTAGGATGGCTGTGGTGCCCCCCAAGGTCAGGCATTCTTGGATCCTCGTCTCTCTACCCCGCCGTCCTTGACGCAGCACCTCGTCGTCATGACAAGGCTGTGGCAGCGCCAGCTTTCACTTCCGTTCCGGGGTGAAGAAGGAAGGGGAGGAAAGGGTGGTACCTGAGACTCCTGCTCCCCGACTTCTGAGCATGCAGCCTCCAAGGCCCACCCACCTTTTGAGCTGTCAATTCCCCTTCTCTTCCTCCCAACGGCCTCCCACCTTTGGGGCACCCCTCTCTTTCCCGGTGCCCCCGGCCGTGCTCAGGCGTCTTTGGGGCACCCCTCTCTTTCCCGGTGCCCCCGGCCATGCTCAGGCGTCTTTGGGGCACCCCTCTCTTTCCCGGTGCCCCCGGCCATGCTCAGGCGTCTTTGGGGCACCCCTCTCTTTCCCGGTGCCCCCGGCCATGCTCAGGCGTCTTTGGGGCACCCC
Organism: Sylvilagus floridanus; assembly: GCA_949820135.1. Classification (NCBI taxonomy): domain Eukaryota; kingdom Metazoa; phylum Chordata; class Mammalia; order Lagomorpha; family Leporidae; genus Sylvilagus; species Sylvilagus floridanus. The sequence goes on from OX463228.1 coordinate 51,417,919, forward strand.
TCTCTTTCCCGGTGCCCCCGGCTGTGCTCAGGCGTTTTTGGGGCACCCCTATGGTTTCCCGGTGCCCCCGACTGTGCTCAGGCGTCTTTGGGGCACCCCTCTGTTTCTCAGTGCCCCCGGTCATGTTCAGGTGTTTTTGGAGCACCCCTCTGGTTTCCCAGTGCCCCCGGTCGTGTTCAGGTGTTTTTGGGGCACCCCTATGGTTTCCCAGTGCCCCCGGTCGTGTTCAGGTGTCTTTGGGGCACCCCTCTGGTTTCCCAGTGCCCCGGTCGTGTTCAGGTGTCTTTGGGGCACTCCTCTGTTTCCCGGCGCCCCCGGTCATGTTCAGGTGTCTTTGGGGCACCCCTCTGTTTCCCGGTGCCCCCGGTCATGTTCAGGTGTCTTTGGGGCACCCCTCTGTTTCCCGGTGCCCCCGGTCATGTTCAGGTGTCTTTGGGGCACCCCTCTGTTTCCCGGTGCCCCTGGCCGGTGAAGGCCTCTTTTCCCCGCCTGGCGGGGGTTTGGTAGGAGGGGAAGTGATGCCGTCACCGCCGTCTCCCAGCTGCTCTGTGTTTTCTGGAATTTCCCCACCTTCTTCCGACCTCCCGGCTTGCCGGTCCTCCAGGGCGGTGGGCAGGGGCAACGTGTGTGTGCGTGTGTGTACATGCATGTGCACGCGTAGGTACATGCGTGCGTGTGTACATGTGTAGGTGCATGTGTGTGCATGCGTGTGTATGTGTGTGTGTGCATGTGCGTGCAGCCGGACCCTCCTTTAGTTCTTGCCAGGGAGGAGGAAGCAGCTCCGTGAGATCCGGGCGAGCATCCGCCTGCTGCGCCAGGTGGGCAAGGACTGGGTCCAGCGGCGCCAGGAAGCCTTGAGGAGAGGCGAGAACGTCCCGGCCGACATCCTCACCCAGATCCTCAAGGGTGAGGCCCCGGGGGCGCCGGCGCCCTGGCTCTCGCACGTGGGTCTTGCTGGGCCTGCGCGGGCGCTGAGCCTCTCCTGTCTTTCAGCCGAGGAGGGGGCCCAGGACGACGAGGTTCTGCTGGACAACTTCGTCACGTTCTTCATTGCTGGTGCGTAGCTCCGGCGGTGGCCGGGGCGGGGGCGGGGGCTGGGGAAGGGGACGGGGGTGGGTGGGGGCGGCCCACACAGAGTCCCCAGGAGACTGGAGAGATGCTCAGGGTTGGTGCCCGACAGCAGGCCCTGTTCCCCGCCCAGGACAGAGGTCATGGCCGAACGAAGGGCCTGCCTGCCTTCTCCCGGCTGGGACCTCGGGCCGGGCCTTGGCCTCCACTCTGTGGGACAGGAGGCACAGGCGCCTTGCAGCCGTCGCCCCCGCACCCCAGACCCTCATAGGCACCCTCCCGGGGCGCTGGGGGCGCAATGCTGGCTGTGCCTCTCTCTCCATTTGCCTGGGGGGACACGGCTGAGCCACCACTGGGGATGCACAGCTGGGTCCCTAGACTGGGCTTCCGCCTGCCTGCTGCTGTCCTCCCTCGCAGACACGCTGGTACGTGTGCAGGTGCCCAGGGCTCCTTGTCTGGTCAGCCAGCGACCCCTTCAGAGTCCATTCATGTCACCCAGACTGCGGCCTCCCCTCCCAGGCCAGCTCGGGAGCTCAGTGGGTCCTGACCTCATCCGGGCTCACCCTGCTCAGACCTGGGGGCCCTGTAGCACGGGAAGGACACTGACCTTGGGCCCCGCCCTTCCTGCTGTGTGGCAGAGTTGCCTTTGGGAAGTGGGGGGGCAACTCTCCAGGTGAGGCTCCAGGATGGGTGGGGGAGAGGCTGTGAGGATGCGAAGCCGGGAACACGAGGTGACGCCTTGACTGTCCCAGCTGGCTCAGGGATATGCCGGTGGACAGACCACCTCCCCCCAGCTCAGCTGGCTGGGGCGGGGCTGCACAGCGGGGCTGGCACTGCCCCAGGGGCTCAGGGCCACGTGGGGCAGTTCCTGTCCTCCTTTCCCACAGGCCACGAGACCTCTGCCAACCACTTGGCATTCACAGTGATGGAGCTGTCTCGCCAGCCCGACATTGTGGCCAGGTATGCGGGCTGCCCTCCAGGCTGGCCAAGGACTTTGGCTGGTGTCTCGCTCCCAGGGCCACCTGCCCCGCCTCCTGTGGCTGAGGCCCCCCAGCGTGTCCTGTTTCCCATCACCCCAGGCCTTTGCTCCTCTGGAAACTTCTCCCCGCCTGTCTCCTGGAGAGCGAACTTGCTGCAAGCCCCACCCCCCACCCCCACCCCTGTCCTCCTGCCCTAGTGCCTCAGCACCCAAGGGCATGTGTTCCTTCCTGGGCCCAGACACTCCAGGAATGTAGGAACCGTGGCCTGTGCCCTCTGCCCAGGGTACGCAGTTCCAGGCCTGAGCAGGGACCAGAACCCCAGCAGCAGTGCCGGACAGTGTGGGAGTTGGGTGGGCCGGACAAGGGGGTGACCCTGGGGTGAGGACGTTTGCACTGGGCTCCTCCAGGAGTGGGACAGAGATGGACCAAGGCAGGGCCACGGGCTTGGGTGGGCCTGACCACCGGGTGGGTTGTAAGGGGTGTTGAGGGTGGAGGTGAAAGGCTGTTTGAGAATATCAAACCCACATCACCGTGACCGGCAGGTCACTAAAAACCCGACAAGGCAGGACGCTCACAACAGCAAAGCCACCATGGAGACCCCGGGCAGCACGCGAGTCTTCACCATGAACTCGATGGCAGCCCCGCCCCCGCTGCTGTGACGGCTTCCCAGTGCATCATTCTTAAAGCTGTCTGAGAGGCACAGGGCACGGCATGCGTGTTCTGATCCCGCGTCCACGCGCGGGGTGACGGGAAGCACCTCCTCGGTGTGGCTCCCCGAGGTGCCCTCCCCTCCAGGACCCCCGTCCCCTCCTCAGCCTCAAGCCGCAGCCCCTGTGCCCCAGCCCCTGGTGGCCACCATTCTCCGTGCAGCCTATGTTCCACGCGTCTCAGGCGGGTGGAGCGACATGGGACTGGTCCTCCGTGCCTGGCTCGTTCCACTCAGCGCTGTGTCCGCGAGGCGCCGCCTGTTGGCGCCCGCGTCAGACCTGCCGCCTTTTCCGTACAAGCGAGGCCCACTGTGCTTTTGCCCTTCCGTCCAGCCGTCCACGCACACTTCCACCTTCTGGGCCCCGGAGATGCTGCTGTCCGTGCACACTTGTCTCTGGGTCTCTGCTGTCCACTCCTTTGGGGGGCTTTTGGCCTTGCCATGTCCAGTGCCGGGCCGCACCTGCTGCTTCCCACAGCGGCTGCCTCGCGTCAGCCAGCCGCCGGGTGCACGCTTGGCCACCCTCGCTGTGGTCCGCTGAGAGCAGCCGTCCCGCTGGGGGTGAAGTGGCCAGGCGCGCTGGCACGGCTGCCCGGCATCGTCACCTGAGCGGTTCGCTCACCCGCGAGCTTGCCTTGCGCTGCTCTCTCCAGCTGCGGCCGCTGTGGATAGCCACAACAGGCACCTCCACGCGTGGCTCTGCTGCGTGCCCCAAGCGTCAGACACCAAGGGCGGTGTTTCAGGGCCGCCGGCACACTCGCGCCTCCTGCTGGGCCTTGTGTTTGGATGAGGCCGGGCCGGGTGTCTTTCACCGTGGAGCAGGCGGCACCTTCAGCTGGGGAACCCTGAGCCCCTCTCCCCATCTCCACTTCTTACAACGAATGGAGGGGAAAGTCTTGTTGGAATGAACTTGACCCCATCTTACCCGACAGGCTGCAGGCCGAGGTGGACGAGGTCGTCGGTTCCAAGAGGCACCTGGACTGTGAGGACCTGGGGCGGCTGCAGTACTTGTCCCAGGTGTGGGGTGGGAGAGAAGCGGTGGGCTGGGGGGGGGCAGTCCTTCGACTCAGACCTGGGACCCACAGCTCCCCGAGCCCCGTGGCACTCAAAGGGCGGCACCTGAGCTGTGCTGGGGAATTGCGGACACCCAAGGCCCATGCCGCCCCAGAGTAGCCGAGGCCAGGGCCTCCCGGGCAGAGCCAACACGCAGCCAGGGAGGAGGCCGGCCGGGGGTGCATGGGCTGCGTTTGTGCTTCCCAGCTGGGCCTGGGCTCCCCCATGGAGTCAGGCCCGGTGGACCCTCCCTCGGTGACAAAGCACAAAGGGACCCTCTTGCCTGTGGTCCCCTGAGTCGCTGGGAGCCCTGGCCCCTGGTCCCAGCCCTGCCACTGAGGCTCTGCACAACTTCCTTCTCCCTCGGGGTCTCAGCTTCTCCATCTGTCACCCGAAGAGTTGGACATGACAGTGAGGCTGATGGGCGGGGGTCGGGACCCAGTCCTGCTGGGGGTGCACGTGCAGCTGGGCCACCCCAGGCTGTCCGCGGTCCCTGACTTCTGTGATCTCCGCCCGGCCTCTCTAGGTCCTCAAGGAGTCGCTGCGGCTGTACCCGCCCGCCTGGGGCACCTTCCGTCTGCTGGAAGAGGAGACCCTGATTGACGGGGTCAGAGTCCCCGGCAACACCCCGCTCCTGGTGCGTGGGAGTCTGGGGACCCACGACGGGCTGGCTGCCTGCTCCAGGGTGGCCAGTCCGGGGCTGACCACTGAGCTCGGGGACATCCAGGGGCCTCCCTGCGCCCTCCCCTTTGCTGTCTCTGTGACCCCAGGAGGCCCTCTGCTTCATGCTGCCCGGCGTGTGGTTCCTGCGGGAGGGCAGCTGCCCCATCTATAGCTGAGGACGCCAAGGTTCAGGGGCCCCTGGCGCTTCTGCTGGGGTCACACGGCAGGCAAGGGGCAGAGCTGGACTGTGCCGGGTCATGCCTGACCCATACTGGCCCTGGTTCTTTCTCTGTTCCAGCCCCTCCTCCCACAGCCTCCGCTCCTGCCCCCATTACTTGTCGCTTTCTTTCCTTTTCTGTCTGTGGATCCGCCCACACAGGCATCCACGCAGGCCTAACCACCTCCCTACACCCCACCCTCCCCAGGCAGGCTGCCCTCCCTCTGCCCCCGAAGTAATTGCCTCTCTGAGCTTTAAGCTTGCCATTCCCTGACCTCTCTCTCTCTCTCTCTCTCTCTAACTCCCTGTGTGTGTGTCTGTGTGTGTGTGTGTGTATCAGACTTGCTTTTTTTTTTTTTAAGAGATTTATTTATTTGTTTGTTTGAAAGGCAGAGACAGAGAGAGATCTTCCATCCTTGGATTCACTTCCCAAGTGACTGCAGCCGCTAGGGCTGGGCCTGGCTGATGCCAGGAGCCTGTACCTCCATCCAGGTCTCCCACGTGGGCCGTCTTCCGCTGCTTTCCCAAGCAGGGAGCTGGATGGGAAGTGGAGCAGCCGGGACTTCTACTGGCGCCGGTGTGGGATGCCGGCGCTGCAGCTGGTGGCTTCCAGACCGGCGTTTTGAGTCCGCACGGTGACTGCTGAGGTTGGGGTTGGTGCCCTCAGCGTTCTGTAGCCGCCTCCCCTCCCTGCCGGTGCTGCCCGGTGCTCTGCTCAGGGCTCATCAGTTCGGGGGCTGGTCTCCGCTGGTTGCTGTCCCGGCACGAGGAGCACACACCTCTGCCCGGCGCCTTCCCGGGAGCGGGAGAGCCGGCCCGTAGGACACACAAGCGTTGAGTTTCACAAACCAAGGCCAAGCTGCCTTCCAGAGAGGCTGTGCCAACGTGGGCTCCCACTGGTGCCTCAGGGGAGCCTGTTGCTCCTCATCCTCCCCCACACTTTATTGGGTCCAATTTCTTATGTGTTGCCTATCAGACATGAGGGTATTTCAAAAGGTTTATGGAGGAGTGGGGGCGTGGCGCAGGGCCGCATTCCACACGGGAGGGCCTGGGTTCACATCCCAGCTCCACTTCCGGTACAGCTTCCTGCCGTGCACACCCTGGGAGGCAGCAGCCGTGGCTGAGGTGCTTGGGGGCCCCGGCACCCATGTGGGAGACCCGGATGGAGCCCCAGGCTCCTGGCTTCAGCCTGGTCTGGCCCTGGCTGTTGCGGGCATTTGTGGTATAAATCAGTAGATGGAAGATCTCTGTCTGTCTACCTTTCAAATAAATAATCATTATTTTAAAGTTCATGGAAAATGAAATTAAAAGAAAAAATGAAATCGGTACATAGTTTTGCATAGTGTGGATTTTCCATAAGCTTTCCCCACATAGGGGCACACGTGTTACCTGTGGTCTTGATCCGTATTTTCCTGGTTCCTCGTGAGCTGGACGCCCTCCGTGGCCCCGTTTCCCCGTCGGGGTTGCCCGTCTTCTCAGTGCTGTGCAGAGCTTTGTGTGCGCCTGCAGCTGGCTTTGTCTGTGGCTATGAGGTAGGGATCTGCCCTGGCTGCAGTGAGGAGCAACGAAAGTGTATTTTCTCACGGTCCTGGAGGCCAGGAGGCCACGGCCAAGGTCCAGCAGGGCTGGCTGCTCCTGTGGCCTGTCTGCCAGCATGCAGAAGCTGCCCGCCTGCCTTGTGCTCACTGGACTTTGCCACACGTGTCCGTGTCCTGCCCGCTCGCTCTCTTTCTCTCTTTCTCTCAGAATGACCCCAGTCATCCTGGATTAGGACCCCTCCCAGTGACCTCTGCAAAGGCCCTCTCCCCAAATAGACCCCCACGTATGGACTTGGAGGGACACTCCCCAGCCCGTCACAGGACCCATTTTACCTCCCACGTGGAGACTGGTGTGTGGGGCTCCCTCCCCGACTCCCCCTGAAGCCAGAGTAGCAGCAGCTCCTGGGGTCTGGACAGGGTCACCCCTGAGTCTGCAGCTCAGCGTGGCTGCTTGTTTGCCTAGGGCCTTCTGGCCTCGGCTCCCTCATCTGTGAAATGGGACAACTGTGGCACACCGAGCTGGGCTGTTTTCCCGGGGGCAGTGGAATCCCACTCCCCACTAAGGGGTGGTGGAGAGATGGGGGGCACTCTGCTCTGACCACGCCCTGGGGTGGCTGTGGGGATCAGGAGGCAGAGGGGAGCAGCCTTGGGGCCAGAGGCATGCGGCTCCTCTGCCCGCAGTTCAGCACCTATGTCATGGGGCGCATGGACACGTACTTTGAGGACCCGCTGACCTTCAACCCTGACCGCTTCAGCCCCGGCGCACCCAAGTAAGTCCCTCCTGGAGCCGTCTGCGAGTGGGCCTGGTGGGAGGAGGACAGTCACAGTGGCCCCGGGCCTGAGGGACGCGCGGCGTCTAGCTCCCCCCCCCCCCCCGCACGTGGGAGAAGTCAGCTCAGAGGGGCTCAGTGACTTGCTCAGGTGGCAGCACAGGGGTTTGCTCTTCATCGGGGAAGCCTGGAGGTTCCTATCTGGGGACGGGGAGTCCCGCGGGCCGCCCCTGCACCCAAGCAGCGGTGGGGAGAGCTGGGCCCCAGCGACAGGTCCCTGAGTCCAGACCCAGGCTCTGCCCAGAACCGGGCACAAGGGACGGATGACCTGGGGCGAGCTGCTGTGCCTCGCTGAGCCTCAGTCCCTCGACTTGTGAACTAGGGATACGGTGCCGTGTGAGGTGGGGATGCGGGTGCTGTGTGAGATGGGACACGGGTGCTGTGTGAGTGGGAGGTGGGTGCCGTGTGAGGTGGGGATGCGGGTGCTGTGTGAGATGGGACACGGGTGCTGTGTGAGTGGGAGGTGGGTGCCGTGTGAGGTGGGGATGCGGGTGCTGTGTGAGTGGGATGTGGGTGCCGTGTGAGGTGGGGATGCGGGTGCCGTGTGAGGTGGGGATGCGGGTGCTGTGTGAGGTGGGGATGTGGGTGCCGTGTGAGATGGGACACGGGTGCTGTGTGACTGGGATGTGGGTGCTGTGTGAGGTGGGATGTGGGTGCCGTGTGAGATGGGACACGGGTGCTGTGTGACTGGGATGTGGGTGCCATGTGAGATGGGACACGGGTGCTGTGTGACTGGGATGTGGGTGCTGTGTGAGGTGGGGATGCGGGTGCCGTGTGAGGTGGGATGCGGGTGCCGTGTGAGGTGGGGATGTGGGTGCTGTGTGAGGTGGGGATGCGGGTGCCGTGTGAGGTGGGATGCGGGTGCTGTGTGAGGTGGGGATGTGGGTGCTGTGTGAGGTGGGGATGCGGGTGCCGTGTGAGGTGGGATGCGGGTGCTGTGTGAGGTGGGGATGTGGGTGCTGTGTGAGGTGGGGATGCGGGTGCCGTGTGAGGTGGGGATGCGGGTGCCGTGTGAGGTGGGATGCGGGTGCTGTGTGAGATGGGACACGGGTGCCGTGTGAGGTGGGGATGCGGGTGCCGTGTGAGGTGGGATGCGGGTGCTGTGTGAGTGGGAGGTGGGTGCCGTGTGAGGTGGGGATGCGGGTGCTGTGTGAGTGGGATGTGGGTGCCGTGTGAGGTGGGGATGCGGGTGCCGTGTGAGGTGGGATGCGGGTGCTGTGTGAGGTGGGGATGTGGGTGCTGTGTGAGGTGGGATGCGGGTGCCGTGTGAGGTGGGGATGCGGGTGCCGTGTGAGGTGGGATGCGGGTGCCGTGTGAGATGGGACACGGGTGCTGTGTGACTGGGATGTGGGTGCCGTGTGAGGTGGGATGCGGGTGCCGTGTGAGGTGGGATGCGGGTGCCGTGTGAGGTGGGGATGCGGGTGCCGTGTGAGGTGGGGATGTGGGTGCTGTGTGAGGTGGGGATGTGGGTGCCGTGTGAGGTGGGATGCGGGTGCCGTGTGAGGTGGGGATGCGGGTGCCGTGTGAGGTGGGGATGTGGGTGCCGTGTGAGGTGGGGATGTGGGTGCCGTGTGAGGTGGGATGCGGGTGCCGTGTGAGGTGGGGATGTGGGTGCCGTGTGAGGTGGGATGCGGGTGCTGTGTGACTGGGATGTGGGTGCCATGTGAGATGGGACACGGGTGCTGTGTGACTGGGATGTGGGTGCCATGTGAGATGGGACACGGGTGCTGTGTGAGATGGGACACGGGTGCCGTGTGAGGTGGGGATGCGGGTGCCGTGTGAGGTGGGATGCGGGTGCTGTGTGAGTGGGAGGTGGGTGCCGTGTGAGGTGGGGATGCGGGTGCTGTGTGAGTGGGATGTGGGTGCCGTGTGAGGTGGGGATGCGGGTGCCGTGTGAGGTGGGGATGCGGGTGCTGTGTGAGGTGGGGATGTGGGTGCCGTGTGAGATGGGACACGGGTGCTGTGTGACTGGGATGTGGGTGCTGTGTGAGGTGGGATGTGGGTGCCGTGTGAGATGGGACACGGGTGCTGTGTGACTGGGATGTGGGTGCCATGTGAGATGGGACACGGGTGCTGTGTGAGGTGGGATGTGGGTGCTGTGTGAGGTGGGATGCGGGTGCCATGTGAGGTGGGATGCGGGTGCCGTGTGAGGTGGGGATGCGGGTGCTGTGTGAGGTGGGATGCGGGTGCCGTGTGAGGTGGGATGCGGGTGCCGTGTGAGGTGGGATGCGGGTGCCGTGTGAGATGGGACACGGGTGCTGTGTGACTGGGATGTGGGTGCTGTGTGAGGTGGGATGCGGGTGCTGTGTGAGGTGGGGATGCGGGTGCTGTGTGAGGTGGGGATGTGGGTGCTGTGTGAGGTGGGGATGTGGGTGCTGTGTGAGGTGGGATGCGGGTGCCGTGTGAGGTGGGATGCGGGTGCCGTGTGAGGTGGGATGCGGGTGCCGTGTGAGATGGGACACGGGTGCTGTGTGACTGGGATGTGGGTGCTGTGTGAGGTGGGATGCGGGTGCTGTGTGAGGTGGGGATGTGGGTGCTGTGTGAGGTGGGATGCGGGTGCCGTGTGAGGTGGGGATGCGGGTGCCGTGTGAGGTGGGATGCGGGTGCCGTGTGAGGTGGGATGCGGGTGCCGTGTGAGATGGGACACGGGTGCTGTGTGACTGGGATGTGGGTGCTGTGTGAGGTGGGATGCGGGTGCCGTGTGAGGTGGGATGCGGGTGCCGTGTGAGGTGGGGATGCGGGTGCTGTGTGAGGTGGGGATGTGGGTGCTGTGTGAGGTGGGGATGTGGGTGCAGTGTGAGGTGGGATGCGGGTGCCGTGTGAGGTGGGGATGCGGGTGCCGTGTGAGGTGGGGATGTGGGTGCCGTGTGAGGTGGGGATGTGGGTGCCGTGTGAGGTGGGATGCGGGTGCCGTGTGAGGTGGGGATGTGGGTGCCGTGTGAGGTGGGATGCGGGTGCCGTGTGAGGTGGGGATGTGGGTGCTGTGTGAGGTGGGGATGTGGGTGCCGTGTGAGGTGGGATGCGGGTGCTGTGTGACTGGGATGTGGGTGCCATGTGAGATGGGACACGGGTGCTGTGTGACTGGGATGTGGGTGCCATGTGAGATGGGACACGGGTGCTGTGTGAGGTGGGATGTGGGTGCTGTGTGAGGTGGGATGCGGGTGCCATGTGAGGTGGGATGCGGGTGCCGTGTGAGGTGGGGATGCGGGTGCTGTGTGAGGTGGGATGCGGGTGCCGTGTGAGGTGGGATGCGGGTGCCGTGTGAGGTGGGGAGCAGCTGCTGCAGGGCGGCTGGGAGGCGCAGAGTCGGTTGGCGATGGCCTCCGTGTGGCCGCGTCCTCACCGGCTCCTGGGGCCCGGCTCCCTCCTGCAGGCCCCGCTTCACCTACTTCCCCTTCTCCCTGGGCCACCGCTCCTGCATCGGGCAGCAGTTTGCTCAGGTAGGAGGGGGAACGCGGGCCAGACGGGGGGGAAGGGGCTGCTCACCCCCCCACACTGCTCCTCCCTCACCCCCCCCGCCAGCTCTGCTCCTCCCTCACCCCCCCTGCTCAGCTCCTCCCCCACCCCACCCCCAGCTCTGCTCCACCCCACCCCCACCCCAGCTCTGCTCCTCCCCCCTGCTCCTCCCCCACCCCACCCCCAGCTCTGCTCCTCCCTCACCCCCCACTGCTCCTCCCTCACCCCCCACACTGCTCCTCCCTCACCCCCACCCCCAGCTCTGCTCCTCCCTCACCCCCCCTGCTCAGCTCCTCCCCCACCCCACCCCCAGCTCTGCTCCACCCCACCCCCACCCCAGCTCTGCTCCTCCCCCCTGCTCCTCCCCCACCCCACCCCCAGCTCTGCTCCTCCCTCACCCCCCCTGCTCAGCTCCTCCCCCACCCACCCCCAGCTCTGCTCCTCCCTTACCCCCCACACTGCTCCTCCCTCACCCCCACCCCCAGCTCTGCTCCTCCCTCACCCCCACCCCCAGCTCTGCTCCACCCCACCCCCACCCCAGCTCTGCTCCTCCCCCCTGCTCCTCCCCCACCCCACCCCCAGCTCTGCTCCTCCCTCACCCCCCCTGCTCAGCTCCTCCCCCACCCACCCCCAGCTCTGCTCCTCCCTTACCCCCCACACTGCTCCTCCCTCACCCCCACCCCCAGCTCTGCTCCTCCCTCACCCCCCACTGCTCCTCCCTCACCCCCCCACTGCTCTTCCCTCACCCCCACCCCCCACACTGCTCCTCCCTCACCCCCACCCCCAGCTCTGCTCCTCCCTCACCCCCACCCTCAGCACTGCTCCTCCCCCACCCCCACCCCAGCTCTGCTCCTCCCTCACCCCCCCACTGCTCTTCCCTCACCCCCACCCCCGCTCTGCTCCTCTCTCACCCCCCCTCTTCTCCTCCCTCACCCCCACCCCGCTCTCTCCTCCCTCACCCCCCTAGCTCTGCTCCTCCCCCACCCCACCCCCAGCTCTGCTCCTCCCTCATCCCCCCCCACTTTGCTCCTCCCTCACCCCCCCGCTGTCTCCTCCCTCCCCCCCCCGCTCTCTCCTCCCTCACCCCCACCCTGCTCTCTCCTCCCTCACCCCCACCCCGCTCTCTCCTCCCTCACCCCCCTAGCTCTGCTCCTCCCCCACCCCACCCCCAGCTCTGCTCCTCCCTCACCCCCCCCACTCTGCTCCTCCCTCCCCCCCCCCCGCTCTCTCCTCCCTCACCCCCACCCCGCTGTCTCCTCCCTCACCCGCCCGCCCCCCAGATGGAGGTGAAGGTGGTGATGGCCAAGCTGCTGCAGCGGCTTGAGTTCCGCCTGGTGCCCGGGCAGCGCTTCGGGCTGCAGGAGCAGGCCACGCTCAAGCCGCTGGACCCCGTGCTCTGCACCCTGCGGCCCCGGCGCTGGCAGCCCACGCCCCCGCCCCCGCCCTGCTGAGGGGCTCCTGGCAGGACCGGACCGGACTCCTCCGCCCTCCTCTGCTGCCCACAACACCACCTGCCCACCGCCCTGCCCAGCGCCCCCCACGCTGGCTCCCTGCCGGCCTCTGCCAGCCACCTGCCTCTCGTCCCCGTCGCCTGCTGAATCCTTGGTCCTTCCTGGACGGGCCCTGCCTGACTCCCAGCTGCTGTCACCTCTGACCTTTGCTAGCACACTTCCTCAGACAAGGCAACCTAATTCTTGCTCACCCCCTAAAGCCCTTCGGGTGTCACCTCCACCAGGAAGCCCTCCCTGCTGCCCCCAGCTGGGCCAGGGGCCCCTCCTCTGTGCTCCCTCGGTCACCTGTGCTACCTCTAACACCACACTGACCACACTGTCTCGTGAGTGGCCGGCTGCCCTGCGGGCCATGAGCGCCTGCGGGACAGGGTCTGCTTGTGATTCGTCTCCGAGCCTCCTGTGCTCACCCAGGGGCTAGCACAGAGCCGATGCTCAATAAACACGTGTTGACTGCATGCATGACCCGGCCGCGGTGCATGCGCCTCCGTCTGTTCACCTGCAGGAGGGGAGATGCTGGGGCTCCCCTGAAGCCTGGCGCAGCTCGGGGTGCTGGGTGTGCTTGGGCTGCAGGTGAGTGACAGGGTGGGGGCTGGGCACCTCGGGCCGCACTTGGAGCTGAGCTCGCAGACCCGGCCTCCTGCAGCTGGCCGACGGGGCCTGCCACCCGCACAGTGGGTGGTGGGTGGGAGAGACCACCCCTTCCTGCCCGGGGCCTCGGTGGGTACTGGGTGGGCATGGGCTCGAGGTCCGTCTTGGGTGAAGGACCGGCGCCTGTTCCTCCCCGCACACTCGGGAGCTGGTGTCTACGCAGACCCCTGACTGGGGTGCGTGCGCTCCGCAGGGCATGTTCTCCATCTACGGGCAGCGTGGAGCTGTGCTGCTGTCGACCCAGTTGGGCTCTCAGTCCTAGTAGTAATCTCCAAGATGGAGGACACGGAGGCGGGGGTGGGGGCGGGCACAGGCAGGCGCGTACCCCCCAAGGCAGAGCTCCAGGTGGGGCCGCAGGGAGAGGGGACTCGTGCCTGCCTTCCCGTCTGGTTCCTCTCCCCAGCCGAGGGGGCTGTGGACAACCACACGACTCACTTTGACCCAGCTTCTGGGCAGAAGCGCTGGCCTTGTCTGACCACCTGGACACCTGGCCAGGCCCTCTCCACCCCTGCTGTCTGCAGTTGCCTGCCCAGGAGCCCCAGGCCCCCTGCCCGCTCACAGCCAAGCCCACCCATGCCCTGCCCAGATGCAGCCCCTCCTCACGGCCACCCAGATGCTGCTGCAGCCTCCCGGTCTCTACCCCAGTCCTCAGCCTGAGCAGCCCTGCTGTGACTCGCTCACCTGCCCGCCCGCAGCCCCCGCCCCACCCCTGCCGCCTGCCCCGCCCCCGCCCCCAGACAGCACCTCGTTCTCAGGCCGCCAAGCCTCAGCACGGCAGGAGTCTGCAGCGGTCAGCTCCCCTGGACACGTGCACCCCCCGCTGCAGCACACACCTGTCTAGGGCCGAGGCTGGGCCTGCACAGCATTTCTTCAAATCCTCCTGGGACACGGGTGCTGAAGATGTCCATTTCACAGAGGGGAACGTCAAGGCCACAACGCAGTCAGAACTCAAACCTGCACCCCTTGGCACTGCGTGGCCTTCCATGGGTTCAGCCTGCCCTGTCACTGCAGGCCTTGGCTGGCCGCAGCCTTCTTCTTTTTTTTTTTTTTTTCTTTTTTAAGATTTGTTTTATTTATTTGAAAGGCAGAGTTAGAGAGAGAGAGAGAGGTCTTCCATCTGCTGGTTCACTCCCCAGATGGCTGCAATGGTCAGAGCTGCGCCGATCCAAAGCCAGGAGCCAGGAGCTTCTTCTGGGTCTCCCACATGGGGGCAGGGGCCCAAGGACTTGGGCCATCTTCTCCTGCTTTTCCAGGCCACAGCAGAGAGCTGGGTGGGAAGTGGAGCAGCCGGGACTAGAACTGGTGTCCATATGGGATGCCAGTGCTTCAGGCCAGGGTGTTAACCTGCTATGCTACAGCGCTGGCCCCAGCCTTCTTCATTTTTTAAAAGAAGTATTTATTTGAAAGGAGAGAGAGAGAGAGAGAGAGAGAGAGAGAGAGCCCTTCCAGCCACCAGTTCACGTCCCAAGTGGCTGTAATGGCCAGGGCTGGGCCAGGCTGAAACCAGGCACCAGGACTATCTCCCAAGTCTCCCACATGGGTGCAGGGGCCCAAGCACTTGGATCATCTTCTACTGCTTTCCAGGCACATGAGCAGGGAGCTGGAAAGGAAGTGGAGCAGCCGGGACCGGAACTGGCACCCATGCAGGATGCTGGGCCAGCAATGGCTTCTCTGCCAGCTGAGCCGCTTCCTCCTCCACATGGTGGCTTCTCGAGGGGCAGGTGGCTCTTGGCCCTGGCTGCAGATGAGTCCCCTGGGCCACTAACCCCCAGGCCGAGGCAGGATGGATGGGATGAAACCCAAGGCCTGGCAGCCCCCAAACCCAGCCCCCACCCATCACCGTCTATGGGCTTGGGCCTGTTTCTCCATGTGCAAGGGAGAACGACTAAGAGGACACACCTCCTGGGGCACCTGGGAATTCAGAGCGCCCTCAGCAGCCTGGCGCTTGGCACCTGTCCCGGTGAGTCTTCCTTCTGGGCTGCGCGACAGGGCCTGCCGTCCCCAGAAGCGCCGCACGGTGGCGCCCTGGCGCAGCGCTCGCTGCTGCTCAGTGGCCAGCCCCACCCTGTCGGGATCTCTGGACCGAGAAGGGTGGGCATCGCCATCCCCATTTTACACGTGGGGCCGGCTTGGTGGCCAGGGTCTGGGCGCGTTGTGGCAGGCGGACGGAGGGCCAGGCCCTCCCGGTGTGGCCTGCACCGGGCTGGCCTCTGCGGAAGACCTGCACCGAGCGTGTGGGGAGACCCGGGCAGCGTTGGGTCTGGTCTACACTCGCAGCCCCCAGCAGCTTCCTGCTCACACAGCTTGGGTGAGGGTACACCTGCCCCAGGCCCTGCTCCGTCAGCGCTGAGCCTTCTCTGGGCCCATGCTAGGTGGGAGGGTGGCTTCGGGGGGGCCTTGGCCTGCCCTCCTGGGGTGAGGACCTTGCCCACGTGTGCTGGGTGGGAGGTCGTCTTTGACTACACCGGGGCCAGTGCTGGAGGCTGGTGACCCTTCTGGGCTTCAGCTAGAGCCAGCGTGGGTGAACAGAGAACCGGTGACGGTCAGCATGAGTGGGCCCAGGACCACGTGGATGGGGCCGGGCTGGGAGTGGAGCCGGCCCCTCCTGGCCGTGGGAGCAGCAGGCACAGAGCCCTTCACCCTGGTTCTGAGACGGGGCTCCTGACCCTCCTAACACACCCCTGCTCAGTCCACAGCCCTGGGCTGAGACAGCTGCAGGTGGCTTCTCGCAGGAGTGACTGCAGCTGGACGGGGTGGACACTAGGGGGCGTGGCTGGCCTGTGGCCGTGGGGGCAGGGTTACGTGGGAGCGCCTGGCCTGTCCCCCACTTTCTGCTCACTTGTGCTGCTGCCTCTTGAGTTGCCCCTGCTGGTGGCCACCCCTGGGCTGCGTGGTCACTCGAGGTGGGGGAGCCCAGGAATTCTCCACCCCAAGGAGGGGCCACCAGGTCCCTGAGGCTGTGTTTCCAGAGGGTGGGGGCCTCACCTGCAGTGTCCAGCTACGGGGCCTGCCCTGGACGGGGCTTGGTGGGACTGAGTTTGTGAGGCTGGGCAGGGGTCCGGGGAGGCAGCAACTCTCACCGGGGAATCCTGGGCCTCCTGGGGGGCACGGAAGGTTCTAGAGGGGTCACGAGCTCCTCTTCCCCTCCCCTCCGGCTCTCAGGCCGGGCTCCTCTGCTGGTTCAGAGTGCAGGGGATGATGATAGGGACAGCGCTGCGCCCGTTCGTCCCAGCCCCAAGGCAAGGCCAAGGTCCAAGCCCTGGTCCCCCGCCCTGTTCCAGGTGGGAGATGCTGGGGAGGAGGAGCCAATATGGACGATGCTGCCACCTCCCCTGCCGAGCCCCTGCTTGGGCCTCACTGTCCCCCACTACCCCCACACCCCTCCCCCCCACCGACTCCAGGGAGGGCTTGTCCTTGCTGGGAGCACAGGCCCCCTCATCCTGCGAGGCCTCCCCTCCAGCCTCCTGCCCCCGCCCTCCCCCACCAGATGACAGTGGCACCTTGGCTCCCACCCCAGATACGTGGGGGCGGCCCCCAGGAGCCCAGGAGCTGCCCACACCCTCACATCCAGGATCGCCCAGTGCAGCTGGATGGGCCTCCCAGTCCTTTTCCCTGGCCGGGAGCCTGCAGGCCAGGAGAGCTCCCAAGGCCACCCAGGCAGCGGTCAGCTTAGGGGTGTCTGGGCTGGACCAGAAGCCCCTGCGTGTGGGAAACCAGCTCCCAGAGTTCTGCTGGAGCGTGTGCATGTGTGTGTGTGTGTGTGTGTGTGTGTGTGTAGGACAGCATTTCACCAAGTTCCTGGAAATATAGAATAAAAGAGTAAGTTTATTTGGGTGCAAAACAATTATGTGGTCCCCGTATACACAGGATTTAAAAAAAACATGGAAGATGCATTTCTGAAAAAAATTATCCGTGAATTTCAAATATTTTACACTGAAATAAGCTGCTTTTAATTGCATTTTGCAGGAACTTTTTGAAGTGCTTTTGCGCATGTGTGTGCGTGTGTGTATCCCGTGTGTGCCTCACGAGTGCACGTGTGTGGCTCTGTTTCCGTGGCCTCCTTGTCTTCCTGTTTGAGGCTGTAGGAGTCTGTGTGTGCGTGTGGGTCTGGGCTCCGTGTGGATGGCCTGTGTGTGGAAGACAGAGCCCGAGGGAGGTGTTGGACCTGAGGCTGTGGATGTGCTCGGGTGAGGTGGCCGTGGCCAGTCCCTTGCGCTGTGTCATGCATACTGTCCTTGCCTCGCGTCCAGTGCGGCTGGCTGACCCGTCCAAGGCGACACACCCAGGGGGCCACGTGGGCTACCTTTGGCCTTCAAGAAGGAGGCGCTGCACCCTGGGCAGGGCCCCACCCTGGCCACCCACCCAGACGCCCCTGCGCCTGGGATCCTGTGGCACCTGACCCTCCTCTGGCCTTCTGGGGACACTTTGCTGCCAGCGTGGGTATCTTGTGGCATCAGGGGCCGGCCTTGCTCCAGGCACAGTCACTGGGCCAGCGGTCATTGCTGGACCCCTGTTCCAAAGTCCTCCCCGAGAAGCAGGACCCAGTTCCCCTCCAGATGGTCCCAGCCCCTGCCCACCAGTGCCCAGCAGCCACCCATTCCTGGGGAGCCCCGAGCTCTCTCCCACCACCACGCCCGAACCCCGTTCCTGCCCCCGGGCCTCTGACCTCAGTTTCCCCTGCACACCTCGCTCTCTAGGCCTTTGTGGCGCCCACCGAGTAGCTGCTGACAACGCCACCAGAGGCTCGGGAGCCCCGGGGACAGCGGGCACGTGAATGGTGGCCGGAGAGGGAGGGAGCCGCAGGCTGAGCCAGCAGGAGCCAAGGGCGTGCGTGTGTGCAGACACAGCAGGGGCACACGCACACACGCGCGCTCCCTTGGGAGCACACATCACCTGGTGGCTCACCCACACTCACGGACCCCGTGCCACATGCAGAGTGTACACTGACCAGCCACGCCCACCACCACGCCCACCCACTGTGTGCAGTGACCTCAGGGACAGGCAATCGAGTTATTTTTTTCCTCCCTAACACACGTTCCCGCAACAAAGAAAACAGGAAGGGACTTGGGGCCAGGAACAGGAAGGGGAAGTGGCCTGCGTACGGGGAGCTGGCCCCCGCTGCTGGACACTGGGGAGCTGGCCCCGCTGCTGGACACTGGGAGGTGGGTTTGGGTGGATGCAGACAGATGTGTGCAGGGTGGGGCGAGGGATGCCCCTCCACGCATCTCGGATGGGCTCCCGGAGTGTCCCTGTCCCCCAAGAGGCCAGTGGAGCCAGTGCTCCGCCCAGCCCTGGTCCTACAGCCCGCGTGGCAGTGGCCATGGGGAAGGCCTCCGTCTGGGGGCCAGGCAGCTCTGTGGGGCCTCTTCTGCCACTCTGCTGTTTGCCCGATGCTAGGCACCCTGGGTAGCTCATGGAGACCCAGAGGTGAGTGACTCGGCCCCTGTGTCCATTGACGTGGGGAGCCCAGAGCAGGCGCAGCAGGACCAGAGCTGACCCACCTTTGCCTGTGGAACCTGATGGCAGGGTCCCTGGGGTCCCTGGTGCCCTGAGCTTGGCCTCCATCTTGTGCACATGTGGGGAAATGGAGGCACCAAGAGGGCCAGGAGGAGCCCAAGGCTGCACCCAGGAGGCAGCTCTGGCCCCGTCTGTGCCCTCCGCACCCTCCGATGCCTCGAACCGACTCCCACTCAGAGGGGCACAGGGGGCCGGGGGAGGCCTGGGCAGGCAGATGGGCACTCCTTCCCCGGCCCTTGCCCTCCATGGAACACAGCCGCCCCCTGAGGGGTCCCCCAAACCTGCTGCCCTCGGACCCTCCCCGCCGCTGCCCAGGTGAGGAAGCTGAGGCACCACGGGCTTCTCTCTGCAGACCTGAGGGATTCTGCACCCCGCCCCGCCCAGGCTCTGAGCAGCTGGGTTTGCACTCCCCCAGGAATGCAGCGGGGGAGGGGGAGGGGGTGGACGAGGTGGGAGCCCTGTGGCTTTTTCTTGCTTTTTTCATTTAAAAACCTCAGCCAGAAGGGGCCTGTGGTGACCGGCAGTTCCGGTTTGCCTGAGGGGATCCCCCGATGCACACTGAACACTCGGGCGAGACTGAGCAAGGTGGTCACCCGAGACAGCCCCCAAAGCCATCACCCCAGCCCCACTTGATGCTTGACCTCTCCCCAGGGACAAGTCAGCCCTGCCTGCATACCCCGGGGGATGGTGAGCATCCACCTTTCAGGGCAGCAAGACCAGGTGCTGACCACAGCGAGGTCAGAGTCGGTGGTGGGGGCACAGTGCAGGGGTCCCTGACTCCTCCAGAGCAGTCAGAGCAGGCTTCCTGGAGGAGGAGGAACTGGGAGAGGAGGACAGGGACTTCACCGACAAGGGAATAGCACAGGCACAGGGCAGGAGGCCTGGAACCAGGTGTTCGGAATGACTTCCCTGCCCCCACCCCGCATCTGCTGGGAGGAGTGAAGAGTGAACGCTGAGTTCGGCGTTCAGAGCCTCCCTCCTGCCCCTCCTGCCTTCCCTCCAGCTCTGGGAGCTGGGTGTGTGGGTGTGTGGGTGGAAGAGCTGTCCGGGTGCCTCGGGTGCTGCTCCCTTCTCTCCTGACGCTCGTTGGTGCCGGCATCTGCACCCTCCTCCAGGAGGCTTCCCCTGAATTCCCTGTCCCCGGATGCCTCCACTTCCTCACCTTCGCTGGGGACACCTGCCACTCTCCACTTGGGCTTTGCCACCTTCCCTCTTTGCACCTGCTAGTCTCTTTTGCTGGAATACTCTTGAAAAACTTCTTGTCCCTAAACGCCAGTTCTTCCAGGAAGCCCTCCTGCAACTCAGTCTGCTTCTGCCTCTTCTCCCTAACCACTTCTGTCCACTCGTGCTGTGTAGGAAGCCTGAGGGTGAGGCTTCTGGGGGCTCCGGCTCTTGGCAGGATTTGCCCTTTACCTCATGGAGACCCCCGGAGAGGGGCTGGGTTGGCTCTCAGCCAAATACACAGCAAGTGCATGCTAAGTGTTTGCTGGGGTGTGCTCTCACAGGGAACATGTCCTGAGCACTCTCGTTGTGCCAGGCACAGAATCAGGTGGGTGCCAGGGCGGGAGCCCCCCACCCCGCACCCCTGGTCAGCCCCCTCGACCCCTGTGGAGCCGATAGCACCCAGGGTGTGACCATAGGTGTCGACTGCTCTTGGTCAAACAGAGGGAAGGGTCACGTCTCTCATAGCCTTGAAGACAAACAGCCGGGCTCCAATCCTGGTTATGCCCGCACTGGCTGGGTGGCCTTGGGTGGGTCACTTAACCCCTCGGGGTCATGGACATAGGGTCACAGTGGCTCGGTGCGGGGGGCAGAACGAGGTGATGAGTGAGGCAGCACTTGGCCAGCTCCTGGTACCTGCACACACCCGTGGAGGGCGTCCTTCTCACTCCCTTCCTGAATGTCCGTCCCTGGCTGAGCGGCTGGAACCATGCCCAGGGAGGGAACAGGCAAGCCCTCCGGAGTAGCTGGGGCCCAGGGGCATGGGGACTGAGCAGGCACCCATGGGTGCAGGGGCTCTGCAGGCAACATTCCGGGACATCCCAAGAGGCCCCGGGCAGGGGAGGGTAGTGCCCAGATTTATCCACCAATCGCACAGGCTCCTGGCACCGCAGCTCGTTCTTATCTGCCCAGCCCAGCATGGGGGGGAGGTGGCCAGGCCAGCTGGGGCGGGACGCTGCCTGGAGGCCGGACACAGAGCAGTCCTGAGCCCTGCTGGTGCCTGACGGCCACCGAGGGCTCTGAGCGTCCCTGAGGGCCACGAGCCAGCCGGCCACCATCTCCCGCACCATGTCGGACTGCGAGGGCCCCTCGGCCGGTGAGTGGCACCGCTATATTTACCCGCCGTGGCTCGGCTCACGGAGCCAAGGCCGCCGGACGCCGAGGGCACTGGGGCCCCCGCGGGCTGCAGGCAGCTGTGAGGCTCGACCCCCTTCGCCAAGCCTGGTGCCTGGGGGCCTGTGCCCCTGAAGGGGGCGCCTGACCCGGAAAGCTGCCTTCTCCCCAGGGGCCAGAGCAGGAAGCTGTGGCGGCAGCAGGTCTACCGGGGCTGGCCCACGGGATTGGGGGAGGGGGTCCTAGGCTGGGAACGGATGCCAGAGTGGGCTCAGGGTGCCACCGGGGCCCCGGAACAGCATGCACGTGAGCATGAGTGACAGTTCCCTCGGGGCGTGGGTGGGGGGCGGCTACAGCTTCCATCTGCTTCTCCAAGAATCTGAGCCCTCTGGGACGCTCTGAGCTCAGGTCCCGCACACGAGGCGGAAGGGGCACAGGGCTGGTCCGAGTCCCGGGTCCTCTGCCCTCCGAGGGGGCGGACCGCGGTGGGGACTGGCTGTCCCCAGCTCCGTCCAGTTAAAGGACGAGTCAGGATGTGACATCCCCCCAAGTCAGCCTTGGGCGGAGTGGTGGCTGCTGACAGCCCCGCCTGGGGTTGCCACTCAGGTTCGGCTTCCAGTTCCTTCACTTCCAGCTTGGGTGACCCTGGGTAGGCGGCTAGGCAGTGGTGCCCACCCCCAGGTGGCTGTGAAAATGAAACGCTGCCCGAGCGTGGCTGCTACGGCCGGGTGTGTAGTGAGCGCTCAGTGGTCCCTGCGTGGGCGGCAGTGGCACGTCCCCCAGAGGAACAAGGAGCTGTGCATCGGGTACCCCATTCCTGCACACATGGGGTCCCTGGCCCACGGAACTCTGCCCCACACCGTCCAGGGGTGCAGGGGCAGGTGTGGGTGTGCGGTGTCTGACGGACATTCTCGGGAGCTGTGTGTGTGTGCTCAGGAGGACACCGACAAATGTGGCCTGACCTCGCCGTCTCCAGCAGGTGCCAGGCGTGCTGGCTGCCAGGGACTGCCCGCCGGGGCGTGAAGGCGGAGGCCAAGGGGGCCAGGGGCCGGCGCTTTCTGGCTGGCTGGGCGCCGCACCTGACACGACCCGGGAATAGCTCTCTCCCTCTGGCGGGGACACGGCCCTGCAGAGCCACCCGCCTGCCCCGGGAAGGGTATTTCAGGAAGCCAGGACAATATTTAGCCCCTTGGGGCGACAGAAGGGGCCCTGAGCTTGAGCAACCTGGAGGCCCGGCGGCTGCGGTGGTTTGAGCTGGGAGGTGGAGCCTGGGCTCTGCGCTGGCCTTGCCCCAACTGGGCCCGCAGCTCGGGTGTCTGGAAATGTCTTGGTGGTCTTCGGCCTGGCCACGGGGCCTGTACTGAGGAGCAATGGCAGCGCCTGTGTGCGGGGTTCTGTCTGTGCTCCAGAGAGGAGGTTCCCCAGCTGCGTGGGCTGCAGCTCAGGCCATAGTGGGGACCCTGCCTGTCGTCGGTCACCAATCCCTGGGCCTGTGTCACCTGGGGCGGATCTCCGTTTCCTCAGCTGTGCAATGGGGACAGTAAGAGGACATCAGCTCCTCAATGCTCGGAAGCATGGGACACTCGAGGTGACGCCAGCTGGTTGTTCACGGTGCCAGCCGTTGCTGTTATTGTCACACCGATAGGTCAGCTGTGCCCGGGAGGGAGATGCGGGGCCGGACTATGGGCTGTGTCCCCGCTGTCGTGGATGTGCTGTTGTGTTTATTCCCCTGGAGAACGTGAAGTTTTCAGAGCCCCCAGACTTGCCCAAGGTCCATCAGCTGCTCCCTGGCAGGGCGGGGATTCGAACCCAGCTCCCTGGACACTGTTTGCCCAGAACCCAGGTCTGGGCCGTCTCCTGGGGATTCCGCCATCCCCGCACACCTCTGGGGGCCTTTGGCTTTCAGCAGCCACTCTCCTGTCCTGGAGACAGCACAACACAGCCTCCAACACTTCAGAGCCGTGAGCAAACGCGGAGCCTGGCCAGGGCCCGGGAAAGCTCTGCAGAGCGGAGCACGGCGGGAGGCGGCGGGCTCTGGGATTTATGGCCCTGTGCCTGGGCGGACAGACCCAGCGGCTAAGGTTACCGGGGAGTCAGCATCGTATTTATAGCAGGAATGCGCAGGCACGGAGAGCTGCCGCCCACACGCCCTGGCTGGCCAAGGTGCTTCCTTTACAGTGCCCGCATTCCAGGCCTGGCCAGGCTCTGGCTCTGGCTCGTAGAGGAGTCGGGTCCCCTGGCCGGGCCTCAGTCTTCTCATCCGTAAAATGGGGGGCTTGCCTTGTCCCTCCGGGGGTCTGTGGGAGGCTCCAGAAGGGCTGGCTCCCCTCTTCCTGGGCCTGTGGATCCTGGTTTCCTGCCTTTGACCTGGTGACACGCCCCCTCCTCTCGCATCAGAATCCGCAGGAAGAGAATCTCCGCCTCTGTGCCTCTCAGTGCCGCCTCCCCCTTGGGAAAGTTTCCAGCAGAGTGAGCTGACAATTCCCAGCACCCAAGAATAGGCTGTTGTGTTCCCAGGGGAGCGAGGAACGCAGGGCGGTCAGAGCCCAGCGGCCAAGTCCCTGTTCACCCTGGCTCTGTGGCCCTGGGGGAGTCCCTGGTGAGCAGTGGGCACTTGCCCGGCAGTGGAGGGCGTGGCAGCAAGCGCTCGGCCAGCAGAGTGACCCTCCTCCCCCTGTGGAACCTTCCCGTCTCACGGCACCTCGGGGCCCTGGTCCCCCATGTCTGCAGTGAGAGGTGGCTGCCCTGGCCAGTGCCTGTTTATAAGAACGTGATTTGAAAGGTGGAGTGACAGAGAAGGGCGGAGACAAAGGGATCCTCCAGCCGCTGATGGTTCACTCCCCAAATGGGTGCAATGGTTGGGACCACTCCAGGCGGAAGCCAGGGGCCTGGGACTCCATCCAGTCTCCCAGGTGCAGGCAGGGGCCCGAGGACTCAGGCCGTCCTCTCTTGTCTTTCCAGGTGCATTAGCAGGGAGCAGGACTTGAGCTGGTGCCCCATGCGGGCTGCAGGGGTTACAGGTGCCCTTTTGGGGGAGATGGCCACTTTGATGCCTCCCCGTGCTCTGTGCTCCTGGAGGTGTCTCCGAGGGATGCTGCTGGGATGGCCGATGGCTCTCTGGTATGCAAAGGCACCTTGGCACTGTCTCTGAACTCCAAGGGGTTTTCCCTGGGCAGGGCCTGAGGGCTCTGGCAGGAGGCACCCTGACCTCGCCCAGTTCCTTCTGCAGCCCAGACCTCACGATGCTTGCAGCTCTCCACATCCTGGCTCATCCCAGCACCTACCTCAGGTTCTCCCAGGAGACCTCTCCCCAGCCATGCCCTCTGTCCCCAAGAAGTGGACACTCTCAGGAGGGGACGTGGCAGGTTGTCACTTCCCCAGCTTCTGGGCAGACAAGTGCTGGCCAGGGGCAGAGGGGCTGGGCTGGTCCCGGGCATGGGCATGGCCTCTGAGGTGACCCAGTGCCCAGGTCTGGAGAGAGGCTGGGCCCGCTGGAGTCACTGGGGAGGGCGAGGTGGGGCAGCCCCAGAGGTGCAGGGGGCGGTGCTGGGAGGTTCTGTGGTTCCCTGGGCGGGGCCGCGAGCACCTGCCTGGCTTTCGTCCTCCTTCCCAGATGCTGACCCACCAGCCCCCCTCTCCCGGGGCCTGTGCCGAGCATCTCCATGAGGAGCTGAAAACAAAATCCTGAGCTGCTCAGAGCAGAAGGGCTGGCGGGGGGGGGGGGGCACTGCTTTTGGAGGGAACAGGTGGGGGCCGGGCCTGAGCCCTGCTGTAGTTGAGGGTTGCCTGCTCAGCTTCCCAGGCAGGCTGCTGCATTCAAGTTTTCCTGTGGCTATGGGAGGGGTGACGGCTCTGGGTGGCACCGGCACGGTGGGCAGAGACAGGAGAGGACAGCGAAGGCTAAGAGGCCCAGGGGAGGCAGGTCCAAGGGAGACAGGGTGGGGGGAACCCCAAGGGCCAGCCTGCGCCTCTTAGCAGGGCCCCCTGGGCCCTGGTGATGGCTCCAGGCCGTGTGTGAGAGCTCCCGGGTGTGACGGGAGCCTGTGGGCAGGGTCTGAGCTACTGGTGCCCCTCTGCGGGCACAGGCAGGCCCCTTCTCCTCTCTGACCCCCACGGTCTTGCGTGAAAGTGGAGGTGACACGGTGACCTTGGGAGTGTCATACTGGATACCATATAGCCTCTCCACTCCTAGAGAACCTCATGGGGTGGAGGGATGGGTGGTGGCTAGCGCACCTTGGGAATGAGCAGTAAGCCTTTGCCACAGGTGTGCCGGCCACCTGCGCCGCCGACGGGACGGTCTTAGCCTGAGTGGCACCAAGCGACCTGGCACAAGAGGCTGGGTGTGGGTGTTCCTAGGATTGTGCTGCATCTCAGGTCACGCCGCCCTCCCCATGTGGGGCACCTCGTGTTGTGCAGGGGGAAACTGAGGCCCACAAGGAGAGTCTGGCTCCGAGTCACTCAGATGTGGGGGTGGTGAGCTGGACCGCGGGCCTGGTCCAGCCCACAACTTCTGCTCATGTTTCTCCCCCTCCCTGCTCGGTAGAGCTCTGCCTCCTCCAGGGGCAGCCCCCGAGGACCCATCTCCTTCCTTTCTCTTGTTGGGTGACAGCGTGGCACAGAGCCAGCTGGACCCCTGCCCTGCTCCCAGGACTGCCCCATTGGTAGATGTCCAGATGGCTGTACCCTGCTGACCCTGTGACCTGGGGCAGGTATCCCCACCCCAGTTCTGGCCTCAGAGAGGTTCTTTGTTGTCACCCACCCAGCTAGAGTCCACAGGCTCCCGCCGCGGCTGCGGGCGGGTCCCAGTCGGAAGCCAGGCAGAGGTAAGGCACCTGTGCACCTGCAGCCCCAGGTGTAGCTTGCAGAGCTTGACGAGCAGGGGAGTGAGGGCGGCGTTAGAGGCCTCGCTGCGGTACCTGAGGCACCCTCGGGGCACGTGAGAAGCTGTTAGGGCTCCAGCTTAGGCAGGACAGTTACCATTCCTGTTCTTTCTTTTCTTCTCATTTATTCATTTGAGGGACAGATAGAGAGACTGAGAAACAGAGACAGAGAAAGCTCCAATCTTCTGGTTCACTCTCCAAATGCCTGCGACAGCAGGCCTGGGCCTGGGACCAATGCCAGGTGCTGGGAACTCAACCCAGGTCTCCCACAGGGAAGCAGGGACCCAACTCCTTGAACCAGCACTGCTGCCTCCCAGGTACTGACTCCAGAAAGCTGGGGTCAGGAGCCGGAGCCAGGGCTCGAACCCAGACTCTCTGGTATGGGATGTGAGCCTCCCAACGAGCGTCTTCACTGCCGGACACGGTGGCTGCCTCTGTTCTTTTAACTATTGGATCAGTTCAGAGTGAGCGTTCTTGAGATAGCAAGATAGGTTTTGTTCTGATTTATCATACATTTGAAATGAACCAAGCTGTTAGCATCTGTACCCACTTAACTGTTACTGTTTTCTTGATACTGTGTCGTCAAAATGCAACATACACACTGGCTGCTGGGGATGTGCAGGGCCATCCGTGAGAGGTTTCTACACTTGGTATTTCTATTTCCGATATTTGCATTCACCAAACCTGCTTTTTTTTTTTTAATCTAACTATACCCCAAGTGAGGATGGACTTGCCATGCCGTGGACAGAGCAGGGTGCAGTGGCTCCCAGCCACAAAGCTGTATTTCTCACGCATGCAAAGGTTCTTACAGGTCTGGCGACTCTCCGTGCTGAGCCTGCTACACAGGGCTCAGCACGATGCCTGCAAACGGAACCACGTTTCCCCAGTCATTGCAGCCGGGGACGACAGAGGCAGAGACACCAGTACCGACAGTTAAATGCTCCCACCTGGAAGCGCGGGCCATTTGCTGCCGGTGTTTCATTGGCTAACCCAGGTCACACGGCCACACCTGTTGTCAAGAGAGAGGGAGGGAGCAGTGGCATGCTGCCTGCCCTCCCCTAGTTGAATTTACTTATGTGTGTATTTTATGGACACTGAGAACATCTGTGGTCAGGCAGCACCCAACAGGTGGCTCTGCTTGACTGTGGACATGAAGTCGCAGAGCCAAGGCCAGGATCTTTCAAAACCTGGTTCTCGCCCACGAGCGTGAGTTTATATTTAAGAGCACAGAGGTATCCGCTCGGCTCTCCGTGGACCTGCGGCGGAGTGCTGCCTGGCTGTTGTGAATAAGACTCAACGAGGGTGAGTGCGTGGCTCTTGGACACCCAGAACCTGGTCCCCCTGGGGGCACGCCTGGTGGGGGGCCTGCCGGGTCACACGGGCGGTCTGTCGCTAATTGTTTTGAGAGGCACCTCTGTACGGTTTTCCTCAATGTTTGTGCTAATTTACATTCCCGCACATCCTCGCCGGCGCGCGGTATCCTGGGCCTTTGTAGCGGTGCAAGGTGACAGCTTGCTGTGGCTTTGATTTCCATTTCCCCATCATTAGTGACACTGAGCATTTTTTCTTTTTTTCTGTTGACAGGCAGAGTTAGACAGTGAGAGAGAGACACAGAGAGAAAAGTCTTCTTTCCATTGGTTCACCCCCCAAATGGCCGCCTACGGCTGGCGCTGCGCCGATACAAAGCCAGGAGCCAGGTACTTCCTCCTGGTCTCCCATGCGGGTGCAGGGCCCAAGCACTTGGGCCATCCTCCACTTGCCCCCCCCCCCCCCGGGCCACAGTGGAGAGCTGGACTGGAAGAGGAGCAGCCGGGACTAGAACCCGGCACCCATATGGGATGCCAGCGCCGCAGGCGGAGGATTAACCTAGTGTGCCTCGGCGCCGGCCCAACACTGAGCATTTTTTCATAGATTGGCCGGCCGGTTGTGTGTTTCCTTTTGAAAAGTGTCTATTCAAGTCTTTTGTCTGATTTGAAACTGGGTTCGTGGTTATCCTGCTGTCGAGTTGTTGGAGCTTCTTGTGTATGGGTTCATGGTTATCCTGCTGTCGAGTTGTTGGAGCTTCTTGTGTATGTCTGCATACTCTCGCCAAAAGTGTGCCGAATCCAGGGACGCTCCAGTCCCACACACAGAACCCACGCACACCTCCCATGTGCGTTAAGGCAGCTGCAGATGACTTACGGCCCCCGACAGCGTGAGTGCTCCGTGAGCTGTTGTTCTGTTGTGCTGTTTGGGGCGTAAGGACGAGAACAGAGGTGCTTCCTGTTCAGCACAGACTCAGGCCCATGCTGCTCACCACCAGGTGCACGGTGACGTTTGATAGGACCCATGGAAATCAGCAGGTGTCAGTGAAGCCGACAGCCTCTCAGAGGACCGGCGAGTCCAGTGTTTTGCCTGATAAGACCTGGGTCAACACAACATCCCCAAGCCCTTTGCCGGGAGCAGGTGAGGCCATCTTTATTGCCAGGAAAAATCAGGAACCGTGGCGGGACTGGTGAGCCCGTGCTGGGACCAGCCATGCCCGCAGCCCTGGGCCCCGCCTTCCAACCTCTGAGCTCAACTGTTTAGACAACTTGCCGCCCAGTTTAAATACGTCTTCCAGGAATCCCGCCTCATTTATTTCGCGTGGAAAAACATGTCATGGGCCAGTGCAGTGGCAGAAAACACCCTTCCTGCCGCTCCCATCCTCCCTCTCCCTCAAGGGATGGTGTGCACTGGCTCAGCGGGGCTTATTAAGCACCTGTTGTGTGCAGGGTCCCACCAGGCACTGTGGCGTGAGGCAGGGCAGGGGCTCCATCCCTGGGTCTCCTTTCGTGGACCTGCCTTCCTTGATTCACTTCGTTTTCCTTGTCTGCAGGGAAGAGCCTGAGGTTTCCCAGAGGACTATACGAGAATGTATACAGTGGGCACTACCTAAGTGGTGGTGCCTTCCCTCCAGGTCCTTTTGTTTTTGTTTTTAATTTTTGACAGGCAGAGTTAGTGAGAGAGAGAGAGAGAGAAAGAAAGGTCTTCCTTCCATTGGTTTACCCCCCAAATGGCCGCTATGGCCAGCGTGCTGCGTCGATCCAAAGCCAGGAGCCAGGTGCTTCCTCCTGGTCTCCCATGGGGTGCAGGGCCCAAGCACTTGGGCCATCCTCCACTGCACTCCCGGGCCACAGCAGAGAGCTGGCCTGGAAGAGGAGCAGCCAGGACAGAATCCGGTGCCCCGACCGGGACTAGAACCCAGGATGCCAGCACCGCAGGCGGAGGATTAGCCTAGTGAGCCACGGTGCTGGCCCCCTCCAGGTCCTTTTGCACACCTAGTACCACTCGACTCTTCTAACAACGCAGTAAGCATTGTCCTTCCATTTTACAGATGAACAGACAGGTTTAGAAGCAGAGTGTCTGGCCCAAGGCGGTACAGGGCGTACCCGGGAGAGTTGGGGCTGCGGCGCAGGTGTGCTGGCCCCAGCTCGAGGTGTGCTGTTTCGCCATCATGGGGGGGACAGAAGGGCATATCGAGTTCCAAAGCAGGGAGCTGGTTTGGGAAAGGCTGGGGAAAAGGCTTTGTCGGGAGTTAAGACCCTGAACTGGATTCACTCTACATTTCCTGATGGGGCAGGGCGCTTCTGGGAGAGCTTAGAGCCTGGAGGCCTGGCCCTGAGCCCAGCCCTGACACCCAAGTGCCAGCCTCAGGCAAGCCCTGGCCTCAGGCAAGCCCTGGCCTCTGGGGAGTTTTCAAAGGTTCTGGGGCCAGGTGAGAAACTCCCCGAGAACAGCAGACGCCAAGGGTCTGGGCACCTCCCAAGCCGCTGCCAACTGTGTGGAGCTGCCAAGCCTTGTCCCCAGCTCCGCCTGCCCGCCAGAGTGGGCTCAGTAGCCGTGGGGCCCCTCCAGGAAGCCCAGGCTGCACCCACCCCACTCTGCTACTGGCAGGTGCTTCCGGCTGAGGCTGGAGCAGAGCCTTGGGCTGTGTCCCCTCCCAGGGACAGAAGCACAAATGGTGAGCACTCTGCTTTAGTGTGCAGCTGCCTGGGGCCCTGGGGCAGCTCCCTCCACCCCCGGGCTTGTCCCAGCTCTGTCGGGGGGCACCGTCCCCATCCCACAAGCCCAGACATGTCGGGGAGCCCCGTTAAAGAGATAGGAAAGCAGCCAGCACTCCCAGAAAAAGTCATCCGGGGATCCTAACTGCCCGGGGAGCGCACCGGAGCCCCCAGGAGGGCCGGATCTTCTCCCAGCGCTGCAGTGAGGGGCTGAGCCCTGGTGTCTGGAGGTGCCGCAGCCGCCTGGCTTGCCCTAAGGTGGGGCTGAGCAGAGCAAGGAGGGTTGCTTCCTGCAGTGGTTTGGGGCACTGGGCTCAGCAAGGGGCCCCCTCATGCATCCCTGCAGGATCATGGGCAGGAGCCCCACGTGGACACTGTAGGCCTGGCTCTAGACCCACAGGCAGAAGCCTGCCACCCCTCCCCTGCCCTCAGGCAGACAGCAGCCCTGCAGGGGGCCCTGTGTCTCCCCAGGTTGGCAATGCACATGGGAAGGGGCCCCAACTCTCCATAGACATTTGGCTGAGTCAGGAGTGATAGACCTGCAAACAAAACAAGAATAGGAGGTGGGTGTTGAGGCAGTGGTTAAGACGCTGGCGAAGACGCTGGCACCCCACATCGTGCTGGGTTCACTGTCCGGCTCTGGTTCCCGACTCCAGCTTCCCGCAATTGCAGACCCTGGGAGGCTGTGCTGATGACTCAAGCAAATGAGTTACTGTCATCCACATGGGAGGCCCGAATGAGGGTCCCAGATCCTGGCTTTCCAACTCCATGCCCCTACCTCAGACCAGTTTTTGTCCTGGCCCAGCCCTGGCAATTATGGGCATTTGGGGAGTGAATGAGCAGACAGGAGCAGAGAGTATCGCTCTGTCTCTTAAATGATAAATAAAAATGAAAATAAGAAACACCTCTAATATACTTTCTTCCCCTTTCATTTCATCTTGAAATTTTTGAGCTTATCCAGAGAGCAGTGAGCCTCAGCAAAGACCCGAAACCAGGGGATGAGGTGCTATGAACAGGTGCCCCACAGCGACAGCTGCGACATCGTCACCAGACTGTGGGTGTCCTGGGTGCTGGGAGGACGCTCGCTCACCGCCAAGTTGGAATCCACCCGGGCTGCAAGGGACAGGAGGTCTGGCTGCAGCCGGGATTTCCTGGGGCCACTGCGGGTGGGTGCATGTCCCAGGGACAGCGTTGCTCAGAGCACGTGAGGTCCTGGCTCGGAGGCTCGCCCTGAGGCTGGGGTGGGGGGAATCTGGGGTGAGAGGAGCCAGGCAGGGGAGCTATCTCAGGTTCCTCTGAGGTCACATGGGAGGGCAAAGTAAAGGCCAAAGTTGCTTGAGGCAGCCGGCTCCCGTGGAGAGAGTCCTGGGTTCTAATCCTGGTCCCATTACTCTTTCTTGGGGGGTGGAGCAGCCCTGTTGAGATTGTCATATGATTCAGCCATCGAAAAGCGTGCTTGCTAGCACACTCACGGAATTGTGCGACCATCAGGGCACTCAGTTTTCAAACACTTTTATCACCCTGGAAAGAAGCCCCACCACACCCCTTAGCAGTCACCCCACCCTCTGCTCGTCCTCCTCCCCGGTCCCGGCAAATCACCCATCTCTCGTCTGGTTCTAGAGATGGACTGGGTGTTTCACAGAAGTGGAGTCACATGATGTGTGATCTGGCTGGCTTCTGTCACTTGCCTGAGGTTTTCGGGGCTCTTCCGTGTTGCAGCATGTATGCACGTATGTACCGTGTGTGTCAGAACTGAGTAACATTCCACTGTGTGGCTAGTTCCCGCGGCACGGACCCACCCATCAGCAGCTGCCACGGGGGTATCTCTACACGTGGCTGTTGCAGGTACTCTCGCTATGCACACCGGGGCAGGGGCTGCCGTGTGAACGCGGTCGTCATTTCTCTCGGGTATGTGCCTGGCACCAGAGTTGCTTGGCCGGCTGGTAACTCCTACACAGTCTTGTGATGACCCGCCACGTGTTCCCAGCAGCCACGCCATCCCCATAGGCGGAGTTGGGCGTGGCCACTGCCTTCTGCCCCTCCCACCCAACTCTGTTGCTGATTCTTTGATTCCAGTCCTTCCAGACAGTGAGAAACACCATCTCACCAGGGGTTGGTATGCTGCTGTTGTCATTTTTAAAAAATATTTATATATGTGAAAGGCAGAGTAACAGAGAGAGAGAGATCTTTGTCTGCTGGTTCACTCCCCAAATGGCCACAACAGCTAGGTCTGAGCCAGGCTGAAGCCAGCAGCCAGGAGCTCCATCTCATTCTCCACGTGGGTGGCAGGGACTCAGGTCCTTGGGCCAGGCCCATTAGCAGGGAGCTGGACGGGAAGTGGAGCCGCTAGGAGTCGAATTGCTACGCCACAGTACCTGATGACACAAGTTAGCGTTTCAGGCACTTACTGGCCATTGCCTCTTGGCTCTGTGATCTTAAGCCTCAGTTGTCCCGTCTGTAAAATGGGGACAGTGTCAGCACCTGGTCTAGGGCTCCATGGGTCCTGGCCCAGAGTGGTGACTGACTTGCCATCTGGGGTGAGGGTCCTCCTCTGAAAACTGGCCCGAGGCGGGGACATGGAGATGGCTCGAAGCCTGAAGGCTGCTGTGGCCCCGAGCCCATTTAGAAAGCGACAAACAGCAACAGCAAGTTTCTTCCCCAGCTTTGAAGCCTGGCTGGACTGGGCAGGCCGAGGGTGCAGAGCCCTGGGAAACACAGGCGACCTGTGCTCTGGGCAGTCAGGCCCGACTGTACCTGGGTGTCTGGTGAGGGGCGTTCATGCTTCTGTGTGAGGTCTCAGGCCTCGGCCCCCTGGCTTCGCCGAGCTCACGTTTGTCTGTGCATCCGTGGGGAGCTCTGGCGCAGGTGCGCCCTCCCGGAGGCCTGGCGGCTGTGCAGGCACCAGTGGTCAGGCTGATCGTGCCGCGCAACCCGAGCCAGGCCTGGGCAGGAGTGAGGGACACAATCAGCTTGTCACCATCACCGGTGGAAACAGATCCACCCTGGGACGGCACGCCTTTGGCCGCCCCAGGGGAACAATTAGCCAACGTCCTGTGCTTGGGAGGACCAGGCGAGGCCCTCCCTGTCCCCTGGGTGTGTGTGGAGTCTGCGGGACACAGCCGGGGGCCCTGGGCTCCGGGCAGGCTCTCTGCTCACCCTACTGCTGCGTCCCCAGGGTACTCGTGTGTTCTGCCACCTGGGGCTGTGTGATCTTTGCGAGTCCTGCTTTGTGCAAGTTGTGGTTGATGACACGTCCCTGGCTGCTTGCTCACGAGGGGATGAATGAGGATCCGAGCTCAGAAAGGCTCCGTGGAGTTTCAGACGAGCACAGCCACCAACACAGTGACGCACGCTGGCACCCTCGTTGGGACCCGATTCTCCATGAACGTGGTTGATGCTTGCAACTGTTGGTCCCGTGCAGCCACCTGGCTGTTTGTGTGTGCCGTGACACTACCCGACTGTGCCGGGAGGGGCTCTCCTCACCCTGCCCTGCAGTGGCTCAGGGCATCGCACCCCCCACGGGCTCTGCCTTCTCCTCTTGCCTCTCCTATGAGGGTACCCCGGACTGCATGTAGGGCAGTAGGATGCCTGCATCCCTAACTTGCTGGCATCTGCGAGTCCCTTTGCCCATTCGGGAAACTCTCACAGGGACTGGGACTTGATGTCTTTGCCCACTACAGACACCAACACAGGATTCTCCACCCAGAAGCTTAAGCTGCTGCGGGCTCTGGGTGGGGAACCCAGGGGACTTCTCCCGACCACGTGTGTCCCTGAGGGAGGGCTGGTATCCTCCTCCTAGCCAGTGACAGCTCCCCTCCCTTCACCCTCTCTCCTGCAGGCTTTGCTCTCCATACATACAGGACCTGTTCCAGGTTTTGTTTTTTTTTTTTTTTTTTTTTGACAGGCAGAGTAGACAGTGAGGTAGACAGTGAGAGAGAGAAAGAGAGAAAGGTCTTCCTTTTCCATTGGTTCGTCCCCCAATGGCTGCTACAGCCAGTGCACTGTGGTGATCCGAAGCCAGGAGCCAGGTGCTTCTCCTGGTCTCCCATGGGGTGCAGGGCCCAAGCACTTGGGCCATCCTCCACTGCACTCCCAGGTCACAGCAGAGAGCTGGCCTGGAAGAGGGGCATCCGGGACAGAATCTGGTGCCCTGACCGGGACTAGAACCTGGTGTGCCAGCGCTGCAGGTGGAGGATTAGCCTAGTGAGCCCTGGCGCCGGCCCTGTTCCAGGTTTACAAGGCTTGCTGAGCCTTCTGTGTAACCTGCCATCCAAAGCTGTTATCTCCAGGTGGGTACAGAGCTTACTCCAAGCATCTTATTGTTGAGAGCCCAGACCTCTGTCCCCAGAGGAATACCTACCCTGGGCCCCACAGAAGGTGAGGTTGGCCCTGGAGAAGTGGCATTCCTGTTGGGGCAGGTGCTATGGCGTAGGGGGTGAGGCTGGTGCCTGCATGTCCCAGCTGCTCCACTTCCGACCCAGCTCCCTGCTAATGGCCTGGGAAAGCAGTGGAAGGTGACCCAAGTGCTGGGCCCCTGCACCCACATGGGAGACTCGGATGAAGCTCCTGCTTCGGCCTGGCCTATCTTCCATTTGGGGATGGAAGATCTTTCTCTTTGTCTTTATCTTTGTAACTGCCTTTCAAATAAATAAATTTTTTTTCCATTTTTTAAAAAAAATTTTTGACAGGCAGAGTAGACAGTGAGAGAGACAGAGGGACAGAGAGAAAGGTCCTCCTTTGCTGTTGGTTCACCCTCCAATGGCCACCGCGGCCAGCACGCTGCAGCTGGTGCACTGCGCTGATCCGAAGGCAGGAGCCAGGTGCTTCTCCTAGTCTCTCATGGGGTGCAGGGCCCAAGCACTTGGGCCATCCTCCACTGCACTCCCGGGCCACAGCAGAGAGCTGGCCTGGAAGAGGAGCAACCGGGACAGAATCTGGCACCTGGACTGGGACTAGAACCCGGTGTGCCGGCGCCGCAAGGCGGAGGATTAGCTAGTGAGCTGTGGCGCCTGCCCCAAATAAATAAATTTTTAAAAAGTGGCCCATATGGACACGGTGTCAGGCACAGAGAGGGCCCCATGGTGGGCTCCCTGCCTCCCCCTCCCCAGGCCTCTGTTCTCTGTCTGTGAACTGAGAAAGCAGCAGGGGTCTCCAAGCACCGGCCAGTGGGAGGTGCCGGGCTCTGGGACAGGGATCAAAAGCCTCTGCAGAGGAGCACCTATTTGCTTAGCAGCTGGGGCACCTCCTGCCAGTCCTGGGGGCGAGGACTGAGTATCCAGGACCCTCCTGCAGGAGCCCAGTGTAGACAGGGGGGCAGATGAGCAGACAGGCAAGGAGAGCCCAGCACGCTGGAAGAGAGCCCGCATCGATTCTTGAGGAAGGAGCTGGAGATGACAAGGGGCCTTGTGTGGAGGGCTCTGGTGACCCGGCATGTCCCAAATATGGCTCTTTGTTGGAGACTAAAGATGCTCCCTCCTCTCCCCCAACCCTCCCTGCGGAGGTTCAGAGTGGCTGTGTCCTGTTGGTGCCTGTGCCTGGGCCCCAGGAGCTGCCCCCACGGCGCCGGCCTGGGGCTGGGGGCTCAGCTGCTCCCGGGCCTTGCTTGCCAAGGACAATGATCCCCCAGCCTCCCGTCCCCTTTAAGGAGGTGATTTATGGCCCCAGGGAAGCAGGGCGTCTGAGAGGATGCACAGGGCCCATTCCAGGCAGAAACAGCAGCTGCTGCCCCTTAAAATACACAATTTTTTTTCTCTCTCTTTTCTAAGATTTTATTTATTTGAAAGGCAGAGTGATGGGGTGGGGGGGAAGAAAGAAACACGTTCCACTGGTTCACTCCCCAAATGGTCTCAATGTTCAGGGCTGGGCCAGGCTGAAGTCAGGAGCCAGGAGCTTCATCAGGGTTTCCCACATGGATGCTGGGGTCCAAGCACTCGGGCCGCCTTCTGCTGCTTTCCCAGGCATTAGCAGAGAGGTAGATTGAAAGTGGAGCTGCTGAGACTTGAACTGACGCCCATACGGGATGCTGGCATCGCAGGCGGCTGCTTTCCTGCTACGCCACAACCCTGGCTCCATGCACATTTTCTTTTTCTTTCTTACTTTTTCTTTTTTCTTTTCTTTTTTTTTTTTTTGGCAGGCAGAGTTAGACAGTGAGAGAGAGACAGAGAGAAAGGTCTTCCTTTCCATTGGTTCACCCCCTAAATGGCCAGCACACTGTGTTGATACGAAGCCAGGAGCCAGGTGCTTCCTCCTGGTCTCCCGTGTGGGTGCAGGGCCCAAGCACTTGGGCCATCCTCCACTGTACTCCCGGGCCACAGCAGAGAACTGGACTGGAAGAGGAGCAACCGGGACAGAATCTGGTGCCCCGACCAGGACTAGAACCTGGTGTGCCGGTGCCGCAGGCGGAGGATTAGCCTAGTGAGCCGCGGCGCCAGCCCTGATGTACATTTTCTAAGAGCACCTTTCCGACATGGCAGAGCCCAGGTACGGCCACAAACCCTGGAATGTGCAGTTAACGGGAGAAACGTCCCAGAAGGGTGAACAGCAGGGGATGCCGTGGAAAAACTGGCTCTGCCTTGTGACACCCCTGGCTTCAATGTCCTACTCTGCCACTTTTGGGCCACTGGCTGCACCTTGCAGAGCCCCAGCCTCACTGCCAATGACCACCTCAGCACCCCAGAGGGGCAGCCCTGGCCTCCACCCACACCTGCCCTTGCTAGAGCTCCAGGTAC
Source organism: Sylvilagus floridanus (assembly GCA_949820135.1). Lineage (NCBI taxonomy): Eukaryota > Metazoa > Chordata > Mammalia > Lagomorpha > Leporidae > Sylvilagus > Sylvilagus floridanus. The sequence continues at coordinate 51,454,070 of OX463228.1, forward strand.
TTCTCTCAGTGACTGGGACCCTTCTGGGAGGATTCTGCCCTGAGGCTGAGCCTGAGCCCTCCACCCAGCTGCTCAGACCCTGTGGCCCTCCTGCTCCCCACCCAGCACCGGCAGCACCCGCTCCCTCCTCCCCCAAGTGCAGAACTCCGCACATTCCCAGCTGTTTCCCACCTCTGGGCCCTGCCCGTGCCAAACCCTCTTTCTGGAACTTGGGGTCATCTCAGCAAAGCCTCCTTCACCCTCTTCCCGGGCAGGGAGGGGCTCCAGTCTGTGCAATGACAGCCCCCAGGCAGCTGTCACCACTCGGGGAGTCCACGGGTCGCTCGGCTAGACGGTGAGCCCCGAGTCTTCCCTAGCCCCCACCCCCGGCGCCTAGCAGGCACCAGCAGCAGCCTGCCGTCTCTTGGTGGCTGCTGGCCACTGTCCACCTGGGGAAGTGCTTCAGGTTTAGAGCCACCCCTGTCCCATTTCCTCATGTCCCCAAGCCCGTCATATCATCAAGGACACCGAGGCCCAAGGCGCGGTTCACCACGTGGTTCTGCCGGGTGGCAAAGCCGGAGGGACCCCCCGCCTCCCGCTCTGAGTCTCCTGGATGAACCCCTTCCCTTTTCTGGGCCTCAGTTTCCTGATCTGTAAAATGGGGGCAGCTGCAGTTGCTGTCCCCCACACTGGGGGCATCACCATGCTCTGCTTGTGTCCAGACACCCCCGAGGACCAAGCTCAGCACGAGCCCTGGGCTGCTCCTGGAGCATCATCCTCACCCTGCAGCAGGTGGCAGCGTCATCCGCGTGGCAGGGTCTGGCAGGGTGTAGAAGGGGCCCCATCTTCCTGTCGGGATGCCGGCTCCTCAGCCACCCGTTTCCCTACCACGGTGGCACTTGTGAGACTCTGGGGCTGGGGGAGTCCTCGTGGGTCCAGGGGCTCTGTCAGCCCTATGGGTGCCCTGGCTCCCTGCAGGCCTGCCCGGCCCCCGTGCTGGGCTGCAGGCTGACCTCCAGGCTTCGTGCTCTGCTGTTGACCTCTGTTTGACTCGACAGTACAGATGGAGACACAGGCGTGGGCGGGCACAGTTCTTCTGCGTGAACTCACTTCTTCCAGTCTTGTTCTGAGGACAAATGACTCATCTTGGCATCCCAGCAGAGGGCAGAGAGCGCTGGCAAAGCCGTCTGCCAGCTGTGGGGCCGGAGCATGTCACTCGGCCTTGCTGTGCCTCAGTTTCCCCACCTGTAACTTGGCGCCCGTGGAACCCATCCAGGAGGCGCTGCACAGACCTCCAGGCTGTGTGTGCAGAGCTGGCCCATGGCTCAGTGAAGCCACCGAGCCCTGGCCCCAGGACAGCAGGCACCTGCCCCCGGGACCGAGCTGCATCGTGGGAGGGGCAGAGCTGTGAACCTAACCAGCCGTAATCCTGCTAATGGCTTCTCCTCCTTTCATGAGCTAAGGGCCGGGAACAACAGGCCTTTGTGTCCCTCAGGGAGATGGAGATGGAGCTCAGCGGACAAGTCAGGTGTTGGTGCCTTATCTCTCCTGGCAAAGCTGCAGGCTCTGACCCAGGTCCCGGCTGGCTGCCGGAGGGAGGCATGAATAATAGAAAGGCTGGCACTGGGCTCGCGGTGCCAGCCTGCGCTGGGGAGCTCGGGGGGATGGTCCTGGGGAGCCGCAGCCTGGGGCAGCAGGGGGACCTTGGAGCCCCGGAGGAGCCTGGGGCTGGGAAGGGGCTGCTGGGGCTGTGGGGAGCAGCCAAGCTTCTCTGCCAGTGAGGATCGTCAGTCTCCCGCCTGCAGCTGTGTGCCCTCGGGCAAGTCCTCTAGCCTCTCTGAGCCATCAGCTGTGTCAGTGACATCTACCTCTTGGGGTGGTTTCAGTGGAGCCAGAAGACGGCCTGCAAGTGCCTATAGGCGGCTGTGGTGGGGGAAGGGCGCTCCCAGGGGAGGTAGCAGAAAATGCCGGTTCCTATCCTGGTCATGGATGCTTCCCCACCTGGGACACGAGGGGCTCCTCCTGGCCCCCCAAAACCCACAGAACTCAAATTCTAGTTCCTGTTGCTGCTGACCTGGGGCAGGGGTCTGGTGGGCACAGGAGGACCACACAGGAGCCATGGGAAGAGATGCAGCCAGAAGGAGGCAGGGACAGGAGCCTCCCCTGGACCCCACCCTGGGCTGAGCCCCAGGCCAAGGGGCAGCAAGGATCCTCCCACAGGGGAAGAAACTGCAGGTCCGAGAGCATGAGTAACCATCCCAGGTCAGCGGCGGGCACGAGACAGGCTGACACCCACCTACATCCACGCCTGCTGCCAGGAGCCCCTCGCCCAGCCAGGCTGCACTCTGCAAGGGAGCAATGTCCTGGTGCTGGGGAGGTCTCAGGGTGCCCAGGAGCCTGTCAGCAAGTGCTGGGCCTTGGGAGGTGCCAAGGGGACCCGCGCCTGCCGGTGGCATTAGGGGATGGAGACACTGCTGATTTAGGGGAGCGCAGCAGTGTGACCCCCTGATGAATTGGTGCAGGCTGCTGGGAGACAGAGAGCTGATTGGCAGTGCCACTGGGTCCTGTCCCATGTGAGCCAATGCCTGGGGGTGTTCTGGGGGGTTCCCTGCAGGCATTGGCTCCTCTTTTCCTCCGTGTCCCTTGGGGACCCACACATCAGATCACGGGGAGCAGTGAGATGGTTTTGAGCCAGAGGAGGTTCCAAACCTGACCTGAAAGAATGCCTGGGTCGTCAGCCTCGACTGCCGGTGCCTAAGACCTTCTGCGGGGGCTTCTCAAGCCTTGCTGTGCCTTGGGTTCATCTGGTGGGGAGAGGCGCGGGAAGATGTCACGGTCCTGGGCAGGCAGGACAGCACACCCCGTGTCAGAGTGCCTGCTTCAAGCCCTGGCTCCGCCCTGGATCCCAACTTCCTGCTGATGCACACCCTGGGAGGCAGCAGGCGATGGCTCAAGTTGGGTCCTTGCCACCCATGTGGGAGACCTGGATGGAGTTCCCATTTCCTGGCTTTGGCCTGGCCCTGCCCCAGCTGTTGTATGTGTCACATTCCATAGCCCAGACCTGAACCTTAGGGTTCTCGTGACCTCAGTGTCTGGGACCTGCCGTCTCAGGCACATTCCTGGTGGTCCTCTATCCCCTCTTGTCTTCTCTCGTGTGCCCTCACCCACACACAGCCTGATATGGGCCTGTCCCCTGGAGTCTATGCCTTGAGCCCACGTTCCAACAGGCGTGTGTGCTTGCACGCTTACACAGGCAGGCGTGCATCCATGTGCACACCCAGGGCTGGCCGCACGCTTTGCAGGGCCTGGTGCAAGAATTACTAGGGTTTCAGGAGGAGGACAGCAGGACACTGAGCCCAGGCAGGCTGTGTGACCCCACAGGCCTGGTGCCCACAGAACTGCCCTGCACACACCTGGGACCCTCGGGGTGGGCGTGCTCCAAGGCAGACACACACTCGCTTGCACACACACACTCGCTTTGCACACACGCAAAGCTTTAAAAAATGACATTTTCCAGGGACAGGAAAGTGTACCAGTTAGCATATAATAAGCAAAATCAAAGTTCAGTCACATGTGAGTTGTTTGTATGCAAGGAACCCAGATGGGTTATTACGTGAGTCACCGTCTTGGGTTCTGTGAGTAACACTCTCATCCGCTTGGGATTGATGGGGGAAAACTTTTAAGCTCCCCCAACCCCAATCCGAGTCAAACTGGCACTTATTTAGCGCCCCCAATGCCACAAAACTCCTCAGGTAAGGTGTACACCTGAGGGGTCTACACTTTCCTACAGACAAATCACAATGAATGGGCAGCTCCTTCCTGCTAAGAACAAGAGGGGGAGGAATGCTCGTCCCCAAGCACCTACTAGGTGCCAGGCCAGTTGCTGAGTGATGCACACATGCAGACGGTGCCCCGGGCAAGCAGTAGGTGCTTCTTGAATGGTAGCTCAGTTCTGTTTTCCCTTGGAGTCTGCGGACCCTGAGATACACATGGCCTCCTGGCCCTGTCACTCAAACCATGACCCCAACCCAGACACACGGACGTGAAGACACGCTCTGCTCTCACAAGTGCTTAAAGAGAACCGGGAAGCGGGCCTCTTACAGCCGATGGAAGCCAGGATCCTCAGCAGGGAGGTCCTTCCCCGTCCACAGGTGGGAAAGACGAAGGCCCAGGCAGGACTCTGACCTTTCGGGGGGCTTTGTGCTCTTATTACATCAGCAGAGGCCGGCAGAGTTCATTCTCAAGTTCACCAGCCTGGAGCCCACGGAACTCCACCCACTGGGTATCGGGGGTTGTTTCGGGGGATGAGACTGGCCTCAATTTCCCTGCTGTTGCAGCCCCGGAGCCAAGGAGCACCCCCAGGATGGGGCTCCATTCTTTGGGTCTCCCTACATTTGTCCAAAGGCAGGCGCAGTTGGGAGCATGGTGCTCACAGTGTCAGAGCCCAGCCCTGAGCCACGTTTTATCCTCACGCAATGATTCCTTATTCAAGGAGGATTCTTAGGGAGTGGCCTTGGAAGGCACTGAGCTCATGAATATGCATGAGCGTGCTCATAAATTATGCATTCCATCTGGAGGCTTCTGGGGCACGGCCAGGGGGGCTGTGTTAGGAGGCCGGCGGCAACAGAAGGCTGGCTCACAAGGACTTCTGTGAGGCACACATTCCTGCCCTTGCTCCCCGGCCGGCACAGGGCGCTCGTGGGTGCCACCCTCGCTCCGATCTGCAAAGCAGCTGGAGTTTACTTGGCTGTGGCTTTGCAGAGGCAGTGCTGGCAGCCTGGAGGGCGTCGGGGTCAGAACTGGCCTGCACTCAGCCAGGCAAAGGCCCCTCCTTGCCTCAGGCCCCCACTGCTGGGAGCCCTGCTGACCTCCCCGAGGCCCCGGCCACTGACGAGCTGCTGCCCAGATGTGGGAAGCGCATGTTCCCCAGTTTGGTGTAGGTGGCCCGGGCGTCATGGAAAAAGCGCTGGGCCAGAAGTCTGGCCAGGGGGTGGGGGTTCCAGCAGGTTCCAGCAGGCAGGAGCCGGCGGGGGCTCTGCTTTCTCACCACAGGTGTCTGAGGATGAGCAGAGGGACGTCCCCCTCCCCCCCAGGGTCCCTCCACAGAGCCAGGCTCAGCCTCCCACACACAGGACGCGCTGTCTGTCCCGGCTGGGGTTCAAGGCGAGGTCTAGGTGGCCTGCTGGACAGGGCCCTCCCTCCTCCAGCCCACCTCCCTGATTTCACTGACCCTGGTGGTTCCCTGTCTTTGGCTGCCCTTGCTGGCCACCCCACAGCCAGCCTTGCACACAGGCTCTGGCCCGGGAGGGCCTGCTCCTCTGCATGTCTCTGTCAGATGCTCTCTGCACCCTTCCTGCCACCCACAGCCACTCGTGCGGGCACTCGCCACACCTCCTTTGGCATCTTCCTCCCCGCAGCCTGGGGAGGAGTCCTGTGCACCGTCTCCCTGTCCAGTCCACAGCCAGAGAGGCAGGGCTGTCCCAGACAGCGGCAGAGAGGCGACACCACATCCATTCAAGCCACGCCATTGTCTCCAGCTGCGTCGCCAAGGGACCGGCCGAGCTCTAACTGCCGTCACCCCGCCTGGGACAGTGGCCGCAAAACCACTACACCGTTCCTGGGCCAGAGCCGTGGGTGGGGCGGGGAGTAGCTGCTTGGGACACCCACAACCCACACCCGTGGTCTGAGCTCAGGCTGCCGCACTTCCACGCCAGCTTCCTGCTAGCGCACACCACAGAGGCGGGGCAGCAGGTGGTGGCTCAAGTGCTTGGGTCCCTGGCCCCGACAGGGGAGACCCAGATGGAGCTCCTGGCTCCTGGCTTTGGCCTGGCCCAGCCCTGGCTGTTGTGAGCTTTTGGGGGAGTGAACCAGCAGATGGAAGATCTCTGTCCATCTTTTTCCGTTGGCCTGTCTGCTTTTAAAATTATATAATAAAAAAAAAGCTATGGAATGAGGTTTAAACCACTCCATTTGGAAAAAAATTCTGGATGTGTATAAGAAACAACTAGAGAAATGCAAAGAAACAAAATGGAATAGGTGGTTGCCCCTCACTTGGAAACAGCCGGCTGCCCAGGGGCCCTCCTCCCCCCCTCTGTCCCCAGCACCGCCGCCCGGGCACCGCCCTCCGTGTGCTCACCCTTCCACGTTGTGGCGGCGTTACTCCTCTGACCGCCGTTTTCAGTGGTTGCCAGGAGAGGTGGTTGCAGCTACGGTGCAGGATTTTACAACGTTCGAAGGAAATGACTTCCCACGAACGTAGTTCCTCTGTGGCAGTACCAAGAGATCTGTCCCTGTCCTCGCAGCCAGCCCCGACCTCACCGTGAGGGCCTCGAAGACAGTGTGGGAGCCGGTGCAACCCCAAACACAGGCTGCAGCCACCCGTGTGAATCTTGGTCTTGCAGTCCCGGCCGGCCGGCTGGAGCTCAGGCCCGTGTCACCCGAGTTTGCTCTCAGCAGTCTGCACAAATGCCCGAGGCCTGGCCCTGGGGGAGCCATGGAGGAGCTAGGGACTCACATCGTGGTGTGCAGTGAGTTAAGTCCCTGCCTGAAACACTGGTGTCTCACACCAGGCTGCTCTGCTTCTGATCCAGCTTCCTGTTAATGCTCCTGGGAAAGAAGCAGAAGATGGTCCAAGTGCTTGGGCCCCTGCACCCACGTGGGAGACCCAGATGGAGTTCCTGGCTCCTGGCTTCAGCCTGGCCCAGCCCTCACTGTTGTAGCCGTTTGGGGAGTGAACCAGCAGATGGAAGATCTCTCTCTCTCTCTCTCTCTGTCACTCTTACTGTAAAATGCATAAATAAATCTTGAATGAAAGAGAGAGAGAGAGGGAAGGAGGAAGGAAGGGAACGATAAAGCGCTCACAGAGTCCCCTGGACCCGCCGTCAGTCACAGCCCCATAAGAGCCAACGATATTCAGGCTGCTGACCCGGCGTCTGTTTCTGTGAGCTTTTGCACTGTGTGTAGATGGGATACTAACGTAGGCCCCTACGCGGAGCAGCTGGAGTGCACGCTCGCTGCTGGTGTGAATTGTTAGAGCAGGTTTGGAAAACTTATCCCTCCTGAAGCTGGGTGACTCCACTGGGGAGGCGTGTTTGGTGTGTGTATGTGTGTGCTTGTGGGTTCCGTCCAGGTGTATACGAGGCAGACACATGCACACATGCATGCATAAACACACATGCACACACGTGTTTTCGCTGAGACATAGCACTCGTAGCAGCACGTTCACGGTCGCTTCAAGCTGGCAACTGATGGCAAAATCGGTCAAAATTCAGTTCTTTCACACAGCAGAGCTCCACATGGACCCAGAGGGTCCGGCTCGGCAGGATGGCTCTCCCACACTAGGGAGCCACACACACTGTCTGCAGGATGATCAATGCTCATAGGCCAGCATCCGCCAGGTTCCCAGGACTCAGCTGGTGTGGGCACTCAGCTCTCTGCCCTGTGCTAAGGCCTGGATCCTCAGCTCAGCCGATTGGTTTCACCTTCACCACTCACACACTCTGGCCTCGCTGAGCCCGGCACAGCTGTGAGGGGAGCACAGGCCTGGGTGGTGCTGCGCTGGCTGTCTGGGCAGAAGAGACACCAGGAAGGCCCTGCTCCAAATCGCCTCACGCGCCTCTGCCCCACCAGGGAGGGGACGGCCCTGCAGTGGCCGGGGCTGCGGGGAATGTGGGCTCTGGGAGGTGGCCCAGCTGCTGTGGCTTTCCTGGAAGGTAGGGTTTGGCTGTCAGGGCCGCCCTTGGCTTCTTGCTGACACTCTGGGCAGCCGAGGGTCTCCAACGCTTCCTGGAGGAGGAGGGGGCTCCCAGTGAGCCCTACGGGGGGTGGGGGCAGTGGAGACTGCTGTATGGTGGCCGTGTGACCCTCGTCCTCTCCCCGGCCCCTCTGCGGCCCACTGTCCCGTGCGGGTGGGCGAGGCGGCTCCTGGAGTTCTGGAGTAGCAGCACCCGGAACGGGCCAGGTCCCCTCCTCCTCACCGCGGCCCTGCGCGGAGGAGGACAGCGCAGCTCAGAGGCCGGAGCTCAGCCTCAGGTGTTCTGCCCCCAACCCTACACTTCCCCTCTCAACTGACAGCTGTCAAAGCCACGTTCGCCTGCCTGGCCCCATCAGGGGCCTCCCCCACGGCTCCCCAGGATGCCTCCCCTGTGAGCACCCTTGATGGGCGCCCAGTGCAGGTGCAGGTCCTGGGCCAGGTCTTGTGTGGACACTGACCCTTCCCCTCCCTGGGCCGCCCACTCTGTAGTCAGGATGCCAGGCTCCAAGGCCACAGGGCTACACCCGAGGCTCCCACTTTGGGCAGAGGCAAAGCTGGATCTGGGACAAGGCGGCCAGGCACCGAAGGATGCCCCACCCCCACCCCCAGAGAAGGGTGGAGCCCTCAGAGGGGGCTGGAGGGCAGGAATCGGGGCACCTGCCCGGGAGCCCCGACTCCTCGTCAGCCCTGTCTCTGCGGACGACGGTGCTAAGAGGTGCAGCTGTGCTGCCCCTTGGCCGGGCTTGGCGGCAGGAACCGAAGGAACCCAAGCTCGGCTGGCCCTTGCCCCTGAGACGAGAGGGCTGCAGGCACAGGCAGGCGGGGGGCTGGGGGCCACCGGGCGAAGAGCCCCTGCCACTCAAAGGCACACCCCAGGGTCTGCCAGAGGAGAGGTGCCTCCCCTCGGGACAGGGTGTCCTGGGGGCGAGGAGGATGGGGGCAGGTGGATTGTGAGCGGTCCCCGAGCAGTGAGACAGCGGCACCTTTGGGAAAGGCAAGGCCACGAACAGAAATGCCCGGGCAGGTGTGACACGAGCAACGCTGGCACCCACTGCGTGGCAGCCCCAAGTGCACGCGTGAACAAGGCCACAGGAGGGAATCCCCAGGCTGAGCTCCCGCGAGAGAGGACAGGGTCCAGGCCCATTGTAAGTGGCTCCTTGGAGTCAGTCTCCCCGCAAGGCCCACGCTGGGGCTCACCTGGAGGAGGGTGGCTGCGAGCCACAGGGGAGGCCCCGGAAGCGGAAGGGGAAGGAGACAGACCTGGTGTGTGCTGCTCTCCGCAGGTGAGAAGCCATCTGGCAGCCTGGAGGCCAGCGACCCTCCAGGCCATGGAACCACCCCGGGGGCTGGTGAGAGCAGACGCCTGAGCCCCACCCCCAGTTCAGCTCGGCCGCGTCTCCAGCAGGCAGAGAACCCGTTTCCAACACTCAGCGGTTTGCTGCCAGGGGTCGCTGGTGCTGCTCGTCTCAGGCTTTGAGCCCTAGGCATTCACACCATTGTGCAGCCACCTCCACCAGCCACCCCCAGCACACCGGAAATTCTGGCCCCGCCCCCTCCCCAGCCCCTACAACCACCATTGCACTTTCTGTCGCCTCAAATCTGACTATTCCAGAGACCTCGTGGGCATAGAATCGGGCAGTGTTTGTCCAGTTGTGTTGGTATGATGTCCTCAAGGTTCATCCATGTTGGAGCATGACTCAGAGCCGCCTTCCTTTTTCCAGGCTGAGTAATACTCCATCACACAAATGGACTAGGTTGTATCTATCCATCCTTCCACTCGCTGACAGACACTTGGCTGTTTCCACCTCTTAGCTACGTGACTACCACAGCTACAAACGCAGCAGTGCGGGTTCTAGTCCCTGTGTCAACTCCTCCAGGTGTACACCCAAGAGGCGGAACTGCTGCATCAAATGGGGATTTTGTTTTTAATTTCTTTTTAGGAACTCAATTTTTTTTTTTTTTATCACACACAGATTGAAAATCGGAGGAGAGCTTAAGTTAGTCGTTACATTCTAGCCTTAGTTCCCATCCAGTGAATAACTCCATCACTCTAGTCTTAAAAACTAGGTTGGGACTGAAATCAACATCAATGATCTGTTTCACTTGGCGAGGAAGCATGTTTAAAACTTAACGAAGCCAGCAGACGTCCACAGCCCTGGGTTGCTGAGCAGCAGTCACGCTAACAAACGGCCAGCGTGGGGAGAAGGGGCCGCGGCGCTGGGAGCGAGGCTGGCCTCCGGGTTCTGTAGGAAGCACCAGCGATCCGTCACCCTGGAGTGTTTACTTTGCAAGCGGAGCAGGTCCACGGGGAGTCACAGTTTTCCAGAGGTCCTCTCGCTGCTTCTGCTGATTCATATTCCCATAATTCCTCCACCGCATAATATTTTCCCATCGCCATGGTGATGGGGAGCAGAAAGCCTGAGGAGTTGGAGGTTTACTTCTTGTTGCACAGAACCAAGATTGCACTTCTGCTGGAAAGGGAGCGGCACGTTTGTATATAGTTTTAAAGTTTATTTTTGAAATTTTTCTGTTTGAGAGGCAAGGAGGAGGAGAGAGAGAGAAAGAGGGAGAGAGAGGTGCAGGGAGCTCCCATCACCAGTTCACCCCCACGGGCCTGCAGTGACTGGTTGAAGCTGGGAGTGGGGTCCACGTCCCCCTCATGGTGGCAGGAAGCCGCCACTGCTGCCGCCAGTGTTTGCATCAGCAAGAAGCTGGAGCCAGGAGCTTTTCATTTTATTAATTATTTTACGACTTACTTATTTGAAAGGTAAAGCAACAGAGAGAGGCAGAGACAGAAAGAGGTCTTCCATCTGCTGGTTCACTCCCCAGATGGCCACCATAGCCAGGGCTGGGCCAGGCTGAAGCCAGGAGACTGGAGCTCCATCTTCCTTGCCCACATGGATGCAGGGGCCCAAGCACTCGAGCCGTCTTTCCTAAGAGCATTAACAGGGAGCTGGATGGGAAGTGAAGCAGCCGGGACTTGAACCGGCGCCCATATGGGATGCGGGCGTTGCTAGAGGTGGCTTCATCTGCTGCGCCGCCATGTGGGCCCCCAAACCCGAGTTTGCACTGCGGGGTCAAACGCTCCCCCCTTTAAGTTTGTATTTTAAAGAGCAGAGCTGGGCTCCACCAAGCACAACTTCCTACAGCCAAGAAACAGCACAAGCCAGGGGATCAGAGCTGGGCAGCTGGCCCTGATTCCGGAACTTTCCAGTCACTGGCTTTGGGCAGCACACCTCTCGGAGCCTCAGGTCCTTCCTCTAACGCAGGGTGCTGAGTGGGAGTTAGGATGTTCTTTGGAATGTGTTCAGGAAAGGAAGACATTTACCAATTGCAGAGCCGCATTCAAACCAAACAAATCCTAAACCAGACATGGGGGCTGGCGCCACCATCTGCAGCGCTGGCATCCCATATGGGTGCTGGTTTGAGTCCTGGCTGCTCCACTTCCAAACCAGCTCCCTGCTAATGCACCTGGGAAAGCAGTGGAAGATGGCCCAAGTATCTGGGCCCCTGCACCCACGTGGGAGACCCGGATAAGGCTCTTGGCTCCTGGCTTCAGCCCAGCCCCACCCAGGCCACTGTGGCCATTGGAGGAGAGAACCAGCACATGGAAGATCTCTCTCTCTTTCTCTAACTCTGCCTTTCAAATCAATCAATCAATCAATCAATCAATCTTTAAATAAATGTAAACCCCCTAATCTCAGGCCAGGGGCTGCTGCAGGGGATCTGGTCTCGTGTGGCTGCTCTGGCCCTCAGCGATTCCCATGCACACCTGTGACCTCTTAGGGGTCAGAGACTCTGCTTTATATTTATGAAAAAAACAAAAAAAAACCCCAAAAAACAGAAAAAGCACACTTTGCTGAGTGCCTGACTCCACTCTGAGCAGGTCTCCAGAAACAGTCGAATTCATATCTGGACGCAGCAAGGGCTTGCCACTTCCGGTCAGCCCTGGGCTGAGGGGCGCAGGGGTAGACTGGGGGAGGGCGGAGCCACCTTGATTGGCGCATGCACCTTTGTGTCTCCCAGTAAAGGTGTACAGCTGCGTGTGCGATTCTTCATTTCAGAAACCGCCCAAGGCAAAGGCACGGCCTGGGGCAACCGGCTCCGTGGCTGCAGGCCCGTGGGTTCTGACTGCTCTGAAGGCTGTGATGTGTGTAGACGTGACCCGGCATGGAGGAATTCGTGCGGCTCCCAGGGTGTCCCTGCGCGGCCCTGGGGGCACATCCCAGGCGGAGGGAGAAGGACTGAGCGGAGTTCCCGCAAAGGCACAGACCGCGTGCGCTCTAGCCGACTGCCTGTGGCTGGGGCGCGGAGCAGGTGGAGGCGAGGTGGACAGAGCTGGGCCAGGGCAGAGCTCATGCACTCCAGTACGGGGCTGAGCTGGCACGGCGGTTCCTGCACTGGCCACAGCGGGTGAGCAGCCCTCCCACCCCCATGCTGGTGCTGGTGCGGAGGGACCTGCGGAGCCCACCGCAAGCCCCCTGCTGGCCCTCCTTGCTCACCAGCCCACCAGCGGGGACTTGCCTGTGGGAAAGGGCGTGGGAATCCTCTCCTCTGCAGGGTCAGCTGGCCAGGGACTGGGTGGCGGGTGCCGGGTACAGAGGGCTGGGCGTGGCAGTGAGCGGACAGCAACACCATCGCCTGTCCCCTGCTCTGGCCACAGGGTCGCCATCATGGGCATCGGCCAGCGCAGGCAGGAGGCAGGGCATACAAGCTCTGTGGCAGCCCTGGCCCGGGTCCTGGCACTGCATAGATGTCGTCCACACTCTCCCCTTTCCATGTTTGCTCACTCTGCATTTCCCTCCCCGTGCCCCGGCTCTGACGGCACCAAGTCCAGCCCTTCCGCCCAGGGTCCCAAGGTAGAGGAGGGACTCTGCTCTGTGTTTCTGCGGTGATTTTCTGAGAGTGGGAGCTGCATGCCAGCTCCAGTTCTGACAGTCGCTGGCTGTATCCGGCAGCTCGGCCGCTCCAAACCAGTGCCAGAGACCAGATGGTTAAAGCGCAGGCATTAGCACATTTGTCTTTGTGCTAACTTTTTCAGTGTTACTTGGGAATAGTAATATAAATCTTAACCTTTCAACGTCTATTTGAAGTTACTTTTGCAAGGTGGGTTTTGGTGTAGTGGTCAGGACACCAGTCCAGGTACCTGTGTCCACGTCAGAGTCCCTGGTTCCACGTCCAGCTCTGACTCCTGACAGCCCCTGGGAGGCAGCAGGTGATGGCTCAAGTGATGGGGTTCCTGCCTCCCCTGGGAGACCTGGATTGAGTTCCTGGCCCCAGCGTCAGCTCCAGCTCAGTCCCAGGTGTTGTGGGCATTTAGGGAGGGAACTGGTGAACGGGGACTCTCCCTCTCTCTCTCAAAGAAAGAAAGAGAATATTACATCGACTGCCACCGTCATTTGGACCGCAGCTGTCGTTTGTATTATCACGTCTAGCCTTGTATCTGAGTCCACAAGGCAGTGTCATGATGTTTATTTCAGTTACAGGTAATTTTTCAAAATTAAAAACTGTCCTAAATGACCAGGTCCCATGGAGACGACTCTCCGAGTTTCCCTTGTTTTCCAAGTCCTCCATCTCCTTTTAAAGGATCCCTTTGCTGGGGGTAGAACTCTGGTAATTTTTCATCAACATGTTCAGAGATTTTATTTATTTTATCTGAAAGGCAAAGTTACAGAGGGAGAGGGGAGGGAGGGAGAGATTGAGAGAGAGAGAGAGAGAATCTTCCATTTATCTGATGGTTCACTCCCCAAATGGGCACAACAGCCAGGGCTGGGCCAGGCCAAAGCCAGGAGCCTGGAGCTCCATCCAGGTCTCCCACGTGGGTGCAGGGGCCCAAGCACTTGGGCCATCCTCTGCTGCTGCTTTCCCAGGCCACAGCAGGGAGCTGGATCGGAAGTGGAACAGCCGGGATTCGAACTGCTTGCCTGCCTTCTGCCTCCGTGGTCCCTGACAAGGCGTCTGGGTGGTTTGAACCCCGCTCCCTGCATGCCGGGGGTGCAGGCTGTGTCTTCTAAGGTCTGTCCTGGACTTTGGTTTTTAGCAGTTTGGCTGGGCTGCCCTAAGGCATGGGTTTCTTCATGGTGGTCTTGTTCGGATTTTGCTGATTTTCTTGAAGCTGTAATTTATGTTTTTGGTCGTTGTTTCTTCACATACTTTTGCTTATCTGTTGTCTCCTTCTCTCCTGCTGCTACTTTTAGACTTCTGCTACTGTCTTTTTTTTTTTGTTTTAAAGATTTATTGATTTGAAAGTCAGAGAGAGAAGTGGCGCGCGGGGGGGGGGGGTGTCTTCCATCTGATGGTTCACTCCCCAATTGGCCACAATGACCGGAGCTGCGCCAATCCAAAGCCAGGAGCCAGGAGCTTCCTCCAGGCCTCCAACGTGGATGCAGGGCCACAAGAACTTGGGCCATCTTCTACTGCCCTCCCAGGCCATAGCAGAGAGCTGGATCAGAAGTAGAGCAGCTGGGTCTTGAACTGGTGCCCATACGGGATGCCGGCACTGCAGGCCAGGGTGTTAACCTGCTGCGCCACAGCACCGGCCCCTCTGATTCTGTCTTACATGTCCCCCGGGTTCTGTTTACTTTCCTTGATCTTGTTCCCTCTCTGCCTTCTTCACACTGGACATTTTTATTCCTCTCTCTTCGAGTTTGCTGATCTGCCACCCGTAATTTGCACTCTGATACTTTAGATATTGTGTTTTTCAGTTCTAAAATGTTCATGCGATTCATTTTTAGTGTGCTTTTTAAGTGTACAATTCAGTGGTTTTTAGTGTGCACAACAATGTGTGATCGTCCTCATTATGTAATCCCAAAATCTCATTGCCCGCAAAGAAGCTCTCGCCATTAGCAGTGACCTCTCGCCCCCGGCAGCCATTAGTCCACCTCCTTCCTCTATAGAGAGGCCTCCCTGGGCACTTCCTGTAGACTGAACTGGACAATCGGAGATCTTCTGGGGCCGTGTCTGGGTCCTCTTAGGTTTGGTGTGTTGATTGACATTCTTCTTGAGAATGGGCTGCATTTTCCTGGCCCTTAATATACAGACCGTCCCTGGTTTAGGACAATCCCACTAAGGATTTTCAACTTCAGAATGATGCGAAAGCAGTGTGCATTCCGTAGAAAGCACACACGGACTGGGCAGTTTTGATCTTTCCCTGGGCTGGCGACACCAGCACAGCACCCCCCCACCTGTCAGGCAGTGGCAGCGGCGGCAGCTTCCAGCCAGGTGTGCAGTCGCGAGGGCAAACCACCAGCACCCTACTGTGCACACCCACTGTGCCGAGCTGTGATGTCTGGTGGGCTGAGTGGATCCAGCACATCTTCGATTTAAGCCATTCCGACCATCGCGAGTCAAGGAGCGTCTGTCCAGGTCTCTTTGGGGTTGCCCCCCGGGACATCGTGAACGTTCTAGATCTTTGCTGCTGTGATTGTATGGATGCTTCTGTTTTGGCGGGTAGGTAGCTGGTAGCCCCAAATTCCAAACGCTGAGACCTCGTGAGCGGAGCTCAGCTGTCCGTGCAGATGGCTTTTAACCTGCCCCAGGTGTGAGGTTTGGGGACCAGCCAGAGGGGTGACCACTAATTCACACACAAATTTGGGGCTCCCCTTCTCGGGCTCTCTACTTTCTTGCCCCCCCCCCCCCCACCATCCAGCAACCCAAGTAGTCCAGGCCTCCTTCTCCTGCTTCCCCAGCCGGACGGCCCCGGCCTTGTGCTGGCTTCCGGTGACCGCACGTCGCCCCCACAGAGGCTGCCGTCCTCAGTGCAAAGCCACAAAAACGCAGCATTTGCCTTTGTGGGTGGATTCCCCCGGGCTTTGATGCTGCTCCCACACCCACCTGCAGGGCTCCCTGGGCCACTGTTGCTTTGCTTTGTGTAGAGTTTGTGTGTTCGGCCAGGAGGTGCATCCAGGACACTGCTCCTCCATGGCAGAAGCAGAAAAAAACATTTATGAATTGATACTTACCCCACCCCATCTCTGCATCTGGCACATTCTGCTCTGTTGGACAACATTCCGTCGAAAATGCTGATCTCAGTTCCTGCTACGTGGATTTCCTGACCCTTTCACAGCGTGAGTGGTGGCGCTGCGGGGCCAGGCACCCGCACACCAAGAGTGCCTTGGAGGAGCAAGGTGCGAGAGTCCCTCCCAACCAGCCCAGGGTTTAGAAGGTTTGGCATCTTGAACATGCTGGAGCACAGAGGTTACTTGCTGTCCCTACAGATGGGGGTGCACCTGTGTTCCCTCCCCAGCCCCACCACTCTGAGGCCCATAGCCATCAAAGCCCAAATCCTTTCCCAGCTGAGCCCTCGCAGCTGCCGTGGGCTCCCAGACTTGCCCTACTCCCAACCTCCAGCGGCAGGCTGCCTGTCTTTTACTTGGCTGAGCAGGACATGTAGCAACAGTGGCCACTACTCAGGAGTGCAGTTCTGTCCCCGAGAATGTCAGGTGAACCATCTCAGTTCGAGGCAAAGTCCTGAATTAAATGTGTTTCCTTTCACGTTTTCCTCACCGACCCATGGGAGGCCAGGGCTGGAAAGCGCCTGGGAGCTCCCAGAATCCACCTGTGTGGGACACAGGGAGGGGAGGACACTGCCCAGGCCCAAGCCATTGGAAAAAGAAAAGGTTTCCCAGTGATTCTCCACCAGATTCCACCTGATCGCAAGGATGCACGGTGCTCCCAGGTCCCCTGGCTGCTCTGAGCGTCCCCAAGCCATACTGCTCGCTCCGCTCACCGCAGCCGCCCCAGGGCGGCCCGGCTGCCCTACTTGCTGCCACCCAGATTCCCAGGTCTCGTGGCAGACAGCGGGAGCTTGGCGAGGAGGTGCAGGCAGCAGGCAGCTGGCCGAGGTGGGTGCTGCTCGTCCTCCAAGCCCCCGCCCTGCTCCCCAGAGCAGCCCTGGAGCCCCTGAGGCCCATGAGTGCCTGCATAATGGATGCCTCCTCCTCCGCCTCCTTCTGGCTTCTTGGAAATTGCCCGCCCATCTGGCTTAATGGCCACAAGGGAAGCAGGATGCAGGCTCTCTGCTCCTAAGACAAGCCTGGCTCCTGCCTGCCCTCAGATGAGCAGCCCCATGCAGTCGCGTAGGCAGAGCCTGGCTCCAGGTCTTTCTCCTACTCCACGCAGGCTGGGTGAGTCCCCTCTCCCCACCTCAGTCCATCCTGCTGGGGGGCTGGGGGGCTGGGGGCTGGGTCCTGGGTCCTGGGCTGTGCAGGGAGCCTGGGTGGGGAGAAGAGGCCCTGGCTGGAGGGTGGGCAGCAGAGCCCATGCAAGAACCAGAGCTGGAGATGAGAAGATGGGGTTTGGGGCAGGGGCTGCTTCCCAGATCTCAGAGTGAGTCTGGTCACAGGGACAGGGAGGGTGGGACCTCGGCATGGACACCTGACTACACTCTGCTCTGAGTGGCCCTGAGCACCCAAGGAGCCTGGCAGGGCCCAGAGGCAGCCAGAACACCCTGGTCTGCGGAGGTGACTGTGTGACTCTTGGTTGCCCAATTCCAGTCTCTCCTCCCACCACCAAGTGGACCTGTCTTTCCTACACCCAAGCTTTGCTTCTGGGGCCTCCCCCACCCCCAGACTTCCCCCTGTGCAGGAATTAAAGGGTGCATGCCCGGCACGGTGGGGGAGGGGGGGGTCTTCCAGACTCCTGCTGCAGCCCTAGTCATGTAGGTCATTGCGTATCTTTCCTAACTCCTTTGGGGCCTGGGATAGAGTAGGTGCTCAGGTGCCTGACCCAGTGGTGGCTGGTGCTGCTGGGGGCTCAGGAGCCATCTCCCTGTGCCCTGGAGAGGGGAGAAGCTGAGGAGGGGGAGGCAGGAGGAGGGCTGCCTTGCCAGCACCCTTTTGAATGAGCAAGAACGTTGAGAGTGGAAATTTTAATTTCAGATCCCACTGACAGCTTGACTTAAGGGAAAAGAGAAGCTAAATTTAACATAGCCAGTTAAAGAGCCAAAAATGCAATTTACTAATTAGCTTAAAGTGGAAACTAGTCCAGTGATCATAAAGAGATTTTTTGGCTTTAAAAAAAATACAAGAGACAGAGACAGGGTTGGGGGGGATGTTGTTCCTCTTCACGGTGCTGTGCACTTGAGCACCGTTACGTAACCAGGGACACAGTGCACTGGCCACTGCCCAGGACGGGGGACAGAGCAGCACTGCCCTCCCCAGAAGGTACAGGGCCGTGACGCGGGCGTGAGGCTGTGTCTCTTGGTCCAGGCTGCTCTCTAATGGTATGGCAGCCAGGGGACGCTGTCTCTGCTTGTGGGGAGTGCAGGGCCCAGTGGGTGGACCAGACGCTGCTCATCTGGACAGGGACTAGGTGCTGAAGAGTCCAGGCAGGAAAGGGGCATCTGGAAGGGGGTGGAGCTCCCAGGGTGGGTGGAGCTGAGACGAGCCCTGTGACTGGGAGAGCTCAGAGCAGTGGGGAGGGACAGGTGTGAGTGGGAAAGGGGCGGAGCCAGAGAACAGCAGGTGGTCCACTTCCCAGGCTAGCAGGCTGGGAAATCCCACACTGAGCAGGTCATCCTGGCGGGGTCACAGCAGCTGCCAGCCCGGGTTTCCTCTGTGTCCCACGGCTGTGGGGAGCCCCTGAGGACTGCTGAGATGGGGAGCAGTTGGATGAGACCTGCATTTTGGCCGCCCAGCCTGGCCGCAGCGTGGGAGACAGGTTCTCACCACTGCAGTGGTATTTCACTTAACATAATTGTTCCGCCTGTTTGAAAGGCGTGTCACGTGCAAGTCACATGCAGTGTGTCCGTTTCCTGTGTGACGACAATACTGGGGTGGTGGCTTTCGGTAGAACACGTGGTGGGTTCATCCAGGACATTATAAGAACGCTGATTGTTATGGACAAAAAGCAACATTTGGGAGGAAGAGCATTTTCACGACACAGTGCTTGTTTGTCCTCTTCCAGCTGAAACAGGTGGTTTTTCTAAATCGTGGCTATTTCTTTGAGCAGATTTTCCTGCTGCTCTAAATAGCACAGTAAAATGTCCCGTAAGCAAACGTAAAATCCTAGCAGGTAACGAAGACTCACGCGGAGGCTGCCGGGAAGCAGTCGCATCAGCTGGGCGTGGAGGGGAGGTGAGCCCTGGGAGAGGAATCTCGGTGATGGACGACTGGACACGGGACGAGGCCGTTTCTGCCACTCAGGGAGACAGAACGGAGAGACAGGCTTATTTCGGTGCAGTAAATCCTGAAGTCCGTGCTTAGCTCTGTCATAGCGCCACGCTTTCCCTGAACTTTCTCAAGACTGCTTGTCGTGTTTATCGGGTGGCACATTCACAAGAGCCCACGTCATGGTAATTAAGTATCACCCCTTGCGAGATGGTATGTAAATCAGCCCTAATTTGCTGTCATTAATAATCTACCACTGGATCCATTGACTTCACTCTTTAATGGCGACATGATGTCCGTGTAATTATTATTCTTTTTAAAGAAGTATTTATTTATTTGAGAGGCAGAGTTAAAGAGAAGAGAGGAAGAGACACAGAGAGAGAGGTCTCCCATCTGCTGGTTCACTCCCCAAATGGCCACAACAGCCGGAGCTGATCCAAACTGAAGCCAGGAGCCAGGAGCTTCCTCCAGGTCTCCCGCATGGGTGCAGGGGCCCAAGAAGTTGAGCTATCTTCTGCTGCTTTCCCAGGCACACTAGCAGGGAGCTGGATAGGAACGGGAGCAGCCAAGACTCAAATTGAGGCTGCAGGCAGAAGCTTAACCTACTATGCCACAGTGCTGGCCCCCACATTTGTTCTTCTTCTTCTTTTTTTAAAAGATTTGTTTTATTTATTTGAAAGAGTTAAAGAGAGAGAAAGGCCTTCCATGTGCTGGTTCACTCCCCAAATGACTACAACAGCCATAGCTGAGCTGAGCTGAAGCCAGGAGCCAGGAGCTTCTTCTGGGTCTCCCATGCTGGTGCAGGGGCCCAAGCATTTGGGCTATCCTCTTCTGCTGAGTAGCAGAGAGCTGGATCAGTAGTGGAGCAGCCAGGACTTGAACCAGTGCCCATATGGGATGCCGACACTGCAGGTCAGGGCTTTACCCTGCTGTGCCACAGCGCCAGGCCCCACATTTGTTCTTAATGCACCTGCCACACTCATTTCTCCGCAGGGTGGCCCCTGTGTACAGACCACCATATGTTGGGCAGGGCATTTTTTTTTCTGCAAGATTTAACCCCGGATTTATTTAAATCCTAAGCATCAGCCGTCTGTTGTCCCCAGACCTCAAGTTCTTCAGACGCCCTGCTCCCATGCAGAGCAAAGTAAGAAGGCGCCCAGCTCTGTAACCTCTTTGAAGTTTTCCCAATGAAAAGGAAACGTCTTCCGGGGGCAGGATTGGAGGTTCCGTCTTCACCGTGCCTGCCCAGAGCCAACCTCAGAAGACGGCTCACAGCAGGTCTCTCGATTTAATGAATGAATGAGAGACACAGAGAACAAACAAAGGAGGGCTCAAGAAGTTAACACGTACTTGTGATTTTAAGCTTGATTGAAATATGCTAAAGTCACATTTAAAAAAATCAAATAGTTCCGAGGCTTGATGCGAACATGCCAGTGACCATCTGGGCTGTCCGGCTTTTCTCCGTGTTCTTCCCACCTCCAGATGTGACTGCTATCACCTTCAGCTAAGCATTGCCCTTTCTTAAAATAACATGCCGCTGGCCGGTGCCGTGGCTCAATAGGTTAATCTTCCGCCTGAGGCACCGTCACACCGGGTTCTAGTCCTGGTTGGGGTGCCGGATTCTGTCCTGGTTGCCCCTCTTCCAGGCCAGCTCTCTGCTGTGGCCCGGGAGTGCAGTGGAGGATGGCCCAAGTGCTTGGGCCCTGCACCCCATGGGAGACCAGGGCTTCGGATCAGTGCAGTGCACTGGCTGCAGTGCGCCAGCCACAGCGGCCATTGGAGGGTGAACCAACGGCAAAAGGAAGACCTTTCTCTCTGTCTCTCTCACTGTCCACTCTGCCTGTCAAAAAAAGAAAAAAAATAAAAACATGCCGCTACGGCTGCAGGTAGAGCATCCCCACTCCAAAATATGCCCAAGTCTGAAGCGTCTGGAGCAGCGACTTGACGCCATCAGTGGAAATCACAGCTGACCTCACGTACTGTCGCAGTCACCGTGCAGGTGCGCTAAGGCTGCTCCTACGGTCTCCTCCCGCCTACGTGTCTGAGGAGTGTGGAATCTAAAGGAAGCCCATGTTCAGAACGGGGTTCCGTCTGCAAGGTATCTCCCCACGTGTATGCAAATATTCCAAAACGACAGCCCACCTGCTCTGCCTGGTCATCCAGGCCCAGAGGTGTGCTATCTGCAACAGTCCGCTCCCTCACTCCACACCCGCACCGGCTACACACTGCCCCCAATCGTGTGTTTATAGTATGAGGATGGAGTCTCCTTTCTGGCGCAGATAACTCGTCTGTTTCCCACGTGTGCATCCCGCAGTCCTCCTGATACTTTGCCTTACGGGTAAATCTCCCTTCAGGCGTCTCTCATGCCGTCTTCCTGGTGGCTTTCCCTGGGGCCTCTCTGTGAGCTCCATGGTTTCCCCCGGGGAATCCTTGTCTCCTGGAGCTGTGTTGTCCTCTTTCCTAGCAACTCCCTCATTTTGTTGGAGTGCATCCTACAACAGCTTCCTGAGAAAGGATGTCTCTGCCCCCAGGGGCTAGGTTATTGAGAGCTTGGGTAACTGAAAAATGTCTTGATTCTACTCGCACATTTTATCTGATGGTGTGTCTGGAGCTCTAAGGGTTAACGATCATTTTCCCTCACAGATTTATTTTGCGTTTTTCTATTGTCTTCTAGCTCCTTCCATTGCTGTATAGAAGTTCTAGAACATTCTAGTTTTACTCAGATGAGGACCCCACCTTCATGACTCATTTAACCTAGATTACCTCCTAAAGACCTCATTTCCAATATGGCCAGTGGGGGTGCTACTCCCACACGTGAGTCTGTGAATGGGGGATACAGGTCAGTGGGTAGCGACTTCTTAGGTAGAATTCCTGTGCCCCTACCTGCACAAGTGCCTGGGCCAGTCTGTCCCTAAAGCTTCGGGGGTCCTGGGGGGGGATATGGGTTGCTTGGGCCTCGGGGTCGGCCTGTCCGGGGCCTGCTTCCCAGGGTGCAGGTTTTCCAGGGCCAGCTCCCTTCTGCAGCTCGTCTGTGGGGGCGTGCTTTCAGCAGAGCAGGGGAGCACAAGCGCTCAGGGCTCAGGACGGCGGCCAGGTCGCCAGTGGACACTTGTTGAAGCCTCACGTTCCATGGCTTCTCACCCTCGCTCTCCTCCCCGAGCCCATGCGACCTCACCTTCTCTCCCAGGCCAGCCGTGTCCTGGCCCTACATGCAGGGTCGGATCCAGCCCCCCTCCCCTGGAGTCCTCGCCTCGGACCCTTCCTCCTCTCCCAGGCACCCATCCTTGCCCCTCTGTTGAGCCACGTGTCCCCACAGGCCCCCTCATGGCCAAGGTCGTACCCAGTCCCGAACTGATCTCTCTCCTGCCTCCACGCTGCCCATTCCTCCCACCCCCCCTCCAGGAACTCCCCCTGGCTTCCTCCTGGTCCCCCACCCCAGTACCCCAGTTGGCTGGCCAGCTTCCTGCCCGGCAGTCCTGGGAGAGCGGCCACCAGCCAGGGCAGCCTCTCGTCCCTCACCTGGAACTGCTCCCTGGTGTCTTTGAGCCCACAGCTCAGCCTGAGCACAGCCCAGTCTGTGAGCCTTCCAGAGGCCCCTGTGTGGGGTCCCAGGCTCTTTGCCGTGGGCCTTGACACCTGCAGTCACCTGTGACTGTGGGAGCCGGGGGGGGGGCGGGGGGGAGGGGCTCCTGGATGGCCTCCCCTCCCCCTCTCCACCCGTCTCATCTGGAGTGGTACTTCACCCCCCCACACCCTTTTGCCTCGTCCCCGCCGCTAGGGGTTCATCCTCCTCTGCCTTAGATCTGATCAGTGGATTCTTTCTGACTCTGCCTGGTGGGGAAGTGGCAGCCGCAGGCGGGTCTGCACCCACAGGCGCCCCCGGCTCCCCTCTGTCTTAGCTACTGAGGGTCCTTCCCGCCCTCACCTACGGTTTCAGTGTTTGTGCTGGGGTGCAGTCTCTGTGCCCCTCCCCCGCCCTGCTGGGGTGCAGTCTCCCATGCCCCCTCCCCTGCCCTGCTGGGGTGCAGTCTCCCGTGCCCCTCCCCCGTCCTGGGCTCTCTTCTCTTACCTGTCTTTAGTTTTGAAGTGGCGCAGTGCAGGGCAGAGAAGCAGGGACTTGGCCTGTGGGCCTGGGTTCCGGCCCCATGACCTCAGGCCAAGCCCTCCCTCTGGTCACAAGGGTATTTCCCTGGATGCCCAGTCCAGCTGGAGCCCCCTGCCCTGCCGGCGCCTGCTCTCAGCTCCTGGTAGGCATGTGTTCCCCTCGGGCTGTGAGGTCCTCGGGGGCAGGATGGTGCACCATCCCGGCACATGGTGCCATTCAGAGCACACCAAGGTCAGCAGCCAGCGTGGGTCCGTGGCAGAGCGCGGGGAACAAGCCCGCAGTGCGGGAGGGAAAGCAAGTTCCTGGGACGATCTCTAACCAGAAGCCTTCGCCCGAGGTTGTGGGGGAGCTGCATCTTGGGGTTCCTAGGCACCTTGAGCAGGGAGTCCCGGGTGCACCTGTACCTCCATATCCGGGGCCTCCACACCTGCATAGTCAAGGCATCATAATCAAGACACGCAGGAAAAAAAGCCACATGTGCACTGAACACGTACAGGAGTACGTATTACAAGTTCAGGAGAACCACAACTTACGTGACATTCACCTTGCGTTAGGTGTTGTGACGCGTGCGAGGTGATTTAAAATGTACAGGATACGTGCAGATGTTGTGCCGTTCCGTATGAGGGGCTGGAGCACGGTGGGTGTTGGTGTTGGGGGCAGGGCGTCCTGCAAGGTCTTGACCACCAGGCTGAAAGGCCCATGAGGGGGTGTCGGGAGGTGCCCAGCAGGCCCTGGAAGTGGGCCTTTGACCACAAAAATGCAACTTTATTTCTTGCCACATTGATGCTGTGAGGCTGGCAACGTCCTTTCCGATACACCTGTGCGGCTCTCAATCCTGCCGACTGTGTCGTTTACACCCAGACTGGAACACTTCGTAGAGTCAGACAGCAGGTGATCATCCGGGACATGGGCCTGGGCCTGGCTGTTGGGCACACTGGGAGGAGTGGGCGCTCTAACAGTTGTGTGTTTACACTGTTGTCAGTCTGGGGCACACCCGGAACTGCTGTGGAAACCTGCCGGCACCCCACACAGAGCAGACGGACGAAAGTCCTGAGAAGTGACACCCGCAGGTGCAGAGGCCACAGCGGAAAGCTCCGACACCCAACGGTGCCGCCTGTGTGGTTGTACAACTCAGAGGCAGTGGCCTTTTCAAAACGGAAAACCAACCAAATCCTCGTCCGATTTTCCACACCGCTTCAGGTAACTTCAAAATACGGAGATTCTTTGGGCAGATGCAAGTCGCTAAGAAGGCGTCGCAGTGGATCCCCTCCTGGGGCCGTCGCAGGCTGCTGAGACCCTGAAGACCCGTTGTACTCACTCGAAGTATAGCAGATTGTCTGCAAAAGGCTGGAGTGCATGACTGCCGTGCCTACGCACTGCGGGAGGAGTGACGTTGGAGCCGCCTGTGAGGAAGCAGGCTCTTTCCCAACTCAGCCAGCGCCCCTCCCACACCACCTGGGCCTCCAGGATCAGCTCAGCTGAGCTGTGGATCTGCCTCCACACGGGAAGCTCCCAGCCAGGGGAGAGGCCAGGGAATTCCAGTAGCAGGAGCTGCACAAGCGACGCTCCAGGTGCAGACAGCTGTGGGGTGTTCAGTGGATGAAAGGCGCGTGGGCTGGGAGGGCAGAGGAGGGGAGCTGTGCAGGACCCCAAAAGCCGGTCTGCGTGCTTAAGACGCCCTCTGTGCTTTTTTTTTTTTTTTTGTCTCCAATGAGAACGTTAATCTTCAGGCTCGAAGACACAGAAGAAATACACCCCACAGAGGAACTGTCCAGAACCAAGGGAGGCCAGACATGGCAAGGACGGGTCAGCCACTGGGCATGTGTTCTCTGGGCCTCCACAAACTGTCTTCCGTTTTGCCAGTTTGGAGTCGCAAGAAAAGTAGGGAGGGAGAAAAGGTCATCGTTTTCCAAGAAGCGGAAGAAGCTGGACAGCGGAAAACCCAATGACCCGTTGGCTGTGACCGCTGGCTGTGAGCAAGGTGTTCACAGGCCTCTGCTGAGCCAGCGCGGAAATGCTTGGCGGGAAGGGTGCTGCCTAGCCACCAGACCGTCCCCCTTCCCTCTCTCTGACCTACCAAAGCAGCCTGGCAGATCCTGCAGACTCCCGCAGATGCTACAGAGGGACACGGGCCACTGAGCTCACATTTTCACGGGACCAGCAAGCCCAGTCCTGGCCAACAGAGACGCCCCCAGGACACCGCCCCCTCCCGCCGGCTGATGCCTTTATCAGAATGACGCGTTCACTGTGGCACGGTCACTGATGTCACAATGCTGACCTGTTAGCCGACATATTTAAGAGTTGGAAAGGTCTGGCTAAAATGCTGGAAGGAAACCAAAAAATGACATTTAACTGGGGCAAAGATAAATCTTGTCTTCAGATTAAAAAAAAAATCAATTAGCTCAGTACAGGATGGAGAAGACCTAACAGCAGTTCATTTGAAAAGACTGATGGGTTTATAATTGACCAGAATTTCAATAGGAGCCAACAGCATACATCCTGGTGGCTCAGAAAAACAAATCAATGGAAACTTCAGTTGCATTAACAGAATCGTAATGTCCCAGTAATTTTTTTTTAAAAAGGTTTATTTATTTATTTGAAAAGCAGAGTGGCATAAGAGGGAGAGACACACTAAGAGAGAGATCTTTCATCTGCCAGTTCACTCCCCACATGCCCACAACGGCTAGGGCTGGGCCAGGCCAAAGAGGGAAGCCAGGAGTTCTGAGCTCCTGCACGGTGGCAGGGACCCACACACTTGTGAGCCGTCTTTGCTGCCTCCCAGGCACAGTGGCAGGAAGCTGGATTGGAAATGGAGTGGCGGGCTCTCAAAGCAGGAGCTGATATGGGACGCGGATGTTCCGAGTGGCGGCTTAACCTGCTGTTCCACGACTCTGGCCCCCGTGCCCCAGCTGTAAACAGGAAGTCCAGCCCAGAGCCCTGTGATGTTACTGATGGTGTTTTGTTTTTATTTTTTATTTTATTTTATTTTTTGCCAGGCAGAGTTAGACAGTGAGAGAGATAGAAAGAGACAGACAGAAAGGTCTTCCTTCTGTTGGTTCACTCCCCTAATGGCTGCCATGGTCAGTGCTACACCGATCTGAAGCCTGGAGCCGGGTACTTCCTCCCAGTCTCCCATGCAGGTACAGGGACCCAAGCATTTGGGCCATCTTCCATTGCACTCCTGGGCCACAGCAGAGAGCTGGACTGGAAGAGGAGCAACCAGGACTAGTACCCGGACCCCAACTGGGACTAGAACCAGGGGTGCCAGCGCCACAGGCGGAGGATTAGCCAAGTGAGCCACGGCACCGGCCACTGATGGTGTTCTGGGTACCGGGACAGAGGGAGACGAGATGGACCAGACGCAAGAAGGACCGATGAAGGAGACCGGCACGAGGGCGACCGCGATAAAAACACACAGCAATCTGGGTAATAACCGGTGTTCGTCAGCTGTGACGGGGCGGAGTGACCCCTTGTCAGGGGTGCCGTGGGGAGACAGCTGTGTGGGCAGTCAGGCCCCTGAGACTCCGTGAGGAAATCTTGTTTTATAGAGCAACAATTTAGCATGAGGTGCTGCGTTTGGTGTTTTAATATCAGCGATGAGTGTTGTACTGAGTCTGTGGAACAGCTAATTCCACATTAACCACATGAGGTACAGGGTACAGTAGCACCCCACTCTGTGTGGGCCTGGAGACCCCCAGCGGGTGCCTGAAACCCTGGGTACTGCTGAACCCTGCATCCACTGTGTTTTCTCCTACACACTTGTACCTATCACAAAGTTCATCCTAAATCAAGCACAGTAAGACAGCAACAAAAATAACTTACCATGGGACTTAGCAACCTCCTCACAGGGTTTTTTCTTCCCTCATTAAGTCAAGAACTTTAACTTTCCCACTCACAGGAAGCAGTTGGTGGCTTCTCGTTGGCACATCCAAAGAGACAGCGTCACAGCTTCACAGTTTGGACCATTGTTAAGTAAAAGAAGGGTTGCTTGGCCACAGCGCTGTGAGTCAGGCTGATAACCCACGAGGCTACTGGTGAGTGAGCGGGTAGGGGGCAGGCACAGAGGGGACGCTGGACAGAGGGAGGAGTCCATCAGCTACTAAGAACGGGGCGTGCAATTTAAAACTTATGAATCATTTCTTTCTGGAATTTTCCATTTAGTATTTCAGACTAGGGCTGGCTACAGGTAGTGCATGGTGGAAGGTCAGACCATGGGTGAGGACAGGCGACTGGCTTTGGGAGACCACACGCTGAGAGGCGTCAGCAGCAGAGGAGTCTCACGGTTCTGGAGCCAGAGGTCCAGGACGCTGGGGTGGGCACAGTTGGTTCCCAGTGAGGGCTGCAGGGCAGGATCCACTCCAGGCCCCTCCCTCGGCTCTCCCTGTGTCCACTCCACCCTTCCTTTATGTGCGTGTGCCCAAACGCCCCCTCCCTGGCAGGACACCAGTCCTGTGGGATCCGGGTCCTCTCCAACAGCTTCAGTTTGATTGCTCATCTGTTTCGGCCCCATCCCCATGGAAGGTCATATTCTGAGGTCCTGGGGATTGGAATTCAGTCCATGGCCTGGGAGGGGACGCAACCCAGCCCCTTGACGCTAGCCGAAGGCCACTTTTCCTCGCTCTTAGAAGAACATCAGAACCTCCCGACAGGACACCCCCCACCCCACCAGGGTGAATGGGCTGCCCATCTCCTGCCATGCCAGTTGCCTGCACTTTTCTGATGAGCTCATCTGCCTGAAGTGGCCTCCCCGGCTCAGGGCCCCCTGCCCCTGCCCCTCTGGTTCCTTCTCTTCCTCCAACATAATCTGAAATCCTCTGTTCCACGGCGTGGCAGAGCAGCTCCCTCTGCAGCCACGTGTTCATCTGTGTGGTGACCGCATGTCCTTGGACCGTGGTTCTCACCTGCAGGGACAAATATGTTCTGCAGCCAAACTCCCCACTTCCCTAGAGGTAGCTCCGAGGAGAGCAGGTTCCCAGCACCAAGCGCACTTTCCTCCTGCGGACAGAGCGTTCTGACGCTCGCTCACCATCTCCTTTGGGAAGCGGTGCTGGGCAGACATAACATCAAGCCTGCCACGTTCACCACTTCTAAGGGCGCAGTTCAGTCACGTGGATGCCTCCCATCACTACGCTTCCGTCGCCACTGCGCCCCGTGGGACATTCCTGTCACCCCATACTGACACTCTGCACCATTCAACAGCCTCCCCTCCCCCACCCCCAGGCCCTGAGAATGTGACGACTCTAGAGACCTCAAGGAAGTAGGATCATGGGGTATACTTGTCCTTACGGGACTGACTTGCTTCCCTAAGCGTAAGGTCATCAAGGTTCATCCATGTTGTGGCATCTATCAAAATCTCCTCCTCCCCCCCTTTTTAGATTTGTTTGTATTTGAAAGGCAGAGTGATAGAGAGAGGGAGACATACACAAGAGAAAAAGAGAGAGGGAGATAGAAAAAGGTCTTCTCTCTGCTGGTTCACTCCCCAAATGGCTGTAATGGCTGGGGCTGGGCCAGGCCAAAGTCAGGAGCCTGGAACGCCATCCGGGTCTCTTCCATGGGTGCAGGGGCCCAAGTACTCGGGCCATCTTCTGCTGCTTTCCCAGGCGCACCAGTGGGGAGCTGGATGGGAAGTGGAGCAGCCAGGACACCAAGGACTGCAGCCAGGACTCTGGTCTGGGATGCAGGCCACGTGGGTGGCGGCGCCAGCCCCGCCCCTTCCTGTCTAACAGGGAATGATGTTCCGTTGCACACACAGTCCACACTGTGTTCATCCACTAGTGGGTTTTCAGGTCACTGCCCTCTATCGGCTCTTGCGGATAGTGCTGCTACGAACATGGGGCACAAACACCTGTCCGCGTCCTAGCTTCCCATTACTTTGTCCACCAAGAAGCAGCATTTTCGCTATCATTGTTAAAGTGCCGACTGTGATCCTTCGACTGCCTTCAGGATCCCCTGCAGCTCGGAGCATGCTGATTGGTTCTAAGTGCTGTGTCCCCAGCCCCTCACAAGTGCCCGAGCACTGTGTGACCGTGTTTGAGGGAATGGTGACGGAAACAATAGATGCACCAGGCCTCAACTTCTGGGTGACTTTGCTTTATTGCTTCTCCGCGAAGAAAGGCCACAGGGCTCCCATTGGCCTCCCCCTTTCACACGCTGGACGGACGCTGCCATGAATGCCGCTGCACGCTGTGGCATATTGTCCTGGAGAGGGTGCGTCATTCACTACGACCACAGCAGTTCTGGGGCTTGGACCATAAATTATCTCAAAACGACGTGGAGCAACAGCAGATTAAAATGTTTGGGTTCAAAATCACACACTATTAATTAAGTTTTCAGGGATACTTCTTGAATTTTTCCCCTAGTCTTTTTTTTAATGCTGTGCAGGTTATACCTAATGGGCTGAACACATACATCCTTGTAATTATTCTAAATTTTGCTTCTCTTAGAGTAAGATTTTAGCATGGCGTGAAAAGCATAAGTGTTTAATATTCTGGGTTAAGAATGATCTTTATTGTCTCAAAGCAAGTGGCATGAGTTTTTAATTTGTTATTTCACTCTAACGGAAATAATCGAAGAAAATCTCCAGCTCCCCTTTGCACCCGAGCTTCTAAACCTATTACTGCTTTTCCAATTCTGAATTTTCCTTATTCTCTCAAAGCACAGTGTGGCCAGCAGATGTGATACCTTTAACATTACAACCAGGGGCTACAACTCTTAAAGCAAATCATCTTCCCATCATTTATTCACGGTCATCATTTTCTTCTCAAGTTAAAAAATGCCACAGCTCGGCCTGCGCTGCAGCTCACTAGGCTAATCCTCCACCTGTGGCGCCAGCACCCGGGTTCTAGTCCTGGTTGGGGCTTCTCCTCTTCCAGTCCAGCTCTCTGCTGTGGCCCGGGAGTGCAGTGGAGGATGGCCCAGGTCCTTGGGCCCTGTACTCGCACGGGAGACCAGGAGGAAGCACTTGGCTCCTGGCTTCGGATCGGCAGAGTGCGCTGGCCATAGCAGCCTCTTAGGAGGGTGAACCAACGGAAAAAGGAAGACCTTTCTCTCTGTCTCTCTCTCTCTCACTGTCTAACTCTGCCTGTCCAAAAAAAAAAAGGCCACAGCTCAGCTTTTTATGCCAACTCTCTGACGTATCCTATAGTATGAAACTGCAGAGTGGAGGAGAGCGAGCCGACAGGTGGGAAGATGGGAAAACAGAGACGGGGCAATGAGCAAGGGCCCCTGTGGGCCACGTCTCCCTTCCTCCACGGCACCGTCCTGCACCTTAGCGAGGTAGAGGACCCCCCTGGGCCGGCCAAGGACCGAGACCCTTTTGCCAACCATCTTCCGCCCCTGTTTCATTTCCCTGCCAGAGTGCTCACACAATGTTTGCACACATGCCCTCCCCTTGGTGTCCCCCAACCTGGCGTCCACCCTACCCCTCACCACGATGCCCCAGGTCATGGGGGGGCCCATGCCACCAGCTGGAAGGGCCTGTTCTGCTGCCTACGCTGGGAAATGCTCTCCCAGCTAACAGACCCCATCCTCCGCCCCTCACACTGCCCAGGAGCTCCTTGCCAAGGCCTCGCCCAGCTCCTGCCTGGCTTCCACTTTCCCCTAGTACCTCTGCACCTCCCAAGTCCATGGCCTCGGGGGCTTTGCTGTCCTGGCTGGACCTTCCAGTCTTTCCAGGTGGACAGTCCTAGAGCAGGCCCCCCCCCCCCCCCCCCCAGTGTCGGGGCCTTCTGTGTCTCGCTTCCCCCTGCGCTGTGGGCCCCAGGGCTGCTGGGGCAGCAGGCCCTGCTCCGGCTCAGCTCCCTACCCTGCCCTCCTCAGCATGCGCCTGCCTGTGTGGGAAGCTGCACGGAGCCTCCACCTCCTTCACCGGGCCCTTGCCATGGCTTCTGCAACAGGCGCCTTCCACTCACGTCCAGCGGGTCCTGTGACCGCTGCCCCTGCTGCTTCTTCCTGGGCTATCACTGCCCCCCCCCCCCGTTCTGTCCCTGTCAAACTAACAGCACCTGGGGTCCCCCAGCCTCCACCCATCGAGCATTTTTCCCATTCTCCATCCTGTGCTGGGTCTGGGCCACAGGCACAGGTACAGGTACAGGGTTTTAGCTTCTGCCTTCTGCCCGAGGCACCAACCTGTCTCCGTGAACCCCGATCTAGCCACAGGGCCCGCCCCCGCTGTCACGGCTGGGGTCTGAACCCCGACTTGTCCCACCCAGTGGGTCCCACTTGGCTCACAGGGCTGGACACTGACTGCTGAGCAGCGAGATTCCTCTCCGTGCCCCCTCCCCCTCGTCTGGGGTCTGCCCTGGATGTGCGTCGGCTGGAGCCGCAGCAGGCTCGTGAGCGGGCGTCCCCTCCTCTCTGGTCACTTGCCTCGGGCACTTGGTGCCTGCCCCGCGCCGCACTCCCGCGGGCACTGGAGCTGCCTCACCCCCCGCCCCGGGGGCAGGGCCTGGCCGCGGCCGACGCGCGTGGGGAACCGCGCACGCAGGGTCCTGCGGCTGCGCGCGGGAGGGGCCCCGGCCTCGCCCCTCTGTCCCCGAGGGCCGCCCGCGGCCTTCCGCAGTCCCGGGGCCGGCTGGCCGCGCGACAAGGCGGGGCCGGGCCCAGGGGCGGCGCCCCCGCAGCATCCCAGGCGGCCGAGCCGGGGCCGGGGCGAGGCCGCGCGGCGCTGCGCGGGCGCCCGGAGGCCAGGCCCGGCCCGCGCCGTCCCCGCGGTCCCCGCCCCGCCACGTCCCCCTCCCCGGCCCGGCCCCCGCGGCCGCCCCCTCGCGGGCAGAGCGGGCGCTGGGCCGGCGGCGGGCCCGGGGTTGCCGTGGTAACCGGCAGCAGCCGCCGCCACAGCGGGGCCGGCCCCAGCGCCAGCGCCGGCCGCGGCTCGGGCTCGGGCGCAGTGTGTGGGTGAGCGGCGGCGCGGCCGGCCGGCCTCAGCATGGAGGACGGGTTCTCGAGCTACAGCAGCCTGTACGACACGTCCTCGCTGCTCCAGTTCTGCAACGGTGAGCGCCGCGGCGCGCGGGGGCCGAGCCGAGGCGCCCAGGCCCGGCGGCGGCGGCGGCGGGCGAGGCCGCGCCGAGCGGCTCCGGAGGGGCGCGCGGTTCCCGCCGCCGCCGCGGGCGCATTGTGCTGGGGCCGCGGGGCCGCGCCGCCGCCCGGCCCCGGCGGGGCGGGCAGGAGCGGAGGGGCGCTCCCGGGTCTCGGGCTCCCGGCCGGTGGGCGCGGACGGGCTGGCCCCGCGCGAGCGCCCCGGGGCGGGGCAGCCCGGGAGGCCCGCGCCGGCCCCGCGTTCCGGGGGACGTGTTGCTCGCAAACTCAGGACGACGGGGAGCTTCGTAGCAAGCTCCCGGGAGCACGCACGCCGAGCCGCGAGCGGCCGCGCCCCGGGAGCCCTGCGCGGGCGAAGCCGGGTGGCCCCCGCGCCGCGGAGCTGCTTGCGTGAGCTTCCGTGTGCGGGTCGTGGATCGCTCCCTCCTGTGACTTCGGCAGTTTTTACGGGAAGGCGACGCTCCCCGCCACCAATATGGCATCTTTTACGAACTGTGAAACCCTACCTGCCGGGGAGCGTATTATTTATTAATTTTTAGCCTCACCATCAGGATTGAAAAACAGTTGCGCCGCACCCCGCCTGTGTTCAGCTCTCCGTGTGCGATCATCCGTGCACAGAAGTTCCCCGGTGCGTTTTTCACGTTTGGGTTTATTGCTTGGTCAAAAGTTGGTCGAAAGGGGGGAAATGTGCGTTTTGTGGAACTCGCTGTAGTTGCAGCAGTTTTGGTTTTAGCCCCTTCGGCAACGAGATCAGTTTCTTCTGCAGCTGAAATCGCTTCACACCTGTTTGCAAAAGGCGGCGCGCCAAGGCTGTCGCTGGTCGTCCTCCTCCCCCGGGATATTTTTTCTCGCTGGAGCACTTGGCCATCTTTGCAGGGCGCAGTGAGTGGCTCTGCACCTTATAATTTTCCTAAGAACCAGTGTGGGCCTCGGCCGTTGACCAAGGCCCTCTTGAGTGGGATGAAAGGAAGTTTTCACTCACTCTGAATGTAGCTCTGGTTTCCAGCAGCGGGAGCCGCGTGTTCTGAGCCGCAGAACGTGCTGAAGACAGAATGTGCCTGGGGCAGGGCTGGGCGCCTTCCTAGGGAGTCAGTTCTGCTCTCCTGGGGTGAACAGCTTCCTCCGCTCTTGTGTTTGGCAAGTCTTCATCGATTGACAGATATCAATCATATGTGGCCCAAAGGGTGGGTACAGACTTCTTCATGCTTATGGGGGAGTTCTTGCTGTGTGTGGCTGCCAGTGGTATCGAATGACGTCAGGTGTAATGTCCTCTGTGTCGGCGTATCTTTGACCATTGGACTCAGGGTGTGAATTTGCCTGGATATTTTTATCTGAGTGGTTGTTTGGGAGACTGGCCCTATTATTCTTAATAACAGTCCAGCCTGAAGTCCAGCTCCACGTGGATTCCTGAGTGTTTGGGTCTTCCCTGCCTCCTCCTGTGTGTGGCCAGCATAGAGACCCTGTGTGGTGCTTCGCCAGGGTGCTAAGTAGAGGAGAGGAACCGGCTCTCACTCCAGTATCCTGTGGAGGCAGCACTTTGCAGAACAATCCCGTTAGCGACAGTCAGACAATGGGATCACTTCAAAACACAGTCAAGTCGTGGTCGCTGCTGAATCGCTTTCCTTAGAAAAGTTCTTAGCTCTGCATTTATTCTTTCTTGGGTTCTCTTATGAACCCAGGTTTAAAGCGAGGGTAGCCCTCTGTGCAGAAATGCATGTTCGCCGATGATGTCTTAGGCAACAGATGTTTTGATGTGAAATTATTCATTTTCAGAGCTTCCATTAAGTGAAAATATAAATGAATACAATTCAGTTAATTACTGTGATGATTCAATTAAAGCAGTGGATCACAGAAACACTATTTCTCCAAGAACTAAATTAAACATTTGGATATTTCATTAGCTACATCGGCAGCAAAGAAAAAAAGGTTTTCTTTTTATATTAGAGATTTGCATTACAATGGCAAGATGACAACAGCATAATATATGAACTCATACATTTTCATATGTTGAGTATGCACCATGCTTTTAACAGTGACAGGAATTAGAGTCGTGGTTATACTCTATTAGCCTCAGAAAATGCAACCCGCACTTATTAGCACGATTGACACAGCTAACTTCCTTCTGGCGAGAGAAAGAAGATGATGTATAAATGAGAAGGGAGAAAGAAAACTTTGTTCTAGTGAATGAGATTTTAATCCTGCTCCTGTGTGTATGCGTACTTTTTCTTGCTTTCTCTCCTGCTTAGTTTATAACGGGTGCTGAGAATAATGGTAGGCACTGTCTCACCTCCTGCAAAGCTTGTTCTTTTCTTTTAGGAGCTCGCTGTCATTTAAGTCACAGATTTGTGCTTTATGTGTTTTCAAAGTACTTAAAATCCATAAATTGAATTTTAAAAAAACTTCTTTTAGTGCTGTAAGAAAAACTACAGTGGCTAGCTTAGTGGCATAGTGGGTTAAGCTGCTGCCTGCAACACTCCCATCCCATATGGGTGCTGGTTCGAGTCTCTGATGCTCCACTTCTGATCCAGCTCTCTGCTAACAGCCTGGGAAAGCAGCAGAAGATGGCCCAAGTTCTTGGGCCCCTGTACCTACGAAGGAGAACTGGATGGAGTTCTGGGCTCCAGGATTAGGCCTTGCTGTTGTGGCCATTTGGGGGGTGAACCAGTGGATGGACGATCTCTGTCTCTCCCTCTCTATCACTCTGCTTTTCAAATAAATGAATGAATGCTGTTTTCAAATCTAAGAAGAGGAGAGCTACAACAGTGTGAAAGGCGACAGCTGGGGATTTGGGAGGTGCCACCTTGCCCCATCTTTTCTTCAGGGCTCGCCTTGGAGGTCAGGAGCTCTGTCCTCATCCTCCCATTCCCAGGAGGAGCCTGAGGCACCCAGAGTTTTGTCAGTGCACAAAGCTGCACACCGAGAGAGGCTGTGGATGCCAGTCTGGAGCTCTGTGTTTGTGTTAATAGCTTTATCGAGAGATTCACAAGCCATGGAAGTGGACTGCTTTAGAGGGTACCACTCAGTGGTCTGGGTGCAGAGACCAGCCTGTGCAGGCATAACTGCTGGCTAATCCTGAGCACCCACAGGTGTTCAGCTTATCCAGGAGCCCCGGCATGAAGCAGGTGAAGTGTGGTGCTCTGGCCCTGTTCTCCTGCCCTCACCCCCAACAGAAACCCAAGTACCCACCTGCCTGCCCTGGCCCCTGGCCCTGTCACCTGCAGATCTGTGTTCTAGATTATGGGTGCACCGTATCAATGGAATCGTGCACTGTTCTGTGCCTGGCTTCTTTCTGTAGCATACCTGTGGGAGTCATGCACGCTGTAGCTTGTCTGTGTGCCATCGCTTTTCCTTTTTTTCTTAAGATTTATTTATTTATTTGAAAGGCAGAGTTACAGAGAGAGGCAGACACAGACACACACACACACACACACACACACACACACAGGTCTTCCATTTGGTTCACTCCCCAAATGGCTGCAATGGTCAGAGCTGCAGAAGCCAGAAGCCAGGAGTTTCTTCTGGGTCTCCCACGCAGGTGCAGCAACTCAAAGACTTGGGCCATCTTCCACTGCTTTCCTAGGTCATAGCAGGGAGCCGGATCGGAAGTGGAGCAGCTGGGACTCAGACCAGCACTCGTATGGGATGCTGGTGCTGCAGGTGGTGCCTTTACCTGCTACACCACAGCATTGGCCTCGATGTTCCATTGCTTTTCTGAGCAAATACTACTCTGCTGTGTGAACTGACCGCCCTTTGTCCATCCACTGGCCAGCTGCTGGGCAGCTGGGTTGCTTCCACTCTTTGGCAGTCAGGATTGAGCGTTCACTCTCACATGTTTGCGTGGATTTCTTCCGGTAGACACCTATGAGCAGATTTGTTTGAAATCTAAATATCAAGCTCTTTCTAATACTCTTGCTGATAAAAGGATAAGACATTTAGGA
The DNA here is from genome assembly GCA_949820135.1 of Sylvilagus floridanus. Classification (NCBI taxonomy): domain Eukaryota; kingdom Metazoa; phylum Chordata; class Mammalia; order Lagomorpha; family Leporidae; genus Sylvilagus; species Sylvilagus floridanus. The sequence goes on from OX463228.1 coordinate 51,489,992, forward strand.
AATGAATGGAGAGAGAAGGAATAGAGGCAAGAAGGCAGAGTTGCAGTGTTGCTTCTGTGAGTCTGTCAAGAGCTTTCGCCAGTCACGGCTCCCCAGAGTGACCTCTAGCATGTGGGCACTTGCCCCAGCACCTGCAGGGGCCTGACCGTCACCTCATCTCGTGACTTGCTTCCCTAAGCCTTTGAGCTTAAGCACAGCTTATCCAGGAGCCCCGGCATGAAGCAGGTGAAGTGTGGCGCTCTGGCCCTGCTCTCCTGCCCTCACCGCTCCAGGCTTGAAATCTGGGTGGGAGAGGGGAGAAGTTTTGCCACCTGTGCTGGAGCAGTTCCAAGAGGCTGGAAACCTCACTGCTTCTTGTGGCAGGGTAGACTTAGCTCCCGTCCACAAAGTCCGCCGCAGTTTGTGCCTCCCATCTGGAGAGAACAGGTTTCTTCTCTCTCCTTGTGTTAGGTGGCTGTGGTAGCTCTCAAGACTTCTTTTAACTGACTGTTACTATTCAACAAAGATACAATTTGATACCCCTAGTCATCCTGATTTTGCTTCTGTCTGTATCCCTTTTATGTTTGATACAACTGAATGTGGCATTCTAGGCACGGTTTTTAAACAGCAGAATGGAGTAGGGTGTGTCACCTCCCTTATTCTAAAGTCTGTATTTCTAATAATGCAGCCTGAAGTATTAGCTTCTTTGCATATCACATCACGTCATTGCCTCTTGCTGAAATTCTTGCCTGTTTTACGCGTGCTGTGGCTAAGTCCCTTCTTCTAATCACCTTGCAATCATGAGGGGTGGTTTCCTCCGACAGCAGCGCCCTGTCAGATCACAATGCCGTGGGTAAACCCAGCACTCCTCTAGGACACTTTGGCAGCGTGGTAGTGTGGAATCTGGTCATTGCCTTGAAGGGTTGAGATGTGGCTGATAACCCTTTCTCCCTTGCCTCTGGAGGTGTCACGAGAGAACTTGTTAGCTTCCCCATATAGGACAAAGTGTGGGCAGGGTGTGTCCCCCAAGTCCTCCGCCCGGCCTGGCTGCAGGTGCAGCCGCTGGCCAAATCCACACCACTTACTGGCTGGTATTTGAAATCACTCTTAATCTTTTGAGCTACTGCAAATTATTTTCTCTAGTTTTGAAATAGAAAATTGTTTTAATTGCCTTTAGTTTAAAAAAATGATTTGAAAGGTCAGTGATAGAGAGATCTTCCATCTGCTGGTTCACTCCTCAAACAACTGCAGCAGGGCCAGGAGCCTGGAGCTCCGTTTGGATCTTCCACGTGGGTGCAGGGTCCCAAGCATGTGGGCCATCCTCTGCTGCCTTCCCAGGCCATAGCAGGGAGCTGGATAGCAGGTGGAGCAGCCGGGACTTGAATTGACCTTCTGATATGTGGTGTATCCATTGCAAGTGGTGGCTTAGCCTGCTGCCCCACAATGCCAGCCCTGAATATTGTTGTGATTTCTCAACACTTCTGTTTTGGGTGTTAAGAATAGTTTATATAGTAATTTTTTTTTTTTTTTTTGGACAGGCAGAGTTAGACAGTGAGAGAGACAGAGAGAAAAGTCTTCCTTCTGTTGGTTCACACCCCAAATGGCTGCTACAGCTGGTGCGCTGTACCAATCGGAAGCCAGGAGCCAGGTGCTTCCTCCTGGTCTCCCATGGGGTACAGGGCCCAAGGACTTGGGCCATCCTCCAATGTCCTCCTGGGCCACAGCAGAGAGCTAGACTGGAAGAGGAGCAACCAGGACAGAACCGGCACCCCAACCAGGACTAGAACCCGGTGTGCTGGCGCCGCAGGTGGAGGATTAACCTAGTGAGCCACGGCGCCGTCCTGTAATATTTTTTAAAGATGTATTTATTTATTTAGAGACAGAGGCAGGGAGACATATCTTCCACTCAATGATTCACTCCCCAAATGGCCTTTATGGTAGGAGCTGGGCTGATCTGAAGCCAGGAACTGGAGTTTCTTCCGGGTCTCCCACGCAGGTGCAGGGGCCCAAGGACTTGGGCCATCTCCTACTGCTTTCCCAGGCCATGACAGAGAGCTGGATCAGAAACAGAGCAGCGTATCTTGAACTGGCACCCACATGGGATGTCAGCACCACAGGCGGTGGCTTTACCCACTGTGCCACAGCACTGGCTCTGATATGATCTTCCACATCCGTCCATTGACACCTGCAATCCTGATGATTTCTCTGAACGATGACTATGGTGGAATTTTCAAGTTGCTAAGTGGCTGGATTTAAGAGTGGGTGGAGCGACCCTCAAGAAGAGACTGAGCTCAGCAGTGTGAACCTCTTCTGCATTCTCGCGTGGTGACAGAGCCCTGACAGCCGCTCTGTCGGTGGAATCAGAAGAGAATGCCCTCACGGAAAAGTGTGCAGTCAGCACCAGGCTCGCTCGGGGAGAGTCTCTACCAGGTCTGCTTGCTGCCCCGCCCACCCGGGATTTATTTTCTAGCGTTTATGACGGTACAAACAAACCCAAGCATCTGGGTGGAAAATTCACAGAACTCCGCTCAGAAACGGAAGTACCCATTGCTGCTGCTTCATTTCTGAGGTCGCGTAATCCTTTTAATCCTTTTTGTACATTCCCTTAAAAAACAGATGTCCCACTTGGCTGGAGGGTGGCTAAGGAAAGGAAAACGGCATGTTTGTTTCCGGCGTGGCCGCTCGTCTGTGGCAGGGCAGCCTTCCCCGTGGGCCACGCTGGAAACTCTGCCTGAGGGCTCTTCCAGGACTGAACCTGAGTGTCGTTGTGCACCTGGAAAATTCCCCCTGGGAAAAATGGTTATCACGTGTCTTTAAAATCCTCCCTTATTAATAGAGGATTTGTAATATTAGCAAAATGCTTTTGGTGCCTGCAGAAACACTGGTAATAAAGTCAGGCCCGGGTGTGTGCTGGGAGCTGTCAGTGATCGCGATTGTTGCTGATGCAACCGTGCCGCCATCCCGGCTGCCAGCGATTCCCGCGGCGTGTTTGACTCAGACTGGAGTTTTCCCCAGAAAGCAGCACGTTTGTCTTGTTTTTGTTTTTGTTTGTTGTTAACACATTTTATAAATATCCCAGAAAACACTTAGAGGAAAGCCTTCCTGTAGATTTTTTTTTTTAACATTTATTTATTTATTTGAAAGGCAGGGTTACAGAGAGGGAGAGGGAGAGGCAGAGGCAGAGAGAGAGAGAGCGAGAGAGAGAGGTCTTTCATCTGCTGGTTCGCTCCCCAAATGGCTGACATGGCTGGGACTGGGCAGATCCGAAGTCAGGAGCCAGAAGATTCTTCTGGGTCTCCCAAGTGGGTGCAGGGACTCAAGGACTTGGGCCACCTTCTGCTGATTTCGCAGGCACATCAGCAAGGAGATGGATTGGAAGTGGAGCAGCCGGGACTTGAACCCGCACCCATTTGGGATGCTGGTGCTGCAGAGGCGGTTTTACCCGCTATGCCCAGCACATTTGTTTTAACGTGGATCCGGGCTGGCGCTGCCCGGGTGTCAGTAGGAGCGACAACGTCGCCTCTTCAGTTTACCGTACAGAAAGAGCTCTTCAGAAGAGCTTTCTTGTCTCGCAAGAGGCCTTGGAGTCCTTTCGGCTAATGACCGGTCTCTAGGGGACCCTGCAGAGTGCACAGGACTGTGATAGGCTGACAGCGAGCCCCCCTGGCTGGGACCTTAGATTTCCTGGCCACCGTGTTAGGCTGTCCTTTCCTCGCCTCACATCTCTGCTGGCCCAATGAGCCAATTGAAGTGGTCTGATTGGCACAATTGGGTTATCTGTCCCTTCTGCTGTCGCTCTGTCCTTCAACCATACCTGTTCAGGGTCAGGTTTGGCTTGAACATCAGCTCCAGCCAGTTATTCTGCCTCCAGCCCCAGACCCCTTCAGCCCCTTCCTTTGCACACTGAGTGAGCACTGGAGTGAGAGTCCCCTAGTGCTCATGGCCGTGCTGCTCCCGGGGTCTCAGCCACATGCAGGTCAGTGGGGGCTGGTCTCCAGGAATCCCACTTTGCCCCCAGGGAGCCAGGCCTCACCATTGTCACCGTTGCTTGATGACAGCATAAGGGACAGTGGTAGGATCTGCAGGTGCAGCGTGTGCCCTTTGTCCACCACTTCCTGGGCAGGTGGCATCTACAGTCTACACGATGCTGGCATATGAGGTGAGGGCCAGGAAGGGCATTCCACACCTGGGCAGCTCCAAGGAAGCCCAGAGGTGGGAGGAAGATTTTGGGAATGGAAAGAGGGTGATTGGGACAGAAAAGAGTGACCTATGTGAGACTGGGAGAGTGATATGGGGCCATGATAAGGAGGGGAGGGTGCAGGGGGCAGATTGAGGCAAGGGAGGGATTTGGTCAGATTTTCAGAGCAATGGTGGTTCATGCCTGTGGCGAGTGCAGGGGTACCATCCCCTGGATGTGGGTTAGGATGGGGAGAGGAAGTGATGGGCATGCTTTGGGCGTGTCGGGTGACCTGTGGGCATTTGAGCTGAGGTGCTGAGCAGGCAGCAGGTGCAGGGAGACATCTGGACAGGAGCTGACAAATGAGGGGCTGTCAGCAGCTGGATAGGAATTGAGTCCACAGCCTCAGCTGTAGAGAAATGAGACGTGGAAGGTGGCTCCTGGGAGGCAGTGGTCACAGCAGCCTCCTGGTTCAAAGCCTTCAGCTCCTCCTCCTCCCCCCTTGGCACCCAAGACCCTTCAGGGAGTGACTGCAACTGGGGCCCCCTGCCGACCTCCCTGACCCTGGCTCCACAGTGGGGTGAGTCACCATTCGCTAACTCCAGCCTCCTTCCAGGCAGGGTTTCCTGGTGGTCATCTGCGTGACAGGTTTCTGGGTGGATGCTGCCTGGATTGCCCTGGGCCATCTTGTCACTCTTTTAGCAGCTCCTCGCATACACACCTGGTGCAATGCCTCTTGTGCAACAGGTGTCACTAAGTAGTGTCAGAGCAAGAACGCGCACGCCGCTTCCTTCAAACTTGAAATAATGTGTGTGGATTTACACAGTGTGTATCACACGTGTACTCTGCTTATCTACCTGTGCATCTACACGCCTGTCCCAGATGCGTGCTTGTGACTTGAACCCTCCCACTCACCAAAGAGCCAGTAGACATGGGCATTCAGACAACAGGACATTTCAGATGAGGGAGCCTTCTTGGAACAATCCAGAAACATACAGATGCAGGAGAGAGAGACTGGGCTGACAGGAAGTGGAAACTGGTCTGTGTCGTTGTTACAGATGCCTCTGGCTGGACACCGCTCACTTGAGTCAGTGAGGAAAAATACTTGCAGGAGCTGGTGCTGTGGTATAGTGGGTAAAGCTGCCACCTGCAGTGCCAGCATCTCATAAGGGTGCTAGTTTGAGACCCAGCTGCTCCACTCCTGATCCAGCTCTCTGCTGTGGCCTGGGAAAGCAGTAGAAGGTGGCCACGTCCTTGGGTCCCTGCACCCACATAGGGACCCGGAGGAAGCTCCTAGCTCTTGGTTTTGGATGGACCCAGCTCTGGCCATTGCAGACATTTGGGAAGTGAACCAGCAGATGGAAGCCCCCTCTCTCTCTCTGCCTCTGCCTCTCTGTAACTCTGCCTTTCAAATAAATAAATAAATAAATAAATAAATAAATAAATAAATATCTTTTTAAAAAAGAAACATTTGCAAAAAAGTATTTGGTTGTTTAACAGGCTTGAAACAAATTATTTTGAGCCCAAGTAATAGATACAATGAAGTAGTGCTTGGGGAAACCAGCAATTTTTTTTTAAAGATTATTTATTTAGTTGAAAGGCAGAGTTGCAGAGTGAGAGGAGAGACAGAGGTCTTGCATTCACTGGTTTACTCCCCAAATGGCCACCACGGCTGGAGCTGGGCCAGGCTGGAGCCAAGAGCCAGGAGCTTCATCTGAGTTTCTCAAGTGGATGCAGGGGCCCTAGGACTTGGGCCATCTTCCACTGCTTTCCCAGGAGCATTAGCGGGGAGCTGGATTGGAAGTGGAGCAGCCAGGACTCCAACCAGCGCACATGTGGGATGCCGGCCCTGCAGGCAGCAGCCCAACATGCTGCACCACAGCACCAGCCCCCAAACCAGCATTTTTTTGCAATATTTGTTTTTTATTTATTTTCATCTGCTTGAAAGGCAGAGCAACAGGGAGAGAGAAGGAGAGGGAGAGGGAGAGGGGGAGAGAGAAAGAGAGAGAGAGAGAGATCTGCCATGTGCTGGTTCACTCCCCAAATGCCTACAGCAGCCAGGATGGTCCAAGCTGAGGCTGGGAGCTGAAACATCAGCCAGGTCTCTCGAGTCGGGGGCAGGAGCCCAGGCACTTGGTCTGTCATCTGCTGCCTCCCGTGTTGCATGAGCAGGAAGCTGAAACCAGCATTTTTTTATAAAGCTTTTATTTAAAGAATATAAATTTCCAAAGTACAGCTTATGGATTACAATGGCTCCCCCCCACACAACTTCCCTCCCTCCTGCTACCCTCCCCTTTCCTCTCCCTCTCCCCTTCTGTTCACATCAAGATTCATTTTCAATTCTCTTTATACACAGAAGATCAATTTAGTACATATTACATAAAGATTTCAACAGTTTGCCCTCACATAGAGACACAAAATGAAAATACTGTTGGAGTACTAGTTATAGTATTAATTCACAATGTACAGCACATTAAGGACAGAGATCCTACATGATTTTTTTTTAAAGAATTGATTAATTATCTATGCAATTTCCAGTTTAACACCAAGATTTTTTAATCATTTGCAATTATCTTTATATACAGAAGATCAATTCAATATATACTATGTAAAGATTTCATCAGTTTGCACCCACACAGAAACACAAAGTGTAAAAATACTGTTTCAGTACTAGTAATAGCATTATTTCACATTGGATAACACATTAAGGACAGATCCCTCATGAGACGTAAGTATGAAACCAGCATTTTTAACAGTAAAAAGGATTTGACTTAGATCTAGCCCCCGAGAGTTATATAACAAGAACTGTACCATTCTTAGAACAATGTGCTTAGTTGAGAAATGATTGAAGGGAGTTGGGACTGGCTCATGCTATGCACTGTTGAGCATTTCGGCATCCTAAAGGGTGGAGCGCCTTAGGAATGGGGCTTGGTGATGATGCTTCATCTCCTGTCCAGTGACCTGTGGTGCTCGCCCACCCAGCACGTGAACGGGGCAGCTGCTCCCCGGGGCGGCCCAGGAGCTACAATGAAGATAGTGATCTATGAGTGTGGCTTCCCTGCACTAGTGCAGCAGAGAGTACTCGTGCGGCACTGCCTACTCTCCTGCTGTCGCAGGCCCGGCTCTGGCCTGGTGTGTCCTCTCTTTGCCTTTCTTGGAAACAGCCTTTTTCTTGGGTTCATATAACCTAATTATGTAAAACTGTGTGTTCAGGTTGCATCTCGTACTTGATTGTATCTTATGCCACGGAGGGTGATTTCCCAGGCAGAGCCCGTGCTTTTTGAAGATAGAGACCTCATCTCAAATGTCTTTACCTCCCAATGGCTGTGTGTGCATGTGTGTGCACGTGTGTGAGCACACGTGTGTGCGTGTGCGCATGCCCATACACTTGCAGGTTTAAGTGGGGAGGAGTGAGAAACGCTCCCGGGATGGACTGCTCACCCAGCGTCAGTGTAGCTCTGAGCATCTTCCCCGTAGATGGAGGCTTCTAATAGTTCGTGGAAAACAGAATTAAAAGGTTGGTTTATTTTGGTGCCAAAGGTAAATGAAAAACCCTACGTGTATATGAGGGGTCTTCAGAATGATCATGGAAAATGCATGTTTTGAAGAAACCGTGTGAATTTCAAATTTTTTGCCCCACAGCAAACTTATCTTTTGATTCCGTTTTCCGTGAATATTCTCGAGGTGGCCTGCCTTCTCGCACGGCCCTCACGATGCCCCTCGCGCGTGGGCACTGTTATCGACTCTGCTTTCGCTGCTGAGGGAACAGAGGCCCCACGTGTTAGGTCACTTGCTCAAGGTCCCCTGGCTTGTAGGTTTCAGAGCTGGGACTTGGACCAAGTGCTCAGGCTCCAGTGCCCACAGCATACTGAGACCAAGGGCTCAGCTACGTTTGATGAGTGAGTGCTGTATCGGCAGGGGGCTCTGAGCACAGACCGAGCAGGGGCCTTAGCAGGTGGTGGGGTTTCCCCGCCCGTGGGAGGATCATTCAGATCTGCGTGCTGCTGAGGCGTGACCACAAGACTTCAGATCACACGCATCGGCAGCCTCGTTTATCTGGGTTGTGCAGGTCCCACAGGGTTCCCCAGCACTCCTAAGACACAGGCCTGCTTCCCTGCCCCAGGGCAGCCACCTCCCGCCCTGGACCCTACTGTCCTGGGCTGCTGGAGTTTCCTAGGTGCTGGGCTGCTTCGCGAGCATCTCGCACCCCTCGCCCCTACTTTCCCTGCCCCACCCCTTCCCCATCCTTTTCCTCTCAACCCTGGTTCTGTGCCCCCAGGAGTCTGCCTGGGTGGAGCTTAGTGAAGGTCACGTGGTGCCCGCAAGCCTTCTGTGTCCGACCCGGCCAGCCTGGCGTTCTGTCCGCTCTGGGCCTCGAGACCTGCTTATGCAGCAAGAAAAGCATCGTTTCAGAGCCGAGGTATGAGATGGTCGTTTCTGCTGGGCGATTGCTACGCAGAGCGTTTTGAGATTCTGAGCTTGTAGCCCCTCCAGCCCCCGTGCGCTGCAGCCTCTGGAGCCGGGAAGAGTGGAGTCTCTTCAGCAGCCTTGTTCTAGCTCCTTATACTCTTGCTTTTCTCAGAAGCTTTTAATTGTTAAAATAAGATTTATTTATTTGAAAGGCATAGTTACGGGGGGGGGGTCTTCCATCCACTGGTTCACTCCTCAAATGACTGCAACAGCCAGAGCTGGGCCGATCTGAAGCCAGGAGCCAGGAGCTTCTTTCAGGTCTCCCACACAGGTGCAGGGGCCCAAGCACTTGAGCAAACCCCTGCTGCTTTCCCAGGCCAGTAGCAGGGGCCTGGATTGGAAGTGGAGCAGCCGGGACTCAAATTGGTGCCCATATGGAAGGCTGGCACTGCAGGCAGGGTTTTACCTACTATGCCACCATGCCGACCCCATAAAACATTTAATGATTTTTTAAATTGTGATGAAGCACACACGAGCTAACGTGTACCGTCCCAACCATTTTTAAGCGTACAGTTCTGTGGCCCAACACCTTCACTGTTGGGCTTGTGTCACCATTGTCCATCCACGGACATCCCTTCATCATCCCAGGTGAACCGTGTGCCCATTAAGCACCCCCCCACCCCGGCCCCTGGAGCCACTACTCCACTGTCTGGAACGTGGCCACTTCTAGGTTTCTCTAGTAAGTAGTTTTTTTTTTTTTTTTTTTTTTTTTTGCAACTGACTGCTTTCACTTTTAGAACCATTTTGAAAAATCACAGTTGCACGAGGCTGTAGAATCCCAAATGGCACAACACCTGCTGAAGAGGTTCAGAGTGGGGTGATCGCGTGGGCAGCAGAGCCGTCAGGACTCCTGGCTCCCACTCAGTGTGTCATAAGCACCTCTGCTCAGTCTGTCCACGATTTAAGAATCTGAGTTCTGGGATCCACGCACTAAAACACGTGCTGCTTCCCCCACACTAGAGCCAGTGCAAGGCTGCACTCACAGCGGAACACTGGGAAGCCAGGCCTCGGCTCTGTGCAGCCTCGACACCCACGTAGCAGCAACAACGGCTGCTCTGACCAGCGAAGAATGGCCACAAGTGTCTACGCTCTTTCGGGAACTGGGGGAGGTGGAGGAAAATTTTAGTGCAGTTTCGAAAAATGATGAGGGGCATATGTTTGCTAGAGAGATTCCATGACATGCGCCTCCCGATCACCAATCACGCACATTCTCTCTGGACTAGCCGAGAGTCTAAGAAAGGAAACACCAGATGCGGGACCCAGGATCCAGGGAGGATCTGGCCTGGAGTCTTGGAATATCTCTGAGTGTTTTTTTTTTTTTAAGATTGCTTTTGCATGTTTGGCACAATTCACTGAGGCACGCGTCTGATTGGAGCGTCGCGTTTGCCGAGCTGCTTAAATGCTAAACAGCACAGCTCACACATGTCCCAGCTGAGAAATTAATTCTCGAGAATTAGCACAAAAGATTGCATGCGTTTCTCTCTGGAGCCTCTGTGCCCTGCTACCAAGTTGCTTCTTCCTGGGGTTGAGAGACAGACCTGGGGTCGGTGTGGGTTCTGCCATTGAATGACTTGACCGTGAACTTGAACGCCTAGCGTGTTCCCGCCTGGCCTGTTTCCTCGGCTCTAGCAGGGGGAAGGAGCTGTGAGGACTGAATGAAGTGGCGTGCTACCTTCACATCAGGGACTGTCAGCAAAGGTTTGGGCAGGGCTGGGGTGTGTCCAGGGTCGATGCAGTGGCCAGGTCTGGTCTAGCAGGCACAGTTCCACTTGGTCCGGAGGGAAGGAGCAGTCAGCAGCTACTGGAGCTGAGTTCAGAGAGGCCTGTGTGGACGGGCCGTGAGACAGGAGCGATGCCCAGCCACACCTCAGAGACCACTGAGAGAAGCCGGCCTCCGTCTCCTCCCCCGTCCCATCTGCTGCGACAGAGCCCCCTGCTGCCACGTGGGGTGGCACTCATCCCTCAGGACCCCGCCTGAGGGGCTCCTGGGTGGGAGCTTCCTCCCTCATCTTTCCAGGGGAGCTTGGGCTCCCCTCTGCGTCCCCACGCTGTGACGCGTCCACTGCGGCCGGTGCTAACATCCTTCTGACTTGGGTCAGGGGAGAGCCTTTGGGGCCACCCTCAGCTTCTGAGCTCCAGGAGGGTGGGACCCTGGGTGTCTTGCTCTGCACAGCACCTGGCACAGTGCCTACTGGATGAACAGCCTCATAGCAGAATGACGCAAAGGCCAGGCTGTCCTTGTCATCCTGAAAGGCAAGAGCGAACTTCTGGGTGTGAAAGCCCTTCGTTGTGACCAGACTTTGCCCGGCTGCTCTGGGGCACCAGCCCGCTCTACGTAGCGAAGCCTGCTGAGCACTGTAGGCAGAGTCCCAGTGTGTGGACTGCCCGTGTCTGGATGCCATGTGCTGGGGGACACCATGTGCATCTGAACAGCCCAGACACTGTCTTATTCACCCAGGCACAATGAGTGGGCTCCGCTGGTGCTGGAGGGACGTGCGGGGAGAGGGTGCAATCTATGCAAACCATGGCGCTTCCCACTGTGCACTGTTCAAGGGATTTTTTTTCAAGAGTAATTTTGACACAGTCTGTATTCATCTCATTTATTGACCTTAAAACATAACCCCAGGGGCCGGCACTGTGGTATAGTAGGCTAAGCCTCTGCCTGCAGTGCTGGTATCTCATACGGGCACCGGATCATGTTCCAGCTGCTCCTCTTCCATTCAAGCTCTCTGCTATGGCTTGGGAAGGCAATGGAAGTTGACCCAAGTCCTTGGGCCCCTGCACCCATGTGGGAGACCCAGAGGAAACTCCTGGTTCCTGGCTTCACATCAGCCCAGCTCCAGCCGTTGAGGCCATTTGGGGAGTTAAGCAGCAGATGGAAGACCTCTCTCTTTCCCTGCCTCTGCTTCTCAAATAAATAAATGAAATCTTTAAAACAACAACAAAATGGGGGCTGGCACTGTGGTGCAGTGGGTTAACACCCTGGCGTAAAGCACTGGCATCCCACATGGGTGCCGGTTCAAGACCTGGCTGCTCCACTTCCAATCCAGCTCTCTGCTATGGCCTGGGAAAGCAGTAAGAAGATGGCCCAAATCCTTTACCCTGGCGTAAAGCACCGGCATCCCACATGGGTGCCAGTTCAAGACCTGGCTGCTCCACTTCCAATCCAGCTCTCTGCTATGGCCTGGGAAAGCAGTAAGAAGATGGCCCAAATCCTTGGGCCCCTGTACCCACATGGGAGACCTGGAGGAAGCTCCTGGCTCCTGTCTTCGGATCGGTGCAGCTTCGGCCATTGCAGCCAATTGAGGAGTGAACCAGTGGATGGAAGACCTCTCTCTCTCTCTCCTTCTCCTCTCTCTGTGTAACTCTGACTTTCAAATAAATAAATCTTTAAAAAAAAAAACAAAAAACAAACATAACCCTAGTGTAAAGCAGTGATCACTCCGACCCTGCATTTTACCGTTTATAAAGCACCTTCTGGCCGGTTTCTCAGCTAATTCTCACAAGCAAACTGCGAGGGAAGTGAAGTTCACCTTCGTTGTACAGGTGGTCGGGTACCGTGTGCTGAACAGCCTGCTCTGCTGGCGAAGCCCAGGCTCTGTGGCCTCCATGGGGTGCCTTCCACTCACAGGTCTCACGTGTGCTGCTGTGTAGGTCTGATCGTCTTTTTTTTTTTTTTTTTTTAACTTATTTATTTATTTGAAAGGCAGCGTTACAGAGAGGCAGAGAGAGAGGGAGGGAGAGGGAGGGAGGGAGGAATAGAGAGAGAGAGAGAGAGAGATTGGTCTTTCATCCACTGGTTTACTCTCCAAGTGTCTCCAAACGCCAGGGCTGGGCCAGGACAAAGTCAGGAGCCAGAACCTCCGCCAGTTGTCCCACATGGGTGCAGGGGCCCAAGCCCTTAGGTTATCTTCTGCTGCTTTTCCAGGCACATCAGCAGGAAGCTGGATTGGAAGTGGAGCAGCCAGATCTTGAACCGGTGCCCATATGGGATGCTGGAGCTGTAGGCCACAGCTTTACCCACTGAGCCACAGCACCAGCCCCTCCCATTTCTTTTTTAAATCCCTGTTCTCTGTCCGTCACAGCGTGGTGGATCTTAGGGGCAGCAGCTGCTGGCTGTAGTAGAGCGTCCTTGCCCGTGCAGTTTTCCACTCTGCCTGAAGAATGGTGGAACCCAGTGTGCCCAGAAGTCGTGTGCAGCGCTGGGGCAGCCGCCCTGGTGGGCGCCCTGGGAAGCTGGTGGCGCCTCCTCCTGGCTGGGTCCTTCCAAGCACAGCTCAGGGTTTATCCAAGATGCCTGGAGAACAGCAGCTCCCGACTTGGGCCCACGGTCTCTTACCCGCAGTTTCAAAATCCAGGAAGCTCTGCAAACCAAGTGTTTTCAATAACTCATTTGTTGATTCGACGTGGCCTGACCTGAAACCTTTGGACACCCTTGAATTAAAACATGTGGTTCACAGTTGCGTGTTCACTTGTCTTCATGTGCAAGTTCTGCTTTTCTGCAGAGTGGGATCCCGGGGGCTGTCCCAGCCCTTCTGGGAGTACGGGGGCGGGGCATATTCCATTCTAAAGGTTGACTCTGAATTCAGAAGTGTTGCAGGTCCCAGGGTTTGGGGAAAGAGTTTGGAGACCGCATGACCTGATGTCGACACTGGGCCTGTGCCTGCGCCTGCTTCCCAGGGTGGCTTCTGCTGGGTGGTCTGGTCTGTCCTCTGTCCTCACCTGTGGACACTCGCCTGATGCTGCAGTGACAGCCAGGGGGTGAACGGGGCCCCTGGTGGAGCTGTAGGGCTCTGGCGCCACAGCTGCCGTCACTGTCCTTTGGAATGAGCCAGGTGCCCACAGACCCAGGCGTACGGACTGTGCCCAGGTCTATTCCCAGAGAATTTGTTTCTTTTCCTTGCTTGCCTTGTTCAACAGGGATTTGTGTGTCAGCCGCCAGCAAGGCCTGGTGCTCATCTTGGGAGGAGGGACAGTGACGCTGGATCTGCTCCCTGCCTCTGGTGAATAGAGCCGTGGCAGTGTCTCATCCTAGGCTCACGCAGTTCTGTGCACGGGCTGGTGTTGGCCTTTCTCACGGATGAGGGGACGGGGGTAAAGGCAGCGTTTCTAAACCTGCGCATTCCGACACACATACATTTCCATTCTGCTGCCTTCAGAGGCCCTCAGAATTGCCAATTCCGACCTCATTCCTACCTCCTAGGACCCACCGCGTCTTCAGAACCCAGTCCAAATGAAGTGGACGACTCATTCCTCCTCCTTGCACTTCAGCCTCCCGGGAGGGCCCCGACCCTTGGTGTTCGGTGGCTCAGCCTGGCTGGCCCCGTGCACTGCAGAACTCTGATGACTGCATCAGGATCACGCACAGCGTATCGCAAAATCGCAAAGCAGAAAGACCTTTAATGCTCTCAGTACAGAAACCGCAGGGTGATGCATGTGTTAATTAGCTTGATAGACTCATGTCGCGTGGTGTGCGTGTATCAGAACATCACGTTGTGCCCATAAATACATACAGTTACTGTCAGTCTTTAGAAAGAAGTCTGACATTTGCATTGTGCGCATAGATCAAAACATCACGCTGTACCCATGAGTATATGTAGCTACTGTCAATGTTTAAAAGCCGTCTGATCCCGGCCGGCGCCGTGGCTCAACAGGCTAATCCTCCGCCTTGCGGCGCCGGCACACCGGGTTCTAGTCCTGGTCGGGGCGCCGGATTCTGTCCCGGTTGCCCCTCTTCCAGGCCAGCCCTCTGCTGTGGCCCGGGAGTGCAGTGGAGGATGGCCCAGGTGCTTGGGCCCTGCACCCCATGGGGAGACCAGGAAAAGCACCTGGCTCCTGGCTCCTGCCATCGGAGGAGCGCGGTGCGCCGGCCGCAGCGCGCCATCCGCGGCGGCCATTGGAGGGTGAACCAACGGCAAAGGAAGACCTTTCTGTCTGTCTCTCTCTCTCTCACTGTCCACTCTGCCTGTCACAAAAAAAAAAAAAAAAAAAAAAAAAAAAAGCCGTCTGAGCCGTCTGATCCCACGGTAAAGTAGATCCCAGGTCCTCCTCCGCCTTCCCATGCACACGCCTTGCTGGGATCCCCTGTGGTGCTTCCCCCGCGTCTCACCTGGCTAACCTCAGCGCACTCACACACCACTCAGCAGGGCTGCATTCTGAGAAGGCGCCACTCGGTGGTCTTGCTGCTGTTGCGCCATCAGAGTGCCCTTACAGTACGATGGCTGCGACGTCAGCGGGTGACAGTCTCACCGGATCCCGGCCACACAAAGATGTGTGGTCTGTTGATGCCTGGGGCATTGGTGTGTGTGCTCGACTCCACTCACTCTGCCCTCTTAGCTGACACGCTCCAGAGGAAAGTCTCTCGCGTGGGCTCGTCTTTGAGAACTGCGCCTCGTGCAGCCTAGTTGACCAAGAGACGACCTTTGTTGCCGTCCTAGTGGAGAGATGTGGTGGTTACGGCTTTGGTGGTTCAGGCTCGCCGGCGTCACCAGAGTGCCTAGGCTGCTGTGGCATCCCTGGCCCCTTAGTCATCGTCCACGGCATCTGTGTGCCTGGCCAAGGGCATTCACAAGGCCATGACACTGGAGCAGCTGGATATGCACTGAGAAAGGCAGTTGGCCAAATGCGCGTTTTCTGACCTAAGTCTGAAAGTGCGTGGATGCTGCTCTGTGGCTGACCTGCTGGCTTCACCCCATCTGGCCCGGGTGCCGTCCGTGGCACGAAGGGGTCTGTGAGGGCTCCTCCCAGCCGGAGACCTCTCTGTGACCCTCTGGGGCCGCATAATGCAGCTCCTGGCACGCATTGTCCCTCGTCCCCGCCCTGCACCGTCCGCCCTGCAATTTGTCCGCCTCAAAGGTTTCCTTCATTCCGAAGGGACCCAGAGTGTCAAGATTTAGGGGCGGTTTTGGAAGTGAGTGGGGGTGGGGAGAGGGGTGCAGCCTTCTCTGTGGGGTTGCTGGAAGTTTCAGGGGTCCAGGAAGTAATGCAAACCCTTGAAGCCAGCGCCCCGAGTGGTTTGTTTGCAACTGGCAGTGCCTACTGTCTCAGTTACCAGGGCTTTGTTCGAATTCCCTTTTCTTTAGCCAGACATTCTCAGCTGGCTTTAAAGGCAAGTGAGCAGGCACCGTGTTTCCGAGGCTGCTGGTGCCCTTTTCTGAAGCTTGCTAACAAGCAGAGGGTGGGCAGAGGGCTGTGGACCAACAGACCCCGAATCCACTCTGCTGCAGGATCTGCTCCCCGCACCACCGGCTCCGCGGCTTTCCCCTTAGGGCCGGGTGAATCGGGTGCCGCCGTTCGAAGTGGAGCTCCCTGCTTGGCCCGGGCATCTCGGCTTCCTTTCTTGGGGAAAGATGATTAATCTTGTTATGCCGAGCAAAAGGATTATGGGTAAGGCTGAACCAGTTTTGTGTGCTCTGAGATCCCAGCCCTGTCAGTTTTGTGTTTCTCAGTGAGGAAGCACCAAAGGATGATTTCATACAGGAGAAGTACTGGCTTTTGATTTAAGGGAAAAAAATAAACAGCTCATTAGCTGTATTTGTTTTTAATTATTTCAGATATATTTATTTATCTGAAAATGGGAGAGAGAGAGAGGTCTCCTATCCACTGGTTCACTCCCCATATAGCTGCAATGGCCAAAGCCAGGAGCCAGGAGCTTCTTCCAGGTCTCCCACGTGGGTGCAGGGGCCCAAGCACTTGAGCCATCTTCTACTGCTTTCCCCAGGCAATTAGCAAGGAGCTGGATTGTAAGCAGAGCAGCTGGGACTCCAACCAGTGCCCACATGGGATGCTGGTGTCACAGACAACAGGTTAACCTGTTGCACCACAGCGCTGGCCCCATGTATTTGTTTTTTAAAAGACTGTCTTCAAGGCAGAATTCTGAATGCTTTAGCACACACACATACGTCGTGTTTTTGGCTGTGGAAAAGGTAATCTGCAGGGTCCCTGAGACCGACAGCGATCACCATCTTTACCCACTGAGAACGATGGAGACATAAGAGGACTGGGAAATGTGCAGCTCGTCGCTAGCCTGAGCCAGAAGGGGCTCATCAGTGACTTGATTGCTAACGTGGAGTTCAGGCCTGGTTCAGACGGAGGAACACGCATCTGTGTGCTGTGGAGACCCTGACCCTAGAGTCCCTTTCTCACCTGCCACGAGGTTGCTGCTGCCACCCAGGGACCCCGGCCTGGCTGGAGCCTGTTCCTAGCAGTCGGGGGCTGGCAGCCCCCAGGCTCTGCAGGTTTCCAGCCCACACCCAGAATGCACGGTGGAGAGCATGTGTTTGCTACAGCTGTGTCCTTCAGCCTTGGTTGATGTTACTGTAACTTCCCAGTTCACACCGGCCTTTCCGCGAACACTGAGAAATGAACGGGAAGGAGAACTGTTGTAATTTTTTAATAAAAGGTTTTATCTATTTATTTGAGAGGTGGAGTTACAGACAGTGAGAGGGAGAGACAGCGAAAAGGTCTTCCATCCACTGGTTCCCTCCCCAAATGCTGCAACGGCCGGAGCTGCGTCGATCCAAAACCAGGAGCCAGGAGCTTCCTCTGGGTCTCTCATGTGGGTGCAGGGGCCCAAGGACTCGGGCCATCTGCTACTGCTTTCCCAGGCCACAGCAGAGAGCTGGATCAGAAGTGGAGCAGCCAGGACTCGAACCGGCACCTATATGGGATGCAGATAGAGGATTAACCTCTTACGCCACGGCGCTGGCCCCAGAGAACTGTTGTAATCTTCATGGAAGCTTAGAGCTGCAAAGGATGTAAAAAAATGTCAGACTGAAACTCTGAGCCTTAAAACAGACATTGAGGGGCCCGAGTTGTGGTGCAGCGGGTGAAGCTGCCACTTGGGGCACCAGCATGCCACATCAGGGCACTGGTTCAAATCCCTGCTGCTCCCTGCTAATGCGCCTGGGAAAGCAGCAGAGGATGGTTGAAGTACTTGGGCCCCTGACACCCACGCGGGAGACCTGGATGGAGTTCCAGGCTCTTAGCTTTGGTCTGGTCCAGCCCCAGCTTCTGTGCCATTTGGAGGAGTAAAACAAGTGCATAAAAGATCTCTATCTCTCTATCTCCCTCTCTCCCTGTAACTCTGCCTTTCAAATAATAAAATAAATCTTTAAAAATATTTAAAATAAGTAAATAAATATTTTTTAAAAAGAGATATTGAAAGACAACAATCCAACTTGATAGGTTGAAAAACTTTTAAAGAATGGATTGTGTTGGCTGGCGCCGTGGCTGAATAGGCTAATCCTCTGCCTGTGGCGCCAGCACACCAGGTTCTAGTCCCAGTCAGGGTGCTGGATTCTGTCCTGGTTGCTCCTCTTCCTGTCCAGCTCTCTGCTGTGGCCTGGGAATGCAGTGGAGGATGGCCCAAGTGCTTGGGCCCTGCACCTCATGGGAGAACAGGAGAAGCACCTGGCTCCTGGCTTCAGATCAGTGTGGTGTGCCGGCCGCAGTGCACTGGCCACAGTGGCCACTGGGAGGTGAACCAACAGCAAAGGAAGACCTTTCTCTCTGTCTCTCTCACTGTCCACTCTGCCTGTCAAAAAAAAAAAAAAATGGATTGTGTTAAAATGCCAGCTAAATCAATTTCTTTTTTTTTAAAAGAAGATTTAGTTATTTGTTCGAAAGGCAGAGTGAGAGTAAGAATATGAGAGAGAGAGAGAGAGAGAGAGAGAGAGAGAGAGAGAGGCGATGTCGTCCCTCTGCTGGTTCACTCCCCAAATGGCTGCAACGCCAGGGCTGGACCAAGCCAATGCCTGGAGCCCAGAGCTCCATCCAGGTCTCCCTGGGTGGCAGGAGGGTCCCCAGTGCTTGGGCATTAGCAGGGAGCTGGACTGGTATGGGATGTGGGCGTTGCAAGTGTGGCTTAACCCGAGGCACCACAGCACTGTTCCCGGCTTAAACCGATTTCACAGAGCTGCATCCTGGCTCGTCTGAGCCCATCAGGGCCCCTCTCAGTCCGGCGAATCCCACCCCACGTGCACCAGCTGGTGAGGAGCCAGGAAGACGTCCCTTCCCCGCCACACGTGGACCTCAGTGCAGGACGCCACAGTAAGGGCTGCTGCCCCCGCAAGGCCGGACACGTGCTCGTCTGTGTTCCCTGTACTCGTGGGGGTGGCCCCTGGGGGGTGGCGGCTTCCTCAGCTTTCCACATGGGCTGCTTCCTCTCAGAGAGGCCAACTTACTTGCTCCAGCACCCGTGGCTGGGGAGTGGCACGGCCAGTGTTCCCTGTGGTTTGTGGGATTCCAGAACCTTCCTGTGGCACCCATCACTCAGGCTTGAGCCTGACTCCTGACTTTCCTCCTGGGCTAAAGCTGAGATCAGTGGGGCTTTGTCTCCGGGAACTGTGTACCGTTTACTGCAGAAGCAACGGCTCCCTTGTTGGGTCATGGTTAGCACTGATTTATTTTAGACTAAATTGTTGTTGATCTATGTTTCTTCCACAGACAATGGCTTCTGCTTGTTTTCTTTGCTAACATGGGGATGAATAGATATTTATATTCGACGGCCGAGTTTTAGCAGCTCTTTGTGCAACGTTCTGTGGTCTGAAAGGAGGATTCTGATTGGATGGCGGGGCTGGAGTTAGTAAAGTGACACTCATGATCAACGGGAAAATTTCTGAGTTACGCCTTGCTGGGTTTTGAAAGCAAAGAGGATTTTAGGATGTTTGTAATAATTCTCGTTTTGCTTTAGGATTTGAAAGGTAAATCACGTTGGTGATGCAGGCATGGACTCTGTGGAAGAGGCACTTACGAGATGAGCATTTCTGATTCACTTAGAGGATAGAAAGGGCCCCCCAGGAGGTGCAGTCGGGCAGCAGGAGGCTTGTGGACATGCTTGGGAGTGAGTTTTTCCAGCAGGACCCTGGGGACAGCCACGCCCCAACCTCAGCCGCTGGCTGGCTCCTCCCCATTCTAGCCCTTCCACTTTGTCTCTCATTCCCACGCTGGCTCTCTGGACTTTTGCTGTGCTCCTTCCTTTGGGAGGATTATTATTGACAACAGGTGCTCCCAGGTGAGGCCCGAGGTGTTTAGTCCAGGATGCACCTGTAGTCAGAGAGATCAGACTGGACCAGCTTCCACTCATGTTGCCTTTGATCCCCACAACAGCAGCCTGTTTGTAAGCAGACAGATGCTCCTCGTGCTGTACATGCAGATGCTGGGGTCTTTGAGGCTGTGTGGACACCTTGCTCACTTGGCGATCCTGGGGCCAGGGGCAGCCAGAGCTTAGTTCTTGTGACTCCTGGTGCACACGTTCTCTCCTGATCTGTGTTGCCTCTCAGGTTGCCCAGCTTTGGAAGTTGCTTGTTCTGTTTAAAGGGGGGAGGGCCCAGCTCTCAGCTGCAAGCACAAGATTCATTTCTAATGCTGGACGCACGGCCGGTGCTGCCATGGGGGAAGGAGAGCATGGTGATGGAGACAGGTGTGTGGTGGAGACGGGTGTGCGTGGTGGTGGAGACAGGTGTGTGGTGATGGAGACGGGTGTGTGGTGGTGGAGACAGGTGCGTGGTGATGGAGACGGGTGTGTGGTGGTGGAGACGGGTGCGTGGTGGTGGAGATGGGTGTGTGGTGGTGGAGACCGGTGTGTGGTGATGGAGACAGGTGTGTGGTGGTGGAGACGGGTGTGTGGTGGTGGAGACGGGTGTGTGGTGGTTGTGGAGACGGGTGTGTGGTGATGGAGACAGGTGTGTGGTGGAGACGAGTGTGTGTGGTGATGGAGACGGGTGTGTGGTGATGGAGACGGGTGTGTGGTGGTGGAGACCGGTGTGTGGTGATGGAGACGGGTGTGTGGTGGTGGAGACGGGTGCGTGGTGGTGGAGATGGGTGTGTGGTGGTGGAGACCGGTGTGTGGTGATGGAGACAGGTGTGTGGTGGTGGAGACCGGTGTGTGGTGGTGGAGACGGGTGTGTGGTGGTGGAGACAAGTATGTGTGGTGATGGAGA
This sequence comes from Sylvilagus floridanus, assembly GCA_949820135.1. Taxonomy (NCBI): domain Eukaryota; kingdom Metazoa; phylum Chordata; class Mammalia; order Lagomorpha; family Leporidae; genus Sylvilagus; species Sylvilagus floridanus. Next base: position 51,510,560 of record OX463228.1, read on the forward strand.
CAGGTGTGTGGTGGTGGAGACGGGTGTGTGGTGGTGGAGACGGGTGTGTGGTGGTGGAGACGGGTGTGTGTGGTGATGGAGACAGGTGTGTGGTGATGGAGATGGGTGTGTGGTGATAGAGACAGGTGTGTGTGGTGGAGACGGGTGTGTGGTGATGGAGACGGGTGTGTGGTGATGGAGACAGGTGTGTGTGATGGAGACAGGTGTGTGGTGATGGAGACGGGTGTGTGTGGTGGAGACGGGTGTGTGATGGAGACAGGTGTGTGTGGTGGTGGAGACGGGTGTGTGGTGATGGAGACAAGTATGTGTGGTGGTGGAGACGGGTGTGTGGTGATGGAGACAAGTATGTGTGGTGGTGGAGACGGGTGTGTGGTGATGGAGACAGGTGTGTGTGGTGGAGACGGGTGTGTGGTGGTGGAGACAAGTATGTGTGGTGATGGAGACAGGTGTGTGGTGGTGGAGACGGGTGTGTGGTGGTGGAGACAGGTGTGGTGATGGAGACAGGTGTGTGTGGTGGAGACGGGTGTGTGGTGGTGGAGACAGGTGTGTGTAGTGGAGATGGGTGTGTGGTGGAGACAGGTGTGTGTGGTGGAGACGGGTGTGTGGTGGTGGAGACGGGTGTGTGGTGGTGGAGACAGGTTTGTGTGGTGGAGACAGGTGTGTGTGGTGGAGACGGGTGTGTGGTGGTAGAGACAGGTGTGTGTGGTGGAGACGGGTGTGTGGAGGTGGAGACGGGTGTGTGTGGTGGAGACGGGTCTTTCCTGCCCTTCAGTTCGGCACCGTGAGGCAGCAGTTTTGCACCTGAGCAGCTCTGTGTTGTGCATGGTTTTGGGATGTGGTCCGTCCCTTGAGAAGCATTGGTTCCTGTCATTTCACGTGTGATCATTTATCAGAAATCGCGTGGGCGGGTATCACCAGCGATATCTTCAGAAAAGCCTTGGGTATCGGGGAGCTGTCCAGGTCACAGAGACTGACAGGTTTCAAAGCTTTTATTTATCTATTTACTTTTAGAAAGCTCAAGTCTTATCATTGGCAGCCACCCTTGATGCTGCAGGCTCACTTCATTGAGTTTTGAGAAAATGATAGTGAGATTTCAGGCCTGAACAGCCGGAGTTTGTCCATCACCCGTTCCTTTGCGTGAAAGTGACGTTCGCTGAGAGGAAGCGCACAACTCGATCCCACAGCGCTGTGCTTCCGAGTGCTCGGTGCCCGGCAAATGCTTTACAACACGACGTGTGCTCCGGGCTGAGGTTCAGTAGGATAAATCCACTCTGCAGCCTCAGAGGCATCCTCCCCTGACCTTGGGCCTCACACTGGGGGCGGGGGGAGCACGCACACTTGGTGCCACCTCCTTGATTGGCACCACGGCGCCTGCCGTGTTTCCCACTCTGGTGTCTGCACCACCCACGCCGACGAACGCAGTGACAGAGGAAATATCTTCGTGTGCTACACAAAGGTTTTGACCTCAGGGCCTTCCTGCAGGTGTTGTGGACTCTCAGGGGTCCACGGGGTGGGAATGTGGAACTACTGCTGTTGAGTCTTAGGAACAGTGACTCCTGTGGCACCTTCCTGGAGGGCTTTGTGCCACGCGGTGTCAGGGGCTGGGGACACCACAAACAAGAGCCCAGTTCCCGATTTCTAGTGGAGGAGGGGCCAAGGAAGTGGACGCTGTGACCGTGGTAGGCAGAGAGGCCCCGGCCCAGCTCGCTGCTGCGCTGGTGGTGAGAGGTGTTTCTAGGAGGAACTGGCACGAGATGAGCTTGGTGGGAGCAGAAGTAAGCCAGGCGAAGCAGAGGGAAGTGTTCCACCAAGGGGGGTGGCCGGGGAAAGGCTTGGGGGCAGGAGAGAGCGTGGCGCTGGGGAGACTGTGGTGCAGGAGCCGGCGGGGGCGGCAGACGAGGCGGGGCTGGGGAAGGACACGGGCCAGGTGCAAGGGCACTGGAGTCCGCAGATGAGGCAGGGCTGGGGAAGGACACGGGCCAGGTGCAAGGGCACTGGAGTCCGCAGACGAGGCGGGGCTGGGGAAGGACACGGGCCAGGTGCAAGGGCACTGGAGTCCGCAGACGAGGCAGGGCTGGGGAAGGACACAGGCCAGGTGCAAGGGCACTGGAGTCCGCAGACGAGGCGGGGCTGGGGAAGGACACGGGCCAGGTGCAAGGGCACTGGAGTCCGCAGACGAGGCAGGGCTGGGGAAGGACACGGGCCAGGTGCAAGGGCACTGGAGTCCGCAGACGAGGCAGGGCTGGGGAAGGACACGGGCCAGGTGCAAGGGCACTGGAGTCCGCAGACGAGGCAGGGCTGGGGAAGGACACAGGCCAGGTGCAAGGGCACTGGAGTCCGCAGACGAGGCAGGGCTGGGGAAGGACACGGGCCAGGTGCAAGGGCACTGGAGTCCGCAGACGAGGCGGGGCTGGGGAAGGACACGGGCCAGGTGCAAGGGCACTGGAGTCCGCAGACGAGGCGGGGCTGGGGAAGGACACAGGCCAGGTGCAAGGGCACTGGAGTCCGCAGACGAGGCGGGGCTGGGGAAGGACACGGGCCAGGTGCAAGGGCACTGGAGTCCGCAGACGAGGCGGGGCTGGGGAAGGACACGGGCCAGGTGCAAGGGCACTGGAGTCCGCAGACGAGGCGGGGCTGGGGAAGGACACGGGCCAGGTGCAAGGGCACTGGAGTCCGCAGACGAGGCGGGGCTGGGGAAGGACACGGGCCAGGTGCAAGGGCACTGGAGTCCGCAGACGAGGCGGGGCTGGGGAAGGACACGGGCCAGGTGCAAGGGCACTGGAGTCCGCAGACGAGGCGGGGCTGGGGAAGGACACGGGCCAGGTGCAAGGGCACTGGAGTCCGCAGACGAGGCGGGGCTGGGGAAGGACACGGGCCAGGTGCAAGGGCACTGGAGTCCGCAGACGAGGCGGGGCTGGGGAAGGACACGGGCCAGGTGCAAGGGCACTGGAGTCCGCAGACGAGGCGGGGCTGGGGAAGGACACGGGCCAGGTGCAAGGGCACTGGAGTCCGCAGACGAGGCGGGGCTGGGGAAGGACACGGGCCAGGTGCAAGGGCACTGGAGTCCGCAGACGAGGCGGGGCTGGGGAAGGACACGGGCCAGGTGCAAGGGCACTGGAGTCCGCACAGCGCCTGAGCAGGGGCAAGGTGGTCGTGTTCGCTTTGCAAAGATCACACTGGCGTGGGCAGCAGGACTGGGACGGACACTGACGGGATTGTCGTACGATTGATGCAGGACCAGGAAGCAAATGACCAAGGAGGTGCATCAATGGAGCTGTGGATACTCAGAAGGTGCTTAAGCGTCTAAATGTGCAGGTGTTTTATTTTAAGATTTATTTTTATTTGCAAGAGTTACAGAGAGGGAGAGATAGAGATCTTCCATCTGCTGATTCACTCCCAGGATGATTGCAATGGCCAGGCCAAGCCAGGAGCCAGGAGCTTCTTCAAGATCTCCTGTGAGGGTAGAGGGGTCCAAGCACTTGGGCCATCCTTTGCTGCTTTTCCCAGGCCATCAGCAGGGAGCTGGATCAGAAGTGGAGCAGCTGGGACACAAACCGGCACCATGTGGGATGCTGGCTTTAGCAGCTCTGCCACAACACTGGCTCCATGAGTATTTTTTAAATTGATTAATTTTATTTATTTGAAAGGCAGAGAGAGAGAGAGAGAGAGAGAGAGAGAGAGAGAGTCTCCCATCCTCTGATTGACTACCCAATAGCCTACAACATTCAGAATCCGGCCAGGCTGAAGCCAGGATCTGGGAAACCTCTTCCAGGTTTCCCATGTAGTTGGCAGGGACCCAGGAACTTGAGCTGTGACCTGCTGTTCCCCAGGTGTGCGTTAGCAGGAAGCTGGATCAGAAGTGGAGCCGGGCCTTGAACCCAGGCCCTCCGATATGGACTGGGAGCATCTTAACTGCTGTGCCAGGTGCCCACCCCATACACATGCTTGTTGTTTATTTGTTTATTTACTTGACATTTTTTTTATTTATTTGAAAGAATTACAGAGAGAGAGGGAAAGACAGGGGGAGATCTTCCATCCACTGGTTCACTCCCCAGGTGGTCACAACAGCCAGGGCTGGGCCAGGCCGAAGCCAGGAGCCAGGAGCTTCTTCTGGGTCTCCCACCTGGGTAGCAAGGAGCCCAAGCACCTGGGCCGTCCTCTGCTGCTTTCCCAGGCCATCAGCAGGGAGCTGGATAGGAAGTGCAGCTGGGGTGCCCTCCAGTGCCCATACAGGATGCCGGCATTGCAGGTGGTGGCTTTACCCACTACACCACGGCGCTGGCCCCACATGCAGATGTTTAGACTTGGCAGGATCTGATGATTGATTTGACGTTGAGGATGGGATGTAGGGAATAGGTCAAGGATGTTCCAGCATGTGCGGGTTAATGACCAGCTGCACGGTGGTCACTCATTGAGGCGAGTGGATTAGAGGCAACTACCTGGACACACACGCACACACACACACACCCAGACGTGCACACACACATATGGGTGTCTCCAGGTGAGGATGTCAGAGTGGAGTCAGGCCTGGAGGTGGAGACGGCTCTGGGCAGGAGATTCCAGCTACAGTCATCGGTGTGGGTCACGACTGAGGTTGGGTGTATGAGATCTCATGAGCTGAGGGCACGGGTTTCCCGGGGGTCTCCCAGGGCTCGAGAGAGGCATCAGGCAGGTCGCAGGTCAGCGAGGAAGGAGGCTTGCAGAGGTGGGCTGAGGGAAAGGAGAGGATCATAGTGCATCGAACATACTTAGATGTGGCCCAGCACACTTTGTGTGTTTCTGTACCTACACAATTTAGACAAAGAAAAGCGCAACCAGTGAAAACGACTCCTGGCTCTACACTTGTGACACACAGGCACTGTGCTCACAGCCCAGGCTGTCTCTTCCAAGCCCTGCTGCATGGCCTAGGCCCGGGGAGGGGCCTGAGTGGGAGGGAGCTACTGCCTGAAACCAAGAGGGTGCAAGGAGCTGGGCGGCAGGGGTCAGAGGGTGGCATCGCTCAGCTGGAGGCCTGTGCACTTGATCTGTTTTTAAATAGGTGAAGCTTTTTACCTCCACCTGTAGGTGTGTTCCCGGGGGATGCGGATAGGCGTCAGCACAGTTACTTTTCTGTTCTTGCTTTGGTGACTCCTGAGAGCCAGTGGCGTGTTGCCCTCATTATGGTCAGTGCATCCTAAGAAACCTGGTTCCTCTCCGTTGTGTGTTGGAGGAGCTTGGAGGTTGGAGGAGGTTGCGTGTTGGAGGAGTTTCGGGGGCGTGAGCGTCCACCTGGCTTGGCTCCTGCTGTTGGATCCTGCTGTCAGCTGTCAGTGCTCTGCATGAGGTGGCTCGAAGGGAGAGGAGGAGGAGGAGGAGGAGCCGACTTCTTGGCATCTCAGCACCTGTGTTCTGCATCCTAATTGCTGCAAAGCCAATTCTTAGAAAGCCAGAGCTGTGCATAGTCAGAGATACAGGCAAATTACCACGCAGAGTGACAGAATCACTGTAGAGTGATGGAGTCACTGTTTAAACAGGAACCCAATGTCCTCTGTATGAGCAATCTAATGCCTAAGTACCACTTGTATAAGTTGTATATCTTATGAGTTGTATATCTTACAAGTTGTGTAAGTTATAACTTACATACAACACTGTATCTTAACATCCAACAAGGACAGGGCAGGTGTTTCGCTGTTTCGCTGGAGTTCAGTGTAGCACACCTCTGAGTCGCTGCTGTGAAGTAAGCTGCAGCTGTGCGTTGCAAGCAGGTGGGGAAGGTGTGGTGGGGGGCGCTCGGCCTGGCCTGGAGCAGATTCAGCCAGGCTGCAGGGGGCGTGCTCGCTGGCTACCGTGGACTCCTGCCGCAGGGCACTCGCCTGGCACTCAGCGTGGCCACCTTGCAATGGTAAAGCAGAGGCTGGTGATAGTTCGGTGTCTACCTAGGGGGCTCTTCCTGCGCCTTCTACATCTTTCCTGCTTTTACAGAGAGAGAGCTCTCTCAACTGGAGCCTCTCATCAACCCTGTGGAATGAGGTCTTTTTTGCCCCTGCCTGCATGGGGAACTTGTGTCGGATGCTAAAGGACTCAGGCCCTTCTGTGTACTACACCAGCTGCCTTCTGACCCCAGTCTCTCTTCCAAGTCTCGAGATTCCACGCAGGGTGACACCAAGCGGTGGAAAGGGAGGCATTTAGATTAGGATCTGCAAGTGCATTTCTGTTTGCTAATATGTCCACGTGACACTGTACTTCTGTGGCTAACCACAGGCCATTAACAGTGAGAGCGTCTGTGGTTAGAGTCCCGGAGAGGCCTACTCTCTGTGGTAGGGCGGGGGCAGGGGTGCAGGCGCTCCTCTGGGAGGGCTGAGCCGGCTTCAGAGGCTGTGCCCTGAGCTCTGGGCCTCGAGCCGGAGCCAGCCTGGGGTGCAGAAGGCAGGACGGGGCAGCTCTTTTTTGAACAAAGGCATCTTGTGCCTGCAAGCGACGATTCCGCACAGGAGCTGTGGCATCCGACGGGGCAGGCTACACAGATCTTCAACCCGGCCACCACTCAGTATTTCCACGCTTGTTTTTTCTTGCAGTTCCACCCTTTGAAACCATAACCCCATCATTAGTGTTTTTAAATATCGAATGCAGAAGCTATATGGGAATACTAGTGAGTGTGTGTGTGTGTGTGTGTGTGTGTGTGTGTGTGTGAGAGAGAGAGAGAGAGGGAGAGGGAGGGAGGGAGGGAGACAGAGAAGGGGAGAGAGGGGGAGGGAGACAAAGAAGGTGAGAGAGGGGGAGAGAGAGAAGGAGGGAGAGGGAGGGAGGGAGGGAGGGAGGGAGAGGAACCCTGTTAACCATTGAATAGTCACTTAACAACATGCAGTTCTTTGAACAGTAATAGTAACAATCTCCTGTTCGCGAGGTGTGTGAACGTTTTCAAAGCGCCTTCACGGACCCTGCTTGAGTAGCGTAGCGGGGATTTCACGTTACTACGCGGAGGAGCTGAGCCCCCCGCTGCTCCTGCGTCTCTGCCCTTGGTTTCCTTCATCCACACTGATGCGTATTGCCACCCCCCGCCCCCACCTCCCCGTCCCCTGTCTCTTGTTTCTGTCAGATTGCCTTCTGGACTGGGACTTCCAGAACCAGTTAGTGTGGCACTGCTTGTTTGTTCAGCTTTAAAATTCTGCTTGTTTTTCTCTTTATCATCCGGCACGCCCCCCACAAGGAAAAGGCCGCCTGCTCTGCCTAGCTGGGGAGGGAGAGCACGTTTGCCTGCCGAAGCCGCCCTTTCCCCCGTCCTCACTTGTGTTTATTTTTTTCTTTCTTTGGTGCCCGCTTCAGGCTGCAGAAGCCTATCTGCTGCCTTCTCCTATTTTAGCAGCTCCTTCTTCTTGGCCCACTCCGCCCCACCAGACAGGCTGCTTGTCAGCCGCCCAGTCCATCTGTGTTTTCTGGATCCGCACTGGCGTCAGCGCCCACCGAGCCTGGCTTCCTTCAAGCCTGAGCACTGGGCCCTACAGAGCCCTCTCCCCCGGAGGCAGGCCAAGGCCCCCCTGTTGTCGGCGTGGTGGGTAAGCTGGCGTGCGGGGTGCAGCTAGCTTCTTTTACTGACTCCATTTTTTTTTTTAAATAAATTTGTCACTTAGGCAGACTGCCGCCAGCAGGGCAGCTTCTTGTCTCCTGTTTGTGCTGGTCCCCGGCTCCCAGCAGCATCTGCTGTGTGTGGGTGGCGTGGGCCTGGCTGTGGCGGCAGTGTGGCCCTGTCTCTGCCTTCTGGTGGTGGGGGGGAGCAGGAGGGCCCCGGCATCTGGGGACCCAGTTTATACCCTGAGAAAGATGGAGTACGCCCTGTCTGAGCCTGTATACGATGGGAGTGAGTGTTGCAGTAACACACTTCCTAATTGCCTTGCTCCTCACGGAAACGAAGTATCCAGCATAGGCCAGGAGACCCCTGGGCTCTCAGAGGCGTCACTTTGCTCCATCCTCGCAGGCTGGGTGCACCACGTCCACGCTGGGCTCAGAGGAAGAGCCGTGCAAAGCCAAGCAAATAAACAAAGGTGAAGCAAAGACACAAACAAGGTGCCCTCCTCACGCCGAGTGCTCTGGAGAGACCACAGCCACCACCGTCGGGGGCAGGGACTGGACTCAGTGCCCTGGGCGTCACTGGGCATCCCTCTCCTTAGAGGGGGTTTGGCACCATTTCTTCCAGGAAGCTTTCCCTGATTGTCCCCAGGCGAAAGTAGCAGTCACTGTGGTTTACTGAGTAACTGCCAGGCGCCTGGCCTGCGACCTTTGTATGTACTTCCCAAATCTCCTTCTCTCCACGCTAAGTGTTGCTGCCTCTTTAAAGGCAACATCACATCCTGGCAAGTGGCAGATCTGAGGGTCCCGTCTCTAGGGTCTCTGCCCTTTCTCCACATCCCCCACTTTCTGTCCTCTCCTGCAGGCTCTGATGCACGGCCCGCGGTCAGTCCTATTTCCGTGTGGTCCTCATTAGCCCCTGGGCACCTTGAGCTGTGCACAGCATTTAACAGGCGCTCATTCCACATTCACTGGGTCTCTAACCAGCTCCAGCCCCTTGTCATGCATTCTGATGCCACAGATGTCTACTGTGCAGTTCTCAGGAATTTGCTCCATAGACAGCAGTGGGAGTGGCTGAGCTTGATATGCTTAGAATGAAAATAAGCAGAAAATACAGACAGTTTCATGTGAGAAAATAATTTTAGATATGAGCCATCTTGTTCACAGACATAGGACTTTTTAGAAAGTCTTCCTCCCAAGTTTGTGGTGATCAAGCAGAGAGCCACACAGCTGCCAGGAAGGCTTGGTGTGCGCTTTTACAGTAACAGGCGATTGTGTCGACTTAGTGTGAGTGTTCTTGTGAGGGCCGACTGCTTTACGTCTGGAAGGTCTTTAGCATTTCAAGTGTGCGTCTGTGCATTGATTCTGAGCAGGAAAGGGGGGTAATTAGATTAGGTGGACGTCCAGCGCAGCTCTCAGGGAAGGCGAGAGCGCTAGTCTGGGCCTCGCACAGCTGCAGGGGGCTGAAGTCAGATCACCCAGGATCAGCTCTGCAAGAGGCACGACCCGGTGGACCGCAGCTCCCTGTGTCCTTGCAGGTGAACATCCTGTCCCGTCTCTTGTGAGTGGACCTCCCCTCTGTCCGCTGACTTGAGCAACACAGTGGCAGAACCCCCAACTTCTAGTGTCACCTTTAAACAATCCTAGGGTTGGGGCTGGCACCGTGGCTCACTTGGTTAATCCTCCGCCTGTGGCGCTGGCGTCCCATTTGGGCGCCGGGTTCTAGTCCCAGTTGCTCTTCTACCAGTCCAGTTCTCCGCTGTGGCCCTGGAGGGCAGAGGAGGATGGCCCAAATGTTTGAGCACCTGCACCCACATGGGAGACCAGGAGGAAGCTTCTGGCTTCTGGCTGCAGATCGGTGCAGCACCAACCTTGGCAGCCATTTGGGGGGTGAATCAATGGAAGGAAGACCTTTCTCTCTGTCTCTCTCAAAACTGTGAGAGAGACAATCTGTAACTCTACCTGTCAAAAACAAACAAACAAACAAATAAACAATCCTAGAGCAAAAATAAAATAAAATAAAAGAGCAGACTATGCAAGAATTCCACGCGGGTTAGCAATGTGATTCCAGGGCTGGCACTGTGGTATAGCGGGTAAAGCCACCACCTGCAGGGCCGGCATCCCCTATGGACACCGGTTCGAGTCCCGGCTGCTCCACTTCCGATCCAGCTCTCTGCTGTGGCCTGGGAAAGCAGTGGAAGATGGCCCAAGTCCTTGGGCCCCTGCACCCACGCAGGAGACCCGGAGGAAGCCCCTGGCTCCTGGCTTCGGCTCGGCACAGCTCTGGCTGTTGTGGCCATTTGGAGAGTGAACCAGCAGATGGAAAACCTCCCTCTCTACCTCTCTGTGTAACTCTGACTTTCAAATAAAATAAATAAATTCTTTAAAAAAAGAAATGTGATTGCGTTTCTGAGAAGGAAAGTTCAAGTTCACGTTGATGCCGAGGAGGGGAAATGAGTCAGAGCAGAGTTTGTTGTGGACACCGGAGGAAGCTCTTCAGTAACTGTATTTCAGATAAATAAATCTTAAAAAAAAAAAAAAAACCGCCACAGAGTCAGCTGGAGTGAGGTGCCCTCTGCCCGCTGGTCTGAATGAGCCTCACGGAGGCCTTCCCCGGGCCTCCTCCTCCTCCGTGCACTCCCTCAGTGCCCCCTCCCGTCTGCCCAGAGTGCATCTCCTGCACCCAGCACAGCCGCGGCTCAGGGATCCTCCTCAGTGAGTAAATTAATGGTTGTCGTTCCTCGAGAACCAGTCCATCAACACAGTTGAGCATTTTTACAAATTATGGTTTTATATATATATATATATATATATATATGTATATATATATATGATCAAATGTAAAATGTGACCCCTTTGCTGTGTACAAATTCAGCAGCATTAATTATACTCATATTGTGCGACCATCACCACCGTCTGCTTACAAAGGTTTTCATCGTCCTGCACAGAAACTGTCCCTCACGAGACAGCCCACCCTGCTGCCATGCGCGGCCCCTCGTAACCCCTCAGCTGGGTCCTGGCTCCCTGTGAAATCCCGGCCTCTGGCTCGTCCCACTCAGGCAGTGCTCAGCCGACCTACGGATCTTGCAGCGTGTTCCTCGTGCGGCTGAATCTCGTCCTCTGTGTGGCCTTTACATCCGCTCACCTGCTCACAGACACCTGGTCCCCACCTTCGGGATCCAAATACCTGGTCAAGTCCAGGCTTTTGGTTTCACCAACCGCGTGTCCAGGCCGGGTGGTAACTCTAGGTTTAACTTTTTGCGGATCCTCCAAGCTGGTTTCCACGGTGGCTGAGGCATTTTGCATCCTAACAGCAATGCACAGCGTCCCAGCTTCTGCACACTGTTGCCAACAACAGTATTTTCACTTTAAGGACTTGCAGCCGTTCTAGTCTGTGGGAACCGGCCTGGCCCTGCTGACTGGCGGCATCGAGCATCTGCCCTCGTGCCTATTGGCCGTTCGTGTCTCTTCTCGGACAAACATCTGTTGAAGTCCTTTGCTCGTTTTTCAGTTGTCTTCTTAAACACAATGGTTGAAATTCAAAAGGAAAAAGCTTGCCTTTTAAATTGGGGGGCGGGGGAGGTCCCTCCTAGGAGCCGGCTTTCTACGAAGCTCATCGTCCGACGGTTCAAGGGTGACCAGGTTTTCCAATCCTCTGCCCTGCCCACCTGCTTCCTTGGCTCGATCCTACTCTTTTCGCCCAAGCGTTAGCATTTCAGCTGAAACTTCATTTATTTATTTGTTTTTTTAAAGATTGTCTTATTTATTTAAAAGGCAGACTTACAGAGAGGAAGAGACAGAGGTCTTCGGTCCTCTGGTTCACTCCCCAAATGGCTGCAAGGGCCAGAGCTGGGCTGATCCAACATCAGGAGCCAAGAGCTTCTTCCAGGTCTCCCATGTGGGTGCAGGGGCCCAAGGACTTGGGCCGTCTTCTACTGCTTTCCCAGGCGCATTAGAAAGCCGGATTGGAAGTAGAGCAGCCGGAACAGCGCCCATATGGGATGCTGGCCCTGCAGGTGTCAGCTTTACCCGCTGGGCCACAGTGCCAGCTCCTCAGCTTAAACATAAAATGATTCCCTAAATAAAGAGTCAAACTGCAACATTTCACTTTGGGAACTGCTATGGCTCAAATGTGAACATACGGTTCCCAGTACGTTTTAAAGATGAGAGAAGTAGGTTGTCAGCATTATGGGGATGCTCTCACAGTGACGATGTGACATAAGTGGACTCTGCACTCAGATTTCCAATGTCTTCTGCTGTGGGGGCTTCCAGCCTGGGTGGGAGGTGGAGAGGCCAGTGTTTCATGGGTCGACGCCAGGACTCAGTGGAGTGAGCTGGTCTCTTTGTGAACTGTGATCGGAACGAGATTCGGCAGAGAGCCGCAGCCAAGGGACCAGTCCTGACACAGAGACACATCTGCCAGGGCTCCAGGCCCCAGCCCGGCACTTGCTGGCATGGCTGCTGTTGGCACCAGCAGCAGCTGTGGGCCGGGGGGGTCGTGTCTTTTGTGGTACTTGGAAGAAAGACTTCCCAGTGGGGACTTCAAAGCTATTCAGAGAGGGTAGAATGATGGAGGGTGGCAGCGGGGAGACGCACACCCTGCGTATTTCTGTGCTGGCTGCTGGAATATGTAGTCGTGTGGGCCTTGATTAGAACTATTTTTCATTTTTTAAGGTCCATGAAGAAGAGAATCTGTCACTGCACAGTCCCGGAACAGTTCGATGTATCTTTTTCCTTTCTCTGTTCAAATGGAATATTTTCTTATTTGGAATATCCTGCCTCATTCCAAGGAGGATTTTTCATGTCTTTAAACAGTTAACAAAACCTATATTCATTAACAACCATATACATTTTTTTTTCCCACTAGAAGAGGGTACTTTTTTTCTGCTCCCTCCCCATTCAAAAAAAAAAAAAAGAAAAGAACAAAGCTTTCTTGAGGTCTCTCAACACTTAGTTAAATGAGCAATTTGATGAGCTTTGACGTGGTGTGTGTCCATGAAACCCCGGCCACCACCAGGATAACGAAGATACTTATTGTCTTTCCAAGCCCCTTTGTCTGCCCTGCCCCCCTCTCCCCCCAACCACTGACTTGTCACTCTCGGTTAGTTTGCGTTTTGCATAATTTCATACAGGGAACTACATGGTACCTGCTCTGTTTTCCGGCTTCTTTCACCTGGTGCTGCTTTTCTGACTGTTTTTGTGGATGAGTACTGTTGTGTGGATGTGCCGCGGTTTGCTCAGCTGATATCTTGTGGATGGACACTTGGGCTGCTCCCAGCTTTTGGCTGTTGTGTGTAAAGCCACTTTGGGGCTGGCACTGCAGCGCAGTGCGTGAAGATGTTGGTGCTTGGGACGCCCAGTATCCCAGATCTGAGTGCCAGTCTGCGACCTGACTGTTCTCTCCATCCAGCTCCCTGCTATGGCCTGGAAAGGCAGCAGAGGATGGCTGCCTGCACCCATGGGGGCTGGAGTTCCTGGCTCCTGGCTTCAGTCCTGGCTGTTGTAGGCATTTGGGGAATAAAGCAGCTGACAGAGGATGTCTGTCTCTCTATTACTCTTTCATATAAATAAATCTTTAAAAATGTACAAATAACGCTGCTTTGAATATTTGTATGAACACAGGCTTTTGTTGCTTTGGGTAAATATCTACGGATGGAATGATCAGATCAGTTTTCATTCTTTTAGTCTTCAGGTCTGCAGTGGTATTACTTCTCTTGTTTCTGATATTGGTATTTTTGTATCCTTTCTTTTTCTCCGAGCGCTTTGTCAGTTTTATTTATTTTCTCGGAAAAGCAGCTTTTTTTTTTTTTTTTTTTTTTTTTTTTTTTTTTACCAACGGGAGATGCAGTTTATTTACACCAGCAGCCATGGGGGCAGAGGGAATACACAGCGTTTACAAAGTTAGCTACCTGTACAGGATGGATTACATATGCAAAAATAAAAATCTCAAGACCACAGGACAGCGTGAGCCCCACCCCCCTCCCCCAATGACCCCAGCATGCGGTAATGCCAGGCGGGCGGCCCCTGGGCATGCGGGGGGGAGTGATGCATGAAGGAAAAGCCACCGGCCCCGGGAATTAGTACAGAACCCCCCACACACTCAGACACATGATAGGATACAGGGCGGACGACACCTAGCCGGGCTGGGAAGGATGGGAACTGAAACCCACACAGCCTGCTGTTCGAGGGAGGGAAGTGGGGAGCCCCGAGGCCCTGGAAAAGCAGCTTTTCATGTGTTGAATCTGCCGTGTCCCCCCTGCCTTGCAGTTCACTGCTGTCTTGGAGACACCACCTTCCTTCTGCTTGCTTTGGGTGACTTCAGGTGGATGCTGGGGTCATCTCAGCTCCCCCCCCCCCTTTCTGCTGTTCTAATGGAGCTACTCTTTTTTTAAACATTGTATTTATTTACTTATTTGAGAGGTAGAGTTATAGTCAGGGAGGAAGAGACAGAGAGAAAGGTCTTCCGTCTGCTGGTTCACTCCCCAGATGGCCGCAATAGCTGGAGCTGAGCCAATCTGAAGGCAGGAGCCAGGAGCTTCTTCTGGGTCTCCCATGCAGGTGCAGGGGCCCAGGCACTTGGGCCATCCTCCACTGCTTTCCCAGGCCATAAGCAGGGAGCTGGCTCAGAAGAGGAGCAGCTGGGACTTGAACCAGCACCCTTATGGGATGCCAACACCACAGATGGAGGCTTAGCCCACTATGCCATAGCACTGTCCCCCGGTTATACACGTTTCTAAGAGCTGTTTGAACTGCATCTCACAAATTTTGATGATATGCTTATTCAGCTTAAAATACTTAGTAATTTTCCTTTTTATCCAATTTCAGTTAATTTTTAAAAGTTTATTTATTTATTTGAAAGTCAGAGTTACAAGAGGAGAGCTGCAGAGAGAGATCTTCCATGCACTAGTTCACTTCACAGATGGCTGCAATGGCCAGGGCTGGGCCAGTGAAGCCAGGAGCCAGGAGCTTTATCCAGGTCTCCATGTGGGCGGCAGGGGCCCAAACACTTGAGCCTGCTTTCCCAGGTCATTAGCAGGGAGCTAGATTGGAAGTGGAACAACTGGGACATGAACCCATGTGGTACACCAACATTGCCAGTGACAGCTTTTCCCTCTATGCTATGTCGGCCCCTAATTTCAGTGAATTTTTGTAAAAAAATCTAGGATGTGCATCTCAATCCTGTGTGAGTGTGTGTCAGTGTGTGTGTGTATGAGTTTGTGGTGTGTTTTAGTGTGAGTGGGTGTGTCAGTGTGAGTGTATAAGTGTGGGGGAGTGAGTATATTTGTGTGAATGTGTCTGTGTGTGAGTGTGTGTGTGTGAGTATGGGAGAGTGAGTGTGGGGTTGTGTGTCAGTGTGAGAATGTGTCAGTGTGTGTGTGTCAGTGTGAATGTGTAATTGTGGAGGAGTAAGTATATGTGTGTGAGGGTTGTAAGAGCGTGTGTGTCAGTGTGAGTGTGTGTGTCAGTGTGAGTGTGTCAGTGTGAGGTGTGTGTCACTGTGTGTGTCAGTGTGTGAATGTGTCATTGTGAATGTGTAAGTGTGGGGGAGTGAGTATATGTGTGTGAGGGTGTGTGCGTGGGTGTGTGTCAGTGTGCGTGTCAGTGTGTGTCTGTGTGAGTGTGTAAGTGTGGGGGAGTGAGTATGTGTGTGAGTGTCAGTGTGAGTGTGTGTCAGTGTCTGAGTGTGTGTGTCAATGTCTGAGTGTGTGTGTACAGCTGATCGCACCAGATGTACTTGCCTGCAGGACCGTCCTGTCTGCAGTGGGTCACCTTTGCTCCCAAGTTGACCGTGTCTGTGTGGGTCTGTTTCTGGACGCTGCTCTGCCCCATTGATCTGTGCATCTGCTCTTTCCCCAGTCACAGAGTTGGGTCAGAGCAGCTTCGCTGGGCCTTGAGGTCAGCCAGGGTCAGCTTTGCAGACTCCTGGCTCTTCTTTAGTGCAGGTGGGGAATTCTGGGTCCTTGGCCTCTCCAGGGACACTTCAGAATCGCTTTGGGAACGGTCCCAGGGTAGCTCAGTGGAGTTTCTGGGGTTGTGTTGAGTCTGAAGGGCAAGTTGGGAAGAATTGATGTCCTAACTGTATTTGATTTTCTAATCCATGAACTTCAAATATCCGTTAACTTAAATCTTTGATTTTCTTCATCATAATTTTATAGTTTTCTGCATTTGGCTCCTGTACATACTTTGTTAGACTTAATCCTACTTATTTCATTTTTGGTGCTATTGTAAATGGTATGATTTTTTTTTAAGATTTCAAATACTAATCGTTCATTTTTGACCTATAAGAAAGCAGTTGGGGGGGGGGGCGCTGGCGCTGTGGCGTAGGTGCTAGGCTTCCTCCTGCAGTGCTGGCACCCAGTGTGGTCACTGGTTCAAGTCCCAGCTGCACCACTTCCGATCCAGCTCCCTGTTATGGCCTGGGGAAGCTAGAAGATGCCCCAAGTCCTTGGGCCCCTGCACCCATATGGGAGACCTGGAGGAGGCTCCTGGTTCCTGGCTTCAGATCAGCCCAGCTCAGGCTATTGTGGGCATTTTGGGAGTGAACCAGCAGCTGGAAGACCTTTCTCTCTGTCTCTCTTTCTAATCATTCCCTCTCTCTGTCTTAACTCTACCTCTCAAATAAATAAATAAAATCTTTTTTTTTTTTTTAAAGAAAGCAGTTGGGTTTTATATATTAACCTTTGACCGTGGAAGCGTGTTAGTAACTGCTTAGCTCCCAGAGGGTTTTTGGGTTGCTGTTGATTATTGGCATTTTTTGTGTAATGTCCTCTGCAAACAGCAGGGTTTAATTCCTTCCTCCCGATCTGCACGTTTTATTTCCTTTCCTGTCTTACAGCTCGAGCCAGGGCTTTGTAGGTGATACCAAATAGGAGTGGCGAGAGGCGACACCTTTTCTTTGTCCGCAGTCTTAGGGGAAAGCGTCCAGTTTCTCAGCATTATGTCCCGTGCCAGCTGCAGGTTTTCTTCTTGGTAAGGAGGTTCTCCTGTACTCCTGGCTCATCAGGTTTCCTGTATCCCACCGGCTTTAGACAATTGGATTTTGATCTGTCTTGGTGTAATTTTCTTCATGTTCCCTAGGTGTGGAATTCACTGAGCTTGATCTGTGGATTTATAACTTTTGAAAATTTAGAACATTCCAGCCACTTTTTCCTGTATCTTTTTTTTCCTTCCCTCTCTCCTCTCCTTTAGGGACTGGGGTTACCTAGACGTTGGGACCCTTGGCTGAATCTTAGAAAGTGTCTGATGTACCCTTGCCTCACCCCCGTCTCTGTCTGTTGCATTTTGTATGGTTTCTGTGGCTGTGTCTTCAAGTGTACTAATCTTTTCCGTAAATTTCATCCAGTGCATTGTAGTTTTTATTGTATCTGGAAGTCTGATTTATTTTTACCCTTGTATTTTCCATGTCTCTATGTAACATACTGTTATCTCCTTCCCCTAACGTCTTCAGTGCACACAATATAAAATATAATAGCTGACCAGTTTTTTGTTTTGACTACCAAGTCTATTATCTGTGTTAGCTTTGCTTGGCTGATTCTTTTCTTCATTATGGGTCATGTTTGCCTGCTTCTTTGAATGCTGCTCGGGTTTTATTGGACGCCAGATACTGTGGACTTTACCTGGCTGGGGCAGGCTATTTTTGCATTCCTGTAAATATTTCTGAGTGTTGTTATGGCCTGTGGTTAAATCACTTGGAAACATTTTTATCCTTTTGGATCTTGCTCTTAAACATATTTGGGGTGGGGGAAGCCACAGGAGCACTGGAGGCAGGACGTTGTCCTGGGAGTCTTGGACGCTCTGTGGCGGTGAGTGTATGCACGCAGGCTGGGGGAGACAGGAGCGGCTCCCAGCCCTGGGGCGCTGCTGCTCCTCTGCTCTGATGTTGGGGTGCTGCCTTCTCCAGCCCCCGGTGGTTTCTTTCCATCCTGGTTCTGGGGAAACTCACCTGGAGACTCAGGGGTGTTCTCCGCAGAGCTGCCCTCCCCAGCACTGCCTAGAGCACCCTCATCTTGGCCACACGTAGCAGCTCCGTCTGCTCCCCATGGAAGCTCTGCACCCTGTGTGCCGAGACAGTCAGTCGTGGGTCACCTCTCGTTTGCCACCTCGCAGCCGTAGCTGCCCTCTCTGTCTGGTGTCAGAAGAGCCACTGTTTAAGATGTTTTATCTGCTCCTTTCAGCTGTTTAAGGCAGGGTGGTGAATCCAGTCTATTTCTGCTTGCCTGGAGGCGAAGTTGATGGCACTTTTTTTTTTTTTTTAAAGTAAAGTTACAGAGAGGGAGAGGCAGAGGCAGAGGTAGAGAGAGAGGGAAGTCTTCCATCCACTGGCTCACTCCCCAAAATGGCCTCAACAGCCAGGGCTAGACCAGACTGAGGCCAGGAACCAGGAGCTTCTTTTGGGATCCAAGTACTTGGGCCATCTTCCATGGCTTTCCCAGGCCATTAGCAGAGAGCTAGATGGGAAGTAGAGCAGTCGGGACTTGAACTGGTGCCCTACGGGATGCCGGCGCTGCAGGCAGCAGCTTTGTCCACTACGACACAGTGCTGGCCCCTCGCTGGCATTTTTTAAAAGTATTTCACTCCCCAAATGCTGTAATACCTGGGGCTTGACCAGGCTGAAGTCAGAGCCCGAAACTCAATCCAGGTCTCCCACATGGGTGGCAGGGACCCAGGTCCTGGGCCATCTCCTGCTACCCCCTGGGCTGCACGTTAGGGAGCTGGACTGGAGGCTGTCTGAGCAAGGATGTGGTCTCCCTAGTGCTGTCTTAGCTCCTGTCCCAATGCCTACCCCCGGTAAACACAGATTTGTTTAGTTGGAAGGTAGACACACACAGGTTCTGCCTTTCGATGGGAATCTAAACAGGTAATTTCTATACAAAAACGTAGGTATTTTCATCTGAAGAGTATTTCTTTGTGAGGCAGAGAAAGTAGCAGAGAGAGCTCCCATGCACTGGTTCACTCCCACGTGTGCACAGTGTTCAGGGCTGGGGCCGAAGCCACAGGCCCCTATTTTCTTTCATCACCGTCTTTCAAAAATCAACCATGTCTGCTGTAATACCCTGAAAAAGGCACACCAGCTTGAGTATATTTTAGATAATTTTTTATTGGGGAACCAATTGCTTGGCTAAAGCCCCCCATTTAAACTGGGCTTTTCTGGTGTTTATCTCAAATACTGAAGAATAAAGGTGGGCGATTGGCCTAGGGATTGGGACAGCAGTTAGCATGCTTGCATCCAGTACAGGAGTACTGTGCTCCAGTACCTGGCTCCGGCTCCAGCTCGACTCCACCCTCGGAGCAGTGCTGATGGCCCAGTAATTGGATTCTTGCTACCATATGGGAGACCTGGACTGAGTTCCTGGCTCCTGATTTTGGCCTGGACCAGTCCTGGCTGTGGGCAGGCATTTGGGGAGTGACTCAGCAGATGGGAACTCTCTGTCCATCCATCCAGATCATTCTCTCTCAGTATTTCTATGAAACTATGAAAGAACAGGCTCTCATGTAAGGGAATATTGTCCTAAACCAATCAAAACTACCAAGTGTAGAAGACCATTAGTTTTATGGCTGATGTAAGCATCTTGTAATTTAAATAGAAAAAAATTACACTAATGGAAGTTAATAGGAAGAAAGTGAGACAGAGTACCGTTTATTTACGTATTTTTTTTGCCGGAATATTGTGAGACTATGATATCAAGTAAGAAATTGTTAAAGTTACCTTTTTAGATACTTTTTGTTTAGTCAGTTTATGAACTGAAGACGTTGTATCTGGAAGGTGCAGCAATGTAGCCAGTGGGCAGTGCGGTGGTCTCCGTGTGCTGAAAGTTCAGGCCACCAGCTCCAGACCCTCACCCTCATTATTTTGTCTGCTCTGCCCCTCCCCACCTCCCTAATGTTACTCTTTCCTTTTCCGCTTAGGGTTTGGCCATCTGGCTTGACTTCCTGGGACACTCACCAGGCTCTCCCTCCCTCCATCTCTCCCCACAACTGTCCCTGAGACCAGAGGTGCCCTTCCTGCTCTGGGTGCAGCTGGTGCACCGGGGGACGTCTTAGCCCAAGGCTAGGCTGGAAGTCACACTGCTCTGCACACCATCAGGAGTTCACTTTCTGTGCAGCTGCAGGATCTCGCGTTTGCTCTAAAACCCTGCAGTGGATGGAAACGGAACCAACAGCCCGGAAGTGCCCAGGACTTTTGGCTGCTGAGAGAAATCAGATCTCCCTTGCAAAGGCAGCTGAGTACATGCGCAGTGTGTGTGCACCTGTGCGTGTGTACGCGAGTCTGCTGTGCAAGCGTGCGTATTTGTAGTGTTTTCTAGACAGCCCAAAGGTTTCAAGGAATCCCAGGCCTCATGGTTGA
The DNA here is from genome assembly GCA_949820135.1 of Sylvilagus floridanus. Classification (NCBI taxonomy): domain Eukaryota; kingdom Metazoa; phylum Chordata; class Mammalia; order Lagomorpha; family Leporidae; genus Sylvilagus; species Sylvilagus floridanus. The sequence continues at coordinate 51,530,448 of OX463228.1, forward strand.
TAACCACAGGTAGCCAAAGTGAAGTGAGAGTAGAGTTCAAGGCAAAGTAGTTAGCCTCAGCTAGAGACTTTCAGACTGGCTTTGCTGTGGTGCCGTCCTCTGCCACCTGTGACCGGAGCCAGGTCTGCCGAGAGCACACCCCCCTGCCGTGCTGGCGACTCCGGTGATCTTGCCGGAGCTGGGTGGGAGCTGTGTGCTGGCGACTCGGTGATCTTGCCGGAGCCCGGTGGGAGCTGTGTGCTGGCGACTCCGGTGATCTTGCCGGAGCTGGGTGGGAGCTGTGTGCTGGCGACTCCGGTGATCTTGCCGGAGCTGGGTGGGAGCTGTTTATTTGCTCCCCCATCACGTTCCTTTTTGTCTGCTCTGGTCGTTTGCTGGCCGATGTCTCCCCGCTGGACCACTTGCTCCGAGACAGGGAGATCGCCCGGCACTCGGTGTGGCCCAGAGGAAGCACAGTGGCAGCTCACGGGGTCGGACCGTCGGACCAGGGGTTCGCTGGCTTGAGAGTCCGAGAGTGAGTGTGTTTGTTCCAGGTTCCAGCACCACCCTTGTGCACGCTGAAACGCGCCGGGAGAAGATCCTCAGGCCATTTCTTCCCGATCCCGGGGGTGCTGCTGAGGCTCTGGCCATCGTTGGCAGGAGTGTAATTTCTGTGTCTGTAGGATTCTTCCCAGCCAATGACACGAACGTCAGCTCGTGAGCTCCCTTGTAGGCCGTTCTCTTTTGCAATAAGGTCGAGTCCTGTGATTTTCTATGAAGTGGTGAATTTCAGAGCCACAATCCCCGGGGGATGAGCCCTGGGATGAGCAGGGCTTGGGATTCCTGGCAGCCCCCAGGATTCCTAGCTGGCCCCATGACCGAAGCAGAACTGGGCGTCTTAGAGCAGAAATGAAGCTGGAGCCAGTCAGCTGGGAGGGCGTGGGGGATGCGAGCCCACGGGGTCAGCTGGGGGGGGCGTGGGTGGCTGTGAGCCTGATGGGGGAGCTGAAACCCAGCACAGAGGACGTGAGGACGTGTTGCTTCGCCTGGTGACTGCCTGCGTCTGTGGGACGCTGGCGGACGGGATCTAACAGCGCTCCGTATCACCTACGTGTTTTGCCAGCAGCGCGAGCCAGGGAAAGCCAGCTTCCAGACGAGAGGCTTATCTGCCAGTCCTTGAGCTTTGCTGTGTGATTGGCTCCAAAATACTGAAGCCCGAGGTTCTTCTTTCTAGATAACATTTGTCTAGTAGTTGGGAAAAGGTAAAATGTTGCAAGAACTGTGTGTGTCTTAGCACTAGGCACAGAGGCCATGTGTGTGACAGCTGTCTCCGTCAGCTGGGAGGCCCAGGGCTGAGGGCTCTAAGGCGGCCAGGAGCTGTAAGTTCTCCGATGTCCCTGATGGAGGGAGGGACCCCCGGCGGGAGGGGAGGGTGTGGGATGCACGGGAGAGTGTGCACTGCAGAGGTCGCTACCCACTCTACGCTGTTTCAGCCATCAGAAAGCGAGAGCCCCTCAGGAAGAAGGGGCTGGTGCCAGGTGAGGCTTTTCAGAACCCACCCCCTCCCCCGCCCCAGGCCTCTGTTTCCAGGAGATTTGCAAATCAAGAGCCTGTGGTTATCTCTAGGTCATGAGATAATCATTTGAATGGAGAGAAAAGCACACCTCCCTCACCTTTTAAACAGAGTAAAATACACAGGTTACCTTTACGGAAACAGCAGGAATTAAACTCCACAGCCACACAGAGCTACCTGGGGGGTCTAGGTAAAGGACAGAGCACAAGGCCATCCTGCAGGGCACCTGAGTCCAGGGGTTCTGGGGGCCTTCTTAGACCCGTGGCATCACCCAGAGCTCAGCCAGATTCCAGGCCAGCTGCGTCTCAGCTCAGAGAGCAGGGAGACCTGTCCATCCATCTGCCACCTGTCCATCACATGGGGCTGAGTGGGGCTTGTGTCCTGTCAAACCAGGTTGTACCTGAAGTGGTGTCTCTGCCTGTAGCGTAGACCTCCCTCTGTGCGTCACAGGCTGCTCAGTAACTGTTGGTGATTGTTGGGGCAGGCATTAGGTGCAGAATATGGGTGCCGTGTGGGACGCCCACATGCCACATCAGAGAACCTGGTTCAAGTCCCGTTTCCTCCACTTCCAATCAGCCTCCTGCTAATGTGTCCCCAGGCAGGTGGCCGGTGATGGTTCAAGTGCTTGGGTCCCTGCCACCCATCTGGGGGACCTGGGTTGAATTCTGGGCTCTCGACTTTGGCCTACTTAAGCAGTTGGGCCATCCTCTGCTGCTTTCCCAGGTGCATTAGCAGGGAGCTGGATCAGAAGTGGAGTGGCAGGGACCTGAACCGGCGTCCCTGTGGGATGCTGGCATCACAGGCAGCGGCTTCACCCTCTGTGCCACAGCGCCGGTCCCTAAAGGCTCCACTACTGACAGCTGTAGCGACCTCCATGGTAACCTTTGGAAGAACTGGGACTAGAATGACCTCTGCATAACCACCTTGCAAAAGTCTGTGCCGCACGCCTCGTCTAATGAGGTTTTCTGACGGCAACCAGGTGCAATTTCCCAGCTTGTGCTGTGGGTCGTCTGGAATGTTCAGAGACTGGAACTGGTTTGCTTCAACCAGGCTTTGTGTTTTCCATGATGTTGATCGGGCTTTCCCCGCCGAACCCAAGTGTGGAGTGTGACGGCCTCTAGCGTCCAGCAGGTGAGGGCCTTGCAGTTGTTCCCGAGCTGCGTCGGCTGCAGAGCCCGCGCCAGAAAGTCCACTGCGGTCTAAAGCAGTGATTCGAGTTCACTTGAAAGGCACAGAACTGTGTTGTCTCAACTCTGGGGGTTTGCTTGAGCTCAGCAGGTGGTCCAGTTGTTCACCACTGAGCTGGAGGGTTTTTTTTTTTTTTTTGCGGGGGGGGGTGGAGTATAAAATATTAAAATTAGACTTTTTTCTATGCAATTAAAATAATGTGAATTTTAAAATAAAGATTTGTTTATTTATTTATTTATTTATTTGAGAGAGAGCTACAGAAAGGGAGAGATAGAGAAAAAGAGGTCTTCCATCTGCTGGTTCACTCCCCAAAAGGCCACAATGGCCGGAGCTGAGCCAATCCAAAGCCAAGAGCCATGAGCTTCCTCTGGGTCTCCCACATGGGTGCAGGGGCCCAAGCACTTGGGCCATCTTCCACTGCTTTCCCAGGTGCACCAGCAGGAGCTGGATCGGAAGTGGAGTAGCCAGGACTTGAACTGGCACCCATATGGGATGCTGGCACTGACTTAACCCACTACACCACAGCGCTGGCCCAAAAAGAAGCTGATTTATCAAGTTTAGGAAATGTGTATCTATGATGCTGTTTTACATCAGACATTTTTGGAGTGCCCGAAGCTGGCAGCCTTGTCTTCCTCCGTATGCTGTTCTACATTGATTTGAAAATGCAAAGTTGTGCTACAGGGCTCTTTCACCTTCAGTACTCGTTGGCAACCACGATAAACGTGCTCGGCGCCCACTCCCGACTGGCTGCCCGCTGCCTGCTGCTGTCTGCAGTTCTCTCACTGTTGGGTTTCACAGGACAACAAGGAGAGACAGGAAAGGACACGCCACACCCCTGTGCCCACCGGTGCTCCCCACAGACTGTACAGACCCTAGTCCAAGAGCATGGAGAATGGTGGGGGTGGCTCCAGGCCAGAGGGCCAGGAAAGGGTATTTGCAGGTTGTTCTTGCTTCGTGGTTGGATTTCTTTAAAGAGCTGTGCCTAGAACGTATTCTTAGAAAGATTACATGATGTTTCCCTTGTTGGAACTCGGTGTTTTAGATGCACACCAGGACTTAATAAGCTCTCTTGACAAACAGATACTCTCAGAAGCGACGTAGAGACGCTTGGAAAATATTTCTTTTTTTCCTTTAAAGATTTATTTATTTGTTTGAATGGCAGAGTTACAGAGAGGCAGAGAGAGAGAGAGAGAGAGAGAGAGAGAGAGAGGTCTTCCATCAGCTGGCTCACTCCCCAGATGGCTGCACCTGCTGGAACTGTGTCAATCCGAAGCCAGGAGCCAGGAGCTTCTTCCAGGTCTCCTGTGTTGGGTAGGAGCCCAGGGACTTGGGCCATCTCCTGCTTTCCCAGGCCACAGCAGAGAGCTGGATTGGAAGTGGAGTAGCCGGGACTCGAACTGGTGCCCATATGGGGTGCCAGCACTGTAGGTGGTGGTTTTACCTGCCACACCACAGCACCAGCCCCTGGAAAATATTTCTACCTGTGAAGCAATATTACTTAGACCATTGAATTTAGAGGCCAGACAGGGTCTCTCCAGGAAGCGGAAGTCTTGAGATTGCAACGTCAGAGGCCAGACTACGCTGCGACCTATCTGTGTCTTCGTATTTCATGCTTTGGTCTAAATGCTTCCTTTGCTTGGAATGCCGCTCTTGCTTTGCTGGCTGCTGAACATTTGTATCCTCAGGGTCTCTGCTTGATCCTCGTTCTCCAAATGCAATTAATATCCTTCTGTGTTCTCTGACCTCTTTGTCAAGTTGACTCAGAAACTTGCAGACATGGGCTGGCGCCGTGGCTCACTCGGTTAATCCTCCGCCTGCGGTGCCGGCATCCCATATGGACACCGGGTTCTAGTCCCAGTTGTTCCTCTTCCAGTCCAGCTCTCTGCTGTGGCCTGGGAAGGCAGTGGAGGATGGCCCAGGTATTTGGGTCCCTGCACCCCATGGGAGACCAGGAGGAAGCACCTGGCTCCTGGCTTCAGATCAGCGTAGCTCTAGCCGTAGCGGCCATTTGAGGGGTGAACCGACAGAAGGAAGACCTCTCTCTGTCTCTCTCTCACTGTCTAACACTATCTGTCAAATAAATAAATAAATAAAAGAAACTTGTAGACATGCGCTTCCCCTAGACAGAGAGCACCTTTGGGATAGCTGTGACTGAATCATTTTACATCCCTAGCAACCAGCGAGTGTGTGCTTACCCCTTTGTGTGTTAATTTACCAAATGTGCATTGAGTTCCTCCTGTGTGTTACATTCTGAGGGGCGAGCGGTGGAATGGCTGCTGCTTTACGGGGCTTGAGTGATCTTTTTCAAAAACCAGCTTTTCTCTTTTTCTAACATGGAGTTTTTTTTAAAGCTATTAATTTTCCTCAAAGTGTTTCTTTGACTGCATATCGTGCATTTTGGTGTGATAAGTTTCATTGTCATTCAATGAGAAGTATTTTTCTGATGTCTCCTGTGATGTCTTCTTTGACTTAATGATTATTTAGAAGAGTGCTGGTTAATTACCAAACATTTCTGGCTGTTCTGGTTCTTATTTTTTATTTCTACTTTAACACTGTTGTGGTCAGAGCACATACTTTTTTAATCATTAAATGTATTCATATCTGTTTTATGGCCAGAATATGCTGCATCCAAGTAAATGTACCATGTGGACTGTTCTGTAGTGTTTTTTTTTTTTTAATGCAGAACAACTAAGTCAAGGTGGTTTATTGTGTTGTGCAAATCTTCTGTGTCCATACTGATTGCTTTGAAGTATTAATTATTTATTTGAAAGTCAGAGTTACAGAGAGAGATAGAGAGAGAGAGAGGGAGAGGGAGAGGGGGAGGGAGAGGGAGAGAGAGAGAGAGAGGTCTTCCATCCACTGACTCATTCCCTGAATGACCACAACCGCCAGAGCTGGGCTGATCTGAAGCCAGAAGCCAGGAGCTTCTTCCAGGTCTCCCACGTGGCTGTAGGGGCTCAGCACTTGGGCCATCTTCTGCTGCTTTCCCAGGCAACGACAGAAAGCTGGATTAGAAGTGGAGCAGCTGGGATTTGAACCGGCGCCCATGTGGGATGCCGGCACTGCAGGCAGCGGCTTTACCTGCAGTGCCACAGTGCTGGCCCCATGCTTCATGTGTTTTGAAGCTCTAGTATTGGGTACATACATGTTTGTGATTGCCAGGTCTTCCAGATAATTTGGGTTTTTTTTATTATTAAATGGCTCCCCCCTCTGTAGTAATACATTTTATCTGACATTTATTTTTATCTGATACTAATATTGGTGCACCTGCCTCTTATGCTTACTATTTGCATGGTATATGTTTTTCCCTTCATTTACCTTCAACCTATCTATTCTTTGTATTTAAATTCTTCCTCTTGTAAATAGTGTGTAGTTAGGTCTTTTTTAAAAAAATAAATTACTGGCCGGCGCCGTGGCTCAACAGGCTAATCCTCCGCCTTGCGGCGCCGGCACACCGGGTTCTAGTCCCGGTCGGGGCGCCGGATTCTGTCCCGGTTGCCCCTCTTCCAGGCCAGCCCTCTGCTGTGGCCCGGGAGTGCAGTGGAGGATGGCCCAGGTGCTTGGGCCCTGCACCCCATGGGGAGACCAGGAAAAGCACCTGGCTCCTGGCTCCTGCCATCGGATGAGCGCGGTGCGCCGGCCACAGCGCGCCAGCTGCGGCGGCCATTGGAGGGTGAACCAACAGCAAAAAGGAAGACCTTTCTCTCTGTCTCTCTCTCTCTCACTGTCCACTCTGCCTATTAAAAAAAAAAAAATTACTTATGAGATCGGCAGAACGGCAGAGAGAGAAAGCCCTGCATCCACTGGTTCATTCCCCAGATGCTGCAACCAGGGCTGAGGCCTGAAGCCGGCAGCCGGGAGCTCCATCCAGGTCTCCCACATGGAGGGCAGGCACTCCGGTACCGGAGCCAGCACCTGCTGCTTCCCAGGCGCTTACCAGGGAGCCGGATTGGAAGCAGAGGAGCCAGGACTCCAAAATAGAATGTGGACATCCCAAATGGCAACTGAACCCCTGTGCACAACGCCCCCGTTTAATGGGTCTGTCTAAAAGCTGTTTGTTCAGGGCATTGAGGAGTAGCTGCTGCCTGTGATGCTGGCAGCCCTTATGGGCGCCAGTGTGTGTCCATCCAGCTCCCCGCGGATGCACCTGGGAAAGCAGTAGAAGATGGGCCAAGTGCTTGGGCCCCCGCACCCACGTGGGAGACGCGAAGAAGCTCCTGGCTCCTGGCCCAGCCCTGGCCATTGTGGCCATCTGGGGAGTGAACCATCGGAAGGAAGATCATTCTCTCCATCTGTCCCTCTCTCTCTGTAACTCTGCACTTCAAATAAATCAATGAATCGTCAAAAATTATTTTTATTCCACATTCTCTGCCTTCTTGTTGGTGTATTTAATGCAATTACTGCTTTAATATAACATTTAAGGTAATTATCGCTGGGCTGGGTACCATTTTATTATTATTTTCTTGTCTCCTTTTTGTATTTCAATTTCTTATTTCCTTTCTTCTTATGGGTTATTTGACTATAGGATTTCACTGTAATTTTAGCTACAGTCATTTATCAAGGATTACAATCCACGTCTGTAACTTTTTCATTTCACTACCATTAACCACTTCCAGTTAATGATAACCACTTGTAAGTCCCAGAGACGTGAACTGTCATGCCCAAAGGACACCATGTAATGCAGACAGGGTAGAACCAGCAGTCGGGTAGCTCATCTGAAGTCAAGTGTAGCAAGCTTCCAGTTTAACAGACTCCTCTCTTCTCACTGGTTCAGTATTGGGGTTGGTGGTGGATTAAAACTGTGTCTTTGCAAAAACTGGTGCAAGGAAGAGGGAGAGGGAGGGAGGGAGTTTTGGGGGGAGGGTGGGAAGGGGTAAGTGTGGTTGTCTTCTTGGAACTGCACCTGTGGAATGCATGAACTCTCTTCACTTTATATTAATAAAAAGTAAAAAAGGACAAAAATTCAAAAAAAAAAAAACACGTGCAATCTACTGGGCATGATGACTATAGTTAATAATATGTATTGTAGTCTCGAGTAGTTTTCTAAAACGATTTCTTTGAAAAGCACAGTGGCAGATGGAGAGACAGAAAGAGGGGGAGACAGAGAGGGAGAGGGAGAGGGAGAGAGGGAGAGAGGGAGAGAGGGAGAGAGGGAGAGAGGGAGAGAGAGAGAGAGAGAGAGAGAGAGAGAGAGAGAGACCTCCCACCCACTGGTTCATTCCCCACATGCCCGCAACAGCCAGGCTTGGGCCAGGAACTCCATCTGGGTCTCTCAAGCGGCAGCTTAGCCTACTGTGCCACACATCTGTGTCCTACTATGATATACCTTGGCGTGGGCTCAGCTACATTTTAATTATACATTTCTGTCACTCCAATTTGGGGTCCTTAAGCCATTAGTTTTTTATTTTTTTCTGCCCTGTTCTCTCGCTCTTTTCCTTCTTGTGTGACGGTTAACTTGTGTTGGACCGGCTGACGTCATCAGCGAGTCCCCAGCGCTCTGCTGGGTTCTAGTGAGACGTCTTCCCAGGTCCTTCAGCGTGGCTGTGTTTGATTGACAGGCCTCCAGCTGCCCCTCGTCTTCCTCTTTTGTGTCCGTTCAGCTGTGAAGCCCTTCCAGTGAGGTGTTTTTTTTTTTTTTCCAGAAGTTGTATTTTTTAGTTCCAAAATTTTCATTTGGTTTTTATTTATTTCTATCTCTGCTGAGACTTCCTGTTTTTCTCAGAAATTCTCAGTCACAGAAGACCCGTATCCTCGTGCTGTCTTAGGTTCTTTGTTGGTTCCAGTATTTTGTCCGTTCTGGAGCTGGGCTCAGTTTTTTCCCTTCCTTTTGGACTGTGTCCCGCGTCTCGTTTCTGGCACAGTGGATTCTTCCGAGCTCTGCGCGGGACCCTGGGTGCCGAGTTGCAGAGACTCCGGGGCCCTGCGTTGTCCCATGTGTGCCCTCTCCAGCTCCGCACACGGCGCCTGGCCCCAGGACAGAAGCCACGGAAAGGGAGTTCACCTGTCTGCCACCTCCAGGTGCACAGGAGTTCACAGCGCCTCCTGGTGGCTGTGCTCTGCACAACAGGCACAACTTTCTTCCCTGTGCTTTGTTGTTGCGTTTCACAGACGCTGCGTTTTGTACAAACCGCAGGTTTGTGCAGCCTTGTGTGGAGCAAGCCCTTCGGGGCCATTTTTCCAGGAGCACGTGCGAAGGCTTGGTTTTTAAATCAAAGCACATGTATTTTAGACCTAATGCAAACATAACTTTTGTACACAGTGGGAAACTTCGTTGTGTGGGTCTAGAACCACGCCCACGACGTGTATGAGGCAAGACTGCATCCTTGTCTGCTCAGGGCGGGGAGCAGCGGCGACAGTCGGGAGAGGTTGTCGGCCAGCGAGGCAATGGTGGAGAAATATGGTTGTTGGGATAGCAGGTGGTTTAGATAAAGAACTCCAGGCTGGCGCCACGGCTCACTAGGCTAATCCTCTGGCTGCAGCGCTGGCACCCCAGGTTCTAGTCCCAGTTGGGGCACCAGATTCTGTCCCGGTTGCCCCCTCTTCCAGTTTAGCTCTCCACTGTGGTCCGGGAGTGCAGTGGAGGATGGCCCAAGTGCTTGGGCCCTGCACCCCATGGGAGACCAGGAGAAGCACCTGGCTCCTGGCTTCGGATCAGTGCGGTGCACCAGCTGCAACGGCCACTGGGGGGTGAACCAATGGCAAAGGAAGACCTTTCTCTCTGTCTCTCTCTCACTGTCCACTCTGCCTGTCCAAAAAACAAACAAACAAACAAAAAAAACCTCCTGTTTGAGTTGAGACCCGAAGCAGCAGCATCTGATGCCTGCAAACACTGGCCGAGAAGCCTCCGAGGCAGAGGAGGCCGGTGGGGCTGCAGCCTGGCAGGAAGGCGGGACAGCGGGAAGTGAGGTTGGGCAGGGTAGAGAGCCAGGGAGCCTTGTGGGCTCTGATGAAGACAGGAATTAGGGTTCCACGTAGAAATGTACGACTGCCACTGCTCGACCATGCACACCGGCGCGTCCTCGGCGGCCCTAGCGTTGTGAGTCCACCCTCATTCGCAAGGTGGGGTTTCTGCACTGTAGACACGCTCTCGCGTCCCTGCTACGCGGAGGCTCTCTGCTATCATGGGAGGGAAAACAAGTTGGCTTGCATGTAGAAAGATACAGTGGCAGCCAGAGCCGCCGTTTAAAACTGAGAAGCGCAGGCGTAGCCACTGGGAAGCCCACGGAGAAGCAGAGTTCTCCCGCCTCCTGTGTGGCAGCCGCGTCCCCCCGGAGCCCCCCACCCTCACCTGAGCCTCTCCTCTGCCCTAGATGACAGCGCCTCGGCGGCCAGCAGCATGGAGGTGACCGACCGCATCGCCTCCCTGGAGCAGCGGGTCCAGATGCAGGAGGACGACATCCAGCTTCTCAAGTCGGCGCTGGCGGACGTGGTGCGGCGGCTGAATATCACCGAGGAGCAGCAGGCCGTGCTCAACCGGAAAGGACCCACCAAAGGTAGGCGGGCTGTGGGCGCGGGGACAGCCGCGGAGCTGGTCCGTGGCCGGCCACACCAGTTCTAGCAGCCCGTTGATGGAAAAACCCGAAGTTAGAATCACAAAGAGCAGTCCCGGTGCTGACAGTGTGGTGCCCCGAGTGTGACGGTGTTTGTGGTGTGATGTGAGTGTGTGTGGGTCACCCTTGGGTGAGTCGGGAATTGTGCCATGGCCCGCTGAGAACCAGCGTTCGTCAGGATTCCCTGGGGTGGCGGCAGCCGTTTGGCACAGCAGGTAAGACACCACTTAGGATGCCGGCACCCCACCTGGAAGCCCGTAGGTTCAAATCCCAGCTCTGCTGCCGCTCCCAGCTTCCTGCTAACACACCTAGGGAGGCAGCAGGTCACGGCTCAGGGAGTTGGGTCCGCGCCACCCACATGCAACACCTGGATGGAGTTCCCAGCCCCTGGCCTTGGTTTGACCCAGCTGTGGCTGTGGCAGGCATCTGGGGAGTGAGCCAGTGAGAGGATGTTTCCTCTCTCTGTCTTTGAAATAAATGTTCTTAAAAGACTCTCTGCAGGTGGAGAGAGCCCCTGTGGGGGTCTGTTCCACCTGGAAAGGTCTGTACCTCTCTCTCTGTCCTCAGCTTGTGCCGGCGTCAGGCTCGGAGCCAGGACTGGGGGTGCAGAGGGGCCCCGCTGTGAGGAGCTCAGAATCCCCGAGTTCTCCCTCACTTTTGCCACCTCCAGCTGGCCAGCGCCTCCTGGGCAACTCCCTCTGCTTTCACGAGGACACCACCCACAGGGTCTGCCCCTCGGGGTCTCTGGCAAACAGATGTCGACATTTAGTCCCCGTGGCTCCTGGGAGTGAGACGAAAGGAAGCAGCATTTGAGTTCAGTCACTTGGTAGTGACCCTGTGCTTCAGATTTGGAAATAAAACCCGTGTGAAAGTTTCTCTCCCTTGGGGCTGGCGTGGTGCAGTGGGTTAAGCTGCTGCCTGTGCCGCTTGGTATGCCATGTGAGCGCAAGTTCGAGTCCCACCTGCTCCACTTCCCACCCAGCTCGCTGCGAATGGGCCTGGGAAAGCAGCAGAAGGTGGCCAAGTCCTTGGGCTCCTGCTACCCACATGGGAGACTAGAATGGAGCTCCTGGCTCCTGGCTTCCACCTGGCCCAGCCCCAGCTGTTGTAGCCGTTTGGGGAGTGAACCGGTGGATAGGTCTCTCCTTCTCTCTCTCTTTCTCCCTCCTTCTCTGTAACTCTGCCTTTCAAGCAAATCAATCAATCTCTTTTGAAAAGTTTCTCTCCAGCTAGTTAGTCGCCGATGTCCGCATGGACCTGGTGAGCCTTCCTCATCTTCACCACTGTCCCTCTCCTCTCACCATGACGTCCCTTTGGTTGAAATGTGTTCATGTCAGTGTCCCTGTGCAGGCGCCTCCCTGATGCAGGGGATGTCCCTGATGTCCCTCGATGGAAAGCCTGCTTGCGTCCCAGCTGCACTCCTGACCCCAGCTCTCGGCTCCTGCACCTGGGAGCAGCAGGCAAGGGCTCCCCGCTGGGAGATGTGGGTGGAGTCTGCAGCTCCTGGCTTCAGGCTGGCCCAGCTCCAGCTGGTGTGGGCCTTTAGAGAGTGAACTGTGGATAGGCCATCTCTCTCTGTCTATCGGCTTCCTCTGTCTCTGCCTTTCAAATAAAATTAAAAAAAAAAAAAAAAACACCTTTTTTGTTGTTTGGATTTAAGAAATTGTCTCACAGTTAATTATTTTCCTTGGAACGGGAGACAGGGCTACTGTTGCGTCTTTTCGTTTTCTCTCTGGCTCTGGCTGCATTTTCACACATCTGTGGTCAGAAATCTGTTTCTTATGGTTATCACCAGCCCCGTGTGAGATACACACGCCAAGCTGATGTCTATATTTTGAGTAATCCCTTCAAGTAATTGTTTTTCTCCTTTTAAGTTCTAAAGTGATTAGGCTATTTAAATAGAAACCAGATTATTTTAGGTATTCTTGACCTACTCAGATTTCCAAAAATAAATCTGATGACTCCTGTACCCTAAATGGTTTATTTGAAGTAGTTGCTTTATATAAAGCCTCAGCCTTTTAAAAGTCCTATATTTTTAGACAGTGGCCGTCCCGACTCTTCTCACTGTTGAAGCTTGTCGCCCTGATATAGATCTGAAGTAGACGGGACATGTGGTATTCTCCTTCTTAAATATTAAGCGATCCCCCAACCCGTACCCCACCCCAAGGTTAGTTGTCGGAGCTCAGGGCTCAGGCTTTGGAGCTTTAGGTCACACCCCTGTGCCGTCTGCCCAGCGACAGCGATGGCTATGCCATAGACAAGCAGGCTCCCCTCACGTGCTGGATGGGGCTCACCCAGGGCTGTGCCGTTGGTGGGTGCCGTCTGGGCATGTGGCTGTCCCATGGTTACCATCAGGCCCCAGGTAGCGACCCTAACTCCTGTCCACGACAGTACTCCGCTCATTTCCAGAAAGTTCTCATGACTTCCAAGCCTTGAGTCACCTTATCAATGCTTATATGACTTAGCTAGCATAGCAATGAGAATTGTAGATTCACGGAAGTAACTCACTAGTCCCCAGCTGAAGGCTCCTGAGATGGGGATAGACTGGCCAGCCCCTTCCTTGGTCCAGCCCCTGTGGATGTGAAGAGAGGCTGTGCCTGTCCTGACTGCCGGCTCCTCTTTTTTATTTTTTAAAGATTTATTTGAAAGTTAGAGTTACACAGAGAGAGAAGGAGAGGCAGAGAGAGATGTCTTCCATCCGCTGGTTCTCTCCCCAATTGGCTGCAGCAGCTGGAACTGTGCCAATCCGAAGCCAGGAGCCAGGAGCTTCCTCCAGGTCTCCCACGTGGGTGCAGGGGCCCAAGGACTTGGACCGACTATTGCTGCTTTCCCAGGCCACAGCAGAGAGCTGGATTGGAAGTGGAGCAGCTGAGACTTCAACCAACACCCACATGGAATGCCGGCACTGTAGGTGGCGGCTTTACCTGCTACACTGCAGCTCCCCTGCCGGCTCCTCTTTACCTGGGGGCGCAGCCCTGGGCTTTGGGATTTGCTCAGGTTCCGCATAAGCTCCCCAAAGTGTGTTTTTCCTGTTCTTCTTCCTGATTTTAAAGGATTATCCCTGGTTGCCAGGCTACCCTGCCTCACTTGGAGACAGAGCCGCAGCCTGCGGTCAGCTGGTTCTGGATGGACCGGCGCTCAGGTAGAAAGATCTGGCAAGTTTCATGACCACCAAGCAGGGATTAGCACCTAGTGGAGAAGAGGGATTCACACAGTTTATGGGGGTATAATTGTAACTATTTTATTTATTTGAAAGGAAAAGAAGGAGAGGGGAAACGAAGAGAGAGAGAGAAAGCAAAAGACCCCTCTCGTCCATGCCTCATTCCCCAAATGCCCACACAGCTGGGGCTGGGAGTCAGAACTCACTGTGGGTCTCCCACGTGGGTGGCAGGGGCCTGACCACTTGAGCCATCACTGCTGCCTCCCAGGGAGCGCGTTAGCAGGAAGCTGGAATTGGGCGTGGAGCCAGGACTCAAACCCAGGCACTTTGATATGGGATGTGAGCATCTTATCATATATTCTTAGCATCCTTGTAATGTGAGGGTGTCTGTGTCAGTGCTGACGAGGGGAGAATGCCCGTGCATACCTGGGCCAGGCCGAGCATGAGCCCGCGGTTCTGCAGCACGTGTGGAGGAGGCTGAGCTATGCACACCGGCAGCAGTCAGCAGTTCTCCTTCTGAGAGTTGCGTCTCCTCCGTGCTTTCTGGTTGCTTCTGACCATTCTGTGCTGTGCATTCCTTCATACGCAGCAGACGTGAGCTTTAAAAAGCCTCCGTTTCTCACCACTGACTACGAGGGCAACAGCGGCGTTGGGGCCGGTTTGCGGGCTGCGTTCCTGCATTCGGTGTTCGGTTGCCGTCAGACCCACTGTGCACCTGCGTGGCTGATTCCCATTCCAGTGCTGGGACGTTAGTGCAGCATCAATTAAAATACTGCCCTGGTGCCCCAGATCTGGGATTATCTGTTTCCTTACCTATTAACCAGCGAGTCCTTCATAGTTCTCATTTTTAAAAAGATTTATTTATTTATTTGAAAGGCAGAGTTACAGAGAGGCAGAGAGAGAGAGAGAGAGAAGAGAGAGAGAGGTCTTCCATTCGCTGGTTCACTCCCCAGATGGCTACAACTGCCGGAGCTGGGCTGATCCGAAGCCAGGAGCTAGGAGCTTCTTCCAGGTCTCCCATGTGGCTGCAGGAGCCCAAGAACGTGGGCATCTTCCACTGCTTTCCCAGGCCATAGCAGAGAACTGGTTTAGAAGTGGAGCAGCTGGGACCTGAACCGGTGCCCATATGGGATGCCGGCACTGCAGGCGGCAGCTTTACCCACTATGCCACAGCACCGGCCCCCATATTTCTCATTTTAAATGTTGTGTGTTTCTTCAGGTTGTTAGGCATGTTGGCTTTTTAAATTGTTTAATATTCCCTTTTGCAAACTTTGAAGTCAATTATATCAACTAGTAGATCCCTTGGTTCATATGTCAAGGAGTTGTGTTAATTAATTAATAGCCTCATTCATTAATAGAGCAGATAGTTAGTCACGTATCCCAAAGCTCCTGTTGGAGAGGCAGGCAGGCGAGTCAGCCCTGCCGTGCCCAGGCCTGGGACCCTCGTCCTCGGGGTTAGCCCCTGCAGTCACTGTCAACGGCAGACCACGGGCCCCGTGTTCCACAGCAGACGGACGTTCAGAGCAGAACTTGTGGCCACCAACGAATGGCTGGTTCAGGGCTGAGCCTTGCGGTGGCTACAGTGGACGCTCACTCACGTCCCCGCTCTAGTGCCTGATTGGCAGGTGAAGAACAGCCTGCAGGAAGTGAACACAGATGGAACCTTTCTGCCCTCACCTCCTCACCACGGGCCCTGAATTAGTGTTTCAGACCAAGCCCGGCAGTCAAGAAATGGTGACTGTGTGACTTGTAGTCACCGCTGACCTGGACAGAAGAGTGAGAGATGTCTGCTGTCTGGATGAGACCTGCCCGGGTCCTCACTGTCACTGTCACTGTCACTGTCACCGTGTGTGTGTGTGTGTGTGTGTGTGTGTGAGAGAGAGAGAGAGAGAGACACCTGCCCAGGACCTCACTGTCACTGTCACTGTCCCTGTGTGTGTACAGGGTGAGACCTGCTCAGCTCTCACTGTCACTGTCCCTGTCCCTGTGTGTATGCAGAGTGAGACCTACCTGGGAGCATCTTGTGTACAGTCTGCATCCTTGCCTCACTGAGTCGGATTCTGCCTCAGAGCCTCGGCCACAACTTAAACACTGCATTTCATTCTTCTTGTGTTTGGGATTTTCGATTTTACTCTGAGGGCCAAGCGGATAGAGCGTTTCATCCTCCGGTTGTAGCTGTGGGAGGTACAGGTGCCAGGTGTTCTGCTAGGAACGTCCTCCTCCTGACCACTACTGCCAGCAGCAGCCTGCAGGTGGGCACTGGCATCCTGATGTCACCGGGAAGCCGGGCGTGGGAGGGGCGCAGCTTGGCCAGGCTTGTGAGTGAGCTGCGTGGAGACTGCACCCAGCCCCTTGAGGCTTCCGATTGCAGCCCTGCCCCTGAGCGCATCCATACCTCGGCATCTGTCCTTCTCCCTCTATCGGGGAAATTCTCCTTTTGGTACTGTACTGCTGTGTTCACCTCTAGAACAGTTAAAGTGTTGAGAAAGTAACCCCACTCGTTTATGAACCACAGGAAGGTGCCACAGCTTAGCCTCCTCTGGCAGCCAGGGGCTCATTTATCTTTGCAGGAACTCGTGTCCGCCCCAGCCCAGGGCTGCTTCTCTCCCTGCCTCCAGCCGCTGTGCGCAGTGACCGATAGCCGCTCCTGTCTCCGGCTGTCCTGCCGGCCCAGCCGTGCTCGCTCCCACTGTGGGTGCTTTGCCCACCCTGGGCCTCCTTAGGCTGCAGCTTTTCTTCCTTGCGTGGCTGATGTGTTTTTGATGGAAGAAGCCTGGTCTGAGATCATGCGCGGCTTCGGTGTTTAGTTGGGACGGCAGTGATGGTGAGAGTGCCCGGCAATTCCATTTTCCATGATCTTTTTGGAGCCCCGCGTGTGTGTTTATGCTGACGTGTGCACGATGCACATTGATAATTACAGTCTGCATGTGCAGTAAGGTAAGCGTGAGTTCACAGTGCGCCCCTTTAACCAGGGCCATGGGGCTCCCTGGTCCCACTTGCTCGGCTCCTACCCTCCGTGCCTGCGCTCGCTCGTGTCCGTTCCAGAGCCATCCCCCGTGCCTCAGGAAGGCCGCGGTCTGTGCGCTTCCTCCGTCTGTAGTTGCAGGCTCTGCTCATTTCCAGAATTGCCCGGGTCAGCGCCTCCTACCCCTCAGCCACGCCCCTCGACAAGGTCATGGCACATATCTACAGTGCAGTTAGGTTCTTCCCTCACATTCTGTCTCCCACCACGGGGCCCCCATCCCTGGCCCGGTGTCCACTTGCATTTGTTGGGGTTCACTGCTGGTGCTATGAGGGTTTGGGCCGTGCCCAGTGTTGCTCAGAGCGTCTCCACCCTCGACACTGCCTCTCCTGACCCCTGGCAACCCCTGACCCGTGTTGTCCTGGGACGTCCTGAGCCGGACGGCAGGCAGCCTTCAGACTCGCTGCTTGCGCCTGGCCGGGTGCCTCCGTGGAGCCTGCATTGGTTCTTCCCCTTCACGCCTGAGATGTGTTCATTGCCCGGGTGGATTTTGTTTGCCCATGCACCTGTGGAAGGACATCGTGGCTGCGTCCAGGCCTGGAGAGTTACGGATGAGGCTGCTGGACCAGGGCTCTGGCGTAACAGGTGAAGCTGCCACCTGCAATGCCGACATCCATTTGGGCGCCAGTTCCCGTCCCGGCTGCTCCACTTCCCATCCAGCTCGCTGCTAATGGCCTGGGAAAAGCAGCAGAGTACGGCCCAAGTGCTTGGAACCCCGCACCCACGTGGGAAACCTGGAAGAAGCTCCTGGCTCCTGGCTTCAGCCTGGCCCAGCCCCGGCCATTGAGGACATTTGGGGAGTGAACCAGCAGACGGAAGAGCTCTGTCTCCTCTGTCTCTGTAACTATGCCTTTCAAATAAATAAATAAGTTTTAAAACAAAAAACAGAAGAATGAGGCTGTTGTAATATGTGCAGGGCTGGGTAGAAGCACACGTTCGGGTCAGCTGGGCAAACACCTGGTGTCAGCACGATTCCTGGATCGCACGGGGAGACTGCGTTCAGTGGCTTGTGCGTGAGAGCCCCTGGGACTCAGATCCTGGCCAGCAGTTGGCATTTTGTCTGTTTTTTGGATTTTAGCCATTCTAAAAGCTAGCGAGAGGTGTCTAATTAATATTTTAATTTGCATTTCCCTCATGACAAGTGATTGCATCTTTTCATATGTTTATTGGCCATTTGCTTGTGGTCTTTGGTGAGGCAACTTTTCAGACCTTTTCCTCACTTGAACTATTGGGCCCTTTGCTTATTTACGATTTTACACACACACACACACACACACACACACACGTATATGTATATATATTCTAAATCCTGTGTTTATTTTCTTGCCTTTTCTATTTTTAGATTTTATGTATTTATTTGAAAGAGTTACACACAGAGAGAAGGAGATGCAGAGAGAGAGAGTCTTTCACCCACTGGTTCACTCCCCAGATGGCTGCAGCAGGACTTAGGCTATCCTCTGCTGCTTTCCCAGGCTGTAGCAGAGAGCTGGATTGGAAGTGGAACAGCCGGGACTCAAACTGGTGCACATATGGGATACCGGCCCTGCAGGCGGCAGCTTTACCTGCTATGCCACAGTGCCAGCCCTATACGATTATATTTTCTTTTAAAGATTTATTTATTTGGGGGCCGGCACTGTGGCTTACTTGGTTAATCCTCCACCTGCGGTGCCAGCATCCCATATGGGTACCGGATTCTAGTCCCGGTTGCTCCTCTTCCAGTCCAGCTCTCTGCTGTGGCCCAGGAGAGCAGTGGAGGATGGCCCAAGTGCTTGGGCCCCTGTACCGGCATGGGAGACCAGAAAGAAGCACTTGGCTCCTGGCTTCGGATCAGTGCAGCACCGGCTGTAGCAGCCATTTGGGGAGTGAACCAGCGGAAGGAAGACCTTTCTCTCTGTCTCTCTCACTTTCTTAACTCTACCTGCCAAATAAATAATAAAAAAAGATTTATTTATTTATTTGAAAGGCAGAGTTACACAGAGAGAAGCAGAGGCAGGAGAGAGAGAAAGAGAGAGGTCTTCCATCCTCTGGTTCACTCCCCAATTGGCCGCAACAGCCGGAGCTGTGCCGATCCAAAGCCAGGAGCCAGGAGCCTCCTCTGGGTCTCCTACATGGGTGCAGGGGCCCAAGGACTTGGGCCATTCTCCACTGCTTTCCTAGGCCACAGCAGAGAGCTGGATCAGAAGTGGAGCAGCCAGGTCTTGAACCGCAGCACCCGTCCCACGATTATATTTTAAGAGTTCTTTTTATAGTCTGTATACAAGTCCTACATCAGAGATGGGATTTGCAAATATTTCCTCTCCATCTATGACTTGTATTTTCATCTCCCTAAATGTCTTTCACAGATTTTTGAAAATTTTAGGGGCCAGCGCTGTGGCGCAGTGGGTTAAAGCCCTGGCCTGAAGCACCGGCATCCCATATGAGTGCCAGTTTATGTTCTGGCTGTCTCACTTCTGACCCAGCTCTCTGCTATGGCCTGGGAAAGCAATAGAAGATGGCCCAAGTCCTTGGGCCCCTGTACCCATGTGGGAGACCCAGAAGAAGCTCCTGGCTCCTGGCTTCAGATCAGCACAGTTCTGGCCATTGCAGCCATCTGGGGAGTGAACCAGCGGATGGAAGACCTCTCTCTCTGTCTCTACCTCACTCTGTCTTTCAAATAAATAAAATAAATATTTAAAAAAAGGAAAAAGAAAATTTTAATGAAGTCGAAACTGTTAACATTTTTTAAAAATTTCATTATATCTGAAAATTCATCACCAAACCCAAGGATGTTTTCTTCTGAAAGTTTTACAGTTTTGCATTTTCCCTTAGGTCTGTGATCCATTTTCAGTTAATTATTTTTTTAAAATATGGGCAATTACATGTTCAATGAGATGCAATTTTCTTTTGACAAAAATGTATTTATTTGAAAAAGAAAGAGTATGTGCGCAAGAAATATCTTACCTCTGCTGGCTCACTCCCCTAATGCCCGCCATAGGCAAGGTTGGGCCAGGCCAAATCCAGGAGCCAGGAGCATACGTGGCCTCCCACGGGGGCCGGCACCTGCTGCCTCCCAGGGTGTTCATTAGCAGCACGCTGGATCAGGACGAGGAGGCCCATCTTGGTCCCGGGCACTTCCAACATGGGATGTGGGCATGGCAAGCAGCGGCTTCCCCTGCCAAGCCGCACGGTTGGTTGAGCAGGGAACCCTCTCACCGTGAACTGCCTGTGTCCTGCGCCCATTTCAAGCTGGCGTCCGTCTCCTTCCAGACAGCGGCCATGTCAGCCTTCGCCAAGGGGAGTGTCCTGATGCTCTTTTCTGCTTGTCTTGCAGCGAGACCTCTGGCGCAGACCCTGCCTCTGAGAACCGCAGTCAACAATGGCACCGTGTTACCAAAGAAACCCAGTGGCTCTTTGCCATCCCCCTCAGGGGCCAGGAGAGAACCCGCTGTGCCAGCAACCAAAAGGTAGGCCCAGGAGAGAGCGCCCAGTGAAGTCCGCCCACGAGCCCCTTGGGATCCCTTTGTGTGTGATGCCTTGCAGCGACAGCTTGCGGAAGCCCTACGTGGGGCGTGTAGCCACACTGGAGACTATAAACTTCTGGCTCTAGGTTTAAGCCTTGTTGCCTTTGAAATCACATTGGCTCAAAGCACAGTGTGCTAGTTCATATTTTCACTTAAACTTCTCTTTTGAAAAAGCATCTGGGCGTATAACATGGGTAAAAATGAATTTTCCTTTCTCACATACCAGAAGTCAGATTGTCACAGTGACCTTAAATTTTTACCTGTGACACCTGATTAAGCTTCTACTTTTTAAAAATTTATCTTAAGTTTTATTTTCTTTGTTTGAAAGGCACAGTGATAGAGAGAGGGAGAAAAAGATCTTCCATCCAATGATTCATTCCTCAAGTGGCTGCAATGGCTGGGGCGGGGCCAAGCCGAAAGCAGGAGCCAGGAATTCCGGCGGGTGTCCCACGCGGGTGGGAGAAGCCCAGGGACTGTCCTCCCCTGGCTTCCCAGGCACAGGAGAGGAAGCTGGATCAGAAGTAGAACAGCCAGGACTCAAGCCAGTGCTAGATGAGATGCTGGCGTGGCAAGGGACAGTTTCGCTCACTGTGCCACAGTGCTGGCCCCCACGCATTCAGACTCAAAGGAGTCTGTGGCCTCTTTTAGAAATGTTGAGTGTTCATTCACAGGCCTGCCCCCCAGCAGATTTCCGCTGTGTGTGTCATCGGGTAAGAGTTTTGTGCATTTATGGTTCATGACCTTTTAGAGCTTTTTGTTTTTGCACTGCTTTTTAGAACGTCGAGATGCAGTCCTTGGCTTCATTTCCTGCCTGTTTGGTCCTTGTTAGATTATTTGTGTTTATAATCACACGAAATGGCCTCGGGGGCCCTGCCGGCGCGGTAGCTGGGACTTGCCTTCATCCGGGCATCGTGAGGTTGACAAGGTGGAACTTTATGAGCTTCAGGTTTCCGTCTGTTCCGACTTCCCGTTCAGGTTTTGAGTTGCCTCTCTCGTGATCGACGCTGGCCTCTTGCGTGCACATGCTGGCCGTGTGTGTGAATTCTTTGGAGAGACGTCCATTCCAGACCCGGCCCGTTCTCCAGTGGAGTGGTTTTGTTGTTGGGTTGGAGCTGCCTCGTGTGCAGTGCACCGCCGTCCGTGAGACAGGTGTCTGCAGAGTTTCCTCTCGTCCTCCGGGCTGCAGGTTCTCCTTGACATGCAGGAGCTTTTAAACTTGGTGTTGTCCCCTTCGTTTAGTTTTACGTTCATTCCCAGTGCTCTCAGTGTCGTATCCATGAAGTCATGGCCAAATCCAGTGTCCTGGGGGCATTTTCCTTCTATTTTCTTCAAACAGCTTTATAGTTTCAGGTGTTGCTTTTAGGTCTTCGATATACTCCGAGTTAACCTCTGTGAATTCTGTACGGCAAGGGCCCAGCTTCGTTCCCGTGTCTGTGGATCCAGTTTCCCTGACCCGTTTGTGGAAGAGACGCTCCTTTTCCATTGCAGTCTCGAAGTCTCTTGAAGATCAGCCACCGTAGATGCGATGGTTCATTTCTGGGCCCGTGCATTGGTCTGTACATCTTCCTTCATTTCCTGTAGTACCACAGTCCCTTGATTACTGTTGCTATGTAGTGTGTGTGTGTTTTTTTTTTTTTTAAGATTTATTTATTTACTTGCAGAGAGAGAGAGAGAGAGAGAGAGAGAGAGAGAGAGAGAGAGAGAGAGGAGTCTTCCATTCACTGATTCACTTCCCAAATACCTGCGATGGGAAGAGCTTGGCCGATTGAAAGCAATGAACCAGGAGCTTCTTCCCATGTGGGTGCAGGGGCCTGAGCACTTGGGCCATCTGCTCCTGCTTTCCCAGGCACGTTAGCAGGGAGCTAGATTGGAAGTGGAGCAGCTGGGACTCAAATTGGTGCCCATATGAGATGCCAGTATTGCAGGAGGGGGCCTTATCCACTATGCCACAGCACCAGCCCTTATGTAGTGTGGGTTGTTGTTGTTGTTGTTGTTTTTTGACAGGCAGAGTTACACAGTGAGAGAGAGAGACAGAGAGAAAGGTCTTCCTTTTCTGTTGGTTCACCCCCATCGTGCTTCGCTGATCCGAAGGCAGGAGCCAGGTGCTTCTCCTGGTCTCCCATGTGGGTGCAGGGCCCAAGCACCTGGGCCATCCTTCACTGCCTTCCCAGGTCACAGCAGAGAGCTGGCCTGGAAGAGGGGCAACCGGGACAGACTCTGGCGCCCCAACCAGAACTAGAACCCGGGGTGCCGGCGCTGCAGGTAGAGGATTAGCCTAGTGAGCCATGGCACTGGCTGTTTTAGTTTTTTTAAAGATTTATTAATTTATTTGGAAGTTAGAGTTACACAGAGAGAGGAGGAGAGGCAAAGAGGCAGAGAGAGAGAGAGAGAGAGAGAGAGAGAAAGAGAGAGAGAGAGAGGTCTTCCATCCACTGGTTCACTGGCCACAACAGCTCCTGGCTTTGCCTTTCAAATAAATACATCTTAAAAAAAAAAAAAAAAAAAGCAAACCAGGACTGTGACACCTGCCATTTAATTCTTCTTTTCCAAGACTGCATTGACTGTATAGTCCCTGGAGATTCCATATGAATGTTAGGATTTCTTTTTCTATTAAAAAAAAAAGCCATTAGGATTTTGATAGGAGTTGCACTGAATCTATAGATTGCTTTGGGTAGCGTGGACTTTTTAACAATATTAAGTGTTCCAATCTGCGTGTGTGAGATGTCTTCAATTTGTTTGTGTCATCTGTGGTTTCTTTTAGGGAGGTTTTGTGGTTCTCAGTGTGCTCGTCTTTTACCTCTTTAGTTAAGATTATTTCTAAATATTTTATCCTTTTTGATGCAATAAGAAATAGTATTCTTGGGGCCGGCACTGTGGTACAGCAGGTTAACGCCCTGGCCTGCAGTGCCAGCATCCCATATGGGCGCCGGTTGGAGTCCTGGCTGCTCTACTACCAGTCCAGCTCTCTGCTGTGACCTGGGAAAGCAGTAGAAGATGGTCTAAGTCCTTGGGCCCCTGCACCCGTGTGGGAGACCCGGAAGAAGCTCCTGGCTCCTGGCTTCAGGTCGGCACAGCTCCAGCTGTCGCGGCCAATTGGGGAGTGAACCAGCAAATGGAAGACCTCTCTCTCTCTCTCTCTCTCTCTCTCTCTGCCTCTCCTCTCTCTGTGTAACTCTGACTTTCAAATAAATAAATAAATCTTTTTTTTTAAAAAAAGAAATAGTATTCTTTGCTTTTCTTTTTAAACCTTACTTATTTTGTTTAATTAATTAATTCATTAATTTATCTATTTACTTGAAAAGCTGAGTGACAGAGACAGAGAGATCTTCCACCCATTTCCATCTGATCACTCCCCAAATTGCCTGCAACAGCTGGGGATAAGCCAAACCAAAGTCAGGAGCCAGGGACTCCCTCTGGGCCCCCATGAGAATGGCAGACCCAAGAGTCGTCCTCTGCCCCCCAAGGGGCATCAGCAGACACCGGACCATGAGTGGTGGAGCGAGACTTGAGCCAGTGCTCAGAGACGACAGGCGGGCATCCTGAGAGGCGGCTTAATCCGTGTGCCACAACCCCCGCCCCAGGAGTGCTTTCCTAATGTCCTTTTCAGATTGGTCATTGTTATTGAATAGAAATACACCTGATTTTTGTGTCTTGATTTTATATCCTGCAACTTTGTTGTGACCATTTGTGAGTTTTATCAGGGTTTTGTCTTACACCTGTTAGATCCTGTCATCTGCAAACAGTTGTACTGCTTCCTTTCCAATTTGTTTCTTCTCATCCCGTTGCCCTGGGTGGTTCTTCGGGACTACATTGAATAACAGTGGCCAGGGTGGGCACCTTTGCCTTGTTTTTGATTTGGGAGGAAAATCTTTTAGTCTCTCACCGTTGAGTGCGCTGTGGACTCTTTGTATATTGATTTTATCATGTTGAGGTAGTTCCTTCTGTTCTTCATCTATTGAGTGCTGTTATCCTGAAAGGCTACCAGATTCTGTCAAGTGTTTCTTTCTGCATCTTTGGGTTTGGCCTGCGTTGTTACTGTGGTGTGTTTCCCTGAGTTTGTGTTGAGCCATCCTTGCTTTCCAGGAATAAGCCTGCATTGAACTCACAGCATAAATCATTAACACACTGTGCAACTCAGTTTGCTAGTAGTTTGCTGAGGATTTTTTCATCAATATTCATCAGAGATTCTGGACTGTAAGCTTCTTTTTGTGTCTTGTTTGGTTTTGGTATCAGAACAATGCTGACTGCATAGAACTAATTTGGAAATATTTCCTCCTCTTCAATTCTTTGGAAGAGTTTAGGAAGGATCTTAAATGTTAGGTATAACTCTTCTGTGAAATCACCTTTCTCTATATTTTTTCTTGGAGGGGAGTTTTTAAATTATTATGGCTTATGGCTGCCTCTGTGGCGCAGTGGGTTAACGCCCTGGCATCTCATATGGGCGCCGGTTCTAGTCCTGGCTGCTCCACTTCTAATCCAGCTCTCTGCTATGGCCTGGGAAAGCAGTGGAAGATGGCCCAAGTCCTTGGGCCCCTGCACCCACGCAGGAGACCCGGAGGAAGCCCCTGGCTCCTGGCTTCGGCTCGGCACAGCTCTGGCTGTTGTGGCCATTTGGGGAGTGAACCAGTGGATGGAAGACCTCTTTCCCTGTCTCTCTCTCTCTCTCTCTCTCTGCCTTTCCTCTCTCTTTGTAACTCTGACTTGCAAATAAATAATCTTTTAAAAAACTTATTATGGCTTTAATATCCTTACTTGCTATAGATCTATGCATATTATTTTTTGTTTCTTTATGACTCAGTCTTAGTAGGTTATATATTTCCAGAAGTTTATCCATTTCCACCAGGTTGTCCAACTTGCTGTGTAGTTGTTCATAGTGGTCTCCTGTAACCTTTGTATTTTTGACACAGCAATTGTAATGATGTTCCTTGTGTTTCTTTTCTTTTTAGAATTTATTTGAAAGGCAGAGAGAGAGAGAGAGAGAGAGAGAGAGGTCTTCCACCTATTGGCTCACTCTAAATGCCTGCAACAGCTGGGGCTTGGCCAGGCGGAAGCCCAGAGCCTGGAGCTCCACGGGTCCCCCACACGGGTGGCAGGGACCCAAGTACTTGGGCTGTCATCTGCTGCCTCCCAGGACGTGTTAGCAGGAGCTGGATAGGAAGAAACGAAGGCAAAACTCGACCCCAGGCGTCCTGATAGGGGACGTGTGTCCCAAGTGATGCTCAAACTGCTGCACCACGGCACCTGCTCCTCATTTCTGTTTAAATCTTTTCACCCTTTTTCTTTGCTAATTTAGCTAAGAGTTTTCCAATTTTATTGATCTTAAAAAAAAAAAAAAAGCCCAACGTCTGGTTTTGTTTTTCTGTTCTGTTTCACTTTCCTCTGCTCCAGTCTTGTCATTGCCTTCCTTCTGAAAACTTCCAGTTGGTTTGTTGTGCTGAGGTTGGGTGGTGGACTTGGGGCCGCTCTCTGCTTATGCAAGCTCTCACCGCTGCCGACCTCCCAGTGGTGCAGTAGCACCGTGTCCTGTCAGGGCAGCTGGGTTCTGTTTCATTCTCATTTGCTTTTTTTTTTTAACTGTAAATCTTTTTTTTCAAAGATTTATTTATCTATTTGAAAGGCAGAGTTAGAGAGGCAGAGGCAGAAAGAGAAAGAGAGAGAGAGAGAGAGAGAGAGAGGGGTCTTCCATCCACTTGTTCACTCCCCAATGGCTGCCATGGCCGGAGCTGCGCCAGTCCAAAGCCAGGAACTTCTTCCAGGTCTCCCACATGGTTGCAGAGGCCCAAGGACTTGGGCCACCTTCTACTGCTTTCCCAGGCCACAGCAGAGAGCTGGATCAGAAGTAGATCAGCTGGGACACAAACTGGCGCCCATATGGGATGCCGGCACTGCAGGCAGCGGCTTTACTCACTGGTGGGAGGGACTTCTCTCAATCTGTGTCTTTCAAATACATCACAAATGTCAAATGTCTTTTTTTTTTTTTCTTTAATTTAACTGAAAGAGTTTCAGACAGGCAGAGACAGAAAGGTCTTCCATCCGCTGGTTCACTCCCCAAATGGCCACGACTGGAGTCAGGCTGATCTGAAGCCAGGAGCCAGGAGCTTCTTCCAGGTCTCCCACATGGGTGCAGAGGCCCAAGCACTTGGGCCATCTTCCACTGCTTTCCCAGGCCACAGCAGGGAGCTGGATCAGAAGTAGAGCAGATGGGACTTGCACCTGCGCGCATGTGGGACGCCGGTGTTGTAGATGGCGGCTTTACTCGCTATGCCACGGCACTGGCCACTCATTTCTTCACGTGAGCATCTCTCTCTCTTTTTTTTTTTTTTAATTTTTTTGACAGGCAGAGTGGACAGTGAGAGAGAGAGACAGAGAGAAAGGTCTTCCTTTTACCGCTGGTTCACCCTCCAATGGCCGCTTCGGCTGGTGCACAGTGCTGATCTGAAGCCAGGAGCCAGGTGCTTCTCCTGGTCTCCCACGGGGTACAGGGCCCAAGCACTTGGGCCATCCTCCACTGCACTCCTGGGCCACAGGAGAGAGCTGGACTGGAAGAGGAGCAACTGGGACAGAATCCGGTGCCCCGACCGGGACTAGAACCCAGTGTGCCGGCGCCACAGGTAGAGGATTAGCCTAGTGAGCCTCGGCGCTGGCCGTGAGCATCAATTCTTTGATCCCATGGGAGTTTCCCTGCCTGGTACAGGGAAACTCTGCCATGCATATGCAGCCACGCCCCATGTTAACAGACTGGCAGAAGTTTTGTTAGACCTCATGGAGGCAGCAGGCTGTTTTTTGAGTTCTGACGTTGGCTGGGGAGTGAGGGCCGTGGACAGAGGCTGGCGCTTTTGCAGCAGGACCAAGGAGACCTGGCTGGGTCCTGCCCCTCCCGTCAGAGTCAGTGCTGATGATGACGAAGCTCTCCTAGTGCCACCATTTATCCCGAATCCTCCAACCAGCTTGCAAGGCGGGTGTTATCTCTGTTTTCCTTTGCTAGAGCGTGGGGAACAGAAGCCCGCAGGCCTTCTGCACTGCCAGGCTGCTTCACACAGCATCGCCCGGCCCAGCCCAACGTCTGCTCTGCTCGGGAGAATGCTTGCTGCAGCCGCCCAGTGGGAAGCACTCCGCTCTCCTGCTGTGCCATGCCGTGCCGTACGGCGCAGCCCGGGCGGCAGTGAGGGCTGGGCGCGCTCACAGCAGAAGCTGCCGGCAGGTTGCAAGACACAGCTGCCCGGGAATAAGGGCCGCGGGGGCCGGACTCTTGTGCTATGGTCAGGGGCCTGCGTCTTTTACCCTGCACCTTCCATGGGGAAAGGCTCCTGCATCCTGGTTACGCTCAGCTGCTCTGTCTCAGGAGGAAGCAAAGGGGAAAAGGGGAGAGGGGGGGTTATGGTCAGAAGGCATCACATCTGTGAGAGAGAGCATTTAAACAGTAACTTTGTGGGGGGGGAGGGGGGCAGCGCTGTGGCACAGCAGGTAAGCCCACCACCTGCAGTGCCAGCATCCCATAAGGGCGCCAGTTCCAGTCCTGGCTGCTCCACTCCCGATCCAGCTCTCTGCTATGGCCTGGGAAAGCAGTAGAAGATGGCCCAAGTCCTTAGTGCCCTGCACCCGCACGGAAGACCCAGGAAAATCTCCTGGCTCCTGGCTTTGGATTGGTGCAGCTCTGGTCGTTGCTGTCATCTGGGGAGTGAACCAGAGGATGGAAGACTTCATTGACTCTTTGCCTCTGCCTCTTTGTAACTCTGCCTTTCAAGTAAATAAATAATGAATCTTTTCAAAAATAAACAGTAACTCTCCTTCCAGAAGCATCCTACAGCCTCTGTAGACTTTTCCTTTTGATTTACAAAGCACTCCATGGCTAAGCTATCGTCAGCTTGTCTCTACCACTAGAAACACTTGGTCTTCTAGCCTGAGTGCTGTGACTCCAGGCTTTGCAGGTGCCATGTGGCCGGTCGCCTTACTTTGTTTTCTCTGGTTTCGTGGTCCTCCAGGGCTGTGCATTGGAACTACGCACAGTCACCTCCAACTGTGGCTCTGCAGACCTCTTATTAGGAGAGAGTTGAAAACAGAGAGAAGCAGGCTGGGCACTCTGAATATTAGGAATAAAACAACTTGCAAGTCACTTCAAATATGTTTGCAATCACGTAGGAATGTTCCTGTAATCAGAGTCCAGCAGCTGTGGTGCCCGATGGGAGTCGGTTTCCTTTCTCTGGGGTCTTTCAGCCTGGTGCTTAGGAACAAAACCCCCTCTGGAAATGGTCCTGTGCTCCTCCCTTGTGCTTTGTTTTGCCAATTAAGACTTTGTTTGGGGTTGGGGGCTTGATGCGGATTCCTTGGGAAAAGCTTTGTTTCTGCCAGTGGAAGGAAAGGGCAGAAGACACTGGGGCAGCGTTGTAGGTGGTACCTTGCTCAGCGGGGTGCTGCCTCGGACAATTGAAGCAAAAGACAATGGCTCATTCTCTCAGCTCCCAGGAGGAGCAGTACAATGCAAGACCCGACATCAAAAGAACAAACTGGTGCAGAGCTCCTGGTTTTAAAGGGGCTTGTTGCCGGTGAGAGAGCCTCAAACAGCAGGCGACGGTCCTCCGGACAAATAGTTCCCTTGTCCAAGTGCAGCATCGGTTGTGGTACTGAGGCCAGTGCCCAGCACCCGCTTGATTTAAAGAACAGAGAAACAGAATCTGACTTGAGTTGATCCATGTGATATCAGAATCTGACCCCTTAACATTACATCAAAGTGTGGCCCCTTAAAGTTCCCCAGAGGTCGAGTCTGGGGTGCCATACAATATCACCATACACTTATTAATAAATCCCCAATATTAATAAGCCCAAGCAGGTTCTTGCCTAATATTTAGAGAAATGTTCTAAAAACTGGCATAAATAAACAAGGCAGCATGGTACGTTTTAAGTTTTTATTTAGTGCGAAAGATGCATAGGAGAGTGAGAGCTTTATCTAAGAGAGAGAGAGAGGTGAATCTGGGTTCATACCGAGCACCAGGAACCAGCCACGTGGAGGAGCATCTAGGCCAGGAAGCCTAGGGTGGGTGGCCTGAAGGCCACGCGCCCTGGAGGTGCTGGGCTACAGCAAGCCCCACCCAAGAAGGAAGAAAAAAGGAAAATGGCTGGATGCACCTTGTTCCGGGCTTTTAATCCACTCTCAAAGGGGAGTGGTTAATTAACCTGTTGGCTGGTGGGCACTCCGGTGTGGCCAGGTAGGGGCATGAGGTCACACAGGGGCGTGGCGAAGGCGTGGTCTTCCAGCTCACACACCTGATCATTTTAACCTGTGTGCCTGCCTACTTGACCTGAGATGGATGCTGGTGGGAAACAGGCTCCCTGGTTTGAGTGCCTATCAGCACATAGAGATGGAGTGCTGCACTTACCCAGTTATCATTGGTGACACGGCCCCGGGCCAAGTCGCTGGCTTCAACCAGAAATCACCAAGAGTCTCCCAGGCCAGCGGCCTTCTGGGAAGTGACTTGGATCTCCCACAAAGATGGGCTTCTAGACAGCGAGAGTGAGCACATTTCTTAATTGTCGGTGCATGTTATGTCCTTCATTGGGATTACGCGTCTCATAATTTGCAGGACAAAAACCAGGTGGGTCCTGAGCCCCTGTGGACTCCCAGAGCTCATCGCGGCACATAGTGTGTGGGTGGTGTCTAATCAGTATTTGCTGGGTGGATGATTGACCTAATCTCATGTCCCTCACCCTGGCTGTCAGGACAAATGAAATCTCTGATTATGCATAAGAGCTCCCAGTCAGACAGAAACTGGGGGTCTTTTTGCACAATTTTGGAAAGCCCACGCAGAGCCAGCAGACTGACCGGAGCCCACTTTGCCTACATCAGAATCCCCTAAGGAACAGGATGTCGTTGACCAAGCAAAGGAGGACCGTGAGCACTGCAGAGCGACCAGGGACCTGGACACAGGCTGAGCACGCACCCCTGAGGCCAGCTTCACCCCTGACCTTGGGAGCCTGGGAATTAGGGACCACCGTCAGCTCCTGCTGCACCCTGGGCAATGAACCCTTCCTGTCTCCCGGCAGAGATTGGCTTGCTGCACGTCGGGTGAGCACACCCAGTTTGGGGGGTTCTGTAGCAACCCCTCCGGCCAGTCTGGGGGAGTTCTGTCGTAAGACCACCTGGTGAAAGAAGGCATGAGCATCGTTTCTGACGATCAGAGTCGTTCTCTAACTGTGAGAAGGAACATTGTGACTCTTCTTGGTCACCAGACTCCCCTGTGGGAACTTCATTATGCCTAGAATTTAAATTGCGGAAGAAAATGCAAAGAACCGTTTTATTTTCAGAACTTTGAAGGCTTGGGGTGGGGGCAGAGAACAGAAGGGGAAAGAACGTGTCTGTGCGTTTCCGCACCAAAAACACCACGCGCGCCGCAGCCCTGAAACGCCGGCTGCACGGCTGGGCAGCCCTCACCCGCCCCCACCGCCGTGATTCCTGCTTGTGGCCCGAGGAGCCCAGCCTGAGTCCACAGCTCTGCCCTCTAGCTGTCCTGGTCGCCGGGGGTGTCTTGTCTTCAAGCTTCATTTTCCACTCTTGCCTTTGAGTCCCAGCAAATCCTCTTTGATTCACAAGGACTCTTGGGCTCTCAAAGGAAGACACTGCTGATTTTTTCAATGTACAGAGACAATAGTCAGATTTTTTTTACATTTAACATTTTTATGCAAATGTGGGAATGACAAACGCCTCGAGAAAGAGGCAAGGACAGACTGTCCCAAAGTCTGCAGACGCAAACCAAAGAGCCTTCCGTTTTGATGTGTGGGAGCGGATGGGTGCATTTTCATTCTGTGCCCACTTTGTTTCTGTGCCTCCTGCGCGTGGGTGGAGCAGGTGTGGGCGTCTTCTCAGTGCTCCCAAACCGAGCGCAGCAGCTCCAAGGTGGAGGAGCTTACATTTGGAACCCTGGCTGCTCCTCCAGCAGTTTTACTGCCCTTTTTTTAAAAAAAACGTTATTTATTTATTTGAAAGACAGAGAAAGACCCAGAGCTCATATATGCTGGTTCCCTCCCCAGATGCCCACAATGGCCAGGGCTGGGCCAGGTGGAAGCCAGAAGCAAAGAACGCAACCCAGGTCTTTGTGAGTGACAGGGATCCAATTACGTGAGCCATCACCTGTTGCCTCCCCAGGTGTGCAGTGGCAGGAAGTGGATCCAGGATTGGAACGCAGGTGTCCTACGTGGGATGCGGGTCTCCCAGCTGGGATGCCTACTTCTCACCTTCCTTTTAACACAGCTTCAAAGTGCCATCCAGTGCCTGCCTTTGATCAAATCCTAACTCATGGAATTGTTGACATTTATTGATAATAATACACTCAACAGGTTCCCCAAAGCTCGTGTTTTGGGTAGTGCGTTAACTGCTGGTCATCTTGATTAATTAGGTAGCTCGGTGCGGAGAGCAAGGGGTGAAGTCCCCAGCCCAGCGCCTTGCTGTGACCTCAGATGAGCTGCTTCCTGTCCTTGAGTTTGCTGCTTTACCTGGGAAATGAAGACAGTGATGTTTTCTGGGAGCGTTTGTCAGGCCCAAGTGAAATCCTGTGCATAAAATGCAAAGCGCTGGCTGTCCTAGGTCGGTCAGCTCTGGGAGGGTGTTCTATGCAAATTGCCCTGACCTCCCCCAAGGGCATGTGGCTGGCCAGCACAGTGCACTCGCAGGTGCCAGGAGCTGGATCCCCACCCAGGGAGAGCCGTCCTGGTTAAATGAGCCCAGGTGTGTTTTTCATCACTGGGAGATATAAGACCTCAAACACCAAGATTTCCACCGGTTTTAGACTTCATCCCCAAATTGCAGGAATGCAATGCTGTTCCACGCTCTGTCATCCTCATCCTCAGATTGGGCGTTCTGAAAACACCTGTCGGCCCGGAGGCGCCCGTGCCGCTCCCTGGTGGAAGATGCTAGGGCGTCCTCAGTTGCCACATGTGCTCGGAGACGGACGGGGTTTTGCAAAAACATGCTCCCCACGGTCATTAGTGGACCCGTTGGAAGTTAAGAAGGAAACAGGACCGAAGGCTGGGCTGAGGCAGGAGCAGAATAAGGAGAAAGAGAGAAGGGGTTAAGGAGGCAGAGGCAGGCAGGAGCCGCTGGGGCAGGGGCTCGTGTCTGGTTCTGGACAATGAGGCTGGAGGCCGCGGTCTCGCATCTCGATGCACTGCCTGTGTAGACTTGTTTCCTGTCCCCACCGTGGTGCTGTGCTCATTGCTCTCCTTGCTCCTGCCGCCCCAGCCCTGTGCAAGCCCCCGGGCCTCTGCCCACTGCTCTCTCGCTCGCTCTCCTGGGCCTCTCCCACCCTATACCCCCATGGCCGCTTCTCAACCCGTGTCTTAAAAACCAAAATCACTGTTTTCCCTTCTGAACCTCAATGGGTGGGCTTTCCTCATCTGTGGCACAGAGGCCCCCTTCAGTGGCCACCAGTGGACAGATCCTCCCTGGAGCCATCTTGCAAGTTGCAGGCATGTATCTGCAGCCATGTGTGTCCGGTGCAGCCAGCCCTCCCCGCCACAGCCCCAGACGACTCCACTGCCCCTCCCTACCCTCTTCCTCACAGCTGTTCCCGCGATGGGGCCAAAGTGTCAGGCTTCTTACTGAGGCTTGCAAAGATATGAACTAAGATCTCCAGAAATGTGTGGCCCGTTGACGGTGATGACAACGATGCAAGCGTTTGCAGGCACCGAGTTACCGAGCAGCTTGTAGTCCTGAGGGTGGACAGCCAAGGCCAGGGTGCCAGCAGCGTCCGTTCCGGTGAGGGCCCGTCCCCCAGGTACCCAGGTACAGACTGTGGGCTTCTAGCCATTTCCTCACGTGCCAGAGCAGGGGTGAGGGTGCTGCCTGGGGTGCCTTGTGGGGGGCACTGTTTGCGTTAGTGGGGGCTCCATCCTCCTGACCCAGGCACCTCCCAAAGGGGCAGCTCCCACACCAGCACCTTGGGGCCCAGGACCTCCCTTTGTGCGGTTTGGGAGACAGTCCCCACCCTGTCAGCCCAGCCCCGGCTTTCACTCGTGCCCGTGACTCGGGCGTCCCGGGAGCAGGCCCCTCTGTCTGTGAACCAACTCACCCAGGCTCCTCCTGGATCTTCCGGAGCCTTCTCCATGCCTCCCTTGGCTCCAGCCCCTCTGGTCACGCCCAGTGAAGCTGAGCGCTCCGCTGAGTGACGCCACCCCTAACAGGGACATTCGCCTACTCTGGGACGTTGCTGCCGTCGCCTGTGTGTGTCCCGGCTGAGCCTTTAGGCCAGAGGTTGCCAGTGGCGGCCCCGCTGACACTTTGTGCTGAGTCGTCTGCTGGGGGTGGCTGTGCTGAGCGTGTTGTAGGGGGTCCAGCAGCATCCTGGCCTCTTCCTGTTAGGGGCAGGCTACCGGCCCTCCCCTGGGCTGTGACTGCTGGGCGTCTCCTGGCAGCACGTCACCCTGACAGCACCACGGGGCCACCCTGCAGCCTGCGCAGGGGCAGGAGCGGGCCCTGTGCCCAGGAGAGAGCAGAGGCACGGATTCCAACTGAGACTCCGGGAAGCTTGCTGGTCGCCATAGTTAGGGTTTTCTTTTCTTTCTTAAAATGAGGGTTTTTTTTAATTAACTAATTTTTATTCTATTTGAAAGTCAGAGAGGCAGACGGAAATCTTCCACCTGCTGGTTCACTCCCTAACTGCCTGCAGCACCCAGGGCTGGCTCAGGCTGAAGCCAACAGAACACAGTCCAGTCTCCCATGTGGGTGGCAGGCAACTGAGCTGTCACCTGCTGCCTCCCAGGGTGTGCATTAGCAGGAAGCTGGATTAGAAGTGGAGTAGGCCCGCATTGCATTGTGGCGTAGGGGGTAAAGCCGCCGCTTGTAGTGCCGGCGTCCCATAGAGGCGCCAGTTCAAGTCCCAGCTGCTCCACTTCCGATCCAGCTCTCTGATATGGCCTGGGAAAGCAGTAGAAGATGGCCCAAGTCCTTGGGTCCCTGCACCCCCGTGGGAGACCTGGAAGAAGCTCCTGGCCCCTGGCTTCAGATCGGCCCAGTTCCAGCCATTGTGGCTTACTGGGGAGTGAACCAGCAGATGGAAGACCTCTCTCTCTCTCTCTGCCTGTACCTCTCTATAACTCTGCCTTTCAAATAAATAAACAAATCTAAAAAAGAAGAAGAAGTGGAGTAGCCGGGACTCAGCCAGGCGGGCACTCTGATAGAGGACCCAGGGTTCCCGAGCGGTGACTTAACCGCCGTGCACCGATGCCTGCCTGGCAGTTAGGATTTTGGAACCCACCTATGTTTTAGATGAAGTATGGTGTTCTGTGCATAAACGTCCACACTTAGCCTCAGGACAGAATTGTAATTTAAGGATTCCGTTGTCATTTGCCTCCCACTGTCAGCGTCAAGAGGACCAGCTCTTCTGAGCGAGTGTCTCCTGGGGGCCGGCGGGAGAGCTACGGGGATTCCAGAGGGAACCGGAACCGCACGGGTTCCACCAGCAGCTCCTCCAGTGGGAAGAAGAACAGCGAGAGGTAAGGGCGTCTCGACCCCCGCTCTCTGCCTTTCGGTGCCTCCGCCTCCACGGTGGAGCCGAAGGTGCCTCCTGCGGACCGGCCAGCAGCTGCTCCTGGCGCCAGGGCTCCCCCTGCAAAGACTAGGGGAGCTGATCCACGGCCGGCCGGCTGGGGGTGGCTGGGGGCGACGCAGAGCACACGGAAGCCTGGCACGTACAGAGACTGCAGCCTGGACTCCCTGCCCTCACATAGGCGGAAGCTCCCTAGAGCCTGCACGGTGTCCAGCACCGGGAAGCAGAGGCTCCTCTGAGTCCACGGGCACCTTGTGTCGCTGGTACTTGCTGTTGTCATGTTAACGTGGATCTTAATGGGCTGTTTTCAGTTTGTCAGCCGCAGTTTCTCAGAGTGGGTACAAACTCGCAATTTTGTGATTTGTCAGAGACTATTTTTAATACTGAGCTAACCTCAGCAGTGTGAACCGTTTTTCTCTCTGGTTCCGTGAAGTCCTCTTCCTCCTCATTTTGAATTTTCCTATGGGGTTAGTTTTTCATGGATCGTGATAAATACCTGTGACGCTGATGTTAGCAGTGGTGGGTGGAGTAGGTTCTTGTTTCGCACGAGGAAGAACGCAGAGCTGGTGAGCAAGGTAGCAAGGCTTAATGGGGTGGGGCATCTGTCAGAACGGATGGGCACCTCAGACTGGGGAAAGCCAGGTGGCATGGTTTAAAGGAGAGATACCCCCGAGGGGCCAGGCGGGCGGCTCAGGAGAGCGTACAGTCTGTATTCAGACTGTGTCTGGACAAAGGGTTTGCTGGGTGTGGGCTGGGTGACATGCCTCCCGAGGTTTTACTGCCCAGTGTTACAGGCTGGGGAGCTCACTTGGACCAGGCAGAGAGGACTTGGGGGACAGGCTGGGTCACCTGTAAAGTTACCAGGGTGTGGGCTGGACCTAGAAGTGCCTCCAGGGCGCCAAGGTGCGCCCCCGAGGCCGCCAGAGACAGCTGCGCTGCTTCCCTTCGGCAGGTGCTTGGCTCTCACAAGGGCTGATCTCTGACTTCCTACCCGGCACTAAGAGTCAGGTGTTACGAAAGCTATCCGTGCAAGCTACTCTTTGGCCCTTTAGTAGCCGATTTTGTGTTTAAGAGTGTATTCCATGGATGGGGTCTGTTTCTCTGTGGCGTATCCACCTAATACTACGCTTCATCCACGCTTTTATTCACTGCACGTCCATGTCGCTCTGTTAAGCAAGGAAAGAATTTCAGCCTCAGAGGCTAATTGCGTTGATTTCCCAGTGTTCCTGTAGGGAGAAGGCTTAGTCACACGGCAGTCACCCGCCCACACGCTGTGACAGTCCAGGCTGTGGACCGGACTCGACTCCGTCCTACAAAGGAAGGTTGGACCCTTTGTCGGTTTTATTCCTAAAGACACTTTTTGTAGAAGACACAGACGTGGCTCACATCTGTGGCAGGTCAGGTTCCCAGTCGATGAACAATTCCAAAAGCCACGGCCACGGGCTCTGTCTTCTCCTAATTTCAGCTGTTAGTACTTCTTATCTGAAGATTATGCTAATTGGGTGATAATACCTTGGAAATAAGGCCGAGTGGTTACAATGGCAACAGAGTGTGTCAGCGGGAGGAGCCGCACAGCCCACGGCGTCTGGATTCAGGGCAGGCTTGGAAGCTGACCTGAAAAGTCCGGATCTTGGCGGTTCTGAAACCCTTGGCTCCTCCTCTGCACATCTGATTTTTATTAAGAATTTCCACACAGAATTCACGTTGTGTGAACTCCAGATCCGCTTCATCTCCTAAATCTCCCAGCTTTGGTAAATGTGCTGGGTAAATATTTCCGTCATCAAAGTTATTTACAAAGGGATTTTTGAAAAATGCCACAGTAGGAAACTTTGATTTGGAAATGAAGGGCTGGGAAAATTTGCTAATCAATTTCTAAAATAATCCAGGCAACTAACCGTGTCCATCTGAAAGTAAATCGCTTGTCTCCTTGGACCCCGGGGTGCTGGTTGGGGCCGGCCTGAGTAGCCGGCTGCCCAGGGGTTCCCGAGAGACGGTTGCTCCTTTCTCTAAGGGAGTTACCGGGAGGCAGCCACCGAGAAGCCCGGGAGCGAAGGCGGGGTTGGTGGTTCTCTGGGCTCCATTCTTTCCTCCTCTTCCTCCCGCGGTCTTGGGGACTTGAGAGAGGGGCATTGGAGAGGTCCCTCCCCCAGGGTCCCTGCGTTCAGCGTGTTCGCTGCTTGCGGTGCCTTTCCGGCATCCTGACTGGTGTGGGCTCACTGCGCCCGTGCTGTGTTCATTGAGGAGATGGTGGCATGTGGTCGCTGTGCACAGACGGCAGAGAGGAGAGTAAGGAAGGGGCTGGGCTTGAGGGTCAGCTGTGCCTTCCCTTCCCGAGCCCTGGGTTTTCCCTCCGTGGATCCAGGATGTTTCACCGGATTCCCGGGAATCTAGCGGATGAGCTCATCAGCAGCAAGCCAGGCGCCATCGTCATCGCTGGGACGCTCCTGGCAGGAGGAGACCCGCGCAGAGCAGAGGAAAATAATTTATGAGGCTTCCAAACTTCCGAGCTTTGTTTTCCTCATTTGTAGGATGAGTTGGCCTGTGTCCTGGTCGGACGCATGTGAAGTTAGGTTCACTCAAGTGATGCTGTTCTTGAGGTGCACCCTGGATTCTGACAGTGTTTGACGGGAAATAACATACAGTCAGCCCCCTGCATCCACAGCTTCTATGTCCAGGGTCAAAAATACCTGGGGAGGGGGCTGGTGCTGTGGTAGCGGGTAGAGCTGCCCCCTGCAGTGCCGGCATCCCATATGGGTGCCTGTTCGAGTCCCAGCTGCTCCACTTCCGATCCAGCTCTCTGCTATGGCCTGGGAAAGCAGTGGAAGATGGCCCAAGTCCTTGGGACCCTGCACCTACGAGGGAGACCCGGAAGAAACTTCTGGCTCCTGGCTTCGGATTGGCTCAGGTCCAGCTGTTGCAGCTACTTGGGGAGTGAACCAGTGGAAGGAAGTCCTCTCTCTCTCTCTCTCTCTCTCTCTCTAACTCTGCCTTTCAAATAAAATAAATAAATGTTTTAAAAAATATATCTAGGGAAAGTATCGCCGCTGAACTCAGTATGCTTACAAAGTACAGGCTTTTTTCTTGTCACCCCAGAGCATACAGTGTCACAGTTTCCATTGCATTGACAGTGTGTTAGGTGTTATCAAGAATCTAGAGATGATTTGTTACCTTTTCCTTGAAATATAGATAATATATATATGAAAGGCAGAGAGAGAGAGGTTCCATCCACTGGTTCACTCCCCAAATGGCCACAATAGCCAGGACTGGGCCAGCCCGGATCAGGAGCAGAAATGGGAGCAGCTTAACCCACCGTGCCACAGTGCCCACCCCCGAGGTGATTCAAAGTGTACAGGAGGCTGTGTGCGTGCTGTAGAGAGACATCATGCCATGCTGTAGAAAGGACGTCACAGGCCTTGGTGTTTGTGGGTGTCCTGGAACTAAGCCCCCATGCACATTTGGGGACAGCTGAACGTGTTCTGGATCCGCCGAGTCTCACAGAGGCCGAAGGCGTCCGTAGGGAGCTGGCCTGCGGCTGTGTGCGACTCCCCTGCCTGTGTTCCAACATCCCTTTCTCTGGCACTCAGGGAGGCTCATTGGAGCAGGCGAGCGAGCGCGCGCTGACATCACAGGGCTAACTCCGCCCCGTTTTGCAGGAGCCCCGGTCCTTCCTCTGCTGGGGGGCTTCTGCCGTGCCAGCCCGTGTGCAGAGCGTGTGCACAAATGCACCGGAGAGGAGCAGTTCCAGCTCAGCATTGTACTTCTCAGTGACGCTAACTGTAACGCTGCAAAGCTGCTCTGTACAAACTGCACAAAACTCGCAGAGAGCGGAAGTGTCTGTGAGTCCCAAGCACCCGTGTCTCCCTGGGTGTGCCTGGCTGTGGTGACTGGGGCGTTTTGCTTTCATAGGAACCATCTGACGGCTGCGGTCCTCTGGCTCACCTGTGCCCGCCGCCTTCAGAGATGGCCGCTAGGTTTGACAGTCTTGTGACCGGATGCTCCATGACTTAGGATCTTAACATTTTTTAAAAAATATTTATTTATTTATTTGACAGGCAGAGTTCCAGAGAGGCAGAGGCAAGGAGAGAGAGAGAGAGAGAGAGAGAGAGAGAGAGAGAGGTCTTCCATCTACTGGTTCACTCCCCAGATGAGAATCTTAACATTTTAAAATACTTTGCTTGTAACAAACCACAAAATTTTAACAGCATTTAATTTTTGTACCAAAACAACTGCCACGAAATACAAAAGTAATATGCAGCAATATGATATTTGACTTTATATATTATTAACAATATTAAAAATTACATATTATTCCTGTCTTCATGAAGTAATTTAAATATGGAGTTGGCAACAACACTCTAATGGACATCTTATATAATGTAGCCACTATACTAATCCATTAGAACTTTTTAAGTTAAAAAAAAGTATTTTCAGGGCCAATACTGTGGTGTAGTAGGCTAAGCCTCTGCCTGCAGTGCCGGCATCCCATATGGGCGCCAGTTCGAGTCCCGGCTGCTCCACTTCTGATCCAGCTCCCCGCTGTGGCCTGGGAAAGCAGTGGAGGATGGCCGAGGTCTTTGGGCCTCTGAGACCTGGAAGAAGCTTCTGGCTCTTGGGTTTGGCCTGGCTCAACCCAGCCATTGCAGCCATTTGGGGGGTGAACCAGTGTCTCTGTAACTCTGCCTATCAAATAGATACATCTTAAAAAACAAAAGAGGGACAGGTGTCGCCCTGGACACGGAGCCCTCTGTCACACAACCTGAATCCCTCCAGGCCGTGCTCTGGGAAGGGAAGGTAGAGGCCCACGGTGCCCGGGCTCTCGGCGTCTATCCTTCCCGGAGCCTGGCTTCCCACGAGGTCTCTCCGACCCCTGCCGTGAGCCCCAGGAGGCCCAGAGTGGTGTGGTTTTCGCTCAGCACCACCGATGCGTCCCCCGTGCCCGAATCCTCAGTCCGGGGTGCCGGGCCCCCCGGCTTCTACAGCGCCCTGCCATCTGTGCCTCAGCAGCGCCTCTGCCTCCTGCTCGGCGAGAGGACTCGTCCTGGTTTTTAGGCGCCAGTTACAGCAGAGGGTGCTCTAGGAAGAGGAAATCACCCACGACGTCCCCACTTGGAAAACTCGCAGCAGGCCTCCCCTGCATCTCCTCGCAGGCTGTCGCTGGCTGCTGTGTGAGTGTGCTGGGTGATTCCGCCGCCAGTCGCGGTCTTCCCTTTTTGTTGGCTGTGCAGTCTCGTCGCTGTGTGACTGCTCTCCTGCAGCATCGCTTCAGAGGTGGGTCATGATTCGTCCGGGCAAATGTCATGGGACGTTTGGGTACCAACAAGGTTGGCTTTTTCTTTTCCTGCCTTCCTCCTTCCTTCCTTTCTCTCTCTCTCTCTCTCTCTCTCCCTCTCTCTCTCTCTCTCTTTCTTTTAAGATTTATTTATTTGTTTGAAAGTCAGAGCTACAGAGAGACAGAGATAGAGACAGAGACGGAGAAATCTTGCACCTGCTGGCTCACTCCCCAGATGATCACAACAGTCAACGCTGAGCCAGGCAGAAGCCAGGAGCCAGGAGCTTCCTCCGGGTCTCCCACGTGGGTGCAGGGGCCCAAGCGCTTGGACCGTCCTCGGCTGCTTTCCCAGGTCATTAGCAGAGAGCTGGATCAGAAGTGGAGCAGCTGGGACATGACCTGGCGCCCGTATGGGATGCTGGCACTGCAGGTGGTGGCTTTACCCACTGCGCCATGACACCAGCCCCTCAACAAGTTGTTCTAGCCCAGTCAGCCCAGTCCAACATCTACAGCAATGCCCAGTGCCCAGTAGACGCTCAATGAACATTTGTTGAATGAGTCTTTTTACCCAAATCCGTATAACCAAAAACATTCAAATGTTGGGACTTTACGGCCGAAACCAAGGCTCCGCCCCTGCCGTGCCACTCCTGTGGTGACTGTGGCCAAGTCACCCAACCTTCTCAGGTTTTCCCTGAGACAGTGAGGGTGCCGCCTGCCTCCCAGGGCGTCTGTGAGGATGACGTAGAGGAGTCGCTCGAGCGGAGCTTGCCTACGGCTGTCATCACGTAAGTGGTGGCTCCGACTACAGCCATCCCATCCCCAGGTCATTGCAATCGATGTTTGCGTACCTGTGCACCCACCACTCCCTAAATTTGCAGCATCATTTTGGAATTCCCCAACCTGAGAAGGGAGGGATCAGAAACTCCGATGATGCTGTCACCTTTCTCACTCATTTCCACAACCCCGTTCATCTTATCAGCTCCTGCTGTGTCTGGAACATAGAGTAGGGTATGGTGGGATGTGGCCAGGAGTAGCATGAAAAGATCCTGTCAAGTATCAGCGACATGATAACCCACAAGGCCAATGTTTTTAGCTTCCTGGGAGACTCAACACTAAAACATGAGGAAAAAATAATCAGCGCAATAGGAAAATGGGTAAAGGATTCGAACAGGCAATTGAGAAAAACACAGATAGCCAAGCTAGTGAGCAGGGGTCTAACTCGGTCATGATTACAGAGGGGCAAGTCCAAGTGGGAAGATTAGCATGTCTAGAAAAAGCTTCTTATTTTATCGTAAAACAAAGCACAGATACAGAAAACCACACAGACGCAGAGTTCAGTGATCACTCCGAGGCAGACACCTTCCAGCATCAGTAAGGGAAGGAATCCCCCTCCCCAGTGACAGGTGTGCCTGGAATCTGGGGGAGGGGAGGGAGAATGAATGCGCTTGGGTGAACTCCTATGCACCCCTCAAGACCCAGCCCGGGATGCCCTGTCCCTGGAAGCCTTCCCGCCCCCCAGTCCCAGGGACTGCCTCCTCTGTTGGTTTTGTGTGCTCCTGGCTCCTCCCTCCTCCATCACAGCCCCTGACACCTCTTGCCTCCCTGAAGCTTTAAGAGGGTGGAAGCTGCATCATTTCTTCCTCTTTGTATCTCCAGCACTTGCCATGTGCCTGGGAGGCAGAAACTGCTCAGTAAATATTTCTTTAATGAATGAAAGGATGGTGTGTATTCAATGTTTTCTAAAGTGACCATCTAAGAGCTAGGTAGACAGCGCCACCTAAGGGTAGAGGGTTTAAACTGCACATTTCAGATTGTAGGGTGTTCACACCGGCAATGAGGTGACTTCAACCAAGCAGCTTTTCTCCGAGGAGTTTGTTTTGCTTATCCCTCTTCATCTTTTCGCTGAACAGATCGTTCACTTATGTCTTCACAAATTCTAAAATTGTAAGCGTTAATGTTCTTCAGGTTCTTTTGTTTGTTTTGAAACTATTAGGTGACCAGCTCAGAAGCATGTGTAGTTTCTTGTCAGTGAGACCAGGAGGGGAGAAGTGTGGATCAACAAGGATGTGTTGGGGCCGGCGCTGCGGCTCAATAGGCTAATCCTCCTCCGCCTTGCAGCGCTGGCACACCGGGTTCTAGTCCCGGTCGGGGCGCCGGATTCTGTCCCGGTTGCCCCTCTTCCAGGCCAGCTCTCTGCTGTGGCCCGGGAGTGCAGTGGAGGATGGCCCAAGTGCTTGGGCCCTGCACCCCATGGGAGACCAGGAGAAGCACCTGGCTCCTGGCTCCTGCCATCGGATGAGCGCGGTGCGCCGGCCGCAGCGCACCGTCCGCGGCGGCCATTGGAGGGTGAACTAACGGCAAAGGAAGACCTATCTCTCTGTCTCTCTCTCACTGTACACTCTGCCTGTCAAAAAGAAAAAAAAAAGGATGTATTGGGCACTTGTTGCAGCTTTCAAATGTTTTAAAATTTCAAAGTTTATTTGAATTTGCTCCCCCAAATGCCCACAACAGTCAGAGCTGGGTCAGGCCAAAGCCAGGAGTCAGTAACAGTCGCGGGCTCCCAAGTACTGAGCTGTCACCTGCTGCCACCCTGGGTGCACGTTAGCAGGAAGCTGGGAGCAGAAGTGGAGCTGGGCCTGGAACCCGGGCGGTCTGAGACGGGACGCGAGCAACCCACGGGCGTCCCAACCGCTGCGCCCAGTGCCTGCCTGTGCGGTTCCTGTAACTTGCCTGGACCTCGCGGCGGTTTATCCCATCCCGCAGATGAAGGAGGCTAGACTTACGGAGGCAGGGTGCCCCCCCGAGCCCGGACCCAGCTGGCTTCGAAACGTGCACTGCTCTGCTCGCCAGGCGAGAGGACCTGGTTTGATGCAGTGGCTGAGGAGTAGTCTTCGTCCCCAAGAACGTCCTCGGTGACTTTTTTTTTAAAGAATTTTTTGAGAAAGGGAGTGACTGAGAGAGACCTGTCCACCGGTTCACTCCCCAAATACCCACAGTGGCCAGGGATCATCCAGGCCAAAGCCAGGAGCCCAGCGCGCCGTCCGGGTCTCCCACATGGGCGGCAGGGGCCCACGTGCTTGCACCGTCCTCTGCTGCTCTCCCAGGCACCTCAGCAGGAAGGTGGATCAGACACGGAGCAGCCGGACTCAGAGGCTCCGCCGTGGGGCGCCAGCGTCGCAGGCCTCGGCTTAACCTGCCTGGACTTCTAATCATTTTTAACAGATAGTTCCTAAATGACCCTGCTTCTAGTACAGGGGAGAAAAGCTGCGTAAAGGTGTTTTCTAAAACAAAGAATCAGCATTTACGTAGTGGAGCGTCTTGATTTCCAGCGGCATTCATCGTGTGACTCACTTTCAAAGGCAGCCACGTCACACCAGGAGGCACGGGGCGCAGGGGACCGTGTGCAGTCGGGGTCTGAGCCAGCGGGCAGCCCCTGGTGCTCCCCGGTGGCCAGTGCCTGCGCCCGAGTGCGGCTCCCGCCCAGAGAGGGTGACTGTACTGCTCAGGGCCTCTGAGCTCTGCAGCCCAGCTCCTGTGCGGTGAGAGCACAGCCAGGCCTGTCCGCGAGTCTC
The DNA here is from genome assembly GCA_949820135.1 of Sylvilagus floridanus. Lineage (NCBI taxonomy): Eukaryota > Metazoa > Chordata > Mammalia > Lagomorpha > Leporidae > Sylvilagus > Sylvilagus floridanus. Next base: position 51,573,795 of record OX463228.1, read on the forward strand.
CTTTTTGCCGACACAGTGGGGAGGGACTGATGCCTCTGGAGCTTGTTCACCCTTCCTAGAGCAGGCTGGACCACACGTGGGCGTGGAGGGCGCACTGAGCCCCTCCCCCGCCTGCCGCCGACACCCTTCCCACATGCATCGAACAATATGTGCAATTTGGAGCTGGATCTGCTTCTGCTTAGCACACGGACCACTTCCACCCCAGGAAATGCGCAGAACCACAGCCGTGTGCGGCCGCCGTGCCAGCCCCTCTCGGGCAGCTGCCTCCGTCCCCAGCTGAACAGTGGGAGCAAGAAGACCGCTGCTGGAGCGTCCTAGAGTTTCTGGGGCCGAGTGTGGACCCCAAGTGCCAGCTCAGCGTTCTGGGGGCCTCGGCCACGCAGGCAGTCCCCCCCACCACGTACCCCTGCAAGGGGCAGGACGGGAGTGCTGGTACCCCCCTGAGCATCCATGGGAAGAGCAGGACACCGAGGCAAATTCTCCACCCCCCAGCCTTCCATGGAGGCAGGCAGGGGCTAGGGCACAGAGAGAAACAAGAGACCCCCGTGCCCCGGGCCGCTGTCGGGAACCCCACAGGACTCGGGCCCTCCGCGTGTCCCAGGCAGCCACTGTCTGCTGTCCCAGGCACTGGGAGCTTAGCAGGGAACAAAACAAAGCCCTCACACACACCAGCGGGGGTTATGGGGGCTTGAGAGCCCGGGGCAGAAAAGTCTGGGGGTCTTGTCTTGTTATTTAAAAGGCCAAGGAAAAGAGGGGGATCTTCTGTCCACTGATTCACTCCCCAGATGCCCACAACAACTGGGCCAGGCTGAAACCAAGAGCCTGGAACTCCGTTTGGATCATCCATCGGGGTGCAGGGACCCGGGTACTTGAGCCATCATCCACTGCCTTCCCAGGGTGAACATCTTAGCAGGGAGCTGGAAGCAGAGTGGAGCCGGGACTTGAACCAGGCACTCTCTTAGGGATGGTGAGGGTAGGGAACATGGTGGGGAGCTGTACTGCTGAGCAAGACACCCCACAGGTAGTCGCCACACAGCTGACTGACTGTGGGATGACGGTTCAAGGGGAGGGGCGGGGAGCAAAGCCCTGATGTGGGAGCATGACTGGCGGGTTCAGAGCAGCAGAGAACGCAGAGTGACCGGGACTCGGTGACCCGCGGGCAGGGGAGGGAGTGGGGTCAGGTGGGGATGGTGCAGGGCCGTGCAGGCCGGTGGAGACCAGGCCTTTGCCGAGGTCTGTGTTCTCAGCTGCTGCGCTCTAGCGATCAGAAGGCTAAGCCTACAGCACAGTCGGCCACGTGAAGCACCTGTGAACAGAGGGCTTCCTGGCCGTCCTGGGTATTAACACGCGTTAGTTGTTGCACTGTCCAATTAAGGGCAGGTGCATCTATGGTAAGTAAGCTTAAGCATGTAGCTGTATCTGCTTGGATGTGCACACAAAAGTGCCGGCCGAAGTGCTGCCCGAGTGGGGTGTGGCCGCGCTGCTCACGGCTCTCACTGACCTGCCGTGTGCTTTCCTATGGTGGCAGGGGGCTGGGGGCAGGGTGGCACCCGGCATGCCGTGTGCACCTCATGGTCTCCCGGACTCGGGCCTCGCTCTCCCTTGGTCTTTGCCTGTCTGTGTCACTCTAACAGAATACCCAAGGCTGGGCACTCTATAGAGAAGAGCTTTAGTTTGGCTCATGGTTTTGGAGGCCGGAAGTCCACGACTGGGCGGCCACATCTGGCGAGGACCTCATGCTTCGTCATAACTGGTGGGTGGCGTGACATGGCCAGAGCACACGGGGACGAGGCCAGAGCAGCAGGAGCCACCGTGCCTTGTGTCAGTCCTGTCCCGGGAGACCCAGCTCAGTCCCACGAGACCCAACCTGGTCTCTCTGGAATGACCGAGGGTAGAGGCCTCCCCCGCCTAATTACCTCCTAAAGGCCCTGCCACCTGTCCACGCTGCTGCACCGGGGACCTCCCTGTCCTCCTCTGCAAGGCTGTGACCTCTCCTCACAGGGGCTGTCGGGGGGGAGGTGGGATGGCAGCTGTGCACCTGCAGCCGTGGCATCCCTGCTCTCCGTCTGCACCTGGGGACCCTCACGGAAGTTCCTGCCAGAGGCTTGCCCCTGGGGATGACCTTAGCCCGTGCATGGGGCCGTCCTTGAACCCGTTGGGTGCTTGGTTTCCAAGGGGCAGTTGCAAGGGCTGCCTCAGCCTGCATGGGGGTGACATGCAAGGCCCCGAGTCCACAGGGCTGTCCCCACATGTCCCGTGAGATGGGGGAGCCAGAGGACCCCGCTCCCGACGTGGGTGACTTGTCCCTCGGCGGTCTGTCCTTCCCTCCTGCCTGCCACCCAGGAGCTGAGTGCTCAGGGTCCCCACCCTCAGGATCTTTGGTTGGGAATGTGCTAGGTTTGAGTCAGTTCTTAAAATACCCTGCCAGGAGAGTGGGGGGAGGGGAAACGCCCCCCTGGCTCCTGCCCTCATTCCCCAGGGTCTTTTCCTCCCAGTGAGGCTGAGTTGCTGTCACCAGCGCCATGTTGGTGGTGAAGCCAAGGTGACGATCTCTCACACCTGGTCCTGGGCATTTTTGCTTACGCGTGTTCCTCTCGTGGTGAAATGGGGTTGTCTTCCTCGTCAACACATGGGACGTATGCTGAAGTCTTAGGGGAAGGGGCACAACCTCAGCCCCCTCTAACAGCTGCTTGTGGTTTATTTTCACAGCAAACCCAAGGAGCCCGTGTTCAGTGCAGGTAAGTCCTGCTCCGTGCTTGGGCGGGCGCCCCTCACCTGTGTTCCCCGGGGCCAGCCTCGGGCACACGGGAGCTTTGGTGTCTCTGGGTGGGGAGAACTCACTGAAGGGGTGGCCCCTGGGGGTCAGGCGGTCCTGCTGACAGCAGCGAGATGCCCACAGAGCAGTCATAGAAATTCACCCATCGACATCCGCTTGCAGAGCCTGCCGGAGACAGGGCAGCGCGAGGAGGCGTTTCCACATTAGGAATCTTCTCCTGCCCTTGTCACTCCTTCCTGCTAACTGGACGTGTGTCACCACGTGCATTTCTCTTAAAGGGACACTTCCTGATGCGTCCAGTCACATAACTTCATCTAGAAGTAGCTCTTCTTTCTCTGCCTACCACATCTTAAACTGCGAACTAATGGTCTAGGTACCTTCCCATGTCTCTGTTAAAAGTGCCTTAGAGTAAGGCAGATGCTGTTTTGAACCACATTAACCTTATTTTAAAGGGCATTGAAAGTACAAACCAAAAAAGTGGACAAATGTCTAATTAGTTAAATAAGTTCACTTAATTTTAGTTTTTCCTCCTTAAACTTGGCATTGGAATATGAAAGTCAAAGTGCTGTGTCCATCAGCATGCACAGTCATGTTCATCTCATGTCCAGGAAGCGTGACATGAGTCCCTGAGCGGAATGCCCCAGGTGCACTAGGGCAGGAGGGCCGGGGCTTGACCTGGGGGTGGGGGTGCAGGGCTGTGTCTCCAGGGCAGCCAGCTGTGAGTGCCCCCGGGCAGGCAGGCCAGCCACCCTGGCAGTCTCTTCATCTAGCCCTTCTGTCTCTGTCTCCGAAACCCCAAGGGAAGCGCCGCGTGACGCACTGCAAAGGTAGGCGGCATTTCCGGAGCCTCATAGCTCTCTGAGCCAAGCGCAGCCGGGCTACAGGAGCCTCTCCCCCGCAGGCAGACAGACCCCGTCCCCGATGAACGTGCTTTTGTGATGCCACGTCCGTTCCGTGAAAAGCATCTCTCGGCTTTTGCTTGGATGAGCTTCACTAGGTGGCTGTAATCAAGATGTGGATCGATTAGTGAACGACTTGCAGGAATTTCTAAAACTGTAACAACCCTAAGAGAGCTCTAGGGCTGCTCCTGGGTGTCCCACTGTCTGACGTGGCGCCTGCACAGCTGCTGGCCTCTCCCCGCCCCTGCCTCTGGTTTGGTGGCCGCGTGCTGGTACCTAACGTGCCTGAAAAGCTGTTGCTTCCCCTTGCTGCATTTTGACTTTGGATGTGGAATGTCCGAATTACCAGTGCAAAGCAGTGCCAAGGCTAAATTCAGTGCTTTTTTTTTTTTTTTTGGCTAGTAATTGATTACATTTCACATTAAATGTAAAACTGTGCCATCAGTGAGCCTCAGGATAAACTGCACCTAACTCGGAAGTGCTCAGTGGGCGCTGCATGGGCGCTGGCTGTGTCCATCCACAGGGAGCCTCTCTGAGTGTCACGGACACAGCCCTCTGTAGGTGGCCTTCCCGGCCTGCATTCTCTGAGCCCTCGAGCAGGACCGAGTCATCGCTTGCAAAGAGAGTTCTCACTTAGCTTTAAACTTGACCCCTCCTGCCCTCTTCCCGCTGACGTCAGCCTGCTAATGTCGCTCCTTCTGTTGTGTTCCCCATGGGCTGACGAGCTGAGGCTGGGGTGAGACGCAGAGGGACGAGGTTTCAGAGAGAACGGCGTGAGTGCAAGCACAGAGGAGGGCCAAGGTGGAGGGTGCTGAAGACAGATCTGGCTGCTGTGCAGGGCACTGCTGAGGGTGGGTGTGCGACATGAGGCCGTGCCCGCTGAGCCCAGCAGAACAGTTACTGGATGCTGCTTGGGCCAGAAGTACAGGAGCCAGGGAAGGAGTTCCCATGGAGGGAGGACTCCATGAAGTCCAGTTTGGGCCCTGAGGGTCTTGGCAGCAGTAAGTAGATGAGCCAGGGGAGCTCCAGGAGGGCTGCAGGGATGGGGCCAGGGATGGCCAATCTCAGCCCTGCCCGGGACAACCACACCCCCCAGGGAACGTTCTAACAGGAGGACCGGCAGGACACGGTGGCGGCACAGTGGTGCAGGGCTGCGTGTGCAGTGGCCCTCCTCAGAGTCCAGCGATGCGCAGAGTGAAAAGTGTGTCACATGCATGCGTGCAGGACCTGGAGTGCATGCCCACAGTCACGGGAAGCTGCCATGGCCTCTTACTGTCTGAGTGGAGTTGCACGTGGTGTTGTTTGAATTTCTTGGGGAAACTAACTTGCAGATGTGACACTTAACCATACTCTGATTGTCTCATGACTGTTCCTCACCAGTGTCCCCTCTGTGGACGAGTCCTCTGTGAAGTGGGTGTACAGATGCACCTGCTCCCGCCGCCCGGGGTCAGTCCACTCAGGCCCCCTCCTTTGATCTGCAGCGAAGCCTCAGAAGTCAGCAAGCTCTGAATCCAAACAGAATTTGTCAGGAGCTCAGGAGCCATTCTCTTTGCCCTTGTTCTACCCTGAAAGCCCGAGGCACAGCACCCCAAGCTGGTTTTGTTCGAGTCTAAAAGATTTGCCCTGTGTCACCGCATTATTGGGTTTTACTTTTGTCCCTGTAACTTGTTAAAAGATCAGAAGTGATTTTGTTATAAAAGTATTCTAGAGTTTTGGCCCCTGCTTCTCTCGATCGGGTCTCTGTTCTGCTCTCTATTCCTAGCTATCCCGTGAGCATTTTCCTTTTGGGGTGCATCCCAGCGTGCACTTGTTGATTCTGTTGTGTTCTTTACATTTGAAAGACTTGCCCAGTTTAAAAAGATCAAGGCATATTATTTTCCATTGTGATATAAAATAAGCCAACTTAAATATTGAAAGACACTTTATAAGTTTTGGTATCAGAACTGTCTGTGTGTGGAATTCAGTTTATAAAACATCAGTGGATTTCCTGTCTTAGTTGCGATTTTTTTTTTCCTGGGCTGTGGTAGGCTTCCCCCTCCTGGCGATACACAAACCAGGAAGTGGTTGCTGGAACCTCAACCCTTCCTGCCTTTTTACAGTACCCTGCCCTAGTCAGCAGGACGTCAAAGGCAAACCAGAGGCAAAGGTGTGCTTCCGACTATTTGATTTTCCGACTAGTCGTTTCCCCAGGACGTTCGTCAGGAGTGAGATCGCTTTCACTTGTACGTCAGAGAGGACGCCTAACTTGCCTTCAGATGTGCCAGCCACCGAGGTGTCCGACTGACACCTTTGTTCTTTTTGTAGAAGAGGGATACGTAAAAATGTTCCTCCGTGGACGCCCGGTCACCATGTACATGCCCAAAGATCAAGTGGACTCCTACAGTCTGGAAGCAAAAGCGGAGCTGCCAACCAAGAGGCTGAAGCTGGAGTGGGTGTATCCTTCGTGCTCCTGGTGGATTTACACAGAGCCCCACTTGTGTGCTTGAAGGTTTTGTTCACTGATTTAAAGGTTTTGTTTTATTTACTTCAGAGGAGGCACAGCAGAGAAAGAGGGAGACGCAGAGAGATCGTCTACCCCACTGCTTCATCCCCCAGGTGGCTACAGCAGCCAGAGCTGGGCAGAGCTGAAGCCAGGGGCTCAGAATTCCATCCGGGCCTCCCACGTAGGTGTCAGGAGCCCAGGTGCTTAAGCTGTCATCTGCTGCTTTTGCAGGTGCATTAGCCTGGAGCTGGATCAGAAGTGGAGCAGCCGGGACTTGAACTTGTGCCCACATGGAAGCCAGTGTCATAAGCAGCAGCTTAATTCTGTGCTGCAATGCCAACCCCTGAATGCTCGAAGTTTAACTTAAGAAGATCATAAAACTTCAGTCCCTTAAAGTTTTACAGAACAAATTATTGTGCTCTTACTTTTCTTTTTAAAACCTTTTGGTTCATCGGAGAGCCAGAGAGACGAGAGCTCCTGTCTGCTGGTTCACTGTTCAGATGCCTGCAACAGGCAGAGCTGGGATGGACCAGACTGAGCCTGGGAGCCAGGAACCCTCCAGGTCTCCTTCACGGGTGGCGTGGATCCAAGTACTTGAACCATCTCCTGCTGCCTCCCGGGGTGCACATTAGCAGGACGCTGGAGCTGGGAGCAGAGCCGGAGCGTGAACCCAGGCATTGTGGTGTGGGATGCAGGATTCCCATTCAGTGGGTTAGAGGGCAGGCCAAACAGCTGCCCCACTCTCACTCTTAAAAAGAGAGTGAGAGAGGTTTACAAAATTGGCCACGTTTTAGAAACCAGTACCCCCCTAGGAAAGGAGGTGCTCCAAAGACCACTGGTTGGGGGGGAACCGCCTCACCTTCCTGAGTGAAGAGCCCACAGTTCTTCAAATATGAATGCACTAGTTTCCCGAAAGGAAAATATAACTGTTAGAAAATTGCATGACTTTTTCAAGGTCAAGGGAAAGTTAATGAGTAGTTTTTGGCTTGAATTTCAATCTTTCCAAAAGAATAAAGTTAGTTAAAAACTTGCAGAGAGCAAACTTCATGAAAATACTCAGAAATGGGCAGAGTGGTGTTTAGCCGCCACCTGCCACACCAGTAGCCCGCATCGGAGCGCTGGTTTGAGTCCCAGTCGTGTTGCTTCTGATCCAGCTCCCTGCGAGTGGACCTGGGAGGCAGTGGATGATGGCTCAAGTGCTTAGGCTCCTACCACCCTCAGGGGAGACTTGAGTGGAGTTTCAGGCTACAGGCTTTGGCCTGGCCCAGCCACAGCTGTTACAGCCATTTGGAGACTGAGGCGTCTCCCACTGCTTTCCCAGACACATTAGCAGGGAGAGAGAGAAAGAGGTTGAGATTGACTTTCTCTCTGCTAGTTCACCTCCCAGATAGGTCAGGTGGAAGCCAGGAGCCAGAAGCTCCCTCCTGCTCTCCCCTGCAGATGGCAGGGGCCCCAGTGTGTGGGCCACCATCTGCTGCTTCCTGGGTGTGTCAGGAGGGAGCTGGATCCGAAGTGGAGCAGCCAAGAGACTCGAACCAGCACTCTGTAATGGGATGCCGGTGACCCAAGCGGGCAGCTCGACCTGCTGTGCCACAACACCCGTGCCTGGTTTTACTTCAGAGGAAGCCTGCAGAGGCCACCTTCCAGTCCATGATGATTTTAAGGCACAGAGGGGGAACCCTGTCTTCACCCTCAGATCAGGACATGGTGATCGCCTGTGTGGTGCTGAGCCGCGGACGCACGTCCCAAGAAGTCAGCTTAAATGGAACTGTTGAGACTTTACTCAGAAGAATGGCTGAGATTATGAAGTCATATTTTTATGGCATTTTTAAAAATTACCACTTATACCTAACTTTCTCCCCCAAAATACGTTTTTTTATATTTTCAGATTCTGATGCGTGCACCTGTTTCGGAATCTAGTGTGGCACATGTCGTTGAAGAGGCTCAGCTCTGCCTTGTCAGTAGTGGGTTGGCTAATGCTTAAGCCGAGTCTGGAAGACATTATTCAAAACATATTTTTAGAAGATTGATTTGATTTGATTTGAAAGGCAGGGTGACAGAGAAAGGGAGACAGAGAGATCTTCCATTCGATGGTTCACTCCCCAGTAGGTCCCAATAGCCATGGCTGAGCCAGGCCAAAGCCAGGAGCAGGAGCCAGGACCGCCATCCAGGTCTCTCACATGGATGGTAGGGGCCCAAGTTCCTGAACCATCATTCACTGCTTTCCCAGGCGCCTTAGCAGGGAGCTGGATTGGAAGCGGAGCAGCAGAGATTGGAATCAGCTCTCGGATATTGGCTGCTGGTGTCTGAAGCAGTGGCTTAACCAGCTGCAGCACAACACTGGCCCCTCAAAACACATTCACTCAGGGGCCAGTGCCATGGTGTAGTGGGTACAGCTGCCACCTGCAGTGCCAGCATCCCATATGGGCACTGGTTCGAGTCCCGGCTGCTCCACTTCTAATCCAGCTCTCTGCTATGGCCTGGGAAAGCAACGGAAGATGGTCCAAGTCCTTGAGCCCCTGTACACATGTGGAAAACCTGGAAGAAACTCCTGGCTCCTGCTTTGGACTGACCCAGCTCCGGCCATTGCAGCCATTTGGGAAGTGAAACAGTGGATGGAAGATCTCTCTCTGCACCTCTCTCTGCCTCTCTGTAACTCTGCTTTTCAAATAAATAAATACATCTTTTAAAAAATTCATTCAGCCTACTTCCTATTTATATTTTAGAAGATGTAAAGCAGTGAAATTTGCTCCAAATAAATGATACTTTTTGCCAAGTTACTGTTTTCATTCAAGTTCAAGTGACATTTTGCTCTCAAAAAAGTTTTCAAGGTTTGAAAGTTCACATGTAAGAATTTTAGCTCAGGTAATGATCTCCAGGGAGCTGTGGCACCGGGAACCTAATTTGTTACCGTGTGTGTGTGTGTGTGTGTGTGTGTGTGTGATTTTTATCTTTTATGAATACTTTTATCATATTTAATAAAACTCTGTTTTTAAAGATTTACTTATTTCTTTAAAGAGCTAGAGAAGGGGAGAGACACAGAGATGCACCTGCTGGTTCATTCCCCAGATGGCTGCAATGGCCAGCCAGGAGCTCCTTCTGGTCTCCCTATAGCTGCAGGGACCAAGCACTTGGGCCATCTTCCACAGCTTTCCCCAGGCCATTAGCAGAGAGCTGGATTGGAAGTGGAGCTGGCGGGACAGGAACCAGTGCCCATATGAGATGCTGGCGTGGTAGGTGGCAGCTTTACCTGCTATGCCACAATGCCAGCCCCTAAAACTATTTTTAATAAAGATTTAGGTCTCTGATACCACAATAAAAATACTTATAATTAACTCAAAATTTTTTCTAAAAATAAAACCAACTCTTTGTCTTGTTAAAAATAGGTATTGCCTTTGCATCCATGGCCATTTCCAACTTGACTGTGTGGCTGCGGGGGGTCCGGTATTTGGCATTTGGCATTGAGTATTTACAATTTAATGTAATTTACGTTCACGAAGTCCATGCCAAGAGTCAGACAGTATCTGTGCCTGTTGGATGAAGCTGATGTGTTGTCAGCTCTTAAAGGAAAAGCAGTTTTTCCCTTGACGTGCACGAAGCTATGGGTACCGGGGTCGAGACTGCCGGAACAACCTGTACCTGCTCCCGACGGGGGAGACCGTGTACTTCATCGCATCCGTGGTGGTGTTGTACAACGTGGAGGAGCAGCTGCAGCGGCACTATGCCGGCCACAGCGACGACGTGAAGTGGTAAGGCCGGGGCTGGGACGCCGAGGCGCAGGTGCAGTCTAATAGCGTGAGGAGGCCCATGGAGCGACAGGATTAAAGGGAGAACAGGGGCCCAGGCAGTAGGGTCGCTGGGAAAAGCTCTCTGTGTGCTCCGGGTTGTCTGCTCCCACCTGACCCTGCAGGACACCTTCCATCTTCACAGAACCTACACTTGTCTGACATCCTAAGCAGACAGCCCCAAGATACGCCTCTTCAGAGGCCTTCTTACCACATCACCTGCCAATGCATCTGGTTGGGTCTTTTTTTCTTTTTTCGTTAAAAAAGAAAACGTTCTGTCTTGTGTTTATGGATGGGTCTGCTGTTCCCATAATTCATTTATAGCTTTTGGTAGGGATTTGGGATATTCTTGGAGGGATGGGGGGAAGGGAGAACGAGGTAAAAATCCCATTAGCCAAAGATTTATGCCTTTCCTGTTTTGGCTTTGATAAAGGTTGTCGACTAAGTGGTTCTGAGACTGGAGGGGTATTTTCTCAGCCTCAGAAGCTGTTTCCTGAAATTTGAAAATCCTTGAGAAGAAATAAGGGATTTGACTTGAACTAGGCACACCTTGTCTAAAGCTGTTGGGGTATGCAGGGGGGTTATCGTGAGTCTGTAGGAAGTTGGGTGTGGTTTATCTCTTGTATTTAAAGGCTTTACTAGATGATGTCTGATGAAGGGAAAGTAGAGTTTATCTTCAAAGTGTGATGTTCTGTAAATACCTTTGTTTCAGCCTGGCAGTCCACCCCGACAGGATCACTATAGCCACGGGACAAGTCGCCGGCACCTCCAAGGATGGAAAAGTGAGTCGTGGCACCGCTGCATATCTCAGAACGAGCTGGTAACGCAAAAACATGTGGCCCACACTAAGCCTATTTAGATATTGTTACAGGATCTTAACGATTCTGAGTCCCTCGTTAGAATTTTTTATTACAAGCAAAAATCTTACCGTGTCCTTGACACCCTTGAGCTCATATTAAATTCAGCAAACTTTTGAATTGAAAAAAAATTTTAACCTTTACTTATTTATTTGAAAGGTAGAGTTATGGAGGGGGAGAGAAAGGAGGGGAGGGAGGGGAGGGAGAGGAGACAGAGAGAGAGAGATCTTCCATCTGCTGGTTCACTCCCGAAATGGTCTCAATGGCCAGGACTGGTCCACGCTGAAGCCAGGAGTTTCATCCTAGTCTCCCACGTGGGTGCAGGGGCCTGAGGACGTGGGCCATCTGCTGCTGCTCTCCCAGGCCACTAGCAGGAAGCTGGATCCGAAGTGGAGCAGCTGAGACTCAAATCGGTTTCAGAAGGGATGCTGGCATCACCAGCAGAGGCTTCACAACACCGGCCATTCTTCACCAAATTTTCAAGTAGCTGTTCTTGTCTAAGACTTTATCAGTTTTCAAAAATATATATGCATACGATGATGTAGTGGGTAACTCGTTTAATGAAGAAAGTGAAAATCAGAATCAATGAGCATTTCAGTCTGGGGCTTCTGCCTCTGCAGCGACTCCCAGACACCTGCGGGGTTGTGCCTGTGAGCAGGGCCGTCAGCGCTGAAAGCGCTCCAGCAAGACTTTAATTTGCTTTTCGAGGAATGAGAGAAGGAAGGAGTGGAACTTAGCAAACCGAGACCAGGTGAGGGCTGGTTTCCAGTCACCTAGGTGTCAGCTGGGATGTGATCCTCTTGTCTTTCAACACTCCTTGTAGCTTTTTGGTAACTTATTTATTTATTTTTAATTTGAAAGGCAGAGACACAGACGAGAGATGGAGAGATCTCCAACCTACTCTCCAGTGCTCACAACAGCCGGGGCTGGGCCAAGCCAAAGCCAAGAGCCAGGAACTCAGTCCAAGTCCCCCACACGGGTGGCAGGGACCCAAGTACCTGCTGTCTCCCTAGGTATATGTCAGCAGACAGCTGGAGCTGGGAGTGGAGTCAGGACTTGAACCCAGGCCCTGTGATGCGGCACACAGGCATCCCGAGCAGCATCCTAACTGCTGTCCCAAATATCTGCCTTTTTGGTGTCGTTTTTGATATCGACTTTTGCATAGCTAAGCTAATTACATTGGATATTTACATTTTTATCAACATGTCTTCTTCCAGAACTGTATTTTAATGACCACATGCTATTTTCCGTTAGAATTCTATACTTGGCGTACTGGGGTATTTGGATCCCTGCCACTCACGTGGAAGACCTAGAGGCTGGCCCAGCCCTGGCTGTTGTGAGCATCTGGGGAGTGACCCAGCTGGTGGAAGATCTTTCTCCCTTTCTCTTTCTTTCGGATTTTCAAATAAATAAATAAGTAATTTTTAAGAATTCTATGCATAAAAAGACATAACAGAAGTAATGGAAATCAGACTGCTGTTACATAAACTCATGTAAGTGGAACACTTCTTTTTAAAAAATGGCCTTGAAAAATCGCTTGAAATGAATAGTAGATCACTTGTTCCTCCCTCTGTAGACTTAAGAGTATATTTCAGTTTCTGCCATTGAAACCGAACCATAACTCTGGGGCTAGAGACAGTGTTCCAGCTCTGTGAGCTCACGCTTTCCTGGGAGAAACCAGAGACGCCAAGTGACGCTGGATGCCCAGCTACCCAGAGACAAGCTGAGCGGAGCCCAGCTCCTCCCGTGTCCTGTCTTGCCAGGACACTAGTGCTTCTCCTGCTGAAGATCTGCGAGTCACGCTGATAGTTTCTTAATTAGTATAAATTACCCAGGAACACAATTGAGAGGGTTTTGAGCTAATCATAACACTTTTTGGTAATTTTTTTTTAATTTTTAAAGGCAGAGTGACTGTGAGAGACAGCGTCCATCTGCCAGCTCACTCCCCAAATGCCTGCAACAGCCAGGGCTAGGCCAGATTGAAACCAGGAGCCAGGAGCTCCAGCCAGGTCTCCCACATGCGTGGGAGGGGCCCAAGGGGTTGGATTGTCACCTGCTGCTTTCCCAGGAGCGTTAGCAGGAAGCTGGATCAGAAGCACAGAGCAGCTGGCACTCAAACTAGGCACTCTGATATGAGATCGTGGCGTCCCACGTGGTGGCTTAAGCCCACTGCACCACAGCGCCCACCTGTTTTGCCCCTATGGGACCCAAGAACATCAGACCTTCAATGCTGTCTGTGGTGACCATCTTGATGAACTTTAGACATGCTGACATTAGCAACAAAACACACTCTAAAAGAATTACCCCAGGGCCGGCGCCATGGCTCACTTGGTTAATCCTCCGCCTGTGGCCCCAGCATCCCACATAGGTGCCGGGTTCTAGTCCCGGTTGCTCCTCTTCCAGCCCAGCTCTCTTCTGTGGCCTGGGAGGGCAGTGGAAGATGGCCCAAGTGCTTGGGCCCCTGCACCTGCATGAGAGACCAGGAGAAGCACCTGGCTCCTGGCTCTGGATCAGAGCAGCTCCCACCTTAGCGGCCATTTGGGGAGTGAACCAACGGAAGGAAGACCTTTCTCTCTATCTCTCTCTCTCACTGTTTATAACTCTGTCAAATAAATTAAAAAATAATAAAATTTAAAACTTGGTACACCTGTCTTAATTGTTCACTTGGCCACCATGCCCATGGCCTCCTGCAGCTATAGGGAAAGGCCACACCTCCCAAATGCAGAAAAAGGCCATTTGTTTGGACAAAATCAAAGTTATTGCCAGGTCATCTTGTAGCTCAAGGGAAAGATGAACTTGTGCGGCCGTCGCAACTGGTGACTCGGGTTTTTCACGACAGCAACTGCCCCCACACGTGCGCATCTGGGACTCGGTGACACTGAATACCCTCCACGTCATCGGAGTGGGGTTTTTTGACCGCGCCGTCACCTGTATCGCGTTCTCAAAATCTGTAAGTACAAGCCCTGTGGGTCGTGCAATCTTGGTCCAAAGGGAGGAGAGAGAAGAACTCGAGGTTGAAAAGGGAGAGTGCTAGCTCGCCCACCACTGATCAGTGCACATGCAGCTTTGAGCTCAATGTTTCCTGCCTCCCTGGTCCCTCGTTCAGAGGTCACACACACGAGCCATCAGGGACACACACTGCCAGCCAAGCATTTCCAGCCCCGTGAACTTAGTGATGCAAAGAGCGTCTCCTCCGACTCCTCCCCCCCCCAGGACACTGTCCTCGCATTCCTTAAGGCAGCTTGCCTGCTCTGGCCCTGAATCCCACCTGCTCCCTTCACCAGCGGCTGCAGCACCTCTACCACCCCCCCAAGCAGGCTCCCAGCCTCCCCCAGGCAGGGACTGAACGGGGCCCGGGGTCTTCTAGGCTCCCTGGGCACGTGCCAGTTCAGCAGCTCTACCCTGAGGCTCTTTTTCACCACCCGCCAGCCAGCGCAGAAACTTGCATTCACACAGCCACGCACCTGTTCACATCCCAGACGACAGGCATCCGTGGCCCTGCGCTTCTCTGGCTGCAGCCCGCACCTGTTGGGAGCAGAGCTCTGGCCCCTGTGGGGTAGATTTTCATGGAACCTGCCTGTTGAGGGCCACCCCGGCCCCTCTCCGTCCCACCCCTGTCCCTGCATTACCCCAAGCTCACCTGCAGGTGTCAGAGGCCGGGGTGGACATTCCTCAATGACCATGCAGCGGCTTATCAAAAGCTGAATTCGCGCTCATTATTCGTCACGTTCAGCCCATTTTATTCTCAAACACAGCCTTCCATGTGAATAACTTTCTCTTTCCAGAACGGAGGAAGCAACCTCTGTGCCGTGGATGACTCCAACGACCACGTGCTGTCCGTGTGGGACTGGCAGAAAGAGGAGAGACTGGCCGACGTGAAGGTGTCGCCTCAGGCCTTGTGCTGGTCCCGCCCCCCTACTCCGACCCACACCGAGCTGGTTCCCCTGTTTCTTGCTGCCTGTGGGCGGGACACCTCCCCCTTAGAGTCCTTTGCCCCCTGCCCTCTCCCCTGCAGGACGCCATTCCCTGGTCCTGTCAGGGTCTTTTCCTCTCTGCACAACGTCTGGGAGGCATTTCTTTCATCCTCATTGCATGGCCACTACCCTTTAAATTCAGTCACGTGTTTGTTCACTTTCTCTTTCACCCACTTGACAAAGCCCTAGTGCTGCTCTGGGCTCACACAGTGTGTATGTGTGTGTGTGTGTGTGTGTGTGTGTGTGTGTGTGTGTGGAGGGGGTGATGAGGGAGGTGTGCTCGCTGTCCATGAGCCTCTCCAGCAGGGATGCGGGAGGCAGGTGCGGGGCAGGTGCATGCCAGCACACCTGAGGCTGAGGCATGCAGCCAGTGCAGGGCCTCAGCCAAAGCAGATCAGACCTGGGAGCCACTGGCCTCATCCCAAATCCCTCGAGGCGCCTCCACCCTGACTTCTTTTGCTGCCTCTAATCTGTTTTGCATAAAATGTCAAATTGACTTTCCTAAACTTCTGTAGGTTCTTCTGTTAAGTCATCATTAGAATCCCCATTTCTATAGAATCAGCTTTAGAATCCTGATTCTGGCATCCGTTAGCCTTAGGTAACCTTACTTGTCTGATGTTAGGCTCGTGCCATTAGGTAACATCACCATTAGATAACCCGACTTACCTACACTAGAATTAACCGTCCGATGACCCCACTTCCCTAACGTTCTCTCTTGCGTGTCTGCAAGGTAGACCATGTGTTCTAATCAGGCTTGTGTCCTAACACCTGTCCTCATCCTGCCGAGGTCTGCTCAGGTGTTTGCAAGGTTCCGGCTATGTTGCCAGGTTGGACCTAACCAGAGGCGAGTTATTACGCATATTCCAGAATGTGCAGTTGAGCTACTAAGTGGAGGCAGCAGTCAGGACCCTGGGATTTGGGTTGTGGGAGGTGACTTGGCAGCTCCACCATGGGGGGCCCCGGGGCTGGCCACCAGCAAGCCCCAGGCAGACTCGGGAAGGGCTCTCAGGGGAAGCAGGGCAACAGTGCCAGCCAGAACGAGGGAGCTGTAGAAAATGCAGATTCCTGGGCGCCTCCCTGAAGTTTCTGATCGCAGATGGGGCGAGGCTTAGTGATCTGCACTTTAACACGTGCCAGGTGATTCGTGGTTGAGCCCGGCTTGGGACCCAGCCCTAGAAGGTGAGAAGAGATGCTCACGGCTCCCAAGCCCCCGCTGCTGCAGGCCAGCCCCTCCAGCAAAGCCTGCTGCTGGCCTGCTCTGCGCTGGCCCTGGGCGAGGCCCTGGCCAAGGAGGGAGCTCCCCGCCTTGGAGAAGCAGACAAGGAGAGGAAGTTAGGGCACGCGGCCAGCCCACGTGTGAGGTTTACAGCAAGAGCAGGCCATGGGAACAGAGTTGGGAGGCAGCTCACTGGCCTGGATGAGCCGTGTGCGTGCGTGTGTGTGCACCTGTATGCGAGTGTGTGCGTGTGTGTGCACCTGTATGCGAGTGTGTGCGTGTGTGTGCACCTGTATGCGAGTGTGTGCGTGCATGTGTGTGCACCTGTATGCGAGTGTGTGCGTGCGTGTGTGCACCTGTGAGTGTGTGCGTGCGTGTGTGTGCACCTGTATGCGAGTGTGTGTGCGTGTGTGTGTGCACCTGTATGCGAGTGTGTGTGTGTGTGTGTGTGCGTGTGTGTGCACCTGTATGCGAGTGTGTGCGTGTGTGTGCACCTGTATGCGAGTGTGTGCGTGCATGTGTGTGCACCTGTGAGTGTGTGCGTGCGTGTGTGTGCACCTGTATGCGAGTGTGTGCGTGTGTGTGCACCTGTATGCGAGTGTGTGCGTGCATGTGTGTGCACCTGTGAGTGTGTGCGTGCGTGTGTGTGCACCTGTATGCGAGTGTGTGTGCGTGTGTGTGCACCTGTATGCGAGTGTGTGTGTGTGTGCGTGTGTGTGCACCTGTATGCGAGTGTGTGCGTGTGTGTGCACCTGTGAGTGTGTGCGTGCGTGTGTGTGCACCTGTATGCGAGTGTGTGTGCGTGTGTGTGTGCACCTGTATGCGAGTGTGTGCGTGCGTGTGTGTGCACCTGTATGTGAGTGTGTGTGTGTGTGTGCACCTGTATGCGAGTGTGTGCACCTGTATGCGAGTGTGCGCGTGTGTGTGAGTTCAGACGAGAGCCCTGAAGCATCTGGTTCTCGTGCTTTGTTGAAGTGCTCTAACGAGGCGGTGTTCGCCGCCGATTTCCACCCCACGGACGCCAGCGTCATCGTGACCTGCGGGAAGTCGCACCTCTACTTCTGGACCCTGGAGGGAGGCTCCCTCATTAAGAAGCAAGGGTTGTTCGAGGTAAAGCTCCGCTCCCCTGGCTGCTGTGAGGTTTTCGGGGGGCTGTGAGGTAACCCTTAGTGCCTGTTTTCCTGGCCTCGGTGGAGGGGGTGCACAAAGACTGTCCTCAGGGTCCCTCATGGGGCTGGGGAGGCCTGTGCCTGTGGATAAAGTGGTGGAGGGTGGAGCCAGCCCGGGAGAGCTCAGATGGGCGGAGCCACACCATGGGTGGCTGGCCCTGCCCAGCCAGCAGAAAGAGGGCCCGTGGGGCAGTCGGCCTCTGTATTTCCTAGGATGGGAGGCCACGTGAGGGCTTCGTGAGGGCACCAGGACCCCTTTATTTGGGCGCCAGGATTCTGTGCTGAGGCTGCAGCTGCAGCGACACAGCGCCCTTTGACCCCTCCAGCACCCTCCCCTCTCAACCTGTCTGCAACTCGTGGATCCCAGCTGGGCACTTCTTGGTGTGGAGCAGTTGACCTCCCGGCCTGGGTTATGCCACAGAGGACGAGAACAAAAGCACACGCTGTGCTGGTAGAAGCTGCCCCGGTCCCGGTTACTCTGATTCCAGTTCACACTTGATAGGATACGTGTTCTATTTACTGTGTTCTGCAGAAACAAGAGAAGCCAAAGTTTGTCCTCTGTGTGACTTTTTCTGAAAATGGTGACACCATCACTGGAGATTCAAGCGGCAACATCTTAGTGTGGGGAAAAGGTAACCGCAGGGACCATCCTCAAAGCCAGGGATGGTTTGGTGATGTCAAAAGAAGTCAAAAAGTGAAGTCTGTAAGAATCATCCATTCATGAATTGGCAGGAGTGCTGTGAAAGTCCAAGTTGTGTAGGTTTACGTGTGAGCATGAGTCGTGTATGCATACATGTGCGTGTGAGTTATGTGCATACATGTGAGCGTGAGTCATGTAGGCATATGTGTGAGTGTGAGTCATGTATGCATGTGTGAGAGCATGAGTCACACATGCATACATGTGAGTATGAGTTGTGCAAACATACATGTGAGCGTGAGTCATGTATGCATGTGTGTGAGCGTGAGTCATGTAGGCATATGTGTGAGCGTGAGTCATGTATGCATGCATGTGAGCGTCTGCAACTTAGAACTGGAACAGAGTGAGACTGGAGCATGGCAGAGCTGTGGACCTCACATTCCCCAAAAGGCTCTTGCAGCCCAGGCCGTGATGATGGACCGGTGGCTTTACTAGGAGTCTACAGCGAAGTCTCTAGTCTGTGGTGATGTTAGCAGTGACCATGGAGCTATAAAACGCTTAAGGATCTTTTCTGGCCCACAGAGCTCCTGGCAGCCATTTGTGGGGTGCCAGCAGGTGCTGGGTGCTGCAGGTGTTCCAGCGAGTCAGCTGGGAGGCCTCCTTTGGCTCGACACTCAACACACATGTTCAGTGAGGCCGGGGAGCAGTGATGGGTGCTGCCTAGGTGCCAGGAAGAGGGTGCATACCCACCCTGTCCTCAGGTTGAGACCAAAGATGGAGACAGAGCCACCGGTGTCGTTTCAGGATCACTGGGCGACCTTCGGTCTCCCTCCTGCTCTTGGTGCTCCCTCCAGGGCTCGTCGTACCTGAGGACAGACCTGTGGGGCGAGCAGCAGCCCCATTGCAGGAAGGGGGCAGCTGAGAGGCGGAGCAGCTAAGTCACTGGCCTGAAGGGGCGCAGCTCAGCGGGGTGACGGTGGCACAGGAAGGAGGCTCAGCCGCGTGGCACTTGGACACCTGCTGGCACGCCTCCCTCACCACCCAGTGGCTCTGTGTGCGCTTGTCAGCCGCCCCGAGAATGTCCAGGTTCCTTTGACGATGGCGTTCTAGCGAACACGTCACCTCTTACAATGAGAATGGAATGGGATTGGAAAGTGGGCAGAGGTGAGCCTGGGGATAATGTGCTAGTCATGGCTTTCCCGCGTGTCTAGGTACGAACCGAATAAGCCACGCAGTCCAAGGGGCCCACGAAGGCGGCATTTTTGCACTCTGTATGCTAAGAGATGGCACCCTGGTGTCGGGAGGAGGCAAGGATAGAAAGCTCATATCTTGGAATGGGAACTACCAAAAGCTTCACAAAACAGAGGTAAGTCAGCAAACGCGGCTCCAGGAACTCGTGACCCTGAGCCTGCACCCTTGGCCTTTTCCCTGGGAATCGGAGCACTTGAGTCTGCAGCTCTGAAAGTTGTTGGCATGAAGTTGTATTCTATGGATGCAACACATCTGGTGACAGTCGTGAGGTCCCCACGGCCAGGAGCAGCCATGGGGAAACCACATGGCCTCCTCTGCCAGCAGGGGAGAGGCTCTGTGAGAGGGAGAGGCAGGGCTGCTGCCCGTGGTCCTGGAATCCACCCCCTCCTGCCCAGCATCAACCCGCTGGCTCCAGCGCTCGCCTTTGCCCCTTTAATGGGCACAGACCTTGATGATCAGGGCGCGTATGGGTCTAGAACATCTGGGACTTAGCGTTTGGACCATCCTGTGTGTTTGTCAGCATCCACACTGGTTTTAACACCGAACAGAGTGACCAGGCCAGAGAACGCACTGTTTTAAGTGGCACTACAGTGTTTTGAAGTCTTTGGGCTGCACCTGTCACATTGCAACAAGCAGAGTGAAGTAGCCCGGAATGGTCCTCATCTCTAATGTCAAGAAAAGTGTGTTCTTATTTTTAATTTTATTTTTAAAAGATGTATTTATTTGAAGGCAGAGTTACAGAAGGAGGGGGGATCTTCTATCCGCTGGTCACTCTCCCAAACGTTCTGTGTAAAACTGCCATTTCATACAGGGGCCCTGATCATCGGCCAACAGTGGTGTCCACAGCAGGTCCTGGAACCAGCCCTGCCCCCTATCGATACTGATGACAACTGTGTTTTTTTAAGATTTTTTTTTTTTAATTTGAAAGAGTTACAGAGAGAGGTAGAGCCAGAGAGAGAGAGAGAGTGAGAGAGAGAGAGAGGGAGAGGTCTTCCATTCAGCTCGTTCCCTCCCCAAATGACCACAACAGCCAGAGTTGAGCTGATCCGAAGCCAGGAGCCAGGAGCCAGGAGCTTCTTCCGGGTCTCCCACACGGGTACAGGGGCCCAAAGACTTGGGCCATCTTCCACTGCTTCCCCAGGTCTCAGCAGAGAGCAGGATAGAAAGTGGAGCACCCGGGACTCGAACTGGTGCCCATCTGGGATTCCATTACTGCAGGCTAGTGCTTTAATCAGCTGTGCCATGGCACTGGCCCCGAACGACTGTATGTTGAAGGACTGAACTAACGGCTTAATGTCCTTTTAAATGTTTTCTTCCTCTATGCCTCTTTCCCATGCAGATCCCAGAACAATTTGGTCCAATACGGACAGTGGCCAAGGGGAAAGGAGACGTCATCCTAATAGGCACAACCAGAAACTTCGTGCTACAGGGCACGCTGGCCGGGGACTTTGCACCCATCACTCAGGTACAGCCAGCCCGGCAGACCCACCACACGCACTGTGCTCTGTCTGAGCCACTCCTCTTCCCACGCTCCACATGAGATGACCCCCTCCAGCCGGGTGGGGGAGGGAAGAAGCCCAGAGCATCGACCAGTGTCACAGAGAGCCCTTGTCTGTCTCCGTTTGCGTAGGGCCACACTGACGAGCTCTGGGGGCTGGCCATCCATGCCTCCAAACCTCAGTTTTTGACCTGTGGGCACGACAAGCATGCCATTCTCTGGGACGCTGTGGGTCACCGGCCTGTCTGGGACAAGATAATAGAGGTAACCATGCGTGTTATGTTTCCATTTTTCTTGAAAACAGCTCATTGGGAACAAAGTCCATTTACTTTTGCATGCACTTAATAGTGATACGAAATTGTCCCAAAGCAAATGTCACTTAATCTGTCTCTTTAGATCTGCATTGCGGATCTATGTGTCCCGTGCACATAGAACTCAAGTTCATTGCTGAGCTTGCCAAGGTGAACGTGGAAACTCGGCATTGGTCGCAGGGCTGTGATGTCCGTGTAGGAGCTGCCTCCTGTTTCAGGTCCCTTCTGAATGGGGATACAAGCTGTGCAGAAAACATACAGCTTAGTGCATCCCAGTGCTGCAAGTCTCATGGCACAGGGGAGCCTCGGCTGGAGAGCTGGTGACCCTGTGCACGCTGCAGAAGGAACTCACACTACCTCTGAGCGTCCAGCTGCCCCTCCCCATGTGTACACAGCCATGCATTTCCTTGAGCCCTGCACGTACATTAGCCTTCGTCCTCACGGCAGCTCTGCAGCCTGGAGGGATTTCTCACTCTGATCTTACTGATCAGGAAGTTGAGGCTTAGAGAAGCTAAATGGGGTGCCAGGGTCCCCGCGTTAGTAAGCGACAGAGCAGGGCTTACGCCCAGGCTCTGCTTTGCACCATGCCGCAGAGAGCACAGACAGCCCTAGAGGAGGAACTAGCACCCTGCAGAGCCCACTGCCCTGGAGGCTGTTCCCAGGTGCTCCACGGGCTGTGGGGCTCCATTGCTTCTGCTTTCAGAGGGGGCAGGGGGCGTTGGTCCCTGGGGTCACTGGTGGGGCCCTGGGGTGGACACTGCGTGCAGAGGAAGGCGCTGTGTAGGCCTTGATGCTGGGATGGGCTACAAAAAAGAGTGTTCTGTGTTATACCTGTGCCCCATGGTGAGAGACAGAAATAAATGGGACCAGGGGAGATGTAGGGGATTGGTAGAAGTGACCACAGCCAGCAGATGCAGCAGGGCATCCGTGGCCCAGAGGGCAGCCCTGCAGACACCAGCGACCGCCCCTCCACGTCCCCGCCCACAGCGGGATGCTAAGCTCTTTGCCTGGTGGAAGGGCAGGGCTCTGGCCTGGAAGCCACAGATCTGCACTCTGGTCCTAGCTACTCTGCCGACCACCTGTGTGCCCTGCAGCAGGAACACTGGGCCTCTGGTGCCTCCATCTCCATCTTGGAGTTGGCAGGAGACCCGGAAGTGCTCTGTGAGTGGCACTGCTTCGAGTGGGCTTGAGCAGCTCTGCTTGCCTGCCAGGGGCAGCCCTGGCCCTCCTGGCAGCTCCCACTTCGGGGAGAAGCATTGAGTAGTGGGGCCAGTGTCTGGGCTCTGTTTGGGGGTCCAGTGGTGGCCAGGCCTCCTCTTCCCTTTCCGTTGCTGTGACTCACCTCCACCGAGTGGGTGCCCATGTGAAACACGGATCCGGTCAGTCCGCGCCTTTCACTGGAAGGAGGAGGCCTCCACGGCCTTCTACCTCCTGCTGGCCAGAGCCGCGCTGTGGCAGTGCAGCCCCGGCCTTCCTCGCTCCTCAGCCCGCAGACTCCGTGTTGTGAACCCCACAGCCTCCACCGCCATCCCCGGTGGGCCCACAGCTGACTGCCTCCAGCACTGTGACCCTACTGTTGCCCCATAATCTCTGATCCAAAAGTAATCGCAAGCCCACTGCCCCCACTGCTCGAAGGCCTTGAGCAGGGCTCTGCCCTGGGAAGCCTGGCCCGGCACCCACTGTGGCTCACGGGGGCCTGGTGTGTGTCTGTCCATCACCTGCCACGTGTGTCAGAGTCTGTGACTGGCTCAGAACTTGCAATCCACCCCAAGCATCTTTGTCCTGGAGCTGTGCAGGGATCGCGTTTCCAAGCCGGTCAGGCAGGTGTGTGAAGGGCTGGCCGTTCAGGGCGGGGGTCAGCATCAGGAGTAGATTACAGACACCCCGACCTGGAACCAGAGTTTGCCCTCATTTGTCTTTTTGTCCGGTTGCTGTGAGTACACGAAGATAAAAGAGGAAAAGATAAAACCTCTAAAAAGATGAAGGTGGCACGGAGGCTACGTTTCCTTCTCTGGGGAGGAAAGAGACTTTGCGAAGACCGCGTCGCCCTGAGCGGTCAGAGCTGTGTGCTGTATGCTGCCGTGCTGTGTCGGGCCATCGATTGACACTCCCTTTACAACATTTTAGGATCCAGCTCAGTCTTCTGGTTTTCATCCTTCAGGGTCTGTGGTTGCCGTTGGAACACTGACCGGGAGGTAAGTTCAGATCCTCGTGGCCGCACGCAGCTCACGGGCAAGAGGCCTGTGGTCTGTTTCCCCAGGGCTGGGCACAGCTTTTAGTGACTTCTGAGCATGAAGTCAAGACTCAAAGGCAGAACTCATGACAGTGGTCCCTGCCGTTCTGAGCCTTGGGACAAATCTGAGGAACGCTATGGGCCCTCCTATAAATGTGCTGTCTGCCCTTCCCTCCCTCCCTCCCTCCTCCCTCCTTCCTTCTCCCTCTCTCCCTTTCTCCCTCCCTCCCTCTCTCTCTCTCTCTCTCTGTTTCACACACACACACACACACGCACCACCCTGCCTACAGTCTCAGAGCACCTGTTCAGCTCCTTAAGGCCTGCGAGAGGAGTGGGGCAAGAGAGCATCTCAGTGCTAAAGTCTCAGCCATGCCATTCCCCGCTCCTCTTTCAGAACTGTCCACACTGCCCAGACCCTGACCTCGTGCTGTGACTCCACTGAGGTCGATTCCCCGAGTGGCCCCCACGTGCCAGGCAGGGGATTTGCGTCAGAATCCCAGCTTTGCCCGGCAGCAGCAGCAGTGTGTCCTGAGCCAGTGATGGAAACTCTGGGTTTGTTTTCCTACAGAGGCTGACACTAGCATTGGCCTGGCCATGCTGCCCTCCTCCGGCAGGAGGAGACAGGCAGAGCACCTGCTGGGGCTGCCTGGCGGGCCATGGCGGGGGCGTGCTCACCACTGTTGCGTAGGCCTGCATCAGAGCTTTCTGTTGTGTCTGTCCTGGAACAGCAGCGCCCCCACGCACACACACGCACAACAGGGGATACATCCCAAGACCCCCAGTGGGTGCCTGGAACCTGGACGTGGGGAGCCCAAGGTACCCTGTGTTCTCCCTGTACATACCCACCTGTGAGCGAGGTGAATTAAGTAGGCCTGGCAGGGTTTAGCAACAACAGCTAATAAGAAGCTGGAGCACGTCGAGCACTGCATGGTCTGATAGCTGTCGGCTGTGCCGCTCTCTCCCTGTCTCTTGTCGTGATGTGAGATGGCACAGTACCTGCCCAAGGAGCGGAAGTGGGGGGGCGATGACAGTGCCTGCCCAAGGAGAGGAAGTGGGGGGGGCGATGACAGTGCCTGCCCAAGGAGAGGAAGTGGGGGGGGGCGATGACAGTGCCTGCCCAAGGAGAGGAAGTGGGGGGGGCGATGACAGTGCCTGCCTAAGGAGAGGAAGTGGGGGGGGCGATGACAGTGCCTGCCCAAGGAGAGGAAGTGGGGGGGGCGATGACAGTGCCTGCCCAAGGAGAGGAAGTGGAGGGGGGCAATGGAGAAGAGCAGCATGCGATGGAGCACCTAGGAATCGCCGAACTCTGGACCTTTCCATTTGATACTTAGGACCCTGGTTGACTGCGGGTAACTCGGACCGCGGGACACAAAGCTGCAGAGGAGGGAGGGCCGCCCCTCCCCCCTGAGTGCTGCTCGTTATCTGGCTCTGGGTGGTTCCCCCAGAAGCTGAGCTTAGATTCCGTCAGGACTGCAGAGGAGGCGTAAGGAGGGAGCAGCCATCGGCGAGTCTAGGTGGCAGCATCTCAGGAGTGGGAGTCCATGTACGCAGCCGGATTCTTCCTGAGTGTGCGCAGTGACACTCGGGAATTCACGTGCATGTGCTCATGCACACATGTGCACACGTGCACACACACGTGCACAGCCCGCCCTCCCTGAGACAGTCTATGCTCTGCCTCGACAGGCTCCACACTGGTGGAAGGGTATCGCTGTCATCTGCTGATTCGTGGTGGCACGTGCCGACACACTCGGGGTCGCAGGCGGTGTCCTAGGCTGTCCCCTCCGCCCATGCCTCCGCACCCCTGGGCCCCGGCCAGGCTCAGCTCCTTTTGCTGTCAGTTTACCAGGCCGTTCCCGATGCTTTCTAGGCTGCCCCCAGGATGGTTAGATAGAGCGTTAAAAGTAAGCAGCTGTTACAGGGGCAAGGAATCAAAGCCAAGGCATGAAATCGGATTCCAGTGGGACAGAGGTCCTGGCGAGTGTGCGCGGGAGGGGTCTGAGGGGGAGTCCGTGTCTCGGTGTGAAATGGCGGCAGCAGGGAGCCCCCGTGCCTTGTCACCCCTGGGCTGCCAGGTCCCACCCATTGCCTCCACCTGAGGATGTGAGGGGCAGGCGGCTCAGTCATCCCGACATAGGGCAGCCATCGCGAGTCTTGGGTCCTAATCAGAGGGCACAGAGACTTCCACGTCTGTTGTAAGTTTGCCTTAGCACCATGCTCCTGAACGGCCGAGGCAGCTGGGCGCAGAGAGGTTCAGCTCCAAGAACAGCCCCCTGCTCGCCTTCTCCCAGGCCCCTGTCCTCTCCTGCCCCCTGCTGGTTGCCCTTGAGCAGGTGCCGGAGGACCAGACTCTGGGACCGGCCTGCCTTGCCCTGGGTGAGCTCTGGCAGGTGGCACTGTGCATCCTCCGTTTTCCTGCCCCGGGCTCTCTCTCCGGCCACAGCCTCGGGACGTGTGTGTGTGTGGGCAGCTCCGTGACGCAGAGCTGGGAAGTCACACACACAGAGTGCCGCTTAAGCCCTCACGGCACGTTTGGCAGGCTCAGTGCCGCTGCAGCCGCTGCTTCTCCCCGCTGGACGCCTCACTGTGCTGTCTCACTTTGCCACAGGTGGTTTGTGTTCGACACGGAAACGAAGGACCTGGTCACCGTCCACACGGATGGGAACGAGCAGCTGTCTGTCATGCGGTACTCGCCAGGTTAGAACCCCAGCCGGCACGGCTCTCAGATCCCCTCAAAATGCCGAGCTGTGTGCAGGCGGCGTCCAGAAACTCCCTCACAGGCCTCCTCAGGTTAAACCACACGTGCACTTTGGGGTTCTCTTCCTCCGTCGGGTCACTCTGCTCGGGTGTTTTAAAAATTTGTGAACCCCCTGGACTAGTGACCCCGCCCCAGCCAGGATCCGCCGTCTGCCCCTCCTCCTGTGATCTGCCGGAGCAGCTCCAGGCCCTGGTCCTTTCTTCTGTTAAGTGTTTTATGCAGCTCAAGAAGACAAGGGCTCTACCAGCTTTGTTGAGAGAATTCACACACAAGAGTTTACCCATTAGACGCGTGCAATTTAATGATTCTTCGTAAATTCACGGAGTTGTGCAGCCAGCACCATAACCCGGCTTTAGAGCCTGCCCATCACCCCAGGAGGCTTCCTCCGTGCCCATAAACGATTCACGTGCACCCCGGCCCCGGGTCTGAGGCAGCTGGTGATCTGCCTCCTGTCTCTGTAAGCTGCCTTCTCCCCGTGGATGTAAACAGAGCCGGACAATACGTGGCCTGTGGCTTCTGGCTTCTCACAGTTAGGGTGATGCTTTTGTGGTCGGCGTGTGTGTGTGTGTGTGTGTGTGTGTGTGTGTGTGAGTCTGTTCCTCTTCAGTTGCTGGGTAGAATTCCATTCTGTGGGTAAAGCAGGTTCCGTCAGGTGACAGCTGTGAGCTGCTTCTGGCTGTGATGGTTGGGAATGATGCCACTGTGCACATCCTGGTGTGTGTGTCTTCCTGTGCACTTTGTCTTTCTTCCCCCTTGGGTGAATTGATGTTAGCATTTCTGAAACTACAAGCTGTGCTGTTTCACAGTGGGTGAGGGTTCTCGTGTCTGCATATCCTCACTTTGATGGACTTTTTATTTTTTTTTAAGGTTTATTTATTTATTTGAAAGGCAGAGTTACAGAGAAAGGTAGAGCCAGAGAGAGAGAGAGGTCTTCCATCCGCTGGTTCACTCCCCAAGTGGCTGCAACAGCCAGAGCTGTGCCAATCCAAAGCCAGGAGCCAGGAGCTTGTTCTGGGTCCCCCCACATGGGTACAGGGCCCCAAGGACTTGGACCGTCTTCTACTGCTTTCCCAGGCCATAGCAGAGAGCTGGATTGGAAGTGTAACAACCAGGACTCAAACTGGCACCCACATGGGATGCTGGCACTGTAGGCTGGGGCTTTAACCTGCGTATAGCACCAGCCCCCTTAATGTGATCTTTTCAAGCATATTTTGATCAAGTCTGATTCATCAATTTTTTCTTTGATGGATCACGTTTCTGATATCATACCCAAAATCATGAAGGTTTTCTCCTGTGCTTTCTTTCAGAAGGGCTGTTGTCTTGGCCCTTGCGTTAGGGCTGTGGTGCATTTTGAGCTAATTCTTGTATACGGTGAGAGGTGAGAATCGGGTTATTTGTTGTGCACGTAGCTATCCAGTCGTCGCAGCACCCTTAGATGAAGAGACTGCTCCCCACTGACTCACCTTGACACTGTGGTCAGAACCAGTCGGCCATTCACGTGGAGGTTCATTCCTCACCCTCAGTTCCGCCCCCACCCGTGTCTATCCTTGTGCCCACCCCAGTCCTGAATATTGTTTTTTTAGAGGAAGTTTGCAGTTGAGTAGTGTAACTCCTCCAACTCTGTGTTCTTTCATGATTGTTTTGCCTGTCTTATGTCTTCACCTGACCTTTAGGATTGGCTCGACAATTTTGAATTTTAATGAACTACCAGGATTGTATAGAGATTTTGTCAAACTTACAGATCAGTATGGGGAGGATTGCTACCTGGATTGATGATACTGAGCTTTCTAACTCATGAATATGGAACATGTGTTTATATTTCTATTTTAATTTTCTATTTATTTTTCTTAGCAATATTTAAGTTTTTTGGTGTACAAGTCTTATACTTCCTTTGTTAAATTTATTCCTAAATTGTTTTTATGCCACTGTGGATGGAGTTCTTTCTGATTTTATTTTTAGATTATTGGCTACTGGTTTGTAGAAATAAAATTGATTTTGCTCATGGAGGTTCCAGTCTTTGACCTCTCTTAACTCGTTTATTAGTTTTGGGGTATGTGTAATTTTAGGATCCTTCTCTTGGTACAGGATCTTGTCACAGACAGTTTTCCTTCTTCCTCTGCAATCTGGGTACCTTTAGTTACTTTTTCCATATTGTGTTAGTTAATAGCTCCAGTAAAATGTTAAACAAAAGTTCAAGAGCAAGTCCCTTGCCTTGGTCCCAGGGAACCCAGGGGAAGGCGTGGGGATAAGGATGCCTGTAGGAGTACAGGCATTGAGCCTACCGGTTAGGACACTCACATCCCATGTTGAAGTGCGTGGACTCATCTCCCCACCTTCCTGCTAATACAGACCTGGGAAGCAGTGATGGCTCCCGGAACTGGGTTCCTGCCACCCCTGTAGGAGGCTAAGATTGGGTTCTCCCAGCTTCAGCTGTGGTCCAGCTCCTGCCTTTGCAGATGTTTTGGGAGTGAGCCAGTGACTGGGGGGTGGAGTGCTCTCTCTCTCTCTCTCTCTCTCTCTCTCTCTCTCTCTCTCTCTCTCTCTTTTCCGGTCTCTATACATCTAAAAACTTTTTTTAAAAGTTTATTTTGGGGGCTGACATTGTGGCTTCATTTGTTAATCCGCTGCCTGAGATGCCAGCATCCATATGGGTGCCAGTTTGTGTCCCAGCTGCTCCATTTCCAGTACAGCTCCCTGCTAATGCACCTGGGAAAGCAGCAGAAGATGGCCCAAGTGCTTGGACCTCTGCACCCCCTGGGAGACCCATAAGAAGCTCCTGGCTCCTGGCTTTGGCTTGGCCCAGCCCTGGCTGTTTTAGCCATTTGGGGTAGTGAATGAAAGATTCTCTCTCTCTCTCTTCTCTCTTCTCTCCTCTCTTCTCTCTCACTCTGCCTTTCAAATAAATAAATAAAAATAAGTCTTTTAAAAAATGGTTATTTTAGAACAAGGAATTTTGAAATCTGTGCATAGTTCTCTCATGTACATTTTCCACACACTTATTGAAGACCCTCATATGCGTGGATTTCAAAATATTTTTGCACCAAAATTTAGTTTTTCATTCTGTTTTCCATGAGCTTTTTGAAGCACCTTTGTGTGTGTGTGTGTGTGTGTGCATGCATGTTTATATCTATTCAAGCTATGTATAACTACAGGTAGAACAGTTTATGGCTAGTGCATACCACTCAGATTGACTCGAGTTGTTGTGAACTGACCTGTATTCTTGAACCTTTATTCCCTGTGAGCTGGCATAACAGGTTGTTCCAGGATCATCTTGTACATTTAAAAAAATTTTTTATTTGTTTGTATATATTTGAAAAGCAGAGGGATAGACAGCAGAAAGAGAGAGAGAGATAGAGAGAATCAATCTTCTGTATACTGGTACAGTCTGAAAATGCTGGCCACTGCTGGGGCTGGACCAGGTCGAAGCCAGGAGCCAGCACCCCATCTGGACCTCTCACGTGGGTGGCAGGGACCCAAGGACTGGAGCCATCCCTTGCTGCCTCCCAGGCTGCACATCAGCAGGAAGCTGGAACCAGGAGTGGAGTCAGGATTGAATGCAGGCCCTGTGACACGGGCTGTGGGCCTCCCAAGTGGCATTCTGACCACTGTGCCCAGCGCCCGCCCCATGTGCTTGCCTTAGACGTTCCTCAGCTGTTTCTCCCAGGTGCTCACGGTCCATTTTGTGCAAGAACTGAGGCTTGGACATGACAGGGTGGGTGCTGGGAGCGCTCACTGCTACTGGGTGGGTGTTTCTAAGGCTTTGTGTTGCGTGATTGGTTTAGAAAGTAGCGTTTTTCTGTGATGTGCAGGACACCTGGCAGTGCTGGCACTCTGGAAAACTGTGGCTTTGGTCCATGGAGTGCGTGGCCGAGGCTGAGCTCCACCGCCCCTGGGACCCCTCTGTTTGATAACTTGGCGGTGTCGTCTCTGCCTCGTGGTAGGACCGTGGTCTCCAGCTCTTATAGGAAGGGCACCTTTTACGTGCTTTTTCCTGTGTCTGAGCAGAGTTCATGGCCTCTCACCAGCAACCTGGGGACCAGGTGCACTTGACCCAGGATGCATCTGATGCGTGACCTCTGAACTGTTGCGTTTCTTTCTGCTCATTCTAGCCCGTATTCTGCCTCGTCATCATTTTCTTAGTTGTTCGGGGCCTCTTCCGCCTGCAGGAGAGTCTGGTCTCCAGCATCTGTCACCTGCCGCCACCAGCAGAGCCTTTGGGGACTTCCCAGGTCTTGTCACTGCTCCCTGGAGACCCTGGGGCTCTTGCTATCAGGAGCCGTGACTCTTAGGCTTCTGGGTCATGGCCGGGGGCTGTGGAGGGCCCAGGTGAGAGCTTGGCCGGGGCCAGGCACCCGCGTTTGAATCCGGGGCCCTTTTCATTAGCGAGGTGACCTGGTCAAGCCAGACAGCAAATTGTCTGGAGGCTCCACAGCAAGAGCAGGTGGTGCTGACCGTGGGCAGTAGGCAGGTGTCACGGGTGATGTAATGTCATCAGAACTGTGCTGCATGGGGGATGCAGACCCTCGGGGAGTGACCCAGAATCCCATGGCCACAGAGACCACACTTGTTGCGCACTGTGTGCCCAGCGCATGGCACAGGGTTGACTCCAGGGTGGGTGGTCAGTAACGCTGACCACGTCAGTGTGTTCAGAACCCACCACAGTGCACCTGCCCAGGGCAAAGCAGCACAGGCTGTCCCTTTGTGGGTCCCTGGCTCCTTTTTAGATTCCAACGTTTGTACACTTTAGACCACAATAGGAGAAAATGCTCAGACACAGGCTGCCATGGAAGTGGAACTCCAGGAGCCCACGGCCAAAATCCCAGCCTGAAATCCAGCCCATCTCCCATTTAGCTCCCGGAGCCGTGGGACACTGGAGAATCACCGCTAAAGTACGAGTGCTCGTTCTCATGCCCTCAGTCTCGGGAGGGTTCTGGATGCCGGCTAGCTTCCACAGGAGAAGCTTCATGGTGGTCCTCCCTGGCTGCGGGGCGGGACCAGGGAGCCCCCAGCCCAGCCCCCCGCTGCGGGTGACTGCTTCCTTTACACTCTGTGGCATGGGTAGACGCCAGTCCAAATCCGCAGGGAGGGGTGTGGACAGCTGAGCTTCAGGCTGCTCTGTAAATCTTTCCGGTCAACACCAGGTGTGCAGGGGGCCAAGAAGTTACCTGGCAAAGGTGAACCTACAGGCAACGTTCCCGTCATTTCTTGGTTCTGTGAGCGCTTGGGGGGAGCCGTCATGGAGTCAAGGGCCTGCCTGGACGGGGCAAGGTGACAGAGCCCCGGGGTGCACAGTGGCTTCACCCAGAGTGGGGGATCCTTTGGCACTCCAAGAACTGGGAACCAAGAGCATCCCCACAGCCATCTGGTATCCACCAGCTGTGCCTTATTAGCAATTTTTTATTTATGAAATATGTTATATAAGATGGTCTCATGCTAGCAAGCTACTGTTCCGTGGGTTTGTTTTGAAACCACAGACAAGTATGATTGTTGGCAGAGTGCCGGCCCTCCTAGATTCCTTAGATGCAGAAGTGTAGCAATGATGAGTCTCACGCTAACCTGCACATCAGGAACCTTCTAGAGCCCTTTATGACTGGACAAAATGGAGTTTTCATGGATTTAAAGTTGTATTAATTCTTGTAGAACAGAAATAGGAAGAAAATAATTCCAATTTCATGAAATCCAACTGCACATACTTGGCCTGCCTCTTCTGGTTTAACCCATGAGACTAGGACAAAAATCCATGCATGGAAAGAAAGACCCGAGTGAGGGCAATGGACCACACCCTTACACCTGTGCACTCCTCTGGTCCACATCACCGGTTGAGATGTGTTTTCTGCTTGGACGACAATGGGTCAGAATCTGGCACTCACTGGTGTCACGTCTGGCATCAAATCCTCTGCCTCTGCCCAGCCCCTGCCCCCTAGCCTGCCTCTTGCCCCCACCACCTGGTGCCCCCACATCCTGGTCTCTGAGCAGCACATCCCAGTGCCCTGAGCGACACACGGGCCTGCCCAGCAGCAGCGCAGCCGCCCCAGAGACCGTGCTGTTCTGCCGTTCTGCCACCCGCAAGATGTCCCCTCAGGGCTCACTCGTCATTTCAGGCCCCGGTAAGGTGAGGCTTCCCGACCCGTGGGTGCTGTCGTTCCCACCTGCATCTCCTGACTCTGTCCCCTCCAGCAGGCTCCTGAGCCTCCGTTCCCCCTTTGACAAAGCCAGACTCCTCGCTATCCTCTGTGCGGTGCTGCTGGGCTGGCGTAAGATCTGTGTGCAAGCCCCCAGTCAATAGAAACCAATCAATAAAGAAGCCCCCCGGGGCAGGCGTTTGACCTAGCTGTGAAGCCACTGGTTGGGACCCCCAGCCCATGTTAGAGAGCCTGGGTTCAAGTCCCCGATCTGCTCCTAATCCATCTTCTTGCTACCATGTACCCTGGGTGTTGACAGGGGAGGCTCCCTGCCACCCATAAGGGAGACCTGGATTGGGCTCTGCAGGCGCTGGGGGGAGTGACAGTGGATGGGAGTCCCGCAGTCTCCCTGCCTCTCCAGTGCATAACGGAGCACAGACCCCAGCTGTCGTGCCTCCGTCCCCCGGGGCCCGGGCTCTGCTCGCTTGTCCTTGGGAGTCCCGCAGTCTCCCTGCCTCTCCAGTGCATAACGGAGCACAGACCCCAGCTGTCGTGCCTCCGTCCCCCGGGGCCCGGGCTCTGCTCGCTTGTCCTTGGGAGTTCCTCAGCTGCGTTTTGTTTTGCACCAAAACCCAACTTATTCCAGTGGAGGAAGTTTCGGAAATGTCAGAGTCAGAGAGCTGGGGCGTGCGGCTCGGTGAGTTCGATGGGGAGGGGAAGGTGTGGCCAGGAGGAGACGTCCCCTGGGGCCAGGGGCAGTCCGGGCCTCGGGTGCATCTGGCTGCTGGGCGGTGTGTCCACTCACCGTGGCTGCTTTTCTTTATCGGGCAGGGCCCAGTTTTACACACAGATGCTCTTGGGCCTACAGTGGGGTGGCTTCCCATAAACCCACTGTGAATTGAGAATCCTGTAGTAGAAGGAAGGCCCCATTCCCTGGGGGTTTCTGACTGCCTCAGTCTCACTCACACCATCTCCTGATGGCCCCAGGCCGTGGGACAGCAAAGTGAGAGGGTGGAGGCGGGGAGAGAGGGAGGAGGCAAGGAGAGAGGGTGGAGGTAGGGAGAGAGGGTGGAGGCGGGGAGAGAGGGAGGGAGGAGGCAGGGAGAGAGGGAGGGAGGAGACAGGGAAAGAGGGAGGAGGCGGGGAGAGAGGCACCAAATGAAGCCCTGGTTTTTCGCAATGACCACTGGACTCTTCCCGATGTCGCCCTGGGGAGTCCTCTCGGTGCTGGGCTTTAGGGACAGAGGAGTGATGTCCGCAAGGCCAAGGACCCGTGGGCAGCCTGCACCTGTGGGCAAGGGTCCCACTGCCCTACTGTGTGGCTTTCCGTGTCCTTCCTGCTGCTGCCCGGCCCAGGGAGGCTGGACCTTCCCGGAGACACCAGGCCGGCCCGGTTTCCTGCCTGGTGATCCTGACCCGCCTCCCTTTGCTGCCACATTGGGGGGGGGGTGCTCCTTTGCCAGCTTCAAGGGCTGGTTTTGCTCTTGGACCACTGTGAGCCCCTACTCTGTGTTGCTACATGCATGCCACAGCCGGTTCCTTAGGCCTCTTGGGACCTCTAGGGAAGAAGACACTAAGTGACAGTGTCACCAGAGAAGAGAGCCGTGGAAGCCATGGGGCTCTTGTCTTCATGCAGAAGGAATTCAGGCGTGAGACAGAGAGTTAAGTAATAAGGTTTATAGAGTAGGGCATCAGTCAGAACGGAAGGGACAGACAGACAGTGCCCAGTCACTGGGACTGGGGGAGATCGAGGTTATGTGATTGAAGGAGAGAACACACCTGGGCAGGCCTGGAGGGCTGCTGAGCAGAGAGCAGAGGGCTGAGCGCGCAGTCTGTTTAGACTCTGGTTTTTAAGAGAGTCTCTTTATCCCCTCCCCCTTCCCTCCTCCAGGACAAAGGATGGGGAGCCCTGGCGGAAGGGTTTGTTGGGTGAAATATAAAAAATTCCTTTCCCGGTTGTCAGACCGGGAAGCCTTGCTGGCGTGGGCTAAGGGGCTTCTCTCCAGGGTGCCCACCCTAGAGGAAAGTTGTGTATCAGGCCAGGTAGAAGGGGCGGGGCCGTCTGGAATCTGAATCTGCTGGGTGCAGATATTGACTGCCCTAGGTGTCAGGGAGGACCCGTGTGTGCAGTGGGGAGCATGTTTTGGGGAGGCACGTTCTAGGGGACACTGTGGGCCTGGCTGAGGAGCCGAGACTCACCCTCAGTGGTGGGCACAGGGCTGGCCAGGCGAGGGTTCTCTGAGATGTCCTGACATTGGGCACAGGGAGTTTGTAAATTGCCCTGAGCTTTATACTGTAGCCAGGAGTGTGTTTTCAAAAGATCTCGCTGGAAGGGGCCTAGGACTCGCTCGAAAGCAAACCGTCCTCTCTGAGGTCATTCCAAATGCTGGCTGTTTTGTCTGAATCTGTGGGAGCAGCAGCGTCGCCCCCCGAAAGCAATAAAACGAGACGCCGCTCGTTGCTCTTGCAGACGGGAACTTCCTGGCCATCGGCTCTCACGACAACTGCATCTACATCTACGGGGTCAGCGACAACGGGAGGAAGTACACGCGCCTCGGCAAGTGCTCCGTGAGTGTCCGCTGGCCCCCGGCACCCCCGCACGCCCCTCGCCGCCAGGTGAGAGGCTCACCCGGCCTTTTCTCCCCAGGGTCACTCCAGCTTCATCACACACCTGGACTGGTCGGTCAACTCCCAGTTCCTCGTGTCCAACTCCGGAGACTATGAAATCCTCTACTGTGAGTAGCAGCCTGCCCGCCAGGCCACGCTCCCGGCTTCACCATCCAACCCTCACCAGCCCTGTCACCAGCCAGCTCTGGGCCCACAGGGCGTGAGGAAGGCTCTGTCTCACCCCTGCCCACCTCGGGGGGCCCTGCAGAGTGCACTGCTTGTCACCCCCTCCTCTCACTGCCCAGTGCTCCTTCTGGTTTATCCCCATCTTACAGATGTGAAAGTCGAGCCTCAGATGCAGGCCACCAGCTCGGGAGCCAACGGGTGGGCAGGAAGGCACAGTCACGGGCTGGGTGGGTGGGCAGTGTGGCAGGTGCCAGGAAAGATGGCAGCCACGGGGTCTCCCTCTCCTGCCTCCCCAGGAGTGCTGGTTTTCAGGGATGGCTGCTGGCTCTAGAATCTTCTCACAGTCTTGCCACACAGCCAGTGAGAGCTCATTTGGGGAACAAGTCAGAGCTGGGAGGCATTAGACACTTGTGGGGGGGTTTCCATGCCCTGCGCTCCCAACTCCAGAATTGAGGGGACTGTGGGTTGGGGTGATCCTAGGTGTGTGTGTGTGTGTGTGTGTGTGTGTACAGTGTGTCCATGTGGGACTGTGGGGTTGGCGTGATCCTGGGGTGTGTGCACATATGTGCGTGTGTACCGTATGTCTGTGTGGGACTGTGGGGTTATGTGGTCCGGGGTGTGGGCATGTGTGTGTGCATGTGTGTGCATATGTACAGGATATCTGAGTCTGCTGGGCAGGGTGGGGAGTAGCCTGGGGCCCAGGGCGTGGTCCCAGACAAGAGAGGCTGGCCTGTGGGACACAGACATGAAAGAAGATGAGCCAGGGCTGGAGCTGTGTCCGGGGCAAGCCGACAGCTGCCGGGCCGGCGGGTGCTAGGGCACTCAGGGGACCGCCAGGGGCCTGGGTTTGGGGGTGACCAGACTGCTTGCCTTTTCCAGGGGTCCCCTCTGCTTGTAAGCAAGTCGTCAGTGTGGAGACCACGAGAGACATCGAATGGGCCACGTACACCTGCACTTTGGGCTTCCACGTGTTCGGTAGGCTGGGTTCAGGCCTCACGGGCGTCTACTCTGAGAGCCTGCAGCCTCGGGGGCCGTTCTCGTCCCACCACACAGGCCCCGCGCTGCCCAGGCAGAGCCGGCTGGCGGCTGGGATGGCCTTCGAGGCACTTCGCTGCATGCACCCGCGGGTCCTGAGGGACTCCCCGGCGGTGCCGGCGCAGCCTCAGTGGATCAGACGGCCCTCAGCACGCTCACGGATCACTTGTCGGGCTTGTTACAATTTTTCAATCCAGAAACTAAATATTTCACTTCCTTCCCAGTTCAGCACAGACGACCTCAAATAAATCGACACAGTTCAGGGGAACCAAAAGGCAGTACTT
This sequence comes from Sylvilagus floridanus, assembly GCA_949820135.1. Lineage (NCBI taxonomy): Eukaryota > Metazoa > Chordata > Mammalia > Lagomorpha > Leporidae > Sylvilagus > Sylvilagus floridanus. The sequence continues at coordinate 51,609,872 of OX463228.1, forward strand.
AGAATCCCATGCCTAGGAGCCACGCGCCAGGAAGTCAGTGCCAACTCCCAGGTTTCTCGGGAGCCAGCACACTCCCGTTTCCTGCTGTTCCACGCGAGACCCCCACTGTGCCCCGGAGCTGCCAGCAGAGCAGCTACTGTGCCTCCCGCTGCTCACGGCCGTGAGGGTTTCCCACAGCAATGGTCGGAGGCATTGCCTGCTCCTGCTGCCCCGGCCGGCATTCCAGGCCCCCTAGCCACAGGGCTGCAGAGACCTTGGGGAGCAGGCGTCACCGCCATGGGTGACGGCGGCTGCAGGCACACACACAGCCAGGGCTAACATGTCCTTTAGAGAAAGCTCTCATGTAGAGTTACCCAGAAACAGCAGCAGCGGCAGCCGGTTAGGAATCTGCTGGCCAGAGGCCCAGGGAGCCCCCGTCAGGCACTCTGAGGTGAGCTGGGAGCACCAGGTCCATAACGGGGTCTCTAGCGTGCTCTGTGCTGGAGCAGCCGAAAGGGGCCCCCAAAGAAGTGGGCAGCCCAGAAAGCTGCCACTGCCACTCTCGTGGGGGACAGCGATGCTGAGCGTGGCAGGGAGCCCCAAGGACAGCCCTGGGGTGGCACCGGGAGGAGAGGCCGAGGCCGAGAGCCTCCTTCTGGCCTCTGTTCGTCAAGCCTGGGATGTCAGACAATTCTATTTTCGTGGCAGCAACATGGCCGGTTTCTGTGCTGGGTGGCCAGGGGCTGTGGTATCTCCAGTGGTGTTTGTGGTCTCCGTTCCAGGAGTGTGGCCAGAAGGCTCGGACGGAACTGACATCAACGCCGTCTGTCGGGCCCGCGAGAAAAACCTGCTGTCCACAGGCGACGACTTCGGCAAAGTGCACCTCTTCTCCTACCCGTGCGCTCAGTTTAGGGTAAGGGAGCCAACCTCCCCACCCCCTACCCGGGCCCTGCGCTCAGGCGGTGGGTGAACAGGCCAGCCACAGACACCCACGTGACCCTGTTACCCGAGATCCCCAGCACCCTGGGAAAAGCCTGGCACAGCTCGGCCTGCAGAGGCCTCTGGAGACCTCAGCAGCTCTCCAGGCCTCCCTCCTTCCCCTACACCCTCACTCCCTCTGCTTCAGCCCTGCTGAGCGGAGCCCGCCCTGTGCCTGGAGTGCCTTCCTCGCCCTCCCTGAACCAACTCTCTTTCCCTGGGACGCCCTAGCCCCAGCCCCCAGCCTCTGGTTTGCACCCCCATTAGGCTGCCCCAGCCTGGCACGGTCCCCTGGCACCGAGCACAACCTCAGCTGTGGGCAGGTCCTTGGCTCATGTCGGCCGCCCCGCGATGATGGGACCCGGAGAGCCTTGTTTCTAGGCCCCTCTGGGTGCCGGGCACAGAGCAGGTGCGCAGCTGGGTGCTGCTGAGTACCGGGAGGAGTGGAAGCACTCTGTGGCCTAGAACTCAGGCCTCTGCCACTCCTCCCTGTCATTCTTCCCTCCCTGTCACTCTTCAGGCTCCAAGCCACATATACGGCGGGCACAGCAGCCACGTCACCAACGTGGATTTCCTCTGTGAAGACAGCCACCTCATCTCCACGGGCGGGAAAGACACCAGCATCATGCAGTGGCGGGTCATTTAGTCCCCGCGAGAGCAAGGGCCACCCAGCGCGCCCTGGACACTCAGACTCGCGCTACACTTGGTCACTGTGATTTCTGTTTTGTTAAAAAAAAAAAAAAAAATCTTACAAACCTCAGGAAAACTATGCCCTCTGCCGGTTACCTTAGCTTAGGCGTGACGCACGTGGCGTCACATCAGCGGTGCCGTTCTCGCTTTTCTAGAACAATCTACGAAACAGTGCACGTGAACACAAAGACGGTTCCGAAGTTTCCTCTCTGATGACGTCAACAGGAGGAACTGGTGTAACCTTAGGTATCTTTTCTATGAACTCTTCAAAAATGGTCACAGAATGCCTTCTAAAACATTGTACCTACTCTCTCCTGGCTCGCCACCACACTTGCTAAGCCCAGTATTTATGTTGCTGATGATGATAAGGTACTGAACCACGATCACTGTTGATGACTTGGTCCTGGGAGGAAAAGTCACTCGGGAGGAGACCGAATCGCTGATTTGCACAGCCGAATCAGGAGACGCAAAGATAGGAGACTTCCTTTGCTTACATTTTTCTAAGGTTTTGTAAATCCTCGCTCTGGGGGACTGGGGAGAAAGGGGTCCTCTTCTACTCCCAGCTACCCTAAATATTTCGGCAGGGTATATGGGCGTCCCAGAATTCCAGCCACCCTGCCCTGCCCACCCACATACAGCCGTCCGGTGCCCCCTCTGCTCCCAATCATGTGCTGCACTGCTGGCGAGACGCTCAGCCACCTCCCTCTGTATATTAACAGGCATGCTATGGTATTGTACTTGTATAGGATCTTAGCAGTTCAAAAATAAATACACATGGCTAGGCGTTGCTGTTTTCCACCATGGACCCTGTGCGTTTGTATCTTGCGACCAACAGGCCAAGTCGGAAAGACCTCCGCAGCACGCTGCCAGCCGCGGAGGGGAGAAGTCTCCATGGCTCTGCCAGGGACCGAGGGCGACTTCCTCTCCTGTCTGTGGTGCGGGACGGCTCCTTACAGCACGGAATGAGGCCTCACCCACAGTGTGGCAGATTGGGATTTATTGTTTACACTGGGCCATGTACCTTGGACTTTTAAATAGAAGAGAAATAATCAGACTTCAGAACACTCGAAGACTGTCCCTGGGTCTAGGCAAGGCGATGCGCTGAATTTTCTCAACTCTGCGGCCCTGGTCGCTTAGTGGCTGTTTCCAGGCCACCCAGAAGTGTCCCCCCGCATCTCCCACAGGCTGTGGAACAGGCCCCCGGCGACGGCGTGGGTCCTCAACAAATATGTGCTGTAACCGAAATGAAATCTGCAAAGTGCGTTTCTTATGGACCTATCTTCATGAAAATATATAAATTAAACTATTTAAAATTAGATGTGATTCACACTATATTCTCTTTCACATCCGGGGTTTTGCTTTTGTCCCTTTGGGTCACTGTCACTTGCAAAGCAGCCGTGGTTTGCATCTGGCAGGGAAGCGTCCAGAAGACACAGCTATAAGGAATTTGGCTTAATTGCCATACTCAGTTGTTAGCAGACTTGGCTTCTTACATACTGCCAAAGCCAATCATTTTTAAATCAGCAATTGAGGGAAAAATAAGACCAGGGAAAGGGAAAAGGACCTATTGCGGACTTAAAAGTCAGTGAGATCTACCTTGATTCCTACATAAAGTATTGGTCAGATCTTTTATTGCTAGATATTTTCACTTTTCCAAACACTTGGGCCATCTTCCATTGCTTTCCCAGGCCATTAGCAGGGAGCTGGATTGGAAGAGGAGCAGCCGGGATGCAAACTGGTGCCCATATGGGATGCCGGAGCTGCAGGCAGAGGCTTAGCCCACTACACCGCAGCACTGGCCCCAACTGCCTACAAGCAGTCCAGAATTACCCTTGCAGGTACTGATGATTGGGTCATTTATTTCGTAACGTGGAGAACAAAGAGCACACAGGATCGTGCACTGGCTCCCAGCAAGCAAGGCCCTCAACCTCCAAGGGGCTCCAGGGAGCCCAAGGCAGGCCCTACCTGCAGGTGTTCCGGCTCCCAGGGGTCCCGGCTGGACCGACTGCCTCCTCCGCGTGTCTCAGTGAGGATGGTCACAACACCTGGGAGTGGGGAGGGGTGGGGGCGGCCAGCTCGAGGTCCTGCTGCCTGTCCTTGGTCACGTGTGCACCCTGTACTTGGCCAGCCAAGGGAGGGTGAGAAGGGGATCTTGAACACAGAATCTGAGCTCACATTGTGCATGTGCTGAGAACAAATTTTGTTATTTAGGCCTAGGACAAAAGGAGGCACCTTGGCACCCATAAAATGGATAAACAGGTCATTATCAAAACTTTCAGCTTGACTTAAATGTAGCCACCTGCTGCCTGTGCGCCACCTAGTGGTGGCAAAGCAGAACACAGTTTTGCTTCCTCCACGCTGGGCTACTCCCTGAATGCCCACACAGCTGGAGCTGAGCCAGGCCAAAGCCAGGGGCTAGGAACTCCAAAAGGGCTCACCATGTGGGTGGGTGGTAGGGCCCCAAGCATTTGAGCCATCCCCTGCAGCCTCCCAGGGTGTGTGTGCAGGAAACTGGATTGGAAGTGGAGCAGGGACTCTGATGTGGGATGCAGGCATCCCAAACAGTGAATTAACTGGACCCAACACCTGCAGGGCCTGTGTTTGGATGGACCTTTCTCAGGAGGGCTCCCAGAGGCTCTTGGACAACCCAACACTGCTGGTGCATTCTCGCCTGAAGCGCCCGGGCCTGGGTAAGGAGTTCTGTGTAGATGGCTACTCGCTCCTACAACTTTTAGGGGCAGTTACTCCCTCCTCACCATATCTACACCAGGAAGTTCCCAAAACCCCGCCATGACAGGCTGAGGTCCCACACCGCCACACTGTAGGCTGCCCCCGGAGGCCCTGGGAGCTGTGAATCTCTCTCGGGCACACATCGTCTCCCGAGCCGCGTGCCTGTACGTTGGGCAGCTCAGACACAGCTCCACCTGCTCACTGCACTGGTGGCTCGGTCTACACTGAATTTATCCACTTCTCCCAGCAAGCCCAGGACTCCACGCTCCCACATGCCCGAGCCAGGACCGGAGACCCTCCTCTCAACCTCTCTCCCTGACCCACTGCCCATGTCCACAACCTGCCAATAATAGTACTTCCAACAACATCACTCAGAGAGTACTTTCCCACACCAGGCACTGGCGGAGCGAGATACATAACCGCGCCACCAATGCTCTCAACAACCTCCTGCCCTTTCCACAGAGAGGTCAATTAACTTGCTGAGGGCCACACAGCAAAACAGTTGGGATCTAACCCACGTGGTCAGGCTGCAGCGATCACACTAACCTCTGCCCTGCTCTGCCTCTCCAGCGTGAGGGTTCTGCCCCAACAGAGGCCACGGTGGCGTGCGTCCGCACACCGTCTCTCCGCGGCTCTGCCTCTGCCTGGCTGGCCGCCGTCACTGCTGGCCTGTCTCGCTGGCCGTTCCCCAGGCGCTGTGAGAGAGCTGTGGGCAGTAAAAACTCTCAGGCTAAAAGCTCCCGAGCCGCTGCTTTGTGCTGTGACGCCAGGACGGCTCCTCCCTTCACTTCTGCCGCGGCTTCTCTGTCCACCCTCCACACACACAGTGAACGCTGTCACCACTCGTGCTTCCCACCTGCTCTCTGCCCCGACACTCCTCCTCCATTCTTCCCAGCCAAGCTTGAAAGGCCCCTCCTCCAGGAAGTCTTCCCTGAGTGCAAGTCTGGGCTCTGGTCCCTCTGTGTCCCCCCTGCATCATCTGGTCCCTCTGTGTCCCCCCTGCATCATCTGGTCCCTCTGTGGGTCCCCCCTGCATCATCTGGTCCCTCTGTGTCCCCCCTGCATCACCTGGTCCCTCTGTGTCCCCCTTCATCTGGTCCCTCTGTGTCCCCCTTCATCTGGTCCCTCTGTGTCCCCCCTGCATCATCTGGTCCCTCTGTGTCCCCCCTGCATCATCTGGTCCCTCTGTGGGTCCCCCCTGCATCATCTGGTCCCTCTGTGTCCCCCCTGCATCACCTGGTCCCTCTGTGTCCCCCTTCATCTGGTCCCTCTGTGTCCCCTTGAACAGGGTCCTGAGGCCATGGGCTCCTGCAGCATAAACACCACACACCTTCACGTTGCTGTCAGCCGCACCTGGCACCAGGGACCTCACAGCCGAGTGCACCTTCGAGCAGAGGGTGTGTCTGAACCGGACTCCCCTGCGCCCTGCACCCGAAGGACCTTTCCGGCGTTTTACTTGGCAAAGGAGACTGCAGTGCAGAGTTCGTCCACTGAGCTTTCCCGTAGTCACGTTCATTTCTTCAGGGGCGGATGTCAGGACTGAATGACACGGCAACAATGTCCTCTAGTCTCCAGATACACTTTCCAAAAACGGATTGGAAAACTATGGCAGCACCGTTTCTTTTTTAGCAAATGATCCCTCTCCTCCCTTTCTGAGTGTCTTCCGGCGGAAGCTGCACCAAGCTATTTTTACCTGACGCCTGTAAACCTCCTGGTTCTCCAAGGAGAGAGCTGAGCGCGGGTGAGGAAGCCGCCGGCAGCCCACGGGCTCCACCCGCCTCTGTGCCCTGGCAGAGAGCTCCCAGGTCAGGTGGGAGAAGAAGCCTGGATCCTGCTCTGAGACAAGCAGTCATTTAAACAAGAAAGGACGCACACCCACCCGACCCCACCTGGGGGCTCCGCTGTAATCTTCCTCAAAGTCCTGAGACACTGGAAAGTTACTGAAGCCAAAGCAGTGAACTTGGGCAGGAGGAAGGTCCAGCCGGAGGCAGCTCCACTTTCCACATCTCGCTTGAGTGTCGTGCTTCCCGGAGCGTCGGCGTGGGTGGGCTCAGCAGGGCCCAGAAAGCTGGCAAAACATCACGCGTGGGGGTCTGCGAGAGGTTAGTGCCTGAGGAAGGAAGGGGGGCCTGTCCCCCACGCCAGCAGTCATCGCAGATCTGCTGAGGCCTGAACAGGGCAGAACAGGTGCGGGAAGCGCGCGCCTGCTCTCTGCTTCGGCGGGGAGGTCCGTCTTCCGCCCTCGGACAGGAAGCCCCTGTTTGGCAAGCCTTGGCGCCTGGGGAAACCTGGCCCTTCAGTGGGGCGTGGGCCGTGCCACCTGCCTCCCTGGGCCTCCGGTTTGCAGAAGGCAGCTGGTGGGACTCCCAGCCGCCAGGACCGTGTGTGCCAAGCTCATAAATGTAGCTCCTTTTCACGCCCACACACATCCGGCCTCCCTGGAGAGCCCTGACGGAGGCACGAGGCCCATGCCTGTGACCGGGAGACCTCCTGTCTCCGGGGACCCTGCTCCCTAACATACTGGGGACTGGCGCTGCTGGCTGGGGTCTGGAGAGAGAGGGTGGCCCCGACCTGCCCTCACCCTGCACTCACCCCCTCCACACAGTCCTCCCCAGCTGTCTCCCTGGGCTTGAGTCCTCCTTGGAAAACCAAGGATCAGGGAGGGAGGGCAAGGACCAGCCTACGGCACAGGGAGTGGTGGCAGAGCGGGGTCCGCTCGCCAGGCCCCCAGACCAGCCTCAGGGAGACTGCCACCTGCTGTCTGCTTGGCTGTCCCCAGACTACGGCCCAGCGTTGTCCAAGGAGGAAGGAGGTCCTGAGAGGCCGGTTTCCCCCAGTGCTTAACACCCCGGTGCCCCCAGCCCTCTGGTTTTAGGGTTCTGTCCCATTTCAGTTCCTCTATTAACAGCATTTCTACCTAGTTGATTTTTTTAAAAAAATATTTATTTATTTGAAAAGCAGAGTTACAGAGAGGGAGAGAGAGGGAGAGAGAGAATCTTCCCTCTCCCTATATGGCCACAACAGCTGGAGTTGGGCTGATTCAAAGCCAGGAACCAGGAGCTTCTTCTGAGTCTCCCGCATGGGTGCAGGGGCCCAAGGACGTAGGCCATCTTCCACTGCTTTTCCAGGTCATAGCAGGGAGCTGGATGGGGAGTGGAGCAGCCAAGACACGAACCCACGCCTACACGGGATGCCGGCACTGCAGGCCATGGCTTGACCTGCTACACCACGGCTCTAGCCCATAAATAAATCTTTTTTGAAAAACGAAGCAAATCAGAGAAGGGGAAGGAGAGGAGCGAGTGAGGGTGAGAAGCTGGAGGACAGGGGCTTTACTCACAAGTGGGTGGTGCAGACGTGGGCACCTTAGCCGACCTCGGGACAGCCCCTGGGATTCCCACCTGTCAGATGAGGCCAAGTCTGAGCTGCGGGACAAATGTGGGCCCCCTGCTTCTCCAAGCGTCTAATGCTGGCTACTCAGAGGCCAGCGGTGGTCCAGGGGAGGCCGGGCACAGGAGGGGGTGTGCGCGGCTCCGGTCCTGCCCCCGCCCTTCCTGCTCTCTGAGGCCTCAGGTGCAAGAAATGACCTCTCCCGGAGCCCGACGCAGCGAGGTCCGGGGATCCACCGGGTGACGGACTCGGGGCGGGTCACTTTCTCTTTCTCCTTGTCCCCCCAACCCAGAGTCCTCTAGAGAAAACCTGGCAGGGGTCTGTGCCCCTCACCTTTGGTGCTAGGATTCAACAGCAAATCTGCCATCAGCATTTCCCTGGAACCCCCTCCAGCAGCCCCAGGCCTCCCAGGCAGCAGGCACAATGCCGGACCGAGGTCAGAGTGGGCCCCCAGTGGAAAGACCGCCAGTAAACGGGCTTATATCCAGGGCTCATATATGACAAGTGCCGACCGGGGGTAACCCTGCCTCCCCACAGTACACCTGGGATGTCTAGGTGGCCAAAGGCTTGTCCGAATCGCGGCGGGAGGAGCGCTAACCCTGAGGGCTGCAGCGGGTTGTTGCTCAAGGCCCCCTCTCTAGCTTGGCTGGGGACACTGGCCAGGGGCCTGTGCCCAGTGAGGAAGAGGCAGGGAGACCCACACTGGACACTGCACAGGGGGACATTCGCCTAGACGCACACTGGGATTCCGAGACCCCAGTTAAGTCGTGGCTTGGGCACAGCGCTACCGTGGACCGTGCCTCGGGCAAGACCCCTAAGCACACACTGTGGTCCCGGGCCGGGAATAAAACACTCACACGTGGCGAGCGGGAACGCCGAGGGCCCGGACAGCAATCACAACCCCTGACTCCCAGGAAAGATCGGGATTGAAAAATCAGGAGGCCAGAGCAAACCTGGACGACTCCCTGATTCTCACAAGCTCTGGTTTCGGGGCGCGGGGCAGGGCTCGTGCTGGGTCCTTCGGGCTCTGAGATGACCCCAAGGCTGCGACGCCGGCCCTCCTGGGCTCCTCAGCCACAAGGCGAGGAAGTCGGTCGGCGCGGCCTCGACGCCCCTGGGGCCAGGGGTACAGGGGCCCGAGCCCTCAGCCACGACACGCACAGCCCCGGGCTCCGGGCAGCCGCTGAGCGCGCACCACGTGCCCGCCGGCGCCCCGCCCCGGCCCCGCCTTCCCGAAGCTCCGCCCCTCAGCGCCGGGCCCCGCCTCTGCCGCCTCCGGCCCCGCCCCCCAGAGGCGCGGACCGCGGGGCCCCGCGCCTTTTGTGTCCGGCCTCGGCCGCCGCGCGCGCCCCTCCGCCAAAAAGGCTGCGGGCGAAGAGACGCCGCCGCGCGCGGCCCCCTCGGCGGGCGGAGGGGCCAAGGCCGCACGCGCCTCCCCGACCTCGGCCCGGGTGCTGACACGCGCCCCGACTCCCGGGCGGCCGCGCGCGCACGCGCCCCCGTGGACCCCGGCGGGCTCGCCCCCTTCCCGCCCCCGTCGGCCCGGGCGCGCTCGCTCGCGCGCTCGCGCCGGCCCGGGCACGCGCGCCCGCCAAGATGGCAGGGGCCGGGGCCCGGCTGTCAGCCGCCGCCGCCGCAGCCCTTCCCCGCAGCTAGCGGCCGCGACGCCCGCCCCGAGAAGATGAGCCCCCGCTGCCGCCCGCAGCCCAGCCAGACGCGGAGCCGCCGCGCCCGGGGCCGGCTCCCCCGCTAGCGCCCGCGCCCCGCGCCCCGCGCCCCGCCGCCGGCAGCGACAATGAGGTGAGTTGGGGCCGGCGCCTCGGCGCTCGCGGGCGGGGGGAGCAGGGCTGGGGGGGCGGCCTAGCGCCCCCGGCCCGCCGTCGTCCCGCGCGCCCCTCCAGGTCGCAGCCCGCGGCTCGGACCCGAGGCCCGGCCCGCCGAGGTAGCCGCGGCCGGCCTGGAGGCCGTCCCGGGCGGTGGTCGCCCCCCGCCCCTCGGTGCCGCTGGCGGTCAGGTTCCGGGGTCCGGGCCGTCCCGGGCGGTGGTCGCCCCCCGCCCCTCGGTGCCGCTGGCGGTCAGGTTCAGGCGTCGGGGCGTCCCGGGCGGTGGTCGCCCCCCGCCCCTCGGTGCCGCTGGTGGTCAGGTTCAGGCGTCGGGGGCCTCCCGGGCGGTGGTCGCCCCCTGCCCCCTCTGTGCCGCCGTCGGTCAGGTTCAGGCGTCGGGGGCGTCCCGGGCGGTGGTCTTCCCCTGCCCCTCGGTGCCGCCAGCGGTCAGGTTCCGGGGTTGGGGGCCGTCCCGGGCGGTGGTCGCCCCCTGCCCCTCGGTGCCGCCGTGGATCAGGTTCCCGGGTCCGGGCCGTCCCGGGCGGTGGTCGCCCCCCGCCCCTCGGTGCCGCTGGCGGTCAGGTTCAGGCGTCGGGGGCGTCCCGGGCGGTGGTCGCCCCCCGCCCCTCGGTGCCGCTGGCGGTCAGGTTCCGGGGTCCGGGCCGTCCCGGGCGGTGGTCGCCCCCTGCCGCCTGGGTGCGCGGTCAGGTTCCGGCGTCGGGGGCGTCCCGGGGCAGTGGTCACCCCCCTCGGTGCGCGGTCAGGTTCCGGGGTCCGGGCCGTCCCGGGGCAGTGGTCACCCCCCTCGGTGCGCGGTCAGGTTCCGGGGTCCGGGCCGTCCCGGGCGGTGGTCGCCCCCTGCCCCTCGGTGCCGCCGGCGGTCAGGTTCCGGGGTCCGGGCCGTCCCGGGCGGTGGTCACCCCCCTCGGTGCCGCCGTCAGGTTCCGGGGTCGGGGGCGTCCCGCGGGCTGAGCCGGCGCCCACGCCGCAGGCCGCGCTCCGGTGTGACTGTCCTCCGCTGCGGGTGGCCTCGGGAGCCGTGGGCCCGGGCGGCCTCCGCCGTTGGGACCGCGCCGTCGTGAGCGGGGACCTGGGAGCTGTCGCTGGCGCGGGGCTCTCTGGCTCGCCAGGGCGTGTGCTGCCGGGCCGGGGACGCACACGTGTCGCCCGTGAGCTACTCCGCTGCTAACGCGCGTGTCTGAAGCTGTGCGGGGGCTTCTGCTCCGTCTGCGTTCTGGACAGCGTTGGGTCTTGTCCGGCTTGCATTCTAGGCGCGCAGGGGCCATCCGCGCGTGGCTTCCCATGAACCACTGGGGTTGGATATCTTTTCGAGGTTACTTGGTCTCCTTTAGATAACAGCGCAGGGCGGCTGGCTTCGGAGTGTTCACTCTGCAGCTGATGTCGGCGAAGAGGCAGGGAGCAATGCCCGCAGAGGCCAGCCCCTCCTGCAGCGCCACCTGCACCCCCCAGAGCCCTCCGTTCACCAGCACTGGCCCCAACCCAACATGGCCACTGGATGCGGCCCGGGCATCGCCTGTAGCTCATTATCAGGTCGTTGTGGTAAAGTTACCACGGCTGGCACATTGGCTACCGTCCTGCAGCTGATGGCATGACACTTCCAAGTTGTCCACAAGAGGTTAAGGAAATGGGTGTGCTCACGCCCCCCCCCCCAACTCTGTCCTCTGTGACCATTCAGTTAAGCCCCGCCCCACCCCAGGCCTCCAATTGAGACTTCAATGGCCCAGACCCTGGTGGTGGGCGGCTCGCCCTCCGGGGCTCCTGCATCCTTCTCCAGCCGTAGCTTCCACTGCCAACCTTTGCCTGTGTCTGGTCCACGAATCCTTTCCTGCGTTGCAGACAAGGAGCTGGACCCTGTCATTGGGGGATACAACCGTTACCACAATGTTGTGTTCCTACACTTGTCTCCATTTTCTTTTCTTTTAAAAAAAAGACATTTATCTATTTGAAAGGCAGAGTTACAGAGAGGCTGAGGCAGAGAGAGAGAGAGAGATCTTCCATCTGCTGGTTCATTCCCAAAATGGCTGGAGCTGAGCCGATCTGAAGCCAGGAGTCAAGAGCTTCTTCCAGTCTCTCACATGGGTGTGGCAGACTTGGGCCATCTTCTTCTGCTTTCCCAGGCCATAGCAGAGAGCTGGATTGGAAGTGGAGCAGCCGGGACTTGAACCGGTGCCCATGTGTGATGCCAGCACTGCAGGTGGAGGCTTTACCTGCTACACCACAGCGCCAGTCCCGTCTCCATTTTTGGAGTCTTTTCATTAGTTACAGAGTTCTTGGAGTCCCATCATTTTTCTTTTAGCTTTTTTTTTTTTTTTTTTTGACAGGCAGAGTTAGACAGTGAGAGAGAGAGACAGAGAGAAAGGTCTTCCTTTTTCCATTGGTTCACCCCCCAAGTGGCCACTACGGCCGACACGCTGTGCCTATCTGAAGCCAGGAGCCAGGTGCTTCTCCTGGTCTCCCATGGGGTGCAGGGCCCAAGGACCTGGGCGATCCTCCACTGTACTCTCGGGCCACAGCAGAGAGCTGCCTGGAAGAGGAGCAACCGGGACAGAACCGACGCCCCAACCGGGACTAGAACCTGGGGTGACGGTGCCGCAGGCGGAGGATTAGCCTAGTTAGCCACGTCTTCTTTTAGCACTTTAAAGCCATTTCATCTCTGACTTCGTTGCTGAGAAGTCACTTGTCAGCCTGCTGTCCCTGTGAAAGCGCTCAGTGTCTCCCCGGCTGCTTTAGAAGCATCCTCCTGTGTCGTCAGCCCTCCTCCTGGGCTCTCCCTGGGACGGAGTTCTCTGTATCTAGAGCTGGGGTTCTCGGGGCTTCTCAAATCTGTGGCCTCGGGGCTTTCGTTAGCTCTGGAAGGCGTCACCGAGTAGTGACGAAGATGCCCTGTCCTGTACTCTCTTCCCTCTGCCTTCCAGAACCACAGTTGTGCGTATGTGGCCGTCTGTGTGCGTCATGCGTATGTGGCCGTCTGCGTGCGTCATGCGTATGTGGCCGTCTGCGTGCGTCATGCGCATGTGGCCGTCTGCGTGCGTCTTCCTCACCGCTCAGCCTTTCCTTTGCTTTCCGTGTCCGCCTCTCTGTTCTTTTCCGCTTTTCTTGTTGTTACAGTTTCTTTTCATCAGAGATGGAGCGAGAGAGGGAGGGCACACGTGCCCTCATCTACTGGTTCACTTCCCAAATGCCTGAAGCTGCAGAGACTGGACTGGGCGGGTCCAGTCCACGGCTCCCAAGGCGGGGTTGGAGGGAGGGAGGGCAGGAAGGGTTTGTGAGCCCTCACTGCCGCCTCTCACTGTCTGTATGAGCCGGAAGCCGGAGTCGAGCCCAGGCCAGGCCCCAGACCAAGGCACTGCAGCGTGGAATGCGGGCACACGGCTAGGCCGGGCGCCCAGCCCTGCTCTTTGTCCTGGGCATCGCCTCGTGGATCTCTCTTGCTGTGTGTAACCCGCAGTTAAACTGACCTATGGGGCACGTGTTTGTGGTGGGTAAGCTGCCACTTTGGGCGCCTGGTCCCACATGGAGAGCCTGAATTCTTGTTTCGTTTTTCCTAGCAGATCATACATATTTGCGTATCTTCATTCAGAAGCCATCTCTTGAGGACTTAGAGTTGCCTGTAGTGGATTGGATGGGGTTGGTCCCCATACCTGAGACATGTATAGACGTTTACTAGGTCACTTCCTGCACCTGCTTGAAAAAACCCACCCACACATACACCCTGTGTTCCATATTCCAGCTGACTTACCTGAGTCGCTTAGCCATGGGGAATGTGTCCTGTGGACATTTTCCCTCTCTTTTAAAGATTTAATAAGATTTAATATTTAAGAAAGTGTTCCAGATTATTAATGTGTTCTGTGTACGTAAGTATTTTTTCTCATTAAACGTTGTTTCAGTGGGTCTCATATGTAAGTATTTCTCAAATGTTCCTCGAAGTGGGCTAGAACTGAGTGAAGGCCAACACTGCACTCCCTCCCGGCGCTGGTCGGGTGCTGGAGTGAGCGGTGGTGTGATGGCTGAGGTGCCGGCCGTTTTCCGGGGGGGATGGCGGGGCTGACGTCAGGGTCCCAGACCCAGGGGCGTGTGGTTGCAGATGGCAGTGGTTGAAGGAGAGATGCTTGGAACGCTCATCTGCCCCTGTGGGGCCGGCCTTGTAGATGTGAGGGAAGGCCAGTGCAGCCCGTCGGTACGCCTGGCCACAGGCCCGGGGTCCACTCCATCTGGGCCAAGGGCACCTTGTCCAGAATGCAGTGTGATTACAGGCTATGGCGTAGGACACCTAGGCACAGACTCGGGCCTTGCTGTCTCCTCCAGCTTGCATTAACTGACACAGGCATGGCCAAGTCCATGTGTGAGCCCAACGCTGCAGATCGGTGTTGGGAGGAGAGTTCTCCAGATGGCTGTGGGAGTCATGTTAAAAAGCCACAAAGCCAGCGGTCGGGGCTCCAGGCCATGCATGTGTGTCTGTTTTTTTTTTTTTTTTTCTAGATTTATTTATTTATTTAAAAAGTAGAGTTACAGAGAGAGGTAGAGACAGATAAACGGAGAGATCTTCCATCCGCTTGTAAACTCCCCAAATGGCTGCAATGGCTGGAGCTGGGTCAATCTGAAGCCAAGAGCCAGGAGCTTCTTCCAGGTCTCCCACGTGGGTGCAGGGGCCCCTGCTTTTCCAGGTGAATAAGGGTTGGAAACGGAGCAGCCAGGTCTTGAACCATCACCCGCATCCTGCTATGCCACAGCACTGACCCCACGTGTCTTTCTAGACTCTTCTGTTCTTCTGTCTGCCTGTGTTTAGCACAGTACTATTACCATATTTACTTTGTGGAGAATTATTTTCATTTGAGCAACTTTTATGATAGTAATCTAATTTTGAGTTTTGCTGGTGTAGTGATGGTGTTTGTATTTATAAAATTGGCTTACCTAGATATATAAACATCAGATTTTTAAACTTAGCTTTGTAATTGTACATATATAAGTTGCATGAAAATAAATCAGTATGGTTTCACATAGGGGCTTTTCCCGTCAAGGGCATCTGTGTAACTGTGTACCTAAGTGCTAAGGAGGAGTGGGGAGACCTGCAGAAGAGGGGATGGGGACAGGCGAGGGGTGAGCGAGGAGGGCGGCGGCCCCTCCTGGGGAATCCTGAGTGGTTTCCTCCTTCCTAGAACACTGGGCGAAGGTCGACGTGAGATAGCTTTCTGGTGGTAACTATTTTATGCCTTTTCTAAAAAATAACATTCCCCCTGGTTTGAACGTAGCGTATGTTGAAGTTACGCATTTGAAAGCAGAAAGGTGAAAAGGATCAGCTTCGCTCCTGCTACTTCCAGAAGAGCGCGGCAGACCGGTGGCTTAGGTCCTTTGTCTTCGTGTGTGAGTGTGACAGGTTCACAAAACTGATGGTGCAGTGTGTGCAGTCACGGGCAACCCCCCCCCCCCCGCCTGGGGAGTATTCTTTGAGAACATTTTAAATGGACGAATCAGAATGTATCGGATGGTATATCAAGTCTTATTTAACCAGCACCCCGGTTTAAACACAGTGTATTTTTAATTTTTCATCATGGTGAACGACTCTGTGATAAACGTCTGCTCATAAAACTCGGGTGCGTCTCTGGTCGCTTCCTTAGGATGAGTTAACAGGCAAGACCACCGGGACCCGTGGCCATACACATTTCAAAGGCGTCTGATGCATGCTACCAGAACGATGCTTAGAGCAGTGGAGAGGGGAAGAAAGCAAGAAGGTGAACGAAAGGAAGGCGAATCCTGGAAGTGTAGCTTGAAAAGCGGGGGAAGGAGGGTTAGGTCAGCCGGGGAAGAGCCCAGAGCCCAGACGGGTAGTTCTCCAGCTCACCACTGGAGGGCACCCTGCTCCCTCGTCCTCCTTGCAGGCGCGCTTTGTCCTGAGGGCCGTGGGAAAGTCGTCCACTCGGGGGCTCTCGAGGGCTGTGCATGAACTCGGTCTTCCCTCCCTCAGTCCATCCCTTTCTCTCTCTCTCTCTCTCTCAATCTCTCTCTCTCTCTTATTTTGATATTTAAAAGTGTTGGGTCTACCTTACCCCCTGTGCTGTGAGCTGCCTGGGTGTCAGAGAGCTACTGCTCAGGGCCACCTGGGCACACCACCCAGCCTCTCTGAGCCTCCGTGGTGCACACAGAGACATGAGCACAGCTGTGCTTCCTTCTGAGGGTCCATGAGGGTCACACCTGGGCTCTTGGTGGTCTCCCTCAGCCCGCCCTGATCCGTTGTGCCTGGGAGGAGGACAGACCCTGGGAAAATCTGAGGCGAGTCTGGTCGCACATGGTCTGCCCTCTTAATTTAGAAACCACAGTTGCTGTCGATGCAACTGCTTCTAAAACATATCCAGGCCCGTTCTCTATAAAGGTCACAAAAGAGAGCGATGGGAATGAGGGTAAAATGAGGAGGCATGCCATTTTGGGGTACAGAAGAGAACTGTGCCAGAAAACAGGCAGTACTGTTGCAGCCGGGCACCGTTAACTGTGTGGCAGGAAGGGAGACGTGAGCCTGCGTTATGGAGTGAGAGGGACTTGCTCCACACAGAGCTGCGGGTCTGAGAACTCACGGCAGCTCTCGCACTCCTTCTCCACTCCGTCTTTCCTTGTATTCTCTTCTCTCTAGGCCTTGTTTTTATTTTATTTTTTGGGAGGTAGAGAAAGAATGAAACAGAGAACTTGCACCGTCATTCTTCCATCTGCTGCTTCACTCCCCAGAGGCCCCCAGCTGGGCCAGGCCTAGCGCAGGATCCAGGAGCACAACGTGGGTCTCCCGTGTGTGTGGCATGGGCCCAGTCAATTGTGTCATGCTCACTGCGTCCCAGAGTCTGCCCCAGCAGGAAGCTGGAGTCAGGAGCCTGAGCTGGGGATGGGAATTGAACCCAGGCCTGATGTGGAACGCAACTCCTGTCTGTCTTTCATAAGGTCCCAGCAGCTGGGGACATTCTCTGGCCACTGCGGCCGGCACACTGCGGCCGGCGCACCACGCTGATCCGAAGCCAGGAGCCAGGTGCGTCTCCTGGTCTCCCATGGGGTGCAGGGCCCAAGCACTTGGGCCATCCTCCACTGCACTCCCTGGCCACAGCAGAGAGCTGGCCTGGAAGAGGGGCAACCGGGACAGAATCCGGCACCCCGACCGGGACTAGAACCTGGTGTGCCAGTGCCGCTAGGCAGAGGATTAGCCTGTTGAGCCACGGCGCCGGCCTCAGCTGCGATTTCTAACTGAGCAGCTTCCCGGGGCCTGTTTGTGAACAATTCCTTTCCTCAGAAACGGGAAACGTTCTCAATTGTGTCACCAAGCAAAAGAGAACTGTAAGCAACAGGCTGAGACAGAGAGAACAGCAAACAGAGGAGCAGCGCTGGAAAGAGGGCCAGCTGTCCCTGCACCGGGGCGGGGTGACGTGCGCCGTGTCCCAGTCCAGGGTGGCGAGCAGTGTGACGGTGCGTCCCTCCACGGAGACTCCTGCGTCCGATTCTCAGTTTGCTGGCTCCTTCCTGAGCTACGAAGAGGAGACTTGGCTTTCTGAATGAGAAGCTGAATTCCAAGGAGACAGAGCACAAGCACCCCCACGTGCAGAGCGTTTGTAGCAGGACGCGCCGCCCCTGCAATTATGAGGCTGACGTGTGGCTGTCCACTACAAAGATGTGAGGTTAGAGCCCCACCTTGGCCATACGTGTAAATCAACACACCCATATGTGTTCTCTCATGTGGAAGATAAAAACATGTCTAAAGTGTGCACATGGCCTATTATTTGTCATACTACATACGTTGTCTTTTCTGAATTGTTCCCACTACATAAGAATATACCTCCTTCCCTCACTTTATGATCGTTGTCATGCAACAAATGTTAGGTGGTTTAGCATCCCTGCTTTCAAGAGAGACTGTGTGTGTACATGTATGTATAATATTTACATATGAAGTGAATCAGCATAATGTTAAAAGTTTTCAAGGCTGGGCCGGTGCCCTGGCTCACTTGGCTAATCCTCCGCCTTCAGTGCCGGAATCCCATATTGGTGCCAGGTTCCAGTCCCGGTTGTTCCTCTTCCAGTCCAGCTCTCTGCTGTGACCCGGGAAGGCAGTGGAGGATGGCCCAGGTGCTTGGACCCTGCACCCGCATGGGAGACCAGGAAGAAGCACCTGGCTCCTGGCTTTGGATTGGCATAGCTCTGGCCATAGCAGCCATTTGGGGGGTGAACCAATGGAAGGAAGACCTTTCTCCCTGTCTCTCCCTCTCACTGCTGTAACTCTACCTTTAAAATCTTTAAAAAATTTTTCAAGTCTAAAAAATTGAAAAACAAGTTAGCTTAGAATTTGTCACAAACCTGAACTTAAGGGCTAAAACCTTAAAGTTTTATAGGAGAAAACAGAAGGGCGACCCTTCACTCCCTGCTTTGTACAACAGTGCCCTGGAAATGTGGCCAAAACACAGCTAAACAGAAGATAAATTCCATGTCATCGACATTAGTGTATTAGTGTATTAGTATAAATAATAGTATCAAGAAAGTATCGAGATGGCTGTCATAATAGCAGAAAGCATTTGTATTTCACGTGTCTGATAGGAGATTTGTATCTAGAATAAAGGAGGAAATTGTAAATTCATACAGTTTGCTGTGGTCTAGAAGATTATGTCTTGTGTTGAAAAATTAATCCCCAAAGCGGCATTATGCAGAGGTGGGGCCTCCGCTGTGCCTGAGAGGGCAGAGCCCTCGTGTGTGGGATTCGTGCTACGAAACCGGCCGGGCCGGGCAGCAAGGCGGCTCCCACGGGAAGCCCCGGCCCTCAGCAGATCCCCGGCTGCCACTGCCCTCATCCAGGGTTCCAGCCTCCACAGCTGTGGGAACCAAACGTGGGTGAGCCAGCGGTTCACGGTGTGTGTGTTGTGGCAGCCCGGTGGGCTAAGGCACAGCTCAGCAACAGAAAGACAACAGCCCAATCTAAATGGGCGAATACCTGACTAGTGTTTCCTCAAAGATACAGAAATGGCCACAAAGCACTGAAAAGGTGCTGAGTGCCAGTTTGACAAGAGAAAACCACAGGACATTGCCAGTGCACACCCACTAGGACGGCTGAAACAGAAAGGACGAGCAGTAGTGAATGCTGGCGAGGGTGCAGACAGCCCTCATGCGGGCGTGTGGTTCCATGGATGAACCCACGTCCTGAAACCCCAGGGCGCTGCCAGGAGCGGGTGAGTCGGCGCCGCTGGTGGCTCTCCCAAGTGTGGCTGCAGGGCGACAGTGGGACCTGGAAGTTCCACCCCACAGAGGCACCCAGGAGGAAGAATGTGAAAGACAAATCCACACAGAACACACACAGAGGTTCACAGCGTTGTTCGTATTAGCCAAACCGAGAAACGACCCAAGCCCTGTGCAGATGGATGCGTACACCCTACTAAACCACACGTGCTGGAATGAAGTGGCTGCTCCTGCACGGACGAACCCAGAAGACGTGCAGAGTGCAGGATGCCAGCCACGGAAGACCAGATTGCACCGGCCAGACGGTCTGTTACCCTTCGTGATGCTGTACTGATGTGACTGTGGCCTTGATTTCCTTTTGGTCACTGTTAATACAGAGAAATGCAGTTGATTTCTGTGTCAGTTTTGGTGAAACAGTTCAGCCGTGTGTGTGTGGTCCTTAGAGTGTCGTTCTACATGTAACATCCTGTTAGCTGCGGTTTCACTTCTTTCTTTCCAGCGTGAGAACCTAGCCTTTGTTTTTCTTCTCTAACCGCCCTGGCTAAGACTTCTCTTACTCCGTTCTGTCCGGGAGGTGAGATGCAGCGTCCTCACCTCATTCCTGGCTTTTGGAGGAAACTCAGCCTTTCACTACTGAGTCTGATGTTACCTGGGCTTTTCATATATGGATTTTTTTTTAAGGTTTATTTATTTGAAAGGCAGAGACACAGAGAGAGGGAGAGACAGAGAATCTTCTGTTTGCTGGTTCACTCCCTAAATGGTTGCAACAGCCAGAGCTGGTCCCAGCAGAGGCCAGGAGCCTGCAACACCATCTGGGTCTCCCACATGGGTGGCAGGGACCTAACGACTTCAGCCATCTTCCACTCCTTTCCCAGGCGCAGTAGTAGGGAGCTGGATTGAAAGCAGAGCAGGCCGGCGCTGTGGCTCACTAGGCTAATCCTCCGCCTGCAGCGCCGGCGCCAGCACGCCAGGTTCTAGTCCCAGTCCAGCTCCCTCCTGTGGCCCGGAAGGCAGTGGAGGATGGCCCAAGTGCTTGGGCCCTGCACCCGCATAGGACCCAGGAGAAGCTCCTGGCTTCGGATCAGCGCGATGCGCTGGCTGCAGTGGCCATTGGAGGGTGAACCAATGGTAAAGGAAGATCTTTCTCCCTGTCTCTCTCACTGTCCACTCTGTCAAAATAAATAAAAAAGGAAAAAAAGCAGAGCAGCTAGGTCTTCAACTGACACTGCAGTATGGGATGCCAGCATTGTAAGTGGCTGTTTAACCCACTGTGCCACAACACTGGGCCCATATATGTGGCTTTTTTTTTTTTTAAATGATTTATTTACTTAAGAGGCAGAGGTATAGACACAGAGAGGGAGAGACAAAGAGAAAGTTCTTTCATTCACCTGTTCACTCCCCAAATGGCTGCAACAGCCAAAGCTGGGCCGATCCAAAGCCAGGAGCCAGGAGCTTCTTCCAGGTCTCCCACGCGGGTGCAGGGGCCCAAGGAATTGGGCCATCTTCTACTGCTTTCCCAGGCAATCAGTAGGGAGCTTGATCGGAAATGGAGCACCTAAGACTCGAACCAGTGCCCATATGGGGTGCAGGCAGATGCTTAACCTACTAGGCTACAGTGCTGGCCCCTATATGAGGCTGTTTATTTTTTTTAAACATTTATTTTTTGAAAGTAGAGTGATAGAGAGGGAGAAACAGATCTTCCATCTGCTGGTCTACTCCCGAATGCCTACAACTTCCAGGGTTACGCCAGGTTGAGGAGCCAGGAACTCCATTCAGATTTTATTATGTTGAGGCAATTTCCTCAACTTCTGGTTTACTGGATGTTTTCAGTCATGAAAAAACATTGAATTTATCACACGCTTATTTGTGCATTAGTTGAGATAATCGTATGGTTTTTAGTGTGTATCTGACAATGGAGTGTCACATGTTGAACCGTCCTTGCATTCCAGCTAGAAATCACACGTGGTCACAGTGTGCTACTATTTCACCGTGGAACTTTTCTTCAGTATTCACCAAGGGGTCCACCTTGTGGTTTTCTTTTCCTGTTTTGGTTTCATTTGGTTTTGGTATCACGAGTTGGGCGTGTTCTCGTCTCAAGTTCTTCTAAAGAGACGGTGGGTTCATATTCATTCTTTAAAAGTCTGATAAACTCCTCAGTGGATCCATCTGTCCTGGACTTCTCTTGCAGGGGAGGTTTTGATTACTGCTTCGGGCTCCTTACTAATTACGGATGAGTGCACAGTTTTAGATTCTCCATGGTTCAGGCTTGGTAGGTTATGTGTTTCTAGGAATTTATCCTTTGCTTCAGGTTGTCCAATTTTGGGGCATATCATTTTGTATAATCTCTCGGGGTGCTTTTTATTTCTGTGATGTCATTTGTAATACCCCCTCTTTCATTTCTAGGTTTAGTTGTTTGAATTTTCTCCTCTGTTTTTCTTAGTTTAGGTTAAAATTTCTTCATTTTTCTTGATCTTTTAAAAGAATCAGTTCTTGATTTCATTGATTTAAAAAATTTTTTCTATTCCCTGTTTCATTTATCCCTGCTGTAATCTTTATTATCTCCATCCCTCTGCCAGCCTTTTGTCTGTTCTTTTTCTGGTTCCTGATTGATGTGTTATCTTACTGCTTTTTGAAGTAAGCCTGCTGTTATGCGTTTCCCTCATAGGACTGCACTTGGCTGAATCACACAGGTTTGACCTATTCTGTTTTCATTTTAATTTTCCTCCAGATACTTTCTCAAGCCCCTCTGACTTCGTCTGTCCAGTGGTTTGTAAAGTGAATATTCAATCTCCACATAACTGAGGGTGTTCCTGTTGCCCTTCCGCTACTGATTTCCTCTTTCATTCCATTTGTATTTGGGGAGGATTCCTCGTATGATGTCTGTGTCCTTAAAGTGGATGCGTTTGGCGGCCCAACATGGGGTGTGTGTGGGGCTGAGTTGGGCTCTGTTTGCAGCTGGGAAGAATGTAGAATCCACTGTGCACTGAGGGCCACATGTCTGTGTCTGCTGAGGCAGGACACCTCTGACCTGGCTCGAATGTGATTTGGCTCCCAAACTCATTCAGGATGTTGAGCCCCAAAGTCCTAAGTGAATGGTCCACAGATGGTGGAAGCCAGGCAGTGACGGAGGCGAGTGGGAGGTCCTTAGGTCACGGGGGTGTGGCGCTCACACGGAGTTTGTTGTGGAAGCCTGAGTGTGGGCCCAGCCGCTCCCCTCTGCTCCTGGCTTGCCTGTGATCCTTTTTCTGCACATCTGCCACCGCCATCTGCCACCCTCATTAGAGGCCAAATTAACGGGGCGTGCAGTCTTGTAGTTGAACCCTTAAAGCTTGAACTAAATAAACCATTTTCTTTGCAAAATTAGTTGCCTCCATTATTTCATTGTAGTAATGAGAAGTTAACACACATTGGCAGGCGCCGTGGCTCAATAGGCTAATCCTCCGCCTGCAGCGCTGGCACCCCAGGCTCTAGTCCCGGTCGAGTCCCCTGATTCTGTCCTGGTTGCCCCTCTTCCAGGCCAGCTCTCTGCTGTGGCCCGGGAGTGCAGTGGAGGATGGCCCAAGTGCTTGGGCCCTGAACCTGCATGGGAGACCAGGAGAAGCACCTGGCTCCTGGCTTCGGATCAGCGTGGTGCGCCGGCCGCAGCGCGCCAGCCGCAGCGGCCACTGGGGGGTGAACCAATGGCAAAGGAAGACCTTTCTCTCTGTCTCTCTCTCTCACTGTCCACTCTGCCTGTCAAAGAAAAAAGTTAACACACGTGCACACGTGCACACGTGCACACACACACACATGCACGTTACACAGAGTGGAAGGAACAGCAGCAGCTTAGGGCTCATTGCTCATCAGTCCTCCAGACTCAGGGGAGCCGCCTGGGCCAGAGCCGCTTGTCTGCTGTGCTGTGCTTGGGCCAGTGTGGAGGCAGCACAAGCAGCAGCCGGCCCTAGGTTTTGTGCCCCGGGGTCCTGGAGCTCACGGGGCTGGGCCACTGGGCGTCGCGTCCTAGGGAGGGCTAGGGCAGAGCCCAGACATCTCCTCCTGCCTCAGGACGCTGCCCCCATGTTCTGCAGTTATTCTTGGGACCTGTAAGTGAGAGGGGGGCACCTGGGTCCATCCCAGGCCACTTGGGAACTGGCCTCCGAGCTGCTGTTTGCTAGAAGGTTCCATGTATGTCTGTCAGGTCTAGCTGATCTGCAGTATCGTTCAAGTCCTCTGTTTATTGATCTTTCTGGTTGTTCTGTCTACAGTTGTTCGCTGTCTATTTCTCCCACAGATTCTGTCACTGTGCTTGTATTGGAAACAATACAAATTGGCATTTATGATTATATTTTCCTGGTGAATTGATTCTTTTATCATGATATGAGAGTACTTCAGAAAGTTTGTGGAAGTAGAATTAAAAGGTAAGTTGATTTTGTGCAAACAACTTTTGAAATCCATATATAGTTTTTAATAAAATGCATTTTCATGAACTTTTTGAATATTCCTCATGTGAATGGATTTTTTAAAACTTTTATGCCAAAATTATATTTTCATTCATTCTTCCATGGACCTTTAGAGGTAACCTCGTGCAGTACCCTTCTTCATCTCTTAGACAGTCTTCGACTTGGTGTGTCTGTCTCACGCAGGTGTGGCTGCCCCTGCTGTCTTCAGATTTCTACTTGCATGAACTATTCTTTTCCATAATTTCGCTTTCAGTCTACGTGTCCCTTTAGATTTAAAGTGGGTTTCGTAGACAGCACACGGTTGAATCTTGCTTTTTAAAATCCATTCAGCCATTATATGTCTTGTAATTGGAGAATTTAATCTATTACTACTATTATTGATCCAGTGCTATCTATTACTATTACTAGTCTATTACTATCACTATTAATCTATTACTATCTATTATTACTGTTGCCTTCCTGTTCAGAGTGTTCTGTGTTTTGTTGCTATTGTCTCTTTTCCTCTCTTGCCTTCTCGTGTGTGTGTGTGTGTGTGTTTTAGTACCAGGGTTTGTTCTCCTGTTTCTTTCTGTATGGATTATTTGTACTAATTGCAGTCTCAGGAAGCATCTTCAGGTTATGACAGTCTGATAACAACGTCAAGTGCGCAAAAACTCCAGTCCTCTCCATCTCTGTTGCCCCTTCATGTTACTGACACAAGTTATTTCTACTGCCTCTCCATGAACATAGATTTACAGTTACTGTGGCATTCTGCTACAGACTTAAGTTATTTTCACTCCAACATCACAGTGGTGCAGGTCTGTACTTGTCTGCATGCACACTAGAGTTTGCCAGGGAGTCCTATATACTCACCTGGTTTGTGGTGGTGTTCAGCCCCTTCTCATTCAACCTGAAGGACTGTCTCAGCATTTCTGTGAGGCAGGTCTCGTGTCAGCTTTGCTTATCTGGAGAAGTCCCAGTGTCTCCTCCATTTGTGAAGGACTGCTTTGCCGCGTGCTATTCCTGGTTGGCACTTTCCCCTCTTGCTCTGGACGTGTCAGCCGACTCCTGGCCTGAGCAGCAGTCCTGCAGTGACCCGCAGGAGCTCCCTTGTACCTGACAAGCTGCCTTTTGCTGCTTTCAAGATTCTGTGTGCGACTCTCAAGTTTGGCTGCTTTGTGTCTGTGGATTTACCACTGTGTCTTTTTTCTTTTTTCTTTTTTTTGACAAGCAGAGTTAGTGAGAGAGACAGAGAGAAAGGTCTTCCTTCTGTTGGTTCACCCCCCAAATGGCTGCTATGGCCAGCGTGCTGCGCCTATCTGAGCCAGGAGCCGGGTGCTTCCTCCTGGTCTCCCATGGGGTGCAGGGCCCAAGCACCTGGGCCATCCTCCACTGCACTCCCGGGCCACAGCAGAGAGCTGGACTGGCAGAGGAGCAACCGGGACAGAACCGGCGCCCCAACCGGGACTAGAACCTGGAGTATCGGCGCCACAGGCGGAGGATTAGCCTAGTGAGCTGCGGCGTCGGCCCCCATTGTGTCTTTGTGGATTCATCCATGTGTGTCTTAGTGGACTTGCCCTCTCGGCGTTTCTGACCCTGAGTCCATACACCCTTTGTCCCCTCTGCTCTGAGGTCTTGTTCCTTCAGTTTTCTTGCCTCTTGGCCCTCCTGCTCCCCTGGGACACCACGGTGTGGGTGCAGTGCCCGCCAAGCCCCTGGAGCCCTTGGCTCTGGTGCTGTCCTGGCTCAATCTCAGTGTCCTGACTGCGCCTGGGGATGCCTCCTCTGCCTGCTGTGTGCCTATCTGGAGACCCTGGAGACCTCGCGTGCCTTTTCTGGGGCGGGGTCTTCCCTGGTCTGCCTGCTCCTCGTCTGGGCCCGCTCTGCCCCCCGCAGCATGGCTGTGGTACTGCAGCCTCATTGCAGCGGTGCAGGAGCTCCTCCTAGCGTCCTTCTGCGGTACTGCGGGTCTCTGGGGCTGTAGCCGGCCGCCCCCTCCCCACTTTGTTCCCCCACCCCAATCTGCTGCCCTTTCTGCTAGTTTGGATTCAGGTAAGACAGAAACTTTCCCTAACCCCCCCCGTAAGTGAGAGCTTTAAATGTAAGTTCCACTCTTCGTTTTGTTCTCCCCAGGGAGAAGCTTGGACTTGGGGATGCTCTGCAGGCCACACCGGCTGTGGGGGGAGTAGCCGGGCTCCATGAAGCTCTTCTTGGCTGGCCTGTTCTGCAGAAGCCTTGAGCTCCTCCCAAAGCGGCTGTTCATTCGCCTCCACAGGGGATGCAGGGCCTGGGGCTCTCAACCCTGCCACAGACCTCTCCAGCCTCCCAGCACTGGATAGCAGTGTGATCCCTTTGTTTGTTTAAAAATCTTTATTTATTTGAGGGGTAGAGTTACCAGAGTGAGAAACAGAGAAAGGTCTTTATCTGCTGGTTTACTCCCCAAATGGCTGCAGTGGTTGGAGCTAGGCCGATCCAAAGCCAGGAGCCAACAGCTTCTTCCGGGTCTCCCACATGGGTCCAGGGACCAAAGCACTTGGGTCATCTTCCACTGCCTTCCCAGGCCATTAGCAGGGAGCTGGATAGGAAGAGGTGCAGCCAGGACATGAACTGGTGCCCATATGGGGTGCTGGCACCACAGACAGAGTCTTAGCCCACTATGCCACAGTTCTGGCCTCTGCAATCCCTTCCTGTAGTTTGAACACACGTAGCTTGGTAAGAAGACCTCAGTGCAATAACAACAATAACTGTGGGACATTTCTTGCGTGTCAGGCCTCGCTCTAGCTGCTTGCTGAGCGTTATCTCACGTCATCTTTCCAGCACCCCCAGGGTGTGGGTATTACTGACTGCCCTTCCGTTGGGAAGTGTGGGCTCCAGCGGGAGTCGCTGCACGGCTCAGACGGCCCCAGCCTGGGCACCACACACACTGCCTCATCTGTGTTCTGTGCCTTCCCAGTCCACTGGCTGCTGCTGATTCCTGTTACTGCACCCACCTCTGCAGTCACGTGCAGCGGAACTGTTTGTGGAGAGTGTATGGTACCTGCCCATGTCCACAGCCAGACGGAGTGGTCAGCCCGGGAGAGCAAAGGATTGGGATGGAGGGTATGGGGCAGAAGGGCGGAGCAGGGTTGTCACATGGAGACGGGTCCGAAGTTGGTGCTTTGAAGAAGGAGTGAAGAGAGCGTTGGGCGTGGATTCCGGGCAGTCAGGGGTGGCTCTGGCTCTGCCCCAGTTCCCTGGTGCCAGCAGTGACTCGTTTACCTTCCGTGAGCCTCGTCGTCACTGGCTCCTGTGGCAGGAGAGACTGCGCTAACTGCCGTCTGAGGATCTGTTGCGTTGGGTTGCCCGAGGTTCTGGCGGGTCCGTTCAGGAGGCTGGACACTCATACCGAGGGCAGAGTTACGTCCAGTGCGACCGGACATGGAAGGTCTCCTCCTCCTGGCCGCTTGCATTCGAGAGAAGCGACTCCCAGTTAACTCCTGCCTCTGGCCCGACCCTCCAGTGACTGGGGCTGAGGGTAGTTTCGTTTTCCTCCCCTCCTCGCCTTCCTGAAGTGCATACCTGCGCACAGACCTGCCTGTTTGCCAAGCATGGCTGTAGTGCGAGGCTTGAGTTTGTCCCCTAACCTCTTTCCACACTTGCAGTGGGGGCTGCAGCCCCTGCCCCCCCCCCCCCCGCCTGCAGGTGATTCCTGGGTCCCAGGAGACGACAGGCAAGAAGTGCTTTCCCAGGCGCTCCAAACGATAGGGGTTGTTGAGGAGCCACCTGGGGGGCTGGGGCGTCCAGCCGTGTGAGGGTCTTAGCTGGGGGGCTGGGGACGTACCAGCGATGTGAGGGTCTTAGCTGGGGGGCTGGGGCGTCCAGCCATGTGAGGGTCTTAGCTGGGGGGCTGGGGACGTACCAGCCATGTGAGGGTCTTAGCTGGGGGGACTGGGGCCGTACCAGCCGTGTGAGGGTCTTAGCCGGTGGGACTGGGGACATACCAGTGATGTGAGGGTCTTAGCCGGTGGGACTGGGGACGTACCAGTGATGTGAGGGTCTTAGCCAGTGGGACTGGGGCCGTACCAGCCGTGTGAGGGTCTTAGCCGGTGGCACCTCAGGTAAGGCAACTTCTTGACTAGTGAGTGGGAGGAAGGAAGGAAAATAAAACCACAGTCCAGCGCCGGGCCCCTGTGTCAGCGAGTGCAGTCGGTGCCGTGGGAACCGTGGCGCAGCCTGGCCAGGGCTTCCTGGCAGGACAGAGTTCCAGTCGGATCAGGGCTTGGTTTTCAGCCAGCAGGCGTCAGGCTGTTCAGGCTACCCATGAAGTTCAGCAAATTATTACTGATTTTAAGAATCTACATGTTCATTAGAATTTAAAAACTGAGTTTAGTTTATTGGAACCAAGGGGGGCTATAAAGTAAACTGACCAAAATCCAAACAAGACCCCCAGTAATCCTGAGTCTTCCCTTTATCAGTACCCCATGATACACACAAACCCTTGTGAATTCACAGTGTCCCAGGGTGAGGGAGACATTCTCATCCTGTAGACGAGAAAACGGAGCCTCAGAGAGCAGCTTGTCCAGCATCACACACGCTGTCACTGCAGATCTGGAGCCGGGGTGAGGAACACCTGGCTTTTATCCACCACTTGCCGCTCTCACATCTCTGTCTCCCTTGCCACGCGTGGCCGTTGGAGTCGGTGCCGTCCACCGAGGTTCAGAAGCTGCGGCACAGCCCAGTGTGATGTCAACTGGACCCCAGATTCCTCCAGGACTTTCAACCCCGAAGCTGTGAATCAGTGACCTGAGGAGACTGGACCGGACTCCAGTGCTGGGGTTGCCCATGGGGCTGCGTGGGGCGCCCCGCGGCACGGGGCCGTGCAGTCGGGAGGAGGCCCCGCGGCACGGGGCCGTGCAGTCGGGAGGAGGCCCCGGCACTAGGGCTCTTATGGAAACCCAGGTCTGGGCCCGCCACTGTCTGCCCCATGATTTCCCACAGCCCCACCACCGCCATCAACCACGCTCTCCCCCCCCACCGCCGTCAACCACGCTCTCCCCCCACCACCGCCATCAACCACGCTCTCCCCCCCCACCGCCGTCAACCACGCTCTCCCCCCACCACCGCCGTCAACCACCCTCTCCCCCCCCCACCGCCATCAACCACGCTCTCCCCCCCACCGCCATCAACCACGCTCTCCCCCCCACCGCCGTCAACCACGCTCTCCCCCCCCACCGCCATCAACCACGCTCTCCCCCCACCACCGCCATCAACCACGCTCTCCCCCCCACCGCCATCAACCACGCTCTCCCCCCCACCGCCGTCAACCACGCTCTCCCCCCACCACCGCCGTCAACCACCCTCTCCCCCCCCCACCGCCATCAACCACGCTCTCCCCCCCACCGCCATCAACCACGCTCTCCCCCCACCACCGCCATCAACCACGCTCTCCCCCCCCACCGCCATCAACCACGCTCTCCCCCCCCACCGCCGTCAACCACGCTCTCCCCCCACCACCGCCGTCAACCACCCTCTCCCCCCCCACCGCCATCAACTACGCTCTCCCCCCACCAGCGCCGTCAACCACGCTCTCCCCCCACCACCGCCATCAACCACGCTCTCCCCCACCACCGCCGTCAACCACGCTCTCCCCCCACCACCGCCGTCAACCACGCTCTCCCCCCACCAGCGCCGTCAACCACGCTCTCCCCCCACCACCACCGCCGTCAACCACGCTCTCCCCCCCCCACCGCCATCAACCACGCTCTCCCCCCACCACCGCCATCAACCACGCTCTCCCCCACCAGCGCCGTCAACCACGCTCTCCCCCCCCACCGCCGTCAACCACGCTCTCCCCCCACCACCGCCGTCAACCACGCTCTCCCCCCCCACCGCCGTCAACCACGCTCTCCCCCACCACCGCCGTCAACCACGCTCTCCCCCACCACCGCCGTCAACCACGCTCTCCGGACACCAGACCAGTGGGGCCGCCTGATCTGGGCTGTGGCCTGAGCTCCTGTTTTCTTCTCGTGAAGTTAGTTCCTCAGGTTCTTCACTGTGGTGACAAAATGCTGACTAATGCAGGGGGTAAAATAACCTGCTCAAGGTTGGCAGCCGGGAGCCTAGAGCTGGTGCTGGACCTAGTGCTCTGTTTCCCTCTCCGCTCACTCGCTCCTGCTGTGCTGTTTCCCTCTCCGCTCACTCGCTCCTGCTGTGCTGTTTCCCTCTCCGCTCACTTGCTCCTGCTGTGCTGTTTCCCTCTCCGCTCACTTGCTCCTGCCTCCATTCGGAGTTTTCACTGCCCCAGATCTAAGATCTCAGGCTCCTAGCCTGCCCTTTCAGCTTCCATGGATCTCGAATTTTTAAAAAAGCACAATTACTTATTTAGGTTTACTTAAAAGAGCACACTCCAGGACACTGGTTCACGCCAAAGATGCCCACAGCAGCCCCAGCCTTTGGGCTGAAGCCAGGAACTCCATCCTGGTCTCCCACGTTGTTGGCAAGAACTCAGCGTCACTGCTACCTCCCAGGGTCTACACTGGCAGGGAGCTGGAGTCAGGTGGGGAGCCCTGGCACTCTGACGTGGGTGCAGAGAGACACAGATTGACCTCCTTTTGCTGGCTCATTCCCCAAATGTCCACAATAGCCGAGACTAGGCAGGGCCTAAGGTAGGAGCCTGGAACCCAGTCCGGGTCTCCGGTATGGTGGCAGGGACTCAACTGCTTGAGCCCGTCACTGCTGCCTGCAGGGTGGCGTCATCAGGAAGCCAGGATTGGGCGTGGGTCTAGGACTTGAACACGGCACTCCAACACGGAACATGGCACCCCAAGCTGCGTCTCAGCAGCAGTGGCGAATGCCTGCCCAGCTCTGCCACTGTAGAACTGTGTGATCGTGGGCTCTCCGTTCTCCAGGTTCTCTACCTGTAAAATTGTGGAGCAGCTAACCCTGCTGCTCCCCGGGGGGTTGAGCTGGTGTGGGTAGAGGGCTCCTAGGGCGTGGTCAGTGCTCAGAGGATGTAGCATCATTTGTGAATGGCAGTAGGGGGTAGGAATCCTGCCCAAGGGGCCTTGAAGGACTCCTGCATGGAGACCTGGGGACCCTTGCCCTCTCTGTGAAGAGGGGCTCGTCCTGTGGATAACTCGTTTCCCCTGTGAAGCCTAGTCTGAAAGTCTGTCTTTTCTGAGCTCAGCAGGTACCATTGGGACTAAAAGGGGCTACGGGCTCCTTGGCCCTGTTCTTCTGTCCAGGTTTAACCTGGTAATCCTGTACTGTCTCTCAGCAACATGAAGCCTTTACAAGTGTTTTTAACTGTTTCCCCGGGCTTTTGGGGGTTATTTTTGCTGTGAGGGCTAATCTAAAAAAACGTTGTCTGCCATTACTGGAAACGGAAAGCCACCTGACTTTTTTGGGGTTTTTTTGTTTCTTTAAGATTTTTTATTATTATTATTTATATTATATATTTATTATTATATATATCTCAAAGGCAGAGTTTCAAAGAGAGGGAGAGACAGAGAATCTTCCATCCACTGGCTCACTTCCCAAATGGCGGCAAGGCCAGGAGCCAGGAGCTTCTTCTGGGTCTCCCATGGGGTGTAGGGGTCCAGACCCTTGGGCCCTCTTCTGCTGCTTAGCCAGATGCGTTAGTAGGGAGGTGGACTGGAGGGGAGCAGCTGATCTTGAGCTGACACCTACATGGGATACCGGCGTTGCAGGCGACAGCTTTACTTGGTGTGCCACAACGCCGGCCCCTGTTTGTTTTAAGATCAGTGCTGCTCCCTAATCTCTAATCACAACAGTCACCGTGGCTCCTTGTGGGGGAGTGACTGGCCTCTAGCTGTGCCCTCACAGGCAGCTGAGGTGTCCGGAAGTCAGGTGCCTCATCTGTTGTAGGCACACTAGTGGGGAGGCATTGCTTGCAGGATAATCTGTCAGAAAGAGGGAAACCTCCGCTGGCGTCATACGCACTAAGAGGCATTGATGATTTGCCTGGCTCCTCTGCCTCCAGAGGCGTGCGTAGGCAGTCTCTCAGCCTCAGCCCCATGGCTGTTTCCGGCCCGGCCGTTCCTTGTGGTGGGAGGCCGTCCTGTACAAAGTAGGATGCTGCCGGTTGCCAGGAGAGGACCTCCCCTTGCCGTCGTGGTCGCCAGAAGCATCACTAACCGTCTGCTGAGAGGCAGACTCGCCTGTCCTCCCTCTCTCTGCCTCTCCTTCTCTCTCCTCCTGTAGCTGGTGGGACTCAGCCTTGCTTGTGCAGAATCAGAGTCAGAGTGAGAGACAGAGAGAAAGGTCTTCCTTTTTCCCTTGGTTCACCCCCCCCCCAAGTGGCCACTGACTCCTGGCTTCGGATCAGCGTGGTGTGCCGGCCGCAACGGCCATTGGGGAGTGAACCAACGGCAAAGGAAGACCTTTCTCTCTGTCTCTCTCTCACTGTCCACTCTGCCTGTCTCACACACACACACACACACACACACACAACAGATGGCCCAAGTCCCTGGCTCTCTGCACCCACGTGGGAGACCAGAAGAAGCTCCTGGCTTCTAGCCTCAGATCAGTTCAGCTCCAGCCTTTGTGGCCATTTGGGGAGTGAACCAGTGGATGGGAGACTCTCTCTCTGTCTCTACTTCTCTCTGTAACTCTTTCAAATAAATAAAATCTTAAAAAGAAAGAATCATGTGCTCTTTTTGTTTTTCATGTTCATGAGAACGTGTCTTTTCAAAAAGCGTCACAGTCCCAGGGGTGGCGCTGTGGCACCGGGTAAAGCTGCTGCCTGTGCTGCTGACACCCCATGTGGGCACTGGTTCATGTCCCAGCTGCTCCACCTCCGATCCAGCTCTCTGCTGTGGCCTGGGAAAGCAGTAGAGGATGGCACAAGTCCTTGGGCCCCGGCACCCATGTGGGAGACCCGGAAGAAGCTCCTGGCTCCTGGCTTCAGATCGGCACAGCTCCTGCCATTGTGGCCATTTGGGAGTAAACCAGTGGATGGAAGACCTCTCTCTCTCTCTCTGCCTGTCCTTCTCTCTCTGTGTGTAACTCTGACTTTCAAATAAACAAAAAAATCTTTAAAAAAATGAAAATAAAATAAGATTTAAAATTTAAAAAAAAAGAATCGCAGTTCCGAAGGTGGCCTGGCCCAATAGCCCGTGTGAGCAGCCCACCAGACGGTCTCAGTCAACTCGTCCTCGTGCCTGTTAATTTCCAACTCGGGGCTATAGCTGAGTGTGGGGCCCTTTAAGAGAGGGGATGTCGCCGTGAGATATCACGCAAGCAGAACCCGTTGGGATGCTGAGAAGCAGTGCTGTTTGGATGAGGGAAAGACGACCGTGGACATTCTGGCAGGAAGTCAGAAATGGAGCAGGCCTGGTGTTCGGGGACGGCGTGGGGAGGGAAAGCCCGGCTGACTGAGGGAACTACGCGCTCTGACCCGCACAGAGCTCCCTGAGTCTCGGTCCTTGCGGGCCCTGCGGGCACTCCCTTCCTCACCGCCGCTCCCTTGCCTCCAGCTCCTCCTCCAGCAGAGCGTGTGCTGAGGGAGCCTTTTCCTTTTTAGTGCTTGTAGAGTCAGAAGGGGTTGTCTGCTCGGGATCCGTCTGGGACTCCAGACCCCGGGTGTTCCAAGCAGGATCTGCAGCTCTCTGCCCCGGCAGCGTGGATGCCCCAGCCCTGTGTGACTCCTCACGCTTCTCCAGAAGACCTTTCCCTCCCTGCCCTCCGATGGGTGCACTTGGTGTCGCCCTGAGCAGACTGGGTCCCAGGAAGTTCCTCTCCTCGGCCTTGGCGTGACAGGGCCTTCAGAATCCATTCACTCTTTCCGCTTTTTTTTTTTTTTTTTAAAGATTTGTTTGTTTATTTGAAAGGCAGAGTTAGAGAGGGAGACACACACACACACACACACACACACACACACACACACAGAGAGAGAGAGAGAGAGAGAGAGAGAGAGAGAGAGAGAGATCTTCCATCCACTGATTCACTCCCCAAATGGCCACAAAGGCCGGAGCTGAGCTGATCCGAAGCCAGGAGCCAGGAGCTTCTTCTGGGTCTCCCACGTGGGTGCAGGGGCCCTAGGGCTTGGGCCATCCTCTGCTGCTCTCCCAAGTTTATTAACAGGGAGCTGGATTGGAAGTGGAGCCCATATGGGATGCCGGCAGTGCAGACAGCAGCTCTAGCCTTTACACCATGGCATTGGCCCCTCTGTCCATTCTTTTAGCTCAATCAGTTTGTTCATCTATTCCTTCCAGTTCCCTAGCCTCTGTGGAGAACACAGATATGAAGTAGCTAGTCCCCGAGTAAGATCTCTTCTTAGACTTGTGGTGGTTAGTGTGGCTTCCAAGCACCAATACACTGGGAAGCCCGTGGATCTGTTCTGCAGCTGCAGGAGGCCCACGGATGAGGTGGTGGAGAGAGTTCAGAGGTGCACCGAGGACGGGAAGTCCCAGGAAACAGTCCCCTCTCCACTGCCCGATTTGCAGATGAACTGACCCAAGGAGAATCAACAATCATTTGTATCAGCTGTCAATCGCTTGGAGGATTTCAAAAGGAAAGACCATAGCAGGCCCCAGCAAGGGTTTCCTGATTGGCTGTATGTGTTGTATCGTGTGTTTCATCCTCTCCATTCTCCCTGTATTCCTGGAGCACTATTCTTGCCCTATTATTTGACGCTTGCACCGGAAAGAGGACTGCTGGCTTAATCCAGTTCTGTCTTTGTATGAGCTCTTTCAGCTATTGATTAATTAGCCCAGCAGACGAGTGTGCCGAGCCGGGGACCCAGTGGTGAGGATGGCCTGGGCCCCTCCTTCTGGAACTGGGCTTCCTCTGGCTTGTGGTGCTTGGCGCTACTCTGCCTTTGCTTTCCTTACTGAAATATCTTCAATCTCTGCTAAGCACCACGTGAGACAGTGGAGTTGTGAGAGAGGCAGTTTCCAGGACTCATATGACGTCCGGCAGCGTCTTCAGTGCAGCCAGCTGAGGCCAGACTCCCTCATCTCTTAGCTGGACTCCAGCAATGGCTCCGAGCTGGCCGCTGCTTCCATTATTCTTTCAAATCCAGGTCACGTATTCCCATCCTCCCCTGCCCCCTCACCTCCCCAATGGCTTTCCTAGCAAGTAAAACCTGCCTCACCTCCCACCTGGGGCCTTGTCTCCTCCGCCTCTAGTGTTCTTTCTCTGATGTTTGCACAGGGGCCTTGTCACGCAAGTCTCGCTTTAAATGTCACCCCCTTAGAGGGGCTCTTGCCGTGACCTTTTGTAAAGTGTCTAGCCCTGTCACTCCCTGGCACATGGTCCCTTTTAACAGTTTCTTACCCATGTGACATCTGAGTCCCATCAGCAGCACCCACCCACAGAGAGACCAGGGCCTCGTAACTGTACTCTCTGCAGCACTGGAATAGTGTCTGGAGCCAGTGAGCTGAGAGCAGTAGATCTGCACCAGAATGCTTCCTCTCCATAGCCCCTGGTGAACAGAAGGCAGGGAGCATTGTGGACTGGGGACCAGGAGGAGCCATGAGCTAGAGGGCAGGGTCATTCAGGAGACCACCCTGACCACGCCCCTTGGCTGGCGTTGGTGTGTCGGATGGTCCGACTGTGGAGACGCCCAGGGCCAACCTGGGAGCTGAGACTTCATTCTGTAGACAGTGGGAAAGAATCAGGTCTCTAAAGCGTCAAGTGTGACGTTGCTAACTGCCTGAAGGAAGGGTGTAAGGCAGGCAGGGGAGTCGGGGAAGGTTAGGGGGCGACCTAATTAGAGGGTCGGGGGGGCCCAAGAAAAAGTTGGTGTCTGAAGGTACTCTCATTACCACTCAGCCCCTTACTCACTGGGAAACCTTGGTTAGACCGTGAGGAGGCGACCTGATGTCCACTCGTGTCTCCGCCATTCTCTCTGCAGGGGCGGTGGTGTGTGTGTGTGTGTCCATCAGTGTCAGGATAGCATCCGTGTTTCTGCTTGATTGGCACGTGGACGCTGCTCACGGGCTCAGTGCTTACGTTGCTGCACAGACGCCTTGGCTGTGGGAGGCGTTAGACTCTCAGGACATCTGGGCCATGAACTCTCCACTCATTGGTCTCCAAAGAAGCACTAATGAGATTCAGCACCAACAAATCCTAAGTTCACTTCCCTGGAAAGTCAGCCACTGGGTATGAAAAGATGCGTTGCTTGCGAAGGGCACTTGTAGAAGACACCTTTCACGTTTATCTTTCCCAAACTCTCGGGGGCCTCAGGGGCCTTCCCGCTGGTCCTTGTGTGTGGGGGCAGCATCTCCACGTTTGTGGCTGTGGAGAGACCGTGGCCGCCTCCTGTCCACTAACCGCAGGAGCACACTCTGCCGCGGCCGGAGCACCAGTCAGGAGGCCAGGAGGAGGAAGAGACCCCAGATGAACCAGGGTGGGCCTGATGCTCTGGGGTTTGGACAGCGCCACAGGCACTGCCAGGGTCAGGCGGGTGTTTTCAGGGTGAGTCTGGGGCTGTTCCTAGTGGAAAGGGGGGGCCCTCACTGCCAGCTCTCATCACCCCATCCCTTCTTCAGCCAGACCACCCTACCTGTATCAGTTTCATACGTTAGGGTTAAAAAACAGTGTCTGGCTATTCCTTCATGGGGCACAAGGAAAGTAAGTAAAAAGTGGGAATGTGCATTGTCTGAGCCTGGAGTCATTAGTAGACGATGTTTTTTGTTTTTTGTTTTTTTTTTAATTGTGTGGTCACAAAAGTACCTTTTGGAGCCCTGTCCTGGAGAGGGGTGGAAATGTCTAGAACATGGGCCTTCCTGTGTGTCCCACTTCCTGACAGCTTGGGGTTCTTGCCTGATTGGGGTTCAGGGACCTCCTAGCCTTTGAAGCAGGCTCCTTTCCCTCGCAGGGGCCCCAACACAACACTATGTCAGTGCAGCTGTTTCAGCCATTAAAGTTCTCTTGCCTGGCCGTGAAATCTCAGGATTAGATGGGCCAGCTGGATAAAATAGTCCCAACGTGTCACAGTGTCCCAGCCCCACCTGAGGGCCACCAGCTGCCTCATAGCCCTTTGAATGTGTCTTCAACCAGGACAACCTCGGCCAGTTGCATTGTTGGTGTTGGGATGCCAGTAGGATGTGTTGGAGTTAGAACAACCAGGGTCCAAGTCATCGCTTTGCTGTTACTACGGTGGGTGACCCTGGACAAGCTCTTTAAACTTACTAGCAGATTGGGCATTATTATAAAATTATGTCTAAAATACACTTGGTGCTGGGGTTTGACCTCATGAATTGGCTCAAGAGTAATAACCAGCTCTCCAAGAAGAGAGTCAAGTCACACATGGAAACAGGCACAGGGTCTAGAGGTCTCCCCTCTCGCTGGCCCCATGCCACATGGATAGGCCCAGCCAGACTGAAGCATCAGGCCAGTGGTACTGGGCCAGATGTCTGGGACCATCCCTGTACCTTAGAGTCGAGGCCCAGATGTAGGATCCGACCTGTAAACCACCCAGCAGATCCATCACACCCATCGTGGAGACTGCTGTTCCCCAGCCCTGACAGGCTGTGAAAGCCCAGATGGGAGGGATGTCCTGCCATGTCCTTTCGCTCGAGAAGCTTGTTTGTGCTTGACCCCCAGCTGCCCCTGTCCCCATCCCCTCCATGACTGTACGCAGGTAGTCTAATAAATGGAAACACCATGAAATTGCATTTGGTCTAGAGAATTGCTCTTCCCTGGGCTTATACATACATACACATTCATACATACATGTAGGCATATCCCTTGACCTGGGAGTCACAGAACAAAAACCACCCCCGCCCCGTTCAGTGGGCTTCCCAGGGATGACCTATCTTGTGAGATGGTAAAGATGAGGAGCTGGGCGCCGGCGCCGTGGCACACTAGGTTAATCCTCCACCTGCAGTGCTGGCATCCCATATGGGCGCCGGTTCTTGTTCCGGTTGCTCCTCTTTCAGTCCAGCTCTGCTGTGGCTCGGGAGGGCAGTGGAAGATGGCTCAAGTGCTTAGGCTCCTGCACCCACACGGGAGACCAGGAAGAAGCACCTGGCTCCTGGCTTTACATCGGCACAGCTCCAGCCATTGCAGCCATTTGGAGAGTGAACCAACGGAAGGAAGACCTTTCGCTCTGTCCCTCTCTCTCACTGTCTGTAACTTTACCTGCCAAATAAATAAATAAAATCTTTTAAAAAAAATGATGCTGAGGAGCATTCTAGAAGTCTACATATTCATAGGGAACTTTCATAGCCCCTGCTGCAACCTTGTGAGAGAGTGTGGGCAGTGTTACATGGGAGGAAGCCCAGGCTCAATATTTGAAGTAGCTTGCCAGCCATCGTGGAGTTAGGAAAGCAGCAGATCTGGACTGTACACTGGATTATTATTTTTTAAAGATTTATTTATTTATTTGAAAGTTAGAGTTACATAGAGACAGAAGGAGAGGCACAGAGAGAGAGAGGGAGGTCTTCCATCTTCTGGTTCACTCCCCAGTTGGCCTCAACAGATGGAGCTGCACCAATCTGAAGCCAGGAGCCAGGAGCTTCTTCCTGGTCTCCCAAGTGAGTTCAGGGGCCCAAGAACTTGGGCCCTCTTCTGCTGCTTTCCCAAGCCATAGCAGAGAGCTGGATCAGAAGTAGAGCAGCCGGGACTCAAACCGGCACCCATATGGGATGTCGGCACTGCGGGTGGCAGCTTCACCTGCTGCACCACAGCGCCAGCCTCTGTACACTGGACTATTCAATGGTTGTGAATGCCATCATGACCATGTCTCCGGCAGAGGCTTGACAGGGAGGTTGCAAGAGGCATTCCAGGCGGGCTTAGGCGCTGGTTGCCGCGTGGTGTGAGGGACCACAGGATCTGCTGATGGCACCGCACAAATGCCTGCCTCCTTGAGCCTTACAGCTGCATTTCTTTGAGCTGAGCTCTGGACTCCGGCTTCTCTTCCAGGTAGAGGCCACGTAAGAAGAGCGTTGCCTTCATCCCGGAGCACCTTTGTGTGAAGCATGCACTGGGTCACTTTTCTCCTGCATGGACAGCTGAGGCCAGGGGGTTCTTTGAGCAAGCCGCTTCTGGATGGTTCCTTTGTAGCGCAGTGTATTTCAGGTACAGGGACGCGGGAAGGATTCTCGCATATCTCCGCCCTCGAGGAACTCCTGGAAGCAGGAGGGAAGTAGGCAGAACCTGTCGTGCTATGCATGGCAGTCACAATGATCTGGTCCATCTGGCCCGCAACTTGGCTGAGCCTTGGGTTTGTGCAGAGACCTAATGGCAGGAAGAATGGGAGAGAGATGCTGTATGCTGGCTTGGGCATCTTTAGTCTTGGGGCACGGAGGGACTGGCACAGGGTTCAAGTGGGGACATCAAAGCCAGATTTAGAGAAATTGCTCTGGCAGGTTTTCAGAGGGAACGGAAGGAGGAAGAGCAGATCCTGCTGCGAGAGTCGTGGGAAGGACTGAGGCCGGAACGAGACCATGCTGCAGGCGGAGCTGGGCAGTAGGCTCACCAGTGATGCCTTGAGTGAATTTAGCATGTCTGTGAAAAAGCCAGGAGTGAGTGCTGTCTCTGTTAGTTTACGAAGACCCGCGGTCCAAATGCTGAAGGCTCCTCCCCCACGTTTCCGAGAGTCGCCGCTCATTTGCCAGATCTTGCCAGCTTGGGCTTTGCAAGCCAGTAAACATTTTGTATTTTTGGCCTATGTCTTGCTCCCATCCTTTTTTTTTTTTTTTTTTCACTGTTCTGAAATTGTTACAGCAATTTTTGTACTTCAAAGAATTGATGAGAGCCTGGGATATATTGTCACTAATAAAATAAACACACGAGGTCTTTATCTGTGGCTGACATACAAGGTCATGTTAGTCATGGTAAAGTGGTGGGCGTAAAGTGTGACTTTGGGATTCTGAAGCAGTGCATGCCTTTGTACTAAAATAACATTTGGCAGCTGAATGCCAAGTGCAGAATCTGGAAGAATTTTCCAGTATTCTGGCTTCTGCAAGATGCAGTCCACGTGTGGGGGTCAGCTACGCTCACTCACCGCGTGGGTCACGCCTGATCACTACGGCAGCGGCAGCCATGGGAAGACAGGCTCGTTAGGCAGCTCAGAGGCACAGATCGCATCCTCAGCCCTTCATTCGCCCCTCCTGCCCCAGCCTGCACCGTTGCAGAGGTGGGGGGTGGGAGGGGCGAGTCGTGTGATTTACCCAGGATCCCAAGCGAGCCCTGGGTTCGACTTCTTTCTCCAGCCTCCCTCCCCACCCGAGCCTGAGCAAATGCTGCGTTAACCAGCCTTGCTGGGGTGGTCACATGGTTCGTTGCTGCCTCCCCTGGTAGCTGCTGCTTGTCAGCAGCTGGTGGAGCTGGAAGCTGCAGGCCCCTGGCTGCAGAAAGCCTTTTCCTTCAGAATACGGGGGGTGTGGAGGCCCCGCCTCTGTTTTCTGCACTTTGCACCGTCTGGCTGACTAAATGGTTGTCCTCTGTACCAAGCAGGCTCCCAAACCGTCCAAGGAAATTGTCTCTGACTAGGTCATGTTTGCATTGGAAGATTTCAGGTACGTTGTGCGTTTTCTGCATCCGTGTGCCGCTGGGTTTTTGTTCTCGCCGGGTTTTTGCTGTGTAATGACAGCGTAGGCTCTGGCTGGTTCTCAGGCAAGAAGAGCCATTCCCTGCATTTGGTGAGGTTTATCCCCTCCATGGGGGTGGAGGGATGGCTGTGGTGCAGGTCAGGGGTGTTGACTGCATGCGACGTGCAGCGTGGATGATTGCTGTGACCCCACCTTGTGCCTCCCGCCGCTGCTGGTGCAGAGTTGTGACCACAGCGCAGCAGCCGTGCATCCAGAATGAGCCTCTCGCTATCTTTTGTTTTTCTTCCTTTGTCAAACTCACGCGGTCTCCTGCTCTTTTCACATAAAATGCTCACTGTCGCAGCGAAGACTGTGCCAGTCTATCTGCATTGTCGAGGCTGGATTTTTGGCTCCGGTTTTCCTCATTCTTGCGGCCGGGCTGCCTGCCGGGAGTGCCCTGCCGGTGTTTTGTTACAGGGTCTGTCTGTGCTTTCGCCAGCTTTCCAGCTGCTGTGATTATTAGTGCTCCAGATTAGATCTCTTGTGAATCCTGCTCCATCCCTTTCTTCCATCTCTTCTCTGGGAATCTGTCCCTGGGAATGAATGTGGGAAGCGGTGTTCATAGTTTCCGAGAAATGACAATGAGGGAGGCAGCACGGGGGGGTGGTCCCAGTGTTCCTGTGCGTTTGCTTCCTCTCCGGGACGTATGGGGCCGAGTGTGTGTGCTGTGTGTCTGGCCTCTGACAGCTTCTCGCTCCTCAAGTGGAATGTCTGTATTTTAGATCAAGCATCAACAACCGCATGGGTGGAGAGCGAGTGTGCGGGAACCTCCTACCTCACAGCCTTTTTTGTTCCCTCCAAATGTTGCTGTGATAGACATGACAGCCCAGAGAGTCACCGCCCTCCGTGGTTTGTAGGAGAAAACTGGAGAGCTGTTGGCCAATCGCGGGGGTGGATGAGCGGCTCGCTAGATTCCAGAAGGAGCATCTGGCCTATCAAGGTTGTCCTCCAACTTGGTGCCCTGGCTCCGGGAAGTTGTCCTGCTCAGGAGCGTGTCTCCTCAGAATTCCCAGTGGACTGGGCTGGAGAAAGGGAAAGTCTTCCCACGTGGCGATG
Organism: Sylvilagus floridanus; assembly: GCA_949820135.1. Taxonomy (NCBI): domain Eukaryota; kingdom Metazoa; phylum Chordata; class Mammalia; order Lagomorpha; family Leporidae; genus Sylvilagus; species Sylvilagus floridanus. The sequence goes on from OX463228.1 coordinate 51,650,684, forward strand.
TGCCTGGTGCATGGGCACAGCGAGGCTGCACTTAGTGCTGGAAGCTCATGCCTGCAGCTCCCTGGTAAGGAGTTGCCTGGCGCCTGGCCTGCCATAGTAGAGACATCCTGGGAGGGTGAATCAGGAATCCTTGGTTCAGTCACAGGCTCAAAATTGGCCTTACTGAACCTTGTAAGAGTTAGGGAGGAGCTTAGTATATGTAGAAAGTGGACCCGCTGGGGAGGTTTGTAAGTTTAGGTTAGCATTTACTCTAGAGTCGAGTCAGGCTCGGCTCCCCTTTCATTAGGGAAGAAGGTTCTGTACAACAGACCCAGCCCATCGTGGGCTCCTGGCTCAAGAGCCGAGAACTGGTCTGCTGGGGAGGGAGGGATCGAGGTAAAGGCCGCTGCACTCTGGGGCTAGTGTTGTGGCACAGCAGGTTAAGCTGCTACTTAGGATGCCTGCAGCCCATCTCAGAGCACCAATTTGAGTCCTGGCTGCTCCGCTTCTGATCCAGCTCCCTGCTGATGTGCCTGGCAAAGCGGCAGACGATGGCCCAAGTACTTAGGCCCCCGCCAGCCACATGGGAGACCTGGATGGAGCTCCTGGTCTCAGCCTGGCCAACCTCTGGCTATTGTAACCATCTGGGGAGTGAACCAATAGATGGAAGATCTCTCTCTCTCTCTCTCTCTCTCTCTCTCTCTCTCCTTCCCCCATCACTCTTTCAAATAAATAAATCTTAAAAAGCTATCTAAAAGTCTACACTGAGAAAGTGGGGTACCATTATGGAAAGTGGTACAGAGTCGGGAGGTTCCCCGTTCCACGTGTCTGCCTGCGCTGGCCCACGTCTGCCGGATGTGAGTGCTGCCTGGTGCCAGACGAAAGGCCTTCCTCAGTCAGGAGGTTGTGTCTGTGGGGCCACAAGGAGGAGCTTTGCTTTGTGGCTTAGGCAAGGGTGCTCCTGCAGCTGCAGCCTCCCGGGAGAGCAGAGTAGAATTCACCTGGCTGCCCCACTCCTGGAATGGCTGACTCAGCAGGTCTGGGGTGAGGTTCAGGGTTGGCTCTTCTAGTAAGTTCCCGGGTGACTCTGATGCTTCAGTTCTGGGGACCAGACTGAGAAGAATTGCCTTAGGAGAAGCAGACAGATGCCCTGTATTGGAGGTGGGAGCTTTGAGGCAAAGGCGGAGTGGAGGTCCAAGTAGGAGAGGACGCAGGAACAGGAGGAAGCAGTTCGGTAGAGGCAGGTAGCCCAGAGCAGCCGTGCCCGCGCAGCGACCCCTCCTCTGGGAGGTCTTCCCCAGCAGTAGAAAGAAATATTGGCAGGAGAATCAAGAGGACGTGGTTTATAATGCTAGTGCCAAAGGCTGCTACCTTTGTGGGCTTGATTTTTCTTGGTCTCAATTTTCTCAGCTGAAAAATGGGAGTAGCAGTGCTTGCTAAGGAAGTAGGAAATGCTGCTAGAATTAAATGGGACAACACAAGCTTTCTGCATAAACTGTCAGTCCTTTCTACGCGGCTAAAAAGGGAGATGAGGATGCTGGGGGCGACGGTCGGGTGATCGCACTTGTGCAAGCCTCGTGCGGACGCCTCCTCCGCACACACCTCTCGCTGGCTGCCGGGCCAGGCTCCGGTGGAGAGGACCTGATTTGGACAGACACGTGTCCCTGCTGTTACCCTTGCTGGCCCATGCATTCTGTGAGAGCTCGTGTGCATCTTGTCTCTCGTTGGCTTTGCTTCCTTAGTGCCTAAAACCCTTTGACGTACTGTGAAGCCACTGTCAGAGCAGCTGCCATGCTTAGTTTTGACCAGGATCCACGAGGAAGGGAAAGCAGGCTGGCTGTGCCGCCAGCTCTGTGCACGCTGAGGGGGGTAGCGTGCTTCCCGCTGAGCCTCTGTGCTAGTTCTGAAGAGCAGGAGGAGCCTGAGGAAGGTGTGACGTGTCCTCAGCATGACGCCCAGGTGCAGAGCGTGGGGGAGCCCATCGTGCGCTGCGCGGTCTGTAGGTGATCTCATCGCAGGAGGGCTGGGGGCGCCAGGCTCTGCTGCTGCAGGGTCTCTGGCCTACAGAGTCATGCGACCCTGAGTGTGAGAGGGCAAGTGAGCTTGGCCAGGGCATTTGTGTCTGCTGATGACCCCCAGACTGGGCTGTGCCCACACCTGGCAAGCTGTTCTAGCTGCCTATTGTGGTAGACACACGTGTTACGTGTGTTTCTGCCTTTACAAAATAATCCCTTAGACGAGATGTGTGCTGAGCGGGTAGGTTGAAGAAAGCATCTACCTGTCGTTCTTTGCCACAGAACCTGCCTCCTGAGCACCTTGTGAGCTCTGTGCAATTCTCCCACCTCAAGCAGGGGCGGGGCACCTTCTCTGCCAAGGGCAGGTATCTATATGACATCTCGCAGGCCGTGTACAGCGGTGAGCCAGACATTATCTGGACAGCACGTGCACTCGTCACTGCCCCAGAGCAAGAGTTTTCCCATGGGTTTTCTGTGCCCCTCGAGGGAGAATGCACCTCAGCTCAGAATTCCTGGTGCTCACTTTGATTCATCCCCAGGAGGATGTGTCCTGGCCCCAAGATACAACGTATCAGTCGCACAGAAGGGGGAGTCACTAGGTTGTTTTGTCTTGTTGTAGTATTAGTGTTTCTAAATATCATCATGGAAAGGGTTGCAGTCCATACTCCAGCAGCTCTCTTCAAAGTGCATGCATGGAAGTGCCCCGTGTTTACCGCTCTTCACTGAAATGCGCTAAGCTGTGCGCAGTGAGAAGCCCTGGAATGTGCAGGCGTGGAGAGCCCACTCAGCTGTCAGCAGCCCAAGCCGGCTCAGCCCTCTGGCTTCCCAGGGGCCTTGCACACACACCTCTGGTCACTGACTGACACTGCTGAGCCGTCTCAGATCCACAGGTGCTGGAAACGGGCTGGGCAGGGAAGGGACAGGTAGGAAGCTTGGTCAGTGGGTACCTGCCATATACCAGACACTGCTAGCTGCTCACCCATGGTAACGTCAACCCTCGTAATGTTTTACAGTGAAAACAGAGTCCAGCCCTGACCTTGCCCCACTCTTCTGTCGCTCTAGGAGCCTGATGGACATCCCCAGCAGGATGAGTCTGGCTTGGTTCTCCTGTGCTTTCTAGCGGTTCACGTAGCCTTGACTCCTTCCTGTCCCTTACTGTCCATCAGGGGAGGCCCTGTCTCAGATAATAGCCAGAGTCTACCCACTTCTGCCAGCTCTGGTCGTCCTGCCAGCTCCAGGCCACCACCGTCTTACCGAGGTACCACCAGCCTCGTAACTGGTCTCCAGGCTTCCTGCCTTGTTCCTCTACCCTCAATCCTTTGCCTGTTTCCCTTTTTAAGATGTAAAAGCAAACCATCCGTGGTGCCTTCCCGCTCACACTCCTTGTGTGTGTGCTTGCCACGCCCCGTCCTGCCCAGGCTTCATCGCCAGCAGCAGCCCCTGTCCTTCCTGCCACCTGCGCCATGCTGGCCTGTGCTACCTGTGGATGGATGCTGCCCTCACCTGCCTTTTTAGCGCATCCTGCCCTCCCTGGGACTCCCCTTCCCCTGAACTCAGCTCTGCCCACATGCACGTTGCCATCTGCATGCTGTAGATTTTAGTTTGTGTTTGCTCTTTGTTTGTCCACAGCAGAGAGGTCTCCCATCTGGCGGTTCACTCCTCGGATGCCCAACCATGGCTGGGCTGGGCTAGGGCTGAAGCCAGGAGCCAGGTCTCCTACGTGGGTGGCAGAGACCAATTCCTTGAGCATCACCAGTGCCTCCTCAGATCTGCATCAGCAGGAGGCTGGTCTGCAGCTAGAGCCAGTGTGGAACACCAGCATCTTAACTGCTAGCTAAACGCCTGCCCTGCATTTCTTTAAAAATTTGGTTTTGTTCATTGCTATATCCTTTGTGCCTTGTGCAAAGTAGGTAACTAACAAATATTTGTTAAATGAGTGAAGAAAATGAGAACAGAGGCTCGGAGAGGGTAGGTGATTGGCCAGAAGTCACTTAGCAATTAAGGGGGTTGGGTCAATTTCCATCCAGGCCATCTTCCCCAGATACTGTGTTCCTGAAATGCTGTGAATGAACACTATGTCGTAGCAGTTAGCATAACCTTTCCCACCTGCCCTCACATTTGCTCCATGGCTGTAGGGAACAGGGAGCAGCCAGTCCCTTAGGGCGGGACAGACTGGTGCTCCTGGTCCCACCATGCTCACCCCCACCTCTGGGTAGTCCCTCCCACAGTGCCTTTGCTTGGTTCCTGTCATGTCTCTACTCTGCTAGAGGATGAACCTTGGAGGTCGGGATAGATATTCTACCCACCTTGCCTTGCTACCAACTTTTAGGGTACTGTCGGCTCTAGGGGCTGCCGGTGATTGTCAGATGACTAAAGTCCCCGTTCCTAACCGGGAAGCTGGGGATGGCTCTCTCTGGGATTCCCCGGCACACTGGAGTGCGCCACATGGGAGTCTCTCATAGCTGACGTAGGTGCGCCTGCAAGATCAGGGAGAGGTGGGGCAGGGGATAGCAGGATGCAGACTCCTGCCTTGGTGTTTCGCCTGCGTCTGCCTGACTAGCCCCAGCAGAGTGGAATTTGGGAAACGAATCCTCCAGCTGCTAGAGTGGCAGGCAACCCCCAGGCTGCCCTCCCTCTGCTGTGAAATCAGACTTATGGCCACCATTGAGTTTCACCCAGGGAGAGGCCATATTGCGATCCAAGTTCACGGCACAGTTTCCGTTCTGTTTTTTTTTTTTTTTTTGTCTGTTTGTTTTTAAGATTTAGTTACTTGGGGCTGGTGTTGTGGCTCAGCGTTTAAGCCACTGCTTGTGATGCTGGCATCCCAAATGGGCACCAGTTCGAGTCCCAGCTGCTCCATTTTTGATCCAGCTCTTTGCTGATGCATCGGGAAGGCAGTGGAAGATGCCCCAGTCCTTGGGCCCCTGCCACTCACGTGGGAGACCTGGACGAGTTCCTGGCTCCTGGCCTGGGAGTTCTAGACTCCTGCCTTCTGTGGCTATTTAGGGAGTGAACCAGCAGGTGTAAGATCTCTCTCTCCATCTCTCCTTCTCTCTGTAACTCTACCTTTTAAATAAATAAATAAATCTTTAAAAAGAAAGAAAAAAAGAAAAGGCCAATATACATAATCCTCAGTCCTGCCTGCAGGAATCTCAAGACGTCTGAACAGACGACCGAGAAGGCTAACAGAACGGCTGATTCCACGGCACACAGATAAGATGCGGGCCAAGGAGAAGAGGGTTTTCTCGATTGGGAGCTGAAGGAGGCTGTCTTAAGGGGGCGTCGTGGGAGGGATGTGAGACCAGGGTGGGCGAGAATAAGGAGAAGGGTGGCTGGGCGAAGGGAGTGCTGAGGCCAGAGCTTGGCCGTGGGCCGCTGGGAAATTTCCCATGGCTCTCGGCGTGACCTGTGTTCCCTGGTCTTTTCTTGTGACTGTGACTGGTGGCACAGGCAAACCTCTAACCTGCAGGGAGGGAGTTTGTTCCTGGGAAGCCCCTGCATCCTGCAGTGAGAGACTTCCCCGCTCCCCTGGCCTCAGTCCCTCGAGCGGTGGCCTGAGTTCTTCGTGTGTCCGTCTCTGTCTGTGGAATGAGGCTGCTGCCCCCTCCCATTACTGTGCTGATGAGAGATTGCTAACAGAGCACAGCCGGCAGGACGCCTGGCACTCAGTGGACACTCAGCAGGTCCCTCCCTCTCATTTCCCGTGAGCAGGGGAGCGTTTCCTGAGACCCTCGTCCTGGACTGGAAATTGCCCCACAGCCAGGAAGACGCTGGTGTGTTGTCAGGTGAGCACTTCTGAGTGTGCGGACCCCGGATGCCAGAGCTACTGAAATGTTTATGACAGCTAGTGTGCCCGATCAGCCGAGAGCCGGAGCTCGGCTGGGCCAGCACTGCCCTTCCGTGGCCAGAGAGGTTGCGCTCCTTGCCATTGACCAACCAGGACTTCTGTGCTTTCTGCCTAGTTGTGGTGACACAGCCAGAGCCCACCAGGGGCCTCGTATGCATCCGTGGTGCCCTCACGCTTAGTCCCTAGGCCTTTACACACAGTCCACAGTCCTCCGGATCACATCTCAGTAGTCCGGAGCCTAGCATAAGTGGACACCCACTGAGCTAATGTGCATTGACCGGTCAGGTGTGGCGGTGAGATCTCTTCTGGGGAGGAGCAGAGTGAGTTACAAGTAAGGACTTGGGGATGAGCACCCCCAAGAAAAGAGGGAGCGACTGTGGCTCTGGTGGTCCGTGTCTGGGCTAGTTCCCCAGGGACAGCAGGGAACTGAAGAGCTCCCAGAAGTGTCTGGAATTTGGGATCCTCTTTAACGGATCGGCACAGGTGCCCAGCCTGTCCTCACAGCTCCTGGGTCAGGCAGAAGAGTGGATCCAGGCTCAGGATTCCAGTGCATGCCCTGGGTTAGGGTCTGTGGGGAGAACGTGGGCCTGGGGACCCGAAGGCCTGAGTCTAATGGTATAATGGGGTTACTTTAGGGTCACTTTCCTTCCTTGGGACTTAAGGCATAGAACAAATATTTTATTTGCAGAGAGCATGAGAATGGCTGTGCATGAGCTTTGGGAAGTCAGGGGCCCTGGAAAATGCAAAGTGCCATTACATGCGCTTTCGACTTCAGCTGCACCTCTGAAGGGGGACTGAACCTAGGTGTTGCATAGATAGAACTGCTGCTGGCCTGTGCCTCCCCTGGTGGGTACCCCCGGCTAGTCCTCTGCTCCCGGGAGGTCGGGCTGTGCTCCTTTACATGCGGGAGGACTTGGTGACACCCCGCCAGCTGATGCAGAGCCCCCCGCGTGCCAGGGTGGATCTCAGTGTGTTGAGACTAGCCTGCCCTCCTTCAGCTCAGGTGACAGAAGAAAGACCTGCATTCCCCTATTGGAGGCGCTGGAGACAGCAACGTGGAGCTCCTTTGCCTCTGAAGCCGCTGCTGTACACTGGGACACCTGAACGAGGACCAGGAGCAGGCAGCGGGCGCCCCCTCGCAGGGCTTCCTGCCTGGTTTTTCTGAGTCCTTTTTTCACTGCATTTGGTAGAACAGACGGCTGTGTGTTAAGTCTAGAGCCTTTTGGAGGGAGCCGGGACAGGGAGATGGCCAAGTGTGTGGTTGGATGTGTTTTTACTAGCGGACAGCAACTCTGTGCTCAGGGATGCACTCCCGTTCCTGGAGAGAGGATGCGTTCGTGGTCAGATCTGCCTTGGGGCACTTCCAAAGCCTGAGCGGAGACGGAGCCTCTGTTGTTCTGAGAGAGGGAAGGGAGGTTCCCAAGGAGGCGGAAGAGACACATTTGACCACAGTAGGTGGAACTATTGATTTTTGTCTCGGGCTTCTTGGTTGGGACGTCTGCGTTTGTCAGATCTCTGCTGTCCCTGCTACAGAGTGGGGGAGAGGAGTGGAGCCTGGCTCTCTGAGGACCGTCCTTCACCAGGCCGTGATTGGTCTCTGTCCATTGCCAGCACGGCCTGACGTGGCATTGATGAAGCCCTCAGAGTCTGCCGCAGTCGTGGGTCTGCATAGAGCCCCTCGCTTCCCTGTCTCTGCCCACGACATCCTCCAAGCCCGCGCTGTGTGTGCTTTGTTCTGGAATCCTTTTCTAACCTCTAGAGCCCAGCCTCATACAGCGCCTGAGGTGCGTAACACATGATATGATGTTACGTCTTCTCCATCTCATTTCCCTAACGAGCTTGAGGGTAACGTGAAGAAAGGAGCAGGGCTGGCCCGTCTTCCTGTCTCCTGTCACGTGTGAACGGGCTGCGTGCACTTGTTTGGGGTGAGAGGCTGCTCTAGCTTAGGGAAGCAGGGCCACCTGTCAGGTGTTCTGGTGGCATCGGTTCTGTTTGTCGGGTAAGTATCTGACAGTGACTGTACCTCGACTGTGATCAGCAGAACCTAAGTGCTTTATGCATAAGTGTGTGTACTTCTGTCTTCATGTGACTCTGGTGGCATAGCTGCTATTAACGCCATACCTGTTTCACAGATACAGAGACTGAGGGGTATGCTGGTTGAATAACGTCCAGCATTGACCCCCAGAGGGGTGTGTGGTGTGGGTGGGGGAGCTTTGCTCCTGAGCTTCCTACATATGTCTGATGAAAACCGTTTACTGCCCAACTCTTGACTTTGCGTCTGCACTCTGGAAAGCCCCAGTGTGGTGGAAGGGGATTAGGGCCTGAGAAGCAGCAGCAGGAGGAACAGGTGGGTCTCCGGCTCAGGTTGTGCATGTGGAAGGTGAGGGCGTGCGACAGAGCCCCCAGCCCTTACCAGCTGTGGGGTTTGGCACAGGTGATTTCTTTCTGCTGGGTCTCCTGTGCCTCATCTGTGACACGGGGTTGTCATGAGCAGAAGTGTGATTATCCAGCAAAAATGCTCTGTAAACAGTAGAACTCTAAATTGTTGTTTTTTAAATTGTTGTTTTCAAAGTTCATTGCTGGGCCAGCATCTGCCAGCTATTGTGACGGCTAGCTGTCGAATGAATGATTAGCTTTTGCCATCTCTGAGTTCAACTGAAACATGTTTTAAATGAGACTTTGTTCCCTGAGTTTTCCCTCCTAAATTGTGTTTTTGGAGTTTAGCGAAGTCATTGAATTGGGAAGTCAGAAGCCACGCTCCCCCCTCTGCACCCCACTGTGGACTGCGGAGGCAGTTTATTCTGTGGTTCTGTCCCTGGCAGCAAGAAATACTTCTGCATAGTTCCAGAATTGTAAATCCCATCCAACAGTGTGTGCACTGGGTTTTTCATAGTTCCGGAATTGTAGATTTCATTCAACAGTGTGTGTATTGGTTTTTTTTTTTCTCTTCTTTCATACTTCTTCAGAGGTGGCCATCTGTTCTGCCTCCCCACCCCCCGTTTGTGAAGGAATTTCGGATACACTACCCCACGAGGATTCCGTGAAGCTGAGCTCCTAGGAAGGACTGTGAAAGGGCGTTACTGTGCTGCACACACTGCCTGTCCTCACAGGAGAGCGCGAGGGCTCGTATGCATGCGTACTCTCTGTAATCCATCATGGGGTTAGGACCTGGCCAAGGAGGTAGATAGGACTCGCAGCTCCTTCGATAGAGAAGACATTGCACCAGTGTCGAGAAAAGTTTGAAAATAATTTAAGTCATTTTTAGCACATGTGCTGTCTGCTAGAGTAGATTATCAATTCTGGAAAGATAACAGTGGCCGCCAGCCCCACCCCTCCTTATGCACAAGGGACCCCAAGACCCCCAGGAGATGCCTGAGACCATGGAGAACACTGGACTCTGTGCGGACGGTGGTTTTCCCACACATGCCTTTGATAAAACTTAAGTCATAAATTACGCACGGTACGAGTTCACAGCGGTTGTATAAGAACGACTGTGACAATACGAGAAAAGTGACTTTGAACATGATTCGTCCCTATCTGAGACTTCCCACTTGATGTTTTCAGTAACTGAAGCCGTGGAAGGGGAAACCACAGACAAGAAGGGAGACAGTCCTGTGTTTGTCCAGTGGTCGGCTTGACCACATAGAGCTGGGAGAGGAACGTGCATTATCCATCCACAACACCCCTGCTCCTGTGGCTGTGTGGGCCTAACCCCTCACCCAGCCCATACACTGAGATTAGATCTCCTGTTTATGGGGACTGGTTTAAAGAATTCTCTGAGAATTCTCTATGGGACTTGGGCTAAGAATTTTTAGGGATTATGCTGTTTTTCCTTAGAGCTGCCATGATCGTAGATGTCCACGTTGGTGGTGACCTCACCAGGTGAGAAAAACACGAGGGTGAAGGCAGCGGGGGAGGGAGCCGAGTCAGTGCTGGCCAGAGGGGCCGGTCATCCTGGCAGCACTGACCGTGTGCACTAAGGCACCCAGCCCTGCTTACTCAAGGCTTACCCATGAACTTTTTTTAAATACTATATGAACTAATAAATTCCACTTTTTCATGTTAGTATCTGGCTTGCTAACAGAATAATACAAAACTTCAAGAGAAATAAAAAGCAAGGCAAAACCTATATCTTTTTATTAAAATTTATTTTATTTATTTGAAAGGCAGAGGGAGACAAAACAGAAAGGATACATATTCTGTCTGCTGTTTCTTTTCTTTCTTTCTTTTTTTTTAAGATTTATTTATTTGAAAGGCAGAGTTACAAAGAGAGAGAGGGAGATTTTCCATCTGCTACTTCACTCCCCAAATGGCCACAACATCTGGGGATCTGGAGCTGGGCCAATCTGAAGCCAGGAGCCAGGAGCTACTTCAGGGTCTCCCATGTGAGTGCAGCGGCCCAAGGACTTGGGTCATCTTCTGCCCTCCCAGGCTATAGCAGAGAGCTGAATCAGAAGTGGAGCAGCCAGGACTTGAACCTGGCAGGTGGGATGCTGGCACTGCAGGTGGCGGCTGTACCCGTTATGGCACAGTGCCAGCCCCCCATCAGCTGTTTCAATCCCAGGTGGCCATAACAGCCAGGGCTGGTCCAGGCGAAGCCAGGAGTCTCAAACTCCATCTGGGTCTCCCGTGTGGGTGGCAGGTCCCCAAATACATGGGCCATCTTCTGCTGCTTTCCCAGGTGCATTAGCAGGGAGCTGGATCAGAAATGAAGCAGCTGGGCCGGCACCGTGGCTCAACAGGCTAATCCTCCGCCTTGCGGCGCCGGCACACCTGGTTCTAGTCCCGGTCGGGGCGCCGGATTCTGTCCCGGTTGCCCCTCTTCCAGGCCAGCCCTCTGCTGTGGCCCGGGAGTGCAGTGGAGGATGGCCCAGGTGCTTGGGCCCTGCACCCCATGGGGAGACCAGGAAAAGCACCTGGCTCCTGGCTCCTGCCATCGGAGGAGCGCGGTGCGCCGGCCGCAGCGCGCCGGCCGCGGCGGCCATTGGAGGGTGAACCAACGGCAAAGGAAGACCTTTCTCTCTGTCTCTCTCTCTCTCACTGTCCACTCTGCCTGTCAAAAATAAAAAAAATAAAAATAAATAAAAAAAAAAAGAAATGAAGCAGCTGGGACTTGAGCTGATGCTCACACGGGTTGCTGGTGTCTGCTGTACCACACACTGGATCGTTTCTACCTTCAGAGGACGTAACCACCCCCCCTTCCTCAGAATGGTCTGGTTGCAGTGCCGCATCCTGCCGAGGTGCCTGTTCACCAGGGGGCTCTGGCACTCCAGGCCACTGTCCAGAGACTGGACTGTGTCCCCCAGACTCACAATGTGAAGCCTTAGTCCCAATATGAGCGTACTGAAAGATCAGGCCTTTAAGCAGGTAATTAAGTGAGGTTAAATGAGGTCACAGGGCCAGGCCCTCGTCCAACAGGACTGGTGTCCACATGAGGAGAGGAGAGGACCCCAGCACTGCTTGTGCACAAAGACTGTGTCAGAATGCAAAGACAGCCAGGGGAGTCAGGGAAGACAGTGGCCATGTGGTGTGGATTTTGATTCAACTCAAACGCGTCCCGGAGGTGGCCGTCTGCTCTGAGTCCCAGGTCCACTTCTGCCGGCACGCCCTGCCCCCACCCTGCTGGAGCCCACCTTCCCTTTCTCACACTGGACACCCGGCACCTGCTCCACCGTCACACAGGGTGCTCCTGCACTGGCTGGAACCCCCCGTGGTGGAAGAGCCGCTGCAACGAGCGCCTTCGTTCCTCGTTCCCAGTGCTTAGCGCAGAGAACCTCAGAGCCGACAGCACCGTGCGGGTCCCCTGGGTCAGAGCCGGCATCCCTTCTGGGGCCCGGGTCTCCTTTACACTCCTAAAGCAGGCTTGCCAGGGTCCCTGTGGGGACTTGCAGGGTCCCAGACCGCAGGTGGTTCTTTCGCTCCTGGAGGGCACGGCTGGGGATGGCGCCTGTTTATTCAGCCGTCACGCGCCGAGAACTGTCCTTGTATCTATGATACATTGTTAATTAACACGGCACTCAGTCAGTTAGCAATTAATTACTTCAGGAAGCAAACCTAAAAAGAACCTGGTGGCAATCCCCAGGCTGGTTAGCAAGGGGAACCAGGACTAACAGTCCAGTCTCCTGGTGCCCATCCTGTCGCTGCTCTTCCCGTTGCCTGTACTGAGGGACAGGGAGGCTGCTGGGGACGGGGCAGCTGGAGGCAGCAGGAAGAGGCCCAGCCAGCAGCGCTGTCAGCACCCCACCCGCCAGGCCTGTGGGACAAGGAGGAAGTGCAGCAGTGTGCAAGCGCAGAGGCTCAGCAACCACAGGCGAGGCCAGGGTGCGGGTGTCTGGACAGACTCCCAGCTTTGCTAGGCCAGCAGGTCCCTCCCCTCCTGTGTCAGCAGGAGCCACGGCCTGGCTGGCAGGTGACGCAGACCAGCGGCTGCCCGCTGTGTCTCACGCCACACCATGGACCAGCCGGGCTCTCAGTCCTGAATCCGGGTCTGTCTGCCTGTGGTGGGCGTGGCCAGGCTCTGTCTACATTTGCCTTCTCCCTTTGCTCCCTTAAACTCTTTAATAAGCTGACTTTATGAATTAAAAAGGTTGAAATTCATAGTAACAAGCTCCAGCAGAGTAAAGCTAGAACTTCACTGTGTTCTTAAACTCTCGGCAGAGGCTACAGCAGGGTGGGAGGCTGCAGGGTGGTCCCAGGCATCAGGAGCCTGTGTGCCTGGCGGGGGCTTGGTTGTGTATGTGCGTGTTTGTGCACGTATGCTCCTGTAAGGGAAAAGTACTGCTTTGATTACTCTCCTAGATTAGAAATTAGGTGGCGAGTTTGGGCTGCTGGCTGCTTTCAAGACTTCCATTGGGTTCTGTTGGCCATATTCTGCCTGTCCCAGGAGCAGGGACAGTCTCCTGAGCCTGTTGTGTTCCACAGGGCCTGGGATGGGCTTCTGTGGCTGGCAGTTCAGGAAGGAAAATGGAGCCAGGATGCCAAGGACAGCAAAGACCCAGCAGGGAAAGGATGGGGAAGAACCTTCGAGTTTTCCTAAGTCAAGCCAGGGTAACAGCTCCTGCTTTATTCATTTATTTTTAAAATAATTTATTTGTTTATTTGAAAGGCAGAGTTACATAGAGCAAAGGAGAGAGACAGAGACAGGGAAGAGAGAGACAGAGATATCTTCCATCCGCTCGTTCACTCCTCAAATGGCTGTTGATGGCCAGGGCTGGGCCAGGCTAAAGCCAGGATCCAGGAGCTTCTTCAGGTCTCTCACATGGGTTCAGGGGCCCAAGTACCTGGGCCATCCCCTGTTGCTTTCCCAGGTCCATTAGCACAAAGCTGGATCAGAAGTAGAGCAGCCAGAACTCGAACCAGCGCCCATTTGGGATCCCAGCATTGCAGGTGGAGGCTTAACTTTCTATGCCACAGCGCCAGCCCAACAGCTGTTGCTAATGATGAATGTTTTTTAAACAACATTCCTGTATAACCAGTCCTTAAGTTTTCCTAGCTTGTCTACTGTGGGGTAGGATGAAATTCAGGTATTTCCTAGTTAAACTGTTCCTCATTAGGCATCTGAAAGCAAAACTTGAGATCGACTGTGTTCCTCGAATGCACAGTATGGACAGAGTGAGAAGTCCTGAAGCGCGGAGTCGACCATGCCCAGAGGCCTCTGAGCACACTTGGCGGGGAGCACTGCCCCTCTGCCTGATGGAGGCCGTCGTTTCCAAGCCTGGAACAGTTCTGCACCCTAATCTGTTCTGTCCTCTCTGCTGGGCGGCAGCCCCTTGAGCTGGTGGTCTTAGTGGTCTCAGTGCCTTTGTGCCTTGCTTCTGGCACACACACAGCCTTGGCGAATGGCTCGGGACCTGGTGTTCGTGTTAGTGGCACTTGGCTGCCTCACTGCCAGTTCTTACAAATTCCTCATTTTGCAGCCTTCTCTTTCCTCCCTGTTGTTAGCACGATTGCACTTCTGTCTCTTATAAACTTTTCCTTACTTGGTCATGACCTGCTCTGCAGGCCTGTACTCCCCACATTTTCTCCCTCTGCATTTAGATCAGCTAGTCTACGCTCAAGCCGCACGTTCTCTGGGTTTGGATTCATTCTCCATCATTGTCTTCCCTGTGTTTTTCTGTTGAGCACTGAGAGAGAGGGAGTGTTACTGATCATCTGCTCCTCAAAAAACTGTCCTCTGGGCAGAACTGCACTTAGCCTACCCCAAGGACATAAGGCTTTTTAGGGTCCTTTCTGTCTGCTTGCTTTTCCGTTTCCCCCACCTACACCAAAGGGTTTGTCCATCAAGCAGCTGGACACTTACCTGGGACGCTGGAGATCCAGAGGACAGGTTTTCCCACCGTGCTTCTCTGCTTACCACTTTCATGTTAATTGCCTCTGGTTTTATTATTAATGTTTCATTTATTCACGTATTTACTTGAAAGACTTAGTGGGGGTAGGAGGTGGATTTTCATCTCCTATCAGCTGATTCACTCTTGAAATGCCTGACACAACCAGGGCTGGCACAGGCCAAAGCCAGGAGCCAGGAACTGAATCCAAGTCTCCCACAGGGATGGCAGGAACCCGAGCCCCTGGGCCCCCACCTGCTGCTCCCAAGCACCTTAGCAGGAAGCCGGATCAGACGCAGAGGCAGGTGCTGACACAGGCCTCCTAAGCAGCAACCCAACCTGCTGTGCCACAACTCCTGACCCTGTGTTTTTAATCTGTTTGCTGCATAAGTAGCTATGAGTTTCATAAAAGTCATTTAACTATTCTGCGCCTCAGTCTCCTTCTCTTTCAGATAAGAGTGGTGCTATAGATGTAGAAGAATAAGTGCGATAGTAGCTGTGGTAATACGTAGACTATAGCAGCGCTCTAAGGGCAGGCATTGTGCGGCACAGCAGGTTTAACCTCTGCGCCCCTTATCGGAGTGCTGGTTCCAGTCCCGGCTGCTCCTGATACGGCCTCCTGCTAACACACCCTGGTAGGCAGTGGATGATGGCAAAGTTACTTGGGCTCCTGCTGTCCACGTGGAAAACCTGGATGCCATTCTAGGCTCCTGACGTTTGGCCCAGGCCTGGCTGTTGCAGGCGTTTGCAGGTGAACTTGGGGATAGACAATCTCTCTGTGAATGTGTCCTTCACATGAATGAAAAATAAAAGATAAATATATGTCTGTGACACTATCGACTCATGGCGCAGTTCTGTTCCTACCAGACAGACACTGCAGCACAGCAGGTTAAGCTGCCTCTTGGGATACCCACATCCCATATCGGATTGCCGGTTTGAGTCCTAGTAACTGCCCTTCTTTTTTATAAGATTTTATTTATTTGAGAAGTAGAGTTACAGACAGTGAGAGAGAGAGACAGAGAAAAAGGTCTTCCTTCCATTGGTTCACTCCCCAAATGGCTGCTACGGCCGGAGCTGCACCAATCCGAAGCCAGGAGCCAGGTGCTTCTTCCTGGTCTCCCATGTGAGTGCAGGGGCCCAAGCACTTGGGCCATCTTCTCTGCTTTCCCAGGCCATAGCAGAGAGCTGGACTGGAAGAGGAGCTGCCGGGACTAGAACTGGCGCCCATATGGGATGCTGGCACCACAAACAGAAGATTAGCCTAGTGTGCCATGGCACCAGCCCTGTAACTCCCCTTCTGATCCAGTTCCTGCTAGTGCACCTAGGAGGCAGTGGGTGTTGGCTCAAGTGCTTGGTCCCTGCCACCTACATGGAAGACCCAGATGGAGTTCCAGGGTGCCAGCTTCAGCCTGGCCGAGTCTCAGCCATTGAAGGCATTTGGGGAGTGAAGGAGGATTTCTGTGTCTCTCTCTCTCTCTCTCTTTCTGCTTTTCAAACAAAATAAATAAATGTTTGAATATTACATAATATGCAGACGTGTAGGTTCAGCCAGAATTTTGTTGGTGTTGGGACAGTATGATTGTTATGATAATAAATGTTCCACTTGCCATGTTTCGCTTCATTCCAAGCCTAGCAAAGCAATCAATCTTAAAAAGAGAAAGCTAAGTTTAGATGCTTTTAAAAATATATATTTAGTTGAGAGGCAGACAGAGCTCCCACCTGCTAGTTTACTCCCCAGATACCTGCAGTAGCAGCCAGGGAGCCACTCGCTGAGCCGCAGTTTTCTCATGCTTGAAATGGGCTTAGCAGTTAAGATACCACAACTCATATCCAGGTCCCTGGGTTCAATCCCCCCCCCAGCTTCAGTTCCAGCTCCCTGCTAATCCAGACCCTGGGAGATGACAGTGATGGCCAGTAACTGAGTTTCACCTGTGTGGGAGACTCAGCTCGAGTTCCCAGCTCCTGGCTTTGGCCCCCTGGATGCTGTGGGTGTTTGAAGAGTAAACCAACAAGTGTGAACATGTTCTGTCTCTTTGTCTCCCTGTTTCTCTGTCTTTGTCTCTCTGCCTCTCAATCAAATGAATATTTAAATTTAAAAAGTATAATAAAAATGAAGATAATGTCAGGAACCCAACAAACAGAAAAGTGCTCAGTGAATATTTATTAGGGACCATGTCTTCCTGGGTGTCACATTTTGGTTGGGTGCTGCCAACTGAATTTCACCATGGACTTGGACCTCTTCCATAAATTTGCGCTAGTGGAGTCTCCCAGGTATTTGTAATGAACAGGCTTTGTTTTTTAGAAAATAATATCTAATTGTCAAAAAGAAAACCTGTTTGAAAGCTGTGCTTTTGACGTGCAGAATAGAACATTTCTGAGTGGAATAAGCCAGCTCACCGGTGTGGCTACAGGGAATAGTGAAGAGAGGTCTGTTCTGTGTGCTTCTGTGACGTTGCTGTTGACTGGTAACAGTCCCTGAAGGAGCATCGCGTGCTGAAGCCAGCATGTTGCCCAAAGTCCTGGGGTTTTACAGGTCCCTGAAGCCCCCACCCTGAGCCCCTCAGGCTCCCCAAAGAGGTTCATAGGAGGGGTACAGTGGTGCAGACCCCATGCGAGGGGATTTACTAGAGAATGGATCCCCCAGGTTGTGGAGGCTGAGAAGTCCCATGATGGGCGGTCTGCAGGCCCGAGACCCTGGGAAGCCAATGGTGCAGGCTCTGTGTGAGCCTGGAGCCTGAGGGTCTGCAGCAAGGTGGGTGCAGGTACGAGTCCTGGTGTCCAGGCCAGAGTGCTTATGCAGCAGTAGCAGCGGAAGGGTGTCCCAGCTCCCCTGGGATGGGGGTGGGGGCTTCACCTTCCTCTGGTTATGCTACCCAGGCCCCAGCTGCGTGGGTCATGCCCTGCCCGCACATTTAGGGCAGAGCTCACCCGCTCAGGCACTTGCCCACCAGAAACCCCCTCTCAGACACACCCAGAGTGATGGCCCTCCCCTGTGTCAGGCTGGCACCCACACCTTCCACAGTGGTGTGGAAAGGCTGAGCAGTGTGCGCCAGCTGTGGGGCGCAGGCTGGGGCACAGCTGTGAAGGAACATATGGGGTCTCGTGACTGAAGCTGCCTCAAGAGGGAGTTAGGACAGCAGGGAGATAGTTTGCTCGCTCGCTTGCTCGCTCTCTCTCTCTCTCTCTCTGTCAATGTTTAAAATCTTCATGGCATGCAACATTTCTTAAACAGATTTTCACTTAAATACACAACAGCATTACACCCTTCCTCCATGATTGCATGTTAAAACTGTCCAGGAAGCTCCAGCCAAAGGCTGGAGGGAAACACATAGGAGGGAACACTCGCAGCCTGCCAGGTGCTGGGGAAGACAGCCAAGTCAGACTTGCTGCTGGCCCCACCCCCACCCTCCGCCCCCAGAGCCCACGGTGTGAGCATGGGCCCAGAGGTACACCCCTGTGCTCAGGAAGATCCGAGCAGACCACAGACGGCCCTGGGGCAGCGGTGGTACCAGGTTTCCTGGAGAAAGCCAAGCCCACACTGAGTGATCACGCATGAGCAGGGGCCTTGTCGCCCGAGGGGCAGTGAGGGACGGTGTGGAGGGCACCAGCCTCGAGCCCCCGGTGCAGCTTGGAGAGGCAGGTGGGCCGGGGTCCAAGGGGGCCACGGACATCTTTATGCTGCTCTCCCACCAGGGCTGTGTGGGTAGCAATGCTGTCAGCCTGTGTGTGACCTGCGTGGCTCTGGAACTGACTATGAAGAAGACAGAACAAGAGCGGGGAAGCAGTCAGGCGATTCCAGGTGAGAACGCTGCGGCCTTGGGTCATACTCGTGTGTCTCTTCACGACTTAGGGGGACACTGTGTTCCCGGAGAGGAATACACTCATCCCAGGCTGCATCCCAGTGGCAGAGGCAAGACTGCCAGCCCAGCCCTCACAACTCATAGGCCAGGGCTCTGTCCTTTGGGTTAAAACCAGTGTCTCCTAGAGGGCTTAAGCCCACATGTGAAACGCTAGTGCATGGCACTGGCCTGGCACCAGCAGTGAGTTCTGATTGGTAGTTGCTGCCCCAATGCCAAGCTACGAGAGGCTTTTGTTAAATAAAAATAAGCCTTCGTGTTTGCCCCTGCTTTGCTGTACGTCCTTCCCTGGGGTCTGTTATCTCCACCTCAGAGCTGGGGCAGCGAAGGAGTGGAGCACCTGCTCTTTCGGACAGACGATAGGCCCAGGGGAGCGAGGCAACGACACGTGCCCCAAGTCCCGCTGAGTGTGGACCTGTACCTTCCTCTGTGTCCAGGCACCCAGTGTTCCCCCAGAGTCGGCCTTCCTCCAGCCAGTGCCCTTCATCCGTCCCGTGTCAGGGCCAAGGGTGCACAGAGGAGAGGGCACAGTGCCTGCCCCCGTGGCTCACTTTGTGGTCAAGCAGCTCCTAAGCCCGTGACTGAAGCACCTGTGTTAGGCCTGTCCCACAGCAGCGTTAGGCGGGGCGTGCCACAGGAACCAGAGGAGAGAAGGGGTCACCACGCCATGGTCGGGTGGGCCTGGGAGCTGCAATCCCTGGCTTTTCCCCCATTGCCCCCGGCAGTGTCACTTTCAGAACTGTGATCAAGGACAGATTCCCTGGAGGAGCCTGAAATGCACACTGCTAAGGAGGAGAAACCAGCCTGAAAGAGCTCCATGCGACACTGGGGAGAGGGTGGAGCTTAGAGGAGGGCAGTGGCTGCGAGGGGTGAGCGCAGGGCTCTCCTGTCTGTGGCATCCTCGCTGTGGAGCAGTGTTGGGTGCCCAGCAGAGTTCCCTGCGCATCCCTGCACCCAGGCACAGCCTCCCCGTGGTCAGCGGCCCTCACCGCAGTGGAACCCACTGACTGCCCTCCAGGACGCACCAGGACTGCCCGGAGCCCGCAGTGTCTGTCAGCGTGCGCTCCTGCTGTCCTGCATCCTGGGCACCCACCATGGTAGCATCATGCAGGGCGGGGTGGGGCGGGGATTATCTGGGAAGCCTCTGTGCACAGCTCAGTCTTTGAAGGAGAGAAAGGCCAAGAGAGCCGAGCAGGCGTTTCTAGCGAGGGCCACGTGGGAGCTGGGATGTACAAGCTCTGAGCTGTGACCACTGGAGAAGCTGCAGCTGGTCACTGTCCAGTTGGTGACTACAGCCAGGGGTTTTAGAAGGTTCTCACTGCAGTGCTGGGTGAGTGGCCCCCAGAGGAAACAGAGCTGGGTGGGCTCACGTGCCCTTTTAATGCAGGAAGTCCACTTTCCAAGTCTTTCCTGTTCACTGTTTTACTTAATCTTCTCGAGCTGAGTGGAAAAAGAAGCTGAGATGGGCAGTATGCAGGTGGCCTGCCAGTCCAAGCCCCTCACTGAACTTTTATCTATTTACTTATTGAGAGAGAGAGAGAGAGAGAGAGAGAGAGATCTCCGTCTGCTGACTCCCTCTCCAGAGCTGTACCAAGCCAACGCTGGGAGCCGAGGACCCACTCTGGGTCTCCCGTTTGGCTGTCAAGGACCCAGTCCTGCAGTTACCCCTGCTTCCCCCCAGCTGTGCATGAGCAGGAAGCTGGACTAGAAGCACAGCTGGGACTCAAACCAGGCTCTCCAGCCCAGCGGGCAGGTGTCCGAAGCAGTCTTCACTGCTGCGCCAAGGGCCCACTCCACGAGGGAATGGAGGCTCAGGGTGAGTGGCCAGCCCCGGTCCTAGGGCAGGGTGAGGGTGTGCTCTGCCTCAGAGCCGCCACGCCCGCCTGCCAGGGCCCCCATGGCCCCAGACGCCCAGCCCACACCAGTGCCTGACTCACAGGGGAGACATCAGCAGGAGGCGAGTTGGATCAGCCAGCAGCACGTTTGCTTGAAACAGCATTCAGAAAATGTGGACAGTTTTTAAAAGGATTTGTTTTGAAAATAAATTCATTAACACAGTAAGTGCATTCCTCTCAACCCAGACAGACGAAGGAACCAGCTATGCCAGCTGCCTTCCTAGTAACAGTTTTGTTGGCCGTACTTGAAACCAGCATCACTGGCATCAGAAAAGCGAAGTTTGACATAGAACAGGCTCTGTTTTTAAAGTGGCAGCGCTCTACCTGGCTCCTGGCCATTTGGGGAGTGAACCAATGGAAGGAAGACCTTTGTCTCTCTCTCTCTCTCTCTCTCTCTCTCTCTCTCTCTCTCTGTCTCTGTCTCTGTCTATAGCTCTACCTGTCAAATAAAAAAAGAAAAAAAACAATAAAGTGGCGGTGCTCTTACCGATGTCCTGCATCCTGGGCACCACCATGGTAGTATCGTGCAGGGCGGGGGGCGGGGTTTATCTGGGAAGCCTCTGTGCACAGCTCTCCATTTTGCTGTGAACCTCAGAAAAGGGTAACGCAGTCTTTGAAGGAGAGAGAGGCCAAGAGATCCGAGCAGGCATTTCTAGCGAGGGCCACAGCTCTGTGCTGTGACCACTGCAGAAGCTGCAGCTGGTCACTGTCCAGCTGGTGACCACAGCCAGTGGACCCCACAGCAGGAGCCGCCTGAAGTTGTGCACCGGGAAGCAGGACCCCTGCCCTGCCTTCGGTTCAGCTCATCGGAGGTGGGGAGCACCTGCCTTCCCCTGTCACGGGTGGTCTCGCCGAGTCCACACGAAGGCTGTCAGAGCCCCCTTAGTAGGGGCTGAGGAACAAGCGCCTGGTGCAGGGCTGCTGTGGGCACTGGACAACTGCCAGGCCCAGTGGTTCCCATGGAGCCCTGCCTCACCCTCTCGCTGGCACGACTGTTGAGAGGATAGAATTAGACAAAAGGTGTGAAACCCGCTGCCTTAAATGCAGAGCGCTCCGAAGCTTGCTGGGTGTTACAGCTAAGAGTCAGAATACCTGGCGGCTGCCTCCTCCTCGCCGTGCCCTTTTTCCTTTCTCCTTCTCTGCCCTTCCGCATGCTCACTGTTCAAAGCCGATCAGCAGACATGAGTGTCTCCCCCATCCTCAGTCGAGCCTGGCCCCAGTCCCTTGCAACAGCTGGGAGGCTGGCGAGCAGCTGGGTCACAAAGTCCTGCCCTTGGGAGCCAAGTGTTCTCTGTGGGGAGGCCACCCTATGCATTCAAGAGGTTTAGCAGCGTCCCTGGCCTCTGCCCACCACTCAATAGCAGTCCCTCCCCTGTTGTGACAGCCAGGAGCGCCCCCAGACACTGCCAAATGTCGCCTGGAGGGCAGAATCACCCCCACCCCCCCACACACACACACACACACACGCGCGCGCGCGCACGCGCCAGGCCAGGTGGGTGCCACTGCTTGGTAGTACAACAGGGTGGATGAGAATAGTGCCGACTTGTGGGATCATGCTGAGTATTAAAAAATGAGCAGCATTTTCTAGAAGCTAACGCATGACTCCCAGGCTGGCTGGCCTTGATCCTGTGGTCCTCTGGTCTCTCCACAGTCATCTTTCTCACTGTCCACACTGACCTAAGGGCACTCCTTGAGGTCACACATTGCCCCATGCTTGTCCCGTCCTCGCACTTGCCACACTGTGTCATGTGTCTGTGTTCTATGCGTGATGTTGAGCATGGAGTGTACCACTTAATAGGTGCCAACATGTGTGTTAGGAGAAGAAATGCCTCCTTCTGTTTGCAGAGCACTATTCACCTCCGTGGTCTCATTGGAGGCTCACCTGAAGTCTGCCAGGGGGAGAGGACTGGGGTAATTCCTCCATCTCGTCGGTGGCCACCTTCAGAGAGGGCGAGGGGATTGTGGCCAGAGTCTCCTGGCCTGCGGTTGTGCCACACTGCCCATAGGAGGAGCTTCAGTTTGCCACTGTGTCATTATTTTTCTGGTCTCCACCCACCCCGCCCTTGGTAGATTAGTAAAACTGGACCCGCCAGTAATGTTTATTCTCCCCGGGTGTCTGTGTTTGTGCTTCACCGGCGGGATGAATTATGGGACGAATCAATGAGTTCTTGGAATGCTCTGAGGCCAGGGTGAGCACCAGTGATTTTAAATTGTCTTGACAGCCTTTTCCTGCAGCCACAGCCTGGACCGCAGGAAAGCCAGGCTTATTTTCAGCCTAATTAGAGCAGTAGGTCACCCAGAACAGCTCAGTGCAGAAATGAAATCTTCGGAAAACCTGTTTGGTTTGGTTTCCCCCCATTTTTGTCATTGGAAAAAGTGTTGAAATTTCAGATCTAAGGGTTCTTTTCTGTTTAAAGCCGTCTGAGCTGAAAGTGGAAGACAAAACCTGAAGGTCAAGAAAGACCCAGGGGGCAGTGTGTGTAGGAAGGAGGCACTGGGGCATTAATTCTTCAGCAAAGTGTTGATGAGGGATTTTTAACACATGATCCGCAGAGTCCTGAACTCAGCCCCTGGAGGCTTGCTTTCCAAACTCAGTTTGCAGCTACTGGTGTGCAGCCTTGGGCAGATCTCTCTCTGTTTCATGACTGTGAAAACCAAGGTCAGAAGCAGTCATCTGTTCAAATAGCATGGTTAGGCCCCCTTTGGCAACCAGGCAAAGTCTGCGTCAGAGGCAGTCGTGTGATCCAA
Source organism: Sylvilagus floridanus (assembly GCA_949820135.1). NCBI lineage: Eukaryota > Metazoa > Chordata > Mammalia > Lagomorpha > Leporidae > Sylvilagus > Sylvilagus floridanus. The sequence continues at coordinate 51,673,349 of OX463228.1, forward strand.
TCCCACCTAAATCGATTGTGCTTCGTGGTCGAAACTGGCTGAAGGCTAAGGTCACACCTCTGGACTGGACAGCATTTCCTGTCTGCCTCAGGGCTCCTGCTAGGCACGCAGCACCTGCTCCAGCCGCTGGTCCTGGCTGTCTCCCGGGGATCACTCAAGAGCAGTGCTCCTTCCAGCGAGCTCCGTTTCATACCCAGAGCGAGTGCTCACACTTGCCCCCATATCCCTCCAGGCCGGCCCCGGTTTCCTCTGCTGTCCTTGGAAGCTACGGCTTCTGTCTGCCTCCTGGTCTTAGTCATACTCCCAGAACACCTCTCTTACATCGTGACACCAAAGCCTGACCACAGCGTTGCACGTGTGGTCTAGCCTGGAGGGAGGCGGGTCATGCAGCCCACTGCCCGTGTCCCAGGGTATGTGAATCAAGCCCCAGTCACGGTCAGCCCTCAGGGTGAGACGTGGTAGGACAAATTTCTAAGAGGGAGCTTGGACACTCAGCAGGAAGTCCAGAAACAGGTGCAACAACCTGCAGCTCAAGTTCAGAAAAGCCACAGAGGCGTTCAGTGCAGGAAGCCCGGTCTGTCCAAGCATCACCAGGACGACTGGACTTCGGTAGGCAAAAAGAAATGAACTTTGACCTAGGAGTTCCCTCAGAATGCATCGTAAATCCAAATGTAAGATGTGAAAATCGGCAAGTTGCAGAAGAAAGCTTGATACAGCCTCTGGGACCTGCGGTCTGGGTGGACTCATTGACACAGAAGCACAGGGTAAGAGGGTCTTCGTGAAAGGAAAGGGATCTCAGCCTCACCGCTGCCGTGGGAAAGACGCTGAGCACCGGAGACGGGGCAAGAGCTTGTCTCAGAACAGATCCAGGCTTTTCTCAATGTAACAGGAAAGAACTCAATTTTCAAAAGCTGGGTGAAAGATTAGGACAGACGCTTCACCAAAGAGGATACACAGATGGCAAAAAAGCGTCTGAGAAGTGCCTCGTGTGGCTACGCGTACAGCAGGATGTCACCGTGCCCCATGAGGATGGCTCCTGTGAAGCTGAGCGTTCCGGGTGCTGGCAGGGACGTGGAGCGGCGGCACGTCTCCTGCTCGGCCACTCTGGAAGGCGGTTGGCACGTGGGAAGTGGCCAGTTGTCTTGTGACCCAGCGAGCCTGCACAAGACCCTTACAGCCGTGGGAACCCGTGCACGCCTTTGTAGTGGCTCCACTTCGAATCGCCAGAGTTGGAAGCAGCTCAGATGGCCACCTGCAGCCGCAAGGGGGCACCACTGGGCAAAAGCAGGAGCCGTTGAGCACGCAGAGGCATTCGGTGGGTGAAGGACTCCAGTCTCAACAGGTCACACTCTGACTGCCTCCGTGCGACCTGCCCAGAAGATGGGGAGCAGCTCAGTGACCGTGGGGTGGGTGCGGGTGGGCTTAGAGGGGGCTGCGGGCTGTGATGAAGCAGTTCCCCGTCCTGTCCTGGCGGAGCTTACACGAACTGCAGGTGTGACATTCCGAGAAACGAAATAGTCAAAAAACCAAACCAGCCCAACAATTTTGAGAAACAAGTGAACAAGCAGCTCCCATAATTTAAATGAAGAAAAATAGCTTCTCATTATTACATTCCTTTGATTTATTAGATTTGTAATTAACCAAATCCAGCTATTATGCCCCATGTTTTTTTCTTTAAATGCTCTTTAAAGTCATTGGCAGTCATGGAAAGGAAGCAGAAGGCTTGGAAACAATAAAATCTCAAAATACAGCTTGGAAAATAAAGAGTTCTCAGGTCAAGTTCATCGCCTTGAACCTGTGAGCATCACCGTCACGGGAACCCCCTTGAGGCCCAAGAGCACGCACGCGGCTGAGTTGTGGGGAGGTCGCTGTCACAGCAGCGCCCTGGCTTCTTCGTTTTCTCCCCTCTGGAAGGCAGGTCAGGTTTTCAGTCTGTCCACAAAGTTTTGCAACCATCACAGCAATCAATTTTTTTTTTTTTTTTGACAGGCAGAGTGGACAGTGAGAGAGAGAGAGACAGACAGAAAGGTCTTCCTTTTGCCGTTGGTTCACCCTCCAATGGCCGCCGCGGCCGGCGCACTGCGGCCGGCGCACCGCGCTCGTCCGATGGCAGGAGCCAGGTGCCAGGTGCTTCTCCTGGTCTCCCCATGGGGTGCAGGGCCCAAGCACCTGGGCCATCCTCCACTGCACTCCTGGGCCACAGCAGAGAGCTGGCCTGGAAGAGGGGCAACCGGGACAGAATCCGGCGCCCCGACCGGGACTAGAACCAGGTGTGCCGGCGCCGCAAGGCGGAGGATTAGCCTGTTGAGCCACGGCGCCGGCCCGCAATCAATTTTCAAACATTTTCATGACCCTCGAAAGGAAAGTCTACACCCCTGAGCGGTCTGTGCCCCGTCTCCCCAGCCTCTCCGGGACAGCCACCCGTCTCCTTCTGTCTCTGGATTTGCCTGTTCTGCACGTGGCCCGCACACAACCTTACAGATCTGCTCTCTGTGCCTGACGTCCTTCCTCGGCTGGATGTTTGCCCCACCGGGGCATCTGAGCAGGGAGCTGGTGCCTTCCTACTTCTAACAAAGTCATGTCTCTGTTTGTAAGGATACCTCGTAAGTCACAGATTTAATCTGCGCTAGATTTGTTTATTAACAGTTTCTCCCTGTAATTTTTTCCATTGTGACTTTAGATAGTGGAAACTGTATTGTTGGCATGTGTACTTGTGCCTGGTGACTGTTTCTACTGGTCTATAATATTCCGCTGGTCCCTTAATCATATTTTCCCCTTAAATTCTAATTATCCGAGATTAAAATTGCTAACTTGATTTTCTTTCTGCTTATAATTGCCTTAAATGTTTCCCTTCATTTCCAATCTCGAAGTGTCCTTTCTGTTTTAGCCATCCTGTATAGTAGACTGCACACCTCTAGTTTCCATCTTTCATTCAATCTAACAATTCCTGTCGGGTGCCCAGTAACTTAACCCCCTTCTAGAATAGTAATTACTGCTCCATTAGCACAGCAGCCTTGAACCTGGGGCACCCTATTCCTGGGGGAGCAAGAAGACTTCCTGGGGAGAAGTTGGCAAGGGAGTCAGTCCTGGTGCCCCGTTGCTGGTGTTTCCGGTGTTGATGTGGCTGGGTCCGGCATGTGCCTGTGTGTCCGCGCACCTTTCTTCCACCCTGACTTGGTGTACAGAAGAAAGCCATGGCCCCTCACTTCCGAAACCTGGTGGTATTCCTTGTGTCAGGATCCAAGGGCCTCAGCCCACCCCACAGAGGAATCACGTGAGCAGCAGTGGTCCTGGGGGAGCGTCCTGGCAGAGCCAAGTGGCCAAGTGCACCTGAGGCAGGGGGCGGCTCTAGGCCTCATCCAGGACGCTGCCTGCTCCACGGGGAATCATTCGGCAGTGCTGTGCTCCCTGTGTGATGTGTGACAAGAAGCACGTCCGAGCTGGAGCGGTTTGGCAGGGCAGACTTCGCTGGCTCAGGTCATGGCTGGCCTTTGTGTACACTGAAGGCGCATATGCGTATGTGCTTGTACAACCTGACGTGCGTAATGCACACGTGCCATCTATAATGTTCCCACACAGTACCTTCTTTGGAGCCACTTAAATTTACCACGAAAACTTGTACTCTTGCCATAAAATATGCAGGAGGAGGCACAGTTCCCGCGAGTGTTGTTAGAAGGTGCCTGGGCTGCGCCACGCCTTGGGTGTGGTATGTCCCAAAGGTTCGTGTGCTGGAAGCTTGGCCCTCAGTGTGGCGATGCTGAGCCGTGGTGGGACCTTCAAGAGGTGGGTTCTGGGGGCCAGCGTCTCAGTGGGTTGAGCCTCTGCTTAGGATGCCCACGTCCCATATTCGAGCGCTGGTTCAAGTCTCGGCTGCCCCACTTCACATTCAGCTCCCTGCTCTAGAAAACAACGGATGATTCCCACAGCATTGGGCCCTGGCCGCCCTCTGGGAGACCTGCATGGAGCTCCCGGCCCCTGGCTTCGGCCTGGCCCAGCTCTGGCTGTCGCAGCATTCAGGGAATTATCCAGTGGGTGGAAGAGCCCTCTCCCTCCCCTTCCATCAAGTTGTGATGGAGCCAGGAGGGAGCTGCCCAGCGTTGGGTAAATAAAACTATAAAGTGCTATAGCGACAGAAAATGCATAAGACACGTAACTACGGCACAATGTTGTGGATGTGGTGGTTTTGAAAACAGACATTTATTTTCTGTTTTGGAGGCTGAGAAGTTCAAGATCAAGGTGTCAGCCAGTTTGGTTTGTGGCGAGGGCCCTCTTCCCAGCTTGCAGACGGCTGGCTTCTCCCTGTAACCTCACTTGGGTGGGGGTGCGGGAGTGCTGTGGTATCTCTTCTTCTGAAAACGCTAATCCTGTCAGACCCTAGCGACCGCCTCCTTACAGACCTTCTCACCACAGGTAGGCGTATCGAGGGTTGGCCTGCAGCACGGTATTTCGGGAACACGGCTTAGTTCCAACTGCGCAAAAGCAAAGTGATTGGGAGATCTAAGTCACAGCACGAACTGCTGCTCTTATTCTGTATTGTCTATTTTTCTTTTTTTTTTAAACAAAATATTTATTTTATTTATTTGAAAAGTAGAGTCACAGAGATGGGGAGAGAGAGAGACAGAGACAGATCTTCCATCTGCTGGTTTACTCCCCACGTGGCCGCAATAGCCAGGGGTGGCCAGTGCTGGGCAGGCCACAGCCAAGAGCCAGGAGCTTGGTCTGGGTCTCCCATGCGGGTGGCAGGGGCCCTTGCATTTGGGCCGTCTTCCGCTGCTTTCCCAGGCACCTTCACAGGGAGCTGGACAGGAAGTGGAGCAGCCAGGACACAAACCAGTGCCCACATGGGATGCCAGCACTGCAGACTGTGGCTGTACCCGCTACACCACAACGCCAGCCCCTGCATTTTCTATTTTTCATACTTGTTTCTTCTTGTGATTTTTTCCTCCTGTCCTGCCTTCGAGTGTGTATATGTATCACATTTTTCTTCCGCTGAATTGAAAACCTGGAGCTTCTGTTTTGTTCTCGTGGCTGCTCCTGACTTACAGTGACCAGGCCTGTGCTTACTTTTCCTCCTCACTGGTCAGAAGCTTGTTGATGCCTGCGGCTTCCTCGCTCTTTGATAACAGCCGCAGTTCCTCTGCTCTTCAGAGAATAACACCCAGCACACACAAAGGTTGCTGTCTCTGGAATTGTTTAGTAAGGATTGATTTCTTTAAGTTTTATTCTAATTTACTTGAAAGGCAGAGTTTCAGAGAGACGAAGAGATCTTCCATTCACTAGTTCACTCCCCAAATGCCCACAACACAGCCAAAAGCCAGGAACTTCATTGGGTCTCCCTCATGGGTGGCTATGACCCATTTACTTGGGCTGTCTTCCACAGGTTTCCCAAGCGCATTAGCAGGGAGGTGGATCAGAAGCAGAGCAGCAGGACCCTGACCCCACGCTGTGACGTATGTGCGGGTGCGGGTGCAGCAGGCTGCAGTGTGACCGCCTGACCACAGTGCTGGCCCTGTCCATGGAACTTTTGTCTCACAGTTCTGGATACACTTTCTTTGAATGATCACTGATTTTCATTGCTTATTCAAACATAATCGACCTTAAGAAATAAAAAAAAAAATTAGAATTTGCTCCCATGTTTTACAAATCCCTCAAGTTATTTCACAGTGTGTGATTAAGTAGTACGTGTGGGCCGCCACTGCGGCAGAGTAGGTTAAGCCACTCTCTGCAGCGCTGGCATCCCATGTGGGTGCCGGCTGCTTCACTTCCGATCCAGCTCCTTGCTAACCCACCTAGGAAAGCGGTGGAGGATGGCCCAAGTGCTTGGGCACCTGCACCCATGGGGGAGACCTGGATGAAACTCTGGGCTCCTGGCTTCGGCCTGGCCCAGCCCTGGCCCAAGTATTATTTAGTTCATCACAGTGTCTTACAGCCGTTGCTGCGATCTAACTTTAAGACACTTCATCATCTCATAAAGGAACTGTGTACTCATCAAACGGTTTCTCCAGCTTCTTCCCGCTCCACGTTAGTCATATTTTCACTTTTGGTGCCGTGTGACATATTTGGAGACCTTATTGGTTGGAGAAGAGCCTGCCCCACCCAGGCTAGCTAATTCCTACAGACAGTAACAGCTTGTGTCCATGAGCCTGCCTTTCATATACAAAGCAGCCAATCCTGACCTGAGTCCACAGCCCAACCACTTCCTCTGTGTAACTCACACACCAGCCCAGTGCTTCCTCTGCGGTAGATGAGCACAGGGCCAGGCCCCAGAGAGCCAGGGACAGCCCCCGTGCCCAGCCCCCCACAGTGACTCAGCTAGCGGTCCTGCGCTGTCTCCCTTCCCTGTCCCGCCTCTCCTGTGGAAAACCCTTAAGGGCTGTGGCCTGTGCCCCCTCCTCTGTGGCGCTTCCCTCTGGGGCCTGCATGCCTCCGGTTTCCAGGGGAACTGTGAATGACATTCAGCTTTCTCTCACTGGCATTGGCCTCTCGTGGCATCACTCATCTTTATAAATGAAGACCTGGGCACACGTTTTCCTCACTACAAGCCTGCGATAACTGCTAATCTGTGTTCCGTCTCTGTAATCTGCCTGTTCTGGATATTTCACATAAATGCTATCTTATGCTGTCATATGCCACGTGTCATGCCTGTCCCTAAGCAGAATGTCTGCCAAGGTGCACCCTTGGCGTAGCGAGCGGGCCCACTGTGCACTCCTTCGTAAGGGCTGAGTCCTGTTTGGCACCTCACTAGCTTCTGGTTGAGTTCTTGCGTCGTTCCTGAATTCTGCGGAGTTCTGTCACTGTTTCTGCGAATATGTCGCCTCTTCCTTTTCTCTCCATCTGTGCTGCTCGCAACAGCATCAACGCCCCCCGTCTCTTCCTGATGTGTCTGGGGCGGCTCCTTAGGCTGATTTCATTATTTTTGTCCCTGCCTTTTCTTCTGCACAGCCTATCTGTTGAGTTTTTTATTTTAAGGGTTATATTTTCATACTAAAAAAAAAAAAAATCCCTGATTCTTCTGCCACCTTGCTCATCCCCATTCCGTGTGTCCTCATCCCCCTGAAGGCATTCTTACGTGTGTCGGATCTGTGTTTTTGTCTTTCTCGTGTGGTGCTTGTGCTTCTCAGAGACGAGGACTTCCCGCTGTGACTTCACTGCCTCCCAGCAGCACCAGGTGCCGTGGCTGCTGTTGTCTGCGTATTCTGTGGATGAGTGTGCTCCGGAGCTTGGCTGGGAGCAGAGCACCTCTGGGCAGGGTGCCTTCCAGGCAAGGCTGGGCTGTTCCCTTTTCAATCTCTTAGGATTAAAACAAAAACAAAACCAAAACCACCACGTCTACCCCACTCTGGACCACAGTAATTGCTGCCTCACTTGAGCCCCAGTGCTCTCAGCTGAGTAACCTAACAAAGATCCTGAACCAAGAATACGACACGTTTTGCTGGGTACAGTGGCTCGTAGAAGATGCGTGAAGAACATAGGCTTTCCCCAAAGTGCAGCGCTCGGTGACACTCATAGAAGATGCGTGAAGAACATAGGCTTTCCCCAAAGTGCAGCGCTCGGTGACACCCAGAGAACATTGCAGACACAGAGGCAGCGGGAGCAGTTGTGTCTGTCTGGTCAGCACGTGCTTCCCGGGAGGTGCGCTGTGCACGGCCAGTCTTGAAGGGCAAGTCAAGCTTGACTGCAGATGAGTGGGAGGTTTTTCAGGCGTGAGAACATTAGTGTGTGCAGAAGCCTGAACCCCAAGCATGTGTGCCTGGAACTAGACGTGTCCCCACCCTAGGAATCCCGGGATTGGATTTTACCCTTCACTGTCTCCTCCCTGTACATGACATTGAAGGATCACTGCATCGCGTCCTCATAGAGTCCGTGGCAGTCTGAGGTCGCAGGAGTCGGTGAAGAGCTCTGCATTCCGCTGACACGATGCTCAGGACACCTCGGGTATCTTTATTTGGCCGTTTACACACCCGGGAAGAAGCATTTCCTGAAGACCAGTTCCAGACTACAGCTACTTTGGTTCTTTTATCTGAGCTGCTTGCTGTCTGCATCTCCCTCTGGGTGGATCACGCAGGGCAGGTGGCTTAGTCAGGGCCCAGCAGCGACAGCAGGAACCACACGCTGCACGGAAGACACCACTGAGCAGCTCGGGGCTGGCTGAGCTGCTTTGGCGTAGACCTTTCTAGAAGTGCGCGGGCGGCCAAGCTGTGCAGGACACAAACATCTCCATCAGGCCCGATTTCCGCTGTCATTTTGGAGCCACAGTCGAGGCTCTGCGACTCAACTCACACAGCACAATACCATGTGAAAAAGACCTAGTGCAGTGTTACTTGTAGGATTTCCTAGTATGTCATGAGCGTGGCTAATGCCTGCAGCCATTCCTTTCCCTCCCTGTACACCTAGGACGCAGGGCCTTCTCAGAACACCTTACGTCTTAACCAAATCCTTGTGTGATGCCAGTGTTGCCCGAGCGTGATTTGTTTCCGTGTTTCCTAGTCAAAGCTGCTTTTGTGGCCAGCGTCCCTCCGGGAGAAGGGGGCAGAGAAGTCTGTTCACAGGAAAGGAAGCCAAGATCCCAGAAGTGAGGAGACTTTCCCAGGTCATGCAGCAAGTCGACCCCCGAGACCTCTAAGCAGGTGGCGTAGGACAGCCCCGGGCTTGTTTCCAGCCCGCTCTGCTGGGGTCTAGACACGCGGAAGTACCTCTCAATTCAAGGCACTGCTGTTGTTTATTGAGTATTGACCGTGTTCAAGACGCAAAGTGAATGCCTGAGCAGTCAATGAGCTGTGTGGGCCTTGCCGCCCTTCCTCTCCACTCATTCACTGATCGACTCACTCGTGGGTTCATTCATGCGGGCTCATTCCTGCAGTCACCGTTTGCCCTGGACCTGTTACATCTGAAGCAGTGTACTGGGTGCTGAGTGCAGTTGACATTGTAAGGTGCTGCCCCAGACAGGAGGCAGTGGTTACCTTCCTCACTGAATTGTTTCTCAAGTACCAACATTTCCTATTTTTCCAACAGTTTCTATTGCCCTGTCGTGACTGACGTACGAACTGCGGTGTGTGGCTGTTACCAAGGCCATTCCCTTCCCTGAACAGAGAGGAAGCGGGGTAGAGAATGAGGGTGTGCCTGCCAGGAACGTGCAGCAGGCAGCTGGGGCCCTGTCTCAGCCCGTCCTGCTCAGAAGTCTTTCTAGTTATTGCTCCTCATGATTCTGCTTGTGCTTTATTAAAACTGGGTGGTAGAGTTCAAAGAATGCCTCTCAGAGTTCACTGTTACTACCTGCTTAGCAAAACCAGGAAAAGCCCGTGACAACGTGTGAAGGACGGAAGGGTGAAACTGAGACACTTTCTCACGGCGAAGATGTTCAGACTTGGGCTAACATCGTCAGGAAATGAATAATAATAACCGTAACTGACTTCTGCTTCTCCCCATGATGAAGTCCTAGGAATGTTGTGCTCTCTTGACAAAAACACTCTGAAAGTGAACAAAATGTATGAAGGACATTGAAACACACACAAAATGTTACATGCTCACCACTGTCAGGCACTGAGCCAGCGGCACAGGACCCTGATTCTTGAGAGAAGCAGCACCATGATCCACCCCACAGTGGCCCCAGCTTTCCAGCTCTCATGACTTTCTGGTCGTGGCGCCACATGCTGAACGGTCTTCGTGAGCTTAGGGACCAGACACTGGAGCTCCAGGCTCCCGAATAAGTGGCCTTTGCAGGCAGTGGACTAAAGAAGGTGAAGCCCCGAGGTGGAGGCAGGGCCGACAGACCTCTGTGCAGGGATTCACGCTGGTTGTTGCCTGAGGACTGACGGTGCAGGTGTGGTGCAGAGATGGCCTGCTGCAGGGCTCGTAGGCGATGCCGTGCTGGGAGCTGCTGGAGATCCGGCTCAGCCTGGGTGGAGACACCTCCCTGAGCCCCCCGGCATCAGTGGAGACTCTGGAGCAGCCTCACCTTAGCAGTGGGACTGTGCCCATGGGTAAGGAGGCCATGTCCAAAACTGAACTAGAACTTGAGATTTCAGCCAAGACTGGGAGCACCAAAAGGACCTGCCGGTACTCTGCCTGCCCTGCCAGAGCAAACTCCACACCTTCAGAGGAAGACAGGAGAGTGCATGACCCCAGTGGTCATGTCAGAAAACGGGGCCAGCTCATCCTCAAAGGAGAAAGCCCTGCTGTGACCCTGACTTGGAAAGAGCAGGAAGGGCTGCTCAGTGCCTGTTGTAAGTGTGTTCAGGACTTCCAGGGAAAGAAGGAGCAGGCTGGCAGGGAATCGCCACAGAGAAATGAAAGTATTAAACATTTACCAAGTGCATATTCTAGTACTAGAAATGAAAAGCTCACTGAAATTTAAAATTGTTTCAATTTACCATATGAGATTTAAAGTGGATCAGAGGAGCAGGCAGTTGGCCTAGGAGTTAAGCTGTCAAATAAGATGCCCACATTCCACATCAGAGTACCTGGGTTCAGTTCTTGGTTCTGGCTCCTGACTCCAGCTTCCTGACAATGTGTGCTCTTTGATGGTTCAAGTGATAGAATCCTACCGCTCAATTTGGATCAATCGCCCAGCCTTAGCCATTGCAAGCATTTGGAGACTGAACCAGCAATGGGAGCATGCTTGCACGCTCGCTCTGTGTGTGTGTGTGTGTGTGTGTGTGTGTGTGTAAAATCAAGACTCCCAGTGAGCCCCTATCAGGATGACTACAAGAAAGGCTGCACCTAAGTCCATCTTAGTAACAGATTGAAAACCAAAGAAAAGAGGAAACAAAAAAGTGACCAGAGGGGAAAAGATCCATAGTGTGAGACTGTCAGACAGGAGTGCTGGCCGGTTGTTAGAAGACAGCGGTGCTAAGAAAAACTCTGAGTCCTGTTCAGAAAAAACGCCTTGAGGCGTGAGGATAGAGAAGCTGTTTTTCCGATAAAACGTAGGATTTGTCGCTAATACCCCTACTTGCACTAATACCCCTACATTGCAAGCAATGCCAAAGGAGCCTCCTCAGACTGAGAAACAATGATGCAGGGGAGCTCAGACAATCCGGAAGAGGTGAAGGGTGACAGAGAAGACATCTGTGGACAAATACAAAAGACTGTGTCTTAGTATCTTTATACACGCATCTCCATCTCAGGGAAGTCTGTGCCGCTGTTATGCGCGTGCCGTGCACACTCTGCTGTGTCACCGAGGTGGCCCGAGGAAAACACGGCCCTGTAGCTACAGAGCTCTTAGCTCCCCACACGGTGCAGTACAGCATCCTTCGTGTGAAGCCAAGGACGTGTATTGTAACCCACAGGAAGACCTCAGAAAGCTGAAGAGGGACGGAAACTCAGAAGAGAAACTCAAATGGAATTCTAGAAAACCCAGAAAAGAAATGGGCAACCAAGAACAAACGAGAAACACGGAAACACAGTAGAGCTAGTTCCAGTTGTATCAATAAATATAACTCGACTCTTACCCAGCTGAAGGGTGAGATGGTCAGACTGGATGAAAATGCAAGACTCAGCTGTCTACGAGATACACTCCTGAAATCCAAAGACGTGCATGGCTTGACAGTGAAAGGATGTGTCAGAGGTAGACTAACGCCACCACCCTCCCTAAATCCTCAGAACCTGTGAGTGTGTGACCTTACCTGGCAGCAGGGACTCTGCCGATGTGATTCAAGTTACTGACCTGGAGAAGGGGATGTCCTAGAGACGTGACTCAAGTTACTGACCCTGGCGGATCCAGCGGGTCCTGTCTACCCCCCTGCACGCCTAACAGCAGAGGGCCTGTCCTGACTGTGGTCAGAAGGGCCACGATGAGGCTGCATTCCTCACTCGCTCGGAAGATAGAGGAAATGGCCATGAGCCAAAGAATGCAGGTAGCATGTGGCACCTGGGATAGGCGAGGGAGCACCTTCTCCCTCCACTTGCAACATCTCAGCCTGGCAAAGTCCTCACCAGGCTGGGCTTCAGGCCTGCTGTCACCGTACGTGTGTTCTTATTAGCAGCTAAGTTACAGTAGCACCAGAAAACCCATACAGGATGGGAACTCCCCAACAAGAGCCTCAAAATGCATGAAATAAAAATTAGCAGAATTAAAGAGAGAAATAGACAAATCCACAAGCATGGCTGGAGATTTTAAAACCTTTCTGTCAGCAACTGAGAGAACAGTTAGACAAAACCAAACAACAACAACAGAGCAGCGCCCGGAAGGTCTGTGCAGGGCCGTTAACCACTTCAACCCAACCGCCCAGCCGCCACCTCTGGAAACACTTGCACCCGATTTCAGAGTGCACGTGGAACACGCACCGGGACAGACCGCGTGCTGTGCCGCAAAACCATCTCCATGAGTGCACAGTAACAGATCTACCAGGAGAGCGAAAGAGCAAATCAGCTGACCACAGAACTGAATCACACACAAACACCAGACATTCAGAATGACACAGAATGCTTCCAAATAATCCATGATAGAGGAGAAATCGCAAAGGGAACAGCAAAAACGTTTTGAACACAAAGATATGACAACCAAAATTGAGTGCAGCTGAACCAGTGCTTAGTGGGAAACGTGTGTTTAACAGTCTCTTACGGGCAAGTGCGTTCGTCTCTGCGGCTGGGCGGAGCTTGCTTTGTAGCCCACTCTGCACCAGTGACACTGGAATGCACGCTCGCTGACATGGCCTCTTCCTTTCTAAACCGCTGTCCCTCGCAGGGCCGGCACTGCTGTGCTGGTCAGCTCTTTGTCTCTGGATTCCCGCACAACACGTGCTTCCTCATTGGGTTCTCAGTACATGTGTTTGTGTCTATTTATTTTTTTAAAGCATTTTATTTATTTGAGATACAGAATTACAGACAGAAGAAGAGACAAAGGTCTTCCATCCACTGGGTCACTCCCCAGATGGCCACAACGGCTGGAGTTGGGCCAATCCAAAGCCAGGAGCTTCCGCCTGGTCTCCTGTGCAGGTGCAGGGCCCAACCACTTGTGCCATCCTCTACTGCTTTCCCAGGCCAGAAGCAAAGACCTGGATCAGAAGAGGAGCAGCCAGGACATGGACCAGCACCACAGGCGGAGGCTCAGCCTCCTACGCCATGGCACCCGCCCTGCTCAGTACATTTAGAGGGCAGGTGGGGGAAGGGGTCTTGTCCTCATGAGAACCCTACGGAGACAGGTGAAACAAGCCTGACTGACCCCATTTTACAGTTGAGGAAACCGAGGCCACACGCTCACATGACAAGTAAATGGCCAAGCCTGTTTCCAGTGCTCCTCAAGTGTTTCCTTTTGGGCCGCCCACGGCTGAGTGCAGTATCGCTGCTGAGCAGCCTGGTTTATTCCCGAGGGAAGCACGTGCCCCGCCCCCCGTGGCCCTGAACATGATCACGTAGCCTTTCCTCTCTGTTCACCAAGGCCTGGGAGTCGTCTGCTCCCAGCCTGCACATGCCACCGGTGCCCAGACCCCTCTGTGGCTCAGACCCAGTGCAGCAGCCAGCTCCCCAGCCTGGCCCCCACCATCGCCCCAGCTCTGTCCACCCGAGCAGGAAGTGCTTCAGGCTTGAGGTTGCTGGCCCTTGGCGTTTCAAGCCTGCTCTCCGCCTTCCAGCCGCCCACACTGCAGAGCTCTGCGCTGTTAGCTTCTTGTTTCTCTATTTTTTACCTGGGTTTCAGTTTTTAACTTGGGTTAGTTTCCCCTTTGTCTCTGGTTCGGCTTCCTTTTCCTGTTTGGTTTTGAGTTGAGTCTAAAAATCAGTTGCTGTGTTCAGAGGGTCCGTGGTCCTTGGGTCGACACAGCCTGGTCCTGCGGGGTCCCCGTGCTGCAGCCTCTCCACCATGGCCACCGTGTGAGTAGGGGACCCATCCAGGGAGAGGGAACCGTAATGATGAAGCCCATTGGTACACCAGCTGGGAACTCTGGGGCCAGGGGCCACCCAGGGCCACACACCTGCGAGTTCGTGACAGAGTCCACTCCAGTCACAAACATTTCCATTCCCCAGGCCAGTGTCTCTGTGACCTCCAGTGGCTTCTAGGTTGGAAGGACTGACTCCGAAGGTAGCAGCTGGCCAGTCTGCAGGGACGGCTGGACCACGTGAGGGTGGTTCTCTGGCCAGGCATGGTTGGTGGGTTCTGGCTCTTCTCTGCAGAGTGGCTAGGGCAGGTCATTGGCTCTAAATAATGGAAACTTAATGAGTTCTGCATGGCGCCGGAGCCCTGGCCTTCTGAGAGGCTCATGAGCTTGGGCTCTGCGTGCCGTGGGCCATCGCTGCGTGGACAGGATGTGCAGGCTGCCAGTGTGGGTTCCCTCTCTGAGGGCAGCTGACATGGTGTGTGGACTCGCCCTGCCCCGTGGCCACACGGAGGCCTACAGGTGATGGGGTCCTATTTTATCCTCTGGGTATGGGGCTTTTCTTTGGTTAACTCATTGCAGCTTTGTGACTTAACACAAAACAATGACCTCTCACCTTAAAAATCACTTCACAATTTCTCGATTGCTGTTTCACCACTTTCCTCATTTGATTATTTCCCCCCCGAGAGGGAAACCTGGGGGCTTGCCCAGGGCAGCACGGCTGGTTAGGGGAGCCCAAGCAGGTGGGTCCGCCTGTGCTTCTCAGAAGTGTTTTGCAGTGAGTTCTGAAAATCGATGTGAGAACGGGGTAGGCACGTAGCCTAGCAGCTAACACACCAGCTAGGACACCTGCGTCTCGTATCAGGGTGCCTGCACTCGGGGCCTGGTTCTGGCTCCTGATTTCCGCTTCCTTCTAATGTGTTCCCTGAGAGACAGCAGGCCATGGTCCAAGCCGGGTCCCTGCCACACACGCATACCTGCGAGCACATGGGTTGAGTTCTGGGCCCGGTTCCAACTCTTGTGGGCATTTGAGGAGTGGGTCGCCAAGGGAGATCTGTCTGTGTCTCTCTCCCTCTCTCCATGGCATCAAACAAAAATCCGTATGAGAATAAGGAGGACTCATCCAGGGCCCCTTCTGGGCAGCAAGGGGGCTTCAGCACAGGGCACAGCTCTCACCTTGCAGCACAGCCTCTGCCAGGCTGCTGGGGTCGTGGCCTCTGGCCCCAAGGCCGACCCCACCAGGGAAACACGGTGTTTTGTTGATTGTGGACTTTATTTCTGCTGCTTTGCAGCCGGTTTTCTATCATTTTAGTAATTTTCCTTTTGCTTTAAAGGATTTGTGGGTGGAGCGCTTTTGAAAGGCACGTTAACATCCCAAGTCACTCTCAGTGGTCATTCCCGTTCCCGTGACCGCTCCGGACTGTGGAAACCAGCCTCAGGAGTGAATGGGGAGGGAGCACGGGGAGCTCTACTGGAAGGTCTTTTGAAAGCGTTGAAGTCCTGCAAGTTTCCCAAGTTGCCCATCGTGGAAGGACTGCTGGGGGAGCTGTGGGTGTCCTGTCCTCCACTTGGGCCCAAATCCCTGCCTTTGCCTGTTTTCTGTTTCTCTCACTATGTTGTTAAGGAAAGGAAAGTTGAGCTGCTGGTGGTGGTGCTGTTGAAGCCTGAAGCCCCAAACTCGGGTTCCTGTCTAAATGCAGAGATGAGGAAGCTGGGGCCCAGGCTTAGCCAGCGCTTGTCTGTGGTGAGTGGATTGGTGGCCACACCAAGACAAAGCCAGTCCCACCCTGCCATGGAGCGGGCTGCACTGGTGGAGCCACAGCACAGCAGCCAAGTAGCAGCCAACGGTGCATTTTTCCTCCCGCTGCCGGGCGGGGAAGTAATGTCGAGATCCCTAGGCTTTGTGGCGCTGGGTGAGGCTGCAGATGACCTTGGATCATGGAAACGTCCCATCAGCCCCACCTGTGGCCGCCTATCAGTCGAGGGCCCTTTTCTGAGCACCTGACCGTGGACGGGACAGTGCATAGACAGCTCTCTCTGGCCTTACTCCAGCGAATTCTCACAACAGTCCTGAAGGTGGCAAATGCCGCTGCTCTTTGTTTCTTAGAGGAAGACGCCGTGGCAGAGGAGAGAGCGGGCAGGACACTGCCCATGGGTGTCCTGGCGGCAGACGCTGCCCTTCTGCTCTGCCCCAAGCCAGAGTTGCTCAGATGGGGCGGGGTAGACAGCAAGAACACAGTTGGGGCTGATAGGAAAGACTTCAAGGAGAAGGTGGCTCCCAGGTGAGCCTCGCGGACAGGGGTGGTTGCTTTAAGAAGGGATCTCGCAGGCATCCCAGTCAGCCAGTTAGCTGGGGGCGGCTCCAGGTGCTAGGGAGACAGGTGAGCAAGACGGGCACTCTTGTCCTCATGTTGGACTGGGGGCAGCTCCAGTCAAGAAATCCAAACACCAGGAATTGAAAGACGACAAGGAGCCCAGTGGTGAACAGTGACTGGGCTGCAGCCGTGCGAAAGTCTAGAGGTAGAAACCTTGAGGGACAAGGAGGGACAGGGTGAGAACCGGGCCTGAAGGGGGAGCAGCTTGTACTCCTTGTATGGCGAGTTCCAGGGCCAGACAGGAACCTGGAGGCCTGGGGCTGGTGCTGTGGCTGACTTGGTTAATCTTCCACCTGCGGCGCCAACATCCCATATGGGCACTGGGTTCTAGTCCTGGTTGCTCCTTTTCCAGTCCAGCTCTCTGCTGTGGCCTGGGAGTGCAGTGGAGGATGGCCCAAGTGCTTGGGCCCTGCACCCATGGGAGACCGGGAGGCAGCACCTGGCTTCAGATGGGCGTAGCTCCAGCCATAGCAGCTGTTTGGGGGGTGAACCAATGAAAGGAAGACCTATCTCTTTGTCTCTGTCTCTCACTGTCTAACTCTATCTGTCAAATAAAAAAAAAAAAGGAATCCGGAGGCTGAAGCAGCGGGAAGAAGGGCTGCGGGCAGAGGGCCTGGTCCCGTGGAGCCTGCAGCCTCTGCTCAGGAGTCGGCTTCACTCAGTGCTTCGGGAAGCCTGTGCAGGCTCTACAAAAGTGGGAGACGTCTTACAAAAGAGGGAGATGTCTTACAAAAGAGGGAGACATCTTACAAAAGAGGGAGACGTCTTACAAAAGTGGGAGACGTCTTACAAAAGAGGGAGACGTCTTACAAAGGTGGGAGACGTCTTACAAAAGAGGGAGACGTCTTACAAAAGTGGGAGACGTCTTACAAAAGAGGGAGATGTCATACAAAAGTGGGAGACGTCTGGCCACTGCGTGCACTGGGGTCATCGGCGTGGCCTCTCGGGAGGCTGCCACAGCCATCCAGGCGATGCTGGCAGCAGGCAGGATGGCGTGGAGTTAGGATGAGGTGGGTGGGCCGGAGAGAAGCAGTCTGATGAGGAAGGGCTGCCTGGCTGGGGTGGGTGTGGGGGAGACCCGCGTCCAGCCTGTGCAGGGTGGGAGTTCTCTCCGCTCAGAGGGGCTGGCTGCCAGTCTGCAGCCAGTGTGCAGTAGGTGGAGCATGGGGTGGGCTCCCAGGAGGTGCTGGCTGATGTCAATGCCACCCAGGAGACACACAGCCATGAGTGCCGGGGGAGCAGGCACCTTGGGTCCCGGCCCGGCTTCCCAGTTGTCCTTGCCGTGCTTCGGGTTTGTTTGGGAAGCACTCGTCGCCGCCTGGTGTGCTGATTTATTTTGTTGTTTGCTGTTTCCCTCCCTGGGGCCTACCCCCTGGCCTGGCAGTGCCTGTCTCTGAACTGTCTTTGATGCTTGGGTCACCAGAGCTGCTGCCACACAGTGGAGCTTCCCGATGGGACAAGGAAGAGAAGGGACCAGAGAGGCAGCCGTGCCCTGGCCCTCAGACAGGGAAGGGCGACGGCTCCCTGTCCAGGGTGCCGTTGGCCACCTGGGCTGAGTCACTGACTGCTCACCCGCTCTGGCAGGGGGACTCTGCAAGGTCGTGAGGGCGTAAAGGCGAGAAGTATCGCACGGCCTGGGTCGCCGCAGTCCCTGCCGCCCAGGCCCGAGTCTGTGTCTGTGTCCCATGTGTGACGGCCCCGTGTTCCTCTGAGGTCTGATCCTCACAGGTAGCTCAGAGCAGCAGCATTTGCAGAGTTTCTGAAACAGCTGTGCCCTCCTCTGCCTCACACAGTCCACGTGCCTCAGGTGCTGGGACAGACAAGGGCAGCAGCTGCCCCATGGGAGTGCTGGGTGCCAGCAGCTGCCCCATGGGAGTGCTGGGTGCCAGGCATTCAGCTAGAGTCCCTTGCCTAAACCAGAGTAGAGAGTAGACTTCACCTGTTACCGCGTGCAGCCTCTGTCCTTCCACACTGTTAGAACCCCAAGAGACCTGTCTGTCATGTGCCTCTGCATCCCAGAGCCCTCTACCAGCGTGGTCTCTCAAACACAGGACGCCTGTGTCATTTGTGTCTGTCTGTCCCTCGCCTGGTACATAATGTTGATGGAGCCCAGCCATGGGGCTGTGCTGACGGTCAGGGTGCTAGTGGGGCAGCGCCAGACCCTGCATCCTAGGTTGCTAGTTTATGCTTGGGACTGAACGTCCTGCCCCAGCCTTCACCCAAGCCAGACCTGCCTAGCTGTCCCAAGTCCCACGTCTATAAGTGATCAGGGTCACGGGCCCTGGGCACATGTCAGAATCAGAAATTGCTGGGAGACCAGGAGGAAGCACCTGACTCCTGGCTTCAGATCGGTGCAGCGCGCCAGCCGTAGTGGCCATTTGGGGGTGAACCAACGGAAGGAAGACCTTTCTCTGTCTCTCTCTCACTGTCTAACTCTGCCTGTCCAAAAAAAAAAAAAATTTCAGAAATTGTTAAAGGGTTGACTAGACTTGATGGCCACGTGGGCTAGCAGATGGTTCCCCACGGACAGGTAGTCTTGGAAGAGCATGGAAAGTGACGTGAGATGACTCTGCAAGGCTCGTCCCATCCCACTGGATGTCACAGGGATGTGGGGCCCAACTGTTGAGCGTGTGGGATGCCAGCAGCAGAGGAGAGAAGCAGATACTCTGGTTGCCTGAGACGTGGGGGAGGGTGCTGGGCCCCACCTGAGCCAGCAGCTCTGTGATGTGGCCCCACATTTCCTGGACTGAGCCGTGGGAACCTACTCCCCCAGGCCCAAAGAGCTTCATGGCACGCATCTTAAGTCAGTACAAGCAGCACACATGCTTCAGACTGTTCCTACTTAAAAAAAAATAGAAAGACAGTCACCCTGTAGCTGATCCCATCACCAGGGGGAAAGGGACCTTCTCACTGGAGGGGACTGAGCCCACGCCCTTGACCAGCCTTTGCCTCCCCCATAGACGGTGCGTGCCCTGGCATCACCTGTGTGTCATTCCTCTGAATTCAGTCCCATGGAACAATCTGGAATGGGCCTGGATTCTTCACCAAAAAAATAGCATTAATGAGTAACAAAAAATTAGCTTTCTTTGGGCTTAAAAGAGAGGAACACAACCAAAGGAATGTATGAATGGATACTGCATCCAAATCGACAACATTTTTGGAAGAAGCATGGGCTCCTCATTAGATTTATCAGTAAACTGCTGGTTTTCTTTGGTATAATAATGCTATTTAAGATACATGTTTAGAATATCCGTACTTTACAGAAATGCATGCTGATGTACCCAGGATTAAAGTTTGCTTTCAAATGGCTCAGGAAAATAAGAATTAAAAACAGGTAACTCACGAATGGAAAAATGGTCACCAGGGGGGAACTGAGATGTCAGTTAATGAGAGTGTATGTGGTGCAGTGTTTCGCATTTGAAATTTTTCAAAGTGAAAAGTTGGAGGGAGGTTGGTGTCAAAACAGTAAGAAAAGACGGGGTTGGGATTCCCTGCCTTGCTGAGGACAGCAGGAAGCCCCTTGTAGGGCAGGAAGCAAGGACTGGGGCCGAGTCCAGGCTGTCCGCAGTTCAGTGTGGGACGCTGGGAGTCACTCGCCTTCCCAGACTCAGGAGGCCACAGCTCCAGGTCTCTGTCTCTCGGTTACTGCACTCGGGCGTGGTGGCACCATGCTGCTTTCCACATTCCCGTGGAGCAGGTGTTGGTAAGAACTTCGAGGCCTGTGTGATGGCGGAGGTGATGACTCTGCACCTCTGTTGATGCTCCCCACTCTGCCTCTCGCTAGTGGCACCAGTCCTGCAGTCCCTCAGCAGAAGTAGGGAGCCCTCGTCTCACCCCCGTATGCTCTGCACACTTTCGATGCAGCGCCACGGCAGGGCTGTGTGTGTGTCCCCTCCCCTGTGTGTGTGTGTCCCCTCCACCTGTGTGTGTGTGTCCCCTCCACCTGTGTGTGTGTGTCCCCTCCCCTGTGTGTGTGTGTCCCCTCCACCTGTGTGTGTGTGTCCCCTCCTCTGTGTGTGTGTGTCCCCTCCACCTGTGTGTGTGTGTCCCCTCCCCTGTGTGTGTGTGTCCCCTCCCCTGTGTGTGTGTGTCCCCTCCCCTGTGTGTGTGTGTCCCCTCCCCTGTGTGTGTGTGTCCCCTCCACCTGGGGACAGAGAGAAAGGACTCTCCAGTGCACCACACACATGAGTGGGGTTGGAGAGAGGGGAGGGTGAGGAGCCAGGGGGCCAGGCCCAGCATGTCCTTCACTGGGGTCACTCTGCCAGGAAGTGACAGGTGAACAGAGCCAGAGGTGAGTGTTGTACAAGCAGGGCTTGGAGACCCAGCACAGAGGTTCCCCACAGCGAGGCCCGGGACTGCGTGGACCTCAGTGACATTCCCTGTGGGCGAGGACACTCCACCAAGACAGGACCTCACGGCCCAGCCCTACCTGGTGTGCTGCAGTCCCAGGTGCTTCTCCAGGCTATGGTGAGGACCTACCACCTGGATTTTCTCCTTGAAGGATGCAAAAATAACGCAGTGCTGGCTGCACATGTGGACACGCAGGCAGCTTCACACGGAGTCTACCTGAGGCCAGCCTGCTGTCTCTTTAAGCCAACAGTTTCCTTGTTCAAATGGTGCCTGCTGGGTGGGAATCATGTTTAATAACCCACTCTCCTTTTATGTCCTTCGTCTCATTTGATATCCAGCACATTTAACAGATGGCTCGGAAAGATCATCTCCCTCCCCTGACAGAGCTGTCCACCCACTTCCCTGAGGTCACGTGGCTCACTGATGGCCCGAGCTGGCCAGGCAGAGCTCAGACTCCCAGCCCACCTCTCCCAACTCGCCCACGCTGTCTCGGAGAGTGACGCTTCATTAGCCACGTCAGGCCCGCCTGTCTCCAGCATGCCCCTGGTCTCTGGCTCGTACCAGCCACCCAAACTCTTCAGCCCTCTTTCTCTGGAAACCCAGAGATGCCTCTGCACCTTGGGAAACACAGCAGTCAAAAAAGGAGCTGTCCCTAGAAGAGCCAAGCTCGTGCTGCAATGCGGGCCTCCGGAAGGGAATGTAGGACTAGAAGGAAAGTCCGTGACCATGGGGGAAGCAGCTAGAGGGCAGCAGCACACAGAGGCAGAAGGAGACACCTGCAGGTGGCAGGAGGCAGAAGACGGGGTCCCGGCCACTGGTGTCTGTTACTTCCTGCGTGACTTCATGCAAAAGGGGATAAATGCGAGAGTGGCCTCCTGGTGTGGTTCTGAGCCCCTATGATGTACAGGCTTGAACCTGCAAGGCGTCCACTGCACTAGCAGGTGATGCTGCAGATAGACCGGGGCCTGGCAAAGGGGGAGACTCCCGTTTGGCTCGCCCTCTCTTGTCTCGGGCTCAGCTCTGCTCTGGAGCGTCCAGCCAACTTTCCTAAGCTCCTGCCTCCTCAGTGCAGGTGTTTGCTCCCAGCCTGGAGCTTCCTGACCGTGGTTCTCTGCTTGAGAGGTTCACGCTCATTGCTTGTATTGAAAGTAAACAGGTCCGAACTTCACGAACTGCCTCGGAGTCTGGCCCTGTTCCTGCTCTCGAGCTCTGCCCCCACAGCCTGCTCAGCATTCACTCACGCATCCCTTCGTCCAGCAGCTCGTGAGCCCAGGCCCACTGAGTCTGACCTCCGGTTGGCACGAAGGAGGACGTAGGGAGTTCAGATACTGGCCTGCCCTCAAGAAGCTCCTGCTAAGGGGAAGATGAGCTTGAACTGCGCTCTTGACAATGACCAGAGGCTCCTGGCACCTTCGAACAGGTCTGGGAGCAGAGGCACACACCTGCTGAGTGCACCGGCTGCACCAAGCCAGGTGCCGGGCACCTGCGTGTGTCCATCTGGAATCACTATAGGAAAATGCTGACGTCTTTGTCAGCTCTTGTTGACGGAGGGGCCTCCTCCCCTAGAACCCGGTGTTCTCCCACCGCTAGCATGCTCGCGCACCCACTTTTGCAACCACCTGTCTCTGTTTCCTGCTAGATGGTAACCTCCTTCAGGGCAGGCTACCATGCTCACCCCCAGAGCCTGGCTGTAAGCCTCACTCTCAGTAGCTACTGAATGCATGGGAGCAAGCAGAGACCTGTCCTGGAGGCAGTGAGCTTGGCCTCAGCTTTGAGAAGAGGTGAGGGTCAAGCCCCGGTTGTGGGAGGCAGACGGCATCATGGGCAATGGCAACGTCTTCCCTCCTGAGCGCTGAGTGATACCAGAAGAGTCATTCTGATTGGCCCAAGTGTCAGGCGGATGCTCCTGCCATCCAGTCTAACTTTTTTTAAATATTTTATTTTATTTGTTTGAAAGGCAGAGTAATATATAGGGAGAGGAAGTGAGAAAGAGGGAGAGAAATCTTCCATCCATTGGTTCACTCCCCAAATGGCCACAATAGCCATCTGGGCCAGGCTGTAGCCAGGAGCCTGGGAGCTCCACCCAGGTCTCCCATGTGGGTGCAGGGGCCCAAGCACCTGGGCCATCGGGAGCACTAGCAGAGAGCTGCATTGGAAGTGGAGCAGCTGGCTTAACCTGCTGTGCCACAGTGCCGGAACACGGGCTGGCTTTACCACATGGCTATGGGTTGGTCCATGTGCCCAAAGTTATCCCATCCTCACTGAAGTGTGCTGGGCGGAGTATGGGAAGTCTCAGTTCCCTGGGGCCAACCAAGCTGTCTGCCCTGTTGTCTGAGACCTCCAGAGGCCCACAGGGAGGAAGGGACTGGTCAGCACATGGGGCAAGGCTGTGTGGAGGAAAGAGCCCTCACCCTGGAGGTTTTTGTCGTCCAGCAGAGGGACCTAAAGCAGATGCCCATTGCGGGGTCCTGCGGGAGGGGCCGGGAGGGAGCGTGTGTTGGAGACACCTCGTTCTCTGCCGCACAGAAGCGGGGGAGCAAGGACCTGACAGCTGGCAGGACACAGCAGGGTTGAAGAGCGACGGGGCGGCTTTAGGCAGTGGTGCCTGTGAGCTGGGCGGGGAGCTATCAGTTTTGTCTCCAGCTGCATCCACAGTTTCTTACATGGAGCCCAGGAAGATCCATGATCAGGTTTCAGGGTTATAAGCAGAAAGTGGGGGGAGTATTTTGCTCCCTTCCTCTTTAGAGAGTTCAGTAGATTTTTCACAAGTGCTCCTTGGTACAAAGCGGACAGCCAAGCCCCTCCTTCCCGCTCTTGCTTGCCCCACCCCGGGGCCTCCCTGTTCCAGAGGCTAAACAGAACGAGAGAGTAGCCCTCCTCTTCTGTGTGCATCTGCTTTTTAAAAATAGTGCATTTACTCAGTAAATAATACTTTTTAAAAGATTGATTTATTTGAAAAGCAGTTACAGAGAGACGGGGAGATGATGGAGAGAGAGATATCTCTCTTTTTTTTTTATTTTTTGACAGGCAGAGTGGACAGTGAGAGAGAGGGAGACAGAGAGAAAGGTCTTCCTTTACCGTTGGTTCACCCTCCAATGGCCACTGCGGCTGGTGCACTGCAGCCGGCACACCGCACTGATCCCAAGCCAGGAGCCAGGTGCTTCTCCTGGTCTCCCATGTGGGTGCAGAGCCCAAGCACTTGGGACATCCTCCACTGCACTCCCGGGCCACAGCAGAGAGCTGGACTGGAAGAGGGGCAACTGGGACAGAATCCAGCACCCCAGCCAGGACTAGAACCGGGTGTGCCAGCACCACAGGCGGAGGATTAGCCTAGTGAGCCGCGGCGCCGGCCAAGAGGGATATCTTCCATCTGCTGGTTCACTCCCCAGATGGCCACAATGGTCAGGGCCAGGCCAGGCTGAAGCCAGGAGCCAGGAGCTTTGTCCAAGTCTCCCACATGGATGACAGGGATCCAAGCACTTGGGCCACCTTCTGCTGCTTTTCCCAGGCCATTAGCAGGGAGCTGGATCGGAAGTGAAGCAGCCAGGACACAAACTTACATGGGACGCTGACATCACAGTGGGTGGCTTTACCTGCCACACCACAATGCTAGCCCCAAATAATACTTTTTTAAAAATAAAATATTTGTCTATTACATGTCCTCAAATGAGAATCAATTTGGGGAAATCCAGTTTGTGACATACAGGCACTGTCCATCCTGCACAGCCATGGGGACTTGATTTGGTCAAAAAAACCTCCCGGGAATGAGCCCAGGGCAGCAAGACAAGCCCTTCATAGCAGACGCCCAGCCCGTGTGGACAGGCGGCCTGCCGAAGACCCACGGGGACACGCTGTGCACCTTGCCTCTAGAGCTCGTGACAGTGAGACAAGCAGAGCCTGGCATGTACCGTTCACGTGGGGGGAAGCATTGGTTAACCACGAGTTTAGTTCAAACCTAAGTGTTAAAAGCAACAGCAGAAAAGGGGGAGAGTCGTGGCTATAATCACAATAAGAAAGATCGTCTGTGTCTCCGCATCGGCTGGGTGGCCAGCCCAGCACTAGTGCTCTATTTCTGTCACCACTTAAAAGACGTGTGGCCTCCTGCCCGCCGCCTGCTCCTGCCTTGAGCCGGCTCCCCGCACGCTGCTCAGTGTGCACCTCTCACCCCTGCTCGACTGCTGTCCCCTCCCTGGAGTGGTCTGGGGTGGGAGGTCCCGTGCAGCATTCTGTTCGGAACACATCTCTGCTGGCCCTGCCCCTCCAGGCTGGCTAAGGTTTGGAGTTCTTGTCTGGTTATCCCGTGGGCAAGGCTCTGTCCACTCGTCTCTGCGGCACTAAACGTGTGCACACTCCTGCGTCCGTGCCGGTCAGACTAGCGCACAGGGACAGTAACCGCCATCTCCTCAGCTTCCTGGGGAAGGGGTGAATTACGGTGGGGGAGGGGTGAATTACGATGGGGAAGGGGTGAATTACGATGGGGAAGGGGTGAATTACGGTGGGGAAGGGGTGAATTACGGTGGGGAAGGGGTGAATTACGGTGGGGGAGGGGTGAATTACGGTGGGGAAGGGGTGAGTTACGGTGGGGAAGAAGCAACACAGCTGCAGACCAAAGCCTTCAGCATCCCCTCGCGACACACCAGGCCTTGGACACGTCCAGAGTCCTCTCGGGGTGAGGCTTGGACCACGAACACCAGGCAGACTCTGCCTAAGTGGAGACTCAGCAGCGAAGGCGTTCAGGGCAGCTGTGAGACCCAGCACTGCGCCGATGCCCTGCGTGGGCACAGGAAGTTGTATTAGAAGTGAAGGAAGGGCTGAATATGAGGGGACTTCAGAGATGGGTAATAATTGTTAATAGTGTGCATTTTCTCTGAACTTCCTGAAGGTCTCTCATCTGTGGCCCTGCACAGAGTCCTGCTGACATTGTGGCGAGCAGGGTGGGAATCATGGTGCGACAGTGTAAGCCGCCACCTGCGACACACGCATCCCACACCAGAGTGCCAGTTTGACCCCAGCTGTTCCGTTTCCAATCCTGCTCCCTGCTGATGTGCCTGGGAGGCAGGGGAGGATGGCCCAAGCGCTGGAGCCCCTGCATGCGCATGGAGACTCAGGTGGAATTCCTGGCTCCTGGCTTCAGCCTGGCCCAGCTCCAGCTGTTATGGCCACTGGGGAGTGAACCAGCAGATGGAAGGCCTCTCTCTCCCTCAGAGTGTGTGTGTGTCCCTCTCTCTGATCACTCCGCCTTTCAAATAAAATACATTTTTTAAAAAGCGGCAGAAACATACTCGCTGGGCCACACACAGTCCCTGAACAGCGGGGGCGGGGGGGGGGGTGTCTGGGGCACTCTGGAGCTCACTGGGGGCCCAGTTGTGGTGTCTGGGCCTCGAGAGCTGATCTTATCAAACCACTGCTGTCTGCTGCCCGGTGACCACGGGCTGGGAAGAGAAATCTTTCTTGAATCTTTCATTACTTCTTTGCCTTCTTAAATATGGTGAAATGAATGTGCTGTGACTTTCTCGTGACCCCGTGGTCACCCCAGCTCCCAGGTTGCTGGGCTTGAAGTCCCCGTCTGCAGCTCTTCCTCATCTCTGTGTGGCCTCCCTTCCTGGTCGGTGTCCGCCGTGTCACACACACGGGAGCCCTGACTCTCTGGCGAGGGCGACTACATTCCCCGGGGTTGGGCCTGTGTGTGAAGGAAGGGCTGGCGGCTCAGAGGCTCCTCTGGGTTTTGCTGTGTTAACTTGAGCGATGACATTTTCTCTCTCCAGGGCTGCCTCTGCATCTTCCCTGGTTCTCTGTCACATTCTCAGCAGGTGAGGTGCTCTGTGGGGTCTGTCTGCAGCAGAGGGAGGTGCAGCCGTCTGTGTACTGTGATCCGTGCTGCTGTGTGCGTCAGGTCAGCTGGCCGCCTCACCGTCTCTGGGCTTATCTCATGCCGTGATGTCGCAACACCATCAGTTGGACAATTTGTCGGATGTCGCAAACAGTACTCTCTGTCCTGTGCTCCAGAGTCAGGCAGAACTGGTTGGAGACCCAAATTTCATCACTGACTATTTAAGTGAACTTGCACAAATCTTTTCCCACCTCTGGGCCACTCTTGCCTCATCTGTAATGCGAGTCGTGAACAGCCGCCTCATAAGTTGTGGGTCTCAGATGCTGTCCTGCATGGCCTTGTTTAGTATTGTAACTCAGTGCCTAGAACATCGTGGGCAGTCAGCAAACTGTTGTATCTCCTCTCTCACTCGAGTGCCCTCCCCTGAGAGCAGAGTGGTGTCTTTCTCAAGCTACTGAAAGTTTGGCCACAGAACCTTGTGTCGCCACTCCCCAGGCAGCCCTTCCGTGGGCAGCTGGAAGGCCTGGCAGTGAGAAGGCTTCTTGATGTCAAGGAGCGGTCATCCTCTGTTTGAGGCCTGGCCGAGCTCCCCTCCCCTGTAGCAGAGGCTGACCCCTGAGTTTTCTCTCACTCTGCAGTGAACAGAGTATCTGCCAAGCCCGGGCTTCCGTGATGGTCTACGATGACACCAGCAAGAAGTGGGTGCCCCTCAAGCCCGGCCAGCAGGGATTCAGCCGGATCAACATCTACCACAACACGGCCAGCAACACCTTCCGCGTCGTGGGACTCAAGCTGCAGGATCAGCAGGTGAGTGCTGGAGGCCCAGGGCACCACGAGCCGTGCGCACCACACACACAAGTGAGAGGGAGCTGGGAAAAAGGTTTTTCAAACGGGCAGTCTGGGGTCACATTCTGAGTCCAAGCCCTCGTTCTCCCAGATGTGAGACCTTAAGCCAACCGTTTTTTCTGATCTTCGGTGTCACCTGTGTCGTCTGGAAGCAGAGAGCTACACCCTGCCTGCTTCACTGGGTTATTGTCAGATTAGAATCAGATATCAGAGGTGGCAGAGCTAGGGAAAATAGGTCACACAGATGAGTTAGCCTTGGCTACACTTGTCCATCCGTGCAAGGGGGCTGCTAGGGGTCTGGGCTCACAGCCCCCAGGTCCTCATTTAGAAAGAGCGCCCCCTCCTGGACAAAGAAGATGCATCGTTTGTGAGTGTGCTTGGTGAACACCTGCGCAGACACCAGGAGAGCTGAATCCACCTGCGTGGTGAAGAGCCACGCGCGACTGGGCTCCGTGACGGGACGCGACAGCCTAAGGCCAGGCGGGCACGCGGCGGTCTGGCTTAGCCGCAGCGCCTTGCTCAGCACGTCAGCGCTCTCCCTCCAGCTCTCTTCTCGCACACTGACAAGGGCATTTTTAGCCGTGACGTTAGGAGATCTGTGGTTTCAGCGTCTATGAGAAGCTCACCTCAGCTGCATCCCCAGGCAGCCTTCGCTGGCCAGGTCTTGGCGAAGTTCAGAAGCAGGCTAGCTGCTGTCCTTGCAAGAATCCGCTTGTTAGCAGTGAGAAACGAGATCAGCGCTTGGGCTTGGTTTTCAGCGTGTTACCTACCTGAATGAGTTTCTGCTTAGGCCGAAACAACCGTACCGAGTTTCAGATCCTTGTGGCCGAAAGAGCTCTCCCCACTTCAGGACTCTCAGGGTGTCTAACTTCAACCCAGGGTTACCTGCAGGCAGCCCTTTCCCCGTTGATGAGCCCCAGTGCCGGGAAGATTTTCCTAGAGGTCGTCTGGAAGCTGCTTCCCTGTTACCCGACACACTGCGCTAGATCTGTCCCCAGAGACACGCTGTGGCACGCAGTGCGGGATAGGTAACACCTGGCTTCAATTACGCTGGCAGCCCAAAGCAGCCCACGAGGTCCCGGAACACCCCTGCCTGGTCCAGAGTCCTCAATGGACATTCACTTCCCAGCTGTTTCTGAACCAGACCAGGCGTTCCCAAGCATCAGTGCCTCTGGGGAAACCAGGAAGACAGCAGGGGGCGCTGGGGAGCGCGTCAGCCTGGAGAGCTGCGCTCCCAGAACACGAAGGCACCTGTTCTCAGAGCCGCCACCCGGCTGTGCCTCCTGCCAGGGGGACCACGCAGGGAGGAAGAGGCCTTTTCCCCATGGAGGGAGGAACTGGCAGCAGCCCTCGTGATCTCTGCAAGTGCTCAGAGGCTGTGCGCCCTCCTCGAAAATGAGAAGTTGCCAACACGGCCTTCCTGCTGGAGTTCCAGGTTTGAGAGCCGGGTTCCCTCTCCCCAGGTGGAGGGGGCGGCTCTCAGAAGACACAGGCAAAGGGCAGGAAACCTGGGCCTTTCAGGACTTCAGGAAAAAAGAGGGCTTTCACAGATCCATTTCCAGCCTGTGGACTCCCATCTTGAATCGGTCAACAGGTGGGCACTGGCGCAGCCATTAAAGCACTGTTTGGGACACCCACATCCCATATCCAAGTCCCGGGGTTCGAGTCCTGGATCTGCTTCTGATCCAGCTTCCTGCGACTGCACACCCTGGGAGGCAGCAGGTGATGCTGAAGTACTAGAGTCTCTGTCACCATGTAGGAGACATGGGTTGAGCTCCAAGTGCCTGGCTTTGGCCTGGCCCAGCTCTGGCTGTTGTGGGCATTTGAGAAATGGACCAGAGAATGGAAGAGCTGTGTGTTGTGTGTTTGTCTGTTTCTCTCCACCTCTATTTCAATAAAGAAAGAAAGTAGTGCAACCTTTCAAGAGAGACAGATACCTGGCCTGGTGGTTGAAGGGGTTCATCCTTCCGTGTTGGCCACTCTGTGTGGTCTGTGCCACACTTCTCACGTCTGTGATTTCAGTCTCCCAATAAGCCCAGGAAGATAAACAGTACAAGAATGTTATTCTCATTTTTGCTAAATAGGTGGATGTAAAACTAGATGATCACTTGTGGAAAACAGGACTGGCAATGGATAGTGCTGTCAGCCAAAGTCTAGCCTGATTCCAACCCAACCTAATCCCTTCAAGAGGACTGAGAATCCTCTCAGATTGGTTGAGAATGAGCTGTGGCTGCCAACACTGTGCATGTAGAGTGAATAGATTAGAGGGATTAATAGAAGCAGAGCAAACTAGTAGACATGGACTCAGTTAACAGAGGTGGCAGCAGCAGGTCCTGAAGGAGAGACACCTCATCCTGCAGCCGTCTCACTGTTCACACCTCACCGGAGCGTTGGACCAGACCCAGTGCCACTGACTGGAGTCTCTGAGGCGGAAGGCCTGCGAGCTGGCCAGAGCTCTGATTGCAGTGGGATCTGTGGAGCCATGAAGGGAGTAAGAAGGGATACCTGCTTGGGGAAGACAGCGTGAAGGGGGCTCACCCGCAGTTTTAAGGAAGACCGTTCTTGGCCGGCGCCGCGGCTCACTTGGCTAATCCTCTGCCTGTGGCGCCGGCACCCCGGGTTCTAGACCCAGTTGGGGCGCTGGATTCTGTCCCAGTTGCTCCTCTTCCTGTCCAGTTCTCTGCTGTGGCCCGGGAAGGCAGTGGAGGATGGGCCAAGTGCTTGGGCCCTGCACCCCATGGGAGACCAGGAGGACCAGGAGGAAGCACCTGGCTCCTGGCTTCGGATCGGCACAGCACACCGGCCATAGCAGCCATTTGGGGGGTGAACCAACAGAAAAAGGAAGACCTTTCTCTCTCCCTCCCTCCCCCCCCAACTCTGCCTGTCAAAAAAAAAAAAAGAAGAAGAAGAAGAAGAAATTTATAATTACACACCCAAGGTTTTACAAACAAAGCGGCAGACCTGGATGGCTTCCCTGGTGAATTCTCCCTAACATTTAAGGAAGAAGCACTACCAGCTGTACATGAGTCTTTCAGAGAAGGACCACTCCCCATGTCGTCTTATTAAGACAACATAACCATGATATAAAAACTGCAAAAGAACATTGCAGGAGAAGAAAATTTCTAATGAGCAATGATACAATAAATAAACATAAAATTAATGACTTAAATCTAATATATTTAAAATAACATCCTGAATTCCAGGAATGCAAGACCAATATAACAGAATAAAAGCAAAATACCACAGAGTATCTTAGAGATACAGAAAAAGGCATTTGATAAAACTCAGTACCCGGGGCTGGTGCTGTGGCAAAGCAGTGCTGGCATCCCATATGGCTGTTCCCTATCCCTAGACGTTCTACTTCCAGTAGAGCTCCCTGCTATGGCCTGGGAAAGCAGCAGAAGATGGTCCAAGTCCTTGGGCCCCTGCACCCTCGTGGGAGACCCGGAAGAAGCTCCTGGTCCTGAGTTCGTATTAGCCCAGCTCCAGGCATTATAGCCAGTTAGGGGAGTAAACCAGCGGATGAAGGATCTCTCTGTCTCTCTCTAACTCTGCCTTTCAAATAAATAAATAAATAAATCTTTTTTAAAAACATCCAGCTCCCTTCAGGATAAAAACAATGAGGAAGCTGGGATAAAAGATATCTACAAATAACAACAAAACAGAAACCATAGCTAGCATCGTACTTAACATTTTACCTTCCCCTAAATTCAGGAGCAAGACAAGGATTTCACTGTTGCCTCTCTGAAAGTACCCACAGACTGTTCCTGTAACACGCGCCAGCAGTGTGATTCTGTTCTGTGAATCTCCAAATGTGCATTGAGTCAGAGAATCAAAGTAATCCCAATTTAAATCTCAGAAGACATTTTGTTAAAATTAACCAGGTGCTTATAAAACTTATACAGAAACGTAAAGGATCTAAAATAGGCAAAGCAATCTGAAAAAGTAAAGTTGGTGTGTTTGCACTGTCAGATCTCAAATCTTTCTGCAAAACCACAGCCACCACTCCGGAAGGAGCTGAGAAGGAGGTCCAGGTGGACCCGCCCACGTGTGGTCACCAGACTTGGGACAGCAGCACATGGTGTGCCTGGGGGAAGGGGCCTTTCAGCAAATGATGCTGGGATGACCAGATCCCACTATGAACAACGCCTCACTGCCAGCTCATGCTGAACCCCCAAGTTATGCACGATGGATCACCAACCTCAATATTGAAAGTGAACCGGTGAAGTTCCTAAGGGAAATAATCAATGACACTGAGAAAGACAATGATTTTGTTGAACAGGACACAAGAAAGTGTTACTGGTAAAGAAATGGTTTTTAAGTTAGGCTTCTTTTTAAGGTGACATTTTGAGATTTGATTATTGTTTATAGCCCTTGACTATACTGTTTCTTTTTAAAAGATTTATTTATTTATTTGAAAGTCAGAGTTACACAGAGAGAGGAGGAGAGGCAGAGAGGGAGAAAGGTCTTCCATCTGCTGGTTCATTCCCCAGTTAACCATAATGGCCAGAGCTGTGCCAATCTGAAGCCAGGAGCCAGGAGCTTCTTCTGGGTCTCCCACGTGGGTGCAGGGGCCCAAGGACTTGGGCCATCTTCTACTGCTTTCCCAGGCCATGGCAGAGACCTGGATTGGAAGTGGAGCAGCCAGGATTCAAATCGGCACCCATATGGGGTACCAGCACTACAGGCAGCGGCTTTACCCACTACGCCACAGCACTGGCCCTGGTTAGGCTTCTTTAAAATCAAAAAGTTTTGGGGGCCAGCGTTGTGACGTAGAAGGTAAAAGCTGCTGCCTGCAACCCCTGCATCCTATGTGGGTGCTGGTTCAAGTCCTGGCTGCTCCACTTCTAATCCAGCTCCCTGCTAATGGCCTGGGAGAAGCTGTGGTAGAGGCCCACGTGTTTGGGCCCCTGCTGACCACATTGGGAGACCTGGATGAAGTTCCTGGCTGAGGGCTTTGGCCCAGCTCAGCCCTGGCCATTGCATTCACCTGCAGAGTGAACCAGCAGATGGAAGATGTGTCTGTCCCTCTCTCTATAACTGATTTTCAAGTAAATAAATCAATGTTTATTAAAAAATCAAGAAGTTTCTTCATTGAAAGAGACCACAAAGGCATGTTGCAGACTGAAAGTAGGTATTCTCAAGATGTACGTACTGCCAGAGCAAGGAGCGCATGTGAAGAATATGTGCGGAATTCCTACAAATGAGTAAGAAAAGGACAGAACTTTTTTAAATGGTTAGCAAAAGAAAGACTTGAATGGGTGTTCACAAAAGAGGAGTGTGTGCCCGACACTCAGCATCACCGCACACCCAGCACTAAGCAACACCGCACACCTGGCTCCCTGCGTCACCGCACACCTGGCTCCCTCCATCACTGCACACCTGGCTCCCTGCGTCACCGCACACCTGGCTCCCTGCGTCACCGCACACCTGGCTCCCTGCATCACTGCACACCTGGCTCCCTCCACACTGCACACCTGGCTTCCTCCACACCGCACACCTGGCTCCCTCCGTGACCGCACACCTGGCTCCCTCCACACTGCACACCTGGCTCCCTCCGTCACTGCACACCTGGCTCCCTGCGTCACCGCACACCTGGCTCCCTCCGTCACTGCACACCTGGCTCCCTCCACACTGCACACCTGGCTCCCTCCGTCACTGCACACCTGGCTCCCTGCGTCACTGCACACCTGGCTCCCTCCACACTGCACACCTGGCTCCCTGCGTCACTGCACACCTGGCTCCCTCCATCACCGCACACCTGGCTCCCTCCACACTGCACACCTGGCTCCCTCCACACTGCACACCTGGCTCCCTCCATCACCGCACACCTGGCTCCCTCCACACTGCACACCTGGCTCCCTGCGTCACTGCACACCTGGCTCCCTCTGTCACTGCACACCTGGCTCCCTGCGTCACTGCACACCTGGCTCCCTGCGTCACCGCACACCAGGCTCCCTGTGTCACCGCACACCTGGCTCCCTCCATCACTGCACACCTGGCTCCCTCCGTCACTGCACACCTGGCTCCCTGCATCACTGCACACCTGGCTCCCTGCGTCACTGCACACCTGGCTCCCTGCATCACCGCACACCTGGCTCCCTGCGTCACCGCACACCTGGCTCCCTGCATCACTGCACACCTGGCTCCCTCCACACTGCACATCTGGCTCCCTCCACACTGCACACCTGGCTCCCTGCGTCACTGCACACCTGGCTCCCTGCGTCACTGCACACCTGGCTCCCTCCATCACTGCACATCTGGCTCCCTGCGTCACCGCACACCTGGCTCCCTCCACACTGCACACCTGGCTCCCTCCACACTGCACATCTGGCTCCCTCCACACTGCACACCTGGCTCCCTCCACACTGCACATCTGGCTCCCTCCGTCACTGCACACCTGGCTCCCTGCGTCACTGCACAACTGGCTCCCTGCGTCACCGCACACCTGGCTCCCTGCGTCACTGCACACCTGGCTCCCTCCACACTGCACACCTGGCTCCCTGCGTCACTGCACACCTGGCTCCCTCCACACTGCACATCTGGCTCCCTGCGTCACCGCACACCTGGCTCCCTGCGTCACTGCACACCTGGCTCCCTCCACACTGCACATCTGGCTCCCTGCGTCACCGCACACCTGGCTCCCTGCGTCACTGCACACCTGGCTCCCTCCACACTGCACATCTGGCTCCCTGCGTCACTGCACACCTGGCTCCCTCCACACTGCACACCTGGCTCCCTGTGTCACTGCACATCTGGCTCCCTGCATCACCGCACACCTGGCTCCCTGCGTCACCGCACATCTGGCTCCCTGCGTCACTGCACACCTGGCTCCCTCCGTCACTGCACACCTGGCTCCCTGCGTCACTGCACACCTGGCTCCCTCCGTCACTGCACACCTGGCTCCCTGCGTCACTGCACACCTGGCTCCCTGTGTCACCGCACACCTGGCTCCCTCCGTCACCGCACACCTGGCTCCCTCCATCACTGCACACCTGGCTCCCTCTATCACTGCACACCTGGCTCCCTCCATCACTGCACACCTGGCTCCCTCTGTCACTGCACACCTGGCTCCCTCCGTCACTGCACATCTGGCTCCCTCCGTCACTGCACATCTGGCTCCCTGCGTCACCGCACACCTGGCTCCCTCCACACTGCACACCTGGCTCCCTCCACACTGCACACCTGGCTCCCTCCACACTGCACATCTGGCTCCCTGCGTCACTGCACACCTGGATCCCTCCATCACTGCACACCTGGCTCCCTCCACACTGCACACCTGGCTCCCTGCGTCACTGCACATCTGGCTCCCTCCGTCACTGCACACCTGGCTCCCTCCATCACTGCACACCTGGCTCCCTCCACACTGCACACCTGGCTCCCTCCACACTGCACACCTGGCTCCCTCCATCACTGCACACCTGGCTCCCTCCACACTGCACACCTGGCTCCCTGCGTCACTGCACACCTGGCTCCCTCCGTCACTGCACACCTGGCTCCCTCCGTCACTGCACACCTGGCTCCCTCCATCACTGCACATCTGGCTCCCTCCACACTGCACATCTGGCTCCCTGCGTCACTGCACACCTGGCTCCCTCCATCACTGCACACCTGGCTCCCTCTGTCACTGCACACCTGGCTCCCTCCGTCACTGCACATCTGGCTCCCTCCACACTGCACATCTGGCTCCCTCCGTCACTGCACATCTGGCTCCCTGCGTCACCGCACACCTGGCTCCCTCCATCACTGCACACCTGGCTCCCTCCATCACTGCACACCTGGCTCCCTCCATCACTGCACACCTGGCTCCCTCTGTCACTGCACACCTGGCTCCCTGCGTCACTGCACACCTGGCTCCCTCTGTCACTGCACACCTGGCTCCCTGCGTCACCGCACACCTGGCTCCCTGCGTCACTGCACACCTGGCTCCCTCCATCACTGCACACCTGGCTCCCTCCACACTGCACACCTGGCTCCCTCCACACTGCACACCTGGCTCCCTCCATCACTGCACACCTGGCTCCCTCCACACTGCACACCTGGCTCCCTCCACACTGCACACCTGGCTCCCTCCATCACTGCACACCTGGCTCCCTCCACACTGCACACCTGGCTCCCTGCGTCACTGCCTGGGGAGCCGCTCTTGCAGACACAGCCAGGCGCACCCTGCACCCCAGGCCTCTGAACTAGGGTGTGAGCAGCCCCATGGCCTGGAGCTGCTCGAGGTCTTGTGGCTTCTGATAGGAATGTGAAGTGACGCCTCCTCTTGGGGGAGCTATTTGATAGAACCTCCTAAAACTAAATCGGACGTACTTACTGTAAACCCACTCCTGGATATAGACCCAACAGATATGAGTATTTATGTCCACTAAGACTCATGTACAAAAGTAGTCATTGTGTTTTATTCAGAATAACCAAAGGGGTAAAAACTACCCAAATGCCCATTAGCAAGGAAAATGGGGACGTTATTTGTGGTTGAAAAATACCAAGTGCTCAGGACAGGCACTCGGCCTGCTGGTTAAGACATGAGTTAGAATGCTGGTGTCCCACGTCAGAGTGCCCGATTCAAAGCCTGGCTCTGACTTCTGACTCCAGCTCGCTGCTTTGACTGACCCTGGGAAGCAGCAGACGATGGTTGAAGTCGTTGGATTCCTGCCGCTCATGTGGGAGACGTGGATAAGTTCCCAGCTTCCAACTTTGGCTCCAGCCAGAGGCTGTGGCAGGCGTTTGGGGAGTGAACCCCCAGATAAGAGCTTTATCTGTCTGTCTGCCACTCAAACAAGTTTTTCAGTGGAGTGCTCCATAGCAATCAAAATCAAGTACCGATGCATGCAGTATCATGGATGAATCTCATAAACACTGTGCTGAGTGAGCTCAAACACGGCTACAATACGTAGCATAGGGGCCGTTGCTGTGCAGCTCAGGATCCAGCAGAAGTGCCTGGAAGCAACAGAAGTAAGAATCGCGTCTTCTGTGGGCAGTGTGGGGTGACGGGTGTTGAATGAAGCTGCCATGCCCGCAGGTGGACTCAGCCCTGAAAGTGTCCAGTGGGGTCCTCTGACTCGTGAGCAGAGTAAACGAAGCAAGGGGACCCGTAGGTGAGTGCTGGGGTCTGCCTGGCAGCTGAGGAACAGCGGGCACCTCTGGGCAGACGGTCGAGCGACATGTTGGCTCTGTGTCGTCGGCGCAGACTATCCAGAGTGCACGGACTTGGAGTCTCCTTTCTCAGAAGCTGATTTTTTTCGATGTCCACGTCTGTCAGGCCGTTGTACTTGGAGGAATCGATCCTGTAAAATACATCTTCCCAGTGGAGAGGAGACAGACACAGAGGCTCTTATAATGATTTCCAGAAAGGGAATAACTTTCAAACTGAAGGCACACACAGAACATGGATGCCTTTCAGAAGGTGTGATGGGGTGGGGTTTGGCCTAGCCGTTACCATACTGGTGGAGGGGCCCGTGTCCTCCATCAGGGTGCCTGGGCTCAAAACCCGACGCCAGCTTCCTGCCAGTGCTCATCCTGGAAGGCGCAGGGACGGCTCAGACCGGCGAGTTTCTGCCACCGTGCAGAAGACCTGGACTGCGTTCCTGGCCCATGGCATCAGCCTTGCCCAGCCCCAACCACTGCATGCATTTGGGGAGTGAACCAGTGGATAAAGCTGTCAAGAAAGAAGAGACAGAGTATGAAGCCAAAGCCAGGCCTGGGGTGTTCAGAAGAATGAAGCCTGGGAGGGGCTCACGCCCAGGTGAAAGCCGAGAGTGGCCAGCGAGCGCACAGCAGAGAGCGCCTTCCCTTGCAGACCAGCGGTTTATACAGTGCAGAGTGGCAGGAAGGAGCTGGGGGCTGAGCTAAAGCGGGGCTCATTCTAAAGGTCTTGCGAGATCACAGTGTGAGCTGGGGGGAGAGCTCAGGCTGATGGCTGGACCCCTCAGGTAGTGGTGTGTCCAGCAGCCCAGGCGGGGTGGGGCTGTGTTAGCTGGGCAGCGAAATGGGGGCCTGCTTGCTGTATATAGGTGAGAGGTCAATATGGATCTAAGGCTTTTTGTCTTTGCTCCATCAGAAGCACTGTCTGTCTCTCTAACCTCTCATAGAAATAGAAATTTAAAAAAACTAAAGTCTAGGACGCCAGATTCTGTCCTGGTTGCTCCTCTTCCAGTCCAGCTCTCTGCTGTGGCCCAGGAAGGCAATGGAGGAAGGCCCTAGTGCTTGGGTCCCTGCACCTGCATGGGAGACAGGGGGCGGGGCAGGGGGGGGGACCTGGCTCCTGGTTTCGGATCGGCGCAGCGCGCCAGCCGTGGCAGCCATTTGGTGGGTGAACCAACGGAAAGGAAGATCTTTCTGTCTCTCTTTCACTGTCTAACTCTGCCTGTCAAAAATAAATAAATAAATAATACAAAAATTTTAAAAACGCTAAACATCTCCATAAGGTGTCAGCACAGTATTATTTCCTGTTTGTCTTCATTTTGTGTATGAGGAAATTGATATGAGTAACCTGTCCGAGGCTATTGAACTGGGAATAATGAAATGGGAACTGTAATCCAGAACTCTGACTCCGACGCTGCTTGTCCCTTGTCCCTAGTCCCACAGTCGTCTGCAGAGCAGCCGCAGACTGTTGGGTGCTGATACTGTTCTGGGGGCAGAGGGCACAGCTGGGGCAGGCCGCCAGAGACCGGAGCGGGTGTGCCCTGGGAGAGGCACCGTGCCTCTCCCCGTCTCACATCCTAAAGCTTCCTGCCATCAGAATTGGCCCGTGAAGCTCCAGAGGTTAGAGCTAAGGCTGGCCGGGGCGTGGGAGGAAGGATGCAGCTCATCTCACTGGCAAGGAAAAGCGGCACCTAGTCGCTGGCGCACTAACTCCCGGGTCTCCCTGGCCAGGGTCCCGGCCGTACCGAGAGCAGCGAGATACAGGAGCCCCGGGTGCCTTTGCGTCTCCTCCAGCTGTTGGCCATGTTCCAGGGACATTCTCACGCTCCCCACCCCATCCTCCTCTGAGGACGTAGCCAACGTCTACGTCCCAGAACATCCCCTCAAATTCCCGGAGACAGCTGTCGAGATACACCAGTCTTTTGTCTCACTGTGCTCACTCAGCTGCTCCTGATAGAAGGTGGTCTCTGGGCTGGCCCTTCCACTTGAAGCGTTGCCCTCTGGCTTCTCCGCTGGCCGTGTCACTGCAGTGTAGCACTGGAAGCGCGTGACCCAGAGCTGGTGGCACCAGGAGGGCCACGGTGCCGCCATTACGGTGTCTCCAGTCTCAAGGCTGCTTTAGCCACTGTCA
The DNA here is from genome assembly GCA_949820135.1 of Sylvilagus floridanus. Lineage (NCBI taxonomy): Eukaryota > Metazoa > Chordata > Mammalia > Lagomorpha > Leporidae > Sylvilagus > Sylvilagus floridanus. The sequence continues at coordinate 51,711,836 of OX463228.1, forward strand.
CTTGGCTGGTGCTTAGCGTGCACAAACTCCGCAAAACCTCCAGCTCTGTCTCTGACGACCGGGGCCTAAGCCTAACCCTCCCCAGCTCAGGTCTTTGCATTTAGCTGTGCACACCTGTGAATCTATTCCTAGGAGCAAGAGCAGAACCGAGAACGCCCAGGAGGCGGGGCGCGGATGTGGGCTGCAGCGCCCTCTGTTGGCATGTCGCCGTAAGGCTGTGAGACAGTGGCTGGCTCCCTCTCGCCCGGCCAGACGGGGCCTGTCCTCCTGCCTGCCTTTATCCAGCACACCGCATGTGGAGCAGGAAAGGAGCAGAGAGCCCGGGTGCCCATCTCCGTGCCCGGCTGGCCACGTTTCTGTGTCCGTATCTCTTTCCTGAACCCACTCTGCTGATGGGCGTGCTGTACACTTATCCCCAGCCTCGGAGCCCAGGAGCCTCGGGGCAGACAAGACTGCCTGTCCTGGAGCAAGACCTTTTCCTGCCACACCCTGCCGGCTGTCTGCCCAGCCTCTTCCGCTCCACTGAGTGCTTCCGCTGACAGGGCCCTAGGCCACCAGTGATCCTCCTGACAACTGCTGCTGGAAGCTCCGAGCTGGGTTAGCTACCCTCACGTCTCACTGAACGTTGCCGTGAGATGCTTAGCCATTGCCACATCACGTTCTTTATCCACTTTGCAGGCAGGAAAACTGACAGCTACTAAGTCTGTGGTGTTGGAACACAAGGCCCAGAGCTAGGTCAGGGAAGCAGAATGAGGCTCCAGCCCTCAGCGTCTTCCCCAGGCCTCCACTGCCTCCCTGGGGCACTTACAAGGAGGGCCTTACGGCACTCAGAATTCCCTTCAGGGGCTGAAGTGGTGCAGTGGGTCAGGCTGCTGCTTGAGAGGGCGCATTCCATACCCGCGCCTGCTGCTGGCCTTTTTGGGAGTGAACCAACAACGGAAGAGCTCTGTCTTTCTCTGTCTCTCTCTCACTCTGCCTTTCGAGTAAATAAATCCTTTCTTGAAAAAAAAAAAAAAGGCGCCGGCGCCTTGGCTCAACAGGCTAATCCTCCGCCTTGCGGCGCCGGCACACCGGGTTCTAGTCCCGGTCAGGGCGCCGGATTCTGTCCCGGTTGCCCCTCTTCCAGGCCAGCCCTCTGCTGTGGCCCAGGAGTGCAGTGGAGGATGGCCCAAGTGCTTGGGCCCTGCACCCCATGGGAGACCAGGATAAGCACCTGGCTCCTGCCATCGGATGAGCGCGGTGCGCCGGCCGCAGTGCGCCAACCGCGGCAGCCATTGGAAGGTGAACCAACGGCTAAGGAAGACCTTTCTCTCTGTCTCTCTCTCTCACTGTCCACTCTGCCTGTCAAAAAAAAAAAAGAGATGTCTTCCATGTTGCCTTTTTTTTTTTTTTTTGACAGGCAGAGTGGACAGTGAGAGAGAGAGACAGAGAGAAAGGTCTTCCTTCCTTTGCCGTTGGTTCACCCTCCAATGGCTGCCACGGATGGCGCGCTGTGGCCGGCGCACCGCACTCATGCGATGGCAGGAGCCAGGTGCTTTTCCCTGGTCTCCCATGGGGTGCAGGGCCCAAGCACTTGGGCCATCCTCCACTGCACTCCCAGGCCACAGCAGAGGGCTGGCCTGGAAGAGGGGCAACCGGGACAGAATCCGGCGCCCCGACCGGGACTAGGACCCGGTGTGCCGGCGCCGCAAGGTGGAGGATTAGCCTGTTGAGCCATGGCGCCGGCCGGAAGACATCTCTTATAAATGCCTAGCAGCCAGACCTACCCGGTGTCGAATCCCGGACGGCTTCAGAGCCCTTCACCCGCAGCTCTGCCCTGTGAGCCCTGCACCCGCAGCTCTGCCCCGTGAGCCCTACACCCGCAGCTCTGCCCCATGAGCCCTGCACCCGCAGCCTGGCCTGGCCGTGTCTTCTCTGTGACTTTCCCTGCCAGGCCAGTAATGCTGTGTATTTGGTTTTGTTTTGTTTTGTTTTAAAAAAAGATTTAATTATTTATTTGAAAGTCAGAGTTATACAGAGAAGAGAGGCAGAGAGAGAGATGTCTTCTATCTGTTGGTTCACTCCTTATTTGGCCACAACGGCTGGAGCTGAGCCAATCTGTAGCCAGGAGCCAGGAGCTTCCTCTGGGTCTCCCATGTGGGTGCAGGGGCCCAAGGACTTGGCCATCTTCTACTGCTTTCCGAGGCCACAGCAGAGAGCTGGATGGGAAGTGGAACAGCCGGGACTCGAACCAGCGCCCATATGGAATGCCAGTGCTTCAGGCCAGGGTGTTAACCTGCTGCGCCACAGCGCCGGCCCAAATAATGCTATATATTTGTGTGACACACTAACTTGTCCAGGTTACCCTTTTAACATTTATTAATGAATCCTAAGTGTCAGCCACCATGCACAGGGCTGTGGGAAGCATGACTGTGGATTAGGGAGTTATGAATATGAATTAGGTCCATGAATATGAATTATGGTGCGTGGATATGGAGTAGGTTCATGAATATGAGTTGGGTACATGGACATGATATAGGGGGCATGAATATGAATTAGGGGGTTCTTTACAGCGTGAGGTTGGTTGAGCTGAGCCTCTCGCCCCTGTATCATAACTGGAGAAGCAGAGCCCCACAGAGGGCAGTGACCTCCTTGAGTCACCTGGCGACGAGGCAGGGCCAGGGCCACACCAGGGAACCTGACTCCCGGCTCAGGCTTTCTCTCCAGCGGCTACGCAGCATGATCTGTTAGCCGAGGCTTTGGGTTTTTCACACCCTCCCCTTGCTGTGCATTGGTTAGGGTCTGGAAACTTCCCCGACCAAGCCTCCCCCTCCCTCCCTCAGACCCCAGCCCCACAGTTCTGTCCTCCAGGGCACACAGCGTCCTGGCCTCATCGTGCCCCTCGCCAGCTCACTTGCCTTCTACCTTTTATTTATTTACGCGTGTTTCTCTCTTTTCCCCTCCAGGTTGTGATCAATTATTCAATCGTGAAAGGGCTGAAGTACAATCAGGCAACGCCAACCTTCCACCAGTGGCGAGATGCCCGCCAGGTCTATGGCTTAAACTTCGCAAGTAAGGAAGAGGCGACCACCTTCTCCAACGCCATGCTGTTCGCCCTGAACGTCATGAACTCCCAGGAAGGAGGTGAGCAGGTCCCTCCGGGTCTGGGGCCCACGCCGGTCTTGCTCCGCCCTGCTCTGCTCAGCCAGCCCTGGCTTCGCGTGCGCTCCGCCGCGCCATGGCGCTGACTGCATGTGGGCTCTCAGAGAAACCTGCCGCCTGCTCTGGATTTGGAGGCGGATTAGCAGCTGGAAGGAGGAGGGAGGAGTTGTGGGTCCAGTCTGTCCCGTGGGCTCTGCAGCTCTGAGTCCGGTCTTTTTGCATGTGCCCTCCCACTCCTGTGGTCTGCACGTTTGGCAGAGACGGGGGAGAGCAATCAGCCGTTTATCTTGGAATTCCTGTGTCTGACAGACATTTGGTAAGCACTTGCTGAGTGTAAGAGACTGGCTGGGGGAGTAGATGAGAGAGGAGCAGTCCTTCCTGTCTGGGGCAAGTGCTCTAACAAAAGCACACGCAGGTACTTAGGGAACAGGCAAGGAAGTGGCAGGGAGACTTCTCAGCAGGTGTCCTGGGGCAGGGGCTCTGCAGGTGAGGCACTGGGGTGGGGGTACTCCCAGGCGGAAGGAGCAGCCCCTGGGCAGCTGGAGGGCGAGGGAGGGCGAGGGTGGGCTGGGAAGAGTACAGAGCAGCATCTCTGGTACCTGGGGTCAAATAGCAAAGAGACCAGAAAGGAAATCGGAGGTGGACGGGGGGAGCTTTGCTGAGTTGAAAGGCCCTAAATGCCTGGAAAATTCAGGGTGGTGGTGTCTCGTGGTGAGGGCCATGGTGGGGAGAGGGGCTAGCACAGCAGTTAAAGCAAAAACACATGTGGCTTTACTGGAAATTCACGATGAGAGCTTCAGAGGGAGGACCGGGCTTGTCCCTGGCGGGAGTGTCCTAATGGCCTTGGACAGGGTCCTGCAGTTGGCTAGGGCACCGCATGGCAGGGCAGGACCAGGACCACTTCCGCATGGTAGTCAGGAACCGGGCTTGGAGTCCTGCTGCTCGGTTTCAGCGCTGGTTCTGCTGCAGTCTAGACGAGGAAGCCTTGAGCAAGTTGTTTAACTTTTCTGTGCCTCAGGTTTCTAGTCTATAACATGGGGACATGCAGGGTTGTCATTCCATTTAACTGAGCTGGAGTATCAAATGTTGGGCAGGCTGTCTGCAGTCACTCAGTATCAGTATCTTCAGGCATTGTCACTACTGCTGCTGTCAGAGCTCAGGGAAAGGGGAGAGCTGGTGCTCAGGGCCTGGGGCTGGGGGAGGTGGGGGAGAGGTGGTGCTCAGGGCCTGGGGCGGGTGGGGGTGGGGGAGAGGTGGTGCTCAGGGCCTGGGGCGGGTGGGGGTGGGGGAGAGGTGCTCAGGGCCTGGGGGCTGGGGGAGGTGGGGGACATGGTGTGTGGGTTTTCTGCCTGGGACTCGCATGGTAAGGACACGTCCCAGGTGCAGCAGTGTTGAGTGGCGGCCACCTAGGACCTGCGCAACACAGATGTGAATGTCCCTGGAGCTTTTTCCACCCAAGAGGCTTGAGCTAGGCCATGAGCGAGCTGCGTTGGTCTATCAGATCTGGACTTAGCCAGACTTCCCCAGGCTGTGGAGCTGGGCTCTAGACTCTGTGTGCATTGGATGCATTGAGGGGCAATGAATGGGTTTCATCTAGCCAGGTGCCTGGTTCTTTCAAGTAAGTGCTTAAATGGATTGAGAACTACTAGCTGTTTTACTGAATCCACCAGGAAAGAGCAGGTAAGCCAGCCCAGCCCTCAATTTCAGATAAGAAAGCTGAGCCCCATGGTGAGGAAGTAACTCACTGGATCCCCGCGCATGCGTGTGTGTCTGTGTTGGGCCGGAGTGGGAGCCACCAGCCGGCTGTGGTGTGTGGTGTGAGCACAGCTGTCACTTGTGCTGGTTCAAGTGGCAGTGGCTGCCTTTGCGTGGATGGAGATCCTGAGGCAGACTGAGGGTTAAACTTTTTTTTTAAGTTAGAAGTGGCAGGTTTTTTTTTTTTTTTTTTTTTTTTTAAAGATTTATTTATTTGAAAGAGTTACACAGAGAGAGAAGGAGAGACAGAGAGAGAGAGGTCTTCCATCTGCTGGTTCACTCCCCAATTGGCCGCAATGGCCGGAGCTGCACTGATCTGAAGCCAGGAGCCAGGAGCACCTTGGGCTGCAGGGGCCCAAGGACTTGGGCCATCCTCTACTGCTCTCCCAGGCCACAGCAGAGAGCTGGATCAGAAGAGGAGCAGCCGGGACTGGAAGTGACACCCATATGCGATGCTAGTACTGCAGACACTGGTTTTACCCGTTACGCCACTGCACTGGCTCTGGAAAAGTTTTGTGGGTTTTTTTTTTTAATTGTTATTTATTTGAGAGGCAGAGAGAAAGAGAAAGCTCCCATCCTCTAGTGTACTCCCCAGATTCCCACAGTTGGCAGAACTGGAGCCGGGAACTCCATCCAGGTCTCCCATGTGAGTGGCAGGGACCCCTGTGCCTGAGCCGCCTCCTGGGGTCCACGCTAGCAGGAAGCTGGAATCAGAAACGGAGCTGGGGCAGAGCTGTGGCAAGTGGGTCAAGCTGCCACCTGTGACTCCAGCATCCCACATCACATCTGAGTCCTAACTCTGTGCTTCTGATCTGTCTTCCTGCTGATGTGCCAGGAAGACAGCAGATAATGGCCCAAGGACATGTGAGAGACCAGGATTGAGTTCCTGGCTCCTGGCTTCACTCTGGCCCAGCCCTGAACCGTTGGGGCCATTTGGGGATAGAAGATCTAGAAGTTAATTCATTGCTTCTCTCCACCCCCCACGGACAGACACACACACACACACACGCCTTTCCAATAAATTTGAAAAAATAGTCTTTAAAACAGACAGAGCCAGGGCTTGAACCAGGTACTCTAATATGGAAGTGTGTGCCCCAAGCAGGGTCTTCAGTGCTGTGCCAAATGCTCACCCCAGGATTAAAGTTGTCATTCATGGCCGGCAACGTGGCTCAACAGGCTAATCCTCCGCCTTGTGGCGCCGGCACACCGGGTTCTAGTCCCGGTCGGGGCGCCGGATTCTGTCCCGGTTGCCCCTCTTCCAGGCCAGCCCTCTGCTGTGGCCGAGGAGTGCAGTGGAGGATGGCCCAAGTGCTTGGGCCCTGCACCCCATGGGAGACCAGGAGAAGCACCTGGCTCCTGGCTCCTGCCATCGGATGAGCGCGGTGCGCCGGCCGCAGCGCGCTGTCCGTGGCGGCCATTGGAGGGTGAACCAACGGCAAAGGAAGACTTTTCTCTCTGTCTCTCTCTCTCACTGTCCACTCTGCCTGTCAAAAATAAAAAATAAAAAATAAAAAGTTGTCATTCAGCTGAGTATAAACCCATGGATGCCACGTGTCTGTCAGTGACACGGCTTCTGGTCTGAAGTCCAGGCCTTTGGTTGTGGCTCTGCACTGCCACCGCAGGCCAGACAACAAGGCCAGCTGCTTCCCACAGCCCCCAGCAGTCATCTGAGCCCAGGGCCTTCGGTGGGGCACTGAGCACGGCCCCTGGCTGGGTTCCAGCCCCTCCTAGGAGGATGAATGAGAACACAGGCCTGGGGTCGTTGCTGGTGTGCACGGCGCTGACTGTCGAACCTCAGATTGGCCGACAGCTCCCGCAGGCCCCCCCTGGACTCCTCCCCCTACGTCTACAGTGGGAGTGTGGGGCTGGCCATCAGGCTGGTGTCCGCCGCTGCCCTTGCCAGCTCACTTCCCCTCCAGCCTGCAGTAAATTCTCCTCTCGGTGTCGCCCGAGGCCGAGGAGCCTTCTCACCGCGCTGCTTCTGGGTGCTGCCATCCGCGACAGCACTTCTCTGGGCCTGTTTCCCAGCTTTGAAAGGGGGACATGGATGTGGCCGACACCCGTGCAGGTTCCAGCTCTGCTGGCTGTGGCTTGCCGGCTTGTCCACTCCTGGAGACACCTTCACTGTGGCCAGGCCCAGGCCCCTGGAGAACCTGGGACAGAGAGTGCCCTTTACTTTCTTTCTTTCTTTTTTTAAAGATTTATTTATTTATTTTAAAGGCAGAGTTACAGAGAGAAAGGAGACAGAGAGAGAGGTCTTCCATCTGCTGGTTCATGCCCCAACTGGCTGCAATGGCCAGAGCTGCGCCAATCCAAAGCCAGAAGCCAGGAGCTTCTTCAGGTTTCCCACGTGGGTGCAGGGGCCCAAGGACTTGGGGCATCTTCCACTGCTTTCCCAGGCCACAGCAGAGAGCTGGATCGGAAGTGGAGCTAGTGCCCATATGGGATGCTGGCTCTGCAGGTGGCGGCTTGACCTGCTCCACCACAGCGCTGGCCCTGCCCTTAACTTTCCAAAGGACCTTGACACATCGAAGGCACAACATGAACCCATCCTTCCCCTAAGTGACACGTGTGTATTATTGACATAGAGAATACAGATAAGGAAAATAGCCTGTAACTCTGCACCAGAGGTAACAGCCGTTGGCACTTCCAGACCTTTCCGCATGCCTGCGTGAGTGACTAGCTGTTTCCCCCACAGTCTCTATTTGCTGCCCACAAGCTGCCGTGACAGAGCTTGTAAAATCTGCGGAGCAGCTGATGGGGCATCTTATGTTATAATGATTGGCCCAAGTCCTAAGGGCTTGGACTCCCCAGAATGACAAGAGTGGCTTTTTGTAAATCGATGCCATGCCTGGTGGCTGGAAATGCCTAGATAGCGGGGGGTGGGGTTAGGAGGGGGCTGCTTGCCAATGTGATTGGTATGATTAGCCGGTTAGAACTCTTGGCCTTGGGGAGGGGAGAAGGGCTGGGGATTGAGCCGATCACCATTGGCCAACGACTCCATGGTGCCCACCTGATGGGACCTCTGTAGAAAAACCTAAAGGGAAGGGGTCAGAGAGCATCCGGGTCAGTGCCCACACCCAGCGGCAACCCCACCAGTCGGAGGCCTCGCCCCACGTGCTGCCTCCCTCGTAGAGAGCGCCCCCTGAATCGTGGGGGCAGCCTTGCAGCAAACTGTCCCACCTGATTGCAGACAAGTCAGACAGACGTGTGGGGGGCCCAAGGTCCCCCTTTTTGTGACTGGTGTCTGCAGCCTGTGGGGTTTGCACAAACACGGGTGATTAGTGTCGGGACAAATTAAATGACAGGACACCCAGTAGACTGGGCGTGCAGGCCCACAGTGCAGGGGTAGAGGGCAGCTTCCTGCTTGCCTCCTCGGGTGCCTGCGTGTGAATGTCTGCTCTGTGTGCGCAGCCCCTCCCCAGGGTGCTCCTCCAGGCACCGTGTAAAGACGCATCGTGAGGGCAGCAGCTCTCTGCCGCTAAGCACGCGGGCCACTCCCCTCTCCGCCATCACACGCGTGGGCAGAGGCAATTTGTGTGTGTGTTTGTGTGTGCGCTTTGTATTCAATCCTGGCACGCTTGCCAGGGCGCTCTGTCATACGTTCCTGAGTCAAACAGGATCATCCGCTGGTACGGCTTGGGTGTCTCTTGCCAAGCCCTCCCACAGTGAAAGTCCCCGTTCACCCTGGGTCCAGTGACAGTTGCCCCAGAGACACTGGTGGCCCCGCTGTCCGAGCAGGCACTCCGGGGAGGGAGAACGCTCTGGTCGGCATCCGTCTGCCGCAGAGGGTGACCAGTCCTCACGCACTCATCGGACGTGCAGCGCTGATTGGTGCAGTGTGGCCCCATCTGTGGGGTTTCCCACCCCCAGCTGTGCGCTTCCCTAACAAGCAGAGGGTCTTGCATTTCCTTTGCTAAACGCAGGGCAACAGTCGAGCCCTGTGTGTACCTTCCAGGCCTGCGATAGAGAACACCCCCTCACTGAGGGCTGTGAGACAGCAGCATCTACACCATCTATGCTGCTGTGAGGCAGGGTCTACACTGTCTGCACTGCTGTGACCCCTGCTTGTCTGCAGAGGAACTGAAGAAAGCACTTCCCTCCCCTCCCCTCCCCTCCTCTACCCTCCCCTCCCCTCCCCTCCCCTCCCCTCCCCTCCCGCCCCCTCCCATCCCGGGAGTTGCTTCGTGGCTAAAGCCCCAGGGCCTCCTGGAAGCACCAGAGGGCAGGCTGGAGCCGCTTGCCCCACTGCTGGCCCTCAAGGGCCATTCTGCCCGCAGCGTTTCTCTGCCGCCCCTGGCTCTGGCGCCTACGTGACTCCAACCTTAAGAAGTGGACAGGCAGCCCTCTGCCACCTGCTCTGTGCGCACACCGGCAGTTGGCTGCCTCTGCGAATTTATTTTCCCTTGAATAAATTGGTTTTGGCTGTGAAAAAAAAAGGAACTGGCCAGGAGCCAGAGAGGCAGGAGTCTGCAAGGTTTGAGAAGTTGTCGTTTCAAATTATCCCAGAGATCTTTTCTAAAAAGAGGAAGGAGTCCAGAAGTGACAGGATGAGTACAAGGGAGCCTCCGGATGAGCTTTGCGGTTTCCCAGGAATGTGCAGGCAGTGGGATGAGAGCAGGAGAAGCCCAGTGCCCTGGGTTTGGACACCAGCTGCCCACCTGCCCTGTCCCCTACTGTTCTGGTCATCTCTCTCCTCCTCGGCCTCCCCTGACACCTGGTTTCTGCCTCTGTTCACCACTTCCTCTCAGTGGGGAGTCCCACGCTCCGTGGGAAGACCTCTGTGCCCCCAGTCCTGCCCCAGGCCAGGGTGAGCCCCCTACCCCCCACTCACTCTGCCCCCATCTGCGTTCCTACCTTATAGCACTAGGGCCTGGTTGCCACTCCACTTCCCCCAGGATTGCTGTGAGGACCAGAGACACGGCCCGCCTGTCCGCTGTTGGTCTCCAGGACACAGCGCGGTGCTTGACTCCTGCCCGGCACCCAGCGCGGACTGCTGTGTGTCGAGTGTGTGAGGCTGTGCTCCTGACACAGCGGGCATTTCCGTCTCGGGGGTCTGCAGGTCTCGACAGTGCCCGCACACTGTGGATGCAGGTGTGGACGTGAGTGTGTGTGGATGCACTTACGCTGGGCCAGTCCCTGGGTACCCTGCCCACATCAGGAGGGACCCTGGCCAGTCATCCCCAGGATGGGCTGTGGGCACCCTGCACAGTGCACGGGGTGGCCCTGAGGCTCAAGCACTCCACAGATATGCACTGTTCTTAATACCCATGGAGGCCTTTCCAGGGGGCGCCAGGCTGAGAGCAGGGCAGCGCTCTCTGCCTCTGTGTCCAGCAGCCCTTGAGGACTTCACCCGAGTCGCCTGTGTGTCGTGGTCACGTTAAGTTTCCTTATTCTCTGCAGACCTGTAGCCGTGATCATCGCGGACGGGCACCTGGCCCTGTTGCGCCCTTTCTCCTGTCACTGGCTGGTTGGTGGTGTGGGTGAAACTGGCTGAGGGACAAGAGGTCTCTTAGGCCAGGCCTCCTGGTCAGTGGCCACAGAACATCCTGCGGCCTCCAGGGCCCTCCAGGTTTAGGGAGGAGCCTGGGGCAGAGGGGCCCCTGCTCCCCAGTGGGCTCGCACTCGCACCCTCGCCCATTCTCCTTTCCTTTTCCGTGGACATCTTAGCCGCGGAGATGAGGTGGTTGTGAACGGGGATAACAGCAGAACAGGAATGACAGTGAGCTACACGTGCGGCTGCCAGAGTCCCGGTGCCTTTTTACAAGGCTGCGCCCGTAAACCAAGTGTGCAGACAGTCACCTGAGAGAGCCTCCTCTCCTACAGACTCAGACAGAGAGAGGGCCCCAGGAATATTCCATCCATCCCCCCTTCTCTCTGGCCATGGCAGCTGCTTCTCCAGTGCAGGGAGGAAAGGAGGGGGCCGGACTGTGCTCAGCCGTGGACTCCAGAGAGCACAGCGCTCTCCCATACGCCTGCCCCGTGCGCCTTTGACCCCTGTATGCCCTCTGCATTGTGAGGCCTCCAAAATACCTGGGGGTCTGCACCCCCTGGCCTGCGACCACTGTTGGTTGCAGGAGCCGTATTGTCCCCATCGCCTCTGCCCACCAGAAGGAGCACTGGGAGGCCGTGGGCAGACGCTCAGGAAACGCAGGATAAAGCGCACCTGCTCTTCCCCTGCTGGGTCACAGAGCCCCGAGCTCTGTTCTGCACCAGGCCTCAGCAGGCCCAGCCCCGCTCCGTCACTGCCCTGTACTGACTGCAGGCCCTCAGTCATAGTGCCAGCCCGGGGCCTCCGTGGGGCTCCGGCTCCTCAGCTGGAAGGTGGGGTGCTGACCATCCTCCGGTCTTGCAGCGGGCCGGGGCCCCTTCTCTGCGGCACTGCCTGAGCGTCATCTGCTCTGACATTCAGAGCCGTGGTGTTGAGAAGACAGGAGACCTCGTGCTGGACCCGGCTGCGCCCTCAGCACGTGGGACCTGGGGAGTGCACTGCCTTTTCCTGGGCCTCGGTTTCCTCATCTGAAATCGGGGCGGGTCTCACATCACGGCACGAGAGCCCAAGGGGGGGGGGGGGTGGAGGATTCTGTGGCACGTGGCCTCACACAGGGAGGAGCAGTCAGTGGTGGCCAGCAGCCACGGCTTGGCCAGGCCTCCCGTGCCGGTGCCTGGAGTTCTAGGAAAGCTTTAGGCTCCAGCGTCCTCCAAGTCCGTGGGAACAGCACGGCCTGCAAGGAGTCCAGGTTCTTGCCCCGACTGCTACTGCCTTGTGTGTGAGTACTGTCTTCCGTGATGTTTCTTGTAGGCCTGAAGTGTATGAGTACTGTCTTCCGTGATGTTTCTTGTAGGCCTGAAGTGGCAGGGGATGGACAGGGAGCCCCTGCAGGGCGGCGTGGGACAGAATGGTGCTGGACATTTGGGGTACACAGGACAGCCCGCACAGTGGGTGTGTTTCATGTGTCCCACCAGACTTCTATGGGTGAAAAACTGCTTTTGTTATCTGAGCCAGAATGTGGCTCCGTTCTATAAAAAGCATGTTTTGTTTTTCTTCAGTTTTAGTATGTGCAGAGTTTTCTAGGATTGCAGCTACTTGGATTTGTCACTGTCCCACCTGCTTGGAAAAGTCCCTTCTTGGGAGATGTCTGTGTCGCCTGTCCAGCTGACCCGTGGCGCAGCAGCGTGTCCCAGGTCTGTGGCAGGTGCCAGCTGCTCTCTGCTTCCCTTCCCAGCGTCCAGGGCCTGCGCTTCATGATAGATGGCTGCCCCTTTCGTCCCCTTCCAGGACACGTCAGGCCTTGCGCTGATCCTTTCTCACCCACCCATGTATGTGGGTCACACAACCCGTGCGTCTCATCGCAGGACAACGCAGGGCCACTGCAGGGTGTCTGTCACAGAAAGGGGCCGTGGGGGCTGAGAGGGCGGAGAACCGCTGGGTTAGAAGCTCTGACGATCAGACCTGTCCCTACTGTCTCGTGTGCTCTTCCACTAACAGTGCCAGGTGGAGCCCCTGAGGTCCGCCCCATCTACAGCTGGAAACCAGGCCTCAGAGAAAGGGAGGGAGGACGTGGCCCGTCCCACTCCCGACTGCTGCCTTCTCACTAGAGGGCGGGGTGTGGGAGAGCAGCGAGCCGTAGCGCCGTGGAGGCGTGTTTTGGGGCCGAGCAGTACAGCGCTGGGCAAGCGAGCTCCTCTGATGCCCCCGTGGTGCACTGGTGCCCCAGGGGAGCTGTCCGGCCGCCCCCCGGCCCCGCTGCACCGTGTGTCCCAGGCCAGTCCGCTGATAAACCTCTCGGTTCTCTCAGAACTCATCACGGTCACCCTGTCGCCATCTTCCACTACTCCAGGGAGCAGGGCCCCACGCTGAGGGGGCCTAGAAATTGCCGCTCAGAGCTTCTGCTGCAGGAGGCACATGTCTGGGCGCAGGTGGTGCTGGAGGGGGGGGAGCCAGGGAAGGACCCTCGGTGCCATGAAGCTGAGGACCCCCGTTAGGCAGGAATCAACCAAGGCCCAGCAAGGGGAGGGTTCCTCCTGTCATCCTGAGTGGCCGAGGTCCGACACAGCCGTTCCTTCCTAAGATGCTGTTTTCTTGGGACCCAGGACCGGGGTGGGGGTCCTAAGGAACTCCCAGGGCGAGCTCATCCCCCGGGCTGGGAGCACAGCGGCACGTCCCGTCCCCACGCGGCTCGCTTGTCACACGTCGCCGTGGCTCTGGAGCTGGCTCTCCTGGTGCCGGACGATGATCGTCTCCTTTCTCCATCTTCCCGCATCCCTAACCCGTCCCCGGCAGCCCTCCAGCCGCCACAGCCACAGAGCCGTGGCAAGCCCAGGAAGGGAGGGCTGGACAGACAGACCGGGCCCACTCCACGCCCTGTAAGGGAGCAGAGCGGCTCAGACCTTAGAGCCGCTTGCGCTGAGGCTGAGTTGTGCTCAGAACGCCTTTCCACTGGGCATTGCTGGCTGGCAGACCCTTCTGCCCCTTGGGCACTTTCTGGGCTGGTGTGAACCATCTGAGGGACAAGCACAGACCTCTGACCAGGCTGCCTTCCTCCCGTCTCTGCCACCTGCCTGCTGCCCTCTGCTGGCCACTTTCTGCAGCCTGACCAGCTCAGAAGGGGACACCCAGAAGGCGAGGCTGGGCAATGCAGTCTCCGTGCACACAGCTGTTGGCCTGTGCCTGGCATGCCTTGCGTTCTTCCCCTCTCAGCCCCTGCCATTCCCAGGCCCGTCAGGTCCCTGCGCCAGGTGCTCGTCAGACCAAACCAGGCCCCACTCGAGCCTCATCCTGACCCAGGCCGGGGAGCATGGAGGTGGTACTGGGTGTGTCTGCTGATGAGGGCGCCTCAGGCCAAGGTGTCCCTGGTGCGTCGTGGTCTCCCACTGCCCCCTCAGCCTGAATGCTGGCTCAGCCTCCCTGCAAGGTGGCAACAGCAGTGCCCGTCAGCCCCCAGCTCCCCAGCTCTGAGTCCCCACACTCTCATCACTCACCTGGTGGTCGTCTCCCAGCCCCCACTGCTCACCGCTGGCCTTGCTATGTGGTCACCTTCCCAGGCACCCACAGACCCCTGGTGGCCCCCACAGGCCGGAACACACTGCTGCTGTCCTGCGTGGGTGGGCTGGGTCTGCTGTCCTGCGTGGGTGGGCTGGGTCTGCTGTCCTGCGTGGGTGGGCTGGGTCTGCTGGCCTAGACTGCGCTCCTGAGGCAGGTTCCTGCCTTCTGTGTCTGAATCTCAGCACCCACGCAGGGAGGTAGGGGCGTCCCCGGGTCAGTCGGTGCCTCTCGCAGCCGCCGCTTTCCACTCTGCCGACCAAGACGAAGTCCTGATCCAGCCTCGCTCTCCAGCCTGAGAACCTGGGCTCGAGGTGAGGGGTGCTCTCTGTGCGTGAGGGACATGACCATTGAATTGTCTCACACAGAAATCGCACCCTCTCCTCGGCCTGCTCAGCACCACGCAGCCCACGGCCCTGCGGAGGGAGGGGCCCTCAACGCTGTGACCGGGAATTGTGTGTGAGCCCAGGAGCTTCTGATGTGGACTCCTTTTCTCCATCTGTAATGTGGGTTGGTCATACCTGCCTCACAGGGCTGTTGTGAGGGTAGCAGGGGGTGGGTTGTATAGTCCATCTGACGATTTGCAGTACTCTGTTTAGAAGCAGTTATTGCAAAGGTAACCAAGAGTGTCAGCCCCTGAGGTGGTGCCTCAGCCCCACCTGGAGTGACAGAGGCTGGGATGTTTGGGGTGTGGTGGCCAGGATGACCCTGGTCATCCGTCCTGGTGGCCGGGATGACCCTGCAGGCTTGGCGGGGTGGGAGGAGGGGCGGGGGGCAGTGGCACAGGAGTGCTGATGGGGAGTCTGGGTCTGCAGAGAGGGTGGGGCTGAGCCGTGTGATCTCCCTGTGTCACTGTCCACACTGCGTCGCCCACAGGGCCCTTGCTACCGCTCTTGACTTCCTTGAAAGAGCTGGGGCCGGTCCCCCATTTACAGCCCAGGATCACCTCCTTGATGCTAAGGCAGGTTCCTCTGGGGCTCCCCCTGTCCATGGACATAGCCCAGAGCATGCACCCCGCCGGAGCATGATAGCGCATGGCCCATCTCAGTGTTGCCTGGGGGGGGGGGGGGCGGTGCCGGTGGTGTGCCCTCCCCGCCCCGTGCTGCTCCATATCCTGTCACACGTAGCTGCCGCGAAGCCTCAGGCAGGCCGCTTCCTGTTCTGAGCCTGTTTCCTCATCTCTAAAATAGGCGTTGTCCTGAGGCTCCCATGATGGAAAGAGTGGGAATGCGGGCTGCGGGCTGCGAAGCTCGGCAGAGGACAGGTGTCGACCCTGACCCTGCACTCAGCAGGCGGGAGCGGGCCTCGGTCTTCACGGCATCCCCTAGGACGTCCCCCTGCAGGAGGAAGTGACAGGTGTCCAGGTGTCCAGGGCCACGTCATGAGTGACAGGTCCCCTGTTCCAAGTCCGTGCCTCTCTAAGTCATCACCCGACGTGATGAGGGGTTGACTGTCACAGACCTGTGACCCGACCTGTCCTTGCCAGCATCTTCCCTCCTCCTCTCCTGAGGGTAGCCCCTTCTCTAAAGAAGGGTGAGCTCCCAGGCAGCCTCTGCCAAGGGTCACAACCCTGCTCGGGGCTCAGGAAGTCCAGGGCTGAGCTGCAGGTGCCCCTGCCCACACCAGCCCTGTCCGTCTGCCACGCAGCCGCTTAGCCCGCCATCCTCTCTGCTCCACACAGCAGGCCATTCGGTTTTTGCTGTCCAGGTCAGGCCAGGTCAGAAATCCCGGAGCTCCCAGTCTGAGCGACGTCCAGCTCCTGACCAGGGCCAGTGTGGCCCACGTGTTCTGGCCCTGCCGCCTTTCTCATTCTTGCCTTCCCCAGTCTCCACCTTGCCCACTTCATTCCCGTTGCCCTGGCGCCCCCACCATTTCCCAGACACGCCAAGCACGCTTCTGACTTGGGGCCTGGACACCTGATGTCCCTTCTACTGCATGTGTTCTGCCCTCCAAGGAACCTCCGAGCTCCATCCCTCACCTCCCGTGGGCCTCTGCTTCAGGGCCAGCTGACCAGAGAGTTAGCCCGTCGTGAGTAGCCCACACCCACTCACCCCCTGAACTCCCTCCCTCTATGTGGTCTGTGTGCTTCCTGTCTCTCCTGCTAGAGTGGGAGCAGCTTGTATCCACGGCTGTGGCCCCATGCTTGTTTGATGGGGGAATAAGCAGAGGGTTTGGGGGTCACCGAGCTTCTATGCCGGACCACGCACTAGCAGCCGAAGATGAATGGGGTGTGGTGTCTGCGTCCACAGAGCCCAGGGCCAGGTGGAGCGGGAGCTTGTTGATAGCGGAGTGTAGGGCCTGCAGGGGCTGGGGGAGGCCAGGACTGGGCATGGGCGTGGGGTCCTCAAGGACACAGAAGTTGGCCATTAGAGGAGGGAGGGAGTCCAAAGAGAGGGCAGGAGGCCGTGGGAGAGGTGAGGGGCAAGCAGGGTTCGAGTTTCCTGTCCCAGCCTGAAACTTTGGCCCAGAACTGCCAGAAAGGTCAGAGAGCAAGTGACAGAGCCAGGGCTCAGCATCAGCTCACAGAGGCTTCGAGTCTGCGCGCTCGGAGCACACGGTGCTCAGTGACACCGTCAGTAAGCGGCAGGTGCGGCCACCTTCGTCCTCGTCCTCGTCCTTGTCCCCCACTGTAGCCCCAAAAGTGGGCGGGTTAAGTCCCAAAGAGGGGACTGAGTAGCTAGTCTGAGATCACAGGCCCCCTAGAGGCGGCAGTCAGTCCTGGGGAAAAGTCTGGGCCCCTCACCGTGAGGAGGGCGGAGTGGAGGAGATGCGGTGCCAGGCCCCAGATGCCTTGGCGGTGGTGAGCCTGTGGCGGGGGTGTTCCCCTGAGGTTCAGGGTCGGCTGTGAAAAGCTGCATATTCTGCGGGGAAGAGCGAGGAAAGGCAGCAGGGGGCTGAGGCATGCGGGGAAGGGGGCGCTGGATGTGACTGCCTGACCCCAGTAGGGTCGCAGCAGGCCGGAGGGGGGCTGCCGGAGCCGGGGTAGCAGGCGGGCAGGCCTCCAGTCCCAGGGTAGGGATTCCCCACAGTGGTTTCCCAGCTGAGGAACGGCTCTGATGTGGAATCTGTCAGCGGGGCTCAAGGGGCTGAGCCTGGGCCAGCGAGGTCGTGGAGGCGGCCGGGAGGGCCCCAGGCTTGGGTCCAGACAGGCCAGAGGAGGCCCCGAGGGACATTCTGCTGGCGAGAGCATTTCCTGGGGACGTTGTGAGCGGGTGCTAACTCCTTCCAGAGAGTTTGGGGTGACGCCAAGTTTGGGCAAGGCCCGCAGGTGTTCTCTGCCTGCCTTGTGCCAGGCCCCGTGCCAGGAGCTGACACAGAAAAGGGTGAGAGGCAACCCCTGCTCTGGGAGGGCTCACAGCCAGCGGAGCAAACAGGAATGCACAGTACTGGTAGCATGTACTGGGCCATGTGTGAGTCCCACTAGGAGAGGCAGTCACGGGAAGCAGCTAGTGCAGTGAGGAGGGGAGGCGTCCCCCTGATTACCAGGCTTTTTGAACACCGGGACTTTGCTGCTAAGGGCGTGTTGGTAAGCTGAGCCCTCCGGGCAGCAGGCACTGCTGCTGTGCTGAGGCCTGTGCGGTGGCCGAGTGCCACGGCACGGCTCAGTGTGGCCCACGCTGCCTGCGATGGATGGAGGAAGTTGCCTGCAGGCTGCAGGGCTGATGGCCTGTGTGGTGGCCGAGTGCTGCGGCACGGCTCAGTGTGGCCCACGCTGCCTGCGGTGGATGGAGGAAGCTGCCTGCAGGCTGCGGGGCTGATGGCCTACAGTCCCGGGAGCCCGTGGGACTGGCAAGAGGAGCAGGAGGGTCAGGAAGCAGTGCAGAGAGTGAGCAGAGATGTGGGGAAGGCCCGGAGAGCAGGCGGCCCCGCTGCCTGGGACCTGGGGGTTCTTCATTCCCCTGCTTGCCTGCTCCCTCTGACCACACCTCTCCGCCCTGCCCCGTGTTCCAGGGGTCACAGGAGAGCCGGAGGGGAGGCCCCTTCTGGCAGTCACCAAGGCCTGTGGGCTGAGCCCCCACAGGGATCGGGCGGTCTTGCAGGGAGCGTGCTGGAATCAGGTGGACAGGAGGGTTCTGACAGGTGAGCTGGGTGCTTCATTAAAGATTGACGTGGCGAAGCCCATCTGTTGGCTGGCCGATGTATCCGTTACCCACTGCACCAGCCGGGAGCCCGACAGGGAAGAGGTAAGTGGCCAGGGTGTGACAGGCGCCTCCCGACTGCCCAGGAGCCCTGCCCGTAATGGTCAGCAGGGAGTGGACCTTCCACTGTTTCTGCTTCTGCCACTGTGACTGCACCGTGCTTTGCAGAGTGAACTGTAGGTGACGTGAGCTCCTCCCTCTCCTCTCTGCTCCTCCGGGCCTCTCCTTTCACTCCCGCGTGCTCCTGGGGTGGGGGGTGGGGGGCAGGGGCGCTGGGCTTGGGACGAGGACCCCTCAGAGGGTTCCCAATGGGGTCAGGGCAGCAGCAGCTGCAGGAGGGGCAGGCGACCTTGGACAAGCCGTGCCCCTGAGTCTTGGTCTCCCCACCTGTAAAATAGGCTAATAAAGCTCAGGCCTGGACGATGGGGCAGATTAATCACCACAACGCCTGCAGAGACGTTTGAACCATACAGAGGAGACAGGCTTTTATTAGTTTATTCTGTTTGGGGTGCACTTCAGGTTTAGGCTGTCTTGAAATGCGCTTGTTAGCAAGGTAGCTGTCCTAAGGAGCACAGCCTGAGGGGGCCGAGCTGGCCGAGCTTTGCCCCTGGTGTGGACATGGCCTGGGGCAGCCTGGCCCTCTCCCTGAGCCTGGAGGACGCTCTCTGCAGGGCGGGGACAGGGCTGAAATGGGCACTGCTGCCTGGCACCAGGGCAGCACCAGGCCAGCACCAGGCCAGCAGAGGCCACTGCCGTCAGCAGGTGAGAGGAGCCTTCGCCCTCTGGCTTGGGTTTTCAGGGCCCAGTTGCCAGGGCTGCTGGGTGTGTCTCTGCAGGGCCCTGGGCAGGGTGTGTCTCTGCAGGGCCCTGGGCAGGGTGTGACTCTGCAGGGCCCTGCGCAGTGGCCCCTCTCTGAAGTGCAGTCCATGGAAGCCCGTGGGTCTGTGGCAGGAGTTCAGTGGGTGGCAAGCCAGCCAGCACGGGGGATCTGAGTGAAGCATACGGGCCTCTCAGTTCAGCTCATGGAGCAGGACTGGGCAGACAAGACTGGATCATCCACACCTATGAGTGGTGTTAAAATGGAAGTGGCAGCCAAGCGTTCTCTCCTGCTGAGCTGACCTGGGAGATGGGCCGAAGGTAGCTGCCTTGTCTCCTAAACAAGAACTGTTTCCCAAGGGCGGGGCATCAGCGTGCTGTGGTGGCAGAGCCCTGGGTGTAGGTCCCAGCTCTGCCACCAGTTCCTGTGTGGCTTTGGCCAGATGGCTTATGCCCGGCCACAGACTCCATCCCCACCTGGGCACTGGTTTGCTCATAGTCAGAATAACGGCCAGGAGAAAGCTAGGGTCCTGAACCAGCAGGGGAAGGTGTGGAGGGGACCCATCGGGGAGGGCCTCACCGTGCCCAGCCAACATGGGGGACAAACAGGAAAGAGGGAAGGGGACCTGGCCGAGAGGGGGAGGGGCTGGAGAGACTTGGGGCCCTGCCCAGCTCCAAGCAGGTGGCTGTCGCAGGCCGGCCAGACGTCCCATCAGGCGTCACTGAGCAGGTGCCGGGTCCTTTGTCTCTGGTGCTCCTAGGAGCTCAGGTTCCATCTTTCCAGGAGGCCCAGGGGATGCCTTTCCTACAGAGGCCAACTGGAAACCGAGCCTGGCCTTCTGTCCCAGGAGGAGGTGTGAGCAGAACCTCGCCTGACCGGCCTCCTGAGCTCCTTGGACAGGAGCCAGACCTCACTCCCAAGGGACAGAGTCAGGGCAGAGCCATGCTGCGCATGGATCATTTGGAAATTCAACAAGAGGAAAACAGTCCCCGGTCCCGGGATAGGCACCACTGCCGTTTGGGTCGAGTTCCCTCCTTGTCTGTCTGAGCCGTGGAGATTGGTGCCCAGGGCACAGTGTGTTAAAGGTGAACGCTGCGCCCGTCCGGCTGTGTGTTCTGAGAGCCACCGCGGTTGGCTACCTACGGTGGCTCACCCGCACAACCATCCCCAGCCTCCAGGCACAGTGCCTGGTCCAGCCCTGGCTGTGTTGGCTCTGAGAGCTCTCTGGCTGTTAGACTTCCAGCATTTTTCTAAGAACACACACATCCCCTGCCCTTGGTCTCAGCCACTGGCTGGAGACCTTCAGTGCGCACGGAGTCTGAATGCCGAGAGTTGCATCCGTGCCAGGAGTGATGGGAGCAGGGAGGTGAACAAAGCGGCCGTGTCCTGCAGATCAAGTTTTGCCTGAGCTCTGCCCCCACTTAGCTGGCAAGCACAGCATGTAAGCAGCGAGGTACACTCCGTAACCTGGGCCACACTTGGCCCGGTGCATCCCTGGACTCAGCCCAGGGAATGGCTCCACGCTCCCTGCAAGTGGTTCTCTCTGCCTGCACCCAGCATTTGCCCTCATCTGGCCCCTGCCCGGTTCTCCAGGGGAGCGTCCTTTGTCCACCGTGTGTGAGAAGCAGGCAGGTACAGTACGGGTGTAGGTGTGAGCTCGAGCAGCCTGGACGGGCACATGGTGCTCATTAATGTCCCTGCACAGAAGCGTGCAGAGGGAGTGGCCTGCCTGGCGTCTCGTGGGAAGAGATGCGGCCTCTGGCTCCACTCCCTCCTCCAGGCCCTCGAGCTTCTCACCTCTTTCTTTGTGACCCGGATTAAAGGACCTCCTCCAAGTCCCCACCTTTGGGAGGAGTGAGTGTTTGATGAGACCTGAAGCTGGGAAGGGTCCCATCAGACAGCAGGAAGTGGTGCAGACCCACGAGGCACCAGGCCCAGGGGGACAGAAGATGGCCTGGATTCCCATTCTGGCTTGGGCCCAGCTGCTGACCCTTGCCACTCTGTTCAGAGGGAAGGTGTGCCGGGAGACAGGTGCCATCTACCCCATCCTGCCCGGCCTGCGCCCAGGCGAACCACGCCGCTGTGGCTGGACCCGAGGCACCAGTGTCCAGTCTGCTTCTGTGGCGCTCGTTTGCGCTCCCACTGTAGGTTTCCCTCTCCCTCTTCGTTTCTCTGTGGTGCACTCGGGGCTTCACTTGCAGCTTGGGAAACCGGGTCTGAGGGGAGAAGTGGTCTCCATGGGCTCCCTGGTCAGTGGGCCAGGCTCCCACACTTGTCCCACAGACTTGGGACACCGGAGCCCATGCCATGAGCCCTGTGGCTTTGGGCAAGTCCCCTCAGCACTCAGAGCCACCACCGCTCATCCTGTGGACTTCGAGAGGCCGTGGTGTGCCTGGGTGGGCAGTGAGGGAAGTGGCCCACTGGGGCGGCTGGTGCCTCTCTTGGCTCCGGCAAGTGTGGCCGGGCCCAGGGCAGATTCCCAGGTGGGAAGGTGGCCCCAGAGTGGTCTGCGTGGTGATCACAGCTGACGTCTTTCAGTGCCTTCTGGCTTGAAGGTGCTTTTTATTCTTATACTTAACCCCCAGGAGCTTTCAGGGGGCCTCTGTTGGTCCTGCTCTGAGCGCTGGTGTCCCATACTGGAGCTGGAAACGTGGGTAGATGACCTGGCAGAGCAAGCTGGCAGATGTGGGCCAGAACGCGGGCCCGGCCAGCTCCCGCAGCCCATCCAGGCTCCACCTCACGGGAGCAAAGTGGCTGAGATCCCAGACAGGTGTCCGCCATGCGTCTGCTGCCTGGAAGAGAGCAGCACCCAGCACGGAATGTGGCCCAGACGTGAGCACCCTGCAGCACGTGGAGCTGGGGAGCCTGTGCCAGTAAGATCTGGACTGCCGAGCCTGCACTGCTGCCTGCCAGCGGTCCTGCCTCTGGGGTCTGGCCCCCGGGCCCCCATGCTGCCAGGGGCTTGCTGGACCGCAGCTTGCCCGTGATCAGCCTCCTGTCTGAGTGGGCAGGAATTGAGGCTGTCGTTGCTGTCCCAGGATAGCTGAGATGGGGCGATTTCTTCTGAACAGACTGTAAATGTACATGTGCTCCCAGCACTGAACAGCCCCGGATCAAGGGGCCAGTGTCTGGTGGGGGCCTTCTTGCTGCTTCACCCTTGGTAGAAGGTGGAGAGGCAAGAGAGCAAGCAAGAGGGGCTGCACTCACCCTCTCTGATAGCAGCGTCCTACTAAGGAGGGTGGAGCCTCAGCCCTGACCACCTGCTCCGGGTCCCAGCCCTTAGCCCTGTTGCAGCGGGGGTTAAACTCCTGCACGGGTTCTCCAGGAACCTGGCATCCACTCCTCAGCAGCTCTAAGCTGGCGTTTCCTGGCTCACTTCTTGGGCTGCCCAGCTTCTTCACCGAGGCCTTCTCTCCAACCTTCCCAATCCAGCTCCGTCAAGTGTCCCTGCCGTGTCCAGGTTTTGCCTACGGAGACATCCTTTCTGTCCCCAGGAAGCTCGGAGTCTTCTGCGAGGGAGAAGACAGCGCCCAAGGCACTGTGGCACTAGTGGGAAAGTTGTGAGCTTCTGGGAGAGACTTTGTGGGTAGGGCTATGGGGGGTGGGGGGACGCGGGAAAGGTTTCCTGAGAAAAGTGAACCAGGACTTGGGCCGAGAAGTCTTGGCAGGAGAAGGTGGCATGGGTGCACGCAAAGGCCATGAAAATGCGTGGAGGTGGGAGCGCAGTGTGGGGTGGGGTTCAGTGGGCAGCTCCAGGAGGACGATTGTGAGGCTACATCCAGGGGAAGCCGCCACAGGATGGGTGGGTCCAAGCCTCGGGGGGAGACTTGCATTTTATTCAGCTGGGCTTGGACCTAACTCTTTCCAGAGATCACTTGGGCTACAGTGTCAACATAGAGGACAAGGAGGGGAGAGAGGGCAGGTGAGAGTCCTCTTGGTAGACAGGTCCAGGAGGGAGATGCTGAGCCAGGCAGGTGTGGACAGAGAGGCTGGGGGCATCTGCAGGGAGGCAGAGAAGGAGCAGTGGGGCCCCATCTTGCCCCTCCCCCTGAAGCCTGCGGGATCCAGGGACAGCTCAGAGGAAGGAGCTGGCTTTGCCTGCGCTCCACCGTGGCTCCTGCTCGTGTCACAGGGGGGTCACCTATGGAAGCTCGGGACTGATGGGAGTCTGCCTTTGTGCAGAGGCCCCCACCTTGGAGAAAGCACTGCGAACGGACCAGGCAACCAGCCTGACCCCCAGCCCTGACTCTGCCATGGGAGAGCTGGGGAGAGGGGACTCTCGGTGCAGATGTCCCAGGTGTCACTGGGCAGACCCCGCCCCTTGCCAGCCTTAACTCCCTCCCCTGACATGCAGAGATTCTGCTTTATAACCTTAGGGACCTCGTAGCTCCAACAGCCTAACATTTTCTCCCTTTAGAAAGACAGGACAGGTGTGGGGCACAGTGGTGCAATCTACCTGAGACGCCGGCACCCATAGTGGAGTCCCAGCTCCACTCCCAGTCCCAGCTCCCGCTGAGGCTCACCCTCGGAAGCAGAGGGTGATGGGTGGCTCAAGTAGTTGGGTCCCTGCCGTCCACACGGGAGGCCCAGGTGGAGGTCTCAGGTCCTGGCTTCAGCCTGGCCCAGGCCCAGCTGTTGCCAGCGTTTAGGAAGTGAACCAGTTGATGGGAGCATGCTCTCCCTCTGTCTCTCTGCCTTTAAAATAAAATAGATAAAAGTTTTAAAAATAAGGGGAACAAAAGGGCTATACAATCAAGTGTTATCTTTTCCTGCTCTATAATTGTTAAATCTGCAACTATTTTTGAGGTCCTCGTGAGTCTTTTTTTTTTTTTTAAGATTTATTTACTTGAAAGTCAGAGTTAGGGAGAGACAGAGAGAGATCTTCCATATGTTGGTTCACTCCCCAAATGGCCATAATGGCCAGGACTGGGCCAGGCTAAAGCCAAGAGCCAGGAGCTTCGTCCAGGTCTCCCACGTGGGTGGCAGGGGTCTAAACACTTGGGTCATCTTCTGCTGCTTTTCCCAGGCTATTAGCAGGGAGCTGGCTTGGAAATAGAGCAGCCAGGACACAAACCGGTGCCTATGTGGGCATCAGCTTTACCCTCTACCTCACGGTGCCAGCCCCTCCTCCTGCACAGAGGAGCAGGCACGCCCACAGCGGGCCCCTGTATGGGCACCTGGCTGTCCTGGGCAGAGGGTGGGTGGCAAGGCCAGGTCAGGGGGTGCACAGGCACATTGCAGCCACCAGTGGAGCCCTAGCATTCGGAGGCTCCCCTGCGGCGGGGAGGGACCCAGACTCAGGAGTGGGCTCAGCAGCTGAGACGAGTTCTGGAACAAGGCAGGAGTCCGGTTGTCCGAGCTGCAGCCCAAGCCTCGGCCGAGCCGGCAGCCAGCAGCTCAGACATGAGTCCTAGAATGGGAGCTGAGGGGTCAGGAACCCTCAGCGGTGAGAGGGGCAGGGCACGGCAGGCCTGGGGGCAGGGGGACGGTGAGCTCCTCACACTTCAAGCTGGTCTCAGTCTGCCACCACAGTGATGAGACTGCAGAAGGTGGCACTTGGCAGGTGGTTTGTGTCACGCTGCCATTTGCTGCCCATGAAACCATGAGCAGTGGGGCAGCAGCGTCCCATCCTGGGGTGCCTGTTTCAGTCCCAGCCGCTCCGCTTCCGATCCAGCTCCCTGCTGGTGCAGGACGACCAAGCTCTGGGGTCCCTGCCATCCATGTGGGAGACCCGGATGGAGTTCCAGGTTCCTGGCTTTGGTCTGGCCCCACTCCAGCTGTTGCAGCCATTTGGGGAGTGAACCAGTAGATGGAAGATCTCTCTCTGTGTGTCTCTCCCTTTTTCTATCTCTCTGCCTTTCAAACAAACAAATCTTAGAGGAAAAAAAGACATTGAGCAAGTCACGTAACCTTCAGGGCCTGGTTCCTCAGCTGTTCCAAGTGCTCATGGGAACGGCCTTGGGGCTGTGGGAGTCGGAATTCAGTTTCAGTGAAGAGCCTGGACCGGCAGTCTGCCGCTGGGCTCCCAGAGCGATTGCTGCTGTTCCAAAAACACGGAGGGAAGGGAGGAGGGAAATGAGTCCCTGCGCCAGTGTCCACGTGTTGTGGCCTGAGCGTGCTGTCGCCCTCGGGGACAGAGCCACTGCCCTGCCCGCCCAGGATCTCTACCCCCCAGGCACCGAGAGCCTGCACGGCCCCTGGGTGTGGGGGAGCTGCAAAGGGAAGGAACAATCCGGCTTCTGAGGTTGGCGCAGGAGCGTGGGTGTCTTGAGTGGGGGGCAGCAACCAGGAGCCTGGCATGCCCCCAGCACCAGCCCCATCTATACGTGAGGTCTGCCCAGCACAGAGGCTGCGCCAGGGGTCTGCCTCAAGGCCCAGGACGGTATGGCCCAGGAGGCTCCATGTCAGTCAGAACAGACACCCATGGCAGGACGCAGCTGCGGCCCCCACCCACAGCCCCCAGACTCCTCAGCAGGCAGCAGCAGGCGTCGGCGCAGACAGACCGGGCTCTAAACTCCGGCTCTGGCCCTGAGGGCGGAGTCAAATAGACCACCAGGGCCAGCAATTCCAACTGAGTGGTGTGAGAACGCTTGGTGGCTAATGCGGTAGCAGACAGTGAGTGCCCCCTGAGGGGGGAGGGGAGGGGGCCACAGCCGGCAGGGGCCCAGGGACCCCACGAGCTCAGGGAAGAGCCAAGAGAAAGGGAGAGCGGCGTGATCGGGGCCCCAGCTGGTGTGGCCATTGCCCAGGGGTGAGAACCAACTTCTAGAAGGAGCCCTGAAGGCTGAGGTGGGCGTGGCTTCAGCACTTCCTTCCTGCCACTGACCACCCCACTCTTGTGCTTCTCTGCCCTCCAGGCCCCGCCACCCAGCGTCAGGTGCAGAATGGCCCCTCTCCTGATGAGATGGACGTCCAGAGAAGGTAACCCCACCCGTAGCAGCAGCCAGGGGCAGGGAGAGCAGGCCAGACCAGAAAGGAAGGGGAGACCCCAGTGGCACCAGGACAGCAGTGAGGAGGAGTCTGTGTGTCAGCGAGCGTAGCCAACCGCCAGCATGTGCTCTTGGGATGAGCCTGCGTGTCCCGGGTGCTGTCAGTCATTCCAGGAAGCCCTTCGTGGAGAGATAAAGCCTGGGGACGTGGCTCGGGGGCCACGGGAAGTGCCGTACCCTGAGATCACAGTGGAGGTCACGACAGCTCCCCGTGGAGCGGCCTCCCCAAGGCCACGTCAGGACCTGGATGCACCCCTGCCTCTTTCCGGCCTCTCCCCAGGGTTGGGAGTGAAAGCGGGGAGGGCGGGGCGGCTGCATGTCTCTAAGCCCTCTGCGTCAGTCCTGGTCTCGGGTCTCAAGCTTTGTCACACGCGGGCGGGTTTCTGCCCCGGCCCTCAGTTGGCCCGTCTGAAGGTGGGCAGCCTCGCTCTGTCTGTATCAGGCTTGTGCTGTTAGGGGTGGGAGTCTGCTTCTGGGGGGCTGGCTTCCTGCTGCCCTGCACAGTACAGGGGCCTGCGCAGCCGGCAGGCCCTGTTGCATTTAACCTCACACTGACTATCTGCAGCTGACATTGCGGTCACTGCCTCCCACGTGAGCCACGGAAGCTCGTCCACGTGGAAAGGAGCTAGGGCAGGACAGGGCTGGTTAACAAGTCTCACGGCAGCTGTGCAGTGCAGTCTCAAGGCCGCCTTCACCCAGAGGAGGGCGGGAGGGAGCGGCCCCCGAGCAGGCAGGCACCCACAGAGCCGCGTCATCTTCACCAGAGGCCCAGGTCCCAGGCCTGCAGGTTGCTGGCTGCACGGAGGGCACCTGTCAGCACGCCCCCTGCTGGCCAGGCTGTGAGCTGCGGGAGTCAGACCTTGCATAGCCCACTTCTGGTCTTTCTCTCCCTGGGCAGCAGGGCTTACTCAGGACCCCAGTGAGGCGGTGAGTGCAAGCCCGGGAACCTTCCTGTTTTCACACAAATAGTCTCATAGTTCAGGCCTATTTTCAAATGGTTTCCAAGCATCTTTTGTTTTACTATGATTTTCTAAGTTGATGGACCCTTCTCCCACGGGGGATGTGGGGTTTTGGGAAATGCTCCCGTCTCAGGCGGCTGGGAGGGATGGAGAAGCAAATGCAGATGCCACGGGAGCTTCTCTCGGGGCCAGGCTTCCTCCTTATGGGAACCCCTGGCATTCTCAGTCGGACCCGAGGCCCGGGATCACAGAACGGGAACTGGAAGGCTCCCTGTCCAGATGAGACACACAGAGCTGTCTCCACACAGCACAGCACTCCTATCCACTCCTGTGGTCACTGGGCTCTGTGCATGGATTTGTGGGTCAGTGTCCTCACTCTGCCTGCCCCGGCCACTCAGCCACAAGGAGACAGAATGTTCCCACAGCAGACGGCCTGCGGCTGGACTGTGCTAGAGAGGACGTGGCGTGGTCCTCCGGGTGCATTTCTCCTGGGAGCTTAGCCAGGTGCACTAAGAACAGGTGTTCCTGAGGCCAGGTCGGTCAAGGTGAGCCCAGGCAGCCCAGGGGAAGCTCAGACGCTCCAAGGAGTAAATCGAATCAGGGTGGCCTCCCCGTCCACTGTGCCTGAGACAGGGGACTGCTGGCGTGCCCCTATTCAGGAACTTGACCCCCACATCCCCTCCGGTTACGTGGAGGCAGCCTGGCACACGCAGCTCCCAGGGAGTGCCACGAAACCCAGCTCCGCGGGCTGGGCCCTGGCACACAGCGTGGTGTCCTGGCTGCTGAGCGGCCGCGCTGTTCTCGCCTGCAGACAAGTGATGGAGCAGCAGCACCAGCACCGCCAGGAGTCCCTGGAGAGAAGAGCCTCGGCCACAGGTGAGCGTCCCCCCGCCCCACGGCCACGCGAGCCCGGGGAGCCTGCACGGCGCTTCAGGTGGAACAGGGCGGGATTGGCCCGGACTACGCCTGCCCTCCAACCTGCTGGCCCGCCAGGCGCTCGTCCCGAGTGGACGTCCAGTGAGCACTGCTGCACTGTGGGGGCTGGGGACACAGCTGCAGCCACAGACAGGACACACTCGCTGCCCGTTGTCCGATCCAGGGGACAAAGGAGCCGACAGGAGCTACTGCCTAGCGCACCCTGTGGCCCCGTTCAGGGCAGGTGCCAGCGGCACACAGAGGAGGCCCCTTCCCCAGGGTCAGAGGTGACTTCCCGGGAGAGGCTCGTCAGCAGCAGCCTTAGCCTGAGCAGAGCTTAGCTTGGAGAAGGGGGCGCAGAATGTTCTAGAGAGCGGTGCCGGCCCCGGGCAGACCCAGGCCTCACAGTTCACCAAGTGCGTTCCTGGGCATTGTGTTGTGTCTCTCCACCGCCCTGGGGAGTGAGCAGGTGGACATTGTCCTCGCCCCAGTCGCTGCCCCCTCGGGTCTGCTCTGCTTCCCCTGTCGGTCAGCCCCTCCCCTCTGCTCCAGGCCGCCGGGCTGCTCACCGCCACCACACCGATCTCTGCTTTCCACTGCTCTCGGCACCCTCTTCCTCCTTCTCGCCCGTGCTTCCCCTCCACCTGACCCCTGCCCTCCTGGCAGGTACCAGCCCGTCGTCACTCCCATCAGGAAGTTTCCAGGAGCTGCTGGCCAGCACGGCAATCCCATGCTTGCTGTCCCTAGCGTGTCCCTAGCGTGTCCCTCGCCACAGTCCCGTTCTGCCTTCTCCGGGGTGCTCGGCTGTGTTTCTCCTCTGCGTGAGCCCCCAAGGGCAGGGCCTATGGTCGCATTCCCCAACACACTCCCAGCGCCCAGCGGAGGCTCAGGCAGCGCTGGCTGGGTGGGCGGCTTCCAGGACAGACTGCTCCCTGCCATGGGACCCATAGTTGCCTGCCATAGTCCCAGAGGCCAAGGGTCAGTCACGATTACACCTCAGAGACCAATGCTGCCAGTGCCCGGGCGGTGCCAGGTACTTAGAAGAGGAAGGGCAGTTGTTGCCACAGAGCTTCGGCTCCCACTGGGCAGACGTGGCTGGAGCGGGAGGAAGGTGACTGGGCTCAGGGCGTGGGAAGCAAAGGCGTGACGCTGGGGGTCCGGCAGGCCCTGGAAGCCGAGGGGCCCAGTTCACCCTGCAGTGGCTTCCCGGAAGAGCAGGCTGCCTGTGCCCGCCCTCCCCAGGAGTGCAAGTGAGAGTCACAGGCCTGGGCCCCAGCGCGGGGCTGAAGACCCACGAGGCCCCCTGTTCTGTTCCAGGGCCCCTCCTCCCACCGGGGCACCCCTCATCTGCAGCCAGCGCCCCGCTCTCCTGCAGCGGACCTCCGCCCCCACCCCCACCCCCTGTGCCGCCTCCCCCCACCGGGGCCACCCCACCGCCCCCACCCCCGCTGCCAGCCGGAGGAGCCCAGGGGGCCAGCCACGACGAGAGCTCCGTGTCAGGACTGGCCGCCGCGCTGGCTGGGGCCAAGCTGAGGAGAGTACAGCGGGTGAGAGCCCGGGGCAGGGGCGGAGTGGGCGTGGCCCTGGGTCCCAGGATCCTCACGCAAGCCTCGCAGTTAGGAACTGCAGCTTGGACTCGGGCCGGAAGTCGGGTCCATCAGCACCGGTCAGTTCTCCCCAGCCCTCCGGGCATGTCCTGGAACGCGGCCTCGTGTACAAGGGACGCCTCTGCTGCAGCTCTCCCCGAGGCCCGTCCCAGCCAGCTGCCTGAGGCCCCTGGGCCAGCCCTGCGGGGTGGGGGGATGCTGCACAAGACGGCTCCTGAGGTCTCCTGTGGCGGGGCCGTCATGGAACTCACAGGCATGACACGCGGGCCCCTGGGTCCTGGCGCCAGCACCACCACTAACATCTGGCGCCTTCCCCCAGCCAGAAGACGCGTCTGGAGGCTCCAGTCCCAGTGGAACCTCCAAGTCCGACACCAACCGGGCAAGCAGCGGGGGCGGGGGAGGAGGCCTCATGGAGGAGATGAACAAGCTGCTGGCCAAGAGGTGGGTCCTGCACCTGTGCCGGGGGCTCCCACGGGCCCAGAAGCCTTTGTCACCCCCAGGTGACCCTAATGTTCCCTCCTGCCGGTATCAGGCCGAGGCATCGCGGCCTCCACCCTAAATCCCTCCTGGGTTTAGTCGAGCAAGTGTTGAAAGTTTCTGCAGGTCCTGTCCTGAAGGAGGCACTTGGAGATGAGTTCAAGATAAACGCAGAGGGAGAAGCACAGGGCCCGCACCGGGAGCCCTGGGGCCCCACCGTGGGGTGTGGCGCAGGCGGGGATGACAGCACAGGGACTAGGAAGCACAGGGGCCCTGAGCGGTGCAGGCCGTCCCCTCCTGTCCTGCGGGGCCTTTCTCCAGCCGCACCAGCAGGTGGTACCCGCCTGGCGCAGAAACCAGAGCAGGTGCAGAGATGGGCCCGCTGTTCTGCGGAAGGAATGCTTGGATTTCAGCTTCAGATGTGGCCCATGCTGACGTCTGGTGGCCACTGCTGGGGCCGACTGGCCCCGAGGGGGTCGCGAGCATGGCCGGCCCTGCTGCCTCAGCGCCCCACTGTCCTCTCGCCCTGCTGGGGGAGCTCTCCGTGTGCCCCAGGCCTTCCCTCTGATGTCAGAATTCATCTCACTGGCTCTGCACAGCACCATGAGGAGGCAGGCAGCTGACCTCGGGCCATCGGGGAGGGACAGCTTGGCGGGGCCTGCCGGAGCCCGAGAGCCTCCAAGGCCCGGCATGCGCACAAGACGGGACGGCCCGCGCAGCCCCTGCCACGCAGCACTCGGTGAGGCAGCAGTCGGCTGGTTGGACTGGACTCAGAGAGCCAGGAGGGCTTCATGGAGGAGGATACGCACGATTCTCTGGGCCAAGACGGGAGAGTGCCCTGCACACAGCAGGGATGCAGTGGGCAGGTTTAAGTAGCGGAGAAACCTGCGAATTCCACTGTGCCTGAGAGCCGGCATGGAAGAAAGGGACTGGGAGGCCGGGACAGACGAGGGCATCGGGTCATTGCCACACCCAGAGAGGCGAACCGGACTCGCAAAGTGGAAATGATTTCTGGGTAAAAAAAAAATATGAACTCTGTCCCCAGGTTCAAAACCAGTGATAGTTTGGCCCGGATGGGGTAGCCCAGACAGAGAGGA
Source organism: Sylvilagus floridanus (assembly GCA_949820135.1). Taxonomy (NCBI): domain Eukaryota; kingdom Metazoa; phylum Chordata; class Mammalia; order Lagomorpha; family Leporidae; genus Sylvilagus; species Sylvilagus floridanus. The sequence continues at coordinate 51,742,775 of OX463228.1, forward strand.
AGCAGCTCTATGAGAACAGGAAAAGGTCGGTGTGGCCAGCAGCCAGTGAGACGCCAGCTGGTGGGAGAGACCCCCCCCCAGCAGATGCACGCACACTCAGCAGGCCTGGCCCGGCCCCTGCACGCGCACCTGGAGGAGAAGGCCGGCTGGGCTGGCCGTGAGGCGGCCGGCAAGCACTGGTGCCGGTGCAGGTTCTCGCAGGCTCTGCCTCCTGCCTCGCTGGCTCACGGCTGGTCCTGCGGGCTGCGGGGAATGCTTGCCAGAGTGCAGGTGCTTGGTCCGCTGTTGCAGTGATTTCTCAACAATGTTGCAGTGGGTTCGTTTCTGAGAGCAGCATGGTGGGGCAAGAGGCGTGGAGTCAACACACAGACCCCGGGAGTCAGTCGGGTGAAAGCAGGCTAGAGGCAGCGGCCTGCAGACTCGTTTATTACAGTTGGAACCACGTCTTACATAGCCAAGACCAGCCAATCTGGTCAAGGGGCGGTCTATGCCCCAACCAATCACAGCCTGTTGCCAGGCAGGCTCCGTTGCAGGTGGGTTTCAAAGCTGTTCCTGAGTAACTGACGCTCGCTTGCCAGTGGCCACCTTGGCACGGCCTTCTCATTCCACCACCTTTCCCCCTTTTTGTTTATTTTTGAGCAACGGGAGGCGTGATTCTTGGCCATACCATTGTTGACCCCATGTCCATGTGGTCTCCGTATGTAGCTGTGCCTGTCTTAGGTTGTCCCCCAGGGGATCTTACCCGTCATTGACTAACCAGCGCTCAAACCAAGAGACCACAGGAGTGCTTGCTCAGATAGGGGCAGGAATGAGGAACAATGGTTATCAGGAATGGCATGACCGCACACAGGCTGTGGGCCGTTTGAGTGGCTGACCAGAGCTAGTGGGGTACAAAACAGTAACAGATGTGGCTATGGGCAGTTTCTCAGGGTGGGATGATAGGGCAGGTGCATCTGCTAACAAGGCGGAGTCTCGGTCTTGTTCAGCTGGTTCTGGTTGGCTGTCCATTGCAGGCTTGATGTTTCTGGCTGGAACCCAAATGGGCTGTCCCGCGTTCTCTGGAAAGACACAGCATATCCTCGACCCTTGGTTAATAGAAGCCTTTTTACAGGCGTTGGAATCCAGGGCCTGAATTTTGCAAACACTTCGACATTAACAGCAAATGTGCAGGTGGGATGGGGTCTAGCAGCTGCCCTGAGAGCCTGGGGTGCCCGAGGACTGCCACACATGTGGGGATCCTCACTGGGTGCGGATGGGAGGTCCTCTGAGTTCATCCCACGGGTATGTGGGGGGTGTCTGACTAGGCATTGCTACCTTGTTTGCTACCTTGTATGCTGCATCGTTATTTTCACTGTGGGAGCTCTCTCTTCCTAAGTCATCAACCATTGTTGCCAGGCAGGCTCCGTTGCAGGTGGGTTCCAAAGCCATTCCTGAGTAACTGGCACTCGCTTGCCAGTGGCCACCTTGGCACGGCCTTCTCATTCCACCACAGTCCGCTTCCTATCTCAGAGTGGACGCCGACCACCAGCAGGTGAAGATTGCAGCGGGGCGCAGTGACGGGGCCAGGACAGAGGCTGCTGTGGTCCAGCGAGGGTGGTGGCTGGCGATGCACGGAGAAAGGCAGATCTGAGCCACAGTTCAGAGCGAGTTCACCAGGCTCGCCGTCATCAGGAGATTCACGGGCAGTTCTCGTGCACAGAGCCTGTCCTGGGACAAGATGGCTGAGGGGCGTGTGCGCGTCTCCAGCCAGGGGCAGCCAGGGGCAGCCAGGCGCAGCCTCTCACCGGGCGCCGGCCGGCGCGTTCTCAGTGACCATGCAGAGCTGTGGGAGCTGGGGGCCGTGACCTCCATGAGAGCTGAAGATCCGCGGAGGCGCGCCTCGGGGATGTGTTGGGGTCGGGGGTCCGTGTTTGTGTAGCTCTGGGAGCTGGCCCGGTAGAGCCGAGCCCTGAGGCCAGGAGGCGTGAGGGAGGAGTCAGACCAGAAGGGGCCTCTTCCCTCAGAGAACGGGGGTGATGACCTGCCAAGGGCCCAGCTGGAGTTGTTCTGAGCATGTCCAGGCTCAGCTGCGTTCCTGTTTGGGGGTGGAGGTGGGGCGTAGCTAGAATCTCCGACTCCAGGGTCTGGGTGCCCCTGCCAGCTGCCTGAGGAGGCGGCTCCCGCAGCCCTGACATGGCACACACTGCTGCAGCCCACTTCCCTGTCCCCCGTGGCCAGGCCTGGAGCGTAGCTGCCGTCCAGCCAAACCCAGATCCCCCAGCACTGCCTTCGCCAATGCCCCCCAAGTCGGGCGAGACACGAAATCCAGACCCCTCTTCCAGCCCAAGGCCTGGACACTGGGGCGTGGCTGCTGGCCAGATGGGTGCCTGGACGAGCTGCTTCCACCCAGGCCTGGGCGGGGCTGGCAGAGGCAGCAGAGGCGATGCGTCTCGTCTTCCTTCCCTTCCCTGTGTAGGAGAAAAGCAGCCTCGCAGACAGACAGGCCTGTGGACAGAAAGGAGGACGAAAGCCAAACGGTAGGCAGCACCCCGCCACCCCCCCACCCGCTCCCCAGCACCTCCTCCAGAGGGCTCTTGGCCCAGGCCAGGCCCTGGGGGCCCCGGGGGAGCATGCAGACACACCCTGGGGAGGGGCTCCATTGGGACTCACAGGCAGAGCAGGAGGGCCTCCCCAGCCTCCGTCCCGGGGCTCCCACTCACCCAGCCCTGCCCCTGCGCCAGCCTCGGAGTGCGGCCTGGGGAGACGCGGGGCCCAGAGGTCGGAGCGCCGCACAGCGCGCTGTGAGGGGAGGCCTGGGCCCCGGCGCCACTCAGCCCCACTCTGGGGGTCACATGTCCCTGCCCAAGGGAGTCGTTTCTGCCACCCCAGAGCTGCAGGGGAGCCCAGAGCCCCGCTCTCATCCTGGAGCCGAGCCTGGCTCACGGCGCCCAGGTCCGCCCCACGGCAGCCCATGGGTTCTGTTCCGGTACATGAAGCTTCTCCTGTAGAGACAGACTCCCACGGCACTGCCAGGTCTGGGCTTCAGTACAAACGGCATCAGTGGCAGAACGAGAGAAGGAACCCAGTGGCCAGGGCCCAGCGGCCAGGGACCAGGGCACCTCCTGCCTCCACTTCCCCCTCAGCCAAGGAGGCGCCCAGGGTTTCCCTGGGCTCCAGCCACTCCGCTGTTGCTCCAGACACCCGGCCCAGGGCGGCTGGGCCCCAGCCTCAGTGTGCCCCTTCCCCGCCTCGCCCTCCACGTCTCCCACACCCCTGGCTCCTGGAGCGGGGGCCCTGCCCTTCTTGCACACGCTCTCACACTCTCTCCTGCTGGGTCGTGGGCCAGGGCAGGGCCCCAGGCCTCACACACACGTGCGCTTCTGTGGGCAGCTGCCAGGGCCTTCCCAGCCCCTGCACTCCAGGAGTGGACCTCTGGAAGAGGGAGCCAATCCAGGACCTTTGCCCGAGGGCGGAGCACGCTCCCTTTGTCCTTTGTTAGGAGTGCACCTGTTTGCCTGGGGACCGGCTGCACCGGGGCTGCACCGGGCAGCATGGGCGCTTTCCTTTCCTTTCAGTGCCTTTCCACTCTGCAGCGAGCATGACTAGGCTGACGGGGAGTGGCGGTAAGCGGGCGTGATTTAGAGGAAGACAGGAGCCCCGGGTGGGGGTCACATGACTCGAAGGGCACTCGGCCACTTGCTGGCCACAGCTGGTCACATCACCGCCCCGCACACCCCAGGCCCGACTTCCTGCCAGCCCAGGCTGCCCGAGCTGCCGTGCAGGGCTCTGGGGTGCGGGGTCCCTTCCCGGCCTCCCTTTCAGGCAGAGATCTGTGTTTCTCTGTGTATTTCTGAGGTTGTCCTGGAGAAATGACACCCTTGTGACATCAGAAGGAACAACCTCTGGTTTTCAGAGACTGAGCTCACCCACAGTGGCTCTCGTTCTTGCTGGTTTGCTAGGGCCCTGGCCCCAGGCACGAGCATTGCCCTGCACTCTCTTCCAAAGGAGGGGGCCCGAGGACCCTCCTCCCGACACCCTAACGTGCTGGTGGACATACCGCACACATGCTTGGGTGGGGCCCGTTCCCAGCAGGGGTCCCGAGGGAGCAAGCGTGGCCCTGGCCTCCCACAGGACTGTCGTGTTAGCACTGAGCCCAGGGTCCTGGGTCTGCAGGTGGCCGCACGTGGACCACATGCGGGACAAGGGCAACGCAGCCCACGACTCCCCTGCGTGGTCCCCAAAGGTTGCCCGGCTCTGCATAGCAGTTATTGCTGCTACGTCATAAGTCCATTTTCTTGACTGTGAGACATCTCCCCAGAACGTGTGCAGTGTGTGACAGCCATAAGCGGTCCCTGCTGTTGGGGAGTCCCCCACCATCGACTGAGCATTGCTGCAGGCTCACCATGCCACAGGGTGGACGCACGACTTCCAGCCTCCGTGGCCTCACGTGCCGTGGGGGTGGGCAGCCAGAGTCCGTGGGACACAGGGGCCTCTGCCCTTGGGGGAACTCACAGCGCCCTGGGGAGGCAGACAGTTGACAAAGAACGTGACAAGGGCAGAGAGCAGCAGCACCAGGAGCCATGCAGGCCTGGGAGCAGCCTCTCCCACGGCCCTAAGGCCCCGTGGCCGGTGGTATCTGCTAGAAGCTTTGCAGGAGGAGCTGGAGTGGGCAGGGCTGGGACAGGAGCAAGTGCAAGACCCCCTGGGCGCGCAGCGCAGGCACGGGCACAGAAGGGCAGGGAGCTGGCAAGGGGATGGAGGTGAGTGACCAGCACAGGCCCCCAGGGCCCTGGCTGTCCCCAACAAGCCGCCTCCGCAGGCAGCGGGGGCGGGAGGTCAGAGCTAGGTCTCAGGTTCCCGTCATGGCCACAGTGCTGGTGAGCATGGAGATGAGCTGGGAGAGGCAGGCGTTTGCAACAGACACTTGGCCACTTCCTCCTCTCGATGAAACAGAAGCGGGGGTGCACCTGTTCCCCAAGCACGTCCCTGGGACGTCCCTGTGCCTGCCTACCCCTGGTCTCTGCAGCCACCCCTGGTGCTTGAGCAGCAGCCCTACCCCTCAGCCCAGGAGTGAGCCACGCCCCAGGAAGGAGAGGCCGCCACAGACTTCAGTGGCCAGGGCCGAAGCTGCTCGCGAGTGGCACACGTGGAGGAGTAGATCGCTCCACACAGTGCCGGTGAGAGGTCAGCGGGACACACGTGTGAAGCATCTGGCCCCCAGGTGACCCCGGCCTGGGCAGCGCAGTAGAGGGTCCAGGGGAGCCTCAGGTTGCTCTCCCCAGGGTGGCGTGGGCGCCCCGTGAAGTCGCGGTTTTCCTCTTTTAATAATATTCTTTACTGACTCTGAGCACAATCGTCCACTGAGAATGTTTGGAAACTGAGGCTTCTAGCTGACCTTGCGCCCAGACTAATGGGAGAGCCCGACTTTTCCTCTGCAGGAAGACCCTAACACCTCGCCTTCTCCGGGGACCCGGGCAGCCAGCCAGCCTCCTAACTCAGGTAAGGGGTGCCCTGCAGAGCCTCGCCCACACGAGGCCCCAGAGTGGGAGGAAGTGACTCTTGGAAGAGGACAGGCTGGCCCCACCCCTTCCCTGTGTGCGAGCAGAGGGAAGCCAGCTCCTCTAGGTCCCCACCAGGCACCGCCTGGTGTTCACTTCCCGGGGACCTTGCGTCCTACCAGAGGGAGGGTGCTGGCCCTGACAGCTCAGATCCAGGGGTGCGAGGCTGCGTCTAGGGCTCAGAGGAGTGTTTACATGTCAGGGTCTGTGTCCCCTGCCAAATGCCAGCCGGTGATTGGCGCTACCGATCCCACTTGCTCTGCCGGAAGCAGCCCCTCCCTTGCTCTTGTCGCCCTCGTGAGCTGCACCACAGGAGACGGAATCGGGGAGGGAGAAGAGGCTTCCTGTGGGGAGACCCGGGGCTGGCTGTTCAGTCATCCGACAAGCCCTTCCTCAGCATCTGGCCCGTGCCAGGCGGGGCGGCTCTGCCAGCTGCTCACCCACCTGCCCCTGCACCCGCAGCGGCTCATCCCACTCCTCCAGGAAGGCACGCCCTAGCCGTCTCCTTGTGGGACTTCCTGGGGGCCGATTTGCCGAGAGCCATTGGTTCTTGGCTAGTGACCAAAAGCAATGCCCATGTCTTCATTTGCACAGCAGAGCAACCCAGAGTCGAGGCTCCACGTGGTTGAGCGGGTTGCCCAGGGTCACGGACCCGGGCTGTGGTGTGGACCCAGGCCTCGGGGCTCCGGCTGCAGCTGCCATTCAGGCTTCTGCCTTCTGCCTCTGCGCATCCCGCAGTCAGTGAATTCAACAAATCTCTGGCAGCGGTGGCCAGCACTGTGGCGCAGCAGGTCAAGCCGTTTTTCCCCATGCCGGCATCCCGTAACAGCGCCAGATCAAGTTCTGGCTCCTCCAGCTCCAATCCGGCCCCTGCTCGTAGTCCTGGGCGACAGCGGGAGACAGCTGAGGTGTCTGGGCCCCTGCCACCCACACGGGAGACGTGGAAGGAGTTCTGGGTTCCTGGCCTCAGCCTGGCCCAGCCCCAGCTTTTGAGGGCACTTGGGTAGCGAACCGGTAGATAGAAGATCTGTGTGTATGTATCTGTCCCTCTTTCCCTGCGCCTTTCAAATAAATTCATAAAAGTTTAAAAAGAAAATGAAAGCTAAGCCAGCTTTGCCGCCCAGGACAGGAAAGCAGAGATGCAGCGTGTGGGCAGCCTGGGAGCGTCGGGTGACAGCAGTGCGAACGGGGCTGCAGGGCCCGGCCAGCCCTGGGCAGCTGTCAGGGGAGCCCCAGTTCCCGGAAACACTGGTGCCCGGCACAGGGGACACAGGGGACCCCCCCGGCTGCAGCGGCCCTGAGGCCATGGAGCCAGGTCTCTGCGGCCGCCGGGTCCCCCTGGCCCTGAGGTTCTCCATCACCCATGATTGACAGAGGCTGGCCGGAAGCCCTGGGAGCGGAGCAACTCGGTGGAGAAGCCTGTGTCCTCCCTCCTGTCCAGGTGAGCCGCCCGGGGGGCCGAGTGGCGCGGCCCGGGGCCTCGCAGGCGCGCCGGTTCACGTGTCTTTCGTTCCATTGCCGTAGAAGCCCGTCCTTGGCCAAGAGCCCTGAAGCTAAGAGCCCCCTTCAGTCGCAGCCTCACTCTAGGTACCGGACACCCCTCCCGCCACGCGCCCCCAGGTGCCGGGGCCTCCCTGTCCCTCGTCCCGTGACTAACACTCCCAGCCCTGTCTGTCCTGCCGTTTAACAGCTTGCTCGGGAAGGGTGGCCTGTTCCTGCAGAGCTGGGGGGACCGGGTGGTGCAGGCTCCTTCCTGTCTGCCCTCTGAGGGAGGCCAAGGCCAGGGAGGGTGTGACCTGGCCAAAAAGGCCTGCCATGGAGCCGAGACGGAGCCCCAGCTCGGCCCTCGTCACGCGTGATGCTGGGCAAGTGTGGTGGCCTGTCCCAGCCCCCGCTACCACCTGTCCAGTGAGGTGTGTGAATCCCTGCTGCACAGGGCGGTGGTGGGCACAGCAGCAGAACACTGGGGCCTGCCCCCCGCATGCACGCCAGCCACGGCTCCCAAACCAAAGGCCCATGAGACAACCGGCCAGAACACTGGGAATAGGTTGCCCAGAAAGCCAGAGACAGACAGCCCCCACGATAAGCACGGGCCTACGGTGCCTCACTTGAACCCACACCAGGCACTGCTGCCACCACCCGCCATGATTCGGAGGAAAACCCGCTCTCGTCACAGAGCAGGTGGCCGCAGAAGCCACACAGAGTTAATCAGGTGATGGGCAGAGTAGGCGCGGCCATGGGCACAGGAGGTCTGGGTCTCAGGCAGGCTCTGCCGGGGACAGCCCTGGGCAAGGCACAGAGGGTCCCATGGGGACAGGAACAGGTCACTTCCATCCCAGGCCCTGACTCCACCCTGGCAAGGTCAAAAGATGGCCCCAGGGGAGCACTCCTGCCCTGGCTGCGCTGGGGGAGCACCCTGGGAGGTGCCAGAGTGGCCCAGGAGCCCAGCAGGGCTGACAGAGGTGAGGCAGCCAGGGCAGGCCTGCAGCCCTCCTGCTGGTGGGCTTAGGGTACGCAGCTAGCGTTCCCTAGCAAGAGGGCCACTGTGAAGGCCGCCCCCACGTGGGGGTCTCTCTTGGCTCCAGGACAAATGGTCCCAAAGGGGCAGCGTAGTCATGACCCCTCCTGGGAGCTGCAGCGATTAGCCCACTTCCCCAGCAGCTGCTGGGGCGGCCCGGAGACCAGGGGCCTCCCACACACGGGACTGCTGGCCTGAGACCCCCGCCCAGCCTGGGCCTCAGTCCATCCAGGGGGAGCATGGGCACGCTCCCCTGTTTCCGCCCTCACTCCTCTTAACACGGACAGCTTAGTGCGCCACTGCACCAGCTGACCGGGGCCGGCCCTGTCACACCAGCGTGGCCGCCAGACACCAGCCACCACCTCCTGACTGGCTTGGGCCACTTCACATCCCTAGAACCAGGCAGGGAGTGACCAGGCCCCCGGGTGCCTCAGCGCCACAGTCACACCCACCAAAAGCACGTGGTGAAACCAGAACTGCGCATGTGCGGGGCCATTAAGCTGGAGTCCGTTCACCCCGGTTCAGAACCTCTCCGAAGGAGCCCAGTCCCGGAAGAGCACACAAATGTTCCCGGAGCGCTGTGCACTTGAGCCGGCCCGGCACGGGACACTGGCCGTGGGGGTGGCAGGGCCTCCAGGCCAGGGGCTCACTTGGATTTTGCATGGTTCTTACACTGATGTGGCTGGTCTTCCCAGGGCATGGGGGTAGTCGGGAGCAGGCGACTGAGCCCGTGAACCTCCTGGGGGGCGGAGAGGCAGGGGGCTGTGACAGCCCTGCCTGACTACCGCCCCCTCCACAGCCCAGCTCCTGTGTCGGACCCCAGGGCCTGACCAGACTGGGAAATGTGGGCACAGTGGCCAGGGAGGTGCCCCTGGGGTATATAGCCCAGACAGGTGAATCCCTTTCCAGTCGCCTAGGAGTGCCCGCAGGTGAAAAGCAGGAAGCGTCTGAAAGGCCGGGGCAGGAGGTCTGTCCCCAAATGTGGGCCCCTGGCACCCTGGTTTCCCTGACAGTCCCAGCCAGGGACGCCCGCAGGCCCTGCAGCCCACTCTCCCGCACCCGCCCTTCCTCCCCAGGATGAAGCCCGCAGGGAGTGTGAACGACGTGGGCCTGGATGCCTTAGATCTGGACCGGATGAAACAGGTAAGGGGGGCCACCTCTGCCAGCGGCTCCGATCCTGCCGTGGCCAGGACAGAGCGTCCTCCGGCCTGTTCTGGGCCTTCCCCTAGCAGGCGGCCGGTGGGACCACTGGGGACCTGAGGGGTAGGCGCAAGAGCCCACCACCTGAGAACTTGCTTCCCCAGCGGGAGGGTCTGGACACAGCACCTGGACCAGACTCCCACCGCCTCAACTCTGCCTCTCACCATAGCTCTTTGCCCCTCCCCGTGTCTCTGACCCCCACCCTGCGTCTCTGCCCCCCCACTCACCCCTGACACTCACCCCATGTGTCTGCCCCCCTCTCATCTCTGACCCTCACCCCGTGTCCCTGCCGCCCCCCACGCCTCTGCCCCTCAGGAGATCCTGGAGGAGGTAGTGCGCGAGCTGCACAAGGTGAAAGAGGAGATCATTGACGGTGAGTCACCCGGCGTCACCGGCGCAGGGTCCCTGAGGGAGGACAGGGCTCCCAGCCAGGCCTGGGGCTGTGCCTAGGAGAGAAGCCCTCCCAGCCAGGCCACGCCTGTCCAGCAGAACACTTGGGTCCTGTTGGTGCAGGTCCCCCAGAGCCGGGCAGGCCCGAGGCCCTGACTCTGCTTTAGTACTGGGCGCCCGGAGGGGGACTCCCGACCCACAGCCGGAGCACGCTCAGAAGCGGGGCTGCAGGCCAGCCCCTGTGCCGGGGTGGAGGCTGGGAGGTCTCGCGGGGGCCCTCACCTGGATGCCCACCTGTTCAGACTGCATGGAGACTCGGGTCTCACCAGCACAGAGCAGCTCCACACTCACCAGCTGGCTCCTCCTCCCTAGGGAGCACCAGGAGGAGCAGTGACCCATGAGGCCACTGGCACTGTGTTGCTGCCCCCAAGGTCATACCAAAGCCACCACACCACTGGCCCCTAGCCTGTGCCCTCTGGGAGCCAGAGTGGGGCAGACGCCAGGCAGGTGCACACCAGGGTTAAGGGGCTTTCGTGGGCGAGACCCAGCCTGCGCTGTACCCCCTGAGCCTCCCCACCCCTGCTCTGTTCCCCAGCCATCAGGCAGGAGCTGAGCGGGATCAGCACCACGTGAGGTGGCCAGCAGCACCACGCGGAGACGCCGGGGACGGCAAGGAGTCCCCCCCGAAGGGCCCGCAGGACCACGCCAGTCTCCGGCTGTGATGACCACCGGTCACCCCGAGGATGCGGGTCAGCTCCTGGACTGCCTGAGACTCCGTCTGACCCGGAGCACCAGGCCCACTCGTCTTTTTTGTACTTTATATTTGCTTATTTAAGTGTACGTTTCTTCGGTTTATAGACAAGACGCCCTCGACTCACCTGCTTCATTTCCAAGGTCACTCCTAGGGGGTGCTGGGAGCGTCTCCACACAGCAGAGCTGGCCCAGCACAGCTCTGTCCCCGGCCGTCATGCTGTTGAAACGGTCTGTCCATGCACCAGTGTCTGTCCACACGGTAATAAACGGCTCACTGTCCACAGCCCTGGCCTCGCCCTGCTCTCGGTCACTCTCCCTGGAGATGCCCCTTTTCAGGGGAGGGCCCGGGACCATGGTGACCAGGAGGACAGGGCACAAGCTGGAGCCCTGGAGGGTGAGTCGAGGCAGCCCAGGCTCCTCCAGCTGCCTGTCTCACGTGCCCTGGGCCCCCAGCGCAGCTCCCTCCCCGCAGGGCCCGAACATCCGCGGCCGGTCAGGCGGGCGCTGCGACTTAGGAATGAAGACAGGGTCACCTCCACCCTGCCTCAGCCTCCCTGCAGCCTCCAGGGAGGACCTCCGGGCCTGTGGCAACCAGGCCCATGTGCCCACCCACCCAGTGCTGGGACGGCCACCCCAGCCCCCTTCCCCAGAGTAGACAGAGTCTGACCCCAGCCCCAGCCAGGCCTTGGGCTCCTTGGCCATTCACTTTCCCACGTCACTCCCCACGGCCACAGCGTGATGTGTGGAGCCTCAGGCACAGCCACCCTCTGGGGCTGGGGGAGGGGCTGGGGTGTGCCATTCCCACCCTCCCCCTCCCCTAGCTGGTTTTTACAGGAACCGATTTCTGGCCTCACAACAACCTGAAGGGCAAGAATGTGGCTGTCCGCTGGGCTCTGAGTGGCCCAGCCCAGAGCTGGTGGCTGTTGGGATCCAGGGCCGACTCTCCCCTTCCCCAGCTCCAAGAGCTCTCTGCTGCTGCCTGCCCCTTCCCAGCCCAGAATCCTGCAGGCTCGGCTTGGGGGCTGGGAGCAGAGGTGACACTTAGTGGGCTCGGGAGCTCTGGGGGCTCAGTCAGGGCCCTGGGCCTGGCCTGCGGCCGGGGGAGGCCTGGATGTGGCCCCTCTGGCTGACTGCAGATAAGACCTGTGTGCAAGGAGACGCTCAGAGGTGCAGCAGGGCGGGGCTCTGGGGTTCCCCAGCCCCTTGGGCAGGCCTGTGTGTGCACAGGGAGGGGCGTCCACACAAGCCCAAAGTCCTGGTTGCACAGCAAGCCCTGGGGCCCACGTCAGCTCGGCAGTTACATCATCAGGGATGCCGGTGCCTGGCTCCACAGGCAGCCACTCCTGGGCAACAGGGACGGCCCCACCACCCTACCTGTGGGGAGGGCCCTGGCCCAGCCCTGCACCTCCCCTTGTCAGCCCCTGCTCAGATCCCAGAGGCTGCCTGCCGGCCTCTGGCTGTAGGGCCCAGGCCAGCCGAGCCGCTGGCGAGAAGGCCGCCTCTCCATCTCGGCTGTGCCATCGGCACGCCCCAGCTCACAGCAGCCAGCTGACCTCGGGTGCCTGGCCCTCTGAGCTGGTCAGGACAGAGCCCACACTGCTGGACCTGGCCCCTCAGCTCGGAAGAAGCTCCCACAGGGTGGGGGCAGAAGGTGGGCGAGAGCCAGGCAGGCCCAGGTGAGGGCAGCAGGGCGGCCAGTGGCCCCTGCAGGTCTCGGCCAGAGCGGGGAGGAACCGGGAGTCCCCAGGCCGCCAAGAAGAGCACACAAAGGCCTTGGCTGCCACGGCCCGGAAGGCGCCGCCCACTGTGGCTGGACCTGGGGGGTCACTGCCCAAGCGGCAGCCGCCCTCTCCCTAAAGCCGGAGGGGATGGGTAGAACTTGGGGCTGACCAGGCCTGAGCTGCACCCAGGCCTTGTCCTCTGCCAGCACCTGGGGCCGGCTTCTCTGGGAACCCGGGCGCAGGCCAAGTCCCCCGCCTCGGAAGCACAATCCGTGCACTGTGAAAACAAACACTGGGTTTAATTTAGGGCACGGGACACCAGAGAAGTCAGCTCCATGGAGACCACGGGCACAGGGCCGGCAGGTCAGGGCGGGGGTCCGAGCCTTACCCGGCAAGGCCCAGAAAGGTGCCCAGCGAGTCCACGAGCAGATGGGCTTCTCTGGCCACTGGGTGCAGCCACCAATAGCCGCTCCCAGGGCTCCGTGGGGGCCAGATGCAGCCCAGCCTGCACTGGGCCTGAGGCGGTGGGGCATGCGTGGCACCGGCTGTGCAGTGGGGCCGGTGGAGTCAGGACGGAGACCCGGAGGCAGGGTCCTCTGCCAGCTTGCACACCCGCTTCACCCTGGCGTAGGGCCCCAGGGAGTCCTCGAACACAAAGTCCCAGAGCACCTTCACCCACGAGTGGTGCTGTGGCAGGTGGTCGTAGTACTCGGGCGCGATCTTCCGCACCTGTGGAGAGGGCCGGGTCAGAGCGCATGCGCATGCACAGGGCAAGCGTGCTGACGCGCACACTCACCCTCATCCCCAGGGCTGCCTGGAGGAGGGGCCCATGGCGGAGGCCAGTGGGGCTCCAGGTTCTGGCTCTGCCTTTCCAGCTGGAAACGGGCATGACAGAAACAGCTCCGGCTCCGGGGGCTGTGGTGAGGGGATGGGTGGGGGGTGCTGTCGGGAAAGGCGGCCAGCAGCAGCCCCGGAGGCTGCGCCCCGAGACGGGCTCCCGCAGGCAGGCATCACACACTCGTGCACGCCCAGGTGCCCGCACACCGTGGCCTCTTCCTGCCCCTCTACACGAGGCCTCTTGCCTCCTTCTAACCAGCCAGGCGCCATCAAAGGCGTCAGGAGCCAGGCTGGGTGACGACTGTGAGTCCTCTCTGCTCCCCCATCCTCTCCCCGCCTTTCTCCTTCCAAATTCTGCATCCCCGGGTGTTTGGGGTGGAGCCTGACCCAGGCTCCTCAGCTCGCCTGTCTCCCTGGACCAGGAGGAGCTCGGAGGGCCCCAGGGCAGCGATGAGGAGTGGGGGCAGGCAGGAGGGAAGGAGCTGCTCCATGGGCAGCCCCGCTGTGCAGGGTGGGGCTGAGGCGCGGCGAGGGCCAGCGGCCGGCACAGGCCACACGGCCAGCGATGGGGCAGAGTCCCAGCGGCTCTAAACCACGTGACGCACAGTGTGAAAGGGTCGTGGGGACTCTGCCGCCCCGAATTTGTCTGCTAATTCCCCAGCTGGGCACTGACCTGTGGCCTTTCCCATTGCCCCGGGGTCAGTGAGTGGGCCACTCCCCGACCAGGAAGGGCAGCCTGAGCCTGGCCTGACACCAGCCCCCCGCCCAGCCCACGGCACCCACCAGGGGCAGGTAGCAGCCGGGGATGCTGGGAAAGTCGTGGTGCTCCACGTGGTAGCCCACGTTGAAGGTGATGTAGTTGAGGGGCCCGTAGTAGGAGTAGGTCTCGTGGCCCTTGAGGAACATGTAGTGTTCAGCGACAAAGTGGCCCGAGATGGGGTGCAGGCCCAGGCCCAGGAGGGTGCTGGCCAGCAGGTAGGCCATGGGCTTCACCCCCCCGAGGCTGAGGATGGCGGCGTCCACTGCCAGCTGCACCAGGGCGTTGAACACCTCCATGCGCGTCATGGCCTTGGGGTGCACGCAGAGCGGCCGCAGCGCGTAGAACAAGGGCTGCAGCACTAGCCAGAGCAGCTTGCGGGCCGGCGTGCAGAAGAACCGGCCCTCCAGGTGCGTGGGCACGTCCACATCCAGCCCGTCGCCGCCCAGGTAGCGGTGGTGGTCCACGTGGTACTTCTTGAAGGAGGCGGAGTAGGGCACGCCGATGGGCAGGTTGGCAAAGATGGCGAACCAGCGGTTGCGGGCGGCGGCTCCCGTGCCGAAGGCGGTGTTATGCGAGATGTCGTGGATGGCCAGTGTCAGCGAGTGGTTCACGCAGCCGCCGAAGGTGTAGGCCCAGAAGAGCAGCCAGCGCCAAGCCAGTCCCCGCACCAGCCAGCAGGCCAGCAGCTGCGCCAGCACCAGCCCCAGCACGGCCCACTTGAGGTGCGGGTCCGGCCGCATCAGGGCCTTGATGGCCGGGTACTTGGCTGCAGAAAGGAAAGGGACACACACGCGTGAGGCAGGCTCGCCTTGAGGGCACCCTCGCCCACCGCCTCTTCCTCTTGCCGCCTGTCTTTTACGTCCCCGGGGGAGCAGCCTGGACATGTGCTGCACCCCTGTGAAGCCTGGCTGTGCGCCATGGGGCCTGGGGCAGCAGCGTCCTGGCCCCAATCCCCAGCCCCCCAGGGCAGCAGGGTCCCGGGCGCCCCCGGGTGCGTTTGCCATCAGCCTGAGTAAAGGGCACACTGCCACGGGTCCCAGACAGCTGCAGGCCGCCTGGTCCCACGCACGCCCAGGCTCACGGGGTGCTGGGGGTGGCAGGGCTGGCCGGGGAGGCCGAGGTGGGGGACTCCACTTTGCTCCAAGCATTTCAGTTCTTAAAATAAACAAGACCTGAAAGAAATGGGCAAAAATGCCGAATGCGCTTGCTATGAACCTTTTGTTCCTCTGTGTATTTTGTTTTACAGAAAAGGAAAAAACAACGTGAGTAGGAGGTGGCCCAGCCGAGGCCACTCCGCCAAGGAGCAGTCAGCGCCGCAGGGAAGGGCGGGAAGGGAAGGGCAGGGTGGGCACCCGGCCCCGGGCAGGCAGGGTGGAGGTGGGGCAGGGGTGAGATGGGCCTTCTGGAAACCGGCAGGTGGGCTGGCAGTCCCAGGCAGAAGGCAGGTGCCACATTGTGAACTCTGGGTGCACCGTGCCCCTAAGGTCGGCCCTGAACCTCGGCACTGCGGGCAAGAGCACATGGGCAAGAGCCAGTGCTGGCATGCACAGAAGGGAAACTGAGGCAGGAGGGCAGAGACTTGCCCCAGGGTGCCCACTGTCCCAGCATCTGCGGCACACACCCCACCCCCACTGCGGGGGGCCCGCAGCCTGCAGTGGACCTCACCCCAGCTCCCTCCCAGGGGCGCAGAGGCCCCTCCCCGTCGTGTTCACAGCGGGAAGGATGTGCCCCGCCCCACGCTCGCTGGCCTGGTCATGGCTCAGTTACAGAGAGGGCTCAGCTGGCTCCACCGGGACGCTGGCCCACCGTGGCATCTGTAAGTCTCCTGTGACAGACGACACGGAGTGTCCAAAAGCAGCCCGCGGCAGTCAGGGAGATGGCTCAGAAGCCATCCACCGAGCGCTGAGCCCCAGCACCCACCCCGGGGTGGGCGGGCCTAGAGCCCTGCCCGGCCTTGACCTTGCTGTGTGGCCAGTGCACCCCTGCCCCTGGGAGCCTCACGGTCCCCGGAGTACGGTGAGGGCGTGATGTGTCTTACAGGGTGTCTGCCCCCTGGGAGGGTCCCAGTCCCACATCTGCCGGGAGAGGCGGGAGGGAAGTGAGGCCCTGCACGGGAAGCCGGCAGCAGCCCCAGGGGCCTGCTCTCTGCTCCCTGGAGCTCCCCCAAGCAGGGGCCCCATGCACAGCTCCTCGTTTGTGTCTCAAAGTGGGCAGCCGCCCAAGGACTCCGTCCAGTGCCCCCGGGAGCCACACCCCTATCTGGACCCCCTCAGGGAGGGCCCTTTCCAGCCCACAGCCCCCACTCCAGCTGCCACAAGCCTGACCCTGGGCCGGGAACCTGGGACTGGGCCTCAAGCCCCACCGAATCTCCTGGCACTTGGACCCCGGCAGCCGGTCAAGGGGCCTCCCAGGGGCCCAGCAGCCAGCAGGAAACCCAGGTGGGCAGGTTCAGATGCCAGCTCCAGATACGGCTCTAACATCCAGAAAGCGGAACAAACTCCTACACTCACGCCACAGAGGGCCAGCGACGCAGTCAACAGACGGGCAAAGGCTGTGAAGAGACTTGCGCCAGCAAGCACGTGGGCGGGACACGCAAATCAGCCAGGCGAGACGTCACATGGCGTCACACCAGCTTTGATGGCTAGAACTTAGGAAAACTACAATCACTGGTGAGGATGCGGGGAGGTCGGACTGGGGACACTGCCGGCGGGGACACGGAATGGCACAGCCAATGTGAACATTGGACGCAGAATGACTGTTCGGGCCAGCCCCTTGCCTCCCAGGAGAACTGAAGCGGGGAGGCAGACCTCAGTCCCCCACGTCCATGGCAGCCAGAAGGCGGGACGGCCCCCTGCATGAATGCACAAAGTAGGTGGGAGGGTTGGAGCTGGCGCAGCCACCAGCCGATGAGCCTCGGGGACATCAGGCTCCTTGGCCCAGAGAGTGGCTGGCACGTGACTCCCGTCTATGGGACGTCTGGAACGGGCAAATCCATGGACAGATGCAGGGCAAGGGTTACCAGGCTGGGGGTGGGGGCAGGGAATGAGCTTCTGTTTGGGCTTATGGGAGAGTTTTGGAAACTGCACAGTGTGGTGACTGTCACAAATGCCACCAAATCACACACGTGGAAAAAATGGGGGCCGGCGCTGTGGGCTCAGCCACCACCTGCAACACCAGCATCAGAGCACCAGCTCCAGTCCCGGCTGCTCCACTTCTGATCCAGCTCCCTGTGGATGCACCTGGGAAGGCAGCATTGAAGGCTCAAGTACTTGGTCCCTGCCATCCCTGGGGGAGACCCAGATGGAGTCCCTGGCTCAGGCCTGGCCCAGCCCTAGCTGATGGGGCCATTAGATGAAGATTCTCTCCTTCTCCCTCCCTCCCTCTCTCTGTAACTCTGCCTTCAAAATAAATAAAACACATCATTTAAAAACAAAAACAGGGGCCGGTGCTGTGGCATAGCGGGTAATGCTGCCTCCTGCAGTGCCGGCATCCCATATGGGTGCTGGTTCGAGTCCCGGCTGCTCCACTTCCGACCCAGCTCTCTGCTGTGGCCTGGGAAAGCAGTGGAAGACGGCCCAAGCCCGTGGGTCCCAGTAACCACATGGGAGACCCGGAGGAAGCTCCTGGCTTTGGATCAGCACAGTTCCAACTGTTGCGGCCAACTGGGGAGTGAACCAGCAGAAGGAAGACCTCTCCCTCTCTCTCTCTCTCTGCCTCTCCTCTCTCTGTGTAACTCTTTCAAATAAATTTTTAAAAATCTTTAAAAAAATTTTTAAAATAGTCAAAGTGGCAAATTGTATGTTGCATATATTTCACTGCCAAAAACATGGGGACAAAAACCAAACTAATGAAACAAGTCCCAGTTTCCAGGTGGCCTCAGTCCTGGAGGCCACATCTCAGCCCACAGGGAGACGCAGGCGCTGAGACGCCAGGTGGCCCAGGCCAGCAGGCAGCAGGTGGTCTCCCAGACCGCCAGAGTGCTGCACCCCTGCGTGTGCTCGGGCACAGGAAGTGGTGGGAGTCACAGCGGAAGACCATCAGGGCAGTCGCATTACTGAGTGGCCACCAGGCGCTGGCCCGTGTTGCAGCTGGACGAGGGGACCTGGCCAGGCTCTAAGCTGTGCCCTGGACACCACAGGCCTCCCAAGAGGCCCCGGGGCGGGCTGTGGGGCTGAGCCTGTTCTCCAGACTCAGGGCGGAGACCAGTGTGGGCTCCCAGAGGTGGTGACGTCCCTAATCCCGTCACCTATCCCCAGGCGAGGCCACAGGCACAGAAAAAATAAGGCCCAAGGTCAGCACGAGGGTCCCCAGGAGGGAGGTCCCAGACGAGGGACACGCACCCTGGGATGCCGCGCCAGCAGAGGATGGGGAAGCAGGAACGCCTTCTCCCCAGAACCTCAGGGTGCCAAGCGCTGCCGACCCGATGACCTCAGCCAGTGACACACATGACCACCTGTGACCCCCAGAGCTGCAGGACCACAGTGTGCTGCTGGAAGCCAGCAAGCCAGCAGCTGTCAGAGCAGCGAATGACAGGAAGCTCGTGCAGCAGCTGCGGCAGGAAGGCGCAAAGGGGCCACGGGGCTGCAACCTCCCTTCCCACACCCGAGTTCCTCCTGCACCCCGATGCCCGGGCCTGGGTGACGCCTCCCCCCACACCCCCACACCGCCCAGCACCATCCCGCCAGGCTCAGTTCACAGCTGCAGACAAGAGATCAAAGGACATGGGCCTGGTCTGGGTGTGACGTGTGCGCCGCACACTGATCTCCCACCTAGGAGCAGCTGCAGGGCTGCAGAGCCGGGCCTTATCCCAGCTCCTCCCTCCCGACAGGGGCCCAGGGCTGGGGTGGGGGTGGGGCACTGCAGAGAAGCCTCACCATTCCATGAAAGGCCCGTGCTTCAGTGCGGAGGGGTGGGGGATGAGTTCCTGGCATGGAGGTCGCAGGAAGGGGCCCAGGGAAGGGGGAGGGCGTACCAGCCACCCACTCCTCAGGCGGGCCCTGGCCCCAGCACAGTGCCAGGAGAATCATGGGCCAAGTCCCTAAACCTTGTACACCTAGGCCCGTGGCCTCCCTCTCACCCAGGGGTGGCCTCTGGGCACCCGGCCCCCCTCAGGCCCCTAGGAGAGTAGCCAGCCCTTTCCTATTGAGACCCCCGTGGGAACGTACCCGCTCAGGGCCACTGCCTGCCATGAGGCACGTGGCCCCTGTTTCCCCTTGGAAGGAGGCCAAGCCTGGGGATAAGAGGGTGGGGCAGGCCGCACCTGTGCCAGGTGAGCCACAGGTAGGAGAGCTCTGGACCCGGGTCCTCTACACCTGCACCCCTCAGAGGGAAACCAAGGGACAACCAGGCAGCCATGACCTGCACAGGGCCGCAGTCTCTTCATTTGTCCCACCTGTGGGGGAGGCAGCACCCAGAGGCCCCTGCCACACCCCGCCTGGCCCACCTCCAGCGAGACAGCCCCCCGCTCCTCTTCCCAGCGTTTCCAGGGCCCTTGCCAAGCCCCTTCCTCATCTCAGGGTCCACCCAGGACCACCTGAGAGAGGAACATGCATCAGGGGAGGACCCCTGCCCAGCTGGGGCCGGTGCTGCTTCCTCCACAGGCCCCAGGGAGCCTGGGGGCCTACAGAGCCCCCGAAATCTTGGGGACAGCCACAGACCCTCTCAGGGGCCGCTGGGCTGCTTCCAGCCTGGCCCGAGAACCGGCTCATGTGGCCAAAGACCTCAGTCCCCAGAGGCCCGGGGCGCGTTACTCCTCCAGGAATCCCCCGCCCCTCCACCCAGCGTCCTGGTCTCCAGGTGACAGCGCAGCACCTCCATGCCTCTCGGGGCCGTGGCGGGTCACACACAAGTGCTCGGCGGCCCCAGCATTTCCTCGAGAGGGTGGGAAGCAGGTGCCGGGCTTGGAGCAAACTCCTGGGGGTGCCGGGACCAGCCGCCACATCGGCAGCAACTGAACACCAGGGAGGGCACGCTGGGCAGCAGGACTAAGGATGGGTGGGCGGTGGGTAGGTGGGGGTGGGGGGTGTGTAGGCAGGTGGGTGGGTGGTGGGCAGGCAGGTAGTGTGGGTGGGTGGGGCTGGCGGGCAGGTGGGGTGGGTGGCTGGCTGGTGGGCAGGCAGGTGGGGTGGGGTTGGGGGGTGTGTAGGCAGGTGGGTGGGTGGGGGCGTAGTTGGTTGGTTACCGGGAGATGCCAGGGCCCACATCACAGAGAAGGCAGTAGGGGTGCTGGTCCAACAGGGGAGTCTCTCTCAGGGACTCCCAGGAAATGGGAAGGGAGAGTGGGTGACCTGGGAGGCAGCCCTGGTGCCTGGCCTGGGCACCATCTTTGCTGAGCACAGAGAGGTGGAAAGCTCAAGGGTGAAGCAGAGGAGGGGAGGAACGGTCCTGGGCAGCTCTGAGGAGGCGCCAGCCGGCAGGGCCTGACCCTGGCTGCACACTCCAACCCGCTCAGCCCGGCTGCATCTTCCCTGCTCTGGGGGGACAGTGACCCTGGCTGTGACCCCGGCCCCCAGGGCTGGTGGCAGGAATAGCCAGGGTCCGGGCGTGCCTCAAGGGCTCTCTGCCCTGAGGAGCAGCCAGGAGCTCAGCGTGGGCGCCATCCGGGACCAAAGGCAAAGACCCAGGCAAGTGGTCTCCCAGCAGCAGCCGGGCAGCTGGCCGAGAAAACCTGCCCTTGCTAGAAGCCGCCCGCCCAGCCGCGACACTGAAAGGAGAGCTTGCGGTCCAGGAAGGCTCGAGGAGGGGCCCACCGAGGCACAGCCAGGCTCACGGGCCAAGGACTGAACCCGGCACCCTCCACCACCGGCCTGCCCGCTGCCAAGCCGGGTCCCCCAGGCGGCTGACCCTTGGGCTCCACCATCTGCTTGGCAGGTGGCGGTCCCTCATTTTACAGACCAGTAAGCAGAGGCCCCTCCAAAACGTGCAATCCGTTGCCTAGCTTCCAGGGGCGGGGCCTCCCGAGGGAGGAAGGCGTGCTCCCCTGCAGGCTACTTCCTGGCAGGGCTGCGATGGGCAGGCTCAGTCCAGCTGCTGTGTGCCCTCAGCCAGCCCCGTCCCTCTCTGGGCCTGGGTGGGAGGCGGCAGGCGGCAGCAGGTCTGAGATGCTGGGACGAGCCCCAGGAGATCTGACCCGTGCACACGCTGTGGCAGACTCCGAGAGCGGGCAGGGGCAGAGCACTGCGAAGGCGGTCAGCCCGGCCCGCACAGCGCCCTCGCCACTCTGCAGAGGCAGAGCCCCGAGGCTGTCTTTATCCTCTACAGGTGGCCCAGCTGCAGGCCACTCCCTGCCCCTGGTGGCAACAAAGGCCTCTCCCCTGTTCCCAGAGGGCTCTGGGAGCTGCTCTGGTCCCCTGCTGATGTCCAGGCCCTGGGACAGCTTAGGACTGCATGCTCCTGCCACGTTCCCAGGGAGGCCAAATGCCATCCCGTGGAAGTCACTGGCCACAGGGCAAATGGTCTCTGTCTTTGCCTGTCCTCACCTAAGTGCCCTCCAGGTCTCTGACATCCCACCTCTGCCCCCCCCATCCCAGCACCTGCCACACAGCCACTCAATGATGACAGCACCACCTGGTGGCCACAGTGGGAAGTGCTGAGACAGAGCACTCTGGGGCTTCTTCCCGGCCTCTCCCCACCCAGCTGCAAACCCTGACCTCTGACCAGCCACTCCTCCCAGACACCCAACTCACTCACTCTCCTCCTTCCCAAGCACCTTCCTGCCCACTCCGGCCTCACACAGCGTCAACCTCCCCACCTCCAGCTTTGAGCCCAAAGACAAGCCTTGGCTGGTCAGCCCAGGTGACCTGGCATGACATGAAAAACATGGAAAGTGGCCCAAAGTGCCTTGCACAGCCGGTCACCCCACCCTGCCTGCTCACCAGCCAACGCAGCCACCAAACCTGCTTTTTGTCCAGTGACAAATCTGTGCCGAAGGTCTGCAAGGATCCAGGCCTCAGGGCAGGGCTGGCAGGGGTTCTGGTGGGGGGTCGAGTCACAGGTGAGCGAGCGGGGCCAAGTGAGGGGCACAGTGTCAGAGGACTGGGGGGACCTGGGCGGGTGGGGTTGTCTCAGGGTCTCCATGGCCACAGGGATGTTCCTGGGGATATGGAAATGACCTAAAGTTGTATCAGGAAACTTCTGAGAAGTGCTTGACTGTGTACCTAGCTCAGTGGACTTTATGGCATGCCAATTATCCCGCAATAAAACTGTTAAAAATTAAAAAACTGATGAGGGGCAGAGCTACTCAGGTCGGAAGTCACAGCGCACATGGCGGCGCCAGGAAAGGAGCAAGCCGGCAGCAGCGGGGGCCTTGGGGGGAGCAGCGGGGGCCCTGGCCTCACTCCTGCCAGGCTGGTGACCTTGAGCAAGGGGCTTCACGTCCCAGGGCCGAGATGCGGACATGAAAGCGAGGAATGTTTAGAATGTCTACAGGGCCAGAAAAGATGAAATGACTCCAAGTTCAAAGACAAGGGGCAAGGGAGGTAGCCTGGCCTGACTGCACCCCCCAGACGCCCACCCTGGATCCCTAACCCCGAGGATTCAGGAGGTGGAGGCCCCTGTGCATCCACCTTGGGAGGATACGGATGAGTTGGCTGCCAGTGAGTCAGCCGACCCTCTCCTGACACCCAGCCCGGCAGCACCAGGAGGAAGGGCACGTGGGTCTTGACTCTGGAGGGCGTCTGAGGGCGGCAAGGGCTCTGTGAAGGTGCCAGGTGCTTCCTGGTTTCCCTCGACCCTGCTGGGGCCACTGCAGCAAGAATGCTGGGCGGAGGAAAGCTCAGGTGTGGGGGCTGCAACACAACCCAGGGTAGCCTCACCCCTGGGAACAAAGGCAGCAGGGCTGACGGTCAGAGGGAGCGGGCGCCCACCGCCAGCCACGCGTGCACAGCCAGCGCACTTCCCAACCTTGGCCGTGATGGAGACATTTACAGAAACCGGCAAGTGCTGTGAATCGGTCTTTGGTTCCCTCCAGAGAGACAGTCGTTTGACATTTACAAGCGAGCGTGTGTGTGTGTGTGTGTGTGTGTGTGTGTGTGTTACCGAGGGCTTCTAGGCACACAGCATTGAGACCTGCAGGAAGCCTAGCAATTCAGAGATGAGGAAGACAAGAGGTGGGACAGGGGAAGATGGTGGCCCATCCCACTAAGGGCGTGGAGGGCAGAAGGTGCAGAGACATGCAGTCAGAGCTTGGGTCTGCCACCAGGCCAGAGCAGAGACCAGGTGCTGGCAAGGGGACACCCTGGAGGATGCGAGCCAGGGAGGCAGTCAGGACAAACAGCCCCACAGGAACCACCTGCCGTCGGCTTGTGTCCTGCCCAGGGCCCCTCTTCATCTCTGCTGCCGATGTTGGCTCCCAGCTCCTCTGCTTTGCCCAGAGAGCTGCTTCTGTCTGCCCTTACCGGGTGCTCCTGGGGGCTGGCCCTGCCCAGCCCCTGCCCACTGACCAGGGCAAGCCCTGCTGGCCAGTTCCAGCCACAGAGCTCCTCCAGCCAGCCTTAGCAGGAGTGGCAGGAGACCCCTTCCCTGTGACCCCACGGCAGAGGCGGGCGAGGCCGCACTGCGGGCCGACAGGAGCCCACAGCCCCCTCGCAGCCTCAGCCAGTTCTGTTCTGGATTTCACCGCTTGCCACTAGACTCCCAGCCAGGGCCTTTCCTAAGCAAATAGTCCAACAATTGCCAAGCCCCACTTCCTGGTGTTCCTCTTTTGTTTCTCTTTGATTATTTGAATTTTTTTTACCATGTGTGGCTTGCTTTCATAATTTGAAAAAAAAAATGCAAAGCTCTTTTGTTTTCAAAAACAACAAAACAGATCCAAAGGCTGCTTCCACAGCCACACCTGCCGTGGCTGGTCTCGGACGGGGGCAGTTTGCTGGCTCAGCCCCGACGTGCGAGCTGCGGTTCATGAGGAGCTGCTAGGGACCCCACGCTCGGTGCCCTGGGAAACTCCTGCCCATCCCCTTCCAGGACCGAGTGGGAGGCAGACTTTGGCCCCGCCTGGAGCCGGCCCTTTACAAAGACTTCCTGGGATCAGACTCTGAGATTATGATCTTTATTGGACATCTGTGGGTCCCTACAGCCTTGGCACAGGCTGCAGCAGCCAGCCAGGTGGGGGCAGGAGTGGCCTGAAGACCAGGCTGCCCTCAGTGGCCTCCGGGGAGGCAAGCTGCTTCCCCTCTCCTGAGCCCCCACTCTGTGTCCTCCTCTGGCCAGGGAGCAACACAGGCAGTGAGAAGGCGGAGCTGGAGGGGCACTCCCTGGCCGTGGGCAAACCAAGGGTGGGCCGCGCACCTCGTGCACCACCCCCTCCACCTGACAGGGCCTCGTCAGGAAGGTGCTAGGGTCCATCCTAGCACCTCAGCCCGAGGGCTCACCAGCAGTCAGCTCCACAGTCAAGCTCTTGATCTGTGCCCCATAGGGCCGGAGCATGATGGGCTGTAGCCAGGGAGGCAACACCCCAAGAAGGAGTCCTCGCCAGCTGGCCAGGGCCCCTGAGGGCAGCCAGAGGGGCCTCCAACAAAAGGTGGAACTGAACGGAGCCGGGCAAGGCTGAGCAAGAGAGGCCGGCAGGGAGGAGGACAAACAAGCCTGTGCCATGCCGAGGCCTGGGAGGCAGAGAAGGGCAATTCCAAGTTCATGAGCTCAGACTGGGGAGAAGGAAGCCATGGTCCCGAATGGAAAAGGGGCAACAGTGCTCGCCACAAGTCTGGGCACCCTGGGCCTCAGCCCTGCCGCCTCCCTCTCTCCAAGTCTTCCAGGCTTCTCAGCCAACCCTCTCCCAGAGCCTGCAGGGTCCCCGGGCCCGTGGTTTCTCCCTAGAGACAGCTCCTCCCCCACTTGAGTGCAGACCCCACCCTCCTCCTCACACCCGCTCTGCCAGGCAGCACACTGTGCCCACTCTGCAGACAGGGACAGCGAGGCTGCAGCCTCCCAGCTGCTACTCTGGGCCAGGCCCTGACTGCTGTGTGTCTCCTAGGCGTCTGCGCCTGGGGCCAGGTGCCTGGTGAGTCCTGTGCGGGGTGACGAGGCCCCTGCGGCAGCCTCAGCCCGGCTTGGTGGGATGACCCAGGCGGGTGCCCCTCCTGCTGGTCCCTCGCTCTCCATCAAGGGGCCGTGGCCAAGATGCCCGCCCTCCTCGAGGGCAACTTGGGGGACAGCACCCTGTGACCGCCAGGCCAAGCCCCCAGCCACCGCCAGCCAGTTCACAGGTGTGGGGCACCGGTCACAGCACATCTCGAGATGACCACCAAGTCCCCCCACACAAGCAGTTTCCAGACTCTGGGCTCCCACCACCACAGGCGCAGTCACATGCCAACCGCACAGTGCACAGAGAAGGCCTACGGTAAACACCCCCCGAGTCTTGGGATGGGCAGGAAGACACCAAAGTGAGACACTCCAGAGAATGGCCACTCAGTTCCATGGGGCTCTTCTGAAAAGTTTCTCTGGCTGCCTTTCAAGTTAATATAGAAAACAGCTCTTCAAGGGGCACAGGTGTTTGGCACAGTGGCTATGATGCCGGCATCCCACATCAGAGCTCCCTGCTAATGGACACACTGGGAAGCTGCAGGTGAGTGAGGGCTGCCTCCCACGCAGGAGATGCAGACGGAGTTCCAGGCTCCTGGCTTCCACCTGACTCAGCTCTGCCGTTCCTAACAATTAGGGAATAAACCAGCAGACAGGAGTTTCTCCTTCTCACTCAAATAAATAAATTTAAAAAGCTTCCGTGATAGCAAAAGGCAAACTGCAGGTGTCCAAAAACATTTGCAACAGCTAAGACACACAGAGGGTTAAAGGCCTGTTGATCAGAGAGGGTTCCGGGAGAAGGAAAAAACAGCCAATTAAGATTTGAAACCAAGCATCACGTAAATGCGATTTAAACCTATAACGAAATAGCATCGTCCTGACAAGCTGATTGGCAAAATGTGGGAACGATTCAAAGGTGTCAGGGCTGCCGGCATAGGGGGAAGTCAACAGCCGGGCAGGGGAGGGGCGCCGCCGGCTGAGAGGACCCCCGGCCACGCAGTCCCCGCGAGGGAGCCCCCATCCCGGCCAGCCTCACGCAGTCCCCGCGAGGGAGCCCCCATCCCGGCCAGCCTCACGCAGTCCCCGCCAGGGAGCCCCCATCCCGGTCAGCCTCACGCAGTCCCCGCCAGGGAGCCCCCATCCCGGTCAGCCTCACGCAGTCCCCGCCAGGGAGCCCCCATCCCGGTCAGCCTCACGCAGTCCCCGCCAGGGAGCCCCCATCCCGGTCAGCCTCACGCAGTCCCCGCCAGGGAGCCCCCATCCCGGTCAGCCTCACGCAGTCCCCGCCAGGGAGCCCCCATCCCGGCCAGCCTCACGCAGTCCCCGCCAGGGAGCCCCCATCCTGGCCAGCCCCAAGTGGGGAGGCGCCGTCGGTGCGGACCGCAGGTTAAAGGCAACCCCGTGGACCGCTGCCCGGTCCAGCCCCGCGGCGACCTGGGCGGGGCGGGGAGCAGTTGGGGTGCAATCTTAGTTTTTTCAAGGTAAAAAGAAAGAGTCCGCGCCTGCCTCCTGTGCCGCACTGAACCTTGGCATTCGGGGCGGACGTGGTGGCGTCTGCCGCGGGACCCGGGGCCCTGCACACAGCAGGCGCCCACCGACTGCGGGCAGAGGGCACCCGAGGGGCCCCTGGGGACACTGAGCTCCCCGCTGGCCTGCTGCCGCTGAAACCGCTCTCTGGGCGAGGACCCCGCAGCCAGGCCCGGGCCGCCGGGATGGACACGGGCGCGCCCTCGGGTGCCCCACCCCCGGCGGGAGCCCGCGCCCCTCGCTCACCAAGCATCTCCTTGCGCCGCTGCGTGTGCGGCTGGTCGGTGTAGACCCACTCGAAGTCGCTGCGGCTCGTGCTGCTGCCCATGGTGGCGCCGGGGAGCGCGGCTCGGAGCGCGGCACGGGACGCGGTGCACGGCCCCGCTCTGCTCCACCTGTCGCGGCGCCCGGGCGCGCGGGACTAGTTCAGGTGCCCGCGGCGGGGCGGGGCCACGGACGGGGGCGGAGCCAGGTGCGCTCTGCGGCGGAGGCCGCCAGAGCCCGGCGGCGTCCAGACCGGGAGTAGGGCGCCGTGGCTCTTGTTTCCTCGACTGGGAAGCGTGGCCTGCGGGAGTCCTCGACCCCTCGCTGCGCCCAGCGCGAGCCCCGCCGTCCGGACCCTCTCGCGTCCCTCCTACTGCGGGGCAGTGGGTAGCGCGCACAGCGGCGGGCAGGAGGGAGGTGCAGGCGCAGGTACGGATGCGACAGGTGCCAGCACACAAAACGTGCAGAGGACAAGACCCACAGGAGGGGCGCTGTGTGCCCAGCGATCCGTGCCAGGTGAGTCACAGCCGCTCTGACGGGCACACGAGTGCCGACCTCATTCAGAGTGGAACCTGCCCTGGCAAAGGTGGCCCTGGCTGCCACGGTCAGGACAGTGGACTTGGGAGCTTTGGCCTTGCCGATGAGTGGGCGGCCCACGTTCAAGGCCTAGGAGGAGGACCGTGGGTGGGACAGGGAGGAGGGAAGCCAGGAGGGTCTCAGGCCTGGTGGGAGGGAGCACAGAGCTCTCCATCTCGCCCTCTCTCTCTCCTTGTTCCCGCTCCTCTGCATGTTTGGAGCCAGTCCTTGGTGTACCTGAAGGCCGGATCCGGCTGCATACCCAAGGCAGACCCGGGGCTAGCTCCCACTGCTGGAAGTCCATCGCCCACGGGTGCGGTACGTTTGGCAGGCCTCCCTCAGCCCAGAGCCAAAGACAGTCCTGGCATGAACCAGGAAAGAGGACACAGGCCTTGGTTGGCTGCTGGGGCCAGCCAGCCCCTGTGTGAGCAGTGAGACAGTGAGAGGGCATCGAGGCCAGATTCGCCACCCAACAGGGAGAGCCTAGAGCATAGCGTTGCCAGCCCCTGCTGCAGCACCCACCTGGCCTGCACAGCTGCAGAGATGGAAGACGCATGGCCCCCCAGGGCAGCCTGCCCTGTCCCCGGCCAGAAGGGTCCTGAGAGGCCATTCCACCAGCCATCACTTCACAGAGCTGGGGGGCACCCCGGGGAGAGGGCCCCAGCCCCTGCCTCGAAACACTGCTGAGTTCAGTAACCACTGTCCTGGAGTTTGTGCCCCAGGAGACACCATCAGGCCTGCCTGCCTCGGTCCTGGGGCCTGGCCTACAACTTGACCCAGACTCTTACCCCAAGACACCTCCTGTCCAGACAAAACTTGCCCCATGGCCTCCTTTCTCAGATGAGGGAATGGAAGCCAGCCTGTGAGTAACCGACGGGCAGGTGAGCGAGACGTGGGTATGGGAGAAGCTCAAGACACACAGCTCCCAATCAGTTCAACCAGGAAGACCCCAAGGCCAGCTGAGACCCAAGCAGCTCAGCGTCACGGGGCAGCTTTGGGCTAGTTAAGATACTAGTTAAGGAGCCAGCCCTATGGTGTAGTTGGTTAAGCCCCTGCCTGCAATGCCAGCCTCCCATATGGGCACTGGTTCAAGTCCCAGCTCCCTGCTAATGTGCCTGGGGAGGCAGTAGAGGATGGTTCTGGTACTTGGGCCCCAGCACCCACATGGAAGCTCCAGGCTTTGGAGTGGCCCAGCTCCAGCTGTTGCAGCCACTTGGGGAGTGAATCAGTGGATGGAAGACCTCTCTCTCTTTTTCTCTTTCTCCCTCCCCCTCTCCCCTCTCCCCTCCCCCCCTCCCCCAGCTCTGCCTTTCAATCAATAAATCTTTTTTTAAAGGCACCACTTCAGACGCCTGCACCCTGCACTGGAGTGTGTGGGTTTGATTCCTGCTCCAGCATTGCTGGAGATGGTGGTGATGGCTCAAGTAGTTGGGTTCCTGCTACACATACAAGATCTGGCTTGAGTTCTCAGCTCCTATTCCCTGCCTGGTTGAGTCCCAGCCTTTGTAGGCATTTGGGGTGTGAACCAGCATATCAGAGCTCTGTCTCTGAAATAAATATATATTAACAAAACAAACTTGGTTTCAAGATGATGAACTTGGGGCTGGTGTGGTGGCACAGTGGGTTGAGCTGCCGCTTTCAGTGCCGGCAGCCCGTACTGGAGCACCTGTCTGAGTGCCAGCTGGCTCTGCTGCTAAGCCAGCTCCCTGCTCATGGGTCGGGGAAAGCAGCAGCAGATGGCCAAGTCCTTGGGCCCCTGGACCCAAGTGGGAGACCCTGATGGAGCTCCTGGCTTCAGCCTGGCCCAGAGCCTCAGCCATTGCAGCCATTTGGGGAGTGACCAGTGGATGGAAGATCTCTCTCTTCCGTAACTTTGCCTTTCAAATAAATAAATAAATCTTTAAAGAAAAATAAATAGATCTTTTTTAAAAAGTCCACTAATGAGAACACAAACGCGTTTGCAACACGCTGTTCGGAAGGGGGTCCTGGAAAAGGGAAAGGGCATCGGGGAAACACTCAGGAAATCTGGATGAGGAGATAGACAACGCGACAATGTGGTCCATTGCTTATGAAAATGCACCACAGTATTCGATTAAAATAAGGAACATTTTAAAAAGATTTTTTATTGATTTGAGAGGTAGAGTTACAGACAGTGAGAGGGAGAGACAGAGAGAAAGGTCTTCCTTCCCTTGGTTCACTCCCCAAATTGTTGCAATGGCCGGAGCTGCGCCGATCCGAAGCCAAGAGCCAGGTGGTTCTTCCTCGTCTCCCACGTGGGGCAGGGGCCGAGGCACTTGGGGTCATCTTCTACTGTTTTCCTAGGCCATAGCAGAGAGCTGGATCGGAAGAGGAGCAGCCGAGACTAGAACCAGCGCCCATATGGGATGCTGGCACCTCAGGCAGAGGATTAACCTGCGCCACGGTGCCAGCCCCAAAATAAGGAACATTTAATGTGGGTGTATGTGACCTTTGCATAGCATCATCACAATTTTCTGCACATCTAAAACTGTCCCAGACATTAACCCGTGCACACGAAGCCAGCTGATTTTGCAAAGGTGCCAAGAACATACATTGCACAAAGGATGGTCTTTTCAGTAAGTGGTGCCGGCAAAACTGGACACACAGGTAGAAGAATGTCACTGGGTCCCTAACCCTCACCACACTCAAAAATCAACTCAAGATGGATCAAAGGTCTAAATGTAAGGCTGGGAACTATGCTAGAAGAAAACCCAGGGGAAATCCCTCCAGACATTGGTCTATGCCATGACTTCTTAGATAAGAACAAAAGTACAGGCAACAAAGCAAAACTAGATAAATGGGATTACATCAAATTCAGAAAAGCAAAGGGAAAAAGTCAACAGAATGAAGAAACATCTGACGGAACGGGAGAAAATACTTGCAGGCTACTCATCTGATGAAGGATTAATAACCAGAAAATAACAAACTCAAAAGCTCAACAACAAAAACCAAACCAATTAAGAAACCGGCCAAGGACCTGGATAGTTCTCAGAAGTAGAAATACAAATGGCCAACAAATATATGAAGGAATGCTCAACATTACTGGCCATGAGGGAAATGCAAATCACAACCACAATGAGATACCACTCCTTCCTGTTAGGATGGTTATTATCAAAAACCAAAAAGTAACAAATGCTGGCCTGGATACGGAGAAAGGAAACTCACACACTGTTGCTGGGAATGTAAATTAGTGCAGCCACTGTGCAAAACAGCGTGGAGATCTCTTTAAAAACTAGAAATGGAACTGCCTCATGACAGAACAACCCCACCTCTGGGGATGCACCCGCAAGACAGGAACACCCGTATCCAACTGGTGCAGCACTGCTCACAACAGCCAATCCCCAGGTGCCCATCAGATCAGTGGATGAAGACGTGTGGTGTATATACACAATGGGACACTACATGTCATAAAAAAGAATGAAATTCTGTCATTTGCAGCAAAATGGATGGAAGCAGAGGACATCATGTTAAATAAGTTGATACAGAAAGACAAATATCGCGTGTTCTCTCTTCTATGTGGGAGCTAAAAACACCTGCTTAATCTGAACCCGGAATGGTGACTGCTGGTAGCGGGGAGGCCTGAGACGGACAGAGGGAGTCTGGATAAAAAAAAAAAAAAAAATAGAGGAAACTGGGCGTGGCTCATTGTCACAGATATATTTACTAATATCTGACATCACTGATAGGGAGGTTGGGTGTGACTGACAGATGGTGACAAATATAGCATGCTAATAAAGGTTGTTACTTAACAATGAGGAAGTTGGGTGTGGGGTGTGTAGGAACCCTAGGTACTGCTTCATAATTGTCACTTTGTGAAAAACTATTCTGACATTAAAATGTTTTTTTTTAAAAAAATCTAGAACTGTTCTTAAAAATAGTTGACTGAAAAAAATATCCCTTTCAAGCCTTTACGCGCGCACACACACACACACACACGCGCGCGCGCCGAATCGGCGTCTTGGTGAATGACCCCACACGTGACCGCAGTCTGTGAGGTTGTGTCGCAGCTGAAAAACTTCTGTGCCCTGGCGATGCTGGGCTGTTGCACCTTCCTCGCGTGTGTGGCAAAGCTGTGTGGACTCTCCTCCCACCAGGCAGGCCTGCAGCGTCGAGCACACGCGCACAGCGCAGGCTACTTGGTAATGACAGGACGCAACTGAGCTCCTGGTGTCTTATTCACTCTTCACTGCTGTTTCAGAGTGTCCTCGTGTTCATCCCGTCTCTCGGAGGCGTGATTTTCTCTTCGGCTTCACTTCATCTCTTCAAGGTCCTAGGAAAATATACAGGGACTTCGAGACGTTTGTGAAAAATGGAATTAAAAGCATATTTACAGGCAGCACCACGGCTCTCTAGGCTAATCCTCCACCTGTGGCGCCGGCACCCCAGGTTCTAGTCCTGGTTGGGGTGCCAGATTCTGTCTCTTCCAGGCCAGCCCTCTGCTGTGGCCTGGGAGTGCAGTGGAGGATGGCCCAAGTGCTTGGGCCCTGCACCCCATGGGAGACCAGGAGAAGCACCTGGCTCCTGGCTTCTGGCTTCGGATCGGCGCAGTGCACCAGCTGCAACGCATTGGCCATAGTGGCCACTTGGGGGGTGAACCAACGGAAAAAGTAAGACCTTCTCTCTCTCTCTCTCTCTCTCTCTCTCTCTCTCTCTCTCTCTCTCTAACTCTGCCTGTCAAAAAAAAAAAAGTATATTTACAGGCTGGCGTTTGGCACAATGGTTAAGTTGCTGCTTAGGAGGCGGGTGACTGGGTTCACGTCCCAGCTTTGCTCCTGAGTCTAGCCTCCTGCTAATGTGCGCCCTGGGAGGTGCAGGCGATGGCTCATGTACTTGGGCCCCTGCCATCTGTGTGGGAGACTCAGACTGAGTTCCAGACTCCTGACTTCAGCCTGGCCCAGCCCCGACCATTGTGAGCATTTAGGGAGTGAATCAGCAGATGGAAGATAGCACTCGCTCTCGCTCGCTCTCTCTGCCTTTCAAATAAATTTTAATTTAAAATTTTTTAAGAGAAAGTTTATTTTGGTGCAAAAAGTCTTGAGATCCATGAGTAGTTGTTTTGTTTTTATCTGAAAGAGTTTACAGAGATAGGGAGAGACAGAGAGAGAGAGAGAGAGAGAGAGAGAGGCCTTCCATCCAATGGACCACTCCCAAATGGCTGCAATGGCTGGAGCTGGGCCAATCTGAAGCCAGGAGCCAGGAGTTTATTCTGGGTCTCCCATGGGGGTTCAGGGGCCCAAGCACTTGGGCCATCTTCTGCTTTCCCAGGCTCATTAGCAGGGAGCTGGATCAGAAGTGGAGCAGCTGGGACTTGAACCGGTGTCTATATGGGATGCCAGCGCTGCAGGAGCTGTCGTGGGCACTGGGGAGTGTCTCCCCAAATGACCTTTTAACCCACTGCACCACAGTGCTGGCCTTCATGAATACTTCTTCACAATTCTTTTCATTAACTTTTATTTAAAAATATATATTTGAATATATAATATATATTATATATTTGGATATATATTTGAATATATATAATATATATTATATATAATATATATATAAATATATATTTGAAATGCAGTTACAGAGATAGGGAGAGAGACAGAGTGAGCTTTCATCTTCTGGCTCACTCCCTAGAGGGCTGCAATGGCCTGGCCTAAGCCAGGAGCCTCATCTGGGTCTCTCATGTGGGTGAGGGGCCCAAGGATTTGCGCCATCTTCTGCCATTTTTCCTGGCGCATTAGCAGGGAGCTGATCGGAAGTGGAACAGCCGGGACTGGAACTGGCGCCCATAAAGGATGGCGGCGTCACAGGCAGTGGTTTAACCCGCTGTGTCACAGTGCCGGCCCCAGAGATGGGCTTCAAAAGCAGTCTCCATCCAGAAGGACCACGTGGTCAGGATGCCGACCTCTGCTAGTGAGACTTCTAGGACAGAGAATGCAGGAGAGGTGACATGGGTCCCTACCCTGCCCTGTTTACTCTGTTGACAGTGTTTCACCAAGGTTAGAATTTAAATATAGTGGTTATCAGTTATCAAATTACCATGAGCTGCATGTGTTTACAGTTACGAGTTGCTTAACACTGGGATGCGATCTAAGAAACCTACTGTTAGGTAATTTTGTCGCCACACAAACAACGCAGCCACACTCACACCAGCGTGGACTGTGCAGGTCAGTCACTCCCCGGCCTGCTCTTTCAACGTTTTATTTGTTTTGTTTCTTTGCTTATGTATTTGAAAGGCAGAGTGACAGGGAGAAGGAGAGAGATCTTGCATCCTGTGGTTCACTCCCCAAACGACTTCAACAGCCGGAAGTCCCACCCAGGTCTCCCACCTGGGAAGCAGGGCCCAGGCTCTTGGGCCCGTCCTGCTTCTTCAGGCGCGTTAGTGGAGCAGCCGGGACTTGATCAGGCTTTCACATGGGGTGCCACTGTTGGAAGCGTCCGCTTATACTGCTGAGCCACAATGGCGCACCTCTCCCCACCCACTGGCATCTTGATGCCATCTGCAATTTACAACCTTTATTTGTTTTTTAATAAGTAGAAGGTGTATGCTCAAAAATAATAAGTAACTCTATAAACCAGTAACACAGTCCTTTACTGCCGTGACCAGGTGTACGCACTGGACATAATTGCACGTGTGCTGTCTTTAAAAGGCTGCAGCGCAGTGGTGACACGGATGGCGTTGTGTCAGCACAGGCAGAGGAGCTTGTCAGCTGTGTTCTAATCGCACGGGACCACCGCTCTCTGTGCCATGGAACACCTTTGCTGGGGTCCCTCCTCTAGAGCGGCCCCGCCCCTGCCTGCTGCCAAGCTCCCGGCCTCCCCAGTGCCCACGACAGCTCCTAGCAAAGGAGATGCTCTTGATGAGAGGCTGACTGTCTCTCGGTCAACAAGTAATAAGCAGGGGCTGACGCTGTGGAGCACTGGGTTAAGCTCCCGCTGGGATACTGGCAGCCCATATTGGAACATGGGTTTGAGTCCCGGGTGTACCACTTCCACTCCTGGACTCAGCTTGGCCCAGCCCTGGCTGTTGCAGCCATCTGGGGAGTGAACTAGCAGATGGAATCTCTCTCTGCCTTTCAGATAAGCAAGTAAGAAAGTAAATAAACCAATATATTTTTAAAAATATAAAGCTGTGGGGCCGGCACTGTGGCATGGCAGGTAAAGCCACCACCTGCAGTGCCAGCATCCCATATGGGTGCCAGTTCGAGTCTCGGCTGCTCCTCTTCCCATCCAGCTCTCTGCTATGGCCTGGGAAAGCAGTAGAAGACGCCCACGTCCTTGGGACCCTGCACCCACATGGGAGGCCTGGAAGAAGCTCTTTTTTTTTTTTTTTTTTTTTTTTGACAAAGACAGTGAGAGAGAGAGAGAAAGGGCTTCCTTCCGTTGGTTCACCCTCCCCAAATGGCTGCTACGGCCAGCGCTGCACCAATCCGAAGCCAGGAGCCAGGTGCCTCCTCCTGGTCTCCCATGGGGTGCAGGGCCCAAGCACCTGGCCCATCCTCCACTGCACTCCCAGGCCACAGCAGAGAGCTGGCCTGGAAGAGGGGCAACCGGGACTAGAACCTGGCGCCCATATGGGATGCTGGCGCCACGGGCAGAGGAGTAACCGAGTGAGCCATGGCGCCGGCCCCCAAGGAAGAAGCTCTTGGCTCCTGGCTTGGGATTGGTGCAGCTCCAGCTACTGCAGCCATCTGGTGAGTGAACCAGTGGATAGAAGACCTCTCTCTCTCTCTCTCTCTCTCTCTCTCTCTCTGCCTCTGTCTGTCTCTCTCTCTCTCTCTCTCTCTGCCTCTGTCTCTCTGTGTAACTCTTTCAAACAAATAAATCTTTAAATATAGAAAGCTTGGTTCAGCCACTGTGGAAAACATTCCCACAACATCCGCTGCAGCTACACATGCGTCTGCCTTGTGACCCAGGAGGTTCACTCCTGGGCCCGTGACAAAGAGCAGTGGCCAGGCACAGCCACCAAGAGATGTATGTCCTCGCAGTTTCACTGGGAAGAGCCACCACCTGCTGAAGACCCCAACATCCAGCAGAGGCCAGGGAAGGGGCCAGCAGCTGGCAGCACCCACGGCAGGCAGTCATGCAACGTGGGAGGCCTCCTCACACGCACACCAATGCTGTGTCCTGACCCTGTCCTTTTTTTTTTTTTTTTGAAAAATTTATTTTATTTGTTTGAAAGAGAGTCACAGATAGAGGGAGAGAGAGAAAGGGAGAGAAGGGGGTGGGAGAGAGGCTCTTCCATTCACTGGTTCATTCCCCAAAAGGCCACAACAGCTGGAGCTGGGCCAGGTCCAAGCTGGGAGCCAGGAGCTCCATCTGGGTCTCCCACGTGGGTGCAGGGGCCCAAGCACTTAGACCATCTTCCTCTGCTATCCCAGCTGCATTAGCAGGGAACTGGATCAAATGTGAAATGGCTGGGACTCGAATCAGCACCCATATGGGATGCTGGCATTGCAGGCACCAGCCCTGATCCTGTCCTTTTCTGACCATCTGGGAGCCAAGCTGACCCTGGAGAGACTGCCCTCCCAGGGGTGGTCAGTTCCACTCTCCTACACAAGACACCCAGCCCACAGCCCACATGCCCCATCCTCCCCACTCAGGCCAGTACTCCTCAGCCCTGAAATGACCCAACGCTGGCACACCTGCCTGGCTAGTCGTCCCTCAGGGACCCAGTGGAGGCTCCTCCCACTTCCCTCTCGCTCCCCTGACCCTGGTCCTCCCCACACGGCCCCTTCTCTTGGGCCAGTGAGTGGCACACTGCCTGCCAAGGGCCAGCCTCCTGAGAAAGCCTGCACTTCCTGAAAGCCACTGGTGCACTCGCTGGGCCCCAGACAGCAGCGACAGGTCACTGGACTGCTCTAGGCCTACTCACTGGAGCCACAGAAGGCAGTGTAGCAGGGGACGGTGCCTGGCGTTGCTGGCCTGCCCTGCTGCATGCTGGGACTGCTGCTGGTGTGCCCAGTGTGTCAGTCAAAAGGTCAAGTTCCTGCCTGGGTGATGCCTCCTAGAACGCAGAGCCACCCTCCTAGAAGTGGACACCCCCCCTCCCCTGCACCAGGTCAACCAGGACACCCTGGAGAGGGGAGCCTCCCGAGGACAGGCGGCTGGAGACCACCAGGACTTATCTGATGGGGGGAGGCATTTAGCACAGCAGTTAAGACCGGGCTTGTGACACTTGCACGGGTCCCAGAGCATCTTCCTTGCTTCCTGCTGATGCACACCCCAGGAGGCAGCAGGTGTGGCTCAAAGGGCCCCTCCCACCCACCTGCGAGATTCCGATGGAGTTTCTGGCTCCTGGCTTTGGCTGACCCAGCCCTGGCTATTGTGAGCTTTTGAGGTGTGAACCAGTGGATGTAAGATCTCTCTCTCTCTCTCTCTCTCTCTCTTTTTCTCTCCCTCTCTCCCTCTCTCTCTCTCCCTCTCTCCCTCTCCCCCTCTCCCCCCCTCTCCCCCTCTCTCCCTAACTCTGCCTTTTAATTTAAAAAGTTTTAAAATGAATTTATTTTTAAAAGCCTCCTTTCTGGCTCTGTCCTCACACCCAGGGATCTTGTGGCTCCCACGGCCCCGGCAAGGTCATCGGACGCAGCAGGCTGGAGCCCCGGGCAGGCGGGGCATCCACTAGCAAGCAGGCCGCAGCCACACCCAGGTGGAGCCCCAAGTGCCTGCCTGGAGCCACGGAGGGCCGAGGGCAGAGCTGGGGCATCTGCGCCCGCAGCAAGGCCTGCGAACGTGCCAGGCAGCGGGTCCAGCGGCCGGCGCCCCCACTTCCGGTCCCGAAGGCCGAGCGCCTGCCAGGGGCTCCCCGAGATCCGACCCAGAGGCGGGGGCGACCTGGGGCGGGGAGGGGAGGGCGCTGGGAGAGGCGCTCCTCTCGGCTTCAACCGAGCCGCGAATTTCACCAGCGTGAATCATGTCCAGGCGTAACCCCTCCCTGGCTCCCACAACTGCGGGTCCAGCGTCTGCCGGGACCGCAGTGGCACGGAGAAATCTCCCAAGAAATCCTTACTTTAACCCCCGTTCCGCCGGCACAATCCCGTGGAGCCTGGGCGGTAGGGAGCCACCTGCTAGCGAGTGCTCAGTGCGCACGCAAACCGCGCCCCACGGGAGACCGGGCGGGAGGGGCCCGTGCGCCACAAAGTGTCGATGCCCCGGGGTGCAGCCCGCCCCAGAGGTCGGGAGGCAAGAGGGGGACCGGGCGTCCGGAAAGGTGGGTTCTGGTGGGTTCTGCAGAGACACCCGGACCAGGCAGAGGTTGGCTGGTGACCCGCGGCGGCCGTGCAGCCTTTCCCAGGCCCTGAGAAGCGCAGATGGGACCCTGGGGGGTGCAGCACAGAGAGGCCCGCCCCAGGAGGTGGGACCCTGGGGGGTGCAGCACAGAGAGGCCCGCCCCAGGAGGTGGGACCCTGGGGGGTGCAGCGCAGGAGAGGCCCGCCCCAGGAGGTGGGACCCTGGAGGGTGCAGCGCAGAGAGGCCCGCCCCAGGAGGTGGGACCCTGGGGGGTGCAGCGCAGAGAGGCCCGCCCCAGGAGGTGGGACCCTGGAGGGTGCAGCGCAGAGAGGCCCGCCCCAGGAGGTGGGACCCTGGGGGGTGCAGCGCAGAGAGGCCCGCCCCAGGAGGTGGGACCCTGGAGGGTGCAGCGCAGAGAGGCCCGCCCCAGGAGGTGGGACCCTGGGGGGTGCAGCGCAGAGAGGCCCGCCCCAGGAGGGAGCTGGGGTGCTTGCACACAGAGTGTGTCCTTGTGCAGACTCGGCCTGGATCACTCAGGCAGCCTTTGGCCGGTCTCTCTCTCTCCTGTCTCTCTCCTCTCTCCTCTCTCCTGTCTCTCTCCCTCTCTCTTCTGTCTCTCTCCCTCTCTCTCCTCTCTCTCTCTCTCTCTTCTCTCTCTCTCCTCTCTCCCTTTCCTCTCTCTCCTCTCTCCCTTTCCTCCCTCTCTCTCTCCTCTCTCTCTGCCTTTCAAATAAAAGGAGAAAACTTTAAAACTCAGCGCAGGCTTCAGACCCCATCACTGACTTGCTGCACGGCACCCCCCACTCGTGTAGGGTCCCCAGATCTCTGCCTGCGGGAGACCAGGGCGGCCCACATGGAGGCCAGAGCCGGGGGCCTGCGCCAGCCCCACCAGCAAGCCGGACCTCTGAGGGGCCTCACCTGAGAGCCTCAGCCCCGCCCCCGCCCCGCCCCTACGGGAAGCAGTCCGCCTGCTCAAGTCCTGGCCTAGTCCCAGCTGGAAGCCTCCTTACTCCCAGGCCGCCAGCTCGAGGGGCGCTTTCCCACACTCCTCTCCTGAGCGCGGGGCCCCCGCCCTGGACAGCGCTGCTTGTCTCTGGGCCCTCGCGGTCAGCTCAGGGCCCACTGGACACACGGCAGTGCAGGCTGCGGGCATTCTCCAGCCTCCCACTCAAGAGTCCGCGCAGCTGTGACATCCCATCTGCGAGGCGGGTGCCGGGAGCCTTGGTGTGAAGACGTGGCCCAGAGTTCTAGACCTGAGGGCCTCGGAGCAGCAGAGGGAAGGTGTTCTCCCCTCCTGCCCCCCCCCCCATGCCCCACGGACACGATCTGCAGTCCAAACGTCAGGGGAGACCTGGGGCGGCTAAGCAGCAGCCTGTTCCCAGGTCATGTCAGACGGCTACCAGGGGCACTGAGGCCGGGTCGGGGCCAACCCAGGCTGCAGACCCCAGTGCCAGTCAAGGAGCACCGTGGCGCTCCCTGCCACCCGCATTCCAGTGCCCTTCACGGCAATGCGTTAGACTCCGGTCTCACTTCAGTAAAAACCCCACAGGGCCAGGGTCCCTCCACTAGCCCTCACTAGCCACGCACCGGGCGGGGGACGGAGTGGTGTAGGCATTACTGGGACAGAATGTAGGACGTCGTGGGCAGAAGGAAGCCAGACCCCAAGAGCAGGCACTGTGCGAGCCCAGTGCCAGTAAGCAAGGGGAGAGGCAGAACTAACCTATGGGGGGGGGGTCTCAATGGCAGCCACCCCTTCCAGACTCCGCACTTCGCGCCGGCACCGTGGCACAGTGGGTGAAGCCTCCGCCTGCAGCACCTGCATCCCATGTGGGTGCCGACGGCCTGGCTGCTCCACTTCTGATCCAGCTCCCCGCTGATGTGCCTGGGAAAGCAGTGGAGGGTGGCCCGTGTCTTGGGCCCTGTACCCATGTGGGAGACCCATAAGAAGCTCTTGGCTTTGGATTGGCTCAGCTCTGGCTGTTGTGGCCACTTGGGGAATGAACCAGCAGATGGAAGGCCTCTCTCTGTAAACTCCTTCAAATAAATAAATCTTTAAAAGAAAAAAAAAAAAAAGACAATAACCTATCACCAGTACTCAGGATAGATCCCCATTTTCCAGCCCCCTCCATGCAGGCAGCTCCGGCTTCTCAGCTGCTGACCCCAGCTGACCCCAGGACTTGTCCTCACTGCTGGGAGCAGACATCAACACTGTCATTCTTCAGCCACAGAAACTGAGGCTCATGGGAACCCAGGTCTTGACTACACAGCTCTTCCCAGGAATCTCTGGGGCTCCCCTTTGCTCTGACCAGAGATGCTCACATCTGGGAGAGGAAGCAGGGACAAAAGTCAGAGGAGGGAGGGGATGCCTGAGCCTCCAGCGGGGTGCCTGCCGGTCGCCGTGCTCAGGCCGGGACGGGCACAGGAGGCGGGAGGGTGCCGTCCAGAAGGCAGTGTTTTCCAGGCTGTCGTAGTGGCCGAGGGTCTGGACCAGCCAACACTGGAGAGAAGGCAGTGTCCCAGAGGGAAGAAACAGCAGACGCAAAGGCTGAGGGAGCAAGGTACAAGGTGTGGCCCAGAGAAGGGTGCCCTGGCTGGGCAGGCCGGAGCCCAGGGCTCTGGAAGAGGCTTGGCAGAGTGGGTGTGATGGCCACAGCCACAGGTCGGCATTGGGCAATGCTGGGTTCTTCTGGGATTCTGGGACTAGGGTGTCTGTGAAACTTCCAGGACATTTTAATTAAGATGTTATCTAGGCCGGCACTGTGGCTCAATAGGCTAATCCTCCGCCTGCAGCGCTGGCACCCCAGGCTCTAGTCCAGGTCGGGAGCTGGATTCTGTCCCAGTTGCCCCTCTTCCAGGCCAGCCCTCTGCTGTGGCCAGGGAGTGCAGTGGAGGATGGCCCAAGTGCTTGGGCCCTGCACCCCATGGGAGACCAGGAGAAGCACCTGGCTCCTGGCTCCGGATCAGCACAGTGCGCCCGCCGCAGCACGCTGGCCACGGTGGCCATTGGAGGGTGAACCAACGGCAAAAAGGAAGACCTTTCTCTCTGTCTCTCTGTCTCTCTCTCTCTGTCAACTCTGCCTGTCAAAAAAAAAAAAAAAAAGATGTTATCTAGGCCAGTGCCACAGCTCACTAGGCTAATCCTCCACCTGTGGCTCTGGCATCCCGAGTTTAGTCCCGGCTGGGGCACCAGATTCTGTCCCTGTTGCCCCTCTTCCAGGCCAGCTCTCTGCTATGGCCCAAGTGCTTGGGCCCTGCACCCCACGGGAGACCAGGAGAAGAACCTGGCTCCTGCCTTCGGATTGGTGCAGCGCACTGGCCATAGCGGCCATTTGGGGGTTGAACCAACGGAAAAGGAAGACCTTTCTCTCTCTCTCACTAACTGCCTGTCAAAAAAAAAAAAAAAAAGATGTTATCTAGCGTGATTTACTTTTGACCTAGTATCAACCAGGCCCAGATTCACAGAGAAGAATCTGGCAGGACAGAAGTGATGTCATCCACACAGAGCCTCGCGCTGCCGGGAACCCAGGGTGACATAGCCAAGGCCTTGACACCAGAGACCCCCACGGGGGTGATGGCAGACAAGGACACAGGGGAGGACACAGGCCTTTCCTCCCAGCCACCCAGGCGAGGCGAGGACTCGACTGTGCAGCCAGAGCAGCCCAGCAGGGACGTGGGCTCCAGAGGGAAGAACCTTGGTGTGCTCCAGTTCCATCTCAGTGTGGCCACGGCGGGGCGGCTCTCTGCAGGGAGGGACGCAGCTTCGTTTTTATTCAGAAGGCGGCTAGTGGGGGCCTGGCATGGCGGCACAGGGGGCCCAGCCTCCCCACGAGATGCCAGCATCCCAGTGAGCACCAGTGCAAGTCCCCAGTCCTGGCTGCTCCACTTCCAATCCAGCTCCCTGCTCACACGCCTGGGAAAGCAGGGCCTTGGGCTCCTGCCACCATGTGGCCTGCTACCACATCAACGGAACATTTTAAATCAGTCTTAGAGGCAAAGATATATGCAAGTATTTATACGCAGGGATATTAAATATGTGATACAGTTAGTGTGCTTTATCTTCATATTTGCATTTGTAATTGCGTGTGGTAAGGCTACGGAAGGGTGGGAAGGCAGGCGGAAGAGAAAACAATGGTGTCTTGATTACTCATGGTTGGGAGTCAGTGGGTACTCATCAGATAAAGGACTGAGCGTGTTACATAAAACGAGAAAGGTGACCACAAGTACAAAAATATACAATTTCCAAAATGGCAGAAGGAACATGCATCTAAGTAAAGCAAATATTGTCAAAAACCACAGAAATAGAAAGCATAAAAACAGATGGTCTGAGATCAAGACAGATTTGTCACGTAGACATATGCAAATCAGCTGGCCTCAGCCTCAAGGGAAATGCGTGCCAGCTGGCTCATGTTCCACTGGAGGCAAAAGACACTCCCCAAACACAACAGCCAAGAAAGGAATGGAGCAAGAGGGGATCGGTAGGAATGAGCAGAAAGCCGAGGTCAGAAGTGGGCACGGCACCGGACCAAGATCACCCGGCAGGTGTGTCAGGGTGGAGCCAGAACCACCTCGGCACCAGGTCGCGTGCCTCCATCCGCGTGCACCCAGCAGCACCCCATCGCGGTCACGCAGCGAGACGCACACAAGGCAGAACAGCAGACAGCAGATCCGTGGTGAGGAATTCTAGCTCACCTGCCCAAGATTCTGCTCAGAAAAACTGAGTTGGAGAAGGCCCACTAGAACTGTTGGGATAGATTTACTTGATTTATGTTGAATTCTCTATCCTACAGATCCGCAGCTGAACATTCGAAGACTGCCCAGACAGCAAGTCATTTCTTAATTTCTACCAATGGACATGGCACAGACCGTGGGCTGGCCCTGTGGCCTGGCGGATAACGCTGCTGCCTGCGACCCAGCATCCCATACGGGCACTTCCACTCCAGACCCAGCTCCCTGCTGGTGACCTGGGAAAAGCAGTGGAGGATGGCCCAAGTGTTTGCCCCCTGCTCTCCACTTGGGAGACCCAGACAAAACTCCCGGTTCCCGGTTTTGGCCTGGCCCGGCACCGGCTGTTGCAGCCACCCGGGGACTGAACCACTGGATGGAAGATCTCTCTCTCTAACTTAGGCTTTCAAAATAAATAAATCTTAAAAAGGGACCAGACTGCTTTCCAATCACAATGCCAATCAGACCAGAAACCAGGAACAAACTAGAAAACAGTCCTCCTCGGGCCAGCACTGTGGTGATCCAGCAGGTAGAGCCGCCCCCGCTGCAGCGGCACTCCGTGCGGCCTCCAGTCCCAGCCCCGGCTGCTCCGCTTCCGATCCAGCTCCCTGCTACCGCACCCGGGAAAGCAGCGGAGGACGCCCAGGGGCTTGGGCTCGGCATTTACAGACCGGATGGAGCTCCGGGCTCCTAGCTTCAGCCTGGCCCAGCCCCGGTTGTTGCGGCCATTTTGGGGGTGACCATCAGGTGGAAGATCTTTCTCTTTCTCTACAACTCTTTAAAATATATGTAAATATGGGGCCGGCGCTGTAGGGCAGCAGGTTAAAGCCTTTGCCTGAAGCACCAGCATCCCATATGGGCGCCAGTTCTAGTCCCGGCAGCTCCTCTTCCAGTCCAGCTCTCTGCTATGGCCTGGGAAGGCAGTGGAGGATGGCCCCAGTGCTTGGGCCCTGCAGCCACGTGGGAGACCAGGAGAAGCACCTGGCTCCTGATCAGCTCAGCTCCGGCCATTGTGAACCAGCAGATGGAAGACCTCTCTCTCTCTGTCTCTTCCTGTCTCTAACTCTGTCTTTCAAATACATAAAAATAAATATTTTAAAATTATATTTTTATATTAAAAAGCCAGAGTAAAATTAATTGATCTAAAGCAAAGACAGCAGGAGACAGCGGTTGATCAGAACGTGGGGCCGCCTTCCAGGCCCCCCCAGGCCGGCAGGGGCACAGGAAGAGGGTCGGGGCACAGTCCTTGCCCCTTCCCAGGGGCGCGGCGCCCTATCTTCCCCGCTCGGGTGGGTGCAGCTGACCGCTGCGTGGCCCTGCGTGGGCAGGCGGTGGGCGCAGCTGGCGCCCCCCAATGCTGTCTACGGGGCGCGCCCTCCGCCCAGCAGGACCGCGGGCAGCGCACGGGGGTCCCCGCCCAGCTCAGGGCCTCCGCCCGGGGAGGGGCGGCCGTGACCGCGCCGGGGCCGTCCTGAGGCCCTGGCGGGAGACGCAGCCCCGGAAAGCTGCCTGGAGGCGGCGCGAGAACCCGGGACGCGGAGGCCCGGCCCCAGACAGCACGGAGCTCGCCCGAGCCGGGCCGCCCACCGCCGCTCCCCACAGGAAGTCCGCCCGCGGACTGACCGGCGGCCAGCGGACGTGCGGGCCGCGCGCTCGCCGCCCTGCGCCGCGTCGGTTGTCCCCGGGCGCCCTCTGCCGGCCGGCCTCGACGCGGCGCCCAGCGGGAGGCTCCGCCGGGGCGGGCTCGGGAGCCTGGGGCTCGGCCCTCGCGACGCGGCGATTGGCTCCCTCGGTCACGTGCTCCGCGCTCGGGCCAACCAGCGGGGGGGGCGGGGCCTTAGTCCACGTGTCCTTCCGGAGCGGCGAGGCTGAGGGGCGCAGGGCGGCGGCCAGCGCGGTGTGGTCACGTGCCCGAGGGCGTTCTTGGGCCCCAGACGGGAGTCCCTGCGGGCCCTGCCGGCGCCCCTGCCTGGACGACCCTCCCCGGGCCCCCTGGGGCTGCCTCCCGGTGC
Source organism: Sylvilagus floridanus (assembly GCA_949820135.1). NCBI lineage: Eukaryota > Metazoa > Chordata > Mammalia > Lagomorpha > Leporidae > Sylvilagus > Sylvilagus floridanus. Next base: position 51,786,844 of record OX463228.1, read on the forward strand.
CGCAGAGCGGGCACGGTGCCCGAGTCGGGGGACCCAGTCCCGAGGAACCGCTGCCCCGGCCACCACTGCCCGGCGCTGGCCTGAGGGCCGGCCGTGGGAGGGGGCACCGCGCTCCCCGGGGCCGGACGCTTGGGGGCCCCTCGTGCCAGGGCAGTCCCTGGACACCCGCGACAGCCAGGCCCGGCCATCAGGGCCAAAGGGAGTGGACGGCCACCTGCGAGGTCCGGCCGTGGCGCAGCGCGTAAAGTCGCCACCTGCGGCCCCTGCATCGCTCATGGGCGCCGGTTCGAGTCCCGGCTGCTCCACTTCCAATCCAGCTCTCTGCTGTGGCCTGGGAGCAGTAGAAGATGGCCCAAGGACTTGGGCCCTGCACCCACGTGGGAGACCAGGAGGACGCTCTTAGCTCCTGGCTTCCGATCGGCGCAGCTCCAGCAGTTGCAGCCATTTGGGGAGTGAACCAGTGGATGGAAGACCTCTCTCTCTGCCTCTGAGTCTCTGTAATCTGCGTTTCCAGTAAATAAATCTTAAACAAAAAGCCCTGCCCATCTCATCCCCTTCCCTCCTCCTCGGCAGCCCCCTCCCACCCACCAAGGCAGCTGGGCCTGTGCATCCTCTGCCCCTCCCATCACGTCAGGGCCAGTCCTGCTCCTCACTCACCCCAGCACTGCCTGAGGCCCAGCAGGGGCGGGGCCGGATTCAAACCCCGCCCCTTCTGCCTGCACGTGGTGGCTACCTCTGGGAGACAGCCCAGCAGTCTGCTGATTTGCTGGCCCTGGGTGGGGCCTTGGTAGGCACGATCCCTCCTCCCCTGTACCCAGCCTGCTCTTCCATCCCCAAGACTGGGTGCAGGGGCCCCAGCACTCGGACCATCCTCACTGCTTTCCCAGGAGCATTAGCAGCCGGAAGCTGGATTAGAAGTGGAGCAGCCATGACAAACCAGCACCGTTTGAGAAGTTGATACCTTCAACAGAGCTTCAACAGGGTCTCACTTCAGCAACATCTGATCAATGAGCTGTCTTCAAATCACAGGCTGCCTCCACAGAGCCCCCGCCCCCCAGCATCAACCAGATGTGGTGCAGAGTTGTCACAATCAAGTCTGAATCCTGTGTGGCCTCAGGCAAGTTACTGCACCTCTCTGATCCTCCATGGCCTGTCTGTCTTTTGTATTTTTTTTTAAGTTTATTTTTATTTATTCAAGAGAGCGATCGATATCTTCCATCTGCTGGTTCATTCCTCAAATGCCTGCAACAGCTGGGAGCTGGGGCTGGGCCGGCTGAAGCCAGGAGGCAGGACTTGAGCATCCATCCGCTCCTCCGGGGTGCACATTAGCAGGAAGCGGGACTGGAAATGGAGCCAGGACTCGAACCCAGGCCCTCGCATATGGAACATGGGATCCCAAGAGCAGCTTCACCCCCTGGGCCCTAACACCCGCCCCTAAATAAATAACCTTTTAGGCCAGCGCCGCGGCTCAACAGGCTAATCCTCCGCCTGCGGTGTCGGCACACCGGGTTCTAGTCCTGGTCGGGGCGCTGGATTCTGTCCTGGTTGCCCCTCTTCCAGGCCAGCCCTCTGCTGTGGCCCAGGAGGGTAGTGGAGGATGGCCCAAGTGCTTGGGCCCTGCACCCCATGGGAGACCAGGAGAAGCACCTGGCTCCTGCCTTTGGATCAGCGTGGTGCGCCGGTCACAGTGGCCATTGTGGGGTGAACCAACAGAAAAGGAAGACCTTTCTCTCTGTCTCTCTCTCTTTCACTGTCCACTCTGCCTGTCAAAAATAATAATAATAATAATTTTTAATTGCAGAAGGTCAGTTTTGGATTCATTTCCTGCACAGAACAAGATAAAAATCAACACGGAGTCGCTCACACTGAAGTTCCTGGTCACTAAGCTGCACTGTTTATCAGAGCTTCAGGGAGTCAGGATTGGACTCGGCCAAACAGGCCAATTCCAGACGGCGACGCGGCCCCTCTGCCTCAGGGCTAACAGCCACAAGGCGACCGTGGCAGGACGCAGCTCACGAGCCAGCGTCTCCCGCCAGTGCTCTGCCAGGAAAAGGGCTTCGGAACGGCCAGTAAGCGCTCCTCAGCCAGTCCTCTTCTCAGCCCATCAGAACACTTACTCTATTTTATAGAATCGAGTTTTACCCAGTTTTAGAATAGAAAGTAAGATCGATTTAGATCCTTAAACTGGGGCTGGCCCTGTGGTGTAGCAGGTTAAGCCGCCGCCTGCAGTGCCGGCATCCCATTTGGGCGCTAGTTCGAGACCCAGCTGCTCCACTTCTGATCCAGCTCTCTGCTGTGGCCTGGGAGAGCAGTGGAAGATGGCCCAAGGACTTGGGACCCTGCCCCTATGTGGGAGACCTAGAAGAAGCTCCTGGCTCCTGGCTTCAGATCGGCGCAGCTCCGACCGTTGCGGCCATCTGGGGAACGAACCAGCAGATGGAAGACCTCTCTCTCTCTCTCTCTCTCTCTCTCTCTCTCTGGCTGTGTAACTCTTTCAAACAAATAAATAAATCTTTAAAAAATCCTTAAACTAAGTAGTTGTATTTTTTTCTTTTGGCAAAAGGAAAGAGCTTCTTTCAGATACACTCAAACCTGAATGACCTAGGGAGGAGGCCCTTGCTCACTGAAGCCTCGTTTGTCTGTTTTCTAAAGAGTTATTTATCTGCCTCTCTCTCTCCAGACCTGGCTGTGGCGGCCATTTTGGAGTGAACTAGTAGATGGTGGATCTCTCTCACTCTACGTGTCTCCCTGTGTGTGTGTGTGTGTGTGTGTCTGCCTTTAAAGCAGATAAGAGGGGCAACTTTGAGGGGTAGGGATCAGTCTTAGTCTCCCCACCATTTATGCTACTATAGCAGGATGGCTGACACTGGGTAATTCATAGAGAACAGACATTTCTTTTTAAAAATTTATTTGAAAGGCAGAGTGACAGGAAGAGACCCAGAGGGAGAGATCTTCTGTCTGTTGGTTCACTCCCCAAATGGCTGCAACAGCTGGGTCTGGGTCAGGTGGAAGCCAGGAGCCTGGAACTCCACCTGGGTCTCCAGCACGTGTGGCAGAGTCCAAGGACAGGGGCCGTCTTCCGCTGCTCTCCCATGCACATTAGCAGGGAGCTGGCCTGGAAGTGGAGCAGCTGGGACTTGAACCAGTGCTCTTATGGGATACACCTGCTATGCCACAGCGCCGGCCTCAGAGACGTATTTCGCACAGTGCTGGGGGCTGGTGAGGACCTTCCATGGCAGAAGGCATAAAGACGAAAAACCACGAGAGGAGAGGAGAGCAGAGGAGATTGGACTGGGGACCAAGTCCCCAACACCCACGCTTTGGGAAGCACATTCAGACCACAGCAGGGCCCTGCAAGGTGTCAGCCATCATCCATCCATTTGTTCCCACTGTTGAACGGGGCCCTGCAGACCTGGAGAGTGAGCAGCCCATACTCGCAAGGGCACAACCCCCCGAGATGAACAGAGCTGGTGGCGCGTGGACAGCGGGGGGTGGGGGCCCAGTGGGCTACGTCCCAGAGGAGGCCCTGGAGTTGAAAAGGCACAGGGGGCGTGGACGGGCAGGCCTCCAGAGGAAGCAGCCTGTGCGAAGGCCCAGCACGAACGGGCAGGCCTCCAGAGGAAGCAGCCTGTGCGAAGGCCCAGCACGAACACCAGCCCTGTGCCTCCCTCTCAGACAGACCCGCCCACCAAGAAGGCTTCTCCTCTCGGCCCCTCTTAGCCAACCCAGTGACCTACAGTGGGGGTGCTTAATAGGGTCCACAGACAGGAGAGGGGAAGCCAAAGAAGTCAGTTGGTTTCGAAAAGTTGTCCTGAAAAAATGCATTCTCCTGTCTGCAGCTCTTGATGACGCCTGCAGTTCCCATCAGCAAGGAATGTGGGCCATGGGGCTCAGTGGTTAGTGCACCTGCTCCTGTGACTCCATCATGGAAACCCAGATCTTTTTTTTTTTTTTTTAAGATCTGTTTATTTGTTGATTTTGAAGCAACTACGCACACACCCAGAGAGAGAGAGAGCGATCTTCCATCCACTAGTTCACTCCCCAGGTGACTGAGGCAAGCTTAAGACAAGAGTCAGGAACTTCATCTCGATCTCTCCCCTGGCTGCAGGGGCCTAAGCACTCGCTCCCTCCTCTGCTGCCTTCCCAGGCACATTAGCAGGGCATTGTATTGGAAGTGGAGCAACCAGGACTTGAACCAGCATTAGCAGGGCGTTGTATTGGAAGTGGAGCAACCAGGACTTGAACCAGCGCTGGTATGGGGTGCCAGCGTCACAGACAGCAGTATACCTGCTGCACCACAATTACTGGCCCTCAGATATTTTCGTAGCATATCTTGGCTGTTGTCTGTAAATATCATTTATGCTCACTGCTACTTCAAAATTATGGTGCAGGACCGGTGTCGTGATTGAAGTCACCACCTTGATGCTGCCATCGGATGTGGGCACAGGTTCACGTCCCAGCTACTCCATTTCTGATCCAATTCCCTGCTAATGGCCTAAGTGCTTGGGCCCCTGCTACCCACGTGGGAGACCTGGAAGAAGCTCCTGGCTTCCAACGGGCTCAGCTCCGGCCCTTGGGGCCATCTGGGGAGTGAACTAGCAGATGGAATAACTCTCTCTCTCCCTCTCTCTATAACTCTTTCAAATAAATAAATAAAGCTTTAAAAAAACACACAAAATTATGGCTCATATAGACTTGCCATTTAGTCCTAATGTATAACTAAATGAAATGTGATACTACCTTACACAAGGACTTTTAAAATGTTTTTACTTGGTATCAAACCTACTCTTCCTGTCCTCTTGACTTAAAAATTAGATTTGGAGACACACAGGTCAGCTCGCTCCCGGGCAGCACATGCTCTGGGCCCCTGCCCTTGTGGGACACCCACCTAGCTCAGGTTTCCTACTGCAGAGGCACAGGAGACGTGGGGGGACAAGGGTGGTGGCGGTGGCTTTGGTCTTCTGAGCCACGGTGCATGGAGGGGGGCCTCGCCCGGGCAAAGGCGTAGGCGAAGGCAGCAGGCCGGACACACACTGCTGGCACCGATGACATCTGCCAGCCCTAGCCGCCATGGCTGCTAGGGGCCCAGCCGGGAACAGCAGGACAGCCCCAGGCCTTCCTTACACAGGTGGAGCCCAGCCTGAGACCACTCAGTGAGCTGGCAGCGGGGCCAGGAGCGCCCTCCAGGCCTCAAGACTGCAGGTGCCTGGGAAGTCAGCAGGTAGAACAGGGAGGCTTGACACCAAGGGAGCGGCCAGATGCGCACTCGGCGTTCCCAACGTGAGGGGAGTGAACTCTCGGCCCCAGCACCCCGATTCGCCCTGGGTACCTGCTGAGTGAGAACCCAGGCCCCAGCACCCTCAGCTCCCCCTGGGTACCTGCTGAGTGAGGACCCAGGCCCAGCACCCCCACTCCCCCTGGGTACCTGCTGAGTGAGGACCCAGGCCCCAGCACCCCCACTCCCCCTGGGTACCTGCTAGTTAGGACCCAGGCCCCAGCACCCCACTCGTCCTGGGTACCTGCTGAGTGAGGACCCAGTCCCAGCACCCCCACTCCCCCTGGGTACCTTCTGAGTGAGAACCCAGGCCCAGCACCCTCAGCTCCCTGGGTACCTGCTAGTTAGGACCCAGGCCCCAGCACCCCCACTCGCCCTGGGTACCTGCTGAGTGAGGACACAGGCCCCAGCACCCTCAGCTCCCCCTGGGTACCTGCTGAGTGAGAACCCAGGCCCAAGCACCCCCACTCGCCCTGGGTACCTGCTGAGTGAGAACCCAGGCCCCAGCACCCCCACTCGCCCTGGGTACCTGCTGAGTGAGGACCCAGGCCCAGCACCCTCACTTGTCCTGGGTACCTGCTGAGTGAGAACCCAGGCCCCAGTACCCCCACTTGCCCTGGGTACCTGCTGAGTGAGGACCCAGGCCCCAGCACCCCCACTCGTCCTGGGTACCTGCTGAGTGAGGACCCAGGCCCAGCACCCCCACTCGCCCTGGGTACCTGCTGAGTGAGGACCCAGGCCCAGCACCCCCACTCGTCCTGGGTACCTGCTGAGTGAGGACCCAGGCCCCAGCACCCCCACTCGTCCTGGGTACCTGCTGAGTGAGAACCCAGGCCTAGCACCCCCACTCGTCCTGGGTACCTGCTGAGTGAGGACCCAGGCCCAGCACCCCCACTCGCCCTGGGTACCTGCTGAGTGAGGACCCAGGCCCAGCACCCCCACTTGTCCTGGGTACCTGCTGAGTGAGGACCCAGGCCCCAGCACCCCTACTCGCCCTGGATACCTGCTGAGTGAGAACCCAGGCCCAGCACCCCCACTCGCCCTGGGTACCTGCTGAGTGAGGACCCAGGCCCAGCACCCCCACTCGTCCTGGGTACCTGCTGAGTGAGGACCCAGGCCCCAGCACCCCCGCTCGCCCTGGGTACCTGCTGAGTGAGAACCCAGGCCTAGCACCCCCACTCGTCCTGGGTACCTGCTGAGTGAGGACCCAGGCCCAGCACCCCCACTCGCCCTGGATACCTGCTGAGTGAGGACCCAGGCCCCAGCACCCCTACTCGCCCTGGATACCTGCTGAGTGAGGACCCAGGCCCAGCACCCCCACTCCCCCTGGGTACCTGCTGAGTGAGGACCCAGGCCCAGCACCCCCACTCGTCCTGGGTACCTGCTGAGTGAGGACCCAGGCCCAGCACCCCCACTCGTCCTGGGTACCTGCTGAGTGAGGACCCAGTCCCAGCACCCCCACTCGTCCTGGGTACCTGCTGAGTGAGGACCCAGTCCCAGCACCCCCACTCCCCCTGGGTACCTGCTGAGTGAGAACCCAGGCCCCAGCACCCTCAGCTCCCCCTGGGTACCTGCTAGTTAGGACCCAGGCCCCAGCACCCCCACTCGCCCTGGGTACCTGCTGAGTGAGGACCCAGGCCCAGCACCCTCAGCTCACCCTGGGTACCTGCTGAGTGAGAACCCAGGCCCAGCACCCCCACTCACCCTGGGTACCTGCTGAGTGAGGACCCAGGCCCAGCACCCCTACTCGCCCTGGGTACCTGCTGAGTGAGAACCCCGGCCCAGTACCCCCACTCGTCCTGGGTACCTGCTGAGTGAGGACCCAGGCCCAGCACCCCCACTTGCCCTGGGTACCTGCTGAGTGAGGACCCAGGCCCCAGCACCCCTACTCGCCCTGGGTACCTGCTGAGTGAGAACCCAGGCCCCAGCACCCCCACTCGTCCTGGGTACCTGCTGAGTGAGGACCCAGGCCCAGCACCCCCGCTCGCCCTGGGTACCTGCTGAGTGAGGACCCAGGCCCAGTACCCCCACTCGTCCTGGGTACCTGCTGAGTGAGGACCCAGTCCCCAGCACCCCCAGCTGCGTGACCTTCAGAGCAAGTGCCCTGTGCCTGGTCTGTGCAACAGGGAGCCAGGGAGAAATGCCCCAGGGCACCCCCCTGGAACCCCGGGCGAGTCTGTGACTTTTAATGCTCATCTCCCCAGTGCAATCTGTTTTATTTCCTGCTCTCTGGAAGGCTCCAAATTGACAGTCCCCTGGCACTGATGGGCTCCTGGGCCAGCTGGTGACCAGCCCCACCCACAGAAGCAGGTGAGAGGGAGTCCTGGCCCTGGCCCTGGGCACACAGGCAAGCTCCTGGGTGCTGCTGGGTTACTGACAAAAGCCCACATGGAAGGCCGGCACCGCAGCTCACTAGGCTAATCCTCTACCTTGTGGCCCGGCACACCGGGTTCTAGTCCTGGTTGGGGAGCCGGATTCTGTCCCGGTTGCCCCTCTTCCAGGCCAGCTCTCTCTCTCTGCTGTGGCCTGGGAGTGCAGTGGAGGATGGCCCAAGTGCTTGGGCCCTGCACCCCATGGGAGACCAGGAGAAGCACCTGGCTCCCGCCATCGGATCAGCGCGGTGCGCCTGCCGCAGCATGCCAGCCGCGGCGGCCATTGGAGGGTGAACTAACGGCAAAAGGAAGACCTTTCTCTCTGTCTCTCTCTCACTGTCCATTCTGACTGTCCAAAAAAAAAAAAAAGCCCACGTGGAAACGCACAGAAATGCTCCACGGTGTGACTTTCTGGGCTGTTCTCACAGGTACCATAAAGTAAACCTACTTCAACCCATGGGGCCTTACCCGAGGGCCCCCGAGCTGGCAGCAGCCATGCCAGGGCTCGGGTCTCAGGCTCTGGCTGTGCTCCTGGCTGCCCCTCTTTGCTCCTGGCTCCCACAGAGAAGTCCCGGGGCTAGAAACACGCCCAGGACACACCAGACATAAGGTGCAAGCTGCAGCCTCACACAAAGCCACTTAACTTCATTCTCACATTCAACTTGAAGCCCCGGCCTGCTCCACTGCTGGGCACAGACGGGCCAGGTCACTTGTCTGAGGCTAGTTCAAGAGGGGGCAGCCTCAAGGGGGTCAAGGGTCAGAGGACAATGTGACCCCTGCGGCAACCGATACCTCCCAGGAAACTGAGGCCCGGCCATGGAACACGCTGATGTCCGTGACCTTGTGCACCAGAGAACTAAGAACTGGGAGGCCCGGATTGGCCTGCGTCATCTCAGCCTTTGCGTTTCTTGCCTTGCCAGGTTCTGCAGTCCCAGAATAGACTCAGGCGAGAAGGGAGCCCAGGCCCCAAGGCAGGAGGGCAGAGGGGCCCCACGAGAGCTTGGCACGCAAGCTAGAGACGGAGGGATGGACAGACGGACGGCCAGGAGAGGCTTCAACAGGCACACACAGGAAGAGTTCAAAGGCTAACATCGCAGGTGACATCACAGCCACGCTGCTCCCAGGAGAGAGGGGTGGACAAGGCTGACCTGAGGAAGGGGCACTTGTGGCGGGAGCGGAAGGCCCAGGTGTCCGAGGCACAGCCTGGGGAGGAAACCCTTGCAGGGGGAGGTGGAGGCGGGGCGAAGGGCACAGTGGGTAATGTGCTACAAAGACATCTTGCAGGGGAGGGGCTCAGTAAAAGCTTCGTGTAGACAATGATCAGGGCTAAAGAGCTGGCCTCTGACGACCAGAACTCGTCCCCCAGAGTGACCACCCGGGACGAGGGCAGAAAAGCCTGCTGGTTCAGCAGCCGGCCCAAACTCACGATGGGCTCCCTCAGTTCAAGGGTCTCCGACTCAACTTCTCCGACTCCCACCGCATCGGGACATTTTAAAGACCACCTCCTCCACTGCCTTAAGAAGCCCCACAGAGACTGTCAGCGGCTGGTTTAGCCGTGCGCGGAGCACCCACAGGGGGCCCTGGGTGCGGGGTGAACTGTAAAGTCCAGGGGGAAGTCCCTCCCAACACAGCTCTGGGGACACCACGACCCCTCAGGGGAGCCTTTCACAGACTGGGAAGGCCGCCATTTCCTAGGGAAGACACAGGTGATGGGAAGCCAAGTCCCGGAACTTACTCTGCAGCTGGGGAGGAAGGAGCGCCTGCACCCGGTGAAGCTCAAGGCAGCAGCCCGTCACGAGGCCCCGACGCAGGAAGCAGCCCCCAGCGTCACTTCCCCTGCAGTGGGGACCGGCGGCCCTCGGCTAAGGTGCCAGACCAGACACAGCATGAGAAATTACGGCAGCAAAGCACAAACACAGAATAGATGACAGAGCTTCCTCAGCTTGATTTGCTGTTTTTCTGATTATAAAATGCATGTATTTTGTACAGCTCTGTTGACGGCAGTAGCTTTAGACAGATTTAGCACCAGTGCTGGTCTGAAGCCGGGATCCTCTGGTTCCGATCCACCTTCCTGCTAATGCACCCTAGGAGCAGTGAGTGACGGCCCCTGCCACTCACTGGAGAGTTCTGGGCTCCTGGCTTTGGCCTTGCCCAGCCTGGGCTGTTGCATACGGGGAGTGAACCAGTGGAGAGGAGATCTCTCTTTCTCTCTCTCTCTGGTTCTCTTTATCACTCTCTTTGTTCCCTTCCCTCTCAAGTAAATGAGATACAAGTAATTTTTTAAAAAATGGTCAAGAGGCAGGTGTTTGGCCCAGCAATCATTCGCTCGTGTCTCACAGTGGAGTGCATAGATTCAATTCCTGGCTCTGGCTTCCAGCCAGTGCAGACCCTAGCAGGGAACAGATTATGGCTCAAGTGATCGGGTCCCTGCCATCCACGTGAGAGACAAGACACCTGGATGGAGGTTCTGGCCCCAGCCACTGCTAGAGGAGGAGCAGGTGGAGAGCAGGGAGGAAGGGGAGGCTAAGTGGGGGAAGACCCTGTGAGGATGAGGTGCCTGCAGGACACTGGGTGGGACATCTGGAGCAGTGGGCCCTGGGGATGACCAAGACATGACACAGAGGCTCAAGAAAGGCCAACATGCAGGTGGCAGTGAGAGCCACAGGGGACCAGGTGACCCAGCAGAGTAGCACGGAGAAGCCAGAAGCAAGATGACGGGAAACAGGGCCAGTGTTGTGGCAGAGTGGGCATCCCACATGGGTGCCGGTTGGAGTCTTGGCTGTTCCACTTCTGATCCAGCTCCCTGCTTATGCACCTGAGGAAGCAGAAGATGGCCCAAGTCCTTGGGCCCCTGCACCTGTATGGGAGAACCGGAAGGAGCTCCTGCCTCCTGGCCTCAGATCAGCCTAGCTCCAACCGTTGAGGCCATGTGGGGAGTGAACTAGAAGATGGAAGATCTCACGCCCTCTGTCTCCCTGTAACTCTGCCTTTCAAATAAATAAATCTGTTTCTAAAAAGCCTAGAAACACAGGTGGTCTCAGGAAGCTTAGGTGAGAGTAAGCTAAATCAAGGACTCAAGCGAGAATCCTGTTTTTTTTCTTAAAGACTTATTTATCTGAAAGGCAGAGAGACAGGGAGGGGGAAAGAAACAGAGAGATCTTCTATCTGCTGATTCACTCCCCGAACAATCACAACAGCCCAATCTGGCTACACTGAGGCTAGGAGCCCAGTGGCAGGAACTCACATACCTGGGCCATCACCTGCTGCTTCCCAGGTGCGTTAGCAGGGAGCTGGACTGGAAGTGGAGCAGCTGGGGCTTGAACCCAGCACTCTGAAATGGGATGCAGGTGCACCAAGCTGTTGTGCCACGATGCCTGCCCAGACTCGTGTGTGTGTGTGTGTGTGTGTGTGTGTGTGTGCGTGCTTGCGTTTTTAAGACCATGAAAGACTTAATCTGAAGAACCAGGAGCAAGAGAAAGATGGCAGGCTCCTGAGATGAGTGGCAGGAAGGGCCCCAGAGGGCTTGGCTGGCTACAGCACAGGTGGGATGGGATGTGGCACGGCCAGGGAAGCTAAGGGGTTTTCTGTCCATTGGTGCTTGAGAAAATGGGTTCCGCTGGCATTTGAGGAAGTGAATTCTGACCCCTCCAAACTTTTTTTTTCTTTTTACCGTTTTCTTTTACCTTTTACAAAAGATCTATTTTAAAGGCAGAGTGACAGAGAAAGAGGGAGAGAGAGAGAGAATCTTTTTTCTGCTAGGCCACTCCCCAAATAGATACAACAGCCAGATCTCTGCCAGGCAGGAGCCTGAAGCCAGAAACTCCGTCCAGGTTTCCCACATGGGTGATGGTGACTCAAGTACATGGGCCATCCTCTGCTCTCTTCCCAAGCACACTAGTAGGAAGCTGGATGGGATGGGGAGCATTGGGGACTTGGAACATGGGATGCTCATGTCGTAAACGGTGGCTTGACAGGCTGCACCACAAGCAATTTTCTTGAAGTAGGAGGCAAAGGGATGGGGCCTGAAGGGAGGGCTGGGGAAGTACACCCAAGTCAGACTGGTAAGGACGTCCAGGCAAGCAGTCTGGGGAATTTTCTGAGCAAAATGGCGACAGAGGTTGAGTCAGGACAGGTGAAAGAATTTTCAAGTGAGCTCACTCAGCTGACACTCAGAGCAGGAACAAGCCATGGCAGCACCGTGTACATCCTGCTTCCTCCTCCAGCAGTTCCCAGGATCTCAGAAGTAGAGAAGCAGGTTGATGCAAGCGGGGAGTTTTATCAGACATAAATTTGCAATACAGGAAGTGAGTGATTATCAGATTTCTAATCTGGGACAGGAATAAAGAATTAGAAGACTGAGGGCCTGGGACCAGTGTTGTGACACCAGCATCCCATATTGGAACTCTGGTTCCAGCCCTGGGGCTGCCCTGCCTCCCATCCAGTCCCTGCTGTGGCCTGGGAAGGCAGCAGAGGATGGCCCAAGAGCGTGAGCCCCTGCACCCACGTGGGACACGTGAATGGAGCTACAGGCTTGTGGGTCTGGCTTGGTCCAATCCTGGCTGTTGTGGCATCTGGGGAGCGAATCATCAGATGGGAGATGTTCCTCTGTCTCCTCCTCCGTCACTCTGCTCTTTATTTACTTGGAAGGCAGAGTGACACACAGGAAAGACAGAGACATCTTTCATCCACTGGTTTACTTTCCAAATGGTCACAATGGCTGGAGCTGGGCCAGACCGAAGTCAGGATCCTGGGTCTCCCTCCGGGTCCCCCACGTGGGTGCAGGGGCCCCAGCACTTGGGCCATCGTTGGCTGCTTTCCAGGTGCATTTGCAGGGAACTGGCTCAGAAGTGGAGCAGCCATAAGGGATGAGGTGTCACAGGGGGCAGCTTAACCCACTGTGCCACAACACCAGGCCCGCTGCTCTTTCAAGTAAGTAAATCCTCAAGAAGAAGACACAGCAGCAGCGAAGGTGAGAGGCAGAGTGGCCAGGGTCCCGGGAGGTCAGGATTCTGACGTGCGCTCAGAATGACGAGGACCACGATGGCGGCCAAGAGGCGGAAACCAAGACAACCGGGAGTCGGAGAGGCCAAGGCGATGAGTCAGCTGAGGGCCGGGTCAGCTCAGGCTGGACAGGAGGACCACAGACCAAGCCCCAGGACGAACCCAGGGGCCAGTCAGGAGGAGGCTGGCAACCGGGGCTGGGAAAGTCTGTTCTGCCGAGGGCCACGTCTTCGGGCCGTATACAATCATGAACTTAAAAGTTTGCCTGGGACTGGCGCTGTTGCAAAGCAGGTAAAGCTCCCCCCTGCAGTGTTGGCAGTCCACATGGGTGCTGGTTCAAATCCTGGCTGCTCTACTTCCAATCCAGCTCTTCGCTACGGTCTGGGAAAGCCGCTGAAGTTGGCCCAAGTCCTTGGGCCCCTGCACCTGTGTGGGAGATCTACAAGAAGCTCCAGGTTCCTGGCTTCGGATTGGCACAGCTCTGGCTGTTGCAGCCATTTGGGGAGTGAACCAGCAGATGGAAGACCTCTCCCTCTACCTCTTCCTCTGTAACTCTACCTTTCAAATAAAATTAATAGATCATTTAAAAAATTAGCCTGCTACAGATGTAGTAAATTCGAGTCCTGCCTGTGTAGCCTTGGCACGCGATTTCATGGGCATTACGTGGCCTGTGGCCCATGGACGGACGCGCCCGCCCTGGTGTAGAGCATGGCACCGTGTGCGGCATGGCGCTGGCTTCAAAGGACGTCAGGGTTGGCATCGCTTTGGCATAATTTGGTCAGAAAATCGGCAGGGAAAGATTCAGGCAATCCACACTGGCATTCTCACCGTATTGCCAACACTGTGTTACCGCCATGGTGCAGGGACACTTCCGGCCCACGCCGCGCGTAGGAAACAGGCACTACAACTGGAATTAGAAGTCCTTCCTCCAGAGTGACGTAAGGGAGAGCCATGTTGCCCCAGAGAACACCAAGGCAGGCCGGGAGCATCTCGGGGAGCAGGAGACACACGTGGCTGCTGCTGCTGCCCTTGGCGGCAGCGGTCGGAGCCTCACAGGGACAGTGCCCTTTGGGGCCTTCTTGGGTGCGTCCTCTCCAGCTGGAGCACCTGTGCCCAAAGGGAAAAACTGGCCAGGAAGGCAGAACAGCCTCACCACAAACACAGCATTTCCAGAAGGAGTGCCAACGCTGGACCCGGCGCACAAAGCACCACGGCGGGTCGTAGATTCCACGTGGATAGGAAGTCACCTGGCTCAGAGGGACTGCCGATGTGTGATGAAAAAGGCAAATTTCTTAATAAAGAACAGACTGGTTATCAGAGAATTCTCATTGACCCTTAGGAACAGAGTGTACCCTGGGGCCTGTCCCAAGGCCACGAAAGCCAAGGAGACAGAAGGGCTCTGGGGTCACACTCTGTCCTCCTTCCAAACTGCCCGTTTTCCTTACTGTTACTGCTGATTCCTGTAACCCCAAAGGCTGGTATTACTACTCCTATTTAGAGTTGAGAAGATGCTTTGTTTTTTGACAGGCAGAGTGGACAGTGAGAGAGAGAGACAGAGAGAAAGGTCTTCCTTTGCCATTGGTTCACCCTCCAATGGCCGCCGCAGCCGGCGCACTGCGCTGATCCAATGGCAGGAGCCAGGTGCTTCCTCCTGGTCTCCCATGGGTGCAGAGCCCAAGCACTTGGGCCATCCTACACTGCACTCCCAGGCCATAGCAGAGAGCTGGCCTGGAAGAGGGGCAACCGGGACAGAATCAGGCGCCCTGACTGGGACTAGAACCCGGTGTGCCGGCTGCCGGCGGTGCCGCAGACGGAGGATTAGCCTATTGAGCCGCAGCGCTGGCCAGAGAAGACACTTTTTCTTAAGTAAATATTTATTTCAGGAGAGGGGGAGAGAGGGAGAGAGCTAGCGAGGGCAGGGTGAGCACGTGGGCTCACAGGTGGTAGAGAACCAGTTCTCTGGGCCATCGCCTCCTGCCTCCCAGGGTGTGCAGGCTGGAATCAGGAGCTGCAGCCAGGACAAACCAGAACATGAACCCAAGTTTCCATGGCTCCCCACCCAGCCTGCTCTTCCCACTTATCCGCTGAAGGACTCGGGAGCTGTTCTGCCTTCCAGGGCCTGGACCTCCAAACTCACTTCCGCCATTAATCTGCAGTTTCAAGTGGGAACTTGGAACAGGAAATGGCTCAAACAAATACAAACAAGAGGCCCTGGGGCCAGGGTCGCCACGCCGTGGGTTAAGCCGCCGCCTGACCGCCAGTTCTGAATCTTGGCTACTCTGCTTCCCACACAGCTTCCTGCTAACGTGCGAAGCAGCAGAGCAAGGCTCAAGCACTCGAGTCCCCGCCACGCACACGGGAGACGCCGAGGGGTTCCGGCTCCTGGGCTTCAGCCTGCCCCACCCCTGGCTGCCGCAGCCTTAGGAGGAGTGAACCAGCAGATGGAAGAGCTCCGTCACTCTTTCAAATAACTAAATCTTCAAAAAGCAGGACCCAAGTGAG
The DNA here is from genome assembly GCA_949820135.1 of Sylvilagus floridanus. Lineage (NCBI taxonomy): Eukaryota > Metazoa > Chordata > Mammalia > Lagomorpha > Leporidae > Sylvilagus > Sylvilagus floridanus. Next base: position 51,801,994 of record OX463228.1, read on the forward strand.
TAACCAGGTGCCAAGACAACCTCAGCCATCTTCAGAGGGAGTTTTAGTGGATGAATCTGTTAATTTGGTGCTTTTCCAAGGCTAAAAATAGTTCTGTTACAATGAATGCTGTGGGCTAGTCCCAAATATTTACCAACTTACCACCTGACTTGTCTGTACATAGAAATTAACCCTGCCAAAGCTGGTTTGCAGCCAGGCCCTGGGCTGGGCACTTCATGTGCGTTTCCTCGCAGAGGCCTTTCCCTACTGGGCTGGTGCAGACCCTCTGCCCCCAGACTCTCCACTCTTCCCCAGACTCCCACAGCCAACACTTGGCTAAGCACTGCCAGCTGTCGGCTCCCAGCCTGGCTCCCTGCGGCCTGCAGGCCCACAGCTCCGTTTCCCCTGGGCGCAGCAGGTGCGGGGTGGCTCACCTAACCCCCTGCGGGGAGTCACACCTCCCTAACAGAACGTCCCTATCAGAGAGACTGCTGCCCCTCCCCCCAGAGAGAGGCAGCTCTAAGTCTCCAGTCTATGTAAGCCCTTCCCATTCCACCAGGTTAGCACCTCATACACACGCGCTGACCCACCTCACAGCCCACACTAACCCACCTCACACACACACGCTAACCCACCTCACAGCCCACACTAACCCACCTCATACACACGCGCTATCCCACCTCACAGCCCACACTAACCCACCTCACAGCCCACACTAACCCACCTCACACACACGTGCTAACCCACCTCACAGCCCACACTAACCCACCTCACACACACGCGCTATCCCACCTCACAGCCCACACTAACCCACCTCACACACACGCGCTATCCCACCTCACTGCCCACACTAACCCACCTCACACACACGCGCTATCCCACCTCACAGCCCACACTAACCCACCTCACAGCCCACACTAACCCACCTCACACACACGCGCTGACCCACCTCACACACACGCGCTGACCCACCTCACACACACGCACTAACCCACCTCACAGCCCACACTAACCCACCTCACAGCCCACACTAACCCACATCACACACACACACTAACCCACCTCACACACACGCGCTAACCCACCTCACACACACGCACTGACCCACCTCACACACACACAAGCTAACCCACCTCACAGCCCACACTAACCCACCTCACACACACGCGCTATCCCACCTCACAGCCCACACTAACCCACCTCACACACACGCGCTATCCCACCTCACAGCCCACACTAACCCACCTCACACACACGCGCTATCCCACCTCACAGCCCACACTAACCCACCTCACAGCCCACACTAACCCACCTCACAGCCCACACTAACCCACCTCACACACACGCGCTGACCCACCTCACACACACGCACTAACCCACCTCACAGCCCACACTAACCCACATCACACACACACACACTAATCCACCTCACACACACGCACTAACCCACCTCACACACACGCACTGACCCACCTCACACACACACAAGCTAAGCCACCTCACAGCCCACACTAACCCACCTCACACACACACACGCTAACCCACCTCACACACACGCGCTAACCCACCTCACACACACGCGTAACCCACCTCACAGCCCACACTAACCCACCTCACACACACACATGCTAACCCACCTCACACACACGCGCTAACCCACCTCACACACACGCGCTAACCCACCTCACAGCCCACACTAACCCACCTCACACACACACACACTGACCCACCTCACACACACACACTAGCCCACCTCACACACTAACCCACCTCACATACACACACATGCACTGACCTCACAGCACACATACTAGCCCACCTCACACACGCACTAACCCACTTGACACACACACACACTAGCCCACCTCACACACACTAGCCCACCTCACACACACTAGCCCACCTCTCACACACACACTGAGTCAGCTGCCTGCATTTCTACACTCAGCGTGCACAGTGCGAGCAGCGTGGTTGTGAAAGCTGCCTGGATGAGAGGATTTTCCATTCACTTGTTCTCCTGCACCCTGCGCCCTCCGCCCTCCTCAGTCCTTGGGGTGAGCGGGTGGGAGGGGCCTTGTGCAGGTTGGGTCCTTCTCTGTGGGGTAGAGAAAAGGCTAATTTGTTACCAGATGTCAGTGTTTCTTACAGTTGTGTTCAATTCCAGATTCATTCACTGTGATAAAGCACTCAGTTCAAGAAAAAGGATTTAAGGCCTTATAAAGGATATAAAATGTTGTATAAACGGTGCTCGTTTGAAGACATTACGTGATCTTATCAACACAGACACATCGTCTCACTAAACTGAACTTTCTAATCTAATATATGCCTTGATTTGGGGGGAAAAGTGTCCCTTTAATGGCCCACAACCAGAAAAAAAATATCTATAGTGTAGACAGTTAAGAAAACACACCTATCCAGGCCAGTGCTGTGCTATGCCAGCATCACGTATCAGAGCGCCAGTTTGACTTCCTGCTAATGGGCGTGTGAAGGCAGCGGAAGATGGCCCAAGTACTAGGGCCCCATGCCACCACCTGGGAGACCAGGATAGAGTTCCTGGTTCCTGGCTTCAGCCTGGCTGAGCCCTGGCTGTTGAGTGAACTAGCAGATAAAGGATCTATCTCGCTACCTTCCCTCTCACTCTTTTGCATAAACCAGTAAAGAAATCTTTAAAAACCAAAGAAAACACACCTACCATTTTTCCTGTAACTTGTATGGCTGCAAACTGGGGGTAACTGGCTTAGCCGCATACACACACATTTTCATTGTTTCTAAACAATTCGCTGGACACTGGGCATGGATCTCGACTGGAACAAGGTTCCACCAGCCAAACAAAAGGCAGGCAAGTCTGGCTCCCACTCCAGCCCATCACTGCCTTCACACCTTACGTGACCTTGCGTCTCCTCTCGACGGCACTCCCGGTCTACACAAGGACGACACTGGACTAGATGCCCCGCAGGCCCTAGGTCTCAGCACTAAGGCAGCCGGAGCCACCAGCTTCCGACTTGAGGTTAACTGCAAAAGAACTAGGCGTTACAACTAGCCAAAAAGCAATTAGGAGGCAGCCAAATTAGTCTGCGTTTAGCATGAATTCACTGCTCGAATCCACCTCAATCTGATAGAAAACACGGCAGGATCGGGTGTAGCAGCCACTCTCCTAACAAAGCAGGTACCAGCATCTTTCCAACTCACATCCTTCATTCGGCCCACTCCTGCCCTTTTCCCTTCCCCACACCTATCCCTTCCTAAACCACGTGCTCTCTAAATTCAAATCTGGCATTTAATGGATGTTTCAGAAAAACAGACACTGGGAAATGACATCAGTTTAGTGGCAGCACGGGAGCTGCAGGTAACAGCCCGTATCTTTGTCTGCTGCTGTCTTGATCAGGATCTGCCATCACTCCTCCCCAGCCATTCTCCTGCTCTGGTTTCTCAGACGTCCTGGACGGCGAGGCACAACTATTGTCGTGAGGGGTCCGATGGTCTCCCTCCTTCTACGGTTGTTCACTCACTTTCCCAGTGGACTGAATCTTCACAGGAAGTCAGGGCGTTTTGAGCTTTCTGCCTCGTTTTGTGGCGTGAAACAAAAAGCAAGCCCTCACCCCTTGTACAAGGCACTCAGCTTTGACAGACCAGGCCTGGCCTTTGCCCAGAGGGGTGGGAAGGAAACAGATCGGAAACATTAGTTTCACTAAGTGACAATGACCATCTGGAGGCTTGTTGCCAAAAGAAAAGGATTCCAGGGGCTGAACACTCTCTCCAAACAGAAGACAGTGGGTTTTTTTGTTTGTTTTTGTTTTTTTTAAAAAAGGGCAGAGTAGATAGTGAGAGAGAAAGGTCTTCCTTTTTGCCGTTGGTTCACCCAACAATGGCCACTGCGGCCGGCGCACCACGCTGATCCGATGGTGGGAGCCAGGTGCTTCTCCTGGTCTCCCATGGGTGCAGGGCCCAAGCACTTGGGCCATCCTCCACTGCACTCCCGGGCCACAGCAGAGAGCTGGCCTGGAAGAGGGGCAACCGGGACAGAATCCGGCACCCCGACTGGGACTAGAACCCGGGGTGCCGGTGCCGCAGGCGGAGGATTAGCTTAGTGAGCCGCGGCCTGAAGACAGTGGTTTTGAAACTGCACTTTAACGTCTCCTCTTACATTGGTTTTAACTTTAGCAAATGTTAGCAGGCCAGAGCCAACAGCACTGTGTGAGAAGGCACCCCACAGGGGCCGCACTGAGGCGCAGAGGGTGAGGGCCCAGCCTGCAGTGCCCATATCCCACGTGGGCACCAGTCCCGGCTGCTCCCCTTCCGACCCAGCTCCCTGCTGACAGCCTGGGAAAGCAGTGGCCCCGCTTGGGCCCCTGTACCCACAGTGGGGGATGGGAGTCCTGGCTTCCGACTGGCCATTTGGGGAGTGACCCAGTGGATGGAGGACCTCTCTCTCTTTCTCTACCTCCCCAGCAGGGAGGATACCGCGGAGCAGGCCCCCCCCTGCTCTGGGACAGCCCCCACGGCTCCTGAAACCCTTGCCAGCTCTGAGAGCCTGTGAGTGGACACCCACAGACCCACTCAGACGCGGGTCCTCCCCGGTCTCCTGCTCTCCCATCTATGGAGACGTATCAACCGCCTGCATGCCGCTTCCCCACCAGGTACTCGAGTGGGAAAGTGGGATTAAAAGGCGCTAAGCCACGCAAACAATTCTCCCACAGCTCGCTTCCGTTCGTGAAATACTTATGGAGGCTTTGTAAGCTGGGAAGAAAGAGACGACTGGATTCACGCGTGTGGGGGCGGCGCCCACAAGGACATTACTCAGGGTCGAAAGCTCAAGGAGAAAACCGAACTCTCCGCTCCTCGCACTAATGTTCTCGGAAACCAGCCCGGACTGAGACTGTGAAGCCACTCCGGGAACGCACGCGCCTAGGGCGCGAGCCGCCCGCGTCGCCTGCAGACACGCTGCATGCACGACGCGCGAGCGCTCGCCGCACACGGCAGCGCACCGGCCGAGCAGCACCAGACGCGCTCCCCGGGAAGCGCTCCATTCGCACCCCGCCGCTCCACGGTCCGCTCCACCGAGCGCGGGTGCGAGCCACGGTGCCCGCGCTGCCCCGGGCCCGGCGCGGACTCCGACGCAAGAACCCGGGGCTCTCCCGCAGCCACGACGGAGACCACGGCGCGGACCACCCGGGGGCCTGCCAGCCGGGGCGGCGGGCGCGAGGAGCGGCGGCCGGCTCCGCCTCCGGCTTCCGCGGGTCACCAAAGAATAACGCACATCCTCCCAACGGCGGACGCGGCTCCGCGCGGCTCCCGCCCGCCCCGGCCTAGCACTCACCCTGCCGCCGCCGCTCGCCAGCAGCCCGGCGCCAAAGACGACGCACAGGCGCTTCTCGTCAAAGCAGACTTTATTGGGGCGCACGGCGCCGCCCCGGGCTCGGCCCCCCACCCCCCCGCACCCCGAGTCTTCCGCTCCCACGGCGCCGGGGCCGCGCGGCCCGCTCACCGGCTCCGCGGGCGGCTCCGGCGCGGCCCGGCCCCGGGGGCGCGGTCCGTCGCCGGGGCACCGCGCAGGGCGGGGAGCCGCGCGACGCGCAGCGGCAGCGGCCGGAGGGAGCGGCGCCGCGCTGACGTCACGCGCCGCAGGCCAGCCGGCGCGCGTGAGCCCCGCCCCGCCCCCCGGCGCACCGGCCCCAATCCGGGAGCAGTGCGGGCCAGGGGGCGGGGCCGCGGCCCGGAGCCCCGCCGGGCGATTGGCCAGGAGGGCGGAGCGGGCGCGCGAGCCGGCCAGTGGCGGCCAGGCGGGGCGGGCCGAGGCCCGCGCGGAAGTCTCGCGAGGCGCAGCCCGAGCGGAGTGTGGCGGCGGCCGCGGCGGCGAGATCTGGGGCTCGGGCTGAGGAGTCGGTATTTGTGTGGAGGGCGGCGGCGGCGCGCAGCGGCACGCCGGCCCCGGAGGGCGGCAGGAGGCGCGGCCAGGGCGGGCGGGCCGCCGGGACGCTCCGAGGCGAGGGAGGCGGGCACGCCGCGCCGCCCGCCCTCGCCCCCGCCCGCTCGCCGCCTTCCTCCGCGCCCGCCGGCCCCGCGGCCGGCCGCCTGCCCGCCCGCCCGCCCGCCGCGGCCGAGCGCGCAGCCATGGCCTCGGGCGACACGCTCTACATCGCCACGGACGGCTCGGAGATGCCGGCGGAGATCGTGGAGCTGCACGAGATCGAGGTGGAGACCATCCCGGTGGAGACCATCGAGACCACGGTGGTGGGCGACGAGGACGACGACGACGACGACGAGGACGGCGGCGAGCGCGGCGCGCACGGCCCGCGCCGCCACCACCACCACCCGCCCATGATCGCGCTGCAGCCGCTGGTGCCCGACGACGCGGCCCCGGTGCACCACCACCAGGAGGTGATCCTGGTGCAGACGCGCGAGGAGGTGGTGGGCGGCGACGACTCGGACGGGCTGCGCGCCGAGGACGGCTTCGAGGACCAGATCCTCATCCCGGTGCCCGCGCCGGCCGGCGGCGACGACGACTACATCGAGCAGACGCTGGTCACCGTGGCGGCGGCCGGCAAGAGCGGCGGCGGCGGCGCGGCGGCGGCGGGCGGCGGCCGCGTCAAGAAGGGCGGCGGCAAGAAGGGCGGCAAGAAGGGCTACCTGGGCGGCGCGGCGGGCGCGGCGGGCGGCGGCGCGGACGCGGGCGGCAAGAAGTGGGAGCAGAAGCAGGTGCAGATCAAGACGCTGGAGGGCGAGTTCTCGGTCACCATGTGGTCCTCAGGTGAGCGCCGGCCGCGGGCTGTTTTTGTTTTGAAGGGAGGCCATGTTTGCGCTGCGCGCTGGGCGCCGCCATCTTCTCCGCCGGGCCAGTATGGCGGCCCCAAAAGATGGCGGCGCGGCGGGGGCGCGGCGGCGGCGGCGGCGGCCGCGAAGATGGCGGCGGGGGGGCCCGCCCGGCTAGGCCGCAGTGGCGCAGTTGGTCCGGGAGGGGGAAGGCGGCGCGGGGGAGGGGCCGCCGGCCAACGGCCGCGCCGCCCCCGCGCCGCGCGCCCCCGCGCCGCGCGCCCCCGCCGGGCCCGGGCGGGCGTTGGCGGGGCCGCGGCGCGGCGCGGGCCTCGCGGCCGGACGCGGCCTCCGGGACGCGCGCGCCGCCGCCCGCTGGGGGGCGCTGCGGGCCCGCCCCGCCCCCGGCCCCGCGCCCGCCCGGCCCGTCAGCGCCCGGCCCGCCCGGAGGGTCCCGCGGGCGGCGGGTGTCCGTCTTGTGTCGTCCTCGGCCGGCGGTCGGAGCGGCCGCGGGGTGCCCCCTGCCCCCCGAGTCGGCCGGGCTCGCACTGCTGGCCTCTGAGCGGCACCCGCTGCTCCCGCCCACGGGCCGGAGGGGACCGGATCGTGAGGCTGGGCCGAGGAGGGCCGGCCGGGCCGGAGGGGCGAGCGCCGCCGTCGGGGACGGGCGGGGACGGGCGGCACCTTCCCGGGAGCGCGGGGCGGCGTGCACGGAGCGGACTGGCACTGCGAGCGGGGGTTTCCGTTGGCAGGAACTGCGGGAGGGGGGTGAGGCCTGAGTTTTTGGATGAAAACTGAGTTCGGGATACTTAGGTAAAAACACGGGGGTCACATAAGACTACATTTGAACTTATTTATTTGAAAGAGAGAGGTCTTCCATCCGCTAGTTCCCTGCCCAGTTGGCCGCAATGGCCGGAGCTGGACCGATCCGGAGCCAGGAGCCCCTTCCGGGCCTCCCACGCGGTGCAGGGGCCCAAGCACTTGGGCCATCTTCTTCTGCTTTCCCAGGCCACAGCAGAGAGCTGGATCGGAAATTGAGCAGCGGCGACTCGAACCAGCGCCCATATGGGAGGCGGGTTCTGCCGTCAGTGGCTTTACCTGCTATGCCACAGCGCAGGCCCCAACATTTACTGTTTCTTACGGTGTGTGTGTGGTCGAGTTCCACAATAATTTAGAAAACCAACGTATTTTTGCATTTATTCTTAATTGCTAACTCACTCTTCCAAGCAAACTTGGTAGTGTGTGACTTTGTTTGACCAAGTAGTGTGTCAGGTCAGTTGGTGAGGGCAAAGGGTCTGGGTGCTGACTAATGGAAGCCAGTCTGCAGTCAAGTCAGCCTCCAGGAGTCTCACACTGCCGGTGCGAGGGGCTGCTCGGGACGTTGCGGTCCGGGAGTGTCTCAGTGCCCCTCTTAAAGCAGTGGTGGTCTCATGGGATCCAGGAGTCCCTGCTGGGCCGCAGTTATAAGTACTGGAGGGAATGACAGTGGGGTGGCCAGTCTCCTCAGACAGGTTTTGTGGTAATCAATCCCCTTTAGTTGTCCTTGTGCCAGAGAGAAGCTAAGTAGTTTGTGGTCAATTATCATGTCCCTAGTTCAAATTCTGAAAAGGATTTCATTCTCAGAGCTGAAGCACGATGGTAACAGTTGCCACCAAGTGAAGACATCAAGGCAGTTTAGATATTAGGCTAAGTTTGGGTGTGTGTTGTGGGGGGAGCTGGTAAGACATGCGTTAACTAGTTCTATGTACCTGATCTCATTGAAGCCTAGGCATGAGAGTTAACAGCACCGTAGCTTTACGAAAACAGTGCCTTTGATTGGAATGGGCTGGGAAGCAAGTTTTGCTTTAGCCCAACCTTTGTTACCTGAGGTCATTACAAAAATAGTTGTACGTAGGATATCATCAAGGCTCATGTCACTAGCACCTCTTGGTTTGAAATCAATGCTTATGGAATCCGAGTTTTGGGGTGTTACGGATTTCTTTTGCTTGTGTGCCACCTGCCTGTCCCTTCCCAGGGAGGAGGCACACCCGTGCTGTGCTGGAGGCATCTGGAGTGTAGCAGCAACGGGGGAGTCCAGTAGTTGTATGGGAGGGGAACTTTAGACATGAAGGGGTCTTTGGAGATCTGCTCTTTTTTTTTTTTAATTCAGTTGACTTCTCACAGTTCTGTGGATTTTTTGATACCCACTAGGTTGTGCAAAAGGTGCCACTGTCTAATTTCAAAACATTTTCATCACCCTCAAGAGAGACTACCTGTCAGCAGTCACTCCCCACGCCCTGGCCTCCCAGCCCCTGGCAGCCCCTAATCCACTTTCTTTCTCTGTCTGCTTGCCCACTCTGGACACTGTATAATTGGAATCGTGCGATATGTGGCCTCTGTGTAGGATCAGCAGAACGTTGCAAGGTTCTTCCATGGAGTGGCGTGCACTTCACTCACTTTAATCATGTTAATAATGCTAAATAATGAATAATGTTCTTCTGTCCAGGCAATCTGGCAGGACCTGTGTGTTCTTCCAGATATTGAGGCCTCGTTAATCTGAACACATTTCAATGTTTAATGACAGTTCGGCTCTGTTTCGGGTTTTCTTAACCAGTTGTGTTAAGGCCATTGTTTGCTTTGAGCTTTCTTTCTCGCATCCAGTTAATGGAGATTGCAGTGTTGGCAGATTTAGGGCAAAGTGTGACATACTTTTTTCTTATATATTCATTGCTGTTATATAGACGTGACTGTATATTGAGCTAATTATAAATGGAATTAACTAAACTATTGAACTGAGTAGGAAAGCTAATGATAAAAACCGAACATTTAACATGTTTGAGGGAAATCTGGGCTTTTAAAGTCTTGAGGTTTCGTGTGGTTAGAAATTGTGACCTTGAAGGCTGTTGATACTTTAGTTATCATCCAGTAGTAGGCTGTGTATGTGGAAGCGCTTTGTGCTGGAGTGAACTAAACCTCTAAGGCCAGAAAGCCATTGGTGACAAAAATCAGTAAAGTGAAAAAGTCAGTATGTGTTGAAGTTTTCTCGGTCTTTTTATACATTCAGAAAATTCAGATTGTCAGAAGTAACTAGGTATGACTATTTGCCATTTCTCTGTGGGTCCCCCCCCTTTTTTTTTTTTTACTTGTGTTTTTTATCTCTAAGTAGAGACACAATTGACAAATTCCCATGGAGCAACACCAAAAAAAGCCTTCCAAAGTAATCGCTCCAACCCCATGACCTACATAGGGTAGCCTAACTCACAGATCCCAAGTCCTGACCTGGTAGCTCTGGGAGCCCTGGCTTACTGCGATAAAGCCTCTTGTGCTGTGTGACTGTCAGCTCCAGGCTGTTAACCTTTGCCGTCCCGCTGCCTCTCCAGGGAAAAGAGAGGTCCCTAATCGGGAAGGGGGCGGGTCTCCTGTCCTACCTACAACAAGTGTTTCAGGCTTTGGAAGAGAGCACATTAAAAAACAGCCAAACATACTGTGTCCTAGATATATTGTAAAAAAGCATTGCTTTCTTTTTAAAAGTATTTGGTCAGTCTCACACTTTTATTAATTTATTCGAGAGGAGGAAAGACAGAGATCTTTGACTCACTGGTTAACTCCTCCAAATTCCTGCACTGGCCAAAGCTGGGCCGGGCCAGGCCCCAGCCAGGAGTCAAGAACTCCTTCCAGGTCGCCGGAACCTAGTCACTTGAGCTATCCCTGCTGCCTCCCAGGGTCTGCATTAACAGGAAGCCACGTCCAGGGCTGCAGCCGGATGCTCTGTGGGCATCTTAACTGCTAAGCTAAACGCCTCCCCCTACAAAAGGCATTTCTGTTTCCTTTGCTTTTGAAGTCTCCTTTGCAAGGTCGGTCTGTTTTAAGACGAAGGAGTCTGGATCCCTCACGGGTTTGTTAGCAAAAGAATCATTACAGTGAACATTTCTTAAAGATCTGCATTCTTGTGTTCAACTCCTGATCAGCTCCCGGGGTGATTTCCTTCTCTCTGTGTTCTTGCTGCTTCCAATAGGAAGAGAAGCAAAAGTGAGTATTCCTTATCATTTCGAAACTCTGTTTCCCAGTGAGTGTTGGACAAACACGTGAACTTTATATTTTTAAAATTTGACTTCTGGAATGTGACTTGGTTGTTGAAAATAATGTTAATTTCCTAACTGTTAGCTGAATATGTGGAAGAGGTAGAGACATCTTGGAAGTTAGCTCTCTGTTGTGTGGGTGTATGCCTTTGTGTGTGTGTGTGTGTGTGTCGTGGAATTGAATTATAGTGCCTAAGGGGAGCCATTTCCGAGCCCTCAGTATCTTCTTCTTGATGGGCCCGTTCGGTTAGTTTGTGACTGATTATCAATAATAAAGCCCCGTGGTTTCTGGGAATCATACTACTACCAGCATCACATTTCACGTGTCTTCTCTAGAGGATAATAGATGACCTTGGCATGTCTGTCTTCTGACCTTGGGATCTTTGTAAAATGAGTTGTTGGCATGGGAAGATCCCTAAGATCATTTTTATTCTTCATAACAGAGACACTCTTCCTTTAAAAATTGCTATGTGACAGTAGGAAGCGATATAATAGTTTCTTAAAGCAAAACTATCCTATTTTAACATGCTCTGGCAAGTGAGGGTAGGAAGTCTCTTCTTTAGCTTTGCACAGTGAGTTCAGATATGGCTGAGCGTTGATACAACATATTATTTGTGGTGGGCTGCTGCTTGTGTAAATTAATTCTTCTCAACTAGAGGAACTGGGGCGTGGGGAAAGTCGTTATCATTGCTGTGCGGGAAGTCTGGCCCTGGCCCTTCCTGGAGAGTGCTGAACTTGGGAATAGAATGGAGTTCTTGGTTGAACTGTGGTACAGTAGGTTAAGCCACCGCCTGCCACAACAGGTGCCCTGGTTCCGATCTGCCTGGGAAAACAGCAGAAGATAACCCAAGTCCTCGGGCCCCTGCACCCACGTGGGGCACCTGGATGAGGTTCTTGACTTTGCTGTTGTGGCCATTTGGGGAGTGTGAATCAGATGAATCATTCTGTCTCTCTCTGTAATTCTGCCTTTCAAATAAATAAATAAAGCTTTTTTTTTTTTTTTTTTTTTTTTTTTTTTTAAGGATTGGGGGGCCAGCGCTGTGGCTGTTGCACTTCTGATCCAGCTCCCTGCTAATAAGCCTGGGGAAGCAAGTCCTTGGGCCCCTGCACCCACTTGGGAGACCCGGGACAAGCTCCTGGATTCGGATCGTCGGCTCAGCTCCGGCAGTTGTGGCCATTTGGGGAGTGAACCAGCCAGAATAGAATTCTTGATAAACATGCTGGGTTCTCTCACTTTGGAACACCCTGGGAGACAGCAGGTGATGGCTCAAGTAGTTGGGTCCCTGACATCCAGGTGGAAGACCCGGATTTAGTTCCAGGCTCCTGGCTTTGGCCTGGCCTGGCCCAGCCCTGGCTGTCGGAATCATTTGAGGAATGACCCCGTGGTTGAAGATCTCTCTTTATATATATGTGTGTGTGTGTGAGTGTGTGTGTATATATATATATATCTCAAATAAATTCAAAAAGTTTTTAAGGTTGAGTGAATGGATGGAAGTTGTGCTGTATGGTAGAATTGTGGCTTATAGACCAGAATACCATTTGTTCTATTCCTATAAGGGTGGGAAATAAGAATTAAGCATGTGGAGAAGGTGGGGATGGGCTTCAGGGTCAGTCCTGCATTCAAATCCCAGGTCTACTGCATACTTCAGATCTTTGAAAGCTTATTTCTTCAGCCAAGAATATAGGGCTTAGTACCTACAAGCTTTTGTTTGGGTTGAGAAATGTGACAGTGCTATCGAAGAAACAGGTATTGAAGACACCATAGAACCCTTTCTTTATTAAGTGGGAAACAGACTGTGCCTGATCTTCTTACTCCTGAGTCCTCAGTCTTGAGTTTTCCCACTCCAGCGAAGGTCAGAGATGGCAGTGATGAGTGAGTAATGTCTTTGTTCTCAGAAACAACCAACGATGGCCAGACCAAAGTTAGTGGCCCAAGATTGAAAGAGTAGAGAAACAATCTAGCCAACACATACACGCATACCCAAATAGGCAAGTATGCAAATTGATGAAGCCAAATCAGGATCACAGGGGAAAAGGAAGCATATGAGCTTCCTGGCAATCAAGATTTAAAAAAAGGAAAGGAAATTACACTGCCCTTATCTGATCCTAAGATGAGGAGAACTTTAAGGAAAGCACGCTTTTCCTAAGGCTGGATTTGGAAGTGAACTGCTTTTCAGTATGAAGGAGACCCCTGATTGATAGTAATGCGCAGCCCCGGGATTTTTTTTTCGACGATTGGAGGTGTCTCGTTTCCCACTGCTGGCTTAGAGCTGCCAGTGATGCAGCCTAAAAAAATGAAGAACCACTTAAGTGGCGGAGCTACAGGGTTGCAGGGTGGGGGGGGCATCTTCCATCTGCTGTTCACTCCCCAGATGACTCCAGGAGCCGGGTCTTGGATACTTGAACTGTCATCCTTCTGATGAGCAGGGGGCTGGATCAGAAGCTGAGTAGCCTGGACTTGAACTGGCCGTCCAGTGTGGATGCAGGAATCCTAGGCAGCAGTTTAGCCCTCTGTGCCACAGTGCCTGCCCCAGGATTGATAATTTTCCATGTTTTTTGCATGCTTACTGTAGTTCAGTGCTTTTTTTTTTTTTTTAAGTTTAACGCTGTTTGGAATCATTAAGGCTGATAAAATTTTATTTCATCATATCTCTGAGCTTTCAGTTTTGCGGGTGTAAAATGTAGGCAAAATCTATTGGAATCAATTAAATACAGTATTAAGAATTGAGCCTGTCGGGGGCCGGCGCCATGGCTCACTTGGTTAATCCTCCACCTGTGGCGCTGGCATCCCATATGGGCACCGGGTTCTAGTCCCGGTTGCCCCTCTTCCAGTCCAGCTCTCTGCTGTGGCCCGAGAGGGCAGTGGAGGATGGCCCGAGCGCTTGGGCCCTGCAGCCGCATGGGGAACCAAGAGGAAGCACCAGACTCCTAGCTTCGGAACGGTGCAGTGCGGCCGTGGTGGCCATTTGGGGAGTGAACCAACAAAAGGAAGACCTTTCTCTGTCTCTCTCTCACTGTCTCTAACTCTGTCAAATAAATTTAAAAATAAAAGTCTTAAAAAAATTGAGCCTGTCTGTTATGTATGAGGTGAGGTTCACCTTAGAAACCATACCCGAGGTCTTTGATTTGTTGAGTAAAATGTGGTGGTAACCAAGCAGCTGCTCCAGAGACGGCCAGGTCCTTGTTCTTGGGGCCTGCGAGCTTGCGTCCTGCTCCGTTTCTCAGACGTGCTGGCTGGCGTTTAGCATGTCACCCTGTTTGAGCCTTGTGACAGGTGGTATTGTCGTTCATTAATAAGCAGAGTTTGAGTGGAGACTGGAGTGACAGGAACAGAAGGCTCTTCAAGGAAAGAGATTCTGACGTGGGTTTTAGAGAGCAGCTCGGACTTTCGGGGAGGAAAGAGGCGCCGGAGGAAGCTGTGTTGGTGCAGCGCCTTCCGCCAGACGCTGAGCACCCCTGCGGGCAGACAGGCTTGACTGGAGTCAGGAGGGCACAGGAGACTTTTTTTTTCCCAAGATTTATTTATTTTGAAAGCATCAGAGAGAGGGAGAGAGATGATCTTCCATCCATTAGTTCACTCCCCAGCTGTCCACAAAGACCAGGCTGAAGGCAGGGGTTTCACTGAGTTGCCCATATAGGTGGCAGAGTCCCAGGTGCTGCTTTTCCAAGGCCGTTAGCAGGAGGTGCTCAGAATGCAGTGGCCGGGGAGGAACCGGTGCCAGTGTCCCGGGCAGCGGCTCTGCCTGCTGTGCCACAGTGCCGGCCCCGAGATTGTTTTTACCTTTAAAGTGCTCCTGGCTTTCTGGTTCTTCAGTTCTATCTGGTTGACTGCAGATTGTTTTTGAGTCTCTTGGTTTGCACAGAGGAAGCTGAACAGCTGGCAGACTGATGGACAAGGAAATTATTATCAAGTCCTGCCCATGAGGGAGCTCCAGCCGGAAATATGCGTACAACAGTTTTTAAAGCAGATTTAGATGCTGGCTTTCTTATGTGTTTTACTTAGATGGGTGCTCAGTATTACCCCATTACTGGGCAGTAGAAACCAGTGAAGTGCACAGCGTATTTGACAGAGTAGATCAAGTTAGCGCTCCCCTGAAGAACGGAAGTGTGAAACGAAGGACTGCAGTAGCCAGTGCAGACAGTAAAAGCGTTCTTTATGGAACTTTGCATACATACTATGACAGGGACAATTTTTAAAATGGAATAATACAAAAAGGGAAAAAATGCACTTACCCTTTTTTTAAAAAATTACTACCCACAATCAACTTTACAAATTAGCAAAAAAGTTATCTTTTTTAAAAAAGTGTGAGGCCAGCACCATGGCTCACTTGGCTAATCCTCTGCCCGCGGTGCCGGCACACCAGGTTCTAGTCCCGGTCAGGGCGCCGGATTCTGTCCCGGTTGCTCCTCTTCCAGGCCAGCTCTCTGCTGTGACCCGGGAGTGCAGTGGAGGATGGCCCAAGTGCTTGGGCCCTGCACCCCATGGGAGATCAGGAGAAGCACCTGGCTCCTGGCTTCAGATCAGCCATTAGGGGAGTGAACCAACAGAAGGAAGACCTTTGTCTCTCTCTCACTGTCTGTAACTCTCTCACTCACTCTCTCACTCACTCACTGTCTAACTCTGCCTGGCAAAAAAGAAAAAAGTTAGTGTGAGGGCAAATCCGTAAATACATACAAGTAAATACACTCTCCCAAATAATAAGCCATGGATAGCCCATTATATTCTAAGACTAAAATTTTCACATAAATATATTGGCAAATAACAGCAGAATATCAGTGTAAACAAACTCTGTTACATACACCTAACCATAAATGTACAAATACCAGAACCGAAGTGCCATGTAACACAGGTACTTACGTTCAAAAGCAGAAACTACAGCTCTGTCAGATACCATAAGCTACATGACACACTGGTCCGGCACTGTGGCGTAGCAGGTAAAGCTGCCACCTACAGTGCTGGCATCCCATATGGACATCGGTTCGAGTCCCGGCTGCTCAACTTCTGATCCAGCTCTCTGCTATGGCCTGGGAGAGCAGCAGAACTTGGCCCTGGTGCTTGGGTCCCTGCACCCGCGTGGGAGACCCGGAAGAAGCTCCTGGCAGGCCGGCCCTGTGGTGCAGTGGGTTAAAGCCCCAGCCTGCAGCACCGGCATCCCATATGGGCACTGTTTCATGTCCCGGCTGTTCCTCTTCCAATCCAGCTCTCTTATGACCTGGGAAAACAGTAGATGATGACACTAGTGCTTGGGCCCCTGCACCTGCTTGGGAGACCCAGAAGAAGCTCCTGGCTTTGGGTCAGCTCAGCTCTGGCTGTTGCGGTCATTTGGGGAGTGAATCAGCAGAATGGAGGAACTCTCTCTCTCTCACTCTTTCTCTGTAACTCTTTCAAATAAATAAAAATAATTCGTTAAAAAAAAAAAAAAAGAGGCTCCTGGCTCCTAACTTCAGATCGGCACAACTCTGGTTGTTACAACCATCTGGGTAGTGCACCAGTGGATAGAAGACCTAACTCTGCCTTTCAGATAAATAAATAAATCTTATTAAAAAAAAAAAAAGACAATGTGTAGCTTTTTACTAGCAGTGAGAATTTAACAATTCACAAGGAAATTGAGATCAATAAAATGTTCCTAATTTAAATAGTAGGAACAAGGAGAGCATGCTCTAAAGCTACTCCTGTCCTTGGATTTCTTAGAAGTTAAAATGGAAAGACAACTTCAAAGCCTTAATAGCACAGACGGATTGGTGACTTCCTGCCCAGAATACAGCTGCTGTGCCCTCGTGTTTCTCTGAGGTGTCTCAGCTTTTTCTTGTTTCCAGCACTTTCTTCATGGAGGTGAGCTCCGCTTCCACAGAGGTCAGGTCTGCACGCCTGGTCCCCGTTGGCTGGGTTCCGGCAGATGGCCCTCGGCCCTGCTGAAAGTGTACTTTGGATGCACACACTCCTGGTGGACCTGGTATGCCCAGCCACTGATAGCCAGCACCATGGCTTCCTGCACCCGGGAGGGACTGAGTTGTGTGCAGACAGGATCTAGCTTCCCAGAAGGTACTGCTGCAGATAGGGCAGAGAGCTGGTCACCTGTGCTGACTGAGAAGCTGGGCCCACAGGGAACCGGAGAAGTTGATGCTCTGTGTCTTCCACAAAGATCGAATGACAGGAGTGATTTCTGGGCATGCTGAGGAGTCGTTTTGCAGGTTGGTGAAAAGTCAACTTTCATCTTTAATTTGAAGGATTATCTGCCTTTGTGCATAAGAGAGAGAGGCGTAATGACAGGATCTGTCAGCTGCTGGTGCCGTCTCCACCCTTATGGCCTGTGCACAGTTAGCCTTCCTGTTGAGGTGTCTGAATCCAGGTGCTGGATTCTGCAGATGTTATAGGGACTTTCACAGGGTCACTTCTTGCTGTCCCACTGGGTGCTGAAGACCCACGCCTGCCTGCCTTAGCGGTCTCTTCTTGAACCCACCGAAACAGAGGACAGCTGATAATCCTCTTTTACTAAAGCCTGTGTGTGCACTGGTTTGAGTCCTGGCTGCTCCACTTCCAGTATAGCTCCTTGCTAATGTGCCTAGGAAAGAAACAAAAGAATACCCAAGTGATTAGGCCCCTGCCACACACGTGGGCGACCAGAATGACAGTTCCAGGTCCCTCGCTTCGGCCTGGTGCGGCCCCAGCTGTTGAGGCCGTTTGAGGAGTGAACCAGCGGATGGAAGATTTCACTGTGAAAGCATGGAGTGAGTCGGCGCCGTGGCTCAGTAGGCTGATCCTCCACCTTGCGGGTTCTAGTCCTGGTTGGGGCGCCGGATTCTGTCCCGGTTGCCCCTCTTCCAGGCCAGCTCTCTGCTATGGCCCAAGTGCTTGGGCCCTGCACCCCATGGGAGACCAGGAGAAGCACCTGGCTCCTGCCTTTGGATCAGTGCGGTGTGCCCACCGCGGCAGCCATTGGAGGGTGAACCAATGGAAAAGGAAGACCTTTCTCTCTGTCTCTCTCACTGTCCACTCTGCCTGTTAAGCAAGCAAGCAAGCAAGCATGGAGTAACCTACAATTATTTCAAACTGAGGCCAACAGAAGACTTTGAAGTGCATGTGTATGGTGATTAAAAAAAAATACTGATTTTTAGCCAGTTTGATTATGGTTTTACAAAGTTTTCCTCATGATTGGAATTGCCTAGATGTGGTCCTGAATCCCTCAATGTATTTCCTTTTTAATCTTACATATTTGTGTGACTTTAAATGTAGTCTGTGCCCAGTTCCTGTCAACCTAGAACACTTCATGTCCATGCGTGGTGTCCACTGGCCTCCTGCAGGCCTGTCCGTGGTGTTGCGCAGGGAGCTCCAGCTGCAGAGGGATTCTTGCAGCTAGCTCTTCCGCCAGCATCTCCCACGCAGTCTGATGTCATGCTGCCATCCTCCTGCTTCTCCCAAACGAACCTTTAACCTGTGTCGAAGAATCTGACCCATGTCTTACTTGGTAGTAAAATGTCCTTGTTCAGTGATATCACTGTCAAAAATTGTTCCTTGTTCCAAGTAGAGAAATTGCCACTGTAGTTTAATCCTCTGTTCTCTAAATTCAGTCCCATCATTATAGGTCAAGGGCCAGCTAGCAATGCTTTGGATTTGAGTTAGATGATCCTGGTTGGAAGTCATGAACTCCACGTGCCTTGTGTCAGCAGGGTTGTGTCCAGATAGCATCCTCACTCACGACACCTAACACTGTGGGACAACCTGTGTCCATTGGCAGATGAGTGGGTACACAAAAGGTGTCTACGCAGAAAAATTCAGGCATGAAGAATGGAATTTTGGTATTTGCTACAAAGGATGTACCTTTAAAGCGTACATGGTGAGATAAGGCAGGCATTCTAATTCTACTTCTATGAAGTACCTAGGATACGCAAACTCAGACAAAGTGGAATAGAAAGTGGCGCTTAAAAAGCTTTATTTATTTATTTGAAAGGCGGAGAGAGAAGGAAAGAAAAAGTCTTCCAACTGGTTAACTCCCTAGACGGCTGCAGCACCCAGAGCTGGGCCCATCTGAAGCCAGGAGCTTCTTCCGGGTCTCCCACGTGGGTGCAGGGGCGCAAGCACTTGGGCCATCTTGCGCTGCTTTCCCAGGCCATAGCAGAAAGCTGGATCGGAAATGGAGCAGCCGGGACTCAAACCAGCACCCACATGGTCTCCTGGCACTAGCAGCTTCACTTGCTATGCTCCATGCTGGCCCGGAAAGTGGCTTCTTAGAAGATTTGTTTATAATTTTGAAAGGCAGAATGAGAAAGGGAGGGAGAGATCTTCCATCTGCTGGTTCTCTTCTGGAATGGTTACAACACCCAGAGCTGTTACAAATGATTACAAATGGTTACAACAGCCAGTGCTGGGCCAGGCCAAAGGCAGGAGCCAGAAACTATCTAGGTCTCCTGCAGCGGGGACAGGGACCCAAGTACTTGGACCATCTTCCACTGCTTTTCCTGGTGCATTCATTAACAAGGAGCCAGATCAGAAGCAGAACAGCCAGGACTCAAGCCACCTGTTCCAGTGTGAAACGCCAGTGTTGCAGGCAGCAGTTCAGCTCTCTGTACCACAATGCCGGCCTCTATTCCTTTATTTATTTGTTCATTCATTCATTCATTGATATAAAGAATAGCAGGAGGGAGAGAGCACCTCCTGCAGCTGAGGATGGGCCAAGCAGAGTCAGGAGCCTGGAACTCTTCCATCCAGGTCTCCCACGTAGGTGACAGGACCCAAGTACTTGAACCATCACCCCCTGTATCCTGGGGTGTGCTTTAGCAGGAGGCTGAATCGGAAGTGGAGCCAGGACTCTAAGCAGCGCTCTGATAGGGTATGTGGGTCTCAAGCAGTAGCTCAACCTGCTGTTCCTTGAGACCTACCCTCTCGGGGTTCTCTGTAGTCTTGAGTGTTGGTGTTGAAAATTGAGCCTTGGGGCTGGCGCTGTGGCATAGCTTGTGAAGCCACTGCCTGCGGTGCTGGCATCCCACATGGGCGCTTGTTTGATGTCTGGCTGTTGGTCCCAGTGCCTAGCATACACAGTACCAGACACACAGGAGACCCTCAATTAGTATGTCTAGCATGAATATAAGGAATAATCTAGCCTGTGATTCCTTATACCATGAGTTATGCCTTTTTTTTTTTTTTTTTTAAGATTTATTTATTTGAAAGAGTTAGAGAGGTCTTCCATCTGCTGGTCCACTCCCCAGTTGGCCGCAACGGCCAACTTTGGAGCTGTGCTGATCCGAAGCCAGGAGCCAGGTGCTTCTGGGTCTCCCACGCAGGTGCAGGGACCCAAGGACTTGGACCATCTTCTACTACTTTCCCAGGCCATAGCAGAGAGCTGGATCAGAAGTGGAGCAGCCGGGACTAGAATCAGCACCCATATGGGGTGCCAGTGCTTCAGGCCAGTGCTTTATTAACCCACTACACCAAAGTGCCGGCCCCCCAGCCATGCCTTTCTTTTCAATTTTATTTAAGAGGAAGGAGGTTCCTATCCACTGGTTTATTCCCTAAATGCCTGCCAGGCTGAAACCAGGAACTGGGAATGCCATCCCGGTCTCCCGTGTGGGTGGTGGGAACCCAGAGAATTGTACCATCCCCACTGCCTTCTAGGGTTTGCGTTGGCAGGAAGCTAGAGTCACGAGCCAGAGCTGGGAGTTGTGCTCGGGTATTCCAGTGTGTGATATGTGACTTTTCTTTTTTTTTTTTTTGAAGATATATTTATTTGATAAGTAGAGTTACAGACAGGCAGAGAGAGAGAGATGGACGTCTTTCATCTGAAGCCAAGAGCCAGGGGCTTCTTCCAGGTCTCCCACAGAAGTGCAGGGGCCCAAGGACTTGGACCATCTTCCACTGCTTTTCCAGGCCACAGCAGGGAGCTGGATCAGAAGTGGAGCAGCCGGGTCTCAAACCCTTGGCCATATGGGATGCTGGCACTGCAGGGGGCGGCTATGCCAGGTGTGACCTTTATGCTGGCTTCAGCCTTCTTTCTATGGTCTGCTGTAGGCTGGGTGTGTTCCCACCCTCCTGATTGATATGTTAAAGGTGGTGCCTTTGCAGGATAATTAGGTCTGAAGGTGGAGCCCTCTTAAATGGGACGTGTCCCTGCTTTGTGAAGGTGCAGCATGACCATGCCACTCCAGAGATAGAGGACTGGGCCCTCACCAAGAACGCAAGCGTGTAGGCACCATGTTCTTGGACTTTTAGCCTCCAAACTGTGAGAAATGACTGTTGCATAAGCCGTTCTTGTTGTAGTAGCCTGATAGACTAAGACATCAATTGCTGTTCACAATTGCGATTCTCAACCTGATATGATTCTTGAATCAAAAATACACATTAGTGAAGAGAAACAGTGTGTTTGTATGTACCTGCAAGTTTTGATGTCGTGGTAGTTGTGCCTGGGTTAGAGAGATTGACGGGAAAGGAGAATGAGGGGGAGGGTGCCCTGGGCAAGGGAATGGGATGAAAGAATCTAGCTGCAGTGCAGAGTCCCAGTCAGTAACCATGTCTGCTGTCATTTTGAATGCACCCAGCTGTTATTTTAGGTTCCTTCATCTTCATCTGTAGCTTTGGATATGTTATCTCTCCTGTTCTTTCTGGTTCCAAATAAGAGGCACTCCAGCTTAACAGTTAAGTACTCAGGTTTTAGACTTAGATTTCTGCCACTTAGTAGCAGGATAACAGCTACTTGTATCAAATGAACCTGCATTCAGTCTTCTTGTAGTCTAGCTTTGCTCTGATGCCAGAAAGCTTTAAACAGTCAACTCGGTGTACTTAGTTTTTGGTAATGACATCAGTTGTAGGATTTGCTTGGCTTTGTTTTGTTTTGTTTTTTTTTTTAAGATGTATTTATTTATTTGGAAGGTAGAGATGGAGAGAAAGGTCTTCCATCCACTGATTCACTCCCCAAATGGCCCAAATGACCAAGGCCAGGCCAGGAGTTTCTTGCAGGTCTCCCACGTGGATTCAGGGGCCCAAGGACTTGGGCCCTCTTCCCCTGCTTTCCCAGGCTCATTAGCAGGGAGCTGGATTAGAAGTGGAGCAACTGGGACTTGAACTGGTGCCCATATGGGATGCAGGCCAGAGCTTTATCCCACTCCCCACAGCACCAGCCTCCTGGGCCTTGTTCTGTAACATGGGTGGAAAGGTTTGAAAAGTCAGGTTTAACTTTGGAAAGATACTGTGTTACTGCTCTCTGTAAAACAGTTTGTTGGAGAACCAGAGTTTGGGTTAGTGCTGAAAATCAGGCAGCACCTCTCTTCTGCTTCAGGCATGAGAGTGGTAGGATAGTTTTGGCCTTTGGGCACTTCTACTCCAGCATGAGGCAAGGCCAACAAAAGTTCAAAATGAAATGAGTTAGACTCTTAGTCTTATCAATAGGAAGTAATCTAGAAGTTCAAAGAAAAGGTAGGAATCTGAGGCTGGAGAGAGAGGATCAAGGGGCCCTTAGAGAATCTGAGTGAGGCTCTGGAGGGGACACTGGCTTCAGAGAGAGGAAATGAGAGCAGAGTGGGACGAGATCCTGCTTACTGAATGCCTCCCACCAGGCACTTGTGAATGAACTCATGAGAGAAACAGGCTGGGTAGAAAAAGAAGGGGAAAAAAAGCCAAGGAAAGGGGCCCGCATTGCGGCACAGCGGGTTAAGCCAGTTCCAGTCTTGTCAGCAGAAGAGGGCCCAGGTGCTTAGGCCCCTGCCACCGTGTGGAAGACCAGGATGGAGTCCTTGGCTCTTGCTTCAGCTTGGCCCAGACGCATCCACTGGCAGCCGTCTGGGGAGTGAACGGGTAGATGGAAGATTTCTATCTCTCCCTCTTTCTAACTCTGCCTTTAGAATAAGGAACTCTTTAGGGGGGGGGGGGGGCTGTGACATAGTAAGCTAAGCTTCCTCCTGCAGCGACAGCATCCCATATGGGTGCCAGTCATGTCCCAGCTGCTCCTTTTCTTTTTTTTTTTTTTTTTTTTTAATTTAAGATTTATTTATTTATTTGAAAGGCATTGCTGCAGAGAGAGAGAGGTCTTCCATCCGCTGGTTCACTCCCCAGATGGCCGCAACAGCCGGAGCCAGGAACCAGGAGCTTCTTCCAGGTCTCCCACGTGGGTGCAGGGGCCCAAGCACTTGGGCCATCTTCTACTGCTTTCTCAGGCCATAGCACAGAGCTGGATCAGAAGTAGAGCAGCTGGGACTCAAACCAATGCCCATATGGGATGCCAGCACTGTAGGTGGCGGCTTTGCCCGCTATGCCACAGTACTGGCCCCTGCTCCTTTTCCCATCTAGCTCTCTGCAGTGGCCTGGGAAAGCAATAGAGGATGGCCCAAGTGCTTGGGCCCCTCCCTGTCCAGTGGGGGAGACCTGAAGGAGGCTGCTGGCTTCAGGCCATTACGGCCATTTGAGGAGTGAAACAGGGGATGGACTTTTCTCTCTCCCTTCCTCCCCCTCTTTCTTCTCTACATCTCTTCCTGGCTCTGCCTCTTAAATAAATAAATAATCTTTTAAAAAGAAAAAAGCAAAGGAGAAATAGAAGGTACTGCGTGTGTTGAGGGGAACAGATAGCACAGGATGCGGAATGTCATCAAGGTGATGTGTGGCGCCAGAGTGAAGGTGTTTCGGTGTGGTTTCTGTACCCATTTACCCTTTGCAACATTGCTGAAGAACAGATCTGTAAAAACCAGTTAAGCTCCTGTTGTCTTTTAGGTTTGAGAACCAAGTTGGGTCACAGAGAGAAAGTCCTTTTTTTTTTTTTTTTTTTTTGCATTTATTTATTTGAAAGAGTTACACAGAGAGAAGAGAGAGAGGTCTTCCATCCAATGGCTCACTCCCCAGTTGGCCACAACGGCTGGAGCTGCGCTGATCTGAAGCCAGGAGCCAGGAGCTTCTTCCAGGTCTCCCATGTAGGTGCAGGGGCCCAAGGACTTGGGCCATATTCCACCACTTTCCCAGGCCATAGGAGAGAGCTGGATCAGAAGTGGAGCAGCCAGGTCTTGAACCGGCGCCCATATGGGATGCCGGTGCTTCATGCCAGGGCATTAACCTGCTGAGCTAACCGCCCCAGCCCCGAGACAAGACCTTTTAAAGGTGATCAGTGGTGCCTAGAACACAGGAGATTTAATACATGGAGTCCACACTGACTTGAGATGGCAGCACACAAACATACAGTTATGGAGAGCCAACTATGTCCAGACTTCGGTGATACTTGGAACCAAAATGGACCAACTTTCCTGTTGGAACACAGCCATGCTTACAGGTTGTTGTCAGTGGTGATTGTGTGTGTACAGTCCAGAGGTTAGGCTGGGTGGTCCATCTCTCACAGCTGGAGTGAGAAGGCAGACAAGGCAAGCCAGGGGCTGAGAGCCAGGAAGTCCGATTCGAGTCAATGCCACCACGTCGGACGTTTAAGATGTGAGTGGTGTCTAAAAAGCAGAACTCGGAGATGGAGGAGGAGAATCAAGGAAGCTGAAAATGAGTGTTAGGCTGGGACCGGGAAAGTGCAGTGGCGAAGGTGCTGGCCATGAACTCCAGAGAGGGCAGAGAGGAGCGGGAGTCTTCACAGTTTATAAAACGTATTTACTCAGCTAAGATAATCTCATGTGTTTCAGATGAAAAAAAAGATATTGACCACGAGACAGTGGTTGAAGAACAGATCATTGGAGAGAACTCACCTCCCGACTACTCGGAGTACATGACAGGGAAGAAGCTTCCTCCGGGAGGGATCCCCGGCATTGACCTGTCAGATCCTAAACAACTGGCCGAGTTCGCTAGGTAAGTTGTCAGAACTTTACTTGCTTTAATTCTAGAAAGTGCTTTGAGTCTTGCCAGCCGTGTCTCCTTTGTGCCCGAGTCAGAATGACGGCTTGTACTTTTCTCCAGGGAAACTTCTGAAAACAAAAGCATTTTATTTTTAGTAGTAACTCTGCTATTAATGGGAGTGGCAGCAGACAATGAGATGCGGCAGACACACTTGGGTTCCAGAATTGGTGTTGCTTTTGAGTAGATAAAGTTGCACGCAGTGTGTTGAAATAGCTATCCTTACGTTCCCACGTGGCCGCTCTGTGTACATTTTAAACAAAATAAACTCGTAAACTCTGGAACGGAAGGCCTCCTCTCTTTGCCTGCCTGGGGTTGAACAGAGCCTGAGACAACTCAAGAAACTTAGCTGAGGGCAGCCTCAGCAGGAAAGGCTTCTGTGACCCTGCATCCTCTGAGGACACAGTTGGGGGCAGTGTTGTGCGCACTGGGTTGAACTGCTAAAGTGCTGGCTCCAGTATCAGGGTGCCAGTTTGAAGATCCAGATAGGGTTCCTGCCTCCTGGCTTTAACCTGTCCCAGAGCTGACTGCTCTGGCCATTTGCGTGTGGTATGAACCAGCAGGTGGATCTCTCTGTCTCCTTCCTTTTCCCTCTCTGTAGCTCTGCCTTTAAAAGTGGGCAGCTCCTAACACTCACACTTACCCAAATGGGTGTGAGAATTTCCTTACGTTTGATGGAGAGGATTCTTTTACTTTTTCTCTTCTCCTGTGAAACTGTAGCTGTGGGGTTATATAAGGGTGCTTCAGAAAGTCTAGAGGAATGAAATTTAAAGTTTTTTAATGCAGAAATTTTGACAATCCATAAAGTTTTTCATAATAATTACTTCCCTGGACTTTTTTTTTTTTTTTTTTTTTGGACAGGCAGAGTGGACAGTGAGAGAGACAGAGAGAAAGGTCTTCCTTTGCCGTTGGTTCACCCTCCAATGGCTGCCGCGGACCGCGCGCTGCGGCCGGCACACCACGCTCGTCCGATGGCAGGAGCCAGGTGCTAGGTGCTTATCCTGGTCTCCCATGGGGTGCAGGGCCCAAGCACCTGGGCCATCCTCCACTGCACTCCTGGGCCACAGCAGAGAGCTGGCCTGGAAGAGGGGCAACCGGGACAGAATCCGGCGCCCCGACCGGGACTAGAACCCGGTGTGCCGGCGCCGCAAGGCGGAGGATTAGCCTGTTGAGCCACGGCGCCGGCCTGAACTTTTAAATGTTTATCTATTTTCATCTACTTGAAAGGCAAGCGACAGAAGGAGAAAGAGACCTTCCATCAGCCAAAACTGGACCAGGCCAAAGCCAGGAGCTAGGAACTCTGTCTGGGTCTTGTGTGTGAGTGGCATGAGCCCCGGTGCTTGAGCCATCGTCTGCTACTCCCAGGATCCATTGGCAGAGATACTGGAAGTCGAGGGGCTGGGACTGGAAGCATCACTTAACCCACTGTACCATAATGCCTGCCCCTCCGTGAACTGTCGTGAGACCCTCACACACACACACACACACACACACACGCTTAATCTAATCTGTTTGTGGCATGATGGTTAAGGCTGTATCATGGACACTGTGCCAGAGTATGTGCACTTGTTAAGTGTGCAATGAGCAGCTGCTAGAGGTTCTTGGGGGGGGGGGGGGGGTGCGTGCCCAGAGCTGTCATTTGGGAGAAGTGTCTGCAGCCACACCCTGGTTGGGTTGGTGTAGGTAGAGGCAGGAAGGTGTGAAGGTCAGTTGAACAAGAGCTAGTAGTAACAGCCTGGACTGGAATTAGGGCTGGAATTAGTCACGGGGTAAAGAAGTCAGTGGGAAGCTTTGGGAGCAGGTTGACTTGGCTGTGTCTGGAGGGAGAGGAGTCAAGATTCACATTAAACACTTCACTCCTGGGGCTGGCGATGTGGGTAAACCCGCCATCAGCAACGCCGGCAGCCCATATGGGTGCTGGTTCAGGTCAAGTCCAGCTGCTCCATTTCTCATCCAGCTCCCTGCTAATAGCCTGGGGAAAGCAGTGGAAGATGGCCCACGTGTGTGAATCCCTGCCACCCACGTAGGAGATGCAGATGAAGCTCCTGGCCCAGCCCTGGCCGTTGCAGCCATCTGGGAAGTGAACCAGCAGATGGATGGAAGATCCTTTTCTCTGTAACTCTGACTTTCAGATAAATAAATAAATAGGTAAAAGCTTCACTCAATGGGTGATGGGGAAAATTGAGAGAAGCTTCCAGCTTGGGATTCAGGGCAAACAGTGTTGGTTTTGGATGGTGATGATAAAACCTCCATGTTGGACTTGAGGAGGCTTTAGGAAGTGAATTGGGGCCAAGTCATCTGATGATAGGTGGCTGAAAGCACAGGCGGGCTAAGTAAGCTCTGAGAGGGGAGGTTTTGGGAAGAAAAGAAACCAGCATTAAATCTTGGGAGAAGCCTTGGCATTCAGAGGTAGAAGGGCCAGTGACAGAGTGCAAGGGTCATTCAGACTCAGGAGGATACAGCATCATGACAGCCAGTCCAGGAGTTTCTAGAAGAAAGAGCAATGAGACCTTGCCAGCGTACATCAGATTAATGGTGGAGGGACGGAGGGTTGGGGAGGTTTTGAAGAGAGGGAACACAGGGTAGAAGCAGTGAGGAATGGAAGTCAATAAAGCACGCCAGCCGCAGCGGCCATTTGGGGGTGAACCAGCGGGAAAAGGAAGACCTTCCTCCCTCCCTCTCTCTCTCTCACTATCTAACTCTGCCTGTCCAAAAAAAAAAAAAAAAAAAAACACACACATAGAATTCTTCAGCCAGCAAACCTATCAGTGGAATACATTTGCAAAAAGTGGCAGTCCGGGGTGGGCCTTTGCGTGACAGTTAGGATACCTGATAGGTTCCCTGCACCCCTGCACCCCGTGTTGCAGTGACGGGGTTTAGTACTCAGCTCTGGCTCCTGATTCCAGCTTTCTGCTGATACGAACCCTGGGGGGGCAGCAGACGGCCCAGGTGATTGGGTTCCTGGCACTCATGTGGAAGACTTGGATTGAGTGCCCAGCTCCTGGCTTTGGTGCCCCAGCTGTTCAGTGTGGGTGTTTAGGGAGTGAACCAGCAGTAGGAAATTCTCTCATCTCTCTGTCTCCCCATCCAGCACACACACACCCACCCGCCTCTCAAATAAAGACTTAAAGTCAGATAAGCACCCTCTGGGGTGGGCATTGTGCTGCAGGGTCCCCCTGCTGCTTGGGGTACCCACATTGCATAGCGGAGCGTAGTTAAGAATCCTGGCTCCTCCACTTCCAGGCAAGCATCCTACCAGTGTGTACCCTGGGAGGTAGCAGATGACGGCTCGAGTGCTTAGACCCCTGCCACACACATGGGAGACCTGGAGGGAGTTGCAGGCTCTCGGCTTCCCCCTGGCCTTTCCCTCCCTGGTAGGGTTCTTTGGGATGAACCAGCAGATGGAAGATCTCAAGACTGATTAATCAGTTTCTCTGTCTCTCTCTCTCATCTACATCCTCCTCCCTCCCCTCCCTTGCTCTGGCTGAAAATAAGTAAAGCGTTTTTAAGAAGAACTGTTTCAGAAATGCAAAGATTCCTTATCTACATCCTCCTGCATGTCCTGAGGAGACTGTTGGGAGGAACAGTTGGCAGCGGAACCCAGGACAGCCGTAGAGCAGGCTAGAAACGTGTTCCGTGCAGCACAGGAAGTCAGAAGGTCTTGAAAGGCCCTTTGATTTGTTGGTGGACAGAGTGAGTAAGTAACCTGATGGTGTGAGAAAGAGTCTCCAGAAAATCCCTGCACGAGGGTTTAGCTCAGGAGTAGAAAGCCACTGCCCTCAAACGGGGCGTAGTTTGTCACTAGTGAAGGGAAGGAACTCCTAAGTGTGACCCTAGCACGGTCAGTCCTGCGGTCTGTTTATAGATAGGATGAGCTCCTGCTCGTCTGGACAGGCATGGACAGTGAAGATAAAGGGTCTGGGCACTGCAGTGGGTTGAGGGAGGACGTGTTCCCTCTCACGTGGCATCTCAGTGAATCTCTCCAGTTGGGCAGTGGTGGTGGCTAGAAACCTTGGATAGTGCAACTATACACACCACCTCCTTGTTGGTGAAGGCCCACAAGACTGGCTCTGTTAGCCTCCACCCTTCATCCCCTCTGGTCTATGACTCCAGGCAGCATTTGAGCCCCACACTGTTGGCTGAGGAGGTCAGCTGCTTTGCCTTCTTCTCCTTTGTGAGGTGCTTGGCTGGACTTGAAACTGACCTCAGAATGTTTCAGGTTCCGGTTGCCCTCAGTATGGACTGCTTAGTAAATCATTCACAGGTGTGGGTAGGCAGGTATAAGAAATAATGACTCACTGGGCCGGTGGGACCATGGGACAGTTCTTTCCTCCAGTCTGTTTAGTAAGCGCCTCAGAAAGTGGTCAGTGGGTGAGACACAGCGAGTTGTATTTCCTGATCAAGCCTTTGTGTATGCTTCATTCACTCCAGTTAGCCCTTCGAAACCTTTCTTGTGGGAGGGTTAGAGTAGAGTTGTTAGACCAACCCCAGATCGGTTATTATTAGTGCTTTTTTAATCACTGCCCATACTGACACTTTGACATGACTTACGTAATGATGAAATGTGATGGGGAGATGAAAATACCTTAAAACTCTTTGATGGGGTGGGCGTTTTGGAGCAGTGGCTTAGGTTGCCATTCAGGTCGCCTGCCTTCCCTTTCACAGTTCCCAGTTTGACTTCCGCCTCCCCCATGTCTGGCCAGACTTCTGCTAATGCATCCTGGGAGGCAGCAGATGACGACCCAATTGCTCGGGGCCCTGCCACCCATGTGAGAAACCTGCAGAGTCCCAGGCTCCTGGCCTCCACCTGCCCTGCCCTGGCTGTTGTGGGTATTATGGAAGGTCTCTCCCCCCCTCTCTGTTGCTGTGGTTTTCAAGTAGGTGAAAGTAAATATTTTTTTAAAACCCTCTGCAGTAGTACCACGGGCGTGTATCCTGTGTCATCTAAGCCATGTCCGTTGAACCCACTCTGTTTGGTCTGAGGCGTCACTGTCGCACAAGGGGGGGCTGAGTCGTGTTTGCAGGCGGGAGCTTTGTCTGGCGAGGCCTTCGCCCCCACGAGCGTGGGACAGTCACACTGGCCTGAAAGTCGGCTAAGCCTGTTTGGCAGGGAAGGGCTTTAATTTTGTATCAAAGAATCACTGCTCAAATTATTTCATCTCTGCTTCTGGGACATTTGCAGGTCTGTCAGTTGGGACTTTGGGTTTGTTCAATGTTCTGCTGCAGTTGGGCCAGGAAGCTGCTGCAGGTTCCAGTTGTGGGGATCCCGCCTTCACAGCGTTGTCCCTTCTGCATGTGCCTTTACGGGGTGTCACAAAGAGCAGTTGGTCCTAGGGATTGGAGGCTTCCGTTTTCCTGAAGCAGGAAGGAAACGTCTGGTCAGGGGCCTGGCTCCTCCATGGACTGTAGTACAGTGAGGAAAGCCTTCTGCTGTACCCATTCTCCATCTCTCAGCCTCCAGCTAGAAGGGTGGTCTGGGACATCAGAACCTTCTAACAGCTGGCAAAATAGTTTTGTTAAGTCTGAACTTGTTCTTAATTAGGCCCATGTAACACACAGCCCGTGTGGTGGTAGCTGCCATGTCCCAGGGCTCCGCTAATCCCGACAGCTCTAAAGTAGAGGCTTTTTACACCCATCTACAGAGTCGGAAAGCGAGGCTGAGAAGTTGGGTAGTTTGCTCCAGGTCTACGGCTGATAGAAGTCAGCCCTGGGTCACATGCCTCGTCTTGTTGAGAGTGGCTGTACTGGTGTCCTCACTGTCTGCCTTCAGAGCACAGGTGACAGTTTGGGAGGGTTGAGATGTACTGAGTGGTAGCATCTGATTTTGGTCTGCACAGAACTTCATGTGAGTGTACTTCTGTAGAAAAACACCCTTGCTGTGTGTGCAGCCAAGCAGAAAGTAGGCAATACCGACACAGGTGCCAGATCTGCTGCCCTGTAGTGAGGACGGCTTGCAGGGGCTTATGTACAGGCGGCCGCCATAGCTTCTTCGCTCTTCCTCAAGTCCAAAGGTGTCTGTCCAAATGCGTTTTAAACTCTCTGAAATTAATTATAGTTAAAATACTAGCACACATTTTGAAAATGACTTTAGGAAAAATCATCACTTACAATAATGAAAAATAATCAAGGATTTGGTCAATGGTACATGAGACTGTTCTCTGTTTCGAGTGTACTTAAAATTTTCCATGACAAATGTCTTAAAGAGGGAAGTTCTGAGAGGTGAGTGTCGTGGCGCAGCGGGCCAGGCTGCCACTTGGGATGCCGAATCCTGAATGAGGGTCCTAGCTCTCTGCTCCTGGTACACCGTTCTGCTGATGTGCCTGGGAAGGTGGCAGATGATGACCCCAGTACTTGGGTCCTTGCCACCCACGGGGAAGACACGGAGTTCCAGGCTCCTGGCCCAGCCCTGGCTGTTTGGAAGATGCCTCCCTCTCTGTCGTTCTGCCTTTCAAATATATAAGTTCTGAAGCAGGTGTTGCACATAAGGCTACTACTTGGGATGCCTGCATCCTATCGCAGAGGATGTTTGGGTCCCAGCTCCTCCGCTTCCCACCCAGTTCCTGACGGAGTCTCCTGGGAGGCAGCAGGTGGTGCTCAGGGCTCGGGCCCCTGCACGGGGGACCTGATGGAGTTCCTGGCTCCTGCAGGCGCTTAGGAGTGAATCGGCGGGGGAGGCAGATGGAGCTCTCCAGCTCTCTTTCCCTTTCCTCTCGTGCTCCGACTTTCAAGTAGAAATAAATAAATAAGCAAACATCTTGTAACTAAGTTCTAGGAATAATTCAGAGAAAAGATATGCAGGGGCCTCTTTAAATCGGGCTTATCACATAATTTGCACCATAGAATTCACCTTCTTTGAGGTGTACACTTATGAATTTCGGCAAACACAGTCACATGTAGCCATCTCCAGAGTCAACAGAGAATGTTTCCATAGAACCATCAGAGAATGTTGTCTTTGTCTGAAAGGCAGATTGACACAGGAGAGATGTGCTCTGCGCTGGTCCACTCCCCATCTGCCCACAACATCTAGGGCTGGGCCAGGCTGAAGTCCGTGAGCCCTGAACTCCCATGCGGGTGGCAGGGGCTCAGGTACCTGCCGTCATCTGCCACCTCCCCAGGTGTGCGTCAGCAGGAAGCTGGATTGTCAGCAGAGACAGGACTTACTCTGAGGGACTCCGGTCTGGGACATGGCTGTTCAACCTGCTGCACCACACTGCCTGCCCCTGAGAGGAGTATCCACATTCTTAATTGGGAAAACGAGAAACTTGGTTCTTATTTTTAGGTTACTGATATTTAGGTAGAATGAAGTGTGTGTGAATCTGTTTTTCAAAGTGATTCCTCCAGGTGGCGCAGTGGCGCTGAATTTGTGCCCTGCCTAGTTTTGTGGACTCGGGCCAAGACTCCAGGATCTGTTGCTATTTAAGATAACAAAGGCCAGTCCAAAGCCTTGTAGATGCAGGCCCTTAAGAAATTTTGCCAACTGATATGGTGATCAACTTAGAGGAGAGAAGGAGTGTCCACAGGGTTGGGGTTGGGGGGTACCCGACTGAAAATGTCTTGTAGAATTTGTAGCAGAAAAGAGCTTAGTCAAGCTCCCTGGAGTGGTGGTGGCTGCCACACACATTGCTGCTCAGGCTCCCCCAGGCGTGGACGGTTGAACCAGGTGACCTCATGAACTCAGTTTCTGTAAAGTCCTGAGAACCAGGAAGCCTTTCACAGATCGGCTATGAAGAACGATCTTGCTAGAGTTTGGTCAGCTCAAAGGTGGCAGAAATGTTCTTTTGTAATAAAAGGGTAAATTAGCTCCTGTCATTAGGGAACCATCGACTTCGTTTATTTATTAAACGTGAGCCCTGTAGAGAGCGGTGAGATGGCAGAATTAGGGACAGGAAGAAAAATCTGTCACAGACTGAAAGCTTGTCTAGTTATCCTGCGCCCCGCTACCACACACAGATCTGTAGGGAATGTGTGCAAAAGAAGCTTTGTCCAAAGACCAGCCGTTGATTCAGTGGAAAGAGCGGGTAGGTAAGCTGGCAGCTCAGCGCTGTCCCACACGGCCTCCCCCGGCCTCCCGGAACAGCCGCCTCACCATGTCTCTTGTCACAAGGGGGAACTTCCCGAGCCCCCGTCCTGAGGCAGGCCAGAGACCTCTGTTGTATAATATCGATGCTCGTAGCGTTTGGAAATCTGCATTGTCCCTCACATCTCCACTGAGAGAAGCTACACAGTAGGCAGGAGTGTGTGTGTGTCCCACCTGTCCCTGTGGGCGCCTCCCTGAAGTGCCCAGGTGTTTCCTTTGAAAGAGGTTTTACGTGCATGTATAAAGCAGCTCATGGCTTATGCTGGTGTCTGAGCCACCAAGGGGCGGCAGGTGGAGAGTAGTCTACGCATCCCAGACACGCCCTTTTTGCCAGGCTCGGGGGATGGCACAGCAGCTGCTGCTGTGGGGTCCCACGCCCTGCCTCCCACCAGGAGGTCGGTCTGTGGCTGTCTTGGCTGCGGGTCTTCTGTATTTCGGAAGGGTTTAGCGTCTCGAGCAGGTGTTTGAAGCACATAGACCCAATGCATTTCGAGCCGCAACAGCCCACTCGCTCTGAGGGACCGTGGCAGCGGCCCAGCCTTCCTCAGCATCCACGTCCTTGTCTAAAATGGGAAGCTCTCTTCCCGGGGTCGGCACTCAGCGAGTGAGTTCTTGTCCCGTCTCCTTCCTGGGAGCACGCCGTCGGCTTGGTTTGGGTACCTGGCAGGAAAACGTGCAGGGACTATATATGATTGATGCCAGTTGAGTGTACCCACTCCTACAAACCTGTCTCTCTCTCTCTCTCTTTTTTTTTTGTTTGTTTTTTGTTTTGATAAGAATGAAGCCAAGAAAAATTAAAGAAGATGATGCTCCAAGAACAATAGCTTGCCCTCATAAAGTAAGTAATGCTAGGGGGAGGTGACAGAGAGCGTCTAAGCCACTGACACTTTTTATTTATGCTGTCATAGATTAAGTGAGGAACTAGAATGTCTGGTTTCTAAATTCAAAAGACTTCGCTTTGTCGTGTGGGGAGTCTGTGTCCGTACTAGAATGGTGCCGTGTCGGGAGCGGCGTCCGCATGCTGCTGACTGCACTGGTCAGGGCCTGCCGCCTTCTGGCTCCCAGCAAGTCAGTCTTAATCTGAAGACAGTGGTTGCATCTAACCCAGGGACCACTACAGGAACCCAGGCGCGTGATTGAAGTTTGTACATGATTTCGGATGTTGCTAAATAACTCAAGGAAAGACTTGGTCATTTCCTTCACGGTTTTCTTATTAGCCTGTTAATTGTGTGTTGCTTCTAGAAGGGTGCCTAATTGTTTTCAAATGTAGCCTTGAAATGAAAATAACCTGAAGAGGTGCTGCTGGGGATCTGCTTGATCTCATAGCTTCAGAGAAACAAAGGGAGGGGAATATTGAATGGAGTAAGGCATTTTTCAAACCAACAACTGGAGGAAGATAAGCATTTGAAAACAGTTGGGCCCTAACTGCCTGCCGTTTCTCTGGCTTCTCTGGGTACTTCTTCTCCATTACGTGGTTTAAAATCCCATCTTCAAGATGGAAACTCGGCTTAGAAGTCCCGGGCCGGGGCTGCGGCTTTCCCTCCTGTTGCCTGGGAAGCTGTCGGGTGGTGGCCTTGCTCGCCCTCTGTCGCGCTGTCTCACCGTTTCTGCCATCCGAGCACCGCCGCCCACCGCCTTGCCCGCTCTGGCGTCCGTTCGCCTGCCTCTTCCTTCGCCTCGTGTCTCACAAAATCAATTTCTTCTGTAGCTGCCATTCCTTGGAGACCCTCTTGCTGCTTTCTCTGTCAAGAGGGGAAAGAGGCAGAGAGAAGAGGGAACGGGAGGCGATGGAGGATGCCAGCCCGTTGTTGCGGCACAGACTGTGGGGCCCACCAGAGGTAGTGGTGGACTGCCGTCACTTTAACTCCATTTGTCTCGGTGCTTCTGTACTTCACTCGGGGCGGAGCTGCCTCTCAGCCCCAGCCCGGCTGCCTCTGTAGTGTGACCTTGGGCACGGCTACTTCATGACCTCTCTAAGCCTCAGTTTCCTCACCTGTAAAACGAGGGCTTGCATTCAGTGACAGGCCTTTGCGAGCTGTCTGGGAATGCTGAGTGGAGCGAAGGCGGGGGTGGCTTTGCTGAGTCTGGTCAGGAAGGCTGTTGCGGCCGCGTCGTCCTGGCGCTGTGCAGTGTGACCCTCTAAGCTGCTCTCTCTGTTTTAAGGGCTGCACAAAGATGTTCAGGGATAACTCTGCCATGAGAAAGCATCTGCACACCCACGGCCCCCGAGTCCACGTCTGTGCAGAGTGTGGCAAAGCTTTCGTGGAGAGCTCCAAACTAAAACGACACCAACTGGTTCATACTGGAGAGAAGCCCTTCCAGGTAGAGCCAGCTCCTCCTGCCCCTGACACTGCCCTGCGGGTCTAGGCCCTGTGGGGAGCATGCAGGGGCTGCACCACACGACTGGGGTCTCACTGTGGCTCCTGGTGAGTCCTTCGGGAGGGTCGCCTGGGCGCTGCCTTGCAGACAGGCCCAGCCTGGCTGGAGCGCAGCAGAGTGAAAAGCAGAATTGGCTTTTGGGAGCTGCTGGTGGCTCCAACGACTGACTGACGGGGAACTTGCAAGATGCCGCTGTTTGTGGTGGGTCTAGGTCACTGCTGAGTGGCCGGCCAGCGGTGCAGCGAGTAAATGTGGCACGGGCCGTCTGGTAACTGATACCCCGAACTTCCTTAGCCGTCTTTCAGTTCGTAGAAGCACTGGGGCTCCAGATTCTTGCCATTTTGCCAAGTGTTTCTCTTACGTTGGGTTTATACCTTGGGGGCGGGGGGAGGGGTGTGGGTGTTAGGGGTTGTCCAGCATGCAGGCCTAGAGATCCCTGCCCACTAGTTAGAAGTATCTAGAAAGTTCACCCAGGGCAAGAGGGAAGGCATTGGCTAAAACAAAGGGCTGCTCTTGACAAAGCAGAGAGCCGCTGACCCCCGGGGGTCTGGTCAGTTATCTCGTGGTTGACCTCTGGTCTCTCCTCGACAGTGCACATTCGAAGGCTGCGGGAAACGCTTTTCACTGGACTTCAATTTGCGTACACACGTGCGCATCCACACCGGAGACAGGCCCTATGTGTGCCCCTTCGACGGTTGTAATAAGAAGTTTGCTCAGTCAACTAACCTGAAATCTCACATCCTAACACATGCCAAGGCCAAAAACAACCAGTGAGAAGAGAGAAGCCCCTGGGCCTCAGGAAGCTTCTTCCAGGAGTATGGTTGGGAATAAACACGCCTCTCCTTTGTATATTGTTTCTAGGAAGAATTTTAAAGATGAATCCTACACACCTAAGGGACATGTTTTGATAAAGTAGTAAAAAATTCAGAAAAACTTTAAAAAGATGACATTGCTAAGATGCTCTATCTTGCTCTGTAATCTCGTTTCAAAAACACGGTGTTTTTGTAAAGTGTGGTCCCAGCAGGAGGACAACTCATGAACTTCGCATCAAAAGACAATTCTTTATACAACAGTGCTAAAAATGGGACTTCTTTTCACATTCTTATAAATATGAAGCTCACCTGTTGCTTACAATTTTTTTAATTTTGTATTTTCCAAGTGTGCATATTGTACACTTTTTGGGGATATGCTTAGTAATGCTATGTGTGATTTTTCTGGAGGTTGATAACTTTGCTTGCAGTAGATTTTCTTTAAAAGAATGGGCAGTTACATGCATACTTCAAAAGTATTTTCCTGTAAAAAAAAAAGTTATATAGGTTTTGTTTGCTATCTTAATTTTGGTTGTATTCTTTGATGTTAACACATTTTGTATAATTGTATCGTATAGCTGTATTGAATCATGTAGTATCAAATATTAGATGTGATTTAATAGTGTTAATCAATTTAAACCCATTTTAGTCACTTTTTTTTTTCCAAAAAATACTGCCAGATGCTGATGTTCAGTGTAATTCTTTGCCTGTTCAGTTACAGAAAGTGGTGCTCAGTTGTAGAATGCATTGTCCCTTTTAACACCTGATGTGTACATCCATGTAACAGAAAGGGCAACAATAAAATAGCGATCCTAAAGAAGGAACATGGCAGAAAAAGCTCTGTAAGCACAGTCTTATTTTCTTTTGTTGTCCAGGATACTTAAAACTCTTGAGCCTCCCAGAAATTGGAAGCTAAATAAAGCAACTCAAGTTTCCTTTATTTGCACTCACTTACAGTGACTTGTGATGAAAGCGATGCATGGGTGTTTTGCTATTTCCTCCACGTCCTGACTTCTGAGAGAGTAGGTAACAGGCATCCTGAGTCAAGGAACTACCTCCGAGTACCACAGGCCGGGCCGTGGGTGATAGGCTTAGGTTCCGGCTCCCCCACAGGTGTGTGCCTGCAGCCTTCGTGCTGTGGCCAGAGCGCCTGGTCCAGGTGAGGCGCTCGCCGGCAGTGGGGGCGCCGAGGGGAGGCCCGGCCCTTCCCCCGCGCAGGCTGCCTCAGGCCTGCAGTTGGCAGTGTCTGGTTTGGGAGCCTCTGTTCCTCCATGTAGACAGTCCTGAGTCTGTGCTGGTCGGTGTGGCCGTGAGAGCGCCAGTGGCTGAACTGCACGCTGCTCTGCAGGCCCTGAGTGTGGATGGGCGAGGTGGTCAGGTGACGAGAGAAGCGTGCTCGATGCGTCCTGTACCTCTCACCTCGTGACCTCTTCAATGTGAGGCTCGAGTTTCTGAGTGAGTCAGATACCAGACTCACTAGGGATGTTTGATAAGCTGCCATGATACAGCAAAACCCCCTTGATTCAGAATGCAGACACACCGTGTGTCGTTCTGTGCTGTGTGCTGGGATCCGCGAGGTCGGTGACAGACCAGCGAATATCAGAGATCCATTTAACCAAATGGCCAGGACACTGTCAGGTCAGACCCGTGGCCCAGTCTCCTAGCTTCTCCATCGGTCCTGTTGAGGGGCTCATGGCCTGCTCACAGTGGCCCTGTGGCTCTGGAATTTTGAAGTGCCTTCTGACTCATAAGTGAACATTTTAACTTCGACATTTTTTTATTCACCCAGAATTTGTTATCCACTGAGTAGTTTGATGGAACTGAGTTATATCAGAAGATCCCAGCTGTGGTCAGCATGAGCCGGGTTTTGCTGTATCTGGCAGTCAGGAAAGAGGTAAGCCCATGGCAGAGGTCGCCCCCGTGCCAATGTGTGACTCTTGGACTGTCTCTGGGCACAGGCCTCCCTCCCCACTGGCAGGCTGAGCGGTCTCAGGGTGGCGCTGCTAAAAGCCACTCCCATCAGTGGATGTGTTGGAAGTCCAGCCACCTCACCCTCATCCAGCGTTGTGCCACACTGGAGCCTGGCCCTGGCACTGCCCTCAGGACCCCTGCCCACAGGCCCTCCGCCGTGGGCCCCGGGAGCCATGCCGTGACCTGCAGGAGCTGAGCTCAGCTCCTGTGTGGAACGAGGTCCCTCTTCCTCTGTGCCTTGATCCCTGGGGGATGCCCTCGGTCATCTCTTCTGTCCCCGTCCGTCTCTGAGTGACAGTCAGCAGTCCCTTCGCCTTTCTCTGTGCACCTGTGTTCCCTCAGTCTGCAGAGCTACCTGCTATAAGGAGTTGAGCTTGGGGTTGAAAGGAGACTTAGAGAACAAGTTCCCTGTGATGCAGCACTCTGGACTCATAGCAATAGTGCAGGAAACTGATGGGTGAGCCACCGTGTGAGGGGTAGAGGTAGTTCTCATTGGGTTGCACTCAAGCCCATTTTGCTTGTGGTTAGAACTCATAATTTTGCTAAAGATATAATTTACTACAATTTGAAACGGTGTTCTAACAGTGAGTCCATTGTCTTGATGATTAATCTGATTTATAAGTACTACTGATAGACATATTTTCTTACATTGGAGCAGAAATAAATGCATGTTTTTAGCATATGTAATATATAAAGACCCCAGAGTTTACACTTAAGATGTTGTTTTCTATTTTTAAAGTTATTATTTTCCCCCGTTTTGTTGGTGGGTTGGGGGAGGGAGCATAATATTTGTATAAAGAACTGTCACCCAAGTGACATTTATTTTCCCAGGTGACGAGTTTCACGTGGTGTTTGTGTGCTTTGCCTAGATCAAGGCCCGAGGACTTGAGGAAAACCGAGATGTTTTTCCTGTTTGGTTTTCATGTGTTAGTTCTTTAGTTACTTGCTTCGCTCTATTGGAGGCCGTTGAAGGGAGTAGTGTGCACTGCCTGTCTGTGTTTGCGAGCAGAGCCGTAGCCCCCACCTCAGGAGCAGAGGTTTGCCGTGGTGGCGAGGGCTGGCGAGGGCCCCGCCACCAGCGTCGCCAGTCTGCTGCTTAGCAAAGCCCGTCTAGATCGGGCTCAAACTGGAGTTTAAGTCTAGGTGCAGGGAGACCTGGCAGCTCCCCCACCCGGGCAGAGATGGCTTCCGGTGCCTCTGACTCTGGCATGGTTTGGGGGGTCCGTGGTGTCGATCTTGAGTTCCCTAAGCTCCTAGGCCTTTTGTTTTTCCCCTGACATCTGACCCCTAGGGTGCACGCCCAGCAGCTGGTCCCAGCTGAAGTTGCTGCAGGCCTCTGGTGCCGCAGCCGTGCCAGGAGCCTTTTCCCACCTGCTGCCGAGGCGGCTTCTTGCTGTCAGTGGACTGCTTTGGAGCCCAGCCTTCAGGGCCGCCTGACTGTGTGGCTCTTCATTCCAGCTGTCGTTGGCATCGCTGCGATTGCGCCTCCTCAGAGCCCGTTCCCCTCAAGATTTTAACCCAGGGAATGGGAGAGGAAGTCCGAGCCCCGAGCGGTCCCTGGGTGAAGGTTGTGCAGGCCTCTGGGGGCACCGAGGGCTGCCGCGAGGTCTCACCCTCCTTGCTGACCCTGACTTGTCTTGTTCCCACTCGGGTGGCATTCCCGTGTGCTGGTGGGGAGAGGGTCTTCACTGTGGGGCTGTATGAGACCCGAAGCGGGGGACACACAGGCCCCGGCCCCCTTACCCTGGAGGGGAATGTTGAGAACTTCGGCATCGGTTAGATCCGCAGGCAAATCAAAGCTGCAGACTGGGTACAGGAAGGTGTGAGCTGGGCGCCCCGGGCCCGTTGCCAGCCGGCATTCTGGGGGTCTGCAGCGGGTGGGAGCAGGAACCTCCTGTTGATCTCCAGCAGAGTGAGTGAGATTGATCAGTTGCTTCTCAGTAGACACCCGAGGCCGTGAGGAACAGCCATGGCGTGGCGGGGCTGTGTGCTCCTGGCTGCTCCCAGGGGTGCGTGCGTGGTCGCCGCCTGTGCTGTGGCAGGGAGCAGGGCGTCAGCACCACGTGGCCTGAGCGTCCCACAGCGTCCACACCTGCTGCGGCCCCTCTGGTTGGCAGGGGAATGTTCTCACTGGTCCTCCGGCCCCCGCACAGGCCCTGCCTCAAGGACTGCATTGCGTCTCATGTACATCTTTTTCTTAAAGTGTTCTTTGCCATTTCTGAAATTGTCCTTGGTTTTTTCCTTAGCTCATAGGTCATAGATGCAGAAATATTATAGTATTTAAGGCATCCGCATCAAGCATCAGATGGCTTTGCATCCAGAAACACGTTGATTACTCAGTTTGAAGCACCAAGCATGTGTAACACGGCTCTATAAAATACAATAAACGCATAATGTGAAGCTTGGTCATGCCTGTGGCTCTCGTCTGTTCCCCCCCTCTAAGCCGCTGCTTTTGCCCAGTCCTGGTACACGGGAAACGTGGCGCTGCCGCCTGCCTGGGGTGCCCGAGCTGTTCCCTCACACACGATTCCGCACCCAGCAAGCGTGCGTCTCCCGTAACCTCTCTACTGTCCCAAAGGCACAGCCAGCTGCAGCCCCAGTTCCTGACTCCCAGAACTGCTTGGGACTGGACCAGCGACAGTGACTGGGGATCCCTGGTCCTTGGGGCTGGGGTCCTGCTGGCCGATGGCTGCAGCCAGATGTGCGTCCTGTGCCGAGAACCGCCAAGTGCGCTCTTCCCCGCAGCGCGGTGGAGACAGTCTGCCGACAGCTCTCTGTAGCCGCCTCGTGGACGTGGGTTTCCATTCGCTCCTCCGGGCCGCCTCTGAGGAACTGGGGAGCATTGTTGCCATGGAGAGAGGGACCTGCCCGCTTCGGGAAGCAAATCCCAAACCCAGACCTGCTCGGCCTGCCCGGTCCCTGCTGGGTACCGCTTCCCTGCCCGCCCTCTTTAAATAAATGAATTTTACGACCTTGCCCCGCGACCTTGCCCCGCTGGTTCCCTCCCCAAATGTCCACAACAGGCAAGCCTGGAATTCCGACAGCCGCTCACGCACGTGGGTGCAGCAGGAAGCTGGAACTGTGGCCCTGGTTAGGGGAGCAGTGCCGTTAGCCTCGTCTCCCCGAGCGTGCGGGCCTAGAACGCTGGCACGCAGGGCTCCCCACTGCCAGCCCCAGCAGCTTCCCTTGAGCCTTGCTGACGTCACTGCACTGTGATGGGTCTCAGTACCCCATCCAAACCAGTGCTGCTCCGGTTCCTACTGGGCAACCTCCCCCCCACCCCCCCACCCCTCCCCAGCTCAGCCTCTGCGGAGTGACTGCTGTGCGGGCCCAGCCCCTAGCCTGGATGCCGAGAGACCACGGTGGAATTCAGATCTCCTGGCTTTGGGGAGACTGCATGTGTCTACAGAAATGAATCTTTGGGGCTGGTGATAGGGCGCAGCGGGTGAAGCTGCCGCCCACAGCGCTGGCACCCCATATCAAAGTGCCAGTTGGAATCCCAGCTGCTCCCTTTCTGATCCGGCTCCCTGCTCATGCACATGGGGAAAGCAGCTGAAGATGGCCCAAGGAGGTGGGCCTCTGTCACATGGGAGACCCTGGAAGCTGCTGGCTTCTGCCTGGCGCAGCCCCGGCTGTTGTGGCTATCTGGGGCGTGAGCCGGTGGATGGAAGACCTCTTTTCTCTCGCTCTATAATTCTGTCTTTCAGAGTAAATAAGTCTTTCAAAACAATCAGGTCAGAGCAGGCTTGGCTCTGTGTGTGGGTGGTGGGGGAAGGGCTGCCCTCTCAGCACCTGCTAAGGCAGATTCCTGAATGTCCCCAGAGCTTGCAGCCAGCCCCGGTCCCAGCCCCCAGCCCCGCCCAGGCTGCCCGTCCTCACTCCGCAGGCGCTGCTTCTGCCTCGCCCTGGCGAATCCCTTGCCATCGCTGTGTCCATGCCTCTGCCCGAGCCCTGTGTCCCCCCCCCCCCCCCCCCCCCGCAAGGCTGTTCTGGCTGGCAGGGGAGCAGTTAACAGCTTTAATTTGTCCTGCGGAGCGGGACCCAGACGCGCAAAATGGGCGGAAGCCTAGCGTGTGCCTCCGCTGTCGGCCACGGGAAGGCGCTGCACACCGGCGCACAGGCAGCTGGCCTGAGAGAGGAGCGCAAAGGGCAGGCACTGGGGAAACCTACGTGGGCGCATGTGGGCCCTGACAGCCCTAGGCATTGAGTGGACATGGGAGGCAGCCAGCTCGGAGAGGCCTGGGCACTGGGCCAGACGGGTGTAGGAGCCAGTGGACGTAGGCAAGTAGGGGGCCCGGCTCCCTTCCTGCAGGAAGGGCCCACAGATGCGGGGGTTGGAGGTGGGCGGCAGAGCGGGTGTGCAATTCCCGCAGGGAGGGGACACACTCAGGAGGCCTTGGAGCTTGGCCTGCGGGAGAGCCTGGAGCCTTCGATGAAGTCAGACCCCAGTGCAGGGAGGAGTGTGTCCAAGGGTGGCGGCCCTGGGTGGAAGGGGAGCCTGGGAGAGGGGCAGGGGGCCCTCCAAGCTGGGGGCTCCTACCACAGGGTTGGCGTGGGGTTTGGCCAGTCCTGACCCCACAGGCGCCTTCCCAGGGCACTCCAGCCCCCTAGGCACCCCCGTCACCTCATCCAGAGGCTGCACACAGGCAACGTTCTTGCCTCCCTGGCCCTCTGTACTGGCCTGGGGGAGCCCAGCTGGCCCTGCAGGAGCAGCCTCTGTTCCTGTTCATTCATTCATTCATTCATTTGCTCAGCAACACCTTTCACCCCCCCACACACGCACACACGGAGTTAGGTAGACAAGTGAGACCTGTGTGCTCACCTGGAACCTCAAGCCTGAACTTGGTCATTCCCCCAAAGTCCAGAGCATCCTGACCACCCTCAAGGGTCAGCTGACCGGCTCCGAGCGTGATCAGGGACTTTGTGCTATATCATAGGGTCCCTGCAGGGGGGGCGAGCTTACAGGGCCTGGGGGAGGACGTGGGGAGGTCAGGCTGGACAAGGGACATCCAGGGCATAGACTGCAGCCCCACCCCGGGGAAGTAACTACGGGACCCTGTTTTGTGTTTGCTCCTTCCTAGACAGGTGGGGGTGGGTCATGAGGTCAGAGGTCAGGGAGCAGGCAGCCTAGGTCCTGGCCATGTCCTTGTCCCTGTCCCCAGGCCTCCCAAGCTCCCTCCTGGTGCTTGAACTCCCACCCCAGGGGTGTCTCACCTGCAGGCAGAGTGAGTCTTGGGGTACAGCCTGGGCTGATCCTGGCCCTGGGCAAACTCCAGCTACAAGGAGTAGGGGCAGAGTGAGGGCCGTCGGCTGGAGGGCCCTGGACCACAGCCCCAGCATCCATGCCTGCGTGGCCTTGGACGCGGTCTCCTGCCTTCTGCAGGCTGGGAGTGCCGGTGCCGGAAGTGGCCACTGTGCACAGGGCTGAACTGGTGCCCCCACAGTCACAGAACCCGCCCAGCGCAGGTGGGGCCAGGGAGGCCCCAGGCCCGAGCGCGGACAAGAGCTACAGGTAGTTTTTCCACACCAGGTGACACGCACAGCACGCAGGGACTTGCTCCGCTCGTCCAGTGCACCTGAGCCGAGTGAGCAAAAGGCCCTGGGGCTGCTGGCGCCTCCAGGAAAAAACAGCTCCTCGGTTTAGACGGTTTAGACGCTGACGTCCTCCAACAGCTGGGGGGCGGGGCTGCAGCTGCTGCTCTGGCTGAACACCGCGGACCCCAGGCTCTGCGCCTCCATCCCACTGCAGACGGGCCCAGGCCCAGCCGTCCAGGCCCAGCCGCGGCAAGGAAGGGGCTGGCTCTGCAGTGTGCTTTCTGGGTTTTTGTTGTTGTTTTTTGCAGTGTGCTTTCAAATCCCGCCTTGGCTGGCCGCTCCAGGGGCTCCCTCATGTGCCACTGACCCCTGCAGCGGCCTCCATTCATGGTCCAAGAGGACCCTCCCTGGCCTCTGCAGCCCACCTGCCTTCTAACTCCTGGGGGGTGTTCAGGGCGTGAGTCAGGTCCCACCCATTGCTGCCCTCGCTGCTGGGGCCACACGAGACAGCAGCCGAGGAGCCGCGCTCTGCCGTGAGGCCCGGCCAGCGGCCCCCAAGGCCACGGCATCTTCCACTGCTACTCCGGGCATCCTGTCCCCATTTCAGTGGGAAGAGAGCAGGGCCGGGGGATGGGCCACAGGTGCAAGTGTCCGTTCACAAAGCTTCCCCGAGCCCTAGCCTCTGACAACTGTGTTCGTCTGACTGACCAGGTCTGGGATGTGCACTGGCTGCCTCTCGCTGCAAGGGAGTCTGGGAAGCTACTTTAGAGACACTGAATCCCAGAAAGTCGGGGCGGGCACTGTGGTGCAGTGGGTTAAGATGCTGCTTGCAACGCCAGCATCCCATATGGGTGCTGGTTCGAGTCTCAGCTACTCCACTTCCAATCCAGCTAGCTCCCTGTTAACTTGCCCAGGGAAAGCAGTGGAAGATGGCCCAAGTGCTCCGGCCCCTGCAACCTACATGGGAAATGTGGAAGAAGCTCCTGGCTCCTGGCTTCGGCCTGGTGCAGCCCTGGGCATTTCGACCATCTCCCTCTCTTTCTGTAACTCTGCCTTTCAAATAAATAAATAAAGGCGAGCAGGCGGGTGGGGGCGGCATCACGACTCAACAGGTTGATACCAGCATCCCGTGTCAGCACAAGTTCTCTGATCCAGCTCCTTGCTGATGTCCCTGGGAAGGCAGCAGAGGAGGACCCAATTATTTGGATCTCTGCACCAGGGAGACCAGGGTGGCGTTCTG
Organism: Sylvilagus floridanus; assembly: GCA_949820135.1. Lineage (NCBI taxonomy): Eukaryota > Metazoa > Chordata > Mammalia > Lagomorpha > Leporidae > Sylvilagus > Sylvilagus floridanus. Next base: position 51,846,593 of record OX463228.1, read on the forward strand.
GACCCTGGCTTCAGCCTTGCCTAACCTGGCTGTTGTGGCCATCTGGGGAATAAACCCGCAGACGGAAGATCTGTCTCTGCCTTTCAAAAATAAATGAATAAGGAACACGGAGCCCTAGGCACTCAGGAGCAGGCTGTGTACAGACAGCAGCAGTGGGGGCGGCACTGTGGCGTAGCAGGTAAAGCTGCCACCTGGGACACTGGCCGCCCACAAGGGTGCTGGTTCAAGTCCCCGCTGCTCCACTTCCAATCCGGCTCCCTGTCCGTGGCCTGCTCGGCAGAACCAGGAGCTGGGACGCAGGCTGGGAAGGAAGCCGTCCTGCAAAGCTGGGTCTCTGGCCTCACGCTCCGCGGCACTGCCACAGCAGGCCTGGAGGCCACCACCGTCTCCAGGATCGTGTCAAGTGAGGGGAACCAGGAGCAGAAGGCCGTCACCCAGGCCACACCTGGCGGCTGGGGGAGGGCTCACGGCACAGCCTGGGGCCTGTTTACCTCCTTGTTGTCTACTGTCTCCATGTGTTTTACTCCTAATCCAGTAAATTCAAATCTAAGTGTGGACTAAATCTATCAAAACCGTCAGCACCCCCACCTGTCCTCAGCTCTCAGGGAGGGGTGGGGACTGTGTTCCCGACCATCTGTCATCTGGCTCCACCGTGGCCAGTTTCGAGGTGCCCACGTTGGGCCCCAGCTGGGCAGTGCTGAGCACCCCGTTGCTCTGTGACCTCACTCAGCGCTGGCTGTCCCGCCAGGTCACCTGGAGCAGCCCTAGCGGGAGCGAGGCTCCACACACATCTTTGCTCAAATCAAGTTCTGGGGTCACGTTGGGGCCTCACTGGAGAGACCAGGGTGACTGGTGATGGGGACGTTGAGGGCTCTGTGACAGCCACCATCCCCCACCCCAGCACAGGGGAGCCCTGTGCTGCATGGTGGGTTTGTTGTCATTATTTTAATTAATTAATTAGAAAGGCACAGCAACAAAGAGAGGGAGAGAGAGGTCTTCCATCTGCTGGTTCACTCCCCCGAGTGGCTGCAATGGCCAGGGTGGGCCAAACAGAACCCAGAGCCAGGAGCTCCATCTAGACCCCCCCCCCCCCACGTGGGAGGCAGGCACCCAAACACGTGGGCCACCGTCCACTGGCTTCCCAGGATTCAATCCAGTGCTCGGATAGGGGACACACCGGCCTAACACACGTGCCACAACGCTGGCCCCGCCAATTCTTGTTTTGTTTCAAGGGCAAACACACAGTGATCTTCCATTTGCTGGAAGTATCCACTCCCGGATACCTGAAATAGCCAGGCCAAAGCCGGGAACTCCACGTGGGTGTCACCTGCCGCCTCCCAGGATGCACACTGGCAAGAAGCTGGAATCAAGTGAGGCTTGGGATTCGAACCCAGGCACTCCGATACGGGATGAAGGGGTCCAGGCAGCACCTTGACTAGCCTCCACACTTCCTAGTTTCTTTCAGAGGAAAGAAGAGAGGCTAGGGAGACCCCTGGGCCAGCAGGCAGCCCCTTTCTCTGCCTCTGGAAACTGCAGACATGCTGGGTGGGGACAGGAATGGGCACAGGGGTGGAGGAGCTGGGAGCCCTCCAGGAAACACAGTGTCTCCAGTTTCGCCCCCTCCCTGCCCCTGCCAGTGGGCGGGAAGGACAGAGGCTCCAGGGCTGACTCCCGGAGACTGACGGGCCTGGGGGTGGAGTGTGCCTGGAACCCCCTTTGGCCTCATCCAGGAAGGCCTCACGGACCTACACAGGGCAGCGGTCATTCGGACTGCAGGAGGCCCTGCCCCGGCCCTGCGGGGTCCCCATCAGGATGGAGGCCTCTCAGGGGCACTGCTGCACACTGGCACTGGACACCTCGCTTCACACTCACCTCCATCAGGCCACCTGCAGGCGAGGCGACCAAGGCACTCACTGGATGTATCCGGAACCCTGCCCCAAGCCCGTGGGGCCTCCTGGGTGAGGAACAAACCCTTTCTCCCCATGGACAAGCCTCAGCCTCTAAAAACCCAGAGTGCTTTATTCCTTCCAAGAACCCTATACAGTGGCGAGGCCAGAGCTGGGCACAGAGCGTATGGCGCTCCCCGGCCTGGAGGGCCCAACCGGCCACACCTGTGCCCACCATCTGCCGGCCACAGGAGGAGCAGACCTTCGTTGTCTCTGGCCTCAGTTCCAGCCCACACCATTCCCTGCTGGGCCCTCTGTGGACCTTGGGGAGCGCCAGCAGCCCAGACCCCAGCTGACTCATGTCCCCATTTCACAGAAAGGCAGTCTGAGGCACAGAGGTGCAGGGGCTTGCCCGTGCCACAGCCGAACAACCTAGCGGTGACTTCCTGGGGAGGCAAGCCAGAGGCTGACACACAGGTGAAGATGCACACCAGGAGGCTCTCCAGGCTGCCCTCTGTCCCCAGCAGAGCCCAGAGGTGTCTGTGGGGCCGCTGGGGAAGATCCGGAAAGCCCGCAGCTGGACATCACAACTGGTGGAGCCAGCCTGCGGGCCGGTGCGCCTGGCTGGGTTTCCAGCGGACCCCCAGTACCAGTCCCAGGCCAGGGCACCGCACAGGCATATCCCTGACGTCGTGCCCATCCTAGTGACATCCCCAGCCCAGCCCGGTGCGATGCTGGGGCTTCACAGGCTGGAGGGCTGGGCCAGTGCCGGCCCCGCGGGGGTGGCCGCCTCGGGGCCGCGCGCATAGCTCAGCACCACGGTGACAGTGGCAAAGGTGGCGGCGTTGACAGGAAAGGCACGCAGCAGCGTGGAGGCCAGGCCCCGAGTGAACACGCGCCAGCCCTCGGCCTGGTAGCTCTGGCGCGCACAGTCCAGCATGCCGCGGTAGCGCGGGGCGCCCCGCACCCCATCGGCCTGCAGCCGCGACTTGACGACGTCCACGGGGTAGGTGGAGAGCCAGGACGCCATGCCCGACACGCCGCCCGCCAGCAGCAGCTTGGGCACCAGCAGGGGCTCGCCAGGCTCGCAGCCGAGCGCGCGTGTGAGGACGTCGTAGGCGAGGAAGTAGACGCCGAAGCTGGGCGTCTCGCGCAGCAGCGTGGACGCCATGCCTCGGTTGACGCCGCGCAGGCCCTCGCGCCGGTAGATCTGCACCAGGCAGTCCAGGGAGCCCTTGTAGGTGCGGGCTGGGCCCGAGCCCTGCAGCTGCAGCCGCGTCTTGGCCAGCTCCATCGGGCAGCAGATGACGCACTGGATGGCGCCCGCCGCCGCACCGGCCAGGAACTGGTTCATCGGTGTGTCTTGTCCCAGCGCCCGCAGCGTGTTGCCCTGCACGCCGAACACAAGCGCGTTGATGAAGGTGAGCCCCATGAGGGGCGAGCCCAGGCCCTTGTACAGGCCCAGCACCTGTGGGGCAGAGAGCGAGGCCATCAGCGCTGGCCGGGCGCGTTCCAGGTGGGAGTGGGGGCGGGGGCAACCCCAATCCACCCAGGGGCTCCCAAGAACCAAACCACAGGCCACCATGTGAGGCCCTGGCATTCCGGTCCCCAACCATCACCCCGACAGCTGCTTTCCCAGCTCTGTGGCCTGGGGTGGGGGGGCACCCGACCTCCCAGCTACTCACGCTCTCCTGCTTGACGATGGTCTGGAAGCAGTGCAAGGTCCCACGGTACCGGGGCTTCTCCGTGCTCTGCACCTGCAGCCGTACCTGCAAGGGTGGGGCCCAGTGAGAGGCAGGCCAGCCCAGAGCCAGAACACCCACTCGCCTGCCCTGGGGGAGGCCCGAGGCAGGCTGCATCAGGAAGGGAGCCTGCAGCTTCCGGTGGCTCTTGGAATTTCGGGGTGGGGCAGGGCCAGGAGTCCATGCCTCTTCAGGGAGGGGTGCTTGTGGGCAAACAGCTACAGGGACAGCCAGCTGGAGACAGGGGTCCCCCAAATCTCAGGCGGTTGAGGCAAAGCCTCCTGTTTCTACCGTCACTGCACACTGCACTCCAGGGACACCTGTCATCCTGCCGGCGTCCCACGCCAGGGCTGAGGCCAGAGGGGGCTCCTGAGCTAACGTCCCATCACTGTCCACACCAGGTGCCAGGTGTCACAGGCCTCGAGCCTCGGCTCCATGGGACTTGCTGACTTTTGCCCAGTGGCCCCTTACGGGGGGGAAGGGTGGTCCTAACTCTCCCACTGCTGTGGGCCCCCATGGCAGGTGCGGCTGCCCAGATTCTCATGCATGTCAAGGCGCTCTCTGTCAACCAGGAGCTTATCTCTGCCCTTGAGACGCAGGCCCCACAGCTGCGGGGCAGGAGGGACGGGGCCTGAACTGGGAATCTGCCTCGCGGGGTTAAACTCGGTCAAGTCACACCCCCAGGAGCTGCCCTCCCACTACAGCCAGGGCCACGGGGCGTGGGCAGCACGGGCAGGGAGCGGGGCCTCCACATTCATCTGTTCCGTGCATCGGAGCCACCCGCCCAGGTGGGTGCCATTTCCAGGGAGGCGGGTGACACTCTGCAGGGTGGTCTCAGCTGCCCATGTCTCCAGGGACACAGTGGTTGTGCTGGCCAGGGAGCCCTGACAGGCAACGGGGGCTTCTTCGGCCTGGGAGTGGGAGCCTCTGCCATGTCCCTCCACCAGGACAGGTGGACCCTCTGCTGGCAAGTGCACTTACAAGAAAAAAAAGGGGGGGGACACTGTGGTGCAGCAGGTTAATGCCCGGGCCTGAAGCGCCGGCATCCCACACGGGCGCCAGCTCCAGTCCTGGCTGCCCCTCTTCCGATCCAGCCCTCTGCGATGGCCTGGGAAAGCAGTAAAGGATGGCCCAAGTCGTTGGGCCCCTGCACCCACATGGGAACATGGGAGACCTGGAACAAGCTCCTGGCTCCTGGCTTCGGATCAGCGCAGCTCCAGCCGTTGCGGCCATCTGGGGAGTGAACCATCAGATGGAAGACCTCTCTCTCTCTGCCTCTCCTCTCCTCTCTGTGTAACTCTTTCAAATAAATAAATAAATATTAAAAAAAAAAAAAAAAAACCAACTCATTGGGAAAAAGCGCCATCTGCACACGGGGACCTCAACGACTCGCAGCCTCCGCTCAGGGCACCGTGGCACCCGCTGCCCCGCCCCTGCCAGGAGCGGCAGGAAGGGGTGTTTAACATCTGACACCACGAGCTCTGGCTCAGGTGCTGTTTCTGTGACGTGAGGTCTCTCTCTCTCCCTTCATCGTTCTGGGGGGCTCAGGTCCTCCCGCGGCCCCCGACCCTGGCGCCGAGAGGGCTGTGCTGGCAGAAGTAGGTGGGGCTTCCGCTGGCGCCCGGTGGCGTCCCTCGGGCTCTGCAGGTCAGGTCAGCTCAGCCCCTCAGCCGCAGCGGCCAGAGGCCCATGCCCACTCTGTCTGCCCCTCGGGTCTGTGAGGGGCCCTCGCTGCCCAGGAGTCCAGGTGTGACACGTGGCCGAGTGGCTCCAGTCCCACGACGCCTGGATCTGAGGTTCTCAGTGTTCGGGGCGACAAGGTCTGCTCCAAGGACTCGTGCCCAGGCTGGGTCCATCCCAGGAAAACGGTCACTTGCACATGAGCCCAGGAGGCTTGGAGCCCCCACAGGGCCGGGGGACGGGGCGGGGGCGGGGCTGAGTTTCTCCAGCAGGACCTGTGCTGAGGCGGGGCGGGGTCTGGGCGGGCAGGACGGCGAGGACGGAGCTCCACCTGGTCTGTACTTACTAGTGCTCTCCGGGCAGAGGCTTACGCTCATCTACAACAAAGTTAGACTTTGGCTATGATGGAGGCAGCCCCTAGCTCAGAAAGTAAAGGCAGTTAAAGCAGCACATTTCAACATCACACCCAGGCGCCGAGCCCCCGCCGCCAGCCCCCCACCGCCCTGTCCCCTCCCCTGCCCAGGGGCGGCGAAGCCAGATCACCGCAGGCCCGGTGGAGCAAGACAGAGCTACCTTCGGCCAGAAACACGGAAGGCAGCCGAGCCCAGGGACCGCGGGGGGGACCCAGATCGGGGATTCCTGCGGGCTCCAGGGCCCAGAGGGACCAAGTGCAGATGTGAGAGCCGTGGACGGGCACCAAACACGGGTGTCCCTAACGTGCTGCACAGGACAGCTCCAACTGTGTGAAGGGCGGAAGTGAGCAAGGCGACCCCTGGAGAGGGAAGCTGGGGCAGTGCGGGCTGGGAGTCGGGCCCAGGAGCTGGGTGGGTTGGGGAGCGGGGCTGTTTGGCAGTGGAATCCTGAACAGGGGCGGAGGAGGGAAGCAGGAGCCACTGACTTTCCAGACCAGTTTATGCACCTGTAGCACAAGGCCAAGGTTTAAAAAACAAACAAAAAACCCTATACTGCTTTTATAACAGAGCCAGCCCCCAGCTGTGTACAGACCTAACGCCCACCCATTCTGAACTTCCCATGCCTGGCACGCGCTGTGCGGGTGGGTGCAGGTCAGGGCACAGAGTGGGACGGCGGAGTTGTCTGGGGCAAGGAGGTCGCTGGCTTTTCCATTTCCCAGTTTCCTCTTCCTGGGAATGTTTGACTGTGACAAGAGCCAGTGGCCAGCAGAACACTCAGGCCGCTGGGGACGGGCTCCTGCTGAAGCCCATGGGGGGCACCGCACAGCAGGACGGGCCACCCACAAGCCATCCTGTGGCCATCCCAGAGGTGCCAGGGAGGTGGAGTTCGGGGGCTCGAACCCAGAGGGGTGGGAAGTTCACCTGACTCATGGGCCTGACCTAGGGGCTTGTGAGCCTGCAGCAGGCTCGGAGAGGCCCGGCCTCCGCCAAGCCCAGGTACCTGGCAGGACACAGCCTCAAGACCGAAGTGCAGTGTGGGTAGGCGCAGGCAGGCCGTCGTGGGCAGTTCACAGGGTGGCCTGGCCAGAGCCTCGCACGTGGCAGGCCCACGAGGGGAACTCATCCCTGCTTCCCAAGAAAGCCTCATCCCCACGGGGTGCTTCTCAGAGCTGGCATTTAGTCCAACACAGAACACGCTACAAACAGTTCACGAAAATGGAATTAAAGGGGAGGCTTATGTTGGTGCAAAAAAAAATCTTTTGAAATCCAGGTACACACGGGGCCTTCAAGAAGATCATGAATAATGTGTATTCTGAGAAAACTATGCATGGAATTCAATTTTTTTGCAACAAAATTAAACTGACTTTTAATCCCATCTCACTGTGTAAAGTGCCTGGTCCTGCTCAGCACAGCACAGGGTAGGGGGCGCCCGTGGGGATCTCACCCCACTCCAGCTCTGCAGAACACCGGGCCAAGGTCAGGTGGCCAACCAGTTGGAGCTGGACCTGCTCGAGGCCCAGGCAGAATGTTTTAAGGTCAGAGCCAGAGCTTACGGCCAGGCCTCATGCCTGCACTGCAGGAAAGCCAGCCCTGGATGAACAAGGCCAGCAAACACCTGGGTTCACTGAGCAACAGTGGGCAGACAGGATGCCCAGCCCCAGAGGACGTGTCTCGCCTCCAGCTCTGCCCTCACCCCACGGGAAGGTGCCAAGCGCAGGGCCTGGCCGCCCGCCCGGCTGCTCGCAGGCAAAGCGGCAAGGAAAGCCCTGGCCGAGCGAGGAGCCTAAGACGCAGCCAGTCCTGGAAGCCGCGGCTGGAGGACAGCTTTCCTGCTTTCTGTCCTGGGGCGGCCCGCCCGTGTGTCGGAGGGAGCCTAGGCCCACAGCACCGGCTGGAGCCAGGGCCGCCACCCAGGTGCAGAGCGGCGCTCGTCACGGCTCTGGGAAGTTCACGTCAGTGGCAAAGCCCGACACGCTTGTAGCTTCCCTGTCTCAAGCGTTGGGGCAGTTGGGGGGGAGAGGAAGAGCTCCGTCCCAGCTGGCCACGCCCAAGAGTGCACGTGGCCGTGAACCCACTGCTGGGGGGGAGGACAAAGGCTCAGGGCAGGTTCCCCCCCCACACCCTGGAGAGCTCCCCTTCCACCCTCCCGCAGGAGCTGCGGCCGCCCCTCGCCCTGCAGGCTGCGCCCACGTGGCAGAGGCTGAAGCGGCAGCAGAGACTCACCTTGACCGTGTCGAACGGGTGTCCCACAAGTACGCCTGCCACACCTGCAGGAGGAAAGGGGCCCGTGAGCTGGAGGCCACAGAGCCACGTGGCAGCGGATGGCTGGGGATGGGGACACTGACCAGGCTGCCCTTGGGCCCTGGGCACACCCCATGCCCTCCTGTAGCCTTCACGTCCAGTGAGGTGTGGGGGTGGGGGGAGAGCGGGAGTCCCAGGTCAAGCCGGCATCTGTCCAACTCAAAGCTGGGCCCCTTTGTCTCCGCTGCTGCTCAGAGACCCCCATCCCCTGGGGGCCTGCACACACCCCTTCTGCCATGTCCCCCTGCTCCACACACCTCCTGGCGTCGGCCTTGGGGTCAGACCCTCAGACTGGACCCTTCCCTCTGCCCCTCGTCACGCACCCCCATCTCTGAACCTCATTCCCCTCCCCGCAAAGGTTTCCACCATCTGCTCTCTGTCCCTCTGTTGAAGTTCACTGTCAAGGCTGGTGGTACCTACGGGTAATTTAAACAGCTAACTTTTTTTTTTTTTAAGATTTTGAAATGCAGAGTTGCAGAGAGAGAGAGAGAGAGACGTTTTCCATCTACTGGTTCACTCCCCGATGGCTGCAACAGCCAGGCCAAAGCCAGGAGCCAGAAGCTTCTTCCAGGTCTCCCATGTTGGTGCAGGGGCCCAAACACTTGGGCCATCCTCCACGGCCTTCCCAGGCCATTGGCAGGGAGCCAGATAGGAAGTAGAGCAGCCGGGACTGGAATGGGTGCCCATACGGGATGCCGGCATCCCAGGCAGCAGCTTTCCCCGCTGCGCCACAGTGCCGGCCTGACATTTCTAGAGTCCCTGATCCCCGTGTCAGGAGAGTCCACCTTGCAGGTCCCTATCCAGCCCAGAGGGAGACAGCCAAGGGGGAGGGACTATCACAGGGTGGGGGCCGGCCTGTCCATCAGGAGGGGAGGTTTTATTTTGCGCTTTATAATTGCCTACACAAGACAGTACATACCTGCGGGGTACTGTTCTCAGTGTTGCACACATGCTAAGTCTCCCACTTGCATATCTGCTAGGGGTCCACAAACCCATGTCACAGATGAGGGAAGCAGAGAAGGCGCATGCTCACACGCGTGGCTGATGGGTGATGGCATCAGAGTCCGCTCCCACACCACTCAGCTGATGCCCAAGGGTCGACGGTGGCTACTGCTAACTGCCTTCCCATAATGCTTTGCACCTTAAAACCTACTCTGAGAACCAGGCGCGAGGATGCTGGCTGAGGTGGCCCTTGTCCCACAGCCGGGGCATCTGCCCTGGCCCCCGGCTGCAGCCTGCTGCTACTGCAGTTCCCGCCACCCGCATGGGAGACCCGGGTGAGTTCCAGGCTCCTGGCTTCGTCCCTCCCAGCCTTGGCACCGCAGGGATCCTGCTCTCTGTCGAATCATAAGTGGGCCACGGGGTTAAACCTGTGACACCCGCACTTGGAGCACTGACAAGGCCCAGCTGCTCTGCTCCCGGTCAGTTCCCTGCTCATAAGCCAGGAAAAGCAGCAAAAATGAATTCTGAAGACACCGATTCTAACATGACTTTGCCATTTGTCCTTTCTCTCCGGTCCTATTATGTTTTAGATGTTTCTTGAAGACAACCACAGCTGGCTTTTCGGTCGGGTCTGAAGCAGTGTCAGATTTCACTGAAACAACAGAGATCATTTAGCCGCCCTCCCCGCCCCCAAGACTGATGAATTCATGTGACAGGCAGAGAGACGGGGCTCTTCCATCCATCCACAGCTTCACTCCACGTGGGTGGCAAGGACCCACTGCCGTCCCAGGCACATTAGCAGGGCGCTGGCTAGGAAGCAGGGCAGCCAGGTCTCCAGTATGGGAGGCCAGTGTTGCCACGGCAACTTGACCCACTGCACCACTGGCCTCCATTTCCCCATCCTACTTTTCCTTTTTGGACAGGCAGAGTGGACAGTGAGAGAGACAGAGAGAAAGGTCTTCCTTCTGTTGGCTGCAGCTGGCGCACCGCGCTGATCCGAAACCAGGAGCCAGGTGCTTCTCCTGGTCTCCCATGTGGGTGCAGGGCCCAAGCACCTGGGCATCCTCCACTGCACTCCCGGGCCACAGCAGAGAGCTGGACTGGAAGAAGAGCAACCAGGACTAGAACCCGGGGTGCTGGCGCTGCAGGCGGAGGATTAGCCTATTGAGCCGCGGCACCAGCCCTATTTTTTCTTTTTAGAAAGCTCGCTTTCTCCCCACTTCATTCCATATGAATGATTTACTTCTCTCCTTTCCTGCCCAAATTCTAGCCCTTTCGGGCAAACTACTGTTTATCCCACCTGCTTTCCATTGGCAAGTTCAGCCGGGGGTCCTTGCTGTTGCTGACATGTCAATCCTTGTAACACCTGCCACTGACATTCACCCATGAACCCTGGGAGACCTGGAGGTCACGGCTTCCCCCTCTCCTCCCCTCTGGGGTCTCTAGGCTTTCTGGTGTCACTCAGAGGCCACCCAGGAGGAAGGACCCTGGGAACACTCACTGCAGCCGGGCAGGAAGTGCAGGGGCTGGGAGCGGGACGGGAGGGGGCACCCCAGCAGCCCTTTTAGTCTGCAGAGTCCCGCCCTCTGCGACCCTGTCCCTTACTCATCACGCTCATCGTCCCGCTTCCTCCCATCTCTCTGGAGTGCCCAACGGTCACAGGTCGCTGAAATGCCAGCCGTTGACCCGTCTTCCCCTGCCTGTCTTCCACCTGGGGTTTTGGCCGTCTGGGCTTCTTCCCCTTGAGATCACCATCATCTGAACTTGAAAACCTTAGCTCTAGAGCCTCTCCTCTCAGGCTGCATCCGGGTTCCTTGGGTCTTTAGTAACCTCGCCCGCCTGCCCTCTCCCCCCAGCTGCGAGCCCCTCCCCCTCCCCAGTTTGGCTTCCTGTGGGGTGCATGGCCGTGCAGTGGGATTTAGTCCTAGTCCCTCTACACCTCTGCGTCTTGTTTCCTCCCGGGTCACATCAGACCGGGAGCGGGTCCTCAGCTGACTTCCATCCTCATCCACCTAAAAGTCGCAGCGGCTGGGACAGCACCTGGGCCAGGATCCAGATGGCAGTCTGTGCAACAGCTGTGGCCCTAACCCAGGCCAGGACTTACTGGGCGGACGGGGTGTCGCAGGTGGGTCCTGCATGAGCAGGGAGTCCGTGGACCCCAGCGCCTGGGGGAAGCCTGGGCTGATCCGTCCTGCAAGCTCGGGGCCTGTGCGCAGGGCCGTGGGCGCCTCCGCCATGAGGGCTCCGTTCCTTTGGATAGAAGAGCCTGGAAGCGGGATCCTCTGGAGACACAAGCTGCCCGGCATGGAAAACCCAGTTCTAGTTTTGTAAGGAATCTTTCGATTGGAATCGATCTCAATGCCCACCAACGGGTCCATGCATGAAGGTGTTCATATACACAGTGGAATATTATTCAGCCAGACAACAGAATTATTGCAAGGTGTCCAGCGCATAACGAATCTTCCCAGGTAGCCGAATCAATTGATTCACAGGCTTTGATTGGGATTCCGCTCCCGGGTGAGGTTCCACGGCCGCAACAGAGCAACAGAGCAGCCCCAACAGAGCAACAGAGCGGGGGGACGGGGAAGTCACGCGTCAGAGATCAGGAGGGCTCCTTTTATAGATACAGGGAGTGGGGGTTAAAGGTTGAGGCGGGTCTGATCCTCATTGGTTGACCTTTAGGCACCCGCGGGGACCTTGACAAGGACTTTCCTTCCCAGAAAGTACAGGTAGGGACTCTCCATTCCCGGAAGTAGAGGCCTTCCTTCCATGCGGATCCCAAAGCTACCAATTATATCCTACCATTTGCAGGAACATGGCTAGAACTGGAGGACATTATGCTAAGTCAGATACCGAAAGACAAGGGCCAGGGTTGTGGCCTAACGAACGGGTAAAGACACAGCCTGCAATGCCCACATCCCATATGAGCACCGGTTCAAATCCCGGCAGCTCCACTTCCAAGCCAGCTCTCTACTAATGGCCTGGGAAAAGCAGTGTTAGATGGCCCAAGTGCTTGGACACCTGCCACCCACGTGGGGGACCCGGATGAAGCTCCTGGCTTCCGCCTGGCCCAGCCCTGACCATGGCAGCCATATGGGGGGTGAACCAGCGGATGGAAGATCTCTCTGTCTCTTCCTTCCTGTAACTCTGACTTTCAAATAGATAAATAACACTTAAAAAGAAAAAAAAAAAAAAAAGGTTGCCTGAACTCAGTGACCAGCAGTGGTGGGGAAGGGGTGGGGGGCGGGGACAGAGGGAGGCTGGATAAAGGGCACCTGCAGCACAGTGGGGGACCCCGGCCCACAAAAGCCTACTGGGGGCAGGCAGGCTGCAGACATGCAGGAATGTAACCACCCTGACTGTGGCTCACCCATCCGCGTGGGAAGGGCCTCTTCGGCGTGCATCTCCTGCAGGAACGCCAGGAAGAGCCACGCGGGACTCCAGACCGCATAAGCAAAAAGGAGAGTCCACCCGCCCCAGCAGCTGGGAAGGGGGCGTCGGCCGGAGGGAGCGAGGGAGCCGCCGAGGCCATGCCTCCGGCCCCGCGGGCACTCCGCCCCTGAGACTCCGGCCCAGCAAGAGGCTGCAGTCTCCAGCCCAGACACATGCAGGTCACGCTCCAGGCCGCGGCGAGCCGCGCCTGGGGGCCGGGGACCCTGGAGCGCCAGACCCCCGCCACCGGAGTCGCCTGGGCCCCCGTCCCGAGTAGCTAAGCCGGGCTCCCAGCGAAAACCTGTCGGGCACGCCAACCAAAGGCCGAGCCGGGGAGCGCCCGGCCTCACCACGCGCCCCCCAGACACCCCAGGGCCAAGGCGTGGCTGGTGGGTAGCCCTGGCCCCAGCCCCGCCCAGACGGCTGCAGGAGAGGAGGATGTGGAGGGGGACCGAGGAGGGCTGCTCCCGGACCTGCCTCGGCCCAGCCACAGAGCCGGCCCGAGGGACTCTGCAGGCACCTGCTCCGCACACAGAGCGCCCGGAGCCCCCGCCCCGACGTCGACCTGCAGACTGCCGACCCCGCCCGCGGGTGCGCTGCCCCCACCCCGGCCGCCTCCTTACCCCCGGCGCATCCAGCCAGGAAATCGAGCGCCATGGCCTGGCCGCCGCCTCCCGGTGCGCAGACACCGGCAAACGCGGCGCGGGGCGCGGCGGCGGGTGTGCGTACCGGGCCCGCGCGTACCCAGCCGGCTGGCTCTCCCCGCGCCCGCCGCCTGCGGCCCCACACCTCGGGCTGCGCGCCCGCCCTGGGCCCGGCCGGCCGGCTCCGGGTGCGCACAGCGAAGCCAATGGGCGGGCGAGGCGCGGACAACGCCCCGGCCCTGCGCGCCGCCGCCGCGCCCTATTGGCTGCGCGCGCCCGGCGGGCGGGGACGTGGCGGCGGCCGCGGAGGCGCCGCGGACAAAGAGTGTGCTTGGTGCGCCCGCCCGCGCCGCCTGCGCGGCCAAGCCCGGGAGCCGGGACCCGAGTTCGGATCCCGACGGTGCCGCTGACCTTGGCGTCCTCAGCCACGGACGAGGGTCGCTGGAACCTTCTGGAGCCCGCAGGCGCCGGCGGGGAAAGCCCTCGGGCAGTGTTTCTGGTGCCTGGGCAGAAGCGCGGGGCCCTGCGGGCGCCCGGGCGCTTACGGCGGTGTCCTGGGTGCAGAGGAAGGAATTCTCAGTCGGCCGGAGCCCCGCGCCTTTCCGCGTGGAGCGAGTGGGGTTCCCGGGCGGAGCGGCCCAAGGGCCACGAGCAGGGTGCGGGGAGGCCCGCGGAGGCGCAGTGAGCAGCGGCGCGGGAGCGTGGCGGGACCCGAGGCCGCTGCGGCCCGCGGGCCGTGGGGAGGGCGAGGCTGGAGCTTCGGCATTCCCAGGCGCGCGGGCGGGGCCGGGGCCGCCGCCCTCCGAGGGTGTTCGCCAAGCCCCTGCTTCTGAACGGGGCGGGGTCGCTGCGGGGCCGCGGCTGATCTCCCCGCCGACGCGCCTGGGCAGGCTGTGCTCGGACCTCTGCCCCACGGTGGGAGACCCCGAGGGAGCTCCTGCTCCCGCCGGCCCAGCCCCGGCCATGGCAGCCGTTTGGGGAGATGAAAGAACTCCAGGTCTCCCACCGTGCGCTGCCTTTCAAATAAATTAATAAATCTTAAAGTTCTTGGAGAAATGCATATTATGAAAAATCTAGACTATTTTAAAAACTTTTTAAACCAAAATAAATTTACCTTTCATTGTACCGATTTCATTTCCACGAACTTTTGTTTGTTTTATTTATTTGAAAGTCAGAGTTACACAGAGAGAAGGAGAAGCAGAGAGAGAGAGAGAGAGAGAGAGAGAGAGAGAGAGGTCTTCCATCCACTGGTTCCACTCCCCAGTTGGCCGCAACTGCCGGAGCTGCACCGATCTGAAGCCAGGAGCCAGGAGCTCCTTCCGGGTCTCCCACGTGGGTGCAGAGGCCCAAGCACTTGGGCCATCTTTCTGCTTCCCCAGGCCATAGCAGAGAGCTGGATCCGAAGTGGAGCAGCCAGGACTCAAACCGGCACCTAGAAGGGATGCCGGCACTGCAGGCAGCAGCTTTACCCGGTACGCCACAGCACCAGCCCCTCCGCGAGCTTTCTGAAGAACACCTCCCCTTACCGCAGGGGTGGCCCAGGTGTGTGTGGCTGTGTCTGGGTGAGGCCTGGTGACACAGAAACCAGAGGACGCCTGCTCTGTCCTAGGTTTTTCTGAAACTCGGGGTACCTAAGTAGCACGTTCGTTAAACAGACGCTGACTCCTGCTCCAGCGCTCGGGTGGGCCCCGAACTAGGGGTCTGGAGGCCTGGGCCTCTACCCCAGCTGGATACCTTGGGTGGCAGGTGTGGGGAAGGGGTGCGGGCAGGTGGGCCCCGGGACCAGCCCAGAGCCACAGTGGGCAGGAATGGGCTATGGGTCACTCAGGTGAGGACCGAGCCCTCCTGGGGCCATGTGTGTCCGGTGACTAAGCTGCCTGCAGTTAATGTGGTCCGCTCCCTGGGGCAGCCGGCCTGACCGGTGACCTGAGTAGGGCCTGGCACACAGGAGACACCGCTCGCTTTGGCTTCAGAAAGCCCCCTGGCGGATGCCCCTGGGAGCAGGGAGAACTTGGAACTGGTGCGGGCTTGGGGCAGGCCGGGTTAAGTTTGGAGATGGGGTCCCATTGTGGGAACAGTGGAGGAGCAGGCCCTGGGGCCAGAAGCACCCCAAGGGCAGGGCCTGCTGAAGGAGCTTGGGGGGCAACCAGGAAGGGGTGCGACACTTAGCAAAGCCGCATCTCCCCCACGGACTCACGGTGCTTGTTAGGAAAATGGCGCGATCTCCACCCTGATTTACATCCTGGGCCCTAGGCCCTGCCGCCAGAACAGGTGACACAAGGCCCAACCGCTGTGGTCAAGCTCCACCCCCATAGGATGGGATTCGCTGCTCCTGCTTCCCCGCCCGCCCTCCGGCAACGTTTTAAAAGGACCTGTTCCTGACCACGTGGCTCTCTCTCGTCTCTCTCCTCTCCTCACTCTCTTGCCCACTCTCTGTGCTCTCTGCTCCTCTCTCTCACTCCCCCCTCTCCTTTCTCTCTTTCTCTTTTTCCTCTTCGCCCATCCCCTCCGGTCTGCTGGGTTTTCCCCAATAAACCCTTTCCCTTACTCCGGTGTTTGGCGTGTTTTGTGACGGCTAGCAGTGCTGGGGCGCAGACAGGCAGGGGTCCCTGACCTCGTGGGGGCTGAGGGAAGGCCAGAAAGGAGGGGAGAGGGTGTTGCCAAGTGAACGAATCCCGGACGCCCGCGTCCGGTGCCGCGTGCTTACGTCAGCTGTTCAGAGCCTGTGCTTTGTTTCATTTCCTGGAGATAAAATTACAGCACGGAATGTGCTTTTTCAAACCTCTGGTTCTGGCAGTCCCTGACCTCCGTGCCAGGGGAAGCCGCCTTGCAGCCCGTGTCCAGCCCAGAGGGGGATAGCCAAGGGGGAGGGACTGTCACGGGGCGGGGGGGGGGGGCGGTCCATCGGGAGGGGAGGTTTGATTTGGCGCAGCTTTGTGATTTTCTACACAAGACAGACTCGGTGCAGGAGAGTCTGCGGGTCGGAAGGAGGAGGAAGCCTCCTCCAGGCTCGCCACCCTGCAGTGTGCGGAGGTGAGCGCGGGAGGCCGGGTGCCCCTGGGCTCAGAACGGGGAGCTGCGCTGCAGCTGGGGGGCTGGAGCGCCCGCTGGGTCAGGAGCAGGGGCGCAGGGCAGGGGTGGGGCGAGCACGGGTGCAGCCCTGCGCTGGGAGCCACCTGAACAGGTTGCAAAGCTGGGGTGAGGCTGGGGCCGTCAGCGGGCTCGGTCTCAGGATAGAAGCCAAACTCAGAGCCACGGCCTCCGAGGCCCACGGTGGCCTGGCCACGGCCTCGCCCCTCGCCTTCCAGCGCTCCCATGCTCTGCGCCGGGCTCCGTGGCTCAGGGCCTTTGGGTCGGCTGCAGGTCCCTGCTCGGTGCTCAGCTCCTCAGAAGGGCTTGGCTGACCCTCTGCTGTGGTCTGAATGCCTGGGTGTCCCCCAAAGACCCCTGTGTCAAAACCTTGACCCCCACAGTGGGCGATGGCACTAAAAACAGGCCCCATGGGGGCTGGGCGGGTTTTGAAGACAGAGCCCATTTCTCAGAGACCCCAGCGCCCCCCCAGGCCTGCGAACAGGAAGCGAGTGTCTGTGGGCGCCGGCACCTCGAGCTTGGGCTTTCCAGTGTCCAGGAAAAGAGGCGAAGAACAGGGGGGTGGTGGCGGGTTCCAGAAATGGCTGTTCTGTTTCCCGCTATTTCCTCAAATGCAGTTCTACAATGAAAAACAGAAACCGCTCCACCCTGTTGGGCCGCTGGCCTCTGTGGGGTGGAGCTGGGGCGGGGAGCTGCCCTGGGAAGTGGGCCTGGCCTGGAAGCAGGGTCACCAGTGCAGGCACAGGTGAGCAGGCAGCCCCAGGGCCCGAGCCCGTCCTGCGGTGCCCCCGTGGCTGCTGCGGGACCTCGGGCTGGAGTGGGTGCAGACTGCCTGGCTGCGCGTCCCCCGGAGCTTCCTGTGCCCCTCACGTAGCGGCCGTGTGATGGGCCGGTGGGGTGGGGGGCTCCCGGGGAGGGCCCAAGTTGGAGCCAGCAGAAGCAGCAGGTGCCAGGCCCCTGGCAAGGTGCCGCAGCTATGCAGGGAGTGCAATAGTTAATTCAATCCACTGAAGTGCTGGGGAGTTCCTGAGGGCGTCTTCGGGGTCCCAGACGGGGGCTTGGTGAGGAGGGCTGGTGGAGGCCTGGTCTAGGTACTGGCTTCGCCCCATGCGCCTCCGTCTTGCCGTCTGGGTCCCTGGTGGGAAGGTTGGATTGGGTTCCCGGCCCTTGAAGAAATGAGTGACTGAGAGCTCACTGTCTCTCAAATAAAAAATCATTTAATGGGGCCGGTGCTGTGGCACAGTGGGTTAAGCCGCCGTCTGCAGTGCTGGCATCCCATACGGGTGCTGGTTCAAGTCCTGGCTGTCTGCTCCCGATCCAGCTCCCTGATAATGCACCCTGGAAAGCAGCCACCGACGACCCAAGGACCCCTGCCACCACGTAAGAGACCCAGAACAGGCTCCTGGCTCCTGGCTTCGGATCGGCCT
The DNA here is from genome assembly GCA_949820135.1 of Sylvilagus floridanus. NCBI lineage: Eukaryota > Metazoa > Chordata > Mammalia > Lagomorpha > Leporidae > Sylvilagus > Sylvilagus floridanus. The sequence continues at coordinate 51,864,150 of OX463228.1, forward strand.
AGCCCTGGCCCTTGTGGCCATCTGGGGAGTGAACCAGCAGATGGAAGACCTCTCTCTCTCTCTCTCTCTCTCTCTCTCTCTCTCTTTCTCTCTCTGATTTTCAAATAATTTTTTTAAAAAAAATTAAAAACTGAGAAAGTAAATATGAGTCATGTGCATTTATCTGCAGCCTTCGGTCTGCTTATGGGAGCAGCTGTGACCCCAGCCGCCCCCGCCCCCGCCCCTTGGCCACCCTTCTTTCCTCTTCCTGGAGTTCGGTCAGCCCAGCCTTGCCACCAGCTGTGTGGGTTCCAAAGCTCCCAGTTTCCCCTCGGGCCGCCCAACCCTGGGTCCACCGTGGGCCCCTTTGCTCTGTGCCGTTCAGAACCGGCTTGGCCTTTGAGGGGCCAAGAGGCTGGAGGGAAGCTCGGGCCAGATCACCAGGCGACCAGAAACTCAAGATGGGGACCGGTAAAAATAGACAGAGGGAAAGTGATTCTCGAGTAAAAATAGAGCTCGAGCGGCCTGCCCAGGGCTGCCCCAGAGCAGGAGGCCACGGAGGTGCTCCCCTGCGGGGGTGGGGCCTCTGCTCAGAACGGCAGGCTGCGTCATTCCAGTGGGGACCGAGGACGAGCAGGCTGTCCCAGGTCCACAGCTGGGTCCATGCAAACAGCCACCTGAGGGCAGTGTGCGCCCACCTGGGCTGGGGCTGGAGTGCCGCTGAGCTGGGGGAGGCAGCAGAGGGAGGGCAGCTGGCCCGAGGACAGGGGTAGGGAGCCCAGAGGCAAGTCCAGGCGGGTCTTGGCCGGGGTTGGGTGGGGCTGGGCGGGGCTGGGAGGGCTGGACAGGTCCCATCCCAGAAGCCGGGAGCCCTGCGGGTGCTTGCCCCAGAGCCTCCTGTGGGCGGGAGCGGTCTTCTCTTCTCTGCCCCATCTCGGGCACCCCAAGGGCAGCATCCTGGGCCAGTCCCTCTTCTGCCTGCTGCCCCACAGCTTTAGGCTCTGCCCCCCAGAGTCCCCACAGCAGGGCTGTCCTCAACCTCCTGTGCCTGCCCCCCAGGCCTTTGCTTCCCAGGACCAGGTCTTGCTGGTGCCTTGTTGTCCAGTGTCCCCTGCACACTGTCCAGCGTCTCCAGTGCCAGGCCTGGCCAGCAGGGGGCCCCAGAGAGCCCGCCCTCAGCCTTGGCACCCGAGCCTTCCCTGCAGGTCCTCTTGCCTGGAATCTCGTGTCCCCAGCTTCCCCTGCCACCTGCCCTGGCTCAGGGGCCGCCCCGGCGCCATGCGTCCTGGATCCCAGGTGTCCCAAGCCCTCCTGGGGCTCTGACCGGCCTTTCAGCCTCTCCCAGCCACCCCTCCCTGAAGCCTCTGCGTCAGCCCCAGGCCGAGCCGCACCCCGGGCTCACCACAGTTGTGTTTGTGCTCCTGGCTGCCCTCGAATTCTTGAGTCTCCCCTGCACACACACACACACACACACACACAGGTGGGCCCTAACTCCCCTCTAGAGAGTTAGGCTGACCAGGGGACCAGTGTGGAAGCTGGGGCCGGCGCACAGCAGGCGTGGGGTCCCGAGCTCTGGGGGGAATTGGCCATGTTGTGAGGACACACACGGGGGGCCCGGGGGGCAAGGAACTGAGGTGACCCACCCAGGTCTGACTACGGCCTGGTGACAGCTCCTGAGTCAAAGCCCCTCAGCACGTCTGTCCCGTAGACACCGTGAGGCGCTCGGGTGTAATGGTTGAGCTGCTGCTTGGGAAACCTGCATCCCATTTCAGAGAGGCGAGGATCGAGTTCTGCATCCTCTTCCAATCCCAGCTCCCTGCTGATGAGCCTGGAACAGCAGGTGACGGCCCGAGTGCTTGGGTCCTGGCCACCGTGTGGGAGACCCAGATGGAGTTGTGGGCATCTGCCTTAGCATCGCCCAGCCCTGGCTGTTGTGGGCATTTGGGGAGTGAACCAGCAGATGAAAGAGCTCTCTCTCTCTCTCTCTCTCTCTCTCTCTGTCTTTCCCTCTCTCAGTATTACTCTGTCTTGCAAATAAATAAATAAAACCTTAGAAAAAATTGGGGGTCAACATTGTGGCATGGCGGGTAAAGCCTCTGCCTGCAGTGCGGCATCCCATATGGGCACCGGGTGGAGTCCTGGCGGCTCCACTTCTGATCCAGCTCCCTGCTAATGTGCCTGGAAAGGCAGTGGAAGATGGCGCAAGTGCTTGAGCTCCTGGATCCATGTGGGAGGCTCGAAAGAAGCTCCTGGTTCAGAAAGCCTGGTTGTGGCTTTCTGGGGTATGAACCAGCGGATGGGAGATCACCCTCTGCCTGTGTCTCCTCCTCTCTCTGTAACTCTGCCTTTCAAATACATAAAAAATACAACTCAAAAAATTATTGTAGGTCCAGCATTGTATGCGGCAGGTTGAACAGCTGTTCAGGTATCCCCCATCAGCTGACCCAGGCCCAGGATGCCTGCCCTGTGCTCATTCCCAGGGGGGAGGATGCAGGGGTGCCTGGCAGGGGCAGGGATTTGGAGCTCTGAGCTGTGTCCTGGGGCCCAGGCCCCAACCCCCAAGGGAGTCAGAGGGAGGCCCGGGCAGTGTCAGCTGTAGAACCAGGGGACATCATTCAAACCCAAGCAGACTGGGGCAGGAGCGAGCCCAGCACGGGGGACTGGCTGTCCCCTTCCCCAGGTGAAGACCTGAGGCTTGGGGGAGTCGGGGGTGACCGGGAGAGGACTGGGGCTCCTGGCCGTGCCCATTCTCACCCAGGAGCCCACTGTCTGCAAATACCAGGAACACCAGTGCCCGCCTGGGCCCCATGGCCAGGACCCAGGCTCCTGTCATTTCACTGCTCCATCTGCCCCTCCAGGTCCAGTCACTACAGGCAAAGCCCATTACAATAACAATGGCACAGGAGGGGCCAGCGCTGTGGTACAGAGGGTTAAAGCCCTGGCCTGGCCAGCGCCACGGCTCACTAAGCTAATCCTCTGCCTGCGGTGCCGGCACACCGGGTTCTAGTCCCAGTCGGGGTGCCGGATTCTGTTCCGGTTGCCCCTCTTCCAGTCCAGCTCTCTGCTGTGGCCCAGGAGTGCAGTGGAGGATGGCCCAAGTGCTTGGGACCTGTACCCACATGGGAGACCAGGAGAAGCGCCTGGCTCCTGCCTTCAAATCAGCACGGATGCACCAGCTGCAGCTGTCTCTCTCTCACTGTCCACTCTGCCTATCAAAAAATAATAAAATAAAATAAAGCCCTGGCCTGCAGTGCCGGCATCCCACATGGGCGCCAGTTCTAGTCCCGACTGCTCCTCTTCCGATCCAGCTCCCTGCTATGGCCTGGGAAAGCAGCAGAAAATGGCCCAAGTGCTTGAGCCCTTGCACCCGTGTGGGAGACCCGGAGGAAGCTCCTGGCTCCTGGCTTTGGATCAGCTCAGCTCTGGCTGTTGTGGCCATCTGGGGAGTGAACCAGCGGGTGGAAGACCTCTCTCTCTCTTTCTTTCTCTCTCTTTCTCTCTCTCTGGCTCTACCTCTCTTTGTAACTCTGTCTTTCAAATAAATAAAATAAATCTTAGAAAAATAAATAAAAAGTGCATTAGGCCTTTGGAGGGTCCCCTTGGTCTTTAGGGCCAAGCACCCTGTGGGAGCTGAGGGTGCTGGTTGCATAACAGCCCGTCCTGGGCCCAGTCCTGCCCCTTCCAGGCGACGCTTTCTAGCCTCTGTCTCCCTCTGTCTGTCCTCTCCACGTGTCCATCCACCCCCTCATCTCTTCACTGACCCATCTTCTTTCTTTTTCAAGATTTTATTTGAAAGGCAGAGTTAACAGAGAGAGAGAGGGAGAGACGAGTGAGATTTTTCCATCGCTGGTTCACTCCCTAGATGGCCGCAAAGGCCAGGACTAGGCCATGCCAGGGCCAGGAGCTTCATCCGGCCTCCTACATGGGTGACGGGGACCCAAGCACTTGGGCCACCTTCTGCTGCTTCCCCAGGCCATTAGCAGAGAGCTGGATCGGAAGTGGAGCAGTCGGGTCTCGAACCAGTGCCCATATGGGATGCCGGTGCCGTAGGCTGGCATTGACCCGCTGTGGCACAGCAAAGGCCCCGATCCATTTTCTCAGCCCCGTGCTGGGTGTCATGGGCATGGTGACAAAACCTGCAGCTGAGGAGAAAGTGGTTAGGGCCACACGGAGCAGCCTGAACAGCCGCCGGCGTGCCGGCAGAGCGGGCGAAGCTGCCGTCTCCAGGCCAGCACCCCTGTCGGACCAGCAGTTCCCCGGCCTAAGTATTTGGGGTCCTGCCACTCATGTGGGAGTCCCAGCTGGAGCCCCGGGCCCCTGGCTTCAGCCTGGCCCAGCCCTGGCTGTCGTGGCCGTCTGCGGAGTGGGCCAGTGGATGGAAGACCTCTCTCTTTTCTCTCTCCCTTCCTTTCTCTGTCACTCTTTCCCTTTCGAATAGATAAATAAATATTGGGAAAAACAACAACGGTGCGAACAGCGAGGTGACCTTTTTTCTATTTGTGTCGTGGAAAGGGAGCAAAGTCTGGCCATGTTTGCTCAGGGGACAAAGGGCAGGGGAGTGGGCTGCGGTGACCTTGTCCCGGATGTCACCTCCTTGGGCTGCTGCAGCGCCCCCGCCCTGCCTGGGTCGCTCATGGCACTTGGGCCCTCCGATATGCTCTGCGTCTTATTGTTTGTCCATCAGTCTCGCCTCCTGCCCTCCCTCCCTCCCTCCTCTGGCGGGACCACTGTCTTCGTGTGCACAGTGCGTCTCAGTGCCTGAAGCCCTGTAGGCAGAGGCGGCCGCACGGAGGGCTGTCCAGGGCTGGTGATCGCCCGTGCCCTGCACATGGACGATGACAGATGGATGGGAGTGTGACTTGAAGGTGGCCGGCCACAGGGGATGGTGGCTCTCTCGACACAGGGGACAGGCAGACAGGTGCGGGGGCAGGTGGCACCTCCTGTGTTGGACTCTGCGGGAAACGGTGCTAAACGGGGGCCCCAGGCTTTTAGGTGGGCAACGGCTTCATGTTCCCACACTGTCTGAGGCACAGGCTTCTCCAAACGGCATCTGCGGGGCCAGTGCTGTGGCCTAACGGGTAAAGCCACTGCCTATAGTCCCGTGTGGGCACTGGTTCGAGTCCCAGCTGCTCCACTTGTGACCTCGCTCTCTGTTGTGGCCTGGGAAGGCAGAAGAAGATGCCCAAGTCCTGGGCCTGGAAGAAGCTCCTGGCTCCTGGCTTCAAATGGGCTCTGCTCTGGCCGCTGTGGCCGTCTGGGGAGTGGACCAGCTCTGGCCGCTGTGGCCGTCTGGGGAGTGGACCAGCAGATGGAAGATCTCCCAGCCCCCACTTCTTTCTCTCTCTGCCTCTGCCTCTCTGTAGCACTGCCTTTCAAATAAATAAATAAATAGAATCTGCAACCGACCCTGAGTCCCCAGCCCTGATTGGCCTCCATCCTTCCAGACCCAGAGCTTCTTGGAATGTGGCCCTTGCACCTGGCTGCCATGCCCACAGGCCACACCCAGCAGGAGTGGGGGCACTGGGAGCCGGGGGCTGTGAGAGGCGATGCTGGGGTTGGATGCAGGCAGCATGGCTCCTCACCCGACACTGAGCTGTGTCTCTGTCCAGGCCAAGAGGGGCATCGGGAGCCTCCCAGGAAGGGCTACTTCCTGCCCTCTGACCCCTGCGTGGCAGCTGGCACGGCCCACACTGTGTTCATCAGGGGTGCCGGCCCCCAGGCAGCGCGTGGCCTGTTCAAGGCCATGCACCAGAGGACAGAACACACGGACACATGGCCTCCTGCCCCTGGGGCCCCGCCCTGGGGACCACTCACATGTCAGCAGCTGCCCCTCACCCTGTCCCGCTCAGCAGAAGCCCCGGGGCTGTGGCGCGGGTCCTCTGGGGGACTGTGCTGAGCTCCCTGGAGGGACCGCAGAGTGACGACCACCAAGACAGGGCTCCCAGCATCGGGGTCTTCCCTGCGCAGCGGCATCTGAGATCCTGGGGCTGCGCGGCCAACTGGACAGCAGCCATGTGTGCCAGGGGGCACTGGCTCCACGGTGGACATGGCCTCTCCCCAAACAGCTTCCCCGCAGGGGCCTGGCCACCAGCTTTGTTAGTCCTGAACCAGCAGCCCTGGGGACATGGAGACAGCTGGGGGGAGCGGACGGCAGCACGGGGCCAGCAGGTGAGGGTGGATGGATGAGCCGGGGGCCCAGCTGCGGGGTGGGGGGGGCTGGTGCTCCTGCTCGCAGGGACTTTCCTGCTGCCGCCGTGACCTTTCACACACTTCCCCTGTGTCGGGGGGGGGGGGGGTCTGGGACAATCGATCTTCAGGGTGAGGGAGCCCAGCCACGTGCCACGTGGGTGTGGGCATCGACCGTGGCTTCCTGGAGGCCTTCACCTGGGCCTGGGCTCCCGCGGCCTGGGCCCTGCCCCACCGCATGGCTATTTAAGGACCGAGGGAGCGGGGGAGCTGGAGGCTCGCAGGCAGCCAGACGCGAGGCCGCTCCTGACACTGTCCATGGATTTTGTTGCTGGGGCTTTTGGAGGTGACTGCCGGGGGCCGTGGGTCCGGGGGGGGGGGGGCAGGCCCCAGAAGGCCATGCAGGCTGGGAGGAGGGAGGGGTTCCTCGGAGACTCAGGGTGGGAGCGGGGGCCACATGGGGGTTGGGGGTGGCCTCTCTGCTGGGGTAGCCCGGGAGTGGGGGCCGCCTGGAGGCAGGGGGTTGTCGCTGTTGGAGGAGTGACTGAATCCTGAGAGGGCAGGCTGATCTCGCGGTGGGGGACAGCCAGGCCCTGGGGAGAGGGGACCCAGCATGGGGAGGAGTGACTGAATCCTGGGAGGGCAGGCTGATCTCGCGGTGGGGACAGCCAGGCCCTGGGGAGAGGGGACCCAGTGTGGGGAGGCTCGGCAGGCCCCAGAGGTGGCAGAATGGGGCCTGGGGCCTGCGGCAGGGACTCGGCTGGGCAGAGGCTGTGGAGGCCACACTCTGCTGCTTAAACTGTCTTCCCTCTGGGGAGGGGGCTCCTTGCGAAAGAGTGGCCGAGAGATAAGCGCCACAGATCCCGCCGCCTCCCGGCCTGGCCCGCTCTGTCACAGCCGCGGCAGCCCGGCCACCCTCTGGCAGCAGCGTGGCTGTGGGGAGGGGAGGCAGCCCCGAGCCCCGAGCCCCGGGAAGAGGTCCGAGGCCGGCCTCTGCCCTGGACGCGAGCACTCACAGGGGACACTCGGAGGGGGCGCTTCCTCCCCTGAGACCACACGGCCAGGAAGTGCACCTGGGCCCCGGGACACAGATCTGGGCCTGTCCTCCAGGACCGCATGTGTGGGACAGCAGCAAGGCCACGTGACACACGGGCGCACCCAGAACAGCCTCCAGGGCTTTGACGGTCAAGCAGGAGTCCAGGGAGACATAGGCCAGGGTGGAGGTGGCCCAGTCCCAGGCTGGTTCTCGGCCAGCAAGGGCCAGTCGGGAGCCTGAGTGTCCATGGCACAAGGCGCCAGGGCCGAGGCCGAGGGCAGGAGAGATGGCTGGGCAGGGGGCACCCCGACACTCAGTTTCCCCTCTGCGAAGCAGGGCCCCTCGCAGGCCTGGTGAGCCCTGGTGCGGAAGGGGAGCTGGAGGCGGGAGGGGGGTTGCTGAGCGGGATCCCGTCAGGGTGCGCCCTCCCCCACTCCTCCTTCCAGCGGCTGGCCCAGCGGGCGCTCCTCATCAGGGGTCCCTCCTTTCCTTGCAGGCATCTGCGGAGTTGCTGTGGGCTACCCCCTGGACACGGTGAAGGTGAGGCAGCAGCCCGGCCCCGCCCCCACCCCGGCCCCTCTCCAGGCTTGCGCTGCCATTAGTGTGTCCTGTACCCCACTCCTGGCCAGAAGAACTTTCTAGACTACGAATCCGACGCAGCCTTGCCCGTGGTCCTCGGGACCATGGCTGTCCCGAGTCCCCTCCCTACCCTGTGTACACGCCAGCTGGTGCGACTGCCGCGCCCCAGGCCTGCTGACCCAGCCCTGGCCTGGAGCCACCCCTTTCTGAGGCCCACTTTGTCCCAGGTCCTGATCCAGACCGAATCCAAGTACACGGGCATCTGGCATTGCATCCGGGACACGTATCGCCGGGAGCGGGTAGGTGTGGGGCCGGGGTGGACACGTGGGGCCCGGGGTCCAGGCCTGACACTCCCCCCCGAGCCAGGGCCACAGCTCTCTCACCTTCCCAACGGGAATAACCATGCCCATCTCTGGATCCTCTGGGAGCCTGGGCGGGGTATCCGGCACACGCAGGGGGTGGTGGCAGGGGAGACGGGCTAGAGCTGCTGCCTTTGTATCTTTATTTTATTATTATTTTTAAAAGTCTTAATATGAGAGAGAGAGAGAAATCTTTCATTTACTGGATTACTCCCCAGATGGGCTGAAGCCCGGAGCCTGGAACTCCAGCCAGGTCTCCCACGTGGGTGGCAGGGGACCAAGCGCTTGGGCCATCTCCCGCTGCCTTCCCAGGTGCATTAGCAGGGAGCTGGATCGCAAGTGGAGCAGCTGGGGCTCGAACCTGAGCCCATAAGGGATGCCAGCACCGCAGGCAGGCAGCCACGTAACCCGCTGCGTCACAACACTGGCCCCGGCCCTGGGACTTTTGAAGGTCAGGGGCAGGCCACGTGGTGTTCTGTCCCCACTCGCGCAGGGCCCTCCTTGAAGCTCCGCTGTGTGGAGTGGACAGGCGGCTTAGGGTCCAGCCTCTAGCCCAGTTCAGAGAGGGACTTGGTTCATTTCCCAAAGTGAACGTGGGGCTCGGAGCAGCCAGGGCTCAGGTCGGGGAACAAGAGTAACAGCAGGCCCTGTGCGTCCACGGTCATCACACCCCTGGCCCTGGACCCCCCATCCCTCACCACCACCCTGCAAGTCGAGTATTAGTGCCCCCCCACCCCCGGCCCCTACCTACTTCAAGTGGTGCCCAGGCCTCCGGTGACTCGGGCAGACCTTGACCGCTGCAGTCCCTGGCCCCAGGGTGGGGTGGCTGGGGCAGCCCCTCCTCCAGGCTGGCGCCAGGCCTAACAGAGGCCCTGTCCACCAGGTGTGGGGCTTCTACCGGGGCCTCTCGCTGCCCGTGTGCACGGTGTCCCTGGTCTCGTCCGTGTCTTTCGGCACCTACCGCCACTGCCTGGCGCATATCTGCAGGATCAGGTACGGTCGCGCTGACGCCAAGCCTGCCAAGGCCGACATCACGCTCTCAGGATGCGCCTCCGGCATTGTCCGCGTGAGTGGGGGCTGGTGTGGGGGCCTGGGAGAGCCTGAGGGGGGTCTGAGGGGAACCAAGGCTGGCAGGAGGCAGCATCGCCAGGAGCGGCCCCAGCTCCCCCCTCCTCTTGGTGACTGGCGCACAAGGCCTCAGCTGCCCCATCCAGCATCCCTGGGAGAGCCTGAGGGTCCCGGGAGACAGGAGGTCAGCTGGAGGCCCAGGGAATCGGGCTGGTGACCTCAGCTGGCCGGTGGGCTCTGTCTCCAGTGTGGGCACAATACCGGGACACAGTTGGCCACTGCCACGCACACACAGCATTGCTTTCTCCTTGGCTGTGCCTGGAGCACATGCCAGGCCCGGCCGACAGGTGCAGCCCAGGGGAGGCCCGGGAGAGCTCCCTTGGGAGAGGCCTCTGAGCGGAAGTGTGCCGAGAACGGCAGATGGCGTGAGGAAGCAGTGACGCGTGCCCCCCATGCCAGCAGCACACAGCCTGGTGGCCCGGCCAGTGGGGGCCTAGACCTCCAGGCTGGGCTCCTGGTCCTGACTCTCGTTAGTTGAGTGGCCTTGGCCAAGGATGGAGTGAGGTCGTGGGCGTCCAACCCCGGCAGGGAGCCCCACCACGCGGCAGCCACTGGCAGGCCCGGTGCCCCGTGCTGGGATAGACATGGCTGCTGCGGAGGGCACTGCCTTTGGCCTTCTGTGGGCAGAGCTGGCCTTGCACCCCATGCCGTCACAGCCCTTGGGCCAGCCCCCAGCCAGGTGCAGGGCCGTGTGGGCAGAGCTGCAGGCTCGGGCTCACCCCTACCTCCCGTCTGGCCCAGGTGTTCCTGACGTCGCCCACTGAGGTGGCCAAGGTCCGGCTGCAGACGCAGACGACGCAGCGGCGGCCCTCAGCCTCCTGGCCCTCTGCCGCCCCTCCCGTGTGTCCGGGGCCTGGGCCCAAGTACCGCGGCCCGCTGCACTGCCTGGCCACGGTGGCCCGTGAGGAGGGGCTGCGGGGCCTCTACAAGGGCAGCTCGGCCCTGCTCTGCCGGGACGGCCACTCCTTTGCCACCTACTTCCTCTCCTATGCCGTTCTCTGTGAGTGGCTCAGCCCCGCAGGCCGGAGCCAGCCAGGTATGTGGGCGGTGAGGTCGGGCTGGGGGTGGGGTCAGCCCAGTGGGGAAGAGGGGGCGTAGGTGGAACCACACACTCCTGGCCTGGGACTTGAACCCTGGTCCCCTAGGCGTCACGAGGAGTCAGGGTCACGGTGTGGCCCTGGACGAGTCTTCCTAAGCCCCAGTGTCCCCACTTGCAAAGTGAGGCCAGACCTCCCCGAGCTGACGGGGGCGCCCCTGGTCTCTTCCGCAGATGTCTTGGGTGTGCTGCTGGCCGGAGGCTGCGCGGGGGTCCTGGCCTGGGCTGTGGCCACCCCCATGGACGTGATCAAGTCGCGGCTGCAGGCGGATGGGCAGGGCCAGCGGCGCTACCGGGGCCTCCTGCACTGCGTGGTGACCAGTGTGCGTGAGGAGGGGCCGCGCGTCCTCTTCAAGGGGCTGGCGCTCAACTGCTGCCGCGCCTTCCCCGTCAACATGGTGGTGTTCGCCGCCTACGAGGCCGTGCTGAGCCTCGCCCGGGGCCTGTCCACATAGTGGGGCCCGGGGCCCAGCGGCCAGTCTGCCAGCAGCTTCTCTGGGTCGTGGTAGCCGGAGGTGGCCAAGGGGACAGTGGTTGGGCTCAGGGCCCCCACATGGCCTCACCTAGGACACCTGGAGAGCCACCTGGGGTCCACCAGTGCCATCCCAGGGTCGGCCTGAGGGTCCCATGAGCCAGGGAGCGTGGGCTCCGACATGTAGGGTCATTTGTCCAACTGCTCTGCAGAGAACCGTCTGCTCGACCAGCTGTCGGCATTCGGCGTGGTCACTCAGCACTCACACCCCATCCAGCTCCCACTGTGTTCTGTGTGCTCACGACTGTCCCCTTGGGGGCAGCTTGGCTGGTCTCCTGGGCACAGAGCGGGGCTGGGGAGCTGGGTGCCGGTGTCGTCGTCTGCCTGCACCAGACCAGCTTGTTCCTTGCCCCAGGCTGCTCCGAGGGCACGGCCGGGGCAGCTGTGCCCACCTGGGCCTGGGCTCTGGCAGGGGCCCGAGGCCACGGTCCTTGTGAGTTCTCGCCACGCACCCTCACTCTGCCTGTAGATGCTGTCCTGCCACACGCAGACCGGCAGGTCGGGGGCTGATGTCAATAAAACATTGTGGTGGACGTTCGGGGTATTGCTTCGTGGTGGTGGTGTCGGTCTCTTCCTGCCTCCAGCCCAGCCTGACCGCCACGGGGGCCGTGGGCCTGGCTCTGCCAGCTCCCTTCCTGCTGACAACCCCCTGCAAATCCAGCCAGCACTCGGCTGCTGGGGCTGAGCTGCCCCAGCGGGCACTGCAGGTGGGAGGGGCCAGGACCTCACACAGGTGGTCACTGCAGCCTGACGCCGGTGAGCGGACAGGTTCTCCCGCGAGGGAGAAGGGCTTGCTGAGGGCCACACAGCAGGGAGGGACAGGTGGGAGTCACCTGCGCTTCTGGGGCCAAATCCCTCCCTCTCCAGGGTACCACATGGCTCCCAGGACAGCCAGAACCCTCTGGCAAAGCTGGCCGACAGCCGCCTTGACCACGTTTTCAGACACATTTCGGCCCGAACACCCTAGTTTTCCTGGGATGGGGGTGCCCACTGCCCCACTTCCAGCCTGGGTGCCCGCTCCTGTCGTGCCGACCCCACCCCCAGTGTGTCCTTGTACACTGACCTCATACTCTGTGCCCTTTGCCAGGAATGCCCTCCTCTGCCCTGCCTCCTCCAGGAAGCTCTCCTTGCTGGACCACCAGAGCCCGGCTGGCCGCCTGGATGCTTACCTGACCCCCAGAGCTGCGAGCTGACTCCCCCCTGGGCTGGCGCAAAGGAAGCGCTCAGGCGTGGAGTGAAACTGTGTGGACGTGCTGAGGCCCGCGGGGATTCCTGGAAGCTCCTCCAGCTGTGGGCCTGGGAGGCTGACGCCCTGGCCAAGTGCTGGGAAGGGGCCCCCGCGAGGGATGACATCATTCCTCCTGCCCAGCCCCGCGGCCACTCACGGGCCGGCGAGTTACTGGCACTCCGGCTCCAGTGGTCACAGCTCTGGCTCCTGCTCACTTCCGGCTCCAGCGGTCACGGCTCTGGCTCCCCCTGAACCTGCCAGGCTGGGCCCCACGGCTGTCACTGGGGCAGCAGCTCACAGGAGGGCCCCTGCTCACTTTATGGGTGGCCTACGGGTGGCAGCGGCCATGCAGCTTTCTAAATACAGGGAGTGAAGGATCTGGGAGAAAGTCTGGCTCCTCCCACTAGGCGGGGCCACAGTGTTCAGGCCGTCCTTGAAGTTTCAAATGGGAAGCAAGGCGCCGGCTCCCATAGCAGTGTGCTGATCACAGATCGCAGGCTTGGGGCCAACGGTTCCGTCTGCTGATGCGTGGGCTGCAGGCCAAGGCCACCCCCGTCGCGGTATGCAGAGCTGTCCTGGGCAGTGAGCTGGTCCACAGCACCCCTGGGTGCGCCCCGCTCCACCTCCACTGCTGTTAGGCACAGCTGGCCCTGCTGTCTCCAGGCCTAGGTTGTGTAGGGGCCCTCAGGTTGTGCAGATGGCCCTCAGGCAGAACCCCTGCGCTGACCTCAGCCTCACGGCCACCCAGGGTGCGTCCTCATCCGGAACGTTCTGCCCTGGGGCGTTCCCAGAAGTGACTGGGTAGGGTCAGCGCGTGCGTAGCAGGTAAGGCTGCCCATAGCACCGACATCCCCTGTGGGCAGTGGTTCGTGTCCCCACTGCTCCACTTGCTGCGTCGGCTTTCCCACAGCCTGGGAGAGCAGTGGAGCACGGGCCCCTGCACCCACGTGGGAGACCCAGGTGAAGCTCCTGGCTCTGGCTTCGGCCTGGCCCAGCCCTGGCTGTTGAGGCCACTTGCGGAGTGAACCAGCAGATGGAAGACCTCTCCCTGTACTCTTGCAGATAAATAAATCTTAAAAGCAAGCAAACGAAACAACACAACGGCCGGTTTGCACCAAGATGTGCCGGTGGGTGTGGCACCTGCCCGGACAGCAGACCTGGGGCGCCGCTCCCCCGGGCCTGAGCAGGAGGCCTCTGTGCTTTCACCTGGGAGACGTCCCAAGAGGTGCCGGGTCCTAAGTGCCCCCAGTGCTGATGGGGGAAGGAGCCGTCTGTGTAGGTCCCCTGCGCCTTGGGTCCAGGGCCCCACTCAGGTGCTGACGTGGCTACTCCGGCTGGGTGGACAGTGACAACAGCAGCTCTGCCATCCTGGGGATTTCACGGTGTCCCTCATGTCACCTGCGCACCTGCACCTGTGTCACAGGCACAGTGGAGTTCCCAGAGGTCACATAAAGCTGCCCAGGGCCAGGTGGCTGGTGAACTTGGCCATCTGTGTGCGTGGATCAACCCGTGGGCTCCAGGCAGGGAAGTGCCTGGGCCTGGCAGGAGGCCTGGACAAGTTCATGCTGCACACAGGGGCCTGTGTGGGGACTTGAACCCAGGCCTCCCTGGGATGGGATGTTTAGCTCTGTGGACACTGAGGGTCAGGACAGGCCCAGCTCCGTCACAAAGTCGTGGTGTGGACGGGAACAAGCCACCTCCTCAGAAGACCCAGTTTCCTAGCTGTGAAATGACGCTGGGCCCGTGGCGTGAGGCCAGGGCTCACGGCAGCCGGTCCCTGCTCCTGGCCGCGTGTGGGCGGAGGCCAGCCTGTGCTCCCTGACCCAGCACGGCACGCCTCCCGCCACGAGGCCAGCGTCTGCCTGTTCCTCACCAGGCCGCTGGAACCAGCACACGGGCGGTGAGCCTGCAGGAGGCGATCGCAAGGACAGGGAAGGGCAGGCCGATTTCACAGTGGGAGCGACGCCCCAGGCGAGCCGCTGCCCAGACAGCCTGAGCTTCTGCCATGCGACTTCCTGGTTCTTGTCCCCACCTGGCTCAGGACCATCTTCGGAGGGAAGCCACCGCTCCCGGCCGAGTGATCTGGACAGTGCGCAGCCACACGGACAGGCGGATGCAGGGGTGGGAGCAAAGTTTATTTATACCCAAGCGCGCGACAAGGGGCAGGGCGGACCCCAGCCAGGGCCTCTCCCTGAGATGTGGCTTCTGTTTTCCCAGGGCCACACACGGTACACGGAGAAACTGCGAGGGTGCCCCAGGGCGGCGTCCACCTGCTTGGCCAGTGCACTGCTCTGTGTCCCCACTGCGGTCGGGTGACAGAGAGAAGCCCCTGCAAAGGCAGCGTGCGGCCAGGCCACCGGACACCACCGGGGTCTGCCCCGCGCAGGCCGGGATGACTCGGTGGAGCCACATTAGTAGTCGGGAAGAGAAGGGGTACATGCATGGTCTGGGTTTAGTAAGCAGTCCGCAAGTCTCACCCACAAGACCCAACTCAGTGAAGCCGCCCACCTCTGCCCACCGCGCCCGTGGAAGAGTCTGAAGCGGTGCTGTCTCACTTCCACGGGCAAAGCTTTTGGCCACTCATGGTTTCTTTTCTGGCGAGGGCTGAAGTCACTGTGTGCCCACTGCTGCCCCACAAGGACGACACTCTGGTCCACGTATGCGTCCACAGAGCGTGGGTTTTTACGAGCAGATTCTGAGGGTACATGTGGAACCCTGGGCTCTCCGAGGCAGAGGCGCGGCACCCTGGCTGCTTTGTGGGTGAGACTCACAGCAGGCGTTGCTATGCGACCACGCCACCTTAGCCAGCACCCAATCACCCGCAGCATTCTGGCCAAGACAGACGATGAAGAAACAGGGTCGGTACACACAGGGCTCACGCCAGCAGGCCCAGCAGTACGGTGCGACAGAGCCCAGGGGCTGCAGCGATTCCACCGGGCTGGGTTACTGGTCAATCCCACCCCTGTTACTGAAAGTGGAAGGACAGCTGCCGGGGTCTCATGAACTCCTTCACCATCTCGTCCGTGACCTCCTTGCGCCGGGCCTGGTGCTCGGCGATCAGGGGCTGCAGGACCTCTATCAGCTCCTTCTTCAGCTCGCCGGTGAGCATGGCGCCGCTGGTGTAATCCTGCAAAGCCACCGACAGGTGAGCAGCTGCCCTGCGCTGAGCCGCACCCCACCCCACCCCAGCGCCGACCCCGGCTCCGCCCACGCCACCCCGGTGTGGCTGCTGAGACTGTCGGGGTGACCAGTGCCTGAAATGGCACTTTTCCTGGCATGACTGCTCCTCCCGGCCTTGCTGACTTGGACAAAACCTCCCAGCTTTTTCTAATTGTAAAGTAACAGATGCCCCTTAAACAAACTTAATAAAGTTCCCACGTCACAAAGTAGCAGCAAAGAAGGCAAACCCGTGCTGCACCTGCGTGGTGTCTTTCTTCACGGTCAAGGCCCTGTGCCACTGAGACTCCTTAGGTCATCCCCACAACCCACCCAGAAACCATTATTTCTGAGGTTTTATTATTTGAAGGCAGAGTTACAGACGCAGAGAGGGAGAGCTCTTCCATCCAATGGTTCCTGTCATGTGGGTCTCACACATGATTGACAGGGGCCCAAGCACTTGGGCCGTCCTCCGCTGCTCTCCCAGGCGCACTAGCAGGAAGCTGGATCGGAAGGGGAGCAGCTGGGACTTGAACTGGTCCTATGGGATGCTGGCATTGCAGGCGGCAGCTTAACCATGCTGTGCACAATGTTGGCCCCTATAATAACTCTTACATAACGTTCCCTCTGTTGACAGATCCTGTTTTGGACTTTTTATTATTACTATTATAATTTTTTAAATCTTTGGAAGTTCAGGTTTATCTCCTTGTAAAAGACTCTAGTAAGTGAAAAACCGAGACCAAGGTAATGACCTCTCTGGCTTTGTCCCCAGCACCAAGCTGCCTGCTTGGAGGCTGTGCAGAGACCACTGCACCCGTGGGTGCCGCACAGCGCTGGGCAGACGCCCCTGCAAAGTCAGCATCCGGCACAGGGGACACTCTGGGTGCCACACCCCATCCGGGAGCGCCTGGGTGAGTCCCAGGAGGCAGAGGTGATGGCTCAAGTACTTGGGTTCCCGCCACCCACATGGGAGACCCAGGCTGAGTTCCCGGCTCCCAGTCTCAGCTGTTGTGGACATCTGGGGAATGAATCAGTAGGTAGAAGAGATCTCTTTCTCTCTGCCTTCAAATAAAATGAAAATAAATAATTTAAAAATTTTATTAAAAAAACCCCAAGGATGGTGCCAGTGCTGTGGCGCAGTAGGTTAATCCTTTGCCTGCAGTGCCAGCACATCCCATATGGGTGTCAGTTTGAGTCCCGGCTGTTCCTCTTCAGATCCAACTCTCTGCTGTGGCATCAGAAAGCAGTAGAAGATGGCCCAAGCGCTTGGGCCCCTGTCCTTGCGTGGGAGACCTGGAGGAAGCTCCTGGTTCCCGGCTTCAGATTGGTTCAGCCCTAACTGTTGCAGCCATTTGGGAAGTGAACCAATGGATGGAGAAACTTTGTCTCTCTCACTGTCTGTAACTCTGCTTTTCAAGTAAATAAATAAAAAAATCTTAAAAAATAGACCACACATGCAAAAAACCCCAAGGTTGGCTAGCATTGTGGTGTAGCAGGTGGAGCCGCTGCCTGTGATGGGCATATGGGCGCTGGTTCGAGACCTGGCTGCTCCAGTTCTGATCTGGCTCCTTTCTATTGTGCCTGGGAAGGCATCAGAGATCAACCCAAGTGCTTGAGCCCCTGCACCTAGGTAGGAGACCAGAAGCAGCTCTGGCCTGGCCCAGGCCCGGTTGTGGAGGACATCTGGGGAGTAAACCAGCAGACAGAAGAGTTCTGGCTGTCTCTCCTTCCCTGTGTAACTCTTTCAAATAAATAAAAAATAAATCTTTAAAAAATCTAGCCTAAGGCCCAGGCGAGAGGTAGCCCCGACTGCCCAGTGAGCCTGCGCTGGGCCGTGGGGACAGCGGCGGGCAGTGACTGCAGGACACGGCCCGTCTCACCTTTCTGATCTGCTCCAGCCTGTCGTCGTCCTCCAGGAAGAAGGTCAGGTACATGAAGGAGACGTCCACGTCACAGTTGCCCCCAAACTGCCGGTGCTCCTCGATGGTGTCTCTGCCCCCAGAGAACGCATGCTTGTTGACCTGCACATGAGAGGCCCATCAGTGCTGCCCACCGTGGACCTGGAAACCGGCCAGGAGCCCAATGGCGGAAGGGAAGCCAGCGACAGCTCTGAATCCGCGCTGGAGGAAGGCCGAGGCTCACGGCAGCTGTGGGAACGGGTGACCCAGGAGACAGCTGGGAAAACCAGAGCACCAACTGGGCTGAACTGAGGGGAAACGTCCAAAGGACGTGCACAAGCCTGCAGTGGGCTGACACTGGGACACGGCCTGCTCTATGACCGGCGGTGCTGGCTGCCGGGCGGCACAAAGCTGCACCCTCCCCCGTAGCCCCTGTCCTCTCTGCCACGGATACAAGCACAAGAGGGCCCACAAAGAACAAACCCCACAAGAAGGGGAGAGGCAAGAAAGGACGCGGGCAGGCCTCCGCCTACAATCCGCAACGTTCAGGAAGAAGAAAAACTAGGAAACCACCCAAGTGGGTTTTGGGGATCACTGAAGATAATTCTGGATTACTGAGGCCCCAGAGGGAAGGAAAAGCCAAAGGACAACAGAACTCCGGCAGCTGCTCCTCTCACAGATGCTGTGCTGATCTGAACGGGAAGAGGACAGGCGGGGTCTGCACAGTCCACGGTGACACGGGCAGCAGTGTCCCTGGGGACTCCGGAGCACAGTGCTACCTGGACGGTCTGGGCAAAGGTCATCCTGAACAATGCAGCCACCCCTTGCTGGTGCTGCCGGGGAGGGCAGAGGTGCTGAGACGCTAGGGCAAGGCCCAGCAGCAGGGAGGCCAGCTGATGGGTGGGTCTGGGGGCTCCTAGAGACAAGCAGCCAAACCTCATCCTTTCTTCCCTGGAACAGAGGTTATTACAAATCTTGGAAGAGACCAAGTCAACAGAGGAAGGAAGAGCTGCTGCACGGGACGCTCCTGGGGCTGCCACGGTGTGACCGATGGAGTCGCCGTCCCGTGGCCGTCACCCCTCCACCCCCCACTATCAGCTCCTGGGCTAGGCCAGGCCTCAGAGCAGAGAGAACAAGGAGGCCTTATGCGCTGCACATGTACAGCGTGCACTATCCTCTCCTCCCCCACAGCAGCCTGCCTCGTCCCACGGTGGGCATACGCTCATCGCCAACAACCCGAGGCCTCTAGGCCCAGTACTGGCTCTGTGGCACAGCCAGGATGGCTCTCCCTGGTTCCAGCAGAGCTTAGAACCCTAAGTAGTTTGTGCTGGCCTGCAGTAGACCTGGCCGGTCCTCAGCAGTACTGTGAATAGGCCCAGTCCATAGGCCCAACTTACAGGAAACCAACAGGAAATGGGCTTGGAATATGTGGGAGAAGCTTTGGGCCCAGTGAAGCAGGGAACGGGGCCAAGAAGGTGGTGTGCACTGGGGGCAGGGTCTCGATTCATGCTGCACCTTGGCAGTGGATGGCTGGCCCAGACCGGAGGAGCCCAGCCCCCCGGCCCTGGAGCCTGTGTCGGCGGCCAGGCTGACATGCAGGGTGTGGGTGCGTTTCTGGTAGAAGACGGGCTTCCACACCTACAAGCGCGGCCCGCAGACTCT
The DNA here is from genome assembly GCA_949820135.1 of Sylvilagus floridanus. Taxonomy (NCBI): domain Eukaryota; kingdom Metazoa; phylum Chordata; class Mammalia; order Lagomorpha; family Leporidae; genus Sylvilagus; species Sylvilagus floridanus. Next base: position 51,882,989 of record OX463228.1, read on the forward strand.
TCTGCCTGATTCTGTGGCCCCAGCGGGGCCCTGAGAGCGCAGGAGAGGCTGCACGCACGGCCCAGCTGTGCAGCCCGAATCTGGCTCCCATCCGGCTGCACGCCACAGCTCACAGCTTTCACATGTGCACTCGTGGAAGCTCTGCCTCTGTCTCTGACGCCAGCCCGGCTGCTCCCACTTCACAAATGACGCCTGGACAGCCAGGGTCACTGTCCTGCCAGCAGCAGGGGCGGCTGCCCTGCGGTATGTGGCAACTGGACAGAGTTTCTGCGTCCCTCGTAGCTTCCTAGTAAGTGACAGGGGCATTTTGTTGTAATATTTGCTTCTGTACAAACTTCCTAAAACCCTGGAAATTCCCGAGTACAGGAGTGCCTGATTCTGCCCTGGCTCCTCCTACCTGAGCTCGTGCCAACGAGGTGACTCAGCGCAGGGCCCCTGGATACCTCAGCCTCATGTAGGCTGCTTACCAGAAAAACCAAGTGATGAGGGGCCGGGGGTGGCCGGGCCCTCCAGCGCCGTGTCCCTGCCTCCAGGAGCCGCATCTGAGAACTCCGAGAGGCGCGTGCCGAGGTGCTGTGGGGGCGGGGCTGTTCACCTGCATCCTTTGCTACAGCCTTCAGCAGAACCTGGCACAGGCACTCCCTGGGTCCTGAGAGCCATTCTAACAACTCTAGCCAATGGTGACAGTGCTGAGCTGCATTGCAGCATGCCAGGTGGAGTGCACTGGAGAAAAGCTGGGTGAGGGGCAGAGCCGGACTCTCCTGGGTGGAGGGCAGATGTCCAGGCCGTTGGGGGCTGCTGACTCAAGGCCCAGGTTCTGCAAGACCTTAGGGAAGCTGCTGGACCTCTCCAGGCCTTGTCTACCTCAGCCTCCTGGGGTGCCTGTTATGATCCAACCAGATCACCCAGGTGAGCCTGCGGCAGGGGCTGAGCTCAAACCATGGGTGTCACCGGCAAGTTATTCTGGGAGGAGGTTATTCTGGGAGGAGGTTATTCTGGGAGGAGGCTGGAGCAGATGCCCTCTCCTCTCGAGTGCAGAGCTGAGCCCTGCAGGTGGGTTCAGAACAAGGGCCTGGCCCGTGACCTGCTCACAGGCTGCTCCTGACCCTGAGAGGCTCTGCTGACCCCTGTGGCTCCCGACCCCACACTCACTGCTCACCAAGCCCGCAGCATCTTTACTGGGCTGTGAGCAAGTGAAAAATGCCATAGAGCTGTAAACAGCTTTTCAAAACAACTTCGCAGAAACAAAACAGAGCGGATGACTTCTCTGCTGTGCTCCTGTTCTCTGTAAGAGTGCAGAGGAAGCTTTGGTCAGAATTGAAAGAAAAGGAAAAAGCCCAATTCCACCGCTTCCACGCCATGGGGGGAGAGCTGGCAGAGGTCCCTTCCTGAGGAAGGTTTTGGGAAGAAGGGCTTCCCTGCTGTCAACCAGAACCTGCAGACGGGCTACGAGGCCGGGCCAAGACCCAGCCCGCTGCTTTATGTGACTCTGCTGCAATCCTTGGCTCACACACACACAGCTCTGAAGACATGCCAGCAGCCGTGTGCAACAGTGAGGGGACACAGAGACAGGCGGGGTGGCACCAGGTAGCTCGGGGCCCTGAAAGGAAGACAGCACACGTGATTCTCCGGTGACTTGACAAGTACTTGCTGCATGCTGGACTGGGTGTAGCTGGACAAGACTGTTCTGTGTCTCAGTGAGGACTCCGACAGAAAGCCAGCCCTAGCACCCCTGAGTAATGGCTGCCCACAGCTGGGTTGTGTAACGGCGACTTCTGGTGTAGCCTAGCACCCGGTGACAGAATGTCAAGGAGGCTCCTGAGCAGGGCCTGGAACAGCCGGTGCTCAGAATAGACGGACACCATCTTAGTGCTTAATGACATCCACGTTAATCATAATTTCAAATAAACTGCCATGACTTTGCTTCCGGAACAGCGTCTTGGTAAGAAAAGCAGAAAGTAACAGACCCCGCTGCTTGCCCCCTGCCCAGGCACTGCTCACCTTGGTCTTGATCTGCTTGGCCGTGTCGGTGAGGAAGATGGAGGAGTTGGGGTCGCTGGCACTCATCTTGGTCTGGGCGCCTTGCAGAGCAGGGAAGAAGGTTGAGTGCAGCAGGGCCGGTTTAGGATAGCCGATCTTGGGTGCGACGTCCCTGGTCATCCTGAAGTAGGGGTCCTGCGGGGACATGGGCCTGGTGAGAGTGGCTGCAACAGAGCAGCCTCTGAGTGATCCCCAGAGGCTCTGCACAGAGCAAGAAATGTGCCCCTCCCCCAACCCTTCTGCACACCTCCCCCATGGGGGAAACAGAACAAGGACCCTGGGCGTGCGAGCCGGAGCCCTGCCTCCTGACCTGGTCAATGGCACACGGGATGAGGCACTGGATGTCTGCCTGGCCATGGAAGATCTGGGGGAAGGAGTTGCTGAAGGAGGGCGCGGCCTGGATGGCAGGAAAACTGATCTTCCCTGGAGGCAAAGGGGACATTCTTACACAGGAGGCCAACTTCGGTCTGGTTAATTAATCCAATTAAAGGAAGGAACAAAAGCAAAGATTTTCTCCCCATTATAAAATAATCATCGGGGCAGGCACTGTAGCGCAGCAGGTTAATCCTCCGCCTGCAGTGCTGGCATCCCATATGGGCGCCAGTTCTAGTCTTGGCTGCTCCTCTTCCAATCCAGCTCTCTGCTGTGGCCTGGAAAAGCTGTAGAAGATGGCCCAAGTGCTTGGGACCCTGCACCCACATGGGAGGACCTGGAGAAAGCTCCTGGCTCCTGATCAGCCCAGCTCCAGCCACTGCAGCCAACTGGAGAGTGAACTAGCGGATGGAAGACCTCTCTCTTTCTCTGCATCTCTTTTCTCTGTGTGACTCTGACTTTCAAAGTAAATAAATACATTTTTAAAAAATAAAAATGCAGGAGGCCACTGTTTAGAACTAAGCTCCTGTACTAGGCCCCAACAGAGAAGGGAGACAGACTTACAGGGCCTCAGGGCGAGCAGAAGGTCCAGTTGCCCTCCTGCAGCACCCCTAGAGTCCACCGAAGGCCTTCCCACACTGGCTGGGCTCCTACTAGCAGGTGCAGGAACCCCAAAGCCTGCTTTCCATTCTCCCTCTATCTTAAATCCCAGAATGGATGACTGGGAGCCGGGCAATCTTACACACTGACACAGTCACACGGCCCAGAAGAGTGCTGGATATAGCACACTGGTTCTTGCAGAGAAAACCCACTCTGAGGATCTGACTTATTTTTAAAACTTATTTTATTTATTTGATTTGAAAGGCAGAGAGAATGAGATCTTCTTTCCCTGGTTCACTCCTCAAATGGCCACAATGGCTGGGGTTGGACCTGGCTGAAGCTAGGAGCCCAGAGTTCCTACACGGTCTCCCACGTGGGTGCTAGGGCCCAAGCACTTGGGTCATCTGCTGCTGCTTTCTCAGGCCATAAGCAGGGAGTTGGATCAGGAGTGGAGCAGCTGGGACTTGAACCAGTGCTCTGAGATGCTGGCACTGCAAACGGTGGCTTAACCCTCCGTGTGCAATTTAGAGATATCTCAGAGCCAGCACAAGTCCTCGGGCAGAGGTTTTGAAGATAAAATACTAAAGAGGGGAAGGGAGGCAGAATGAGCATAGCTGAGCTTTCATCTTCTGGTTCACTCCCCACAGAACTACAACAGCCTGTTGGGCCAGGCGGAAGCCAAGGGCCTGATCCTCAATCTAGGCCTCTCACGGGGGCAGCAGGGACACAGTACTTGAGCCATCCCTGCACATTAGCAGAGAACTTGAATCAGAATAGAAGCTGGGGACTCCAAACTAGTACTCTGATGAGATGCGAGGAATTCCAAGCAGTATGTTAACTGCTGTGCCAAATGCTCGATCCTGAAGATCTGAGCTTTTAAACCTGGCCCCAGTGCTGTCACCGAGACTCTCAGCAGCAGTGTCGCCTCTGTTCTGGTGGAGACGGGGAGGGGACCCCACGCCGCAGGGAGCACCTTACCGATGCAGTCGCTGTCGGTGAAGCCGAAGATGCCTTTCACTTGGTTGAAGGTGACGTGCTTTTGAATCTTCACCACGTTCCTGTAGAAGCCTGGGCTCATCCTGCAAAGACAGTCAGAAAAAACGCTGAACTGGATGGCGGTCTTCCACTGCAGGCAAGCAGCATCGTTAAACCTGGCTGCCAAGGAGACACGATGCCAGGCCAGACACAGGAGCACCAGAGGTGCAGAGATGCCCCTGTGAGCAGATACCTGTGTAGGGGGAGCAGACACGCCTTAACCTGCACAGAGCCCCAACAAAGGTAGAAGCCAGAGTGAAACCCAGGTGGGAGCACCGGATTCTGTCCCGGTTGCCCCTCTTCCAGGCCAGCTCTCTGCTGTGGCCCGGGAAGGCAGTAGAGGATGGCCCAAGTCCTTGGGTCCTGCACCCCATGGGAGACCAGGCGAAGCACCTGGCTCCTGCCTTCGGATCAGCGCAATGCGCCGGCCGCAGTGGCCACTGGAGGGTGAACTAACGGCAAAAGGAAGACCTTTCTCTCTGTCTCTCTCTCTCTCACTGTCCACTCTGCCTGTCAAAATAAAATAAAATAAAATAAAATAAAATAAAAAGAAAAGAAAAAAAAGTTTCCAGACTCCCAACTTGGTGTTTTTGAATCTCCCATGGTTCCTGGCCGGAGGTCTCTGTGGGCCCATGTGCAGGGGTCGGGACCAGGCAGGGGAACCCACACTGACTCTCCCCCAGCAGAGGCCTCACCACTTCTCCTGAGGTGAACAGGGTGTAGGAAAGGTTTCTTCCATTTCTAGCTCCTAAAGAACAGGAAGGAGCTTTGCTAAGTCAAAGACAGAGTTTGAGCTACACTGAGGTAAGAAAAGCAAAATGCGCAAGTGCTCAGAACAAACGCGTCAACACAGTGAGATGACTGAATACAGGGTTAACCTGTGAAGGTCGCTCCTGACTGTGGGTCCAACGTAAAACACCCCTCTAAGAGATGCTACACACCCTTTTGGTTGGCGTACAGATTTTCTAGTTTTCATCCTTATCTATGTTTGCAAAGGAACAGGAAGTTCTCACGGAGCCACAGTGGATTTTTTCCCAGGTACCACTGAGATGCTGTGGGAACAGCTGCTACCCAGTGGGTGGGTCACTTGGTGGTCTTTCCATATGGACTGCTCCGAAGTTCACGCACCACCCACTGAGTCACTGTCGGATTTACCGGGCCCCTTTGAGTTCAGCAAGGCAGGGACTTGCCCTTGTTCCTGCTGTTTGCAGGGCGCACAAGGAGGAACCCTGTGTTCCTCTACCAGAGAGCAGAGGGCCAGCCATCAAGGAGCCACAACGTACCAGATGGGGCAGAGGTGAGGCCCTGGGTGCTGCAGGCCCAGAGAGGGGCAGGGAGGAAAGGGATGCGTGGTGAAGTCTGAGGCAGCGTACGAATTAGCCCAGCCGGGTGGTGGAGTCAGGGGAGGGGACGGGAATTCCCGCTGAGGTAGGGCACAGGAAATGCAACTAGTGGGGGGGGCACTGATGCTGCAAAAGGACCCAGGGGCCAGGCTTGTGCGCTGTGTGAGCAGTGAGAACCTCCATCACTCGATGAAGGAGAGCTGGGCAAAGCCCAGTGAGATGAGGATGTGATGGGTCGTGGTGGAGTGGCACAGAGGGTCAGCAGTTACTGTGCACGTGGCCAAACACGGGCAGCAGCACTCATGGCGTTCGGACCAAGGTCTAGGCGGCTGAGTCAGATCATTTTCAGAAATGAGGTGAGAGCAGGAAGCAGCGCTGTGGAAATCCTAGCAACAACAAAATCTGCGTGCTCACCCCACCCCACTTAGTGGACAAGACTTGCTAGGACGGACAGGTGGCCACTATCTGCGCCCATGGAGAATCAGGAAATGATTAAACAAATAGAACCTTCTGGAGAGATGGTAATAGCAGGCCCTTGGTAACTAACACAAGAGTGCCCTGCGTGTAGAGCCCCACCCACAGTGAGATGGAGCCTCAACTTGCCCAGCTGGCTCTCCTTATGGAGAGTATCTTGCTCTTTTTTTTTTTAAAGATTTATTTATTTATTTGCAAGTTAGAGTGGCACAGAGAGAGAAGGAGAGGCACAAAGAAAGAGAGCTCTTCCACCTGCTGGTTCACTCCCCAGTTGGTCCAATGGCTGGAGCTGTGCCGATATGAAGCCAGGAGCCAGGAGCTTCTTGTGAGTCTCCCATGCGAGTGCAGGGGCCCAAAGACTTGGGCCATCTTCTACTGTGTTCCCAAGCCATGATAGTAGAGAGCTGTATCAGAAGTGGAGCAGCTGGGTCTCGAACTGGCATCTATACGGGATGCCGGCACTGCAGGCGGTGGCTTAACTCACTACGCCACGGCACCGGACCCTGTTCTCAGTGTTTAAGAAGTAGTTGTTGGGCAGAGCATGGTGGCATATTAGGTTAAGCCTCCATTTACGGTGTCGGCATCCCCTGTGGGCACCGGTTTAAGTCCTGGCTGCTCAATTTTGATCCAGCTCCCTGCTAATGGCCTGGGAGAGCAGTGGGAGATGGTCCAAGCTCCTGGCTCCTGGCTTTGGATTGGTTCAGCTCTGGCCGTTGTGGCCACCTGAGGAGTGCACCAGTGGAAGGAAGACCTCTCTCTCTGTAACTCTGTCTCTCAAATAAATAAATAAATAAATATTTTAAAAAGACAGTTCACTGCCTGTGAAGATCTTTAAACAAAAGCAGTAGCAGTTACTGGGGCCAGCGTGTGGCACAGCAGGTTAAGCCACTGTTTGCCATGCAGCATCCCAAATCACAGTGCCAGTCTGAGTTCAGGCTACTCCACTTCTTCGCTCTTTTTCTTTCTGTCTTTCTTTTTTGGTGAAATCTATTTACTTGAAAGTCAGAGTTATATACAGAGAGACAGATTTTCCGTCCACTGGTTCATTCCCCAGAGGGCTGCAATGGCCAGGCTGAAGCCAGGAATCAGGAGCTTCATCTGGTCCTCACATGGGTGACAGGGGCCCGAGTATTTGGGCCCCACACCCATGTGAGAGACCAGGATGAAGTTCTGGGCTTCTGCTGGCTTCTGTGCGGCCCAGCTCTGGCTACTGTGGTCATCTGAGAGTGAACAAACAGATGGACGATCTCTCTTTGTCTCTCTCCCTCTGTGTCATAAATAAGTAAATAAATAAACCTTGAAAAAAAGAAGTGGTTGTTGAGCTAAATGCCAAAGTCTTATTTTTCTAGCACATTTCTTGACAACTGCGTGTGCTGAAGTCCAAGACCTGAGAAACACTCAGCTGCCACATGGCCACTCTAAAAGCCAGCCCACGAGGGGACCGTGTGAGCACACTGAAATGGAGAGACCAGGACTGTGCAGCCTCCCACCTCCGCAGAACAACTGTAACACAAAGCACTTCTCTACCACAAGCTGAGGATGCAAGTCCATCCACGAGGCCATCACGCTACGTCTGGGCACATCTGGGGAAATCAGAAGTTTATTTTGGTGCAAAAAATTGAAACTCATACACATGATGGGTCTTCAAAATGTTCATGGAAAATATATATTAGAAAAAAACTACATATGGATTTAAAAATTTCTTGCACCAAAATGGCTTAATCTTTAACTTTGTTTTTCCATGAACTTTCTGAAGTACTCTTTCTTCAAATTTCTTTCTTTTTTTTTTTTTTTTTGACAGGCAGAGTGGACAGTGAGAGAGAGAGAGACAGAGAGAAAGGTCTTCCTTTGCCGTTGGTTCACCCTCCAATGGCCACCATGGCCGGCGCGCTGCGGCCGGCGCACCGTGCTCATCCGATGGCAGGTGCCAGGTGCTTCTCCTGGTCTCCCATGGGGTGCAGGGCCCAAGCACTTGGGCCATCCTCCACTGCACTCCCGGGCCACAGCAGAGGGCTGGCCTGGAAGAGGGGCAACCGGAACAGAATCTGGCGCCCCAACCGGGACTAGAACCCGGTGTGCCAGCGCCGCAAGGCGGAGGATTAGCCTGTTGAGCCAAGGCACCGGCCTCTTTCTTCAAATTTCTATAAATCTAATTACGAAGACAATAGTTACCAACTTAAAGAGGCTGACATTACCCAATCTTGCTATGTGTGCATAGCTTTCCACTTCAAAACACTAGCAAACATAATAATAAACCAGATCATAACATTTAATAAGGAAGGAAAAACATTTACCAGACCTTACAGCCATTTCAGATGCTTTCGAGTTTGGCTGTGGTCACGAAGGCTTCCCACCTGCATCTACTTATTAAAAGGCAGCCAGGCCTTCTCTCCTTACCCCATGTAGTCAAGGTCAGAGAAGATGAACGTCTTGTTGACATCGAAGCCACAGGCGATGATGTCCTTGGCGTTCTCCAGGGTGTAGCTGTAGACCTGCTCCAGCGTGAGGTCCTTCCACAGGTACTTCTCGTCATCCGACATCTGCACCACCAGCGGCACGTCAAACACATCCTGCAGCCACCTGGAGGAACAGGGCAGGAGCCTGGCATCGGGCTCGTCCAGGCTGGAACGTCCTTGCCTCCAAAACCTGCCTGCTCTAAGTCTGTCTGCTGACAAGAGGCCTACTAAGAGGTTCTGGGATAATTTTAGGAGGTAGGTTTTTTTTTTTTTTTTTTTTAATAAAGATTTATTTATCTGAAAGGCAGAGTTACAGGGAGAGAGGACAGATACAGAAAATCTTCCATTGGCTGGTTCACTCCCCAAATGGCCATAATAGCCAGGGTTGGATCAGGCTGAAGCTAGGAGGCTGGACCTCCATCAGGGTCTCCCACGTGGGTGGCAGAGGTACAAATACTTGGGTGATTTTCCACTGCTTTCCCACACACATTAGCAGGGAGCTGGATCAGAAGTGGAGCAGCTGAGACCTGAAGTGGTGCTCATATGGGATGCTGGTGTCAAGTGGCAGCTTAACCTGCTGTGCCACATGCTGGTTCCCAGGAAGTATTTTAAAAGAGAGAGAATGTTCCATATTCTGGTTCACTGCCCAAATGCCCGAAACAGTCGAATCTGGGCCAAGCTGAGGCCAGGAGCCAGGAATGCTACCCTGGTCTCCCACCAGGGACCCAACTACTTGAGACATTACCCGCTGCTTCCTAGGATGTGTGTTAGCAGGAAGCTGGACTGGAAGCGAAGCTGGGACATGAACTAGGCACTACAAACTTGGGATGCAGGTATCTCAAGTGACCGCGAGCCACTGAGCCACACGCTTGCCTCTGGAGGCAGGTATTATCGTTCTCAGCTTGCAAATGTGGAATCTGCAGAAAAGTGGCTGGCCCCTGGCCGCTCAGGCAGGAACAAGATGGGCTGGAGAGAGGTCTGGCTGGCTGCAGAGCAGTGCTCTCCCCATCACCCCACGTTCCTCTGAATTGAGCCCAAGCAAAGTGAGTGCAAGTCACAAAGGGGCCAAGCCCCTGACAGCTCAGCTGCTCAGCGAACGTGGAGCAGCACTGGCTCGTCAGCTCCGACCATGGTTTGCAAGCACATTCATTTCAACAAGAAGGTGAGCAAGGCCACACGATGCAGTACTTACTTTGTGAAGATAAACGGGATGAGGTGACCCACATGCATGGCTTCAGAAGAGGGGCCCCTGCCCGTGTACAGGTAAAATGGCTTCTTGTTCTCATAGGCATCGAGAACTTGGTTCATATCTCTGAAGGAAAAAGGAGAAAAGGAAACTGATTTTCTGGGAATAGTACCAAGGCACTAATGTTTATTTGGAAATGAAAAGTAAACACAGAGACAAAACAGCAACGAAAACTAGTTTGTTGCTTTTGATCCTTAAGGTGCAAAAGTGACAGGGTCCGCTGCTGCAGTGGCTTCCCTGTGAGTTTTAAAGGATGAGACACGCAGGTGGGGAGGAGTGTTTAGAAGGCGGATACGGCTGGGCAGCCCACGGCCTCTTTGGGAATGCCTCCAGACACCAGCACTGGTGCACCGTGAGCACCACAAACCTCCCTGGGGACCGAGACCAACACCACACGATCCCTGTGGGGCACCACCCAGCACAGGAACTTCACAGGGCTGCATGCAGCCCTGATCCAGGGAGGAGAACGTCCCCTGGGAACTCAGAGGGGAGGTCCCTGGCTGGAGCTCTGACTTGGGCTGTCCACCGGGACCAGGTGTCCTCACTGTGTCTTCTGCGGTCCCCTCCTCCCCAGGAGTTGAGAGCTCCCCCTGATGGTTGTGTGGCAGCGACACCAGGCAGGGCGTCACAGCTGCCCGGGCCTTCCTCCAGATTCCCTGTCTCTGGTCTCAGGTGATGTGTGAGAATTTGTATTCTTTTTAAAAACATTTTTTAGGCCGGCGCCGTGGCTCAACAGGCTAATCCTCCGCCTTGCGGCGCCGGCACACCGGGTTCTAGTCCCGGTTGGGGCTCCGGATTCTGTCCCGGTTGCCCCTCTTCCAGGCCAGCCCTCTGCTGTGGCCCGGGAGTGCAGTGGAGGATGGCCCAAGTGCTTGGGCCCTGCACCCTATGGGGAGACCAGGAAAAGCACCTGGCTCCTGGCTCCTGCCATCGGAGGAGCGCGGTGCGCCGGCCGCAGCGCGCCGACCGCGGCGGCCATTGGAGGGTGAACCAACGGCAAAAGGAAGACCTTTCTGTCTGTCTCTCTCTCTCTCACTGTCCACTCTGCCTGTCAAAAATTAAAAAAAAAAAAAAAAAAAAAAAAATTTTTTAAAAAATTATTTGAAAGGCAGAGTTATAATAAGAGGAGGAGGAGGAGGGAGGGAGGAAGGGAGAGACAGAAAATCTTCCATCCACTGGTTCATTTCCCAGATGGCACAACGGCTGGGACTGGGCCAGGCCAAAGCTAGGCGACTGGGGCTTCTTCCAGGTTTCCCACATGGGTGCAGGGGCCCAAACACTTGGGCCCTCTTCCGCTGCTTTCCCAGGCTCGCGAGCAGGGAGCTGGATCAGACGCAGAGCAGCAGGTCTCAAACTGGCACCCATATGGGATGCCAGCTTTGCAGGCGGAGGATTAGCCTGTTGAGCCACGATGCTGGCCCAGAGAATTTGTATTCTTAGAAAGCTTCCCGGGGGAGTCAGTGCTGTGGCACAGCAGGTTAAAGCCATGCAGCAACGCCAGCATCCCATATGGGCGAAGGTTCCAGCCCCAGCTGCTCCACTTCCAATCTAGCTCCATGCTGATGTGTCTGGGAAAACAGGCTGCTGGGGCCATGTGGGGAGTGAACCAGCAGATGGAAGACCCCTCTCTCCCTCCCGCCCTCCCTCTCTCCACCTTTCCTTCTCTCTCTGTGTAACTCTGACTTTCAAGCAAATAAATAATCTTAAAAAAAAAAACAAAACTGCTGAGACAATTGGATATCTCTATGGAAAAGAACGAAGTTGGAGCCCTACCTCATCCACACATAGAAATAAACTCAAAAAAGATCAGAGACTGAAGTGGAAGAGCTAATACCACAAAACTCTTAGAATAAAACATAAGTGTAAATCATTATGACCTTGGGTTGGGCAAAAGTTTCTGAAATATAATACTCAAAGCACAAGTAAACTGACATCATCAAAATAAAAAAAGTCAAAGGACATTACCAATAAAGTAAAGGCAGCCTATATAATTTAGAAAATATTTGTAAGTTATATACTGATAAAAAATTAGAATTAGCATCCAGAATATACTGGGAATTACTGTAACTCAACAATAAGAAGACAAACAACCTATTACAAAGTAGGCAAATAATCTGGACATTTCTCCTAAGAAGAGATAAAAATAGTCAATAAGCACATAAACATGATCATCATTGGTCATTAGGGAAATGGAAATCAGAACCACAAGAAGATACCACGATAAAACAGCCACACAAAACACACAAAACACACACAACACACACAAAACAGCGAGTGCTGGTGAATGTGTGCAGAAGCCAGAACCCTGGACACTGATGGCGGAAATGTAAAACGACGCAGCTGCCTGGAGAATGGTTGTTGGTTCCTCAAAAAGTTAAAGACAGAGTTATCACACGAGTTCTCAACTCCACTCTGAGGTTTTCCCCAAAGACTGATAGACTTCATCCACGTCCAGGGCAGCACTGCTGAAACCCTTAGGTGAGACTATCCCAGGTGAACAACAAAGAAGAATATTCCATCCAATGGAATATTATTTGGAAACGAAAGGGAAAGAAGTACAGATGGGCTCCTACTCTTGCCGACTCGCTGGGTGATGTGAAAGCACCCCCATGCAAGCATTCTGGTTTTCACTTCAGCACCAGTCAGGAAGCGCCATCAGAGAGCCAACATGTCACTGGACAGAAGGCTTCGTGTTAGGTGATTCTGCCCTTAAATGTGGGTGACATATTTAAGGTAGTCTCAGAACACTGAAAAGTAAACGTAGCAACATGTTGTGTCATCCCACAACAGGCAAACCCGTGAGACAGAACACAGACGCGTGGTGGCTAGGCGCTGAAGGGGAGGGTGGTGGGGAACCACCACCAGGGCAGAGGTTTCTTTCTGGGAGATGGAAAGGTTCTAGAATTAGGTAGCTGTGATGATCATACAGCTTTGTGAATAGACTAAAACACACTGAATTATATACCTCAAAGAAAGGTGAACTTTATGATTTTTGAGTTAAATCTCCGTGAAGGAAAGAGCAGGCTGAGCGGGGCCTGGAGGCCTCTGCAGGCAGAAACGAGCGCTGGGCAAACGGCCGAGCCCCACCTGAGGACGCCCTCCCGGAAGCCCGAGTGCAGACAGCACAACCCCACCTCAGGTCATAAATTCCAGGAACGTAGGCGCGAAAGGGGCTTGCCCAACCCAGGTGATCTGCGGAGTGGGAAAGGCAGAAACGCGTGGAGTCTGCCCATCTGTCGAGGTTATTTGTGTGGAATTTATGGCCTGAGGTAGGGAGGCGGTCCCATTTCACCCTCTGTTAGTTTCTCTTTCGAAATTATTTATAAGCAGACTGGTACAATAGGGGGAAGAGGAATATAATTTCAGGAAGCCTCCTGTTTACTGCAGGGGAAATGTTGGACCTGGACATATTAATCCTTTTGTTTTCGTGACACTTAAAAATGTACAGCATGTGATTTGGCATGGATCTCACCGCCTATGAATCTGACCTCCACCCTGGAAGGTGGGCAGCTCACAAATGAGTAAACCAAAGGCCCGAGGGTGAAGGAACGGGCATGACTCCACAGCGGGCTACCCACAGAGGTGGAGCCGGCGCTTGCGGCAGCAGCTACCACTTTCCCAGAGCAGCGAGCACCGCTTCGGGAAGAGGAGGGGCTGAGGGGCTGGAGGGGCTGCGGCCAGGACGCCGACCTGTGTGAGAAGAAGACGCCTCTGCGCAGGAAGCGGTGAGGTCGCTGGCCGGTGGCTCTCTCTATCCGGTTCACCAGCTCCTTGTCGATTTTACTGCTTCCGAACTGAACTGGAAACAAAATTGGAACACACAAGAGATGACCTTCTCAGGGCAGGGGATTCGGGGATCAGCTACTCATGAGCGCTAACGAACCGAACCTCCCTAGGCTGTCTGTTCTGGTCCTTTCTCCCCAGCACTAAGTAAAAGGTCTTCTGTATGAACTGACAGCTGGGGTCACCATCAGCAAACTGAGACAAATTACAGAACAAAATGCTATTTTGTCGAGACTGGATTCTAACGGGAAATGTATCCAGAACACAGTCTAGTGAGCAATTTTTGGCAACCACATACTCACACACATAGTTACCTGCTAGGGCCTAACTCCTATTCATTGACAACCACTATTTTTCTCACTTTATAGACAATCTACACATGAATCTCACTCAGACAAAGACATTTTAGTTCTGGTTCTGGTGCTGCGGTGCAGCGGGTCACACTGCCACTTGTCAGAGTCCCGGCTGCTCTGTTTCTGATCCAGCTTCCTGCTAAGGCACCTGGGAAGGCAGTGGGAGACGGCTCAACGCTTGAGGTTCTGCTACCTGCATGAGACCAGGTTGGAGTTCCCGGACCTGGCTGTTGCAGCTGTTTGAGTGAGCCAGCAGAGGGAAGCTGTGTCTCTCCCTTTCTTTCTGCCACCCTGCCTTTCAAATGAATAAATAAACCTAAAAATACTGAAAACCATTCGAGGTGTGCTTCTTCTTGAACATCATCAATGGTCTCAGCACGAGCAATCTCAGCTGAGGGCACTGGCTGCTCGAGGAGCCCCTGAGGAAGGCTTTGACAGGGAGGACTTGCCACCTGTGAGAGGTCGCCGTTATTCTTTTGAAAGGCAGAGTGATCTATCCATCTATCCATCCAGCTATCTACAGAGAGATCTTTTATCCCATTTACTCCTCAAAATGGCACCAATGGCTGGAGTTGGGCCAGGCCAAAGTCAGAAGCCAAGAACTCCATCTGGGTCCCCAACACAGGTTCAGGGGCCCAAATACTCAGGCCACCTTCTGCTTCTTTCCCATCTCATTAGCAGGGAGCCAGACTGGAACTGGGACTCAAACTGGTGCTTCTATGGGATGCTGGTGTCACAGCCGGCGGTTTCACCTTCTGTGCCACAATGCCAGTCCCAGGCCACCCTTCTTTTGGCTCCACAATAAATATTACTGGAGGCGAAATTTAGGTACTCTAGGATGGATTTGTAACCATGAAATGTAAAAGAATCTAAGATCACAAAGATGCCCATTCAATAGATCTCTTCCAAGTTCTGATTGTTCAAAAAATGGAAGAAAGTATATGTTAATCTGACTACCATAGTCTATTATTTTGAAATAAGTTTTATACTATTACTTTATTGATGAATACTTATTTGGTAATATAATATACAACCAAAAATTTTAGGATCTATTTTTTGTCTTGCATTGAAGCTTCACTGGATTTATCACTAATTCATAAATTACAACATCAGCGGTCATTTCTAAAAGCCGAGGCCTTTCCTGGTACAGAAAGCAGAGGACGCACCGATGAGCTTGTCGTAGTCAATGCCTTTTGCACTGCTCGTCCGAACCGTCCACGGGTCCACGAAGTCCTCTTTGTCGTCTACGGCTTTTGGGTCACCGTGGCTGTCGGGGGTGGAGTTCCCTGGAGGGCAGTCGGCCTTGTAGTCCTCCCCCACGGCCTCCTTGTAGCTCGTTTTTAACGACAGCAACATCTTCACTGCAGAGTCAATTTCTTCCTGCAGAAGTAAAGGGAAGGCTAAAAACGTGACAGCCAGAACCTGCTGACTGTGCATCACGTGGTGGGCACATGCTATCACACGCACCGCCTCGCTTCGCCTCAAACACACCTACGCGGTCGGCCTCATTGCCGCCGTATTTCTGCAGCTGAAGAAGCTGAGGCGCCGAGGGGTAAAGGAGCTGGCTTTGGGTGCATGGAAAGTCATGGCTCAGGTGTGTTCTGTTTGTGTTGTTATTCTAGTGCTGCGGATCCCCGCGACAAACACATGGGCAACAGTGACACTACTCACAAGACAATTGTGACACACTGCTCACAACAGTCACACTGCTCACAACACGACACTGCTCACAACACAACAGACACTGCTCACAACACTGACGCCAGAGAACACGCGTGGAAGCTCCTGTACTGAGTAGACGGAGTTTCACTGTGGCACGTGTTTCTTTTATTTCACACAGCTTGGGATGAATATGTATGGAAACTTAACCAATGATGTCATCAAGGATAGCAACAGTAACTCAAACAGATATCATGAATAGCATGAAAACAGATAAAAGCAAGGGAAAAAAATAGGTTCTGAGGAGAGATTAACTGGGAAACAGTTTTGGAGTCTTATCAATCAAGCTGTTTGATGTATTACAAATCTGTTATTTCAAAATGAACATAAGAAAAAAATGTAAAATGAGCCCTTGGGTACTTTGGAAGTCTATTAAAGACCTCTGGGGGGCCACCTGCAGTGCAGGCGTCCCATATGGGCGCTGGTTTGAGTCCCAGCTGCTTCACTTCCTATCCAGCTCTCTGCTATGGCCTGGGAGAGCAGAAGATGGCCCAAGTCCTTGGGCCTCTGCACCCACGTGGGAGACCTGAAGTTCCTGGCTTCTATGGTCATCTGGGGAGTCAACCAGTGGATGGAATACCTCTCTTCCTCTCTCTCTCTTTTAAATAAATAAAATAAATCTTAAAAAAATAAAGACCTCTGTCCTAGGAGCCTAAACTGGGCACCCCTGAAAGCCTGGTATTTAAAAGAACAGGCTTAATTAAACCATTAGTCATGCTATGGCCTAAAGCTCTGCTCTGGTAATCGGCCTTGCTAGATCAGATCACACAGAATATAAACAGTCCAGCAGCTTGCCAAGGGGAACACAAGCGTTTCTGGCACCATGAACTGGGCTGCCCCGTGGAAAACCACAGCACCACCTCCATTCAGAGAGATGTTCCTTCAGATACAGCCCCCAGGTCACACAGGACTGTGACTCCAGGTGATCTGTGCTTCAAACTTTACAATTATCCTGAGTTCATCAGGAAAACAGTCAGACTGTGGAATCAATTGACCCCACAGATTCAACCAACGTTAAGAGATAAGGTGTTGGCCAGGTTAGATAAGCGTGTGTTACTCACCTCACTTCTACAGTGCCTAGGTGCTCGTGACAAGATAAAGCTGGGTCAGCAGCTCTGCTGAACCCCTGTTCCGGAGTGCACTGAGGTGAGTCTCCGTCCATCACCAGCTGTGCTCCGGTTCTGCCGCACCCGAGTCTCCGTGGGAGTCACACAGTCAGCGCCCTGCTCAAGGACCCTGTGCAGTCTGCAGGGGGCTAACTCGACGAGCAGGCTCCACCCTGCCTCCTAGTCTGCTCTCAGCCTAACATGCACCAGGGCACTGAAGCCGCATTTAGAAGCTGATGTTCTGAAAGGACTAAAGGGACTGTGCTAGCTGGGACAGAACTTTCCAGCGTGGCAGGAGTCAAGCTAATCCTGAAGGGGCGTGAGGACGGCTCCCAGGTGCTGCCATGCTGACAGTCACACAGGTGTGACCATTTTGTGGAAATTCAATGAGCTGCCTGCTTAGGACCACCCCGTCTCTCTTACCAATGGTATAGTCCAATCTAGAACGTTCCCTTTAACTAAAGGAGAAGAGGCAGGCGTCGTGGCGCACCACGTCAAGCCACTCTCGGGAAGCCTGTATCTGGAGTGCCTGGGTTTGAGTTCCACCTCCGCCCGGAATCCAGCTTCCTACTGATGCATCTCCGGGAAGCACCTGATGACGGCTCAATACTGGGGTTCCTGCCACCCTGGTAGGGGACCCAGGGGGAGTTCCCGCTCCTGGCTGATGCAGGCATCTGGGGAGTGAACCAGTGATCGAAGGTCTCTTGTCCCTGTCTCTCCCCCTCTCTTTCTGTTACTCTGCCTTTCAAACAAACAAACAAACAAACAAACATTTTATAAAAAAAAGTGGACTTTTAAAGCATCAAGTGCTCCTATTACAAACACTTTCCAGGGTCAGATACAAATTTCCTTCTGAATTTTTCATTATTTAACTCTAGTATCAATGCATATGCCCCTGAACTCTCTTGTATGTTATAGTAATTGTGGTAGTCAAAGAATACACTTGGAAGAGTTATTTTAAATTGAATTACATATTGGTTATTGACTAAAATAATGAAATAAATGTAGTCAATAAAAAATACTAAAACATTTTATTAAATGTTATTCAATGTTTTTAAGATTTTTATTTTATTTAGCTGAAAGAGTGAGAGAGAGGTAGAGACAGAAAGAGAGGTCTTCTCTCCGCTGATCCACTCCCAGATGACCAGAGCTGAGCTGATCTGAAGCCAGGAGCCAGGTGCTTCTTCAGATTCAGGGTCTCCCATGTGGGTGTGGGGACTCAAGGACTTGCGCCACCTTCTACTACTTTTCCAGACACATTAGCAGGGAATTAGATTGGAAGTGGAGCAGCTGGGACTGGAACTGGCACCCATATGGGATGCCAGCGCTGCAGGCCAGGGCTTTAATCCGCTGTGCCACAGTGCCAGCCCCAAATTTAATGTTAAATGGTCAAAAACACCACTGTCAACCTCCTAATGGGCTTACGGAGGGAATGGTCAACATTTGAATACTTTATTTCAGACTTCTGTTTCAAAATAATTTAGCCTAGTCCACTGGTGAGTAAACCCCATGGTGTAAAAAATAATCAATTTCTCTTTTTTCCTCTTCTTCCCATTTTATTTGAAAAGCAGTGAGGGGGCAACAAGATTTTGGAAGCTGGAAACTGACGGGTGGCTTGTGAATGAGCACGTGAGAAAAACCAATGCTTCGATGCTGTGGAGTCCTGGGCAGGGACTGCAGGCACACGGCCAAGCCATCAGCCAACAGCGGCCTCGGTACTCACGGGGTGAGGGTGACAGTCGGGCACAGAAGCAGCAGCGCTGGCTGAAAGCCTCTTCAAGAAGCAGTTATTCAGACCACCTGTACCCTCCACGGGCCAAGGAAGGACCAGACCAGGCCTACGTAAGACTGGCACACAACGAACGCATGGCGGCCACGGCCAGTGAGCTTGTGTTTCCACTTCCTGGTGTCACTGCTCAAGAACTGGCAGAATGTACGGGCTTGCTACAAGAGCACCGCAGCGCACCAGCCGCAGCGGCCGTTGGAGGGTGAACCAACGGTAAAGGAAGACCCTCTCTCTCTCTTTCACTGTCTACTCTGCCTGTCAAAAAAAAAAAAAAAAAAAAAAAAAGCACTCTGGGCAAGCCCCACACATCCTCAAGAAAGCTTAGTGCCAGCAAGGAAGGGGGCAGCCTGCTTACTCTGGAGCAAGACAGAACCTCCACCGTAACCTGTCCTCCCTCACGCACACAGCACCCAACGGCGGGCAATGCTTCTCACTTAAAACACTGGCGGACAGTGAGAAACACTGAGCATTGATCACCTCGGGAGGAAAGGCAGTGAGAAACACCAGCCCGGAGGAGCCTGGGATTATGAAGTGGGAAGAGAACACCCAGCGACCTCAGAGACAACAGGACTGTACTACACCTCGTAAGAGCAGCACGCTGGAGACAGTCAGAGACCAAATGAGCTCTTCGAAGTTAAAAATGATAGAACACAAAACAAACAAACAGGACTAACAGTTGAGGACATACCCCTGAAGAATAAACAGAAAATGATATGGAAAATAAGTCAAATCACAGGAAGATCAGAGGAACAGTCTTAGACATGTCTGTAAAGAGAGAGGAAACAGATCAAAGAAGCCACGTGACTTCTGAGAACGAAGATCATGGATTTCCAGTGTGAGAGGGACACTGAGCCTCGATCCCCGAGATGCCAGAACACTGAACAGAGAGGATCCTGCCAATTTCCAGAGAAAAAGCAACGGAATCATCCCTGACGCCTCCATGTCAACGCCAGCAGCCAGGAGGCGGTAGGGCAAGGGCTTCAGAATCCCACTCCAGAACTCCATATCCAGTTAGTCATCAAGTGTGAGGGAAGAGAATACACTTTAAGACAGCCAAGATCTCAGAAAGATTTCTCATTAGCACTGCTTTTCTCAGAAACCACTGGAAGACTTGTTCTGCCAAAACAAAGTACACCGAGGAGGAATGACCCGGGACCAGGAAACAGGGAACCCACCAGACAGAGGTGGACGGAGCCTGAGTGCACAGTGGGAGACTCTAACATGGGTGGCATGGGAGGCCAGCAGGCAGAGGCCCCAGGAGAGGCCTACAACAAAGATGAACTTGACAGATAAGCTGATGTGAGCGTGTTGAGCGGGGATTCGACCGACCAGAAGAGAGCTTGGATGCGTGTGCACAGTCACGCACCATCCACCAGCAGGATCCATTCTGAGCACTGTGTTGCTATGCACTTTTGCCGCTGTCCGTGCTGACACAAACCTAGAGGCCGTGGGCTAACCAGCCAACATGGCTTCTTGATGCAACCAAGAGTCTCGGTTAACAGGACACGGATGAGGCTGCTGCCAGGCCACACAGCAGTTCTTTAGCCAACTATTTTTTATAGCCATAGAAAGTATGCTTGGTAAACTAGTAACATGGTTATCTATTAAACACTTTTTATAACCCCAGAAAGTATGTTACAGTAAACCATTAACGTGGCCACCTATCATCATTGTCAAGTACACGGACCATATGTAATCATTCGTACGTGCCCTGGCAGTGCAATGGGTGTGTTCACCCCAGCTATACCACAGACACGTATGTAACGCACTGTGCTGATTTATGATGGCATCAATGTCACAGATGACAGGAATTTTCCAACTCCACCAGAATCTTATCCCACCACTGTCACATATGCAGTCCTCTGTTGACCAAAATGTCATTACATGATGCAACACTGCGGATCATTAGTGCATTAAAAAGTCAAACAAACAGACATTGAGACAAATATTAACTCTAGAGAAAACAAAAGCTGATCGGGAAAGAAAAGGACTCACACTACACTTGATGGTTCAGCTGTGTACACTGTTTATATAGTCATAATAATGTCAATAGTTAATAGTGACCTGATTACTATTGCAACATATCCTAGGAGACTAGAGGCACAGGGAAGGTGCATGGAATCAGAAATTCTACAGTGAAAGCTCCAAACCCAAAAAACAAGAGGGGTATTCAAAAAGCTCATTGAAAAATGTGTATGATGAGAAAATGATGCATAATATAAATATTTTTGCACCAAAATAGAAATCTTTTAATTCCATTTTCTGTGGACTTTTTGAACTATCCCTGCATAATTAGACTAATATTTAGAGATATGGGGGTCACATATCCAGAGAATCAGCCAGAGGAACTGCTAGTGTATGTGTGGGTGGAGGAAACAGGGCCAGGCTGCTGTGCTGCACCTGCCTGCGCTGCCTTTTTGGATCCGACCAACCTTAGATGGAAAATGTTTGGAAAACAAAAGAGAACATCTGTGCTACACTGTGCAGATTTTGTTTTCATTCATTACTCCCTCAACAGACTCTGGTAGTT
The DNA here is from genome assembly GCA_949820135.1 of Sylvilagus floridanus. Taxonomy (NCBI): domain Eukaryota; kingdom Metazoa; phylum Chordata; class Mammalia; order Lagomorpha; family Leporidae; genus Sylvilagus; species Sylvilagus floridanus. Next base: position 51,903,832 of record OX463228.1, read on the forward strand.
ATTTACTGTGCTGGCTATGGTACGTAACACAGAGACAAGGCAAGGGTGAGGGAGGACGTGCGTGGGTCGCACACCAAGTGCTACACCATTCCACACAGCAGAATAACCACAGGAGGTTCCAGAACCAGTCCTCCGAGGGCACCAAGGGACAACTGTATCTCACAAGGCTTTGACCACTACTGGCATCACCATGCTGCTAACGGGAAAGCCTGTAGTGGAGGGAAAAGGCTACTTCTGGAGTAACACAGCACCGTGCACTGAGAAGTGTGTGTGGAGACCCCAGCAACGTGGCTCACCTTCGAGGCCTTTCTAGCTTTGAGGGACTTCACGAGCTCGCCTTGCGCTGCGATGCTGTTGAACAGCTCCTGCGGAGAGGCACACCGCTCGCCGTTGGTCACGTCCGCCATCTTCCAGCACTGACGTTCACAGGAGTTGCTCAGGGTCAAGGCAAGCCTGAGGGGGAGAAGAGAGATTAACAAACCTTTGAGCTGCTATTGCTTTCCTGAATCTATTCTCTCCTTTTTTAAAGCTTTACTTATTTACTTCAGAGGTAGAGAGAGAGGGGTCTGCCTCTGCTGGTTTACTCCCCAAGTGGCCGCAACAGCCAGGGCAGAGCCAGGCACCAGGAGCTTTTCTTGGGTCTCCACATGCACAGCAGGGCCAAGCACTTGGGCCATGAGTAGGGAGTTGGATCAGACAGAAGTGGGACAGCTGGGACACGAGCTGTTCCCACATGGGATGCTGGCGTTCTTTACCCACTGTACCACAAAGCCAGCACCAATCTACTCTTTTCTAAAAAGGTAGTGATGTAGGTTACATAAAGGACATGGATAATTTTTTTTTTTTTAAAGATTTATTTATCTGAAAGAATTACACAGGGAGGAGAGGCGAGAGAGAGCGAGAGAGAGGTCTTCTATCCACTGGTTCACTTCCCCATTGGCTGCAATGGCCGGAGCTATGCCAATCTGAAGCCAGGAGCCAGGAGCTCCGGGTCTCCCATGCGGGTGCAGGGGCCCAAGTATGTGGGCCACCCTCCACTGCGTTCCCAGGCCACAGCAGAGAGCTGGATCGGAAGTGGAGCAGCCGGGACTAGAACCGGCGGCCACATGGGATGCCGGCACTGCAGGCGGCATCCTTACCTGCTATGCCACAGCACTGGCCCCAATATCAATAAAAACGTAAGCAGAAATTTGGGACCACTAAAAAGAGGAAGAACAAATGCCAGTAAGGAGGTCTACAGGAATTGCTGATTTCTTGACTTGAGATCCGTGGAGGAGGATCTCTGTTAGTTAAGAGCAAGTCTGTGTCCCTGCGCTGCACTCAGTGCCCACGACACAGAAGCTACTTGTTTTCTCAGGGAATAAATACCAATAATTATTTAATAAACCCAGGTTCTTCATCTTTTTAAGTAAAATAATTATTTTCATTTTTATTTGAAAGGGGGAGGAAGGGAAGGAAGGGGGGAGGGAGGGAGAGAGACGTTCATCTGCTGGTTTATCTCCCAGAAGTCTACTACAGCCAGGGCTGGGCCAGCTGAAGGCAGAAGTCCAGAAGGCCACCGGGTCTCCCACAGCGGTAGCAGCGGCCCAGGGGATTAGGCCACCGCCCGCTGCTCTCGGGCGTGCCTTAGCAGGAGTCTGGGTTGCAGGCAGCGCAGCCAAGACTTGACCCAGGCACTTCAACCCGGGATGCAGGCATTCCAAGCAGGGACTTACACACCTGCCTGTTTATTCTTTTCTTTTCTTTTTTAATCTGAAAGGCAGAGAGCGAGCGAGCGAGCAAGATCTTCCATCCCATGATTTACTCTCCAAATGCCCACAACAGCAGGACTTGGCCAGCAGCCAGGAATTTCATCTGGGTTTCTGCCCTGGGTGGCAGGGATCCAAGCAGCCGAGCTGTTACCTGCTGCCTCCCAGGCACATCAGCAGGAAGCGGGATTGAAACTTCACCCCAGGCACTCTGATATGCAGTGTGGGCACCTCCAGCCACAACGCCCCACACCCCATCTGTTCTTCAGCTAGCAGATAGCCTTAGGGAAGAATGCCCAGGCTTTTATGGCCTTAACCAATCGTCCCTGCTAAGCAAATGGCTTCCACTGCTGACCGCTGCCCTGTTCTCAGAGGTCTGGGATGGAGAACAGGGTCTTTCCTCCGCTGGCTTCCAAATGAGGTGAGGACTAGACACAGCCTGCCCATCCCACATGCTTCCTCATTTGTCATTATTCTTAGAAATTTCGAAAAAGGTGGGGCCCAGGGCAAGTAGAGACAGGGCCACCATCAGTCAGTCACTTCCCCTTGCCGAGTGCATCTCTGCATCTCCACACGGGCACCATTAGGCACGCCTTCAGCTATCTCACAGGATGAGAACGTCCTACGCTTGTTTTTGTTTGCTAGAGCTGTAGCACCCGGACCAGCGGTTGACATCGTGGCAGAAGAGGGCAATATGACGATGACCACAGCAGCGAGGCCAATGCCGGGGCAGCCAGCCGTGAGCACTTCTGCACCTACATTGTGGGCGCCCAAGCGAGTCAGTTCCTCTGAGGCTTGCAGCAAACCTGTGAGAGATGTTATCTTCATTTCTTAGATGATGCACAACTTGCCCAGATACCAGCAACAGAGCGGCACAGGCAGGCTTCAAATTCAAGTGGCTTGACCCTAGTCTACACTCTTAACCATTATCTTAATTAACTATGAACCAAACACACAAATGTCAGGTGCAATGTTTTTATTTATCTGTTTGTGAAATACATGTTTAAAAAGTGAAAATTTTTTATTTTTTTGAAAAGCAGAGTCAGACAGTGAGAGAGAGACAGAAAGAGAGTTACAGAGAGAGAGAGGTCTTCCTTTCATTGGTTCACTCCCCTAATGCCTGCCACGGACGGCGCTGCGCCGATCCGAAGCCAGGAGCCAGGTGCCTCCTCTCTGTCTCCCATGTGGGTGCAGGGACCCAAGCACTTGGGCCATCCTCCATTGCCCTCCTGGGACACAGCACAGAGCTGGACTGGAAGAGGAGCAACTGGGACTAGCACCCGGCGCCCCAACCGGGACTAGAACCTGGAGTGCTGGCGCCGTAGGCGGAGGATTAGCCAAGTGAGCCATGGCGCCAGCCACAAAAGTGTACATTTTAACAAACCAGTCTTTGTGTAAGTCACTGAAACCATAAAAATGAAACCAGGGCAGGTCAGTGGCTGCAAGGAGAATCCCCTGAATTCCCAGATGAATGACCTAGGCAATAAAGCATACATAAAAAAGGAGAAAAGCGGAAGTAATCTTTGCCTTGTGCTAGAGAGAAGGACCCAGGCTCGCCCAACAGCTACAAGCTAGCAAAGTAGTCATCGCCCATTTCTCAGGGAGTGGGGGGTGAGGTGTGTGTCTCTACCCAGAACAACTGACAATAGGAGTAATGAAGATAACTGTAGGCCAGCTGTCACAGTGGGGTGCACTCACGCACCTCCAGGTGCGGGCAGCCCCTCGGGATCAGTGCTCTCAGAATTCCAGTCACGCCCTCGCCAGGAAGCCCACACCCTGCCTGCCGGCACACTGCCCAGGGATCCGAGGCAAACTCTGCTCTTCCTCATAGCCTCGTCCCCCTGTGCCTTTCTCTACCCTCTGCGGCCCGTCCCCCTGACCCCTCTCCACCCTCTGCGGCCCGGGGCGTTCCCCCCACAGCTCTGTAAAGCATGCACGTTAGGCTGCTCCGATCCCTCACAGCTTCTCGGGACAGTGGACAGCGAGAGCCGGGTCTCCTCCTCCACAGATTCTGGCCGTTTATCAACCAGCATCTACCGAGCAAGACTCATGAGTCATCTAGCGCAACTTTCTCCTCTCCGCTGTGACCTCTTGCGAAGTCTTCACAGGCGCTCGCTGCAGGGGAAGGCCGGCCTCCCTATCTGGAAGTCTCTGCTGGACCCGTTGGGGCATTGGGGAGAGCCCAGCACGCCTCCGGGTCTTCTCCAAGTCTCACTCCCTGGACGGGATTCCTCCCCGTTGCTAACGTGTGCCCACCATCCCTGTCCCTCTTTCCAGAGTTCCCTTTGGTTCACCTTGTCCTTCCAAAAACGTGGTACCCCACACCACAGTGGCTCAGCAACAGGCAGTTAGGATCAAAGCCAAATTTAGGTCAAAGCTACCCTAAGACGTTCCTAGGGCAAGCGCGGTAGAACGGCTGGGCGAACACAGGACAGCCAGCTTCTCGCTGCAACACAGCCGATGGCTTCTTGGGAAAGGCCCGCAAGAGGAACTGGGCTGCACGTCACAGCGAAGACCACGTCCCTGTAAATACCGAGAATCCACACGGGAACTAGACCAGAGGACGGCAGGCGAAGGGTGCCTGACCCACGGTCACCAGCACCCACTCACTCCTGCATGATGCAACATCGGCACTGAGCACTCCAGCAGCGGTCAGAGGCAAGCCGGCCAGAACCTCATCTCTCCCACTTCACAGGTTCGCCCATTCGAGCTGTCAGCTCTGAGAACAGCCCCCTTCCTCCCCCCAGGCAGCCTCTTCCTTCACTCCTCTGTAAACTCTCAGAACTCAGTTTAGCCTCAGAGGTTTTCAGTCTGGAGCCCTGAACCTCCACAGCAACAGACAGCTGCGTTTGCACACGCACAGGGATGTGCGCACACTTGGAGTCTCTGGGCCGCATTTCCTCTCTAAGGGTTTGGCAGAAGTGTGGAACACAGAGACTCCAAACTGAACCTTGAATCTCTTAAGGAAGTCCACTTTATCTATCTAACAAATACAAATGTCTGAAACAAAGGAATGCAGTTTTAACCAGGGAATAATCTGTTCTCTATACAAAAGTATCTGGTGTACAAAAGGCACAATGGCCTATTCCACAGATCGTCAGGGGAGAAAGCTCAACCAAACTCCTCCACAGGGATTCCTGGGTGGGTGTTGGCTCCACTCGGATGCCCGAGTGCCAGCTCCACTTCCAAGTCCCGCTCCAGGTGACGTGCACCCTGGGAGGCAGTGCCTGCCCACGTACTTGGGTCCACGCCACCCAGGTGGGAGACCCGGATTGGGTTCCAGGCTCTTGGCTTTGGCCTGGCCCAGCCCTGGCGGTTGGGGACATTTGGAAAGTGAACCAATGGAGAGAAATCTCTTTGTCTCTCTGCCTTTCAAATAAGAAATAACATTTAAAAACTGACTCCCGATTTCCTTTACTCAAGAACTCAAATCTTGTGTGTTAGGACTTGCTAGGCTGTTGGACACAGCTAACTTCGTACCTGGCAAACTGAGCCCAATTAAGAACGACCCCGAGGATGTCCCGATGGGATTTCATGGTCCGAGATTCTGCCAGTTTGCCCAGGACACCCCAAGCTGATAGGAGCGCACTGTAAATTGCTGACCTACACACCTGCCGGGGGAGTCTTCTGCCTACTGCGGTGTCCATCCACAAAACCATCAACGGGTGCTGCCCACTGTCCTGTGGGCTGAAATCCTTTTGAGAACCCTCCCACCCTCCCCTGCCGGCCCTCCAGGGGGGCTGCAACCTAACCTTCCCGGCATCCTGCTGTCCCGTCTTCACTGGCCACCTCCTTGCCTTCTTACGACCCTAAGATTCCTAAACCTGTACCCAGATCATCGCGGAGACAGGCCCGGGGGCCGCTGACTCTGCGACTGGGTGCGGGATTCTCCGCACCGAGACGGGTGATTCTGGATCAGCCAGGAGGACCGCGTGGTCCAGGAAACTTTCTGGACCCCTGGAACAGCACCAGGAGGCGGGACACGTCCCGCCCAGCAGCGTGGCCCGAGCGAGGTCGGCGGGAAGAAGTAAAAGCGCAAGGCCCTAATCCAACGAGACACCCCCTCGCCCTAGGTTCTAGGTAGGAGGGCGGCGGTGCGCAGGGCAGGCGCCGGTACCTACCCGGGTCCGGCGGCCGCGCTGCAGAGCCGAGGGTGCGCCGCCCGGCCCGCGCCTCTTTAACACCCGCCCCGCGGCTTTCAGTTTCGTTGTGAGCACAGGCTCCCTCCTCCCACCTCACTCCGCCCGGTCCCAGCTGGGGGTTCTTAGAATTCACGCAGGTTCCCAGAAACGGCTCAGCCTCGGAGCAGCCGCCCAGAGGAGGGGGCCGTGCGTCCAATCAGCGGCCGGCGGGCGGGCGGCCTCGGCGAGCGGTCGTTGCATCAGCCGCCCCGTCCTCCGCCGGACCTCCGCGGCCTCTTCCGTCCCCGCCCGGCCCGGGCGTCGTCCCCGGCGGGAGCTCGGGCGGGTCCCGTCACGCCGCCGCCTCCCCCGGGACCCCGGCGGCCTGGGCGCACGGAGGACTCGCTACCCGGGAGGGCTCTGGGGGAGGCCCTGGGCCACAGCCCCTGGCTCACGGCAGGCACTGCCCCGGGAGGGCCAGGTCACCGGGCACAGCCCCGGGTGGCTCCTTCCGTCCCGCATCCCTTCGCTTACCCGACCCCGAAGGGCCCGTCAGCACAGCCGGCTCCGCCACGGGTTGCCTCCCGGGCGTCCGTGGAAACGCCGTCCGGCCGGACAACTTCCGGCCCGGCTGCGCCCTCATTGGCTGTTCCCGCGGGGGGGCCGGGTGGCGGCCGCCGCTGATTGGCTGGCGGCCCCGGCGCCGCGGCGGAACGCCGCTGGTAGGAGGAGTGCGAGCCGGCCGGGCTCCAGGAGGAGGGAGCTCTTCCGGTGCGTGTGGTGAGCGGCGGGCCCGGGGCGGGCGGGTGCCGAGGGCCCGGAGCGCTCCCGCAGCGCTCGCCCCCCGCCCGTCGGCGCGGGCGTTTCGGGGCCGCTCGGCCTCCTTTCGTTTGCCGTTCCTTCCGAAGGCTCAGTGTTTTGGGGTCGTGCTTATGTCTTTTTTAGTGACCGCGCGGCCAACTCGTATTCATCCGTGAAAGCCCATCCCGTGTGCCGCCTTCGAGGGTCTGTGGGCGCGGGGCGGGATCCGAGCCTGGCGCCGCACCTCCGCCCATGCCGGGCCCGGCGCGGAGCCGGACGCGGCCGAGGTGGCCAGGCGGTGTTTGCGGGTGGAGAACGTGCCCTCGTGGGGGCTCCACGCGCGCCGCCTTCCGCACGTGTGGCGATGCCGGGGTCCTGAACGCAGATGACACGCGCGGCCAGCACTGCCCTCGCGGGCCGGCCCGCCTGGGTGTAGGGTGCAGCCCACGCCTCCCGAGGTGGCCCCACACCTCGGGGGCTCGCCGGCTTTCCCGCGTCACCTTCCCTGGCGCTGCCTCGACCTCCCTCCCTGAAGCCGCACTCGAGAGCCCACCCGCGTCCTTGGCTCCGGGCTACTTTCCTCCCTGGGGCTTCTCACCCGGCTCACGGCCTCTGTTGCATTTCCCTGGAGTCCGAGCCCCGCGCTGGCGCAGGAGGACGGTGGTCCAGGGCGGCCCTGGCTCTTTGGCTCTCTGGGTGGTGGTCCCGGTGCCCTAGTGTGGGGCTTGGTGACGAGCTGAGGCCCCACGCCTGTCTCAGGACCCCCGCAGTCCACTGCTGTCCGGGCTGTCCTGCCTTGTCGGGGCCCGGCTCCCCTGTCATGGTCATATCACTCTCTGATCTTTGGTGTGGACCTCATCTTTAGTTCTGTCCGCTGGCCCACCTGTGAGTGGGCTGCAGAGGATTTAGGGTGGGAAGGATCCATGCCAAGGGCTGGCTGCCCCGTGCTGGTGGCAGGACCAGGGAGGGTCCCCTTGGACAGGTGCGGGGGTGGGTGGCGGCTGGGCACAGCTGTTGAGACTGGCCCCAGGACCAGGCTGAGTATTTGCAGAGCGGAAATGCCCTGTGCCGTTAGTTTGAAAGGAGTCCATCACCCCAGTGCGGGTAACGGGTAGGTCATATTGATGGTTCCATTTGTGATAGGCTGCGGGCATGGTTCTAACAAGTTTGCTTGAGACTGTAGCTGTGCACGGGATGTTGTTAACTTGCTGGGATTAGGCTGCAAGGGAGAACGTGGCTGCAGCGCTGAATGTGGCTGTGCATGGCCGTGGAGCTCCAACTAGGGGAAAGATGTGGAAGGTTGGGTGGTAGATCCCGGGGGCTGGAACCCACTCTTGGGACAGAGTGCTGATGGAGGCTGAGGCTGGAATCGCTCAGATGGGACTAGAGCGAATTGTTTTGTTGTTGATGGCCTTTCTAGTTTTCTTCTTTTTACATTTCTTAAAAAGATTTCTTTCTTTATTTGAAAGATAGAGTTACAAAGAGGCAGAGGCAGAGAGAAAGAGAAGTCTTCTATCCGTTGGTTCATTCCCCAGATGGCTGCAATGGCCAGAGCTGGGCCTATCCGAAGCCAGGAGCCAGGAACTTCTGGGTCTCCCACGTGGGTGCAGGGGCCCAAGGACTTGGGCCACCTTCTGCTGCTTTCCCGGGCCACAGCGAAGAGCTGGATTGGAAGTGGAACAGCCGAGATACAAACCGGCACCCATGTGGGTTGCTACGCTACAGCGCCGGCCCAAATGTATTTGTTTATTTGAGAGGCAGAGTTACAGAGAGGGAGAGACAGGGAGGTCTTCCATCCGCTGGTTCCCTCCCCCAAATGGCCACAACAGTCAGGAGCCGGGAACTCCATCCTGGTCGCCCACGTGGGTGGCAGGGGTCCGAGCACCTGGGCCACCTGCTGCTTTCCCATGAAGGGAAGCAGCGCAGCTGGGACTTGAGCGCTGGGACTTGAGCGGCTGCGCTCTGCCAGGGCGGGGCCATGGGGCGCTGCAGGCTGCTGCGTGATCTGTACCAAGGCACCGGCCCCGCCTTTTTTTTTTTTTTTTTTAAGATTTATTTATTTATTTGAAAGTCAGAGTTACACAGAGAGAAAAGGAGAGGCGGTGGGGTGGGGGGGGTATCTTCCATCTGCTGGTTCACTCTCCAATTGGCCGCAGTGGCCAGAGCTACGCTGATCCAAAGCCCAGAGCCAGGAGCTTCTTCTGAGTCTCCCATGTGGGTGCAGGGGCCCAAGCACTTGGGCCATCTTGTACTGCTTGCTCAGGCCACAGCAGAGAGCTATGGAAGTGGAGTAGCCATATGGGATGCCGGCACTGCAGGCAGTGTCTCTACCCACTACGTCACAGCGCCAGCCCCCTAGTCTTCATTTTTAAATTGGCATATTTTAACTCCTTATACCTGGTGTATAGAAAGCCCCTCCCTTTTTGTTTTCAATGTGTTTATTCTTGGGCAGCTTTGCGATCTTGTATTTTCTGGGTGACATGTTCTTCAAACCACGTGAACATTCTCAACCTTTTCTGACCCTTGACTTTATTTGGCCTTAGGTAATTTGACGACAAGAAGCTCTTGGATGGCTTCGTTGGTGGCTTACGATGACTCGGACTCGGAGGCTGAGACGGAGCCCGTGGGCGGCGTCCGTGCTGCCGGCCACACGGCAGGCGCTGCTGGTGCGGCTGGGGACCCTGCGCAGGCATTTGCAGGCAAGGAAGCCCTGCCCACAGATCCAGCCTCTCCGGGAGGCGCCAGGGAGCAGCGCCTCCCACTGGCTCAGCTCGGGAGAGGCCGTCGGGGGTCTTGCCCCAGCCAGAGGCTACAGTGGCCCAGGAAGGAGCCGGAAGTCACCCTCCCTGTAAGCCACCCTTCTCGGTCTTCTCTGTGGACGAGCCACGTGCCGGCCAGCACCATGCCCCTGGCAGCTGCCTGCCTGAAGCCAGCACAACTCTGCCGGGACACCCCAAGGTCATCGTTCTGTGCTCAGAGTGAATCTGAAGTGACAGGCAAGACTGCCGGCTCTTCCCAGAGGAAAAGGGCTGAGGACAGTGTCGTCCCCTATACCCCAAAGAGGCTACGGCAGCTGCAGGCGGCAAGCACAGAAGCAGGCAAGGCCAAGGATGTGGAGCCACCGCGTCCCCCTGCAGGGTGTGCCCCGGCCCCTTGCTGTGCGGCCCCCCACGTGTCGGAGTTCATCCAGCCGTACTTGAGCAGTCCGTATAGAGAATCCCAGGTCCCCAGCAAAGTGCTCTTCCACCTGAGAGGCCACAGGGGCCCTGTCAACAGCATCCAGTGGTGTCCCGTCCTTTCCAAGAGCCACATGCTTCTCTCCACGTCCATGGATAAGACCTTCAAGGTAAGGCCTGGACGGAAACTTCCGGTTTCAGACGCTCTGAGCCAGAAAGGCTGGAACGTGTCACTTGTCAGAACAAAGTGAGGTCAGGGGTGGTTGCGGACTAAACCTTCCCGTTTGCAAGTCTCTGACGCTTTTGCTGCCATCGGGGAGGGTGCCGTGTGGTCACCGTGGATGTGTCCTGCCACCTCCCTTCCCTCTGTGCCTTGTTCAGTAGGGTAGGGTCCACCAGATGCTGAGCCGCGTTTTGTCATCTGCTTGTGCCGTGTTGGTTGAACCACTTCCCTGTCGTCAGACATGTGGGCAGTTTCCCCTTTCAGGCTGCCGTAAGTGAAGCCGCAGTGAACACGCCGTGTGTACTTCTCCACGTATCTGTCCCCGCGCTTCCTCGGGTGAGAGTTTCCTAGAAGCTGGGTTAGGACCGCGTGGTGAGCTGCCTACGTGTGGGAGTCCCCGTCTCACCGCACTCACCGTGCTGGGCGTGATTTTTGCTTGGGTAGTGTGCTGTGATTCCTCTGTGTGCATTGCACCACACACCAGTGAGGAATACTTGGCACTTGGCATTCTGGTAGTCTGGCTTTGGGGAAAGAAAAACAAGTAGGAGAAATGCCCTACTGGATCCAACAGCAGCCAGGATTCGACATTTGCTTTCAGGAAGTGCAGTGCTACCACGTGTCCCCGAGCTGTCTGGCACAGAGACAAGGCGGGGGCACGAACAGCCGACTGTGGAGCACGTGGTTAAAACAGGAGCTGCAAAGACCGGCTGTGTGGGGTGTCTCCAGGTGACCTGTCCTTCCCCCGCTGAACCAACGCCTTCTGGGGGAAAAGCCTGCAGGTGGGAGGGCCTTGGCTTCCTACTCAGCCTGCTAGGCTGTCCTCTTAGAGGGGCATAGTGGTCTTGTGATCGTGTGGGCGAGGCTCAGGAAGCCCTCCCGGCACAGAGCCTGCTCCTGGGGTGCTCCCGCAGTGCCGGCTTCCTCCCCTACCTGCCTCAGAGTCGCTTTATTTGTAACGTTGAGCTTTCTCCTCCCTAGGAGGATTTTCTTAAGAAAAGAAGCTACAAGTGTAGCAGCGTCAATCCAGGAGCTTCATGTTTCAGTGGCCTGTGTGCCTGTGTCCCCGGCAGAGCCTGTCGTGTCTGTCTGCAGCCTGTGTCCCCGCCAGTGTTCACTCAGGGCTGCGGTATTCTCCTGGGACATCTGGGGCTCCGGGGGCTGCACGGGCATCTGGTGGCCCCTGTGTGGACCGGGACACAGGCTTCCCCGTTCTCGTTCCTGGGCGTGCACTCCGCAGCAGCCGGGAGCGTGGGGACCCGTCTGGAGGCTGGGCACAGCCTGCTGTGGTCTGGGCAGGGTCTGGCTGGCGGCAGAGCCTGACTGGCAGCCTCCTAGGGCTGCCCCTTCCCGTGTTTCGGCCCTGGCCCTTCCCTCTGATAGGGTCCCTGCCCGTTACTCTCCTGTCTTCCAGATTCCTGCTAGGCAGGCCCGATTCAGAAAGTCAGCTGTTCCGGAAAACCTCCCTGCTGGGGGTCCATGGAGCAGTGTTTATCGAGTCCTGGCTTTTTGCTGGCCCTGCACCAGGGCAGGAGAAGATGGACAGGGTCCTCCCCCTCAGGGAGCGGGCGTGCTGTGGGGCGCTGGTGCGGTGCTCTTTCCTAGTGTGTGTGAGCCTTGGCAGTGGGGCCTGGGCTCCCTCCCTTGTGTCTCGGGTATGTGGCCTCCCTCCTCAGTGCACCCCATGGTGCAGAGATGGGCGGGACTCAGGCTGGCCTGGGCGTGGCGTCTGGCTCCTGCCCTAACAACTTTTTGACCTTAGGCAAGGCCCCTGGCATCTCCATAGATGTCCCCTGCACCCAGTCTAATCCCTGGCTCATGGCAGGAGTTTTGGGGGTACTCTTGTTACAGGGTGGGCCTCCTAAGGGTATGGCGGTCACCTCTCTAGGACTGTGGGGTGCAGGGGAGGGCAGTCTGACAGCTACTGGCGGCACAGGCTGGAGGAGGAGGCGGGTTGTCACGGACATGGTGCTTTCCACTCAGCATGCTGCCCTGTGGAGAGCTACGAGGACGGCAGGTGTGACCGGATGCGTGCCCACCTGCCCGCCCACCTATGGGCTTTGTTCTCCTGACCGAGGGGTGGACCTGGAGCCCTGTGCGACTGGTCGCTTCCTGGCAGCACAGCGGAGTGTCCTCTGGTCTTACTAGCCGAATGGAGCAGCTGCGTCAGCCTGCATCATTCTTGCCTGGGAAATGTTGGCTCCTGAGCAGAAGCATCCCTGTGACAGCAGTGAGCCTCTGAGTGAAGCATTGCCTCCTGGGCCTTGTGGGGACTGTGGGCGTGTGCCCCGGAGAGCAGCCAGCCAGCTGGGACGCCTTGTGACCAGAAGAGGGCGCAGTCGGCCCAGGTTTGATGGCTGCAGAGACAGCTCGGCTGAGGGACCGTCGTGAGACCGGAGTCCAGGTCTGTGTGGCTGTGCTAGCCAGGGTGCTGGGCATCGCTGCTGAGCCTGCCTGTGCTGGGGAGGAGATGATGCTGGCTCGGGCTGCCTGGCTGCCAGGCAGCTTCCAAGAACTGGACTGTCGCCCGCTCAGGATGCAGGCTTGGGTCGCGCTGGAAGTGGCCCAGGGCAGAGCACACCGCCGTTGTGCGCTGGCTCAGGGCCCACCACGGCTGCTGGGGTCAGTGTTTCCTGACCTCGTTCTTACTGGGAAGCCTTACATTTTGGGGCTTTTATCAGCCGTAGATGCAAACAGCAGCCAGGGCACTGTCTGCTGTAAGATCTGTGACAGTTTCAGGGACAGAACAGTTTTGGGCAAGTTGACGTTGAACGTTTTGGTGTGAGAATGTGTGGCAGGGGCAGGAGGAGCTGGGGTGGAGAGTCTGAGTTCTGGAGGGGCCGGGGAGCCGGGAGGAAGCCCCAGCTGAGACCACAGAGGTGCGGAGCCCCAGGTTTCTGAGTGGCCTGGCTGGGGTCTTTCCCTCCTTGTGTCAGCTGGGTACTGGGGTAGATTTGAGGGGCCCCTTGAGCTTGGCGGGAAGCGCTGTGTGGGTGTAGGGTGTGGACAAGGGGCAGGGCCTCAGGCGCAGGTGGGAGTCCCACTTGCTGCAGCCCGGACCCTGTGGAGAGCAGACGGCAGGTGCGGCAGTGAATGGGCTAGAAGGGGGTGCGACAGGGCGCCCCGCTTCCGCCCGAGTGTGCCTTTCCCCTCGCCTTCTGGCTAGGATGTGCAGAGTGCCCTCCGCCGGCACTGCATCTGGAAGGCGGTGAGAGCTTGGGGGCTGGGGGCCCAGACGGCGGTTGAAAGCCTCACTGCGCTGCCTGGGCAGGTACTTCGTTCTCTGAGCCTCGGTGTGTGGGCAAGTGGGGCTCAGCATAGCCCGCGGGGCCTTTGCGAGGCCTGTGCGGCTGGGGTGTGAGCTCCTCCGCGCAGTGCCTGGCTCGCCGTGGGCGCTGTGTCAGGTTCTGGCTCCCCAGCGGTTTCTCCCTTGCAGTGCGGTGGCCTCGCGTTGTGAGCAGCGATGGAAACACACTGCTTCACCTTGGGAGGTTTTAAGCTCCCTGAGCACAGAACTCAGGCCAGACCCGGTTTTGTGCTCTGCAGCGTCCGGCATCAAGTGTTGGATGTGCTAAGTGATCGATAAACATTTAAAGAAATATTTTTTTGGATTTTACTGCCAGTCTTTTGGGAAGGATTGTTTTTTGTACGTACAAACCCTGTTTGCCACTAGGGGGCACAGTAAGACAAGAGAAGCTGCTCTCTCAAGCTTCTAGAATGTGGACGAATCCTTGATTCAAGGTAACATTGATTCTTTTCTGATCGGGAGGAAAACAGCACGATCCATCTGATTAACCCAAAGAACGCAGAGTGCCCGGTCCTTCAGCTGTGGAATTCATGTGTTCCAAATGGGCACAGTCTAGTGGAAAGATACTCATTTTAATATGTTCCGAATGTTCTGTGAGCTGTAAAATAAGCTTATATTAGTTTTGAAAATTTACAGCTGAGAAATTAAGTAAAATCAGTGACTCACGATTCCACCCCAGAGCTCTGTTTTCTTTGCTGCCAGCGCCGTGCCCCGGCCTGGGAGTGGGCGGCTTTCTGCTAGCTCTGGGCGGTGAGCCCAGCACGGACACCCTCTCATGCACGCCTCTCACTTCCCCGTGAACTCATTCGGCTTCATGTGTGTGACCCCCCCCCCCCCCCCCCGTAAAGGCAGAGTTCAGCCTGTGATGCCCAGCGGCCTGTGGTCGCCACACACCACCAGCCCAGAGGGACTCCCGAAGGGACCCCGCCCCTACTCCCACCCCCAGCCCCTGGCGCGCTGCCTGCTTCCAGGGAGCTGGGAGCCTCTCAGTAAAATGTAGCTCTTGTTTATTTGCTTAACAAAATAATTCACTCTAGGAATCTTTCAGTAACAGTCTTTCTTAAAATGCTTTTTCAAAATAAAAAGAGCATTTTCGGTTTTGATTGTTTACGTGACAGATGCTTATTGTGACACATTCTGAAGTCACACGCAGAAGGAGAAGGCAGAGATCACGGCTAATCGGCAGCCCCCGGGCAGCCCCTCGGGGGCACTGCGTCCTTTATGTTTGTGCCTTGAGCTTCTGCAGAGGCTGTGCTGTCGCAGTGTTTGTTGTGAGCATTTTTCTATCTTGTTAAAAACTTTCCCCGAACATCTATTTATGATTGTCTCAAATTCAAGACTTCGCTTTGCTGTCTCCTGTGATTTTATAAAATACTCCGTACTGCAGAGAACACGGCTACACAGGGATGTCTTTTTTGCTGTCCTAATGCAATGACATTAGGCTTCGGGTAGAGCCCTTGGGTGTGTCTGGTGGACCCCGAATGTGCCAGAGCTCCTGGCTGTTTGATGGCTCTGTGACTTTAGGCAGACCCCCTGCCTCTCCTGTGCGCCTGTTCCTCATGGATTAGGGTTGTTGCCGTTGGGAGGAGCTGAGAAGATCCAGCCCAGTGCCAGACTTGAGGGAGGGGCTGAAGAAATGCACCTGTACCTGTTCTGACTAGTTAAAAACTGCTTGTGGCAAAGACAAATCTCCCAGGATCCTCTGAGTTAGGAGAACTCTTGTTTTTGTGGATTTTTTTTAATAGTCTATCACTATGCAAACCTATTTTTAATTTTAAAGTTTTTGTTTTGAAAGACATACAGAGGGAGAGATGGAGACAGAGATAGAGAAATAGATAGATAGAGATCTTCCGTATACTGGATCACTCCCCAAATGCCCACAACAGCCATCATTGGCCAAGCTGAAGCCAGAGCCCAGAACTCCATCTGGGTCTTCCACGTGGGAGGCAGGGATCCAAGTACATGGGCCACCACCTGCTGCCTCCCAGGGTGTGCATGGACAGGAAGTAGGACTGGAAAGGGAGCAGGACTTGGGCGTGAGCTCTACAGTATGGAATGCGGGCATCCTAGGTCTTAGCCACTGCACCAACACCTTCCCCTATACACACACGTTTTTCAAGAGCTCTGATGTCTGCACTCCTGAGATAGCTGGGATGCTGTGAAATTGCCTGTACTGAGCCATTTGTGCCCTCCCCGCACTGTACACCTGGACTGCACACTGATCAGGTTGAAAACATGACTCGGGAAAATGCAACACGCAACCTTGGGCGTGAGCAGAGCAGTTTTACCCTGAGCCTCGAGCAGCGCTGGGAGAAGCAGGTGATGGCCCAGGAGACCAGGAGAGCCAGTGTGGGGGTGAGGGGCTGGGAGCTCTGTGGCCTCTGGGTGGGATACAGATGCCCCACCCCGCTCTGCCCAAGGTGCTGGAGCTCTGTCCCACCCCACTCTGCCCAAGAGTGCTGGAGCTGTGTCCCACCCTGCTCCGCTCAAGGGTGCTGGAGCTGTGTCCCACCCCGCTCCGCTCAAGGGTGCCGGAGCTGTGTCCCATCCCCACGTGCCGTGGTTCCATTAGCGGCATAAGGACAGGAGAGCATGGTGGTGGTGGTTTGGTTTGCGTTTTCCTGTAGTATAGGATCCTGTTGATTTCTCCTTATTAGCATATCTGATTATGTCAGTGCATCTTCGATGTGCTTTGTAGAAAGTGATGTATTTCACACTCAGATATGAGATTTATGGATCCAAGTGCCTGAGCGAGGGTTTGTTTTGGTTTTGAAGGAATTGTTCTTGACCGGACTGAGAAGGGATCGGGTGTGTGGGGTGAGGAGTCGGGAGCGTTATGCAGATGAGTGGCCGTTTATTCTGGGCACGCGGCAAATGCTTTGGAAATGAGAGGCGCAGCTGGGAAGGAGGTTCGGGCCGTGCGGTGGGCGTTTGGTATTTGGGGAGTGAATGATTAACAGTGCATCGAGGGCAATTAGGTGAGGGCAGGAGAGAATGGGGGATGTGTGTGTGTGCACCGGCGCGTGCACAGATGGTCTGATTCCGCCTTGCTTTGACAGAGGCCCAGTGTGGGAACACAGCAAGGTGTTCAGGTGAGGGTTGGGAGTGAGGGGCCTGTGGGCTGCCCGGCCTCGGGGTGGGGCCGGCAGATCCGAGCTACAGCCTTTTCTTTAAGGAGGGGTAGATGTTTGACACTCCCCTCCCTCATGTGAAAGCCGAGGCCTCTCTGGCCAGCAAGTGAGACATTTCCCAGTTCCTCCCAGAAAAACCCAGGGGCTGGGAAGGAGAGAGAAAAGGAACGTGTGGCAGGACCCAGGCCGTGTTTGCTGCTTCTTAGAAACTTCACTCCGTGGGACTTGGGACAGCCGGGAGCAGTGAGGGCAGGGCAGGGCTGCCGGGAGGAAGGCCGTGCCGGGTGTGTGTGTGTGTGTGTGTGTGTGTGCGTGCAGAGCCCGTCCTCATCCTCCGGGCGCGCGCCTCGTCCAATCTCATCCTGTGTCATTAGGGGAAGAATAGGGCAATTTGGAAAAATGCTTTTAATGTAATTGAAAAATGCAGATTGCAAAATTGGCACACTTAGGAGTTGAGCCAGTCTAGTACATTATTTCTTGCTGCTTTTAAAACTTGGACACAGGAGGCACCCGTGTAGCTTCCAGTGTCGGCTGCATCCTTTCTCTTTTTTAAAAAAATGAGCTGTTATAGGTTTCATGTGTTTTTGTCATAAAAGTGGCACAGCTTTGGGAGAAATGCATAAAGGCTGTGAACATATCGAAGTATCATATCATATCGTATCAAGTGCGTATCAGCTTTCTTCATACCGCAGGGACTGGTGTGATGTTGTAGCTGGTATCTGAAAATTGCATCATGGGCACTTCCCGCCCAAGTTGCCTGCACGGCCTACAGTTTCCCCTTTAAAAGTAAGTGGCTGCCACAGCATCTTCTGTTTCCAGCCAGGGGTCAGCTGGTCTGGTTCCCGGGGGACATGGCTCTACGGTCCCTGTACTTGTCGGGGACGCAGCACGGAGGTGCCGCCACAGCTGTCTGTGACTGCGACCCGCAGCCTTTGCCTCTCCTCCTCTCCAGCAGACTTCCTGAGGCCCCCTTCCTGGGTGTGGCCGCCGTCCTCCGCACAGCGCAGGGAGGGCCGAGGGCCCGGAGACCTGCTCTGTGGGTCCTGCACGGCGCAGGCCTGGGTTTGCCAGGGCAGGGCTGCAGGGACCCCAGGCCACCCGTGACGCCCAGGCTGTTGCTGGCCAAGGCCTCTGACTTGGGTTCCTGATGTGTCGGCTGTTCTGGATGCCCTGGGCCCAGCTCATCTTTTCTCTCTCTTTTCCTCCGCATTGCTTTTCTGTCTTGTTTTTCTGGGGAATTTCCTCCGCTTGTTCTTTTTCTGGATGTTACGTTTTGGCCGTCGCATTCTTGACCTTAATGAAGTGTATCAGAGACGCAGGGATGCGCCCTCTTCAGTCACGGTTTATGTTCCAAGAGTTCTTTCCAATTTTTTGGAGTACCCCCCTCTTTGATATAACAGATTTTAAACATTATGTATTTACAGAGTCATTTTTTAGCTCTTTGAGTTCTTTCAGAGTTTTTTTCCTGTGTTTTCTGGAATATTCCAGTCTCCCAGCTCCTGTGGACTTCTTAGTTTGGTGTTAATGCGTTAGTGAAATTTGCTGCTGACATTACATATAATTCAGATGCTTAGCTCTCAGAAGCTGACCGTGTGTGTATGTGAGTGTGTGAGTGCCGCTTGTCCACAGTGAGCTTGCCTGAAGATTGGGGTGGCCAGCAGGTGCGCTGCAGGACCCCCAGATGCGCCTGAGTGTACTATCGGTCAGCTTCTCAGCGTACCCCTGCAGTGGGCTCCCGGCCTGTTGGGGAGGAGGCCTGGGGTCTCGGCGTGCTGCCTGCACACTGGGCCGCCTCCATGCACAGATCTGCGTCACTGCGTCCAGTGGCTGCGCGGCGTCCTGCTTCAGGCACACCATCATTCATGGGGTAAACTGAGTCATCTTGCCCTGCCCGGCCGCAGAAGCACTACTTTTTAAAAAGCATCTGCTAATTTAATGGTATCTTGTTTGAGAACCAGATGAGTTCATGTAAGTGCAGCTCCCTCAGAACCGGGCCTGGCACCTCTGTATGCTACATAAGTGCTGGTCGTGGGGGTTCTTGTCCATTCATCTCCTGCAGTCAGAGCGGCCTCTTATCCTGGCAATTTGCATACTAACAATATTGACCCGCCTTCCTATGGCAGCCCGCCCCTCCCAGGCGTGCGCTCTGACTGAGTGCTGGTGTCTTCTCGTTAGTAGTCTCTTGGATCGGAGAAGCCCTCCCAGCATTGCAGTCTGGGCCTGGCCGTGCCTGTGTAATTGTGCAGCGACTTCAGAGCGCGGTGTGCCCTCCCCCGCCCCGGGGGCTGCTAAATAGTCACCTACATCTGACCTTCTTCTGGCAGTGATTAGCTCGAGCCACTTTCAATTCTCGTCAGTGGGGCCGAGGCAGCCGCGCTGCCGTGATGAATACACGCGGGGCCAGGGATCGATCGGCGTATTAAGGAGCAGCGCCTGGTCCCGGCAGCCGGCGCCCCGACGCTCTCCCACACTGACGCGGGCTGCTAATGACTGCAAATGACCTTCTTCCTGTCCAGCTCAGGCCGCGGGGCCGGGCGCGCCTCGGCCTCGCAGACCTCTCCTGGGAAAGGACACGTTTGTGATCATAAAAGAAACACGCACACTGGGGAAAAGCCTGCGAGGTGCGAGGGGGAAGCGGCCGCTGCCCTCCGCCGTCCCCCACCCCGCAGTGACCGGACGTCTCTATCCACCCAGGCCCGCAGCGATCGCGGACGTCTCTGTCTGTCCAGGCCCAAAGCGACCCCTCCGTCCTCCACCCCGCAGCGACCGCGGACGTTTCCGTCCGTGCAGTCCCGCAGCGACCCCAATGTCTCCGTCTAGTCCCGCAGTGACCCGACGTCTCCGTCCAGTCCCGCAGCGACCCCAATGTCTCCGTCCAGTCCCGCAGTGACCCGACGTCTCCGTCCAGTCCCGCAGCGACCCCAATGTCTCCGTCCAGTCCCGCAGCGACCCGACGTCTCCGTCCAGTCCCGTAGTGACCCGACGTCTCCGTCCAGTCCCGCAGCAACCCCAATGTCTCCGTCTAGTCCCGCAGTGACCCGACGTCTCCGTCCAGTCCCGCAGCCTGCCTTCAGGCCGCACATCTGGTTGTACCCCCCCCCTGCCTTCAGGCCGCACATCTGGTTGTACCCCCCCCCCCCCCAGCCCTCGCAGCGGCCGCTTCCAGTGCTGTGATTCCCTGCGCGGTTTCCCGGCGGTCTGCAAAGCCCTGGGGGGCTTGGAGACCCTTTCAGGGGTCAAAACTATTTTCCTAAGAACACCTAGAAGTTATTTACCTTTCCCACTCTCATTCCCTCGGAGTGTGCATGGAGGTTTCCGGAGGCTGCAGGACATGCGCTGCTGCCATGATTAGATGCAGCCCGAGACCCAGCTGTCTTGCGCTGAACCAGGCAGTAGCCAGACCTGCAGAAGTGTAAGTAGTGCCTTCCCACTGATGCTTTTGGTCCTGGAAAATACAGGTTTTTTTTTTTTTTTTTTAAGTGACTATGTCATTGACTTTCACATGTGATATTTTACCCACACAGTTTGTACATATTTTAAAGTGTCCTCCTGTTGTGCTAATCCTCGGTCCCTCTAACTCAGTCAGGAGGATGCTGGGGTCTCCCTCATTTTACACTTCAGGCAGCCTGAAGGCTCCCAAAAGGTTTGAGAGCCGCTGTCGTAGTCACGTTTGTGAGTCCATCGGGAGAGGGTGAGATTACATGGTGGGAAAAGCGTCATTGTTGTCAGCTCCGGGGCAGGAGGTTCTGTCCCCGCTGTGGCCCTGCCCCCTGCTTGGCTGAATGTCCAGACTGTGTGGCCAAAACCTGATCCTGGGGTTCCGGGCCTCCCTCCGTCCCCTGGCCCTGCCCTGGCCTTTGCCTCCGCCCTTCGTGCAGGCGCTCTGGCAGCATCGCAGGATGAGGGGGAAGAACCTTCCGGTTCCTGCATGCACCCAGCCCCGCCCCCCACCTGTCAGTTTCGCGGCTGGATGGGCAAGTGCGTGCCATCCCGCAGCCTGCGTCTGGAGGACCGCTGGTTTGCGCCATCGAGTTGATTAGCTGTAATTTGCTTAGCTGCCCTTGGACACTGGGGGTTTCTGATTTTCACTATTATAGATGATGCTGAAGTGCTTATCCTCATGCATGAAACGCTTTTCTGCTGGATTATTTCGTTCGCATTTATTCCCAGAAGTGGGACCGCGGGGTCAAAGGGTTGCGCATTTTTGTGGGTCCAGATCTGTCTCCTGTCAGATTGTGTTCCAAAAGGATTATACCAATTTCCACTGCCACCACAAAGCCTGTGTAATAACCAACTGTTTTGCTTAACTATCATGCCTAGAATTTTCCCTGGGAGCCCAAGGGGGCACAGGCCCTTCTCTAAGAGAGAGTGATTTATAATTATGTAGACTAACACCAAAATTGCTTTCAGAACATTTCTAACCTGCTGAGTTCAGAACTCTAATGCTTGTGCGTGCTGGCATTAGAAGTTTCCCAAGTAGCAGTTTCTCTCTCCCACTCCCAGGGTGTTTACACAGCCCGACAACTGTGGGGAGCTGAGAGTTTTATAAACAGACGTGGGCGCTTTGTGAACTAGTTCAAGTGTTATTTTGAAAGGTGCAGCAACACAGACTAAAATGCAGCTTTACCGCCACCTCTGTTTGGAGAAGCTGTGTGTTTTCGCCCTGGCCGCTTTTCATCCTCTTTGACTTGTTCAAGCGTGGTCTGAGATGCTGGAGCCTGGGTCCTGCCCTGGGCGCGTGGCACTGTCATCAGGTGCTTGGCAGGGCCACCCTGGGAGAAAGAGCTGAGTGGATTCCTGTTGGCGTGGAGGGCGGGAGCTGGGAAGGAACGTGCCAGCACGCGGAACGGCCACCCTGGGGAGTGAAGACCCTCGCCGGAGCTGTTTAGTGCAGGCTGGAGCCCGTGTTGCTGGTGGGCTGGCAGCTGGCGGGCCGAGGAGTAAATGCAAGCCTCAGGTTGGGGACTTGGGCAGCAGCCTCCAGGCGCCCTTGTGGCATGGCGTGTGCCAGCCGTCAGAGCCAGCACGGTAGCTGTGAGCTGCTCTGGAGAAAGTGCTGGCTCTCGCTTGAGCTGAGACAGCATCCTGCACACTGTACATATTCAAAAGAAAGTCAGGCGTGTCCCTTCCCTAATTTCCCTGAGCTTCGGTATTCTCATCTGTGAAATAATTACCTCTCAGGGCCGTGAGGATCAGACGAGGTTAGATGTGCGAAACCACTTTGTAAAGCGTAATGCTCTTACAAATGGAAGATTTATCAAGAACTCCAAGTCTGGGCTTATTCTGTAATTGCCTCCTAAGCCGCATTCCTTAAGCGCATGAGGCTTGTGATGCAATTTGCCTCCAGTTGCCTTGATTCATTGATCAAATAATCTAGTGCGCGCCCAGTGACTGCAGCAGGCCCCTGCGGGGACTGGGCTCCTCTAGACGCGGCTTCCTATTTTCCAGCTCAGCGGTGTGACAGGCTAGTGGTGACTGAGGGGCTGGACCTGGGGGCCGCTCAGCCATGAGCCTCCGGGAGCTCCATCAGCCAGGCTTCTGGAAATGCTGTGGTCTGTCTGCAGTGCCAGAGGGGCCCAGAGGGACTGTCCTCATGGCCACGTCTCCTTCACTGGGTCACTCATCCATCTGGTTCAGTTTTACTCTTTTTGTGGCCTTGGGCTCAGAGTGGGGACCAGACCCACTCTTGCTGGCCAGAAGGCTGATGGGGGCCAGACATCACAGCAGAACTGAGAGACAGGGCCCACAGGAGAGCGGGGTGGTCCTGCCAGTGCTGCAGGCAGAGGACTGGAGACTCTTTGGGGAAGGGGAGGTCGAGCCAGGTCTGGGAGATGAGAGGGATGAGCAGTGCTGTTTGGTGCTGCCCACACGCTGTGGGGAGGGGCAGCAAGGGCTGGTCCATGCTGTGCTTGGGCTCGCAGCCGGCACGAGGCTGGCTGCCGTATCCTGTACTGGTGCTGGGCTTGGGACTGTCTCGTGACGGAGGGGCGCAGGGCAGCCAGTGAGCTCACGAGTCCCGTGCTTTCTGAGTGACTCAGGGTAAGCTATTTAGGTCGCTGGGCCAGGTTTCCCCACCAGGAACTCCGGGGTGATGCGGCATCCACCTCAGTCCCCTGGGAGTGGTCGAGAGAACCCACGGAGCAGTGTTAGGTGACTGCCGGGCTGCAGTGGGCACTCCGTGGTGGCAGCTGCCGGCGGCAGCGTCCTGTGCCCACTTCCCAGGTGAGAACGCTGGGGACCAGAGTGGGCGCTGACTGCTTCTAAGCAGAGAGCTGGTGTTTGTGTGCACCCCTCCTGACTGCACATGCTTGAGGTATGGTGTTCACCGCCTGCCTCGGAGCACCAAAGGGAGGTCGTGTGACTCTGGCGAGGTCCGTGACCTTTCTGAAGCTTAATGAGCTCCCATGTAAAGTGGGAGGAGCTACAATCTAAGATCCACAGTGGCAGGGAGTTTTTCCTTGTTGTTGTAATCTCCAGTTTTGGAAGAGAGCCAGGCACATAGTAGGTGCTTGAAAGATGTGGGTGTATGAATAACACCTCAGTCTAGCATACTCTGGGCTTTCTTGAGTCTCAGGGGTATGGGGAGTCTGGCGGTGGGCCCAGCCATCTGCCCTGACCCTGTTCTTCCCCAGTCTCTGCAGGAAGCCGTCCTGGAGGTGTGCGCGTGCGTCGGGTGGGGTGGGGTGGGGTGGCCAGGCTTAGGAGACTGTGCCGGGGGTGAAATCAGAGCAGTGACTGTCCTGCTGTTGCAGCGCTGGGGTTGACGCTCCCAGGTAACGGTCTTCAGCCGATGCGTGCAGCTTGTGCACTTGTTTATTTTTTATTTGTAAATCATCAATCCAGAAAGGATCTGAGGAAGTTTTCAATAAACGATGCAAATGCAGTAAAACTGTTAAAGCAGACTGTTAAAGCCGCCCCAAGAGGAGAAGGAAGTGCATAAATCCAGTGCAGCGCACCCACTGGCGCCCAGCTGGTGTCTTCCTCTGGCTGTGAGTGCCCACAGCCCCAGGGCAGGAGGCAAAGGCAGCATGTGTGGCCTTTCACAGCGACCTAGGCTGGCAGGGCAGAGTGCCTCTCCCTGGGCTAGGGCTGGGCGGCCCTGCGATGAGGGATTTCTGTAGGAGTCAGCCCAAGGAGAGGACACGTGCTGGCCCCCAGGTGGTGTGCCACAGGCCCCGGGCCCCGGGCCCGACTGCCTCGGCCACTCTTTTTGGCTCCCTGGTTTCTCTGCCGCTGAGTGGTGGTGACGGTGCCTGGCTGGCTCAAGGCCCTGTGGGGGTACATGTGGTGTGGCCAGGGACCTAGCCCTTGCCAAGTGCCGACCTGTGTGGGCAGTGCGTCTTAGCGTGAGCGTCTCCCTGGGCCAACAGCTCAGATCCTCCCTTGGCCCCCCAAGTCTTCAGGAGGTGTCCCGGGGGGTGCATTGTGGGGCCTCCTCCTGTCCCCAGCTCTGTCTGCCCTGACTTTCCTGAGTGTGGCTGTTCATTATTGCTTAACAACACTTAAAGGGTTCCGAGCAGAGGGAACACACTTTTTAATTATTTCCCTGCTTGTCTGCAGCGATGCTGTTGTCAAGGAAACCAAAGCCTTTGAAAAGCGTCTGAGGCTCCGGCCGGCAGAGGATGCTTGCACAGTGCTTGTGTCTGTGGGAGTGGACTGTCGCTCTGCAACAGTCTGCTTCCCTCGCTTCTCACAAATAGAAGAATCTTTTTGACCTTTTAACAGAAGATGGAAGGTTGTTATTGGTGTTTTCTCTTTTAAAAGAATTGTCTGCATTCTTGACTCCTAGTTTTTCATTCATTTAATATCTGCTGTGAGACTCGGGTGCCAGCACGGGAGTGGGGCCCAGGGAGGAACGGGGTGTCAGAGCCTGCCTGCGAGGAAGAAGAAGTGGAGAGCCGGTCCTATGGTGCAACCTGTGTCTGCTCTGGCGGGGTGGGGGTGGGGGAAGCCCTGTGAGGCGTAAGGAATGGCTTGGGGAGGACGTGTTGGGGGGGCATGAGGGGGGACATCACACATCAGCAAGGCCGTGGGTGAGGGCATTCAGGGCGGAAGGTCCGCACAGAGGGCCCTGACTAGGAAGCGGAGGAACGCACACCAACAGGCAGCTAGATGAGGCTGAGAGCCGGGGGCAGGGCTGGGGGCGTGCGGCCCATCTGTTGGACAGAGCCCTTGCTCGTGGTGCACGAGGACACGGCACCCCTGACACACGTGCGACAGGAGCTCAGCTTTCACGGTAGTGCGTTAGCCGGCGTCCTTGCAAAACTTTAGGTGAGGTCAGCCCCATCAGGGGCCTTGGTATTACGTAAAAAGATAAATCCATTTTTGAAAAGATAGACTCTTACTTTTTTATTTTTAAAAGATTCCTTAGTTAATTTGCAAAGCAGAGTGAGAGACAGGTACACACAGAGTGACAGATACAGATCTCCCTTTTGCTGGTTCACTCCCCAGATGGCAGTAACAGCCAGGTCTGGGCCAGGGCAGAGTCTGTCTCCCACATGGGCCATCTTCCACTGCCTTTCCAGACACATCAGCCGGAAGCTGGATCAAAGTGGAGTAGCCAGGACTTGAACCAGCACTCTGATATGGTGTGCCAGCCTTGCAAGCAGCAGTTTAACCACGACACTGCCCCAGAGCCTTACTCTCAAACAGCCCTTGTTATCTTTCTTGTAAAACTTTAGAAAACAATTTCAGGTTATAGAAGAGCTGTAAAAATAGTGGAGAGAGTCCCTGTAGAGCCCCCTGTCCGGCCTCCCCCGCCCCGGGGTAGTCAGCACAGCTCTGGGACTTGCTTGTCCACCGACGGACTCTGGGTGTTTCAGGAGCCACCCAGGATGGAGAGAGCTCTTTTAGACAGCTCACCGGGTTTCGGGGCAGGGAGGAAGGAAGTGGACTGGAACTTGCCCCAGCCACTTGTCCTGCGTCCCCTGTGCTGACCCCACTCCCACCCTGGCCCCGGGCTGATCCCCTTGTCAAGGGACCAGAGCCAGTCTCAGGAGGCTGCAGTCTTGGATTTCCAGACCCGTTTCCTTATCAAATCCTGAGGCAGACGAGCAGCGGCTTACCCGCTAACGAGCCTTCACAGAGCTCACTTAGAGTCAACAGTGCCTCGTCCTTAATGGGAGCTGTTTAGTGCTCTCGGGTTTCTCCTCTCCTTCCTTTCCCGTCCCTTTTTCTTTCTGGGTTTGACCCAGCCAGCCTTTTGGGCTGATGTTGACATTGGTGAGTTTGGATTGGACTGCTCACCACGTTGCCGTTCTTACACAGCTTTCCTGTGGTTTATCGGGTAATTGAGTGTGTCTTGAGGCAGTAACAGAGTTGAAATGTGTTGCATTAATGAGTGCAGCTAGAACATTCTTTGCATACAGATAGAGGCACATCTGGAGGTGATGATTTTCCCGACAGAAGCCCCTGCTCAGGACGTGTGCTCCCATTACCTCCTCCCGTCTCCCCCAGCCCCCAGCCCCTGCCCCCGCGGCTTGTCTTTCTCCCAACTTCTGCCCGCCTGCCTCTGGCCCCCGCATCTTGTATCTGCTGCCCTTTTCTCCTTTGCTCTTCCTCCTTTCTGCCTCCCTTGGCCCCTTCCCCCCCCCCCCCGTCCCCCTCCCTCCTTGTTCAATTCCCCTCTTCCATTCCTCTCCCTGCAACAGGCCAGTGAAGCTGTTGCCACGGAAACAGAAGCCCAGCAGAAATTGCACTGTGCGTTCTGGATGCTTCTAAGGATGATGACGCAGATAATGTTGACTTCCAGCATCAGCTAAGCCCTGGCCGTGGCCTCTGGAGCCTCTTCATTTTCCAAAGGCCAAACCGACGACCCAGCTCGGCACTGCACTCTGTTAGATGGTCATTTCTGATTCTGAAACTTCACCGTTCGAGTAATGCACTTCCTGGCTGCTCTAGAGCGCTAGTTACACCCGCGTAGTGAGGAGGACTCACCCCCAGATTTCGGGGTGGGGTGGAGGGGAGGTACGCAGTTGACTTCAGTTGCTCCTCAGGGGAGGAGTGTGTGCCTTAGTGAGTGAGTGCTTTCAATGGCTGCTGGCAGGAAGAGAATGCCAGTGTGGCTGGGTCTGTGGAAAGTCTTCAGACTCTTAACTCATTCAACAGATGCTCAGTGAGGACTTGCCCCTTCCAAGACTGGGGCTGTGGGGCCCCAGGAAGGCACAAAGCCCACATGCTTCTCTGGAGGAGGCCGAGGGGGGTGTGTGTGTGTGTCACTGCAGTGACTTGCCTGCGCAGGAACTGGACTCTGCAGCCGCCTCCCGGGCTGTTGGCTCCTGGTCCTCCGTGGGGCCAGGGTGCCACAGCGCTGGCAGCCTCCCTGTGCCCTGGGTTTGACTTGGGCCCAGCTTGTTGGCATGAGCCAGGGTCTGGTAGCCAGCGCCAGCCCCGGGCCAGCAGGGAGGAGTGGTTTGTGGATTATATTTAGGTTTGTGCCTACTCCCAAAGGTAACTTTGTTTAATACAAATCCTAAGCCTTTATAACCATACTTACAGGTATCCTGGCTCCAGGGTGTGAAAATAAGACTTAGAAAATTCAAACATTATTTGTGGAAATGCAAAAACATTTTCATTAACAGAGGGTGTGCCCGAAGGCAGGAGGCACTCTCCGTGTGTGCCTGACTGGTCTTTCTGCACTTGGGTCTTTCTATTTTCATAATCACCGAGAGCTTATTTAAATGCCGCCCTTTCAGCAGTGGATTTTCAAGGGGAGGAAGCTTTGGTGTGTGAATAACTTTGCAGCTACCCACAGCATTTCTCGCAGTTGCTGCGACTTAAGTTGATAATGGACCCCACACAGCAGTCGCTAATGGATGATAATCTGGGAGTGTTTTGTTATTGTTTTTATTTTAGAAGAAAGGTTTGAAATTAGCATAGTAAATCTCTGTGGGATCTTTGCAAATAAAAGAATATTCACGTTAAAAACAACTTTCAGGAAAGATGTATGGTAATGAATAAAACATCAGTGAGTGAAAATAAGCGTGTTTAATTATTCAAGTAGAAGTAGTAATTTAAACTAATTATTGCTTGCGGATTTCATAATTCAGTTTTTGTCTCGCAATAATATTTCCCCTGAGCCTCTGGGGCGCGTCTGCGGCTGTGCGCTCGGTCCTGGGGCGGCCCAGCCCCCCCTCCTCTGAGGCTGCAGCCTCTGCTCCATGGGCTGGCGCTCTGGGGCTGGGGCCCGCTTCTGCCGCCTCCTTGTGGCCCCCGTCCACATGATCGCACCTTGCATCTGCTAATTATGCATTTCCTTTTTTATCTTCTGCTCTGGTTGATTCCCGTGGGCTCTAAGTGTCATGGGGGCCGGCCCCCGGCCCCCTGCACTGTCTTAGCATCCCTGGCAGGGGTGACCCTGAGCGCCCTGCCCACGTCCCCATGAGGCATCGCCCTGGCCCTTCAGGGCTGCTCCAGGTTGGGTCAGCCCTGGGATGCTTTCCTTCCCCTTCCTGGGCTCCGCCCCGCCTTCCTCCCCAGGGCTTTGGGGTCCTCTCCTTGGAATTTGTTTACATTTTTCTTTTCTGGGGTTCTTTTTACTTTGCTTCTGATTCTAAAGGAGAACCATGATTGTCGAGAGGAGTGGAAAAGTACCAGAGAACCTGGGAAGCATCAAGACGATTAGTCACCTGTTCCTCCCGCCCCCGGGCCCCTGCACGGTCATTCTCTCTGGAACTGTCATTCTTGACGTGGACTCCTGGGAGGGGTTCCGTCTCACTCTTCCTGGTGCGCCCCCCTGTGCTACGACTGGCATTAGGAGGTGCTGATGAAGGAGTAGTAAGTGCTAGAAAGTACTTTTGCTCAATCGTGGGAAGCTCTTAACACCCAGTTATTACTGCTCCTCCCATGAATGCCCATAATGGCACGGGAGGTTTCCTGAGCCTGTCTTTACTGCGCAAATGCTGCCTGGAGCAGATCTTGACAATTCAGGTGAATTATTATTCTACCCTCAGAAGGGAAAGAGAAAGCTTTCTATTTGTGACTACTTCTTCCCCAGTGCCCTCTGTCAAAAGATAGTGACATCTGCTCCCCTGACGCGTGACAGCCGTTATCACCTCGGCATAATCACACACCGTCCCCTCTCGCGCCCAAAAGCCTTTCTGTCATGTCCCGTGTGTCACGTCGGAAGGGCTGCCTTCATCTCAGATGCTCGCTCCCTTTCCTTTGTTATTACTTTCTCCTAAAAAAAACCCAACCCCTGACCTGAAAGACATGATCTGGGCAGGGGAGGGACTCGTTTCCTTGCGAGGTTATTGCCACGGACAGAGATAAGACAGGTGGGTGGACAGATCAGCTGCTGGGGCCAGAGGTCCACGCGTGGTTCTGCCGCTGGCCAGCTGAGACTCTGGCAGGTCAGGCGTCCCAGGTGTTGGCTTCCTCGTTTGGAGGTTTGACCGTGGTTTCTGAGGCCCTTCCAAACTTTGTCGTTTTGTGATCTCCAAACTAACTGTTGCCAAAAGAGGTGGTGAGAGGACCTCAGGCGTGCCAAGCTCTGCCCGCAGGGCCGGACACGAGCACTTGCCCTTCTGAGCTGGCGTTCTTGCCGTGTGTGCTTCTGCCCTGCTGGTGCTGGTGCCGTGGGGCTGGCGCTGCTCGACCCGCGTGCTGCTGTGCGGAGTCGGCGAGGTGGCAGCCCCGAGGGGTGCCCGGAGCTTGGCACAGGCACGCTTCCTTTCCTGTGCGTGCGGTTGAAGGGGGGCAGTGAATATGTTTCATTTTGAACGGGTGATGTGCGATCAATGTGGAGGTGCGGTCCCATTAATAGACTGCTGATTAGTTCAACTTTTGGGGCCCCTCTGTGGCCCAGCGCAAAGTCCACTGCGATGAACAGAGTTAGGAAGGCAGGCCTGCTTGCCTAATTGCCGAGCACGTAAGTGCTGGTCCTCGGACTTCCATCGAGATGATTGCAGCGATCAATATTCCAGTTTGCTTGGCTGGCAGCTTCCAGGGAATAAGAATGGAGGACGGACCCAGGGAAGTGCTGCCAAACAGAGCATTAAGTTAACTCCCGTTTGCTGGTTTCCGGCTGCCTGATGAAGTGCTCGGGCAGAGTGAAGCCGGGTTGGTGCAGACTGTATTCTGAATGGTGTCTGGTATCACAGGAACCGGGTGGCTGGCTCCCCGAAACTCACTTTTGGGAACCGGGAGAAATCCCGTCTGTTGAGACCCCGCCACGCTCCCAGCAGTGCCGGGCATCGTACCCATGTGATTGATGATCCTCCTGAGACCTCAGAGATGAGAAGGACATGCCTGTCCCATGGACAGGACCCGGGGGGCTGACAGGGCCCAGGGCAAGGTGCTAGAAGGGGCAGAGCCAGGAGCATTTGCTTCCAAGGCCTCCGCTCTCCTTACTCCCAAAGGAGGAGGTCAGACGCTGGCTTCTCCTTGTTCCCAGCGGTGAGGGCCTGTCCACAGAAGCTCAGTTCACCCTTGAAATGTCATTTCCCACATTGTTTTCCCTTTGACCTTGATATGGGAGGCAGAGCACATGCTGCAGTTACTGGCTGGGAGATGGGCTCCTACCTGTAGGGCCGGGCAGGGGGAGTCCCGGCTCCGTCTTTCCAGGGTCGGGGTCTGCAAGTTCCTCTGTCAAGTGCAGTGACAGCCTCATCTCTGCAGGGCTTCCTTCCGTGAGTCAGATCCTCGGGGTGGGAGAGGGGCTCACTGTGTGTGCAACTGCTGTGTCCCACTTCGGTCATCTGTCACTGGCAGAGGCTGACCCTAGGCCTGGATACTGATCCCAGAAGCTAAGTGTATCCCATCCCACTCCTGCATGCTGTCTGCCTCGCCTCTTCATGGGGGCACCCACCCCCACCCCCACCCCCTGCAGTTGTGCCTCCCTTGTTCCACCCTCTGGACGTGGCACTGATGGGCGTGGGCCCTCTTCTAAGCTCACGGCTGTGTCCTCCGCTCGCCCTGTCCTCCTCGCTTGGCAGACTCTGCTGTCTTTTTGCCACCAGCCCCAGTGCTGCTTTCTGTGGAAGGTGGCAGCCAGCAGCTGAACCGGGAGCTGAAAAGAGCCCCCACCCCACTCCCCTTATAGGGGTCCTGATGGGGGCCGGGGCAGAGGAGATGGGGAGGGAGACTGGGCTCTCTGGAGGTTCAGTACCTTCACCATCTTCTCCTCTTAAACTCCCCCACGTTTTTGTTTCCTTTTGGGAGAATGTGAGTGAGTTTGTCCTGGGAGCCCCCTGCAGAGAAGGGGTGGTGGTGGTCCCTGGAAGGAGGTCTGCAGAGTCCAGCCGCGGCCAGTGTGCTCTCAGTGGTTCAGGCCTAGGGGAACCTAAGCCTTGGGCACTTCTCGGTGAAGGGCTGATGTCAGTGCTTCAGCAGAGCTGCCGCTGAGGATCTCTGCCGGAGGCTGCCCTCTGCGGTTGGCTGCGCAGGCTGCAGTGTCTCGGTGCTTCGGTGGGGCGCGGCGATCACGTAGCCCATTTCTGACAAGCCGTCTGCAGCAGCTCGGGAGGCTGGTGTGCTTGCTGAGCCAGCGCCCAGGTGTGGGAGGGGTTAGGCGGGGCCAGGGGTGCTGGCACTCCCAAGGCCTCAGTGCATACCAGACATGTGGGGCCCAGATCCACTGCAGAGCATGGGGAAGGAAGGGTTGACATCCTCCTGACTCGGTCTCTCTGCCCCAGCTCCAAGACCTGCAGTGCTCGGCTTCAGAGGCCGGTCGCACTGTTGACTGCCAATGGTGTGGGTGGGACTGAGGAGCCCAAGGCAGGTGCTCCCCGTTTGTGGCACACTCAGGAGGGGTGTGAGGGACAACCCAGTGGTACAGGAAGAGCAGTCAATCAGCTGCCGCTGAGCGAGCCTTTACTCTGTGCTGGGGTCTTTCCGTGGATAGCCCCCGTCTTCACAAGTCGTCGTCAGGCCCTTTGTCTTCCTTGTGCAGTTGAAGAAATTGAGACTTAAGCTGGTGCCGTCCGGGTTTGGTGTGAAGAGCCAGGGCTGGAGTGGGAAACGCACTGGTAGCAGCAGGATGGATGGCGCCACGTGCTGCCTGGGGAGCTTGCCCAAGGTCCCACCGCTACCGGGGGCAGTCCAGGCCACCCTGCCTCAGAGATTCCCCTCCCTGTGCATCTTTCACCTGTCCCAGGTACGCCACCCCCAGGTTGTGCAGTGACGAAGGTCAGGGTCATTCCACATGTGCCTTACAGAGCAGGTGCTGTATGGACGACTGTCGTGGGTGAGTGTGTGAGTGACACAGCATACACTATGGGGGTACGGAAAGGAGGGGTGGACCTAAGGGAAATGTGATTGAGACTCAGTGGTACCCCTGCAGCTGCCCCCTCCTTCCCTCATTGCCCCCCAGGCTCGCGTCTGGGCAGAAGGCAGCTGAGTGGAGCAGAGGGGGCAGGTGTGTGGAGTCCCTGTGTGTCTGGGCAGACGCTGGTGTAAGGAGTCCCAGGTGGGGTGGTGGTTGTGCTGTGGTGCGAGTTCAGCTCAGGAGACAAAGTTTCCGAAGTCCTTCCAGGGGAAGAAGATCGATGCCCGGGCTGAGCCTGTAGTTAGCATCTTAATGGTAACCAGAGAGTTTCTGAGAGATTAGGTAATGATATATACCCAGGGCACAGACATTTAATTTGCATTGTGTCCTATATTCCTGAGAAGTTGCTTTCAGATTCTTATTGATGTGCTCACATTTTTGGGGGTAATTGTCCTCCTCTGACATTAATAACCCCCCTGTTTACTCTCAGCCTTACAGAGCCCTCCAAGTCCAGGAGGCAGGGAGGAAAAGCTTCCAATTCAAAGCCCTATCCATCTTCCATACTCAGGTGTGATGGGATTGGAAGGTCAGCCTGGCTGGGAGAAGTGAGGCTGGCCTTCTGGGCGATGGTGTCAGGTTCTGACTGGGCTGGCAGTGGTGGGCAGGGGCATGGATGTCTTTAGGCTCTTCCACTCCCTTCTGCGGGTTCTGGTGGGAGCTCCTGCAGTCCCAGGGCAGCTGCGGCCGGGGCTGCATACTATACGCAGATGAAGAAGGGCTCGGGACCACGTACACTTTGGGAGCACCGTGTATGTTTGCTCTGCTGTCCCCAAAGCAGAAGCTTAGTCACAGCAGGGACCACAGTTCCATTCTTCAGTGCCCAAAGAGGCACTGATACCCATTTTGCTAGATTGAGCCTAGATGCCGGAGCAGGACATGGCCAGTCCCTCTCCTGAGGGCTCGTGGTACCGAGAGTGCGAGTCCAGATGGGAGGTCCTCAGCGCTGGTCCTTGCCAGGGTGGGTGAGGACACTTGAGGTTGTGGCCCGTGGGTGCCCAGAGAAGATCTAGCCTGGGAGACAGGTGACGGGGGCGGGAAGGTCCTCCTTGAGTGGGCTTGGGGCTTTGTGAGAGGCGGGTGGACCTGGAATTTCTTTTTGTGGGTTTGGGAGCCGTGGAAGGGTGCGTGTGAAGCGGGAGGGAGAGTCCAGTGGAAGCTCTGGAGGCTTCTGTGACGGTGGGGCCTGGAGATAGGCAGGTAGGGGAGGGGTCAGGTCTGCTGTGGCTTGAGCAGCTCTGTCACTACTCCCCTCCCATGTCACACAACTTCACATTTTGAGTCTAAATGTAATAAAAATGCAGGAGCTTATTGGAAACCCACTTATTTGTCATACTTCACGCTGAATTCGTGCATTGTTCAGTTTTGTGTGGTGGGAGTTGGAGTGAAGAAATCTGAGATGTGGGAGGGTCCACTGGGGACTGGGTTGGATCTCCCCAACCCCCTGCCCAGTGCTGTCTCTTTGACATCCAGGTCCCCCCACTCAAGACAAACTGGACGGGGGCGGTGAATGTCTGCGCAGGCTGCACAGGTCTCTGACGCAGCTGAAGCCACGCGGTGTCTGGTGACTCATCAGACCTTTCCCGAACACTTGTGATACTTTGCTCCTCAGAAGGGACGAGAGTAATTACCAGCGAGCGACAGAGGATGACACCAGAAGAGGACGCACGCCTTCCCTGCGTGCTGCATCTGTGCCTCGGGTGTTTTGTTCTTTTTTAAAATCTATGTAAATTATTTTCTTTTTAATAATATTTGTTTTCTTCTGGTTATTAAAGTAATGTATGCTCATCATGGAAATACATAAATGCATTAAATGGAGAATAAAATGCATGAATTGTTTTTCCATTAAGGTCGTATTAAGAATGTTTTGCTTGTGCAAAGCAGAGCGGATCTGGAGCACTTAGGCTTATCATATTTGAGGAGCCTGTCGAAGTGACCAAGGTTGGTGGTTTGCAGCCTGTGCTTTGGGGTCTCAGGGGCTGCCTCCAGGGAGGTGGAGCTGGGGGGCTTGACAACTGACACCCCCTACCCCCTTGCCCCTTATCCCGAAACAGCTCTGTAATGGGACTGGGCTTTCTCTTGTGGCTGCCTTTGAGTGGGTGGCTCCAAGGCTAGTCGGGTTGGAAGTCCAGCGAGCCAGGCCCAACCTCTTATTTTACAAGGGAGGCGTCCCAGGCCACTGGGGAGATGTGGCCCAGGGAGACGTGGCTCAGGGCTGGTCTCCACACTTTCTGACTCCGCCTTGCCTTATAGAATATGAATCAGTTAGAAATATGCGCAGGTCACCTTGCGTGTCTGTCTTAAGCTACGTCACCATGCAGAGACCCCTGGAAGCTGATTGAGGGTCTCCAAAGGTTTTGAGGGCAGGGGAGACTTCAGAGAGGCTGGCACTTGAAAAGATGAAAAGTAAAAGCCCCATCATGGTTGTTAGCCACACAGAGGAGGAGAGATTGCTCTGGGTGATCCCTGGTTGTATGAATAATGAGAAGAAATTAAGTAAAGGCCGCATTGCCTGACACTGATGTATTAGAACACGGAGTAACTTTCTACAGGAAATTGGAACAGGGATCCCTTGAAATTGAATTTGAAGCTGTGAATAGCAAACCTACATTGGCCCTGTGTGTCCTAATGCAAGTTAAGTAAGCAGTTTCCTGGGTAAGAGTTAAGTACTTGCGGGAGACAGGTCAGTGTTGAGGCCGCCACGGCACAAGGTAATCAACTGCCTCTCCCGCGTGTTGTCTGGGAAGACGTAGCAGAGTGATTTGCTTCCCACAGAGCTGCTCCAGAATGTACATGCGTATTTTATTAGATTTCTGGCCCAATACATTTGTTCCCTTTCATTGGTTTTGTTGATAATAATTACCCACCCCCCTTCCATCTCTCCATGGATCCCTCTTGATTTTAATTGTTTGCAGTAGCTGCAGAAGCTTACTGTTTGAGAAAACAAGTGCTTTAGAAATAAGAACACGCTGGGCCGGAGCCCTTCGGAGTTTCCTCGTGGAGACGGAGCCATGTTTCTCCCTGAGATGAGGAAAAGCAAGGCCCCTCCCCGGGGAGGGCCCCATCCTCAGGGAGCTCCCAGGCAGCAACGCCAGGCATGGAGCACCAGCTGCCATGTTTGGTTCCTGACCCCACGGCCCATGTGGGCAGGGATGGGGTAGCAGTGGCCACCACTCAGTGGCGCCCTGCTGGGGTCAGGTACCACGCAAGGGGCTGGCAATACCTAGCTCAGGGTCTACCGTCTCACGTACTATGGAGATTATAAATTGCTAAATGGTGTTTACTGGGGAGGAGAGGGAACATGGCTGCGGGGTGGGGAGCAGCCGTGGGAAGATTGCATGCAGGCCAGACAGAGGCCTGGGAGGAGTGCAGGAGCAGGGCACTTCGGGCGTGTGCGAGGGCTCAGAAGCACTCGTGCAGCAAGAGGTTGTCCTCAAATACCCCTCCCGATCGTCTCCCTGCACCCCATGGGAGACCAGGAGGAAGCACCTGGCTCCTGGCTTCGGATCGGCACGGTACGCTGGCCGTAGCGGCCATTTTGGGGGGTGACCAATGGGAGGAAGACCTTTCTGTCTCTCTTTCACTGTCTAACTCTGTCAAAAAATAAAGAAATAAACATTATGTCCTGACATCGTTGCCCTGCTGATCCCACTCAGACACTGGGAGCAGGTTAGACACTTCCAACCTCATTTCCTGTAACATTGACTTTTTGTTTTGTGTTTAAAAGATTTTTTAAAGTTTATTTTTATTTCATTAGAGAGAGATGCTCTATCCAAATGCCCCATAATAGATGGAAATAGATGGAGCAGGAGCTGGGCCAAAGCCAGGAGCCCAGAACTCCTTCCATGTCTCCTACAAGGTGGTCATCTGCTGCCTCCTGTGGTCTCCATTAGCAGGAAGCTAGACTTGGGAGTAGAGCTGAGACTTGAACCGGGTGCTCCGATGCTGAGTGCAGGTGTCCCGAGCCGTGTCCTGACTGCTGCACCAAGCACTCTCACACTGATTTTCACCTGCTGTATTTGCCTTCCAATCACAGCGACCACCGAACACAGCTTTGCAAAGATAGGACTTCCCTGAAAGCAATGCGGAGCGATCGAGCTTGAATCTAATGTCAACACTGCAAGTCACGGGCTGCTCTCTCCCGTCACGAGGGAGACTGTCAGCTCCTTCAGCCGCAAAAGGAACGACGCTGCTCGCAGTTAATCGGTCTTCAGTAGACTTTTACTTAGAAAGAATGGGAAAGAGAGTGGGGGACCGGGAGAAGGGGGAAGAGATGGCGCACACATTCCTTAAGAGGGAAAGCTGGCGTGCCGTGCTCCTTCTCCCGCGGTCTGCTTATATACCGAATTCAACCGATCACACTCATTCAATCACAGTTCATGCACAGAGCTCTCCAATCCGGCACTTGATCACGATCAGCTGTGGAGTCACGCAGCAGGCAGGGCATCAGCGCCATCTTGTTGTTTACCACGATCCTCAGCTAGATGGAAAGTTCAATCAGCTGCTATATCCGCATTACTGCTATAAGCCAAGCCCAGCATGGGGGGTCCCATGGCAAGCCTATCCATGGGTCCCCAAAGGAGACTGTCCCCAAAAACTCAGCTTTGCAAAGATAGGACTTCCCTGAAAGCAATGCAGAGCGATCGAACTTGAATCTAATGGCAGCACTGCAAGTCGTGGGCTGCTCTCTCCCGTCACAAGGGAGACTGTCCCTTGGATCCCAGTACATTTGCAGGGGTGTCGGGGGTGCTTCGGGGCACAGCGTGGGGACCACAGTCATAGCTCCTCTGTGTGGTTCTGTGAGGACGCAGGGGTGATCCTTGGAAAGTGCCCAGGGAGTGCCGGTCGTGAGGGGTGCAGTGGGCACTGCTCAGCGTCACCCTCAGGGTTTCTCTTCAGCTGGTCCAGGAGCAGTGCAGGCGTTTGCAGCGAAGGTGCCTGGGGCGAGGCACACACATGGCTTTGTGAGGTGTTGTCGCATTTCCATGTCATTACACGAGGTCGTTTTAAATATGTGTGTGCATCTAAGTTAATAAATAGAACATAAATGCAGACAGTTGATGCTTTTTTCGACATCTCTGCGTGTATTGAAGTGCGTGTCCCTAACTTTTTTAGTTTTATTTTTAGTCTTCTATTGGGCAAACCGGGGAGGTTTGGGTGATTTGCCTTACATCTGGGATGTTAATCCAGGGGAGGGTGGTTGAGCTGGGGTGGATTCGAAAGGCAGGAACCAGATCATGAGAGGCCCATGTAGGACACCATATAAGCCTTAGGATTTTATTAAAAATGAAGTGAAAGGCTCTTGAAGGTTTTTAATTAGGAAAAAAAAAAGAGGAATCCACTTTATAGAGGTGTAATTTATGTCCAGTGAAATGTGCTCTTTCAGTGTGCTGTTGGAGAGCTCTGAAATCCACACACCTGCATGTGTCTCATCGCAGACCAACACTGTGCCTGCCACCCCTCTTTCTGGGGCTCCTCGCCCCAGCCCCAGCCAGCTGCACATCTGCTGTGTCCTTCTGATTAGTTCCGTCTGTTCTGGAATCCCACTGAGTGGAATCCTGCAGTGTGGAGTCCCGTGGGTCTGGATTCTTTCACTGAGCAAGGTGTTCGTAAGGTTCACCGCTGGTGATCAGTTCATTCCTTCTTCTTGCTGGGTGCATGCCACTGTGCAGAACGACCACCCTTTGCCGTTCTTCTGTTGATTGGCATTGGGTTTGTTTCCATTGGAGGCTGTGTGTCTGTTTATGTGTACCTAGGCTTTCATTTCTCTTCAGTAAATAGCCAGGAGCGGGGACCAGCGCTGTGGCGTAGTGGGTAAAGCTGCTGCCTGCACTGTCAGCATCCCACATGGGTGCTGGTTGGTTTGTGTCCTGGCTGCTCCATTTCTGATCCAGCTCCCTGCTAACGGCCTGGGAAGAGCAGCCGTAGATGGCCCAGGTGCTTGGGCCCCTGCCATGGGAGATCTGGAGGAAGTTCCTGGCTCTTGGCTTTGACTTGCCCAGCCCTGGCTGTTATGGCCATCTGGGGAGTGATCCAGCAGATGGAAGATCTCTCTCTCTCCCTGTCTGTCTCTTTGTCTGTGATTCTAACCTTCAAAATAAATAAATAAATAAATAAATAAATAAATAAATAAATAGCTAGCTAGGCATGCAACTGGGGTTGTATGGTAGTTACGTGTTCAGTTTTATAAGAACCACGTGTTTTGAACAGGGTGTGACATCTGTTTCTTTACCTCTTCCAGAGGTCCCTTTTTTTCTGGGTGGGGGATGGGATGGGGCATGCAGAGCCTGAGGGGGCGTCAGCAGGTGTTAGGTCAGCAAGGCCAGTGGATGAATGGGCAGAGGGCAGGGGCTGGTTCTGAGGGCTGGAGACAGAGCGACCAAGGCATGGTGGTGATGGCCATGGACTGGATGGTGCTGGGAGTTACAGATGAGTTCGGGGTTTCGGCTTAAGCTGCCAAGGATAAGATGCAGGAACACTGGCGTCTCTCTGCGGCTCACTTCTGTTCTGCCCTATAAAAGCTGCACATTACTATGAGTTTTATTTCTGAGTGAGAGATAGGGAGGAAACACTCAGCCGGGCCAGTTTGCGGGTGTGTACCTGGGTAGCTGGGGAGGCTGGCGCTGGCACACGCTCCTCCCGGGCAGCCCGCCGTTCAGCACAGTCTCCCGAGAAAAGGCGGAAACAACTAAGTTGCTGTGTTCTGTCTTTCCAGGGGTGTTTGTATAGCAAGAGGCCTTGCAAAACGTGCACAGTGTGTCTGTCTGGAGCGGATTTATTTACAATCCAGGGTAATAAAGACAGCATCTCCCTCTGGAGCAGAGGTTGGCAGGCTTAGTGGCCGGCCCTTACATCAGATCAAGGCTCCCAGGTCTGCATCCTCCGTAATGTAGCTCCCTGTGTGTGCAGGTAACTCTTGGCCTTCACCATGTTACCCTGTGGGAACCAGGCCTTTGAGGATGCTGTAGCCGTGGTGTTCTGGCCACTATGATTGCTGTAACAGACTGTTTTCTGTCTCTGACCCAGGAGTCTTGTGTTTTCTGCCAGTCTTATGACACCATGGCAGGCTAGCTGGTGAGCTGGCTAGCAGGGTGCTGTCTCATACCCTACATGGTGCCTGACAGTGCCTCTGTGCCACCCAGCACACGGCAGGGCCACCTCTTCCTCGCCCACCTTGCTGCCCAGTGCTTGTGAGCTTCTGGTCAGTGACAGACCCAGGGTCAGGAGACAGAGTGCTGAGTAAGACAGATAAGGTTCCCGCCCTCCCGGAGCAGGCATATGGTGTCACCTTGGCTGTCAGCAGTCCCAAGTTGCGAATTATCTGCTCGCTGAATCTTTCTTCACTGTTCTCATTCCTCACTGCCGTTCGGTGCCTCCCTGTGTAGGAAATGCACTTTCACTCTGCCAGCACAGAGTCAATACGAGTGAAGAGCCCACGGTGGCTCCTGGTGGCCAGGGGATGCCCACCTGGTCACTGCTGCTGCCGTCCCTGTGGTTAGCCATTGCAGTGGCCAACTGTGCTGCCGTCCCTGTGGTTAGCCATTGCAGTGGCCAACTGTGGTTCCACGGTGTCAGACAACGTATGGCACAGGAAGCGACCGAACCCTGGTCCTCCGCCTGTCGCACCCCGCCCTGCTCCCCCTGTGTGCGAACTCTTTCCCAAACATGACACAGCCTTGCATGTCTTTGCCCTCTCCTTCCTCTGACCCAGGAGAAGTGCTCTTTGTCCCCTAAGACTCAGCCCAAGGGTCTCCTTCTCCTGTAAGCATTCCTTGAGTTTGCCCTCTCCATTCACCCCAGGCTGGCACACGTAACGGTGTTAGCTGTGTTCTCGCAGCACCGTGCACTGTCTGTGGCCCTGACAGTGTTCTGCCTTTGGACTCGCTGGGAAGCAGCTGCTAGATCACCCGTCCCCAGCGTGCTGCTCGTGGGTGAGTGTGGACCACTGTCCTCTAGCAGGCACTCGGGGCTCCCTTGGGAGATGCAGTACTTTGACAAGCATGAGCTGCTTGATGCAGCTGGAAGAGAGAATGTCTTGATACCCACCCCAGGGAGAGTCAGCCTCACACACTTGGTCTGGAGGGCCCAGGATTGTCTGGGGTGAGGTCTGGGCTGATGGTTTAGAAATCACATCACTCCCCAGCCAGTGACTTGACAGCATTGCTTAACCTTGGCGAAGAGAGTCCCTCCAGGAATAGTCCAGCTACCCTTGATGAGGGGCCGAGCCTTGGGGAGCAGCCCTCCCTTGGTTGGGGTCCAGCGCTGCCCTGCTGGTGTGTGCCATGGCCAACCTCCTCTGTCACCTCCTCCCTGTCTTTTAGCTGGATGAGTCTGCTGTGCCAGGCTGGTGCTGACGCCAGCTCAGGGAAGCAGTAGCCACCCCAGAGGTGCGTGTGGCAGGACCTTGCACCTGCCTCTGCTTTGCTCGCTTCTCCGTCTCCCAGTTAACTGGAGAGAACCTCAGGCTCGCAGAGGTCAGGAGGGCAGTGAGCTAGAGGTGGAGGTAGGTGTGGGCCAGCCTCTTCCCTACACCCCTGCAGCCGGCAGAGCCAGGCTCATTGTTCCAGCTGTTAGCTCTGACTGCGCAGAGACTCCTAGGGGCCGTCTTCCCCTCCAGGGAGAAGGAGCTACATGGGCGCTACCTCCTTCCACGGGTGGGGGCGCTAGAGACCGAGCCTTCTCCTGGCTGTGTCTGCCAGGGAGCGCTGGAGAGGAAGCCGCCACAGGCCTGCGCACGTCTCCTTACCTCGATCCTGAGGGATTTGTCTTGGAGACAGGCACAGAGCCATCCGCTGCCGTCCACCTCTGTCAAGTAGGGGCCTGTCTTGGTGACCTGTCCCCTGCCCTGGCTGGGTCTCTGAGGCTCCTGTGCATGCACTAGGAGGCCATTCTTGATCTCCTGCTGTCGTTCTCACACTGCCTGTGGTTTTGCACATTAGCTGCCCAGTGACACCCCAGTGCTGGCCTTCCAGACTTCCCCGTGACCATGGTCAGTGAGAGCTGAGCGGTGCACAGTGGCACAGTCTGCCCGCCGCAGCCACAGGCTAAAGGGCAGGGCCTGTGCTGGTCTGCATGCAGGGATAGCCCTGGTGGTCAGGCACAGGCTGTCCCTGCTCAGGAGAGACCGGGCTCTGAGCCCATGGTGTCGGAACATTCTTGGGCATCCCATGGCCTCTCCTGTCTTCTCACTGAGGTCTTGGCCTTGAAATGCCGGCCTCAAGAAAGTTCTGCCTTTTCCTTGGGAGCTTCTGTCTGTGGCTTCGCAGGACCTGTCTCTCTCCCAGCTGCCTCTTCCCTCTGCTGCTGTCTGCCGTGTGCTGTGGCGCTTTCTTGGGGAGTCCTCAGATGAACAGTTTTGGGAATTGTTGAAAGCGCTGTTGGAAAACAGCAGAGGCCATTTCGTGGGAAGATGATGACCTTATTAACTATAATTAGGCAGCTCACAGAGATTTCCAGTGTAGGCCAGCATCTTTGCTTGCTGAAACGGGGGAAGGTTCTCTGGTAATGTCTTTGGAGATGTAATCGTCTTTAACACATTAGCAGTTTAATTTCTTCTGGAAGGCTTGGCAGCCTGGTGTTTTCATTTAGAAAGCCAAGGTATAGTTTTACAGTCATCCGCATTAATATAATAATTATAATTCTGAACAAGTCATTTCAGATGCTGACACCAAGAGCTGTTCTTACAGCTGAGGAGGATCCGGGGAAGGAGGTGCAGTCTCCCCCAGGTGGAAAGGCAGACGCCGTGAGCAGCCGGCCCAGGGGCTGGCCTGTGGGCCCAGGGCTCAGGAACTTGCCCTCTGTTACATTCACAGGAAGCAGGCACAGTTGACATGAATGGGAAATGCTCTTGTTTTTCATGTTGGAATTTTTTTTTTAATCTGCAGCAATGTAAAATCACTTGTATGTTTTTATGGGGTGCAACGACCTCTTCCAACACATGTATGTGGCCTGTCCCTGTCGAATCAGATAGGCAGCGTGTCCGTGATTGGCGCCTTCAAGCTCCTCACTGCCCCTCCCAGTTCTTCATAAAGTATATAGGACATGCTGTGAACCCCAGGCATCTTACTTTACTGTGGAAGACTGGAAGTCTCTCCTGTGCTTGGTCCCCGTTATCCAGCTCCCTGCTGAATATCCCTGAGGTGTTCTTTCCTAAAGAGTTCTGCGTACAAGGAGCCAGGCTCTGAAACTCCTGTGTTCTTTGATCAGGCTGCCCCATCGCTCCCAGAATGCACCTGCGAGGGGCCGACCTGGGGTTCGGTCTCTGTCGATGGCTGCAGCGTGCAGCGCCCTGAGGAGCAGCCTTCCACCCCAGGAGCTCTCAGGGTGTCTGCAGGTCTGTTGTCTCTCAGGCAAGGAGGCCTCTGCCCCTCCCCGGCCCCACTCCCCATGTGTATCCCACCCTGGCCGCCCTTCCTCCCCACCTCACTTCGCTGGCTTGGGCTCAAAGGTCCCCTGCAAGGGACTGCTGTTTCGTATTTTACATTTCATTTGTCCACATGCGTTTTACGACTCTGTAGGGATTTTTTCCTGCATCATTTTGGATCCTGTTTTTAGAGCTTCACACCCATCCCTGTTTTTGCAGCCTTCCAGAGAGTCATCTTTGCCCACGTGGCGGCAGCACCACTTACTGAATTGCATCCCTGTTGCCCAGTGCGGAGGTTTCTGCTCAGCAGCTTTTCTTCATTGCTGTTCTAGGCGGTGTGACCATCATC
This sequence comes from Sylvilagus floridanus, assembly GCA_949820135.1. Classification (NCBI taxonomy): domain Eukaryota; kingdom Metazoa; phylum Chordata; class Mammalia; order Lagomorpha; family Leporidae; genus Sylvilagus; species Sylvilagus floridanus. Next base: position 51,946,310 of record OX463228.1, read on the forward strand.
GCTGGCATCTCTAGCCAAGACGAAGAAGAGCTCAAATTAATTATTTTTTTTTTTATTTGTTTGAAAGAGAGAGGGAGAGACAGAAAGAGTGAGAGAGGGTGTGCCTACCTATTGGCTCACTCTCTAAACGCCAGCAGCAGCTGGGCCTGGACCAGGCCAAAGCCTGGAGCCAGGAACTCCATCCAGCTCTCCCACTGGGGTGGCCGGGATCCAAGTACTTGAGCCATCACCTGCTGCCTCCCGGTTCCTTGAGACATTTCCTGCTGTCCACATTAGCCGGAAGCTGGAATCAGGAGCCAAACCTACCTACTGAACCCAGGCACTCCAAAGTGGGACACCATCCTAACCACTAGGCTTAGCAAGAACAATTTTTGTTTTATTATAATTTTCAGATAGTAGGGATATTTGGAAGTTGGCAAAAGATGGAAAAAGGGAAATAAAGGTGACCAGCTGTCCCATCCTGCAGCGCTCACCACTGTGTGAACAAGGGATGCCCTGGGTTAGAAGTAACAGGAAACGACGTGGTTGTCTTCTACGGCCAGAGGCTTATTTGTCATTGAAAACGGGACATTTAAGCGAGAGGCCAGGGCTAGTTCCTGGGTGAAGCCATGCCCTGAGAGACCCTGGGTGCTTTCTCTTTCTGCCCCCCGACCTTGATGTCATCCTGTGCCCCCTGCCTGCCTCCTCCCCGCATCCCCGAAGCCTTCCGCACCTCAGACTGGCCGCGTCTCATTTCTGCTGTTGGTCCGCAGACAGAGAGTGTCCCGCGTTCGAGCGATTGTAATGAGACAGCCACTTGTATCCCTCATCTGCAGCTGCCTGTGTTTGTGACATCTCATTTGGCCAAAGCTGAAATCTGAACAGTGTCCAGATCGAGAAGAGGAAAAGAGGGCGCCTCAGGACTTGGAGGAGCTCATCCTTCTTTTTAATGGGATTGTCTTTCATCCTTGTGTTTCAAGTCTGCAGAATCCCTTGGGTTAGAAAACATCCTTTGCTCTCTGCTTGGTTCCTGTGACCTGGAAGGAGACGGGAACAGAACCTTCCCGGGCTTGTTGGGCCTGCTGGTCCGTCTTGCACAGGGAAGATCATGGAGCGTCAGTGGTGTGCAGGGGGCTGGTGAGCCGCAGTCATGGCCCTCGGGGCACTCGTGGAGAAGGGGTGGGGCCAGGCAGGAACTCTGCAGCCCCCCACGCCCTCAGCACGGTGCAAACCAGCCTGTGCTTGTAGTCGTAGACGTGAGTGATTGCTGCCCTCAATCCTAATGCTACAGAAAAGTGCAAATAATGAAATAAGCTCCAATAGGCCCACTGCCAGATTTTACGGTTCTTTACGTTTTGCCTTATTTATGGGGCCCTCTTTCTGTTGTGTGAGAAATAAAAGTCAGGCAGATACAGCTCCAGCCCTGCCCCTCCCTCCCCAGCGGCAGCCGCCCCGCTCATGTTGGTGGGTAGGCTTTTCAACATTTCCTACCTATGTTCATGTTGTATTTTAAATATTTGTACACGTGTCGTCACACTCTATGTCCTCTTGCGATTTTTGAAACAGTCAATGTTGTGTGTTTTGCTACCAATATATCCATCCGCCTATCCGTTCATTTGATTCCTCATTTTTTTTTTTTTTTTTTTGACAAGCAGAGTGGACAGTGAGAGAGAGAGAGAGAGAGAAAGGTCTTCCTTTGCCGTTGGTTCACCCTCCAATGGCCGCTGTGGCTGGCGTGGTGCGGCTGGCATACCGTGCTGATCCGAAGCCAGGAGCCAGGTGCTTATCTTGGTCTCCCATGCGAGTGCAGGGCCCAAGGACTTGGGCCATCCTCCACTGCACTCCTGGGCCACAGCAGAGAGCTGGCCTGGAAGAGGGGCAATGGGGATAGAATCCGGCTCCTTGACCGGGACTAGAACCCTGTGTGCCGGCGCCGCAAGGCAGAGGATTAGCCTATTGAGCCGCGACACCGGCCCTGATTCCTCATTTTTAATCACCACATAGCATTCTACTATAAGAGTAAACTAGAATTTATTTGTTCACTCGCCTGCTTCTGGAAGGTTCTGTTGGTTTTATTTGCTATACCTTGCAAACAGTGTTGTAGTGAACACATATTCTGGTGATCTGTTGCTGTGTAATGAGCCACCGCCAACTTGGTGGCTTGGAACAGTGTTTATTATGCTCATGAGTGTGCAGCTTGGGCTGGGCCCAGTGTAGGCAGCTTGCCTCTGCTGTACATGGTGTCATGGGGGACTTGAAGGCTGCTTTGGGGGCACCAGCTGGCTTGCTCGCTCAGGTGTCTGAGGGGGATTCTGGCTGGCAGCTAGGGCCCTAGCCGTGCTTTTAGCCAGAGCTGCACGTGGCCTCTCTGTGCAGCCTGGGCCTCCTCGCGTGGCAGCTAGGATCTTGGGGTCCACTGTCCTGGGAGAAAGCGAGTGAGTGAGCGAGCGAGTCGGGCTGAAACCATATTGTTTTATGACCTAGTCTCAGAAGTTAGGCAGTATCCTGTTGCTACATTCTATTCTTTAGAAGGAAGTCACTGGGGCTAGCTCCCATCTGGACAAGGGAAATTAGTCTCCACCTTTATTTATTTATTTTTGACATTTATTTGAAAGTCAGAGACATAGAGGGGAGGGGAGATAGAGACAGATGGACAGATGGATGGCGAGAGAACATCCACCTGCTGGTTCACTTCCCAGATGTCCGCAACAGCTGGGCTGGAGCAGGCCAAGCCAGGAATCCGGAGCTCAGGCTGGGTTTCCCCATGGGTGGAGGGATCCAAGTAGTCAGGCCACCACCTGCTGCCTCCCAGAATGTGTGCAATAGCAGAAAGCTGAAATTGGAAGTGGAGCCAGGGCTCAAACCCAGGCACCCCAATATGGAATGTGGGCCTCCCAGTGGCATCTTAACTGCTGGTCCCAACACCCTCTCCATCTGCACCTTTCATAGGATGAGTGTCAGAGTTAACAGACCTGTTTTAAAACCAGCCGACTCAGACGTGCCTCCCTGGACGGCCCTGTTTCTGTGGCTCGGCCCCTCGCTGGGTGGGTGTGCCTTCCCTGGGACCCACTCTGAGCTGACTCCTACGTTTGTTCCTCTGAAGCCCACCACGGTGCTTGGAGTTCCCATTTGCTCACCCCCTCTCCTGCACTTGCTGCCAGGGATTTAGATTTTGCCCCTCTGGTGGGTGTCAAATCAGATCTTGTTGCTTCAGTTGGCTGCCCACTGGTGAGGCCAAGTCCCTTGCTGCCTCCTGGGGACAGTGTTGCATTCCCATTCCCACCTGGTCGCCCTAAAGAAGACACAGACGTCAAAGTGCTATTTTTTGGCTTATGATGTCAGTTTTTCAAGTGTAAAGTGATGGACATCCCATGGAGTTTATTGCAAACTGCTATGAAGACCTTGGAGTTCCTCTTGGTTTGACTCACTTGTGAAAAACATAGGATTTCAGTAACTGCAGGCTGAGTTTGTAATGTGATAAATTTTCATTTAATCTCTCACCTCTCTGTAATTTGCCCAGTTTAAAAATGCCCTGAAGCTTGCTTTGTGCACGTTTGGGAGCCCTGTTCTTAGCATGTGTTATCACAGTCAGCCGGGAGAAATGGTGTCTGTCTCTCTGCTCACTTAATGCTAGCCCGGCCCCTCCCACCGCCGTAGTCTCCTGTGCTGTGCTGTGTCTGCCCTGCGGCGGCCACCCAGGCTGAGCTCGTGACCAGCAGGCCCTGGTTTGCATTCACCTGGACCCATGGCCTGGGTTTGGTTTCTCCGGCATACCGCATTTAAAGGACAGTGTGACACAGAGGGGAGTCCCCAACCTTCACAGCCTGGGACAAAGCCTGGTGCTGGGGAATGTTCAGGAAATTTGTGTTGGACCAAATCATTCAAGAAGCTCAGCTGTGACAGTAACCTGTCTGTCCTGGCAGCTGTCTCAGAAACATCTGGGAAGTAGCCGTGTCTGACCACGGGTTTTACGGTGGATTTCTAAGGTTTCCTTCAAAAGTGAACTTGTGGCTACTTTCTATTGAGTCACCATCTTCTCTGCCTCCTTCCTGGGGGCTGCTCAGCTTCTTATCTGAACCGAGAACCAGAGCCTGTGCTGCGGAAACGAGACCTCATCCGGGATCGGGCTGGGCTCAGCCCTCTGCAGAGCTCGGAAAGCAGCGTCTGCATCCAGGCTGTGGGGCAGGTGCAGCGTGTCCACACAGCACCCTTGCCCTACTGTCCGGAGCTGGTGATGGGCACAGACCACTCCAGCGGCTGCAGGTGCGGGGCCTCAGGACTTGTCCTAGGGAGGCCCCGTGACCTGTGCAGCCTCATGGAACAGGGTTAGTTACAAGAGCAATATAAACAAGGAGTTCGTTGCCTGTTGTTTTAGGGATTGGAAGGCCTGGGGTCTGTTCATTACTCATTTGTGGAAACAGCAGCTCAGCCTGGGGTGAGGCCTCCTGGGTTGGCGGGGTGGGGTGAGTGCCTCTGAGCCCGGGTGCTTCCGTGCCCACACTCCTCCAGGGAGCTGAGTTCCATAGCACAGCCGAGGTGCCAGCACTTAGACTAACAGGGGCAGGGTGCTGGCCTCTGTTTCTGCGACAGACTGTTCGCAGCCTCACAGTTTATAGCCTGTGTACACAAGCGCTAGTGCCTGTTAACGCTAATTAAACCCCAGTTGCCAGGACACAGCCTGTGCTGCTGGGGACCTGCCCGCTGGCCCTAGGGCTTCCTTGCATAGTGAGGAACACAATGGCAAGAGGCTGGGGCCTCAGAGCAGGCCCTGTACCAGGTGTAGCCTGCCTGTGCTCAGCCAGGAGGCCCCAGCTTCCTGTGGGGTCCTGAGGACCTGCTGGGCACTCAGCCATCGTGGTTCCGGAGCCCGGGTTCTGGGCCCAGTCCTGGCCTGGTTTCCGTGAGGTGAGATGCAGGCGTTGGGGTGATCCCGGGGCTCCTTGCAGCCCTGTTTGCTGTAACTACTTGGTGAGCACTTGCTGTGGACCAGACCCCTGGAGTCTTGCAGCGTAAGCGTTTGATTGTGGCACTAATGGGACTGGAGCTCCCCAAGGTGCCACCCGTCCCAGCACACATGTGCTCCACCTGCCCTGCTCTGCCAAGTGCACGGCCCCGCTGCCTGCTTGGTAGCCTGGCCTGTCAGCCACAACAGCCGGTGGCCTCCCTGAAGAGCCTCTTCGTCTGCCTGCTTCTGTCTTCATCCACCTCCCTGGTCCCTTACGAGGACGACTGTGCACCCTTAGAAAAGCTCTTCCTGTGTCCCTCTGTCCCCGCAGGCAGCCAGTTTTCTAAAACCCTGAGCCTGGTGTGTGTCTCACTGGCCCTGCAGCTGTCAGGGCTGAGGGTCAGGGCCCTTTCTTGATGTGAGTCCCAGGTCCTTCACGGATTCTCCAGCCACCTCCTTTAGTGTGCTGTCCTGCACTGAGACCGGGCGGGGCACTGACCCGCTCCGGAGTGGCTGTCGGGTGATATACATGTGTCGCCGTAGGTCACACAGCTCAGAATTAGGGAGACCAGGATTTGGACCCGCATCCATTAGATTCCAAGCCTCCGTTCTTTGCACTATTCAGTATGCCTGCTGGGGAGGGACACCCGGGCTGAATCCCGCCTCCTGTGTTGCACAGTGCACGCGTCTGGCAGCCCGGCTCTTGCACCTGAGACCCTTTAGGCAGCACTGCCGAAGGCCAGGGACGCCGGGCCCTGTGTGGGCTCAGGCTCAACAGTCCCTGGTGCTGTGGGGACGCAGGCTTGGCGCCGCCATAGGTCCAGGACACCAGGCCCTGTGTGAACGCAGGCTTCATGGTGCTGTAGGCTGGTGACTCTGGGCCCTGTGTGGATGCAGCCTTGGTGCTGTGTGGGCAGACTTGGTATTGCCACTGGCTCTATGTGGATGGCTCATCAAGTTTTTGTTTTGAGGAAGTTCTTGAAAATGACAGGCTTTATTTCGAGGGTCTTCATTAATCAAATAGAATTCCTTGGTGACATTTGTACACTGTTTACCGAAGAACTGAAATGATTTCAGCTTCATTTCGGGCCCAGGTTGGCAGCCAGAGAAATTGTCTGGGGGAAGCCGACCCTCATCCTGAGCAGGGGTATTCACGTGGGGGCCTCTGAGCGCTGTTTCCAGCCCAAACCATCTTGCATAAGCACACAGCGAGGCTGTGCTGGGCGGGTTGTCGCTGTGAATATGCCTTCCCCGCTTCACAGGGGGTCGTGTAAAAAATTAGTAGATGTGTCCTCAATTTCTCTATGAGCAAAGCTTGGAATTAATTTTTTCTGGCCCACGAACTCTTGTGGTTAAAAGTACAAATTAAGCTTTCTGGGAGAATCCGTCACACAATTATTGAGAAGCCAATGTAGAGATGACAACGGGCTGCGTGTTGAGTTGTGCCCACAGGGTTATTGTTTTCAGCAATTAAACTTTTCGTACTTTTCTTTGTTTTTCTCTTTCTTGCTCTGGGAAATCCACCTGAGAACGGGCTTCCCACTCGCGAGAGTTCCTGGCTCTTCCTCCCAAATGGAACGCCCTTCCCGAGGACGGTGGGCATCTAGCTGACAACGAGCTATAAATCTGCCCCAAGTTCTCTGACGAAGGCATGAATCTTGGACAATGGCGCGGTGGCGCTGTATTTCAGGGGCGCCACAGAGCTGTCAGAAGTCAAGAAAGTGCTCAGACGCCGGCATCTGTCAGGTGCTCTCTGTGCACTTTGTGCGGGGCTGGGGGGCCGAGGAGAGCTGAGCTCAACAACGCTTTCCACTCTGCAGCCTCCATGAGCCGCACAGCGCCCGAGCAGGATCTGTGGGAGACTGGACCCCATCCTACCTGTCCCATGCAAGAGGAGAAGCCCCCACCCCAGTGCTCATTTACTGAGAGTGTGCTGAGTGCCTGGCACTGAGCCAGGTAGCAGAGCACACCCTGGCAGGGGTGCTGCTGTGGCTTCCACTGGTGCTCCTGCCGGGCCCTGGTCCCATGATCTGCTGGGTGTCTCCCGTGGCAGCGACTGAAGTTCCTGGCAGAGCACTTCGGAGCGTCCCTCTCGGTCCCCAGAAGTGGCTCTTATGCCTCAGTGTGTCTTCCGAGGCTCCTGGAGCCTCTCCCTGCCATTACCAGGCCTCTTCCCGCCCCTCTGCCCCTGCCTGAGCCAGGCCGTCACTGGGCCCTTCCCTTTCCTGGGCATTCCAGACTTTTGTCCCCAGCTTTGTCCGTGACTCCTGCCTGCCCGCCGTGTCTGTGCAGACAGTGTTTCCTGGAAGCCCCGCTGGCTGTTTTCCCTGCCCCTTCTCCGTCACGGCACTCTCCATGAGACGGGGGCCTGTGTGCCTTGCTCCTGTGGTAACCCACAGCAGGTGGCACACAGCAGGCCCTTGCAAACGTTTGTGGAGAGACACCATGCCCTGGAGGAGGCTGTGTCTCTGGGGACCAGCATCCCCTTGCCAAGCAGGTGGTGGCCTTGGTGGCTGGCAGCGTGTTGTAGGCGAGCGCCGGAGGTGGTGTGTGCCTGAAGGATGTGTTGGGGTCCTGGCCATCATGGTCCTGCTTACACTGGTCCTGTCACTTGACGTCCATTACCACTAAGGGAAAACAGCCCCTTTCAAGGTACAAGTTCATGGCTGTCTGGGCTGCCTCTGCCTTGAGAGAAATGACCCTGGCAGGAGAGCTGGGCTGGGCGAGGCTGACCATGAGGCTGGTGTTGATGGGCATCCCGCAGCTGCCCTCCCAGGGTCAGGCAGGGACCTGAGGCCAGCAAGGAGGAGATGGCAGGGCCTGGTCTCCTGACTCCCAGTCCAGTGCTTGGGCCACACCCCTACTGTTGCTCAGGAGAAGACGGGGTACAGTGCTGGGGTGGGTTTCTCTGCCCAAGACCACCAGCTGGCACCTTGCAATGACTTTGCCACCCCCTGGCTCCTTGCCCTGTGCGTGTCCCTGACCAGTCTCCACAGCAGTGTCCCCTGCAGTGTCCACCGCTCTTCTGACACTGGGGGCTGCGTGCCCCCCAGGGCATTCCTGGGGCTTTGCCGTCAGAGCCACCACCTTCCCCTGGTGTGTCTGTCTCTGAGGTCCCTACCCCAGGGCTGCCCCGTGAGGAGCCAGTTCATGTCTTTCCTGAAACAGCCACTTTTTAACTTTTTAACTTTTTGATGCCTCCCTGCAGGAGTGCTGTGCCGTTGCGCTGAGTACTTTGCAGCTTTAATTAAGTTGCACACTCACACTTAACATTGCCTGTGAAGTAACCTCATCATCGTGGTCTGTTTTCCTTCTCCCTTCTCATAGAGCAGCTTCTGGGGCTCCTCGTGCAGCCCTGGTGTCAGCGTCAGTGCCGCCCCTGGGCTCTGACTCGCGGACGTGGTCTACCTGAGCTGGCAGGGTGGCTCTGCTGTGTATCTGGGAGTTTCACCCAGCCTCACGTGCTCATTTGGAAAACTTTGGGTCCAGCAGATGGAAGATCTCTCTTTGTCTCTCTGGCTTTTGAATAAACAAAGATACATTTAAAAATTTAAAAAACCCTTACTTTTGAATAATTAGCTCCATGAAAGCAACGGGTTTGGCTGTTTCATCTGTAACCAAGCATCAGAGTGGCACAGATTAGCTGCTCCCAGGGGTACTGATTTAACCAGAGTGGGTAGTCCTGGTGATGTGCAGAACGGCCTTAGGCACCAGCAGCCTCAGATTGTGTGCTGGGCAGCGCTGTGTCCCTGTTTGTAGATGAGGACTCGTGAGGGAGCCTGTGTTCTGATGGGCTCGAGGGAAGGGCCACGTGGGAGCCCAAGAGGCCCAGACTGGTGGGCCTGCACGGGCCAGGACTGTCTTTCTGGATGGCAGGAAGGGCCTGGGAAGAGACCACGCCCCTCTTCGTGGGCCATTTCATCTACCAACTTTTAAAGAAAAAAATATTTTTTAATTAGAGAGAGAGAGAGAGATCTTCCATCTTTGGTTCACACCCCAAATGCCAGGTTCACACCACAACAGCCAGGGCTGGGCCAGGCCAAGGCCTGGAGCCAGGAATATGGGTCTCCCACGTGGCTGGCCCGGATCCAGCTACTTGAGCCATCGTTGGCTGCTTCCCAGAGCACACACGTCAGCAGGACACGGAGCTGGGACTGGATAATGGGATGTAGCACCCACCGCCGTTGCATCCACTGACTCTTTAAGTGCAGAGGTGCCCCGGCCTCAGCCGGCAGGCAGACTGTGGGAAGGGCCTTGCCCCGCCCTCGCCTTGGTTTCCAGAGGGCCAGCGTTCAGTGGGCGCCTCCCAGGCGAGTCAGTGAGAGGATCTAGCAGCCTCGCTTACAGATGGAAATCAATGCCGTTTCTGCTCGGCTGGTTAGCCTGCCACTCTCTTTGGCCCCTGGCATTCATTATTAGATACATTCTGATTTTATTAGTGTGGCTAATTAATGCATGACATTAAAATATTGACAGGAATTGATTTGGGTATCTGTATCCTTGGAGCTTGAGTTAATAAAATAACTTTTGATAAGACTAGTGGGTTTAGAACATTCAGACTTAATTATATTTTCTAACGGATTTTTCTAGAATCATATAACTGCCTGGCAAGGTACTTCAATTCCCTAGTTAACGGAAAGAAATTGGTTTTTCATTTAGTTTTTGCTTAATACAAATGAAAAGTAATAGACATTTGATAAAAGCAGTTAAAGGGTTATTTATTAAAGTCTCCCTCTTTATATATTGGGAAAAAAAATCCATGTGCATAGAATTAATTTTGAGGATGTGAGGGGAATGGACAGTTGGAGAGCTACTTGGCCCCGGGAAGTCGGAGTGGCTTTCTGTTCGTAACTTCCTTGGCAAGTCTCCCACAGACGCGTGCTTTCCTCCTGGGAGCTGCTGCTGTGCCGTCAGCCCGCTCCTCACGCCGGCCTCGGCAAGTTGTGAGTTATGACAACAGCTGATACGGCAGCGCCGAGGAGGATCCGGGTGTTTCACTCTCGTGCCGCTTAGGTTAGGAAGTCTGCCAAAGCTAGCGATTTGAAAAGAAAGAGGTGCAGCAAACAAGAAGAGGAAGGGGGGTATCTTGCAGAAGCACTCGTTATAAAAGTGTAAGAAGTTGGTGGTCATTACCCGCTTGTGAAGAGTCAGCCGTCTCCCTGGCGGTTCTAGCAGGCTTCCCGTCACAGTGCCTGCGTCCACCAGCCTGCAGAGTCCACTTCCTCTCCTTTTCTTCTCTCTTAGAAAATGCTGACATAGTTTCCCACTTACAGAGAAATTGCAAGAATAATACAAAGAACTCCCAGGCACCATACACAGGTTATTCAGATGTTGACATCATTTTCTCTGCTGTCTCTCCTCCTCTCTCTTTTTATATATTTGCATTCTCACACACACACACACACACAGACATATACACACACAGATTTTTTTCCTGAGCCACTTAAGAATGAAGCTGGTAGGTACTATACTCCTAAAAACTTCAGCGTGTATTTTCTTTTTTTTAAAGATGTATTTATTTATTTGAAAGTCAGAATTACACAGAGAAGGAGAGGCAGAGAGAGAGGTCTTCCATCTGCTGGTTCACTCCCCAATTGGCCTCAATGGCTGGAGCTGCACCGATCCAAAGCCAGGAGCCAGGAGCTTCTTCCAGGTCTCCCACATGGGTACAGGGGCCCAAGTCCTTGGGCCATCCTCTACTGCTTTCCCAGGCCATAGCAGAGAGCTGGATCGGAAGTAGAACAGCCGGGACTCAAAGCAGCGCCCATATGGGATGCCAGCGCTTCAGGCCAGGGTGTTAACTCTCTGTGCCATAGTTTCAGCCCCAGTGTGTGTTTTCTAAATCAAGAATTTCTCTTTCCTCACCACAGTGCAGTTATCAACATCAGGGAAGTAACTGTGACCCTAAAAAATATTATTTATTTTATTTCAAAGAGCTACAGAGAAAGAGGGAGAAAGAGGGAGAAAGAGGGAGAAAGAGGGAGAGGGAGAGGGAGAGGGAGAGGGAGGGAGAGGGAGAGGGAGAGGGAGAGGGAGAGGGAGAGGGAGAGGGAGAGAGAGAGAGAGAATGAGAATGAGAATGAGAATGAATGAAACTTTGGCTGCAATGGTTTGAGCTGGGCTAGGCTGAAGTCAGGAGCCAGGAGCTTCTTCTGGGTCTCCCACGTGGGTGCAGGGGCCCAAGCACTTGGGCCATCTTCCATGCTTTTCCCAGGCCATTAACCGGGAGCTGGATGGGAAGTGGAAAAACTGGGACATGAACTGGCACCTATATGGAATGCTGGCATTGCAGGCAGCAGCTTAACCTGCTACACCACACCTGGCCCCCTCTGTGTACATCTTACTGAGATGTTTTACAGTGGTCCTGAGAGTGGCTGTGATAGGAAAAGAGAATTCACCTGTTTAAAGGACACAGGCCACTTACTTAAGGGACCGTTCATCAACTGAGTGTCTGGTGTTTCCTTGTACTTAGCTCCAGACTGTGGCAGGGGTCACAGGGCTGGTGTTGTGTGCTCTCAGTGTGTCCTACCAGGGCCACCTGCTGCATGGTAACTTTGATCACTGGACTAAGATGCCATCTGTCTGGTTTCTGCAGTGACATTACCACTTATCCTTTTGTAGTGAGAAAGTGTCATTTGGTGAGACACTTTGAGACTATGCAAAATCCTGTGATTCCTCAAGCCTTCATCTGCTCGTTGGAGCATCCATTGATGACTGTTGCCCAAATCATCCCCTGTGATGATGGTTGTCAAATGGTGATTTCTAATTCTGTCACTTGTGAACTCTTAGTTTAATAATACATTATAATGCATTTTTATCATTTGACTAGTGGAAGTCCTTGGAGATGTTACCATTGTTCTTTGAACATGAACTTACGTTTAGGTACAGCCAGGTGTTCCAGGCTTACTGGTTCTTTCCTGCGCCAGCCCCTAGAAGCAGTCGCTTCCAAGATCTGTCCTTTTCATTAAGAAAGGCATTTAGAAACCAAGATTTGGGTGTTGGTGTGCCCATTGCATTGGTGTCATTACTTTTCAGCAGGTAGACTTGGGCCATAGCTGTCTTCTTAAACTGTCTGTCTCTCTCTGTCTGCACATGGATTCATGCTGATGTCTGTAGTTCCCATCCAGGGCTGCAGGGTTCATCTGCCTCCTCCATTTCCCTGTTTGTAACCCCCTTCTCCAACAGTAGAAAACCTGGCTTCCCATTTCCACAGTCTGTTGACACTTGCCCAGTCCTCAAATGTCAAAAAATTGTTTCAGAATTGCTAACTATGGCCCGGGAGTGCAGTGGAGGATGGCCCAAGTGCTTGGGTCCTGCACCCATATGGGAGGGAGACCAGGAGAAGCACATGGCTCCTGACTTCAGATCAGCGTGGTGTGCCAGCCGTAGCGGCCATTGTAGGGTGAACCAACAGCAAAGGAAGACCTTTCTGTCTCTCTCTCTCTCACTGTCCACTCTGTCAAAAAAAAAAAAAAAAAAAAAAAAAAAAAAGAATTGCTAACTTCTGCAAAAGGAGACTTCTCTTAATTAGAATTCAGTGTTGGAGTTCTTTTTCGGTCTTAGCCTGAGGATGCGTAGTCCACATTTCAGACTTTCTCAGGTTACTTTTCTTGTGTCCCTCCCCCTTCAGTGCTATTATGTTATTCATTGACGTACAAATTGTTTCTGTTTTCTATGTGAGGCCCCCCCCCTCCGGCACCCCTCCCTTTTATGTGATCCGCTAACATTGCCAACTTCAAGTCTGTGCTGAGTTCCCTTCAGAGAGGTGACCCCTCCTGCTCCCTGCCCCTCTCTTCACCCCCCTACCCAGTTCTCACCCTCCCTGTAGGTCAGCTGTCTCAGTAGTCTTTGGCTTTTCCTTCTAGGTTTTTTGTTGTTGTTGTTCAAGTGGGTAGTTTTTAAATTTGCCTCCTTTCTTCATAAAAAGTCAACTCAACTCCCACACAACAGCATGTCCAGGGGCTTGGTGCTATGGTGTAGTAGGTTAGGCCTCTGCCTGTGGCACCAACATCCTATTTGGGTACCGGTTCCTGTTCCAGCTGCTCTGATCCAGCTCTCTGCTAATGGTCTGGGAGGCAGCAGAGGATGGCCCAAGTGCTTGGGCCCCTGCACCCATGTGGGAGACTGGGAAGAAGCTCCTGGCTCCTGGCTTCGGATCAGCTCAGCTCCAGCTGTTGTGGCCATTTGGGGAGTGAACCAGCAGATGGAAGACCTCTCTACCCAACTCTCCCTCTCTCTGTCTATAACTCTGTCTTTCAAATAAATAAATATATTTTCTAAACAAAAAACAAAACCAAGCAGCATGTCCAGTCAGGTAGCGTCAGCCCCCACCCCCTCTTGCAGCTGCAGAACAGCCAGGAGCTGGCCTTGCTGCTGGCTGTTGCGAAGGTGTGACCTAGGCACAGACCTTCCTGGGCAGGGCCTCTTCCCCTGACCTAGGCGCTTGGAGGGGAACTGAGGCTCAGAGAAGGGTGACCTCATGTCACACAGACCCCGGCTGCACCCTGGAGTTGGCTGTCAGGCTCAGACTCGGACTGACAGGGCATCTGTCCCCCACTGCGGGGATCAGCACATGGCCCAGACGCCAAGGCTTGACTGCCCTAAGTGCCAGGTGGGAAGAGCCTGGGGGAGGATGGATAACCCTGGGGCCAGAAGGCAGTGGCCTCCTGGAAAACACTTTTCATATCATTAGGACACAGCAAATTACACAGCTTATGGGATTTATATTTTCTGTTTTATAATGGGTGTAATGTATCAGTTGGATGGTATGTATGGATTTAAAGTTGTGTGCACAGAGCAAATATTTCAAAATTTAGTGTCATGTCACCAAAAGTGTTTGAAGGCCACTAAAGGCTGAGCTGCCCTCCCAGCTGTCTTGGGGTGGAAAGAACCTGGCCTGGACTCAGGTTCACAGATGAGGGTGACCCCACCTGCCCCCGCTACAGCATTAATTGGTTGGTCGATTGATTCATTCATTCAGGCTTGGGTAGAGAGGTCAGTGCAGTGAACAGGAGGTCACTGCCTGGACCTCAGGTAGCAGCTTCCAATCCAGGCCTAGCTCCCCACTAAAGGGCCGCTGGGCTTGTTAGGGAAGAATGGGCTGCTCTGGACATCTAGGATGGACACGCAAGTGACATGTGAGGCTGTGACGCTAGTTCCCAGGACACTGAGTGACACCTGAGTGTGGTGCCAGGCATGGGGGGGTGGGGAGCGTGGCTGCTGGCCGGCGCTGTGGAGGAGCTGAGCCTTCGTCTCTGCGTGTTCTTCAGAAAGGAGAAAGGAGCATCACCAGCCGCCAGTGCGGGCTCTTCCCACCCTCAGTGCACACGCAGGGACCACCGCGCTCGCCCCTCTGCTCACGTGCTGCGTGCCCAGGCCTGGCTTTCTGCTCTGTTTCCCCACCCTACACCCCTCCCATGTGATGTGGTCCCTGTGAGCGCTGTGAGGGTCCGGGGGGCTGGAACGCAGGCGTGGCTGCTCACTGTGGACTGCGTGCTTGTCTCTTGCACTTGAGAAGGGGTTCTGTGTGCTTTCATGTTACTTTCTTGCTTTTTGGAACCCGTTTCCTGTGTTTTACAGCAGTGAAATACTCTCACGTTGTGCGCACATTTTTCTGGCGCTTTGATGGCGTCTCGGTGGTGTCTCCGTGGATCTGCAGCCAGGTACTTTTGTCATCCTCACTGCCTTATGTGGTTTTACTGCATGGCAGTGTGGCTGTGCACTGGCCTGGGCGTCCCTCTAGGCCATCCGAACAGCCTCTGAGTCAGCTATTGGGGTCTCTTGGGGTGTGGAGCCTGTGCGCTGGTGACAGGGAAGCCCGCGTGGCAGGGTTGCTCTTGGCCATGTCACTGGGGCCTTCCTGACGCTGTTTGCTCCCTAACAGTGTCTGGCTGGACGTCAGCCATGCACAACAGAGAGCCCCAGTCTCTTGCTTCAAGTCCCTCGAGCTGGGAGGGCCCGTGCCTGCCCTGGAAGTGAAACCCCAGCTCCCGGAGGGCCTTGGCTTGCCTGGCCGGCCCTGCTTTCCATTGCTGTGCCCGTGCCACACCGTATGCTGAGCCATCTGCTGCGCTTTTTTGTTTTGGACAACATGGCACAACAGTTAGAGTCTTGCCTGGGGGAACACGGAAGCTGCTGTCGCTGTGGGGCCCAGCCTCTGCCTTTGGTTCCTCTGGTGCCCGGCAGGGTGCTCAGTCCTTGCTGTTGAATGCATGCTTGGTCAGCGTGGCCCAGAGCCCAAGATGACAAGAAAGGAGGAGGTGGCACTCAAGACAGGAACCTCTCAGAGCCTGGTCCTTCTGTCAGCCCTGGTCCTCGAGGAGCCCCCAGCTGCACAGAGCCGGGCTCCTCCTGCCTTGTCCTTGAGAGACCCCTCCCTCCCCTGCCGCCCATGCCCAGCATCCAGCACTCCAGCTCCACCTGCTGAGGGGTGGGCCTCATTGTGGTTCTGGGTCTCAGTACCCAAGACATGCTTGCTGCTGCTCCCACTGGGTTCACGCCGTGGCTTTGGCGCATGCGGGCTGTGTGGCTTGGGCAGTGTGGATGTGGAACTTCTGGTGGCCTCTGTGTCCTTGCTGTGCAGAGGGGCAACGCCCCATGGTTTGCAGAGGGTGGTTGTGGGGATTTGGGGCCCCAGCCCCTTGGGCCCTGGCTGCTGTTCTTACCGTCACCAGTGCTGATCCTACTGCTACCACCAACATATTGCCCATGCCTGTGCTTTCACCCCCAGCCCCACGTGCTGTGCCCTCGAGGAGAGGAGAGGAGAGGAGAGGAGAGGAGAGGAGAGGAGAGGAGAGGAGAGGAGAGGAGAGGAGAGAGGCCCCCTAAGTGCATGGCCCGCTGCTCCGAGTCCTGAGCTGGTGACCGAGGACCTGGGGTGGGGGCACCCTCCAGCCCTCCTTGCTCTCTCCTGACAAACCATTGTCTTCTCAAAAGAAAAAAAATGGTTCAAGTCAGGGAAAGAAACCCCCAGGGTCCCGTTTCTAGTGATTGTCCCATTTCTAAACCCGAGTTAATAAGAATCAACAAAGTAGCAGGTAGATTTGCACAGGGGAGGAATATCATTCTGACGATTATGTAAATATTTATGTGTTCTGGCTTTCTCATTTTGTTACCAGTGTCTAATTTCCGCGTCTCATAATGACGTGTAATTTGGAGGAGCTTTGCAAAGACAGGCACAGCAGTGAAATAATTTGATTTGTTCAGTAAACTTGGTTTCGGTTATTCCTTTTCATCAGTAGTTTTTAGAACCTCTTCAAGTTCTTTGTGATTTGACAACAGCTTTCAGCCCAATGAAGATATGACTCTTAAACATTGCCAGGAATTCAGAAGAGGTTTATAATATTGTCGCTTAATAAGAAAATGCATTCATTGGCAGGATATAAAATTTATGGGCTTCAAATGGATTTCAGTTTGTAGTTTTAGCCCTCTGTGTTCCTGCCATTCTCTAGGCTATGAGTAAGGTTTTTTAATTAAGTCAAATTGAATTGAATGAGCTTTTATTGAACGCCCACTCTGTGCCAGACACTGGTTCCTTAACCCTTGCACTGCTCTGTCCTTTGGCTGTGGGGAGCTGAGCAGTGAGGTTGTGCCTAAGCTCGCGGTCAGCAGGCAAACCTGGCAGGTTCGATTTAGAGTTAAGTCCCAAGCTTCTGCCCTTGCATCCAAAGCTGATTATAGGCACAGCTGATCAGGAAGAAGGGGTGGGTGGAGTGGCTTTGCGTGTTATTTCATTTAATCTTGTTTAATCTTCTCTACCAGCTTGTGAAATTCATTATATGTCCCTATTTTACATCGGAGGAGAGCCAGGCTCAGAGAGGTGCAGCAGTATGTTCAGGTTCACACATCTGCTGAGAGGTGGAGCTGGCTCCACAGTTGGTACTTCCTTCCAGAACCCCGCTACGGGTCTGCGTGTCCTCCAGCTCGTGGCTGCCTGGCCACCTACCTATGCAAATGGCCTGGCGCTGGTGGCTAGGGTGCCGTCCTGTGGAGCCGAGGGGAAGGGGGAATCGGTGTTGGGCAAGCGATGTCTCTCCCCGTGACCCTCACTTTACCCACCTGGCAAAGAGATGGCGTGATGCCGTTCTGGGTTGCTTTTTGGATTACGAATAACACGTGGCTGCACACGCGGGATGCTCAGAAAACGAAGGGACCTGCTCTTTGGAATCCTTTGATGGTCAGTGTGCGGACAGCTCCGAGCTCGGGGCGGGGGGACAGCAGTAGCCTCAGCCCTCAGACCCCGTGTGTCGTGGAGCTGATTGCCAGTGGAGACGGGTGACTCATTTGATGGCATTTTGTGTGCATTTCGTGCAGTTCAGTCTGGCATAGCACAGCCCACCCACAGCAGGTATTCAGAGCCATCAGCGTTTATGAAGGTGATAAAATTGCCGAAATGGAGGGAAGCCATCAACATAAGCGCCTTTGCTTGTCTCGGGAAAGTTAACTTGCAAGCCTAATGACTGTTGGGCTGTCGAGAAAGTGTCATCAGATTTCTCATCGGAGACAGAACTCCCTGGAAGGACAGTTGGGCAGGCTGTGATTGCCTTGTGGGGGTGGACGCTTTTTCTGTGACAGTGAGCTGGAGAAATTAACAGTGGTCTCCAAGGAGTTGTGCACAGCTTAACCCTTCAAATTGCCAAAGCTTCAAACCAGTCCTAGAAATAACTGTATATTCCTCATACTCTTTTTTTTTCTGGGAATCAAAGCGATTTTGATATGTGAGGGTTTTGTAACAAAAATGCCTCCCATTTGTAAAGCATTTGCAGTGGGTAGGAGCAGGCAGAGCAGAGCTTGGCCGCCAGGATCACAGGTGCTCTGAGACGCTCAGAATTAATTGGTCCAGGGCCTGCTTCCCCAGGGGCGAGCACAGTCCAGGGCCATGTCCAATGTCAAAGAAGAAGACTCAGTGTTGGAAGCAAATAGGAGACACTGTCACACCAGAGTCCCTGGAAGCAGCGTAGTTGTTCTCGAATCATTTTCCAATAAAGCTAGGATGCTTAACGTAGGCAAATGCGATGATTTCGGAGCATTCAGAGTAGTCCTGGGGTAGACAGAGGTGTTTCCTCTTTCAGTTTCTACCTCATGCCATTCCTCTGAGTCTGTGCTAAGTGTCGGCTGCACCAGGGGAGTGTTTTCCTCCTGGATGCCTTTGCACCTGGCAATTTGAAGGTGTAGGAATTCCTTGATTGCAAAATAGCTACTCTTGAAATGCAGACAGGCAGCCAGCTCAGGGAGCCCTTCACCCCCGGGCAGCGGGGTGGCGCCAGACACCTGGCTTTGAATTCCTCCTGGGGCATGCCACTTTACTGCTCTGCTGTTTGCTAGGTGTCCTGTGGGACCCTCGTGAGGTTCCAGGGGCAAAAAGGGCATCAGCTCTGTGGGCCACCTGGACAGTGAGATGAAAAGACACTGGTCTCCCCAGGAAGGAGCCTGGGCCACCCTGGCTATACCACACTCGCCCTTCCACGCAGCCTCCCCTTCTGGTGGATTTAGAGCCCTGTTTGTTGTCGTTCCCTTCCTTACTTAGGGAGAGTCAGAACAGCCATTCTCAGGTCAGAGTTATTTGGGAGATCCATATTACTTCTGATTATTTACGAAGGGCCAGGCCAGGGGGAGGCAACCAACTCGATTAATGCCTGGGCGAGGCAGCTGGAGGGCTGTGTGACAAGCAGACCAGGCTGTCATTTGGCTCGAGGTTGTATGCGCTGGGATTGTTCCCCCAGGATAGCCATGATGACGAATGTAATTGACATTTTTTATTAACCCTGAAATGATTAAAGATGCTGTTGCTGAATTTGTGTCAAAGTACCCGGTTCCTGGCACTGTGAGCGAGGGATTCTGTGTGGGGCCAATAAACAGTTTTGTGTTTACTTCCTGTTCATTGCTTTAATCAACCATGACACACTGAGTTCTGCCTGATGCGGTCTTGAAACCATGCCAGGGAGACAAGACTTGGCTTCCCGGCTTAGGCTTCTGGAACATTCCAGTACCGGCAACATGGTGAACACGTTGGAGGCGCTCTGTTCATTTGCCCACTTAGTCGTCAAGTGTTTGCTGAGCTCCTGCTGTGTGCCAGGTCTCTAGATGTGGGACTGGGAGGCTTTCTCCAAGGGGGTGGTACCTACACGTGGGGCATGGACAGATGTCTGCAGGAGGCGTCGTGTGAAAGAAGCCCTTTGGGGCTGGGACTGGGGTTGTCCTTGCTGCCAAGGGAGCCAGCGGCACTGGGATCTCACCTCTGGAGCTGCCAGGTGGCAGTTAGAGCGGCATGTCCAGGGAGCAGGGGTCTGGAGTGCCAGGTGGGGAGGGTGGGAGGCACTCTGCAGGAGTGTGGCTTGGCCCTTGGGTCGGGGTCTTTTTGGAGAGGAATGTAGGTTTTGCTGCCTCCCAGCCTACCACCTATGTCACTGAACCTCCCTGGGCTCAGTTTTCTCATCAGTGATGTGGGGACCGTCATAGTCCTCCTTGTCACTGGGCAGATGACATGGCGAGGAAATGATAGGCGGGAGAACATCCCTGAATGGTGCTGGGTGTGTAGAGCCTTGGCAGGGAGTGACCACAGGAGCAAGAGGGTCGAGGAGGAGGAGGGTGCGGTCAGGGGAGCAGCGGCCACGTGTTGCGCACTTACTGCCAGCCATGTGCTGGCTTGACGTCCTCACACCGACCTCGTTAGCTGTCTCCATTCCTGCTTTTCAGCTGAGAAGCCGAGGGCCCCACACAGCTCAGGAGAGGCCGAGCTGCTTCCGTGCTCCCGGGCAAGGGCTGCGGGGGCTTGAGGGGCTGGGGGTGAGGAGCTCTGTGCCTGGGGTGAGCTTGAGCTGCCGAGAGAATTATTGCCACCTGCCACTACTGGAGGCTGACCACGCTGCCCCGTGCATGGACACATGAACCGACACACCATGAGGACCCATTTTGTGACCAGCCCTCCTCTGGGGTACATGGCATTGACTCGGTCACCACGCCAATGTTTGGTAAGCACCTACTGCCTGCCAGGCGGTCTGCCAGGCCCTGGGTGGATAGCGTGACCTGGCGCTCACCGCGACAGCAGGAAAGAGCGTTACGGCGCACTTGCGCTTGATGTCACTGTGGCCCTTCGAGCTGTGCGCGCCAGGCCCTCCCTCGCCCTCCAAGAAAGCCCAGATGCACTGAAACCACCTCTGCTGCTCTCAAACAGCGGAGGTTTGGAAGATTCATCACTTGTGCCTTAGACCTGTTGCTTGGAGCCTTTCCCTTCTGTTTAATCTCTTCTCCCTTTTAGTCCCGTGGCTGGCAGGATGTTGCAGGCCAGTAATTAAATGAAAGTCTGCAGTTTGTGAAGCAGCTGCTGTTCTGTGCACGGAGCACACTGCCAGCCTTTTCACGGAAACCTCCAAGCTGTTCTTGGAACTTAGCGGCGTTGCAGGGGAGAAAGTTATATTTAATAACATTTCATCCTTTGCCTTCTGCGGCCGATCGAAGCACAAATGGAGGCCATGTCTGAGAGCCATTTCTGTACGTGATTCAGAGAATTAGGACACAGCAATTACACGGTTTATGGGATCTATGAAGACGTTAATGCCTCACAAGAAGAAAACATCTCAATAAGTTATTTAATTTGAAGTTGCAGGCCTGGTTGCTGGTTCCTAATGCAGTGTTCTGGCTCTGCCGGCTGGTGCCCAAGCGCTCACGCACTAGGTGCTCACTGTCCCCTCCCTGTCTCCTGAGCCTCGGCAGAGCTGGGGCGCCCGTCTGCTGGCGGGAGCTGGGTGTGGATGCGCCCGTCCCACTCCCAGTCTGTCTCGCTACACTGCTGCACTTAACAGCCTCGTTAGGCCTGTAACACGTGGCCGCTGAGTGATCTGCTAGATCTAAGGGACACACATTTAGAAAAATTTACGTGCTGCATGCTTTTCCTTTCTTTATTTTCCTTTCCCTGAGCTGACATAAAAAGGAGAAGTCACACACCAGCAGATGTCAAAATGACTGTTGTGCTTTGCCTCGTCAGCTGCAAGAGCCGCCGGCTGGATTGCTCCCAGCTCTGCTTCTGTTTATGGCAGGTGCAGCGCAGGGGGCGGGGCCGTGTATTCTCCTGCCTTCCCTCATAGCTGAAGCCTTAATTCAAAAACAAATTGAGTCCTTCAGCTGTCACTCGATTGTTCCTGCACATCTTTGGGATAAATATCATTGCTCCTGCCTCGTATCTCTTCTCTTTCCTTTTCCCCAAAGCTTTTCCCGCTTTATTTATTTATTTTTTTCTCTTTGCCCAGAACTCAACATTTCTCTGACAAAAGCATGCATTATTTACAGCCTGTCGCCTCTTGAAGTTCTTTAATTACAGAATTAAACCAAAGTAATGACAGTTTAATTTGTTCTTTCATTAATTGGGAGCGCTCCGGGCTGCTGTGAAATGAGCGCATTTGGAAGGCATGAGGGATATTTGTTGGGTGGTTGGAGCCCGAGTAATAATAATCGCTGTCGTGTGGTGCCAGGCGCTGGGCTAGGTGCCCTCTGCACAGAGTCAGCTGATCCTCCCAGCAGCCTTCTCCTGCTCACCTATCATCAGCGTCTTGAGACTCAGACACAGGTGACGGCCACACCAAGGCCTCCCCTTCAGACAGAGGGGGAGCCTGGCTGGCGCCCCGTGTCCAGCCCCAGAGCCCCTTGTCCTGTCCACAGCCCCACTCCATCATCAGGCCAGAGGCTGCCCCCAGGAAGACAGATGCCCCTCGCCAGGGTGTGCCCGAGACATGCGTAGCTGTGTGGCCGAGTTAAGGAAAGCGGGGGTGGGGGGCTCTCTACTTCGCTGATGCTGATGGCAGTTTTGCTACTTTGAAGGCAACAGTTTTGCCTTTCCTTAGAGGCCTGGAGACTCCCAGAGGTGTGCCTGTGGGCATGTTCCATCCCTCTTAGCTGCTCCAGGGGACAGCAGAGTGTTCCTAGGACGCTTGGCGAAAGGGCGGAGTCCAGACATCTGGGTCCTTGTTGGGCCTGTCGCCCTCCCCCAGCCAAGGCCAATGCCAGGGCAGCTGCCCTTCCTGGGCACAGCTGTGCCCAAGTGCTGTCCTTGCGCTGGCCTCACGACCTGACAGATAAGGAGCCTTGGGTGTCCCTGTCAAGGTCTGCATTGGCTGCGGTGGCTCCAGGCTGGGTGAACAGTGGGCACGTTGCTGTGTGCCGGTGACCCTCTGGAGGGCCCTGTCCAAGAGGAGGCATGGGACAGCCTGTGTCCATCCTCATTGTGCTTTTGGGGTCTGGAGCCCCGTGGATGCCGACACCGTGGGGTTGTATCTGGGAGGGAGAGAGTGGTGCCTTGTCCTTTGAGTCTTGCTCCTTCGTAGCTTCCCTGCAGCCCTGGGCAGTGGTCGTGTCGGCCCAGTATTCAGAGATGTGCCCGTTTAGGGGTGCCCGGGGACTTGGGCCTTGCTGTCCTGCTGTGGTCACCCTCTGTGTCCCAGGCCTCCTGTGCGTGCACTGCCCACCCCTCAGCAGTCTCAGGTCCCCCTTAGCAAGTCGGCATGTGAAACTCCCAGTTGATTATGAGTGCCTTTCTCTGCAGCAGAGTCTGGGTGAATTTACAATTAGAGGATTGGGTTACACATTGTTATTGTTTGTCATTAGAATTCATGCAAATAAGCCACAGCACGGAGTGACTTTATTGTTTTGGACACCGGGTTTGCATGTTTACTGGAGGAAGACTGATCCTGCACTCTTCTGAGGTGGTCGTGCAATTCCGCCCCAAGCCTGGCTTTGTCGGTCTCTGCCCATAACGTATGCCATGAAGGCTGCCAGCAGAGATTTGAAGCCAGTTTATCATAGAAACTCATGTACAACAAGAGAGTTTTAAAGCTTATTTTTACAAATATGACAAGAAACAGAAGCCACGTGGCACCAGCTGTGCAGTGGAGAAGGACAGCTCTCCGGAGCCTCTGACCCCAGGTCTGGGTCCTGCAGCGGAAAGGAGGACCTGGCAGTCTCGGGGGTTCTCGTGTGCACTGCTGGGAAGCTCCCTGGCCGCTTTGGTCTGAGCCCTCCTGGGTGCCTCCCTCTGGGAGGAGGCAGGCACAGAACTGGGAGTAGCTGAGCGTGGGGACCGGGACAGGGAAGGCTCTAGTTGCATCCACATCGAGTCTGTTCTCACCGTGGCTGATGGGAGCAGCTGGGATTCCAAGCTCCTCAGTTCTGGCTCGGCAATGCCCTTGCAGGATGACGCGGGCCGGGCCCAGGGAACGGATTTTAGACCTGCCGTCCTGGTGAGTGAAAGAAAAGCACGATGACTCAACCCTGCAGGTAACTGGGAAGTTTGGTGTCTGCCCCAGGTGTTGTGGCCCCTGGACGTTACAGCCCCGTTCCCAGCTCCCCCCTGTTGAGGTCTGGGGGAGAAAGCGCCAGGCCGTTGGGAGTACCTGCCTGCTCCTGGGGTCCTGTAGTTATAGTCATCGATGACACAGGGGCACAACAAGAACACTATTCATATTAGAGATTGGAGTCAGTAAAAAATTCGTAAACTACAACACCTCATAAGAAATGCAATGCTGGTAATAATTCATTTCAGAAACAGCAGCTTAAAAATTCATCATGGGGGGAGGAGGAGTTGGGGGTGGGCTGGCATTGTGGTGTAGCTGGTAAAGCCACCACCTGTGATGTTGGCATCCCATATGGGTGCTGGTTCAAGTCCTGGCTGCTCCACTTCCAATCCAGCTCCCTGCTAATGTGCCTGGGAAAGCAGCGAGAATGGCCCAAGTGCTTGGGCCCCTGCACCCATGTTGGAGACCTGGAAGAAGTTCCTGGCTCCTGGCTTTGGCCTGACCCAGCCCTGGCTGTTGTGACCATTTGGGAGTGAAACAATGGTTGGAAGATCTCCCCCCCCCCCAACTCTGCCTTTCAAATAAATAAATAAATCTTAAAAAATAAATTCATCACCGTTCATGCTGCTTTCTCTTTTGAAGACATTAGGAGCCATGAACCACATCCAAGAGCTTGTGAGCGAGGGTGCATGATGCCAGCTGGTGGGGCAGGTGCCCCTGGGCACAGCTGGCGCCGGGGCACGTCGGGCGGGCTTGCTGCTGTGCTTGGTGCTGCCAGCACGGGTCCAGGTGAAGGTGTCCTTGCCTTCACTCTCTCAGCCAAGCAGCTTCTCTGAATTACAGGCTGTGTGACCACAAAATGATTGACTTAAGTCCTAGAGACTTCCCGTTATTATCCTATTACATAATTCCTCTTAATCCCTGAGAATCACTTGTTAGACTTTTGTAGGTATAATAATTCTGTGCTCATGGAAGGAATGTAATTTTGCAGGCTAATTTGGCACTATGAATGTTATTTGGGCTCCGTTTACAATACCAGCTAATGTGATGATCGAAGTAGTTTGTTAGGGAGCAGTACAGGTCCAGCCCCAAGGAGCCACAGGCCTGGGTGTGAGCTCGGTGCTGTGGGGTGCGAATGGCTCAGAAACTACGGGAAGCTATTCAGCTGGGCCTCAGCTGGTCCTTTTAGAAGTGATCAATCTGGCTTAGGGAGTGGGTCTCAGAAACAGAGCAGAGGTCTCTAAATTTCCCCCCTGTTTTGTTTTCGGACACCATCCTGCAGCCTGTGGGGATGACATTGAGGGAGTTGAGGAGGCACTGGGAGCAGGGGAGCGGCGTGCGGTGGGGAGAGGGCTGCTCTCTGCTGAGGGTCTGTGGCTCCTTTGCCGCTCCTGAGCTAACAGATCAGGGGAGGCAGAAAGGACCGTCTGCTCGTCTTTTAGCTGTGTTTGGGGTAATTGGTCCCGGGATTCAGCCCATGCCAACCCAGACTTGAATGCTCGGGGACTGGTGGCACCTGGTGCAGTGACGGGATGGTGGTGAGCAGGGCGCGGGAGGCAGTGGAGGCTGGGCCTGCAGAATGACACCTGGCGGCCTCGTGATTTTAAAGCCATTTGTGAGATGGAGGTAATGTGTTTTCCACACTCACGCGGTTTACTCTTCCCACCGTGCTGAGTCAGGCTGTTAAGTGCCCGTGCTGTGTGCATAAAGCTATTGGCACCAGGGGAAAACGGTCAAGTTCATCGAGTTCAAGGCCCCTGCTACATCTGTGTTCTTTTCTTCTTGGAATTGATGAGTCATGGCACTTTTTAAAAAGCGGAGTTTTTAAGAGCATTGACAAATGTTAAGTGAAGAAAGCAGGGTGCCAAATTGTGTATGCAGTAGGAGCTCAGGGAAACCGCAGACGCACAGGGAAATGCGGTGTGGAAGCTGCCAGCAGGCTGTGGCACGGACCCGCGCTGGAGTGCAGGGATTCCACCTGGTGTCCCCTTGTGTTCCTTTCCGTGCCCCACCTGTTGCCCAGGGTTCTACCACCTGACCCTGGGTGAGCGGCACCCAGAGGAAGGAGCACACAGACTCCGGCTGGGAGCCCTGGCCCCGCTTCCTGCTGGTTGTGTAATCTCGGGCAGCTTCCTTCATCGCTGGAGCCTCAGTCTTTCTGTGTGTAAAATGTCGCGGCTCCAGCCATCTCAGGGAGGTGGGTGCCGTGAGGATTCCAGTACCTGTGGCGAACACCTGGCCGTGTGGGGCGTGTGGGAGTCTAAATAAACCATTGCTCTTTGGTGGTGCCAGGGGGTGTTACAAAAATCAGAAAACATGACCAGTGAAAAAGTGGGGAAGAAGAGAAATGACTGAAAATGAAGAAACAACATGGACCGACCAGCTGCAGGGTCCCACTAACCACCAGTGCTGAGCACTCGCCACTCTCGACTCCTCCCAGGGAAGGGGACAGCTGGACCGTGCCAGCAGTGCATTGGCCCTCCAGAGGATGTTGTGGGCACACCCACCTGGCTGAGGAGAGTCAGGAGGGCTTCCTGGAGGAAAGACCATCTCATCAGAGACTGAGGGGAGAGTCAGGGCCAGTGAGCTGGAGAGGGACGAATGTACTTCAGGAAGAGAGAGGCGCGTATGTGAGGCTGAGCTTGTGGAGAATGGGGAGAACGTGGGAAGCACAGCTAGCGAGTAGCGTGCAAGGTGGGGAGGAGAGAGGAGCTTCGGCCACGGCTTTGCACTCTGCTGGTTGTTTCCCACCACTGCTGAGCCCCACGAGCCGCTGCTGGAGGCCTTATGATCAGACGCTTGAACAGCACCTCCTTACTGGGCTCTGGATGGATTTTTTTTTTTTTTTTGACAGGCAGAGTGGATAGAGAGAGAGAGAGAGAGAGAGAGAGGTTTTCCTTTTTGCCATTGGTTCACCCTCCAATGGCCGCCGTGGCTGGCGCACTGCCATCACCTGAGGAGGTGGCTCCAGGATGTGGTTGTGGGAATGAGAAGTCACAAACTCCAGTTTTCCCTCTGCTACTGTGTGATCGGAGACCTGTGCCCGCCCCCTGCCATGCTGAGGTGCACCGCGCTGATCCGAAGCCAGGAGCCAGGTGCTTCTCCTGGTCTCCCATGGGGTGCAGGTCCCAAGCACTTGGGCCATCCTCCACTGCACTCCTGGGCCACAGCAGAGAGCTGGCCTGGAAAAGGGGCAACTGGGACAGAATCCGGTGCTCCAACCGGGACTAGAACCCAGAGTGCCGGCACCGCAGGCGGAGGATTAGCCTAGTGAGCTGTGGCGCCGGCCTCTGGATGGGCCTTTTAGGGGTGAGGGGCTGGCGCCCATTTTTATGCACATTGAGATATCTTGATCAAAACAGCTACCCCCATCCTGGCCCCATGAGGGAGGGCCAATGTGAACCAAGGCTTAGACCAGCATTGTAGGCCTGCAGGAGCAGCCCGTGGCTGCCCTTGAAGGCCTGTTTGGGGGCACAGAGACAGCCTGGCGCTGGCCTGTGGCGGTTACCATGGCAGCAGGACCTGCGCGACCTTGCTTTCCGAGGTTGGTCATCTCTGCTGTGGGGTTCTACCCTGGCTGGCCATTGTGAGGGGGTGGGAGAGACTGTCTCCCCGTGGAAAAGCAGAGTCAGGAGGCCCATCCTCTGGGACATGCCCGTGTGGGCCTCACCCAGTCTGGCCTTCAGCAGGAATTAAGTTGGAAGCCGTTAGAACTAAATCAAGGAGCTGCCTGGTGCAGCTGCTGGTCCCTGCATGTGGGCGATGCAGACGTGATTTTGAGGCTGCTCCTTGTCGTGGCCTGGTTGGACAGCTGCCATCACCTGAGGAGGTGGCTCCAGGATGCGGTTGTGGGAATGAAAAGTCCCAAACTCCAGTTTTCCCTCTGCTACTGTGTAATCGGAAACCTGTGCCCCGCCCCCTGCCATGCTGAGGCTCCACCGTCCCGGGTGGGCTCCCTCCACCCCCTCCCACTCCCGTCCACCCCGAGTCCCAGTGGTTCTTCTCCCAAGCGGATGCCCAAGTGCCCACTGTTGTCCACTTGCCCAGCTGCTGTGCTGGCCCAGCCTGCCCCCTCTGCTGTACACCTGCTCTGCTGGCCTCTCTCACAGAGGCCACAGTGTCCCCTAAAAGTGGAAATGTGGTTGTGGCTTTGCTCTGCTGCTTAAAAACCCTTCACAGCCTCTCGTGCACAGACGGAAACTTTCCTGGACAGAAACTTTTCCGGACGGCGCGTGTGGACTGCCTTTGCCCATGGCCTTTGCTGTGTGTGGTGCTCAGTCTCCTTCTCTTCCGCAAACTCGTGAGCCATTGCGCCCTGCGGTAATCCTGACAGCGAGCAACGTTCTTGGCACATTGTGGGCCCCTTGCAGGTTTCCATTGCACACACGCAGCAGGTGAATGAGAGTCACCCAGTCTTCCTAAGTCTGTTTCCACATCTCTAAAGTGGAACCTCCTGAGTCCATGACGTCCTCATGATCCCTGCGGTTTGGAAAAGCGCTATGGAATGTGGCACACCAAAGAAAAGGCACAATGGTGAACCGCTCACCGCTCCTGCTAGCCCAGCCAGGCCCCTCCCTTCCCTCATTATCCAGGGAGGGAGCGCCGGGCGGAAGGAGCCTCTCTGAGCATCTGTGGAGGGCGGAGGCCCGTGGCTCTGGCTGAGTGTGACCTTCACCCCGGAAAGGGCCGCAGAAGTGCGGTAGGTGAGGCTGGTGTGAGGGAGCAGGCAGCAGGGTCAGGGGCTCCAGCCCTGAGTACCGGAGCGTCCTCACTGTGCTGCTGCTGCGAGCACTTAGAAGTGGTGGAGAATCGGAGGGAGCTGGGAAGACTGGAGGTGAGCAGAGCGGAAACCCGTTCTCCACGTACCTGGTGACCCAGGGCAGGACAGGCACACGGGCACCAGGCAGGCAGGAGAGGTGCAGAGTGGCAGGCTTTGAAGTCGGATAGGCACTTCCTGGTCAGCACCCATTCGCCAAAGCTGTTCATTCTCATGAGTTATTAACGTGGAGATCTGTGGACTGTGTGGAGGCCAGAGAGCAAGTGCGTCTTGATTTGGGGCCTCTGGCTGTTAGACCTTGGTGAGTCCATCACACCCTTCCTCATACAGAAGAGCAGGAACCAGCCCGAGGTCCTTGTGGTGCCAGAGACCCTCGGACTATTTTTGTTCATGTAAGAGAGGTAGAAGAGTATCTAGGGGGTGGTACACTCCAACCAGCTGACTTAATGTCTTGTTGAGAAAATGCAGGAGTACTTCAAAAAGTTCATGGAAGATGGAATTGAAAGGTAAGTTTAATTTGGTGCAATTGTATTTTGAAATCCATGCAAACTATTTTGATAATAGATCTTTTTTCCATGAACTTCTCAAAGACCCCAATATGTGTGGTTTTCAAAAACTTTTTGCACCGAAGTAAACTTTTTTTTTAAATAAACTTATCTTTTTTTAAAGATTTATTTATTCGACAGGCAGAGTTACAGAGAGAGGTAGAGAGAGAGAGAGAAAGAGAGGTCTTCCATCCACTGGTTCATTCCCCAGATGGCCGCAACGGTTGGAGCTGTGCTGATCTGAAGCCAGGAGCCAGGAGCTTCTTGCAGGTCTCCCACACGGGTGCAGGGGCCTAAGGACTTGGGCCATCTTCCACTGCTTTCCCAGGCCACAGCAGAGAGCTGGATCAGAAGAGGAACAGCCGGGACTAGAACTGGCGCCCATATGGGATGCCGGCGCTTCAGGCCAGGGCATTAACCTGCTGCGCCACAGCACTGGCCCCCAAAGTAAACTTTTAATTGCATTTTCCATGAACTTTTGAAGTCCTCACAAAGCACTCAACTCTTTAGTATTTTTGATTTACTCCCAGAGCAAGGGAGGGCTGTTCTGACCAAAGGGCACTTCACTTAGCAGTCTGCTGCTCCACACTGAACTATAAATAAATTGGGTAATGCCACAGATGGGGGTTCTGCATGTTCCACTTGCAGATGACCCAAGGCTGGATAAACAGCTTTTTGTCCACTCCTCTGCCCAAACACCCTCTACGTATCCATTTGTCCATCCTTCCAGATGTCTGTATCTTTCATTCATCTATTATCTGTCCATCCATTAAACCCATTTTGTCCCTCCATCCAGCTCATCCATCCATCTATTCATTGTCATTCATCGACCCATCCATCCACTCAACCACCCGTCCACCGAGCCAGCCATTTCTTCCATCTATGCCTTCATTCATCCAGTAGACATTTACTGTGCTGCTTGTGTGTGCCAAACTCTGTTCAAGACATTGGGAATATGGAAGTGAACAAAACAGGCAGTAGCTAGGTGATGTCCTTACTCATGGAGCTCGTATTTTAGTGGGAGAAACAAGACAATAAACAAACAAGTAAATAAGTAAAATAAACGTATTAGGATGTAAGAAATGCTTTGGAGAAAGGTGAGCTGGCTAAGATGCAGGAGGCAGAGTGCAGGAGTGTGATTGCAGGCACAGCTCCTGGGGTGGAGACTTGAGCAAGCCCGGTGGCTCTCTGGAGGAGAGCACTGTTGGCACGGGAACAGCAGGGGCCCAGGCCCTGCGCTGGAAGATGCGTCACGTGTGTGAGGCCTGTACAGCCGAGTGGGGTCGGGGCTGACGACCCAGGACTTGCTGCAGCTGTGATAGGAAGCTCTGGGGGTGGGGGGGTTTTGACAAGGGAGGGGTGGTCTGCCTTCTGCCTCCCAGGACCTGGCGGGCTGCTCTGGCAGGGGGCCTGGAGCCAGAGCAGAAGCCGAGACCCCTGAGATTTAGAGGGCGAGTGTCCAGGCTCTGGAGCCAGGCTCCCCAGGCGTGGTGTCCTGCTCCCCTCTCTAGCGTGACCTGGGACAGATAAGCTCTCCGTGCTTCAGCCTCTCCGTCTGTAATGTGGGGTCGATCACGTCCACTGTGTAGGGCTCTGGAAAGGATGGAGTTAACTCTTGTGAAGTGCTCAGAGCTTCACTGGGCTGGTGTTAACAGCAGAATATGTGATTATGGTTGCCTGGAGGTGGGAGGCAAGGTGGCTGACTGTGCCTCAGAACGATGTCCTGGGGTGTGATGCTTTCAAAAGGAGCCGTGGCTCCTTCTTGGGCGGCTGCCCTTCCTTGCAGTGGGCAGGCTCCAGCCCCTGCCAAGGGAGTGCCTGCGACCCCCGGAGCCCGCCTCCAGCCCAGGGCGCACTCTTCACTCCCTCTGTGCTCTCTCTTGCTCTTAATCCTTTTTACTCTAAGAAAACTCTCCTCTGCCCTTTTCTATCTTCTGTTGACATTTAAAACTCCCTCCCTTTGTTCTGACCTTATTGAGTAGAGAGAATAATTTCTTGGAATTCTCTGTGTAACGAATGCTCATGTACTTACAGATTCTGATCGAGTCTCTTTTCAACCTTTGCTTTGAGAGACCTTGCGTCATTTGGTATGGAGAATGTTTCAGGAAGCACTTGAGAGAATGGTGTGAAATGCAAACGCTGCTTTTGCTCTTGGTGTCTCTGCAAATGTGAGCCCCTTGTAACTCAGATGTGAGCTGGGGTACCGCCAGCAAGTGTGTTGGGGACCCTGCAGGCCCCAGGCTCCCCACATGTCTCCGTGAAGCTGTCAGGGGAGGGCAGTGGTGTGGCGGAGTCCAAGTCTGTGCCTGTAGTGAGGATCGGTTTGTAAACCACTGCTAAGCTCCTGTTGTATCTGGCACTGCAGCTCACCCACAGAACAAATGACTCTCAGCCTCTCAGTATTCCTGCCGGAGGAATGGGCGCAGAGAGGATCCTTGCCACGGTAGTGAGGTCACCAGTAGGTATACAGCAGGTGTGAGAGCGGCAGTGAGGGGGTGGGCAAGGCAGGTGTGGCCTCCGGCAGGGAATCGTGGTTCTGTTAGTGTAGCCCTCCCATGGCCAAGAGCTGTCCCACAGAGATGGGCAGAAGTCTGCCCTGAGAAGGAAGTGCCCTGGGGAATCCTCCTTCTGTCTGGGCTGCCCTGCGAGAGGTGGGGTTCCAGAGCACGCTGAGCAGGCTGGCGGGAAGTTGGCTTGAAGAACCGGGTGACAGAGTTTGGGGCAAGCACATCAGCCGGGGAGGGAGATGCCAGCAAGGGGAGCAGACAGGAAGAGCCGCACGTTCTGTGGGAGCTTGCCGGGTCTCAGCACTGGAGGTGACGCCGGAGCCCAGGCGTGGGGCAGGCTCTAAGCAGCTCAGCCAGGAGAGGCCAGGAGCGCCGAGCGCAGGTCGCTGCCGCTGCACCCCGCGGGGGAGCCAGTGTTCAAGACGTGGTTAGAGCGGGTTAGAAAAGTCAGTGTTGTTCAGAGGGACATAGCAGAGCTAACGCAGCATACATCTTGTAAGACTTGGTATTTCACCCCAATTACTACATAAAGCGACACACAGGAAGAAGGAACCATATTCAAGAGAATCAGTGGAGCTTGTTCCAAAGCGGTCCAGATGTTGAAATGAATGGGCAAATATTTATTTCTTAAAAATTTTTAAATTAATTATTTGAAAGGCAAAGAGAGAGATCTTCTGTCCTGTGGTTTACTCCCCTAAAGCCCACAACAACTAAGGCAAGGCCAAGTTGAAGCCAGGAGCCTGGAACTCAATCTGGGTGGCAGAAACTCAAGTGCTTGGGCCCTCACCTGCTGCCTCCCAGGGATGCACTGTAGCAGGAGTGAAGTCGGAAGCCAGGTCAGGATGTGAACCAGGCACTCTGATGTGTGACAAGAGCCTCTCAGGCAGCAATTTCATTTAAAGATGTATTTATGGATTTGAAGACAGAGTTACAGAAAGAGAGGAAGAGATAGAGAGAGAGAGAGAGAGAGAGAGAGAGAGAGAGAGAGAGAGAGAAAGAGAGAGAGAAAGAGAATGAGAATCTTCCATCTGCTGGTTCATTCCCCAAATGGTGACAACTGCCAGGACTGAGCCAGCACAGCCAGGAGCCAGGAGCTTCATCCAGGTCTCCCATGTGGATACAGGGGCCCAAGCACCTGGCCCATCCTCTGCTAATTTCTCAGGTGCAGTAGCAGGGAGCTAAATTTGAACTGGAGCAGCTGGGACTTGAATCAACAGCATATGGGATGCTGAGGTCGCGGGCAGTGGTTTAACCTGCTACACCTGCTGGCCCCGTTATCCAAGCAGCATCTTAACATCTGCATCAAAAGCCTGCCCTTAGCAGACAATTATTTTAAAACAGGTATCATAGAAATGCTCAAGGATCCAACGGGAAATATTTTCACAATGAATATAAAGATAGGACACCTTGGTAGAGAAATAGGAACCGTAAGAAAAGCAAACGGAAATTCTGTACCTGAAAGATAGGGTGTCGGAGATTGAGACTTTACCTCCAGGAGAGTACAGAAGAAAGAGTCAGTGAACTTGGGGATGGAGCAACGGAAATGATTCACCCTGAAGCCAGAAGAGAACCATGGGCAACAGAGCAGGCACCAGAGACCTGGTGACAGGATTAGATCCATTACACGAGCAGCAGAGTTCCAGAAGGAGAGGATAGAGAGGATGGGGAAGAAAAGATATTTTGAATAAATAACAGGAGAATCCTATCCCCCCCAACATGGTGAACTCTGTTCATTTACTGATTTGAATGAAAAATAAAAACTGTGAACTTCAAATAGGACAGATATAAAGAAGACATGTGACTGTCTTCAAACTGGTCCTGTTTGATGCATCATGTGCGAGTGAGGCTTAAGGAGAGGCTATTGAAAGCAGAGGAAGGCGAGGATCCCCTGGAGACGCAGGAGTCCAGAGCCGGATGGGGCGGCGTCTTTGTGGCGCTGACAGAAGATGACAAACAGGTCAGCCCGTGATTCTGCCTCCTTCTCGAATGAAGGTGGGGTGAAGGGGCTTCCTGAGAATGGAAACCGAGTCAGAATTTGTTGCCAACAGACGTGCACTACAGAAGAACTCCCGGGACTTCTTCAGGATGAAAGAGAGGAACTCGGATTTCCGCAGTGCGTGGAGATCACAGGAAACAGAGAACATGTGGGAAAATACAGAAGACTTTTACTTCCTCTTGAAGTAAAAAAAATCTGTATCTGATTAAAGCAAAGAATACAGTACTGCATGTAGGGTTTGTGATGTGTAAATGTGACATCTACCACCACCGAAGACGGGATGGCGATTGCCTGCGAGCTTTCTCATGTGAGCCTGTGTCATGGTACCTGTAAGAACACCGGAAGACATTCAGGACACACTCGGTCTCCATCCCTAGAGCAGCCGCTGGAAAGATCATGCGAAGAGGCATAGCTAAAAAGCCAAAGAGTAAATGAAGATGGAGTTATAAAAATAGTCAGACCAAAAGAGGGCAGTACAGGATGACGAGGAGAGAGTGCGCGCAGAAGGGAAGCAGCGCAGTGAGGGCTGGAGCCCGGCTCGCATCACGCGTCGGTAGCCACGGTCACACCAGTGGACAGAGCACCACAGCCGGAGGGTGCAGACGCAGGACCAGGCTGCGAGGTGTTGACAGGGGTACGTTTTAGATAAAAAACCAAGTAAGCCGAAAGTAAGTAAATTGATAGAATAAGGAGATAGCGCCAAATAATAAGGATAAGACAGGGCAGATTGTAATAAAACAATAAAATACAATTCAAGGCACAGGGTGTTACCAGAGATAAGAGGGACATTTCAGAATGACAAAGGATCGGTTAGTTCACTGAGAAGAATAACATCTTAACCACAGAGCTTCAGAAACACATGACTCTTTTAAAAACAGAATTAAAGGGAGATTTAACAAATCCACAATCATAGCTGATTATTCTTTTTAAGACAACTTTATTTGAAAGTCAGAGTTACACGGAGGGAGAAACCAAGAGAGAGAGGAGAGATTGGAGAGAGAGAGAGAAATAGAGAGATCTATTCTCCATCTGCTTGTTTACTCCCCAGAGGGCTGCAATGGCTGGGGCTGGGCCAGGCTGAAGCCAGGAGCTTCTTCCAGGACTCCCATGTGCGTGGTAGGGGCCCAAGCCCTTGGGCCATCGTTCACGACTTTTCTCAAGCCATTTAGTAAGGATCTGGATTGGAAGTAGAGCAGCCAGGACTTGAACTGGTGCCAGACAGATGCCAGCATCAGAGGCAGTGGCTTTACCTGCTGTGCCACAATGCCAGTTTCCCTGGAGATTCTTTTCTGAAGTTTATTTGTTTTTATTTATTTGAAAGGCAGAGTGACTGAGAGGCAGAGAGAACAAGCTACCTTTCATCTGCTAATCACTCCTTAAGTGCCTGCAACAGTGAGGATGGGGCCAGGCTGAAGCCTGGAGTAGGAACCCTATCTGCATCTCCCTCTTGGCTGGCAGGGACCCCGTCCTGGAGCCTTTACCTGCTGCCTGTCAGGATGCACGTTAGCAAGAAGTTCACTTTGAAGTGGAGGTGGGATTTGATCCCAGGGATGCTGATGTGGGATGCAGGCGTCCCACGTGGTTTCCTGACCTGCTGCATCACAGTGCCCTCCAATAGTTGAAGATTTCATACCCTTCTCTGTGCAGCTAGAACAGACGAATCAACACAGGCGGATGTTCTGATTGACCCATCAGCTGTTCTGACCTAGAACACTGTAACAAGTGCGGGTTGCATGTGTTTTTGAACTTCAAACGTACTTCACTAAGCTAGGCCATAGGTTAGGTCATAAGGCAAATCTTAATATATGTAAAATAATTTAAACAGTACACAGCCTGATTGGGTTATAATGTCAAATTTGAAATAAATAATAACAATGCTGAACAATAAGAAAACCTCTAAATATGTGGCAGTTAATCCACACGAACTCGCGGGAACTTGTGCCTTTGGTTAAGAGGAGTGATAAGGACTGGATTTATGCTCCAATCTTTTTTTTTTTTTTTTAAGATTTATTTATTTGAAAGAGATACAGAAAGGCAGAGAGGCAGAGAGGGAGAGAGAGAGAGGTCTTCCATCCACTGGTTCACTCCCCAAATGGCCACAATGGCCTGAGCTGGGCTGATCCAAAGTCAGGAGCCAGGAGCTTCTTCCAGATCTCCCACTCGGGTGCAGGGGCCCAGGTACTTGGGCCATCTTCCACTGCTTTCCCAGGCCACAGCAGAGAGCTGGATTAGAAGTGGAGCAGCCGGGACTTGAACTGGTGCCCTCAGGGGATGCTGGCACTGCAGGCAGAGGCTTAGTGCACTATGCTACAGCGTCTACAGTGCACCGTGCCACAGCGTCTACAAACCTTTCTATCTCTCCCTTTCTCTGTAATTATACCTCTTAAATAAATACATACATAAATATTTAAAATAAAAAACATGACAAGGGATGTAAACACTCAGAAGTGGCCCAGACATTGCAGTTAGTCACAAGAATGCTGGACTGACGACTGCAGGTCTCCTTCACCTGTGCAGAGTTAGGGGAAGCCATGGGTGTTAGTAAAACGGCACGGTCTTACTGTGGGGCAGTTTAAGCCCTGGACACCATCTGGCCCGCACCGCCATGGCTAGAAGCCAGGTGACCAGATGGCCCAACCACAGGTGTCAGCTCCACCCCCACACTAATGGGATTTGCTACTCCTACTTCCCTCCCGCCCCTCCCCCAAGAAGAGTATAACAGGACCTGCTTCCCGCACGCCGGCTCACTCTCCTGATCTCTCTCGACCCCCCCCCCCCCCTCTTCTTTGCCCGCTCCTGCCTGTTGGATTTCCCCATCAATGAACCCTTTCCCTTAACTCTCGTGTTTGGTGCTTTGCGGTGGCCTTGCAGTGGGCATGCTAAGGAGAAACCTGGGAGAGACATAAAGGCCCACGTTGAACTTCTAGAAATGCAAAACATCCTCAAAGAAACATGCATTGCACTGGGTATCAGAAACTATAAAGACAAGGTTAGCAAACTGGAAGCCATAGCCACAGAAGTCATCCAAAATGAAACAGAGACAGGATGGGGAAAAACTGAAGAGAATGCCAGTGACTGTGGGACAGGTAGGGGTGCCCCCGACATGCGCGCAACTGGAGTCCTCACAGAAGCGGCAAGCGGAAAAATGTGTAAGGAAATGGCTGCTTGTTTTCTCAATTTGTTGAAAATCATAAACCCACAGATTCAAGAACCTGGTAAAAGAAACAGGAAGAAGACAGTTCACGGAAGTCTGTTACAGCGAAGTTTCTTCTAACCTGTAACACAGCGAGACATCTTAAAAGTAGCCAGAGGAGGACAAAAGACATCCAAGGGGCAAAGATCAGAGGGACACTGAGCTCCCCGCTGGAGAGCAGCGCCAGGATGCAGCAGCAAGCAGCTTGGAAGTCCAGAGAGCAAACAGCAAAAGCGGAAGCACTGTGCACAGGAAACGCCATGCCCAGGGAGATAGCTTTCATGGAAGAAAGGCAGAGTACTTCTCCAGGCATTAAGAAGCTGAAGTGATTCATCACCAGCAAACTTGCGCGACCAGAAGTGTTAATAAAAGGAGCGCTCGCGAAGGTGGGAGGAAATGATGCTGAGAGAAATCTGCTCCCACACGGGGACGGCGTGCCCCAGAGATGGGAGAGACGTGGCGAGCGTAAAATGCCCTTTGTCTCATTCTAAAATCACTTTCAACAGTGATGGACTGTTTAGAGCAAAAATAATAATGCCGGTACCATTTGTAGTGTGTGTGGGTATGAAATGTATGGTAATAGCAGACAAAGGCCAGGACGGGGGATGGGGTGCATTGTTTTATGGTTTTCATCTCACAAGGGCCGGGTTATGTTACTTGAAAGTTGACTGTGGTAAGTTAAAGATGTGTCGTGCAAACCTTAAAGCAAACTGGTAATAAAGCAAAACCAAGACTTGTGGTTATAAGTCTAACAATGGGAGATAAAATGGAATCACAAAGAGTCTCAGCCCAAAAGAAGGCTGTGTGTGTGTGTGTGTGTGTGTGTGTGAGAGAGAGAGAGAGAGAGAGAGAGGGAGAGAGAGAGAGAGAGGACAAAGTGCAGATGGAGTGAATATAAAATCATGGAACATCTAGGCCCAATGATATCAATAACAGATGAAATGATCGGAACACCCCACTTAAAAAACAAAGACTGTAACGTTGGATCAAAAGGCAGGACACAATTATACAAGAAACTCACTTTATATAAAGACACAAAAAAGATTAAACGTAAAAGGACGTAAAAAGATAACCATTCTTACAGTAATAAAAGAGAGAGTGGCCATGTTAACATCAAGCAAAGCAGATTTCAGAGCAAAGGCTGTTACAGAGGATGAACAGAGTCGTCTCAGAGCAGCAAAGGGGTCGGTCCATCAAAGGACATACCAGAGGGGTGTGTGTCAGGGACGTAAACATTAGGTGCACTCACATTTATGCACATACATAGTAAGACAGCTTTAAAATACATGGGGCACAATCGACAGAACTGATGGAGAAATAGTGAAATCCACAAGTGCAGCTCAGTAATCGATAGATCAAGGAGACAGAACATCAGTTAAGATATAGAAACTTGAACAGCACTGTCACCCGGCTTGGCCTGGCTGCATGAGTGGACCACTCCACATAATGTGGAACGTTCCTTCAAGTGCACGTGGACTGTCTGTCAAGATGGGCCGTATTCCGGGCCACACACGCATCTCAGCACGTGCAGGAGGGCTGGAGGAATCCCAAGTCTGTTCTCTGTCATGGAGTGAATTAAAAATTGATAGTGAAGGCGTCTGACGACCGTGGAGACGCTGCCCGGGATGTCTGTGCACTGCGCCAGAGTGTCTGAGTCTCGGTCCAGACTCCAGCTTCCTGCTAAACACACCTCTGGCGCCGCAGGGGGCGGCCCACGACACCCACGCGGAGACACATTTCTGCCACACATCTGGGGAGTGAACCAGCAGGTGGAAATTCTCTCCTGTCTGTCTCCTTCTCTCTGCCTTTCAAATAAAAATGTAAAAGTAATATTACATTTAAATATTAAAAAATTTAAAATTATAAATTTTAAAAATCAATAATGCAGATAACTGGAAAACTAAACAGCACACTTTTAAAAAAAATATTTTATTTATTTATTTGAGAGGTAGAATTACAGACAGTAAAAGGGAGAGACAGAGAGAGAGGTCTTCCATCTACTGGTTCACTCCCCAAATGGCCACAACAGCCGGGACTGTGCCAATCAGAAGCCAGGAGCCAGGAGCTTCTTCCTGGTCTCCCATATGGGTGCAGGGGCCCAAGGACTCGGGCCATTTTCTACTGCTTTCCCAGGCCACAGCAGAGAGCTGGGTCAGAAGTGGAGCAGCTGGGTCTCGAACCAGCCCCCATATGGGATGCCGGCGCTTCAGGACAGGGCATTAACCTGCTGTGCCACAGCACCGGCCAACAGCACACTTCTTCTTCTTCTTTTTTTTTTTTTTTTTTTTTGACAGGAGGAGTGGATAGTGAGAGAGAGAGAGAGACAGAGAGAAAGGTCTTCCTTCCGTTGGTTCACCCACCAAATGGCTGCTAAGGCCTGTGGGCTGCGCTGATCTGAAGCCAGGAGCCAGGTGCTTATCCTGGTCTCCCACGGGGTGCAGGGCCCAGGCACTTGGGCCATCCTCCACTGCACTCCTGGGCCTCAGCAGAGAGCTGGCCTGGAAGAGGGGCAACCGGGACAGAATCCGGTGCCCATATGGGATGCTGGTGCCACAGGCGGAGGATTAACCAAGTGAGCCACGGTGCCAGCCCCCAAAAACTTGTTTTTTGAGATCATTGAGTTGGAAACTTTCAACCAGATTCATGGGGAATCAAAGAAAAAACATACAAATTACCAGTATTACACCAAGAACAGCAAGTTAGAAGAGAAGGAAGCAGCTGACCACCATCTCTCATGATCACAGATGCAAAATTTTCAAATAAAATCCTAGCAAATCAGGTCCAGCACTGTGGCCCAGTGGGTTAAAGCCCCAACCTGCAGTGCCAGCATCCCATATGGGCGCTGGTTCGAGTCCTGGCTGCTTCACTTCCTATACTGCTCTCTGCTGTGGCCTGGGAAAACAGTGGAAGATGGCACAAGTCTCTGGGCCCCTGCACCCAAGTGGGAGACCTGGAAGAAACTCCTGGTTTCTGGCTTCAGATCAGCTCAGCTCTGACCGATGCGGTCATCTGGGGAATGAACCAGCAGATGGAAGACCTCTCTCTCTCTCTCTGTCTCTCTCTCTCTCTGGCTCTACCTTTGTTTGTAGCTCTTTCAAATAAATAAAATAA
This sequence comes from Sylvilagus floridanus, assembly GCA_949820135.1. Classification (NCBI taxonomy): domain Eukaryota; kingdom Metazoa; phylum Chordata; class Mammalia; order Lagomorpha; family Leporidae; genus Sylvilagus; species Sylvilagus floridanus. The sequence goes on from OX463228.1 coordinate 51,985,644, forward strand.
ATCTTTTTTTAAAAAATTCTAGCAATCAGTCCAATGATGTGTATTTATAGTGTCAAGACCAAGTAGGCTTTACGTCAGGAATTCTGGCTTGCTTAGCATTTGCAAGTCAAAATATCTCACTCACTGCTTACCTGTAAAGAAAACCATACGATTGTCTCAGTAGATGATTGTAATAGTAGTCAGCATTCATTCCTAAATTTAAAAAAAGACTTCCTGCAAGATGCAAGAGATCGAATGAAGCCAATGAGGAGTTTCCAGAGAAACCTGACCCCTGGCATCGCACCTCGGTGGGGGAAGACTCCCTACCTCCCCCAGAGATGAGGATTAAGGCCAGGTGTCCGCACTCGCCTCCTGGACCGCTGTGGCCTGGAGACTGTGGCCCGTGCAATAAAGCAGCAACATCAAAGGCAGCCCTCCTGGAAAGGAAGACGTGAGGTGTCTTTGTTTGCCAATGACTTGTTCATCTATCGTGGCAGTTCCCTGAGCAGGTGGAATAATGTCTAGTCCTGAAATCTGCGTTTTGTGCAGAATCCAAGGTCAACGTGCAGGAGTTGATTGTATTGTACGTGTTAGAGACAAACAGTCTGAAATCAAAATTTAAAGTTCCACTTAGAACATCCTCAGAACAGGAAGGTCAATATACAAAAATTAATTGTATTTCTATAAGAAACAAATAATCTGAAATTAAAATTTTAAATTCCATTTACAGTGTATTCAGAATCTGGAGTAGTTTGATATAGATTTTACAAAAGATGTGTAGGATCTTTTCATGTAAAAATCACAGGGGTGAGCCTTTGGTGTGGTGGTTGTCAGAGTGCCTGGGTTCGAGTCCTGGCTCTGCCCCTGATTCCAGCTTCCTGGTGCTGTGTATGTTCCCTGAGAGGCAGCAGGCAGTGACTCAATGCTTGGGCCCCTGCCACTCGTGTGGGGACTTCAGTGGAGCCGGCTGCAGCCTGCCCCGCTCCTTGCTGTTGCAGGCATCTGGGGAGTAAACCAGCAGAAGGGAGATCTGTTTGTCTCTGCCTTTCAAGTAAAGAAATGAAAATTAAAAGCTGCAAAGTGTTGCTGAGAGTAACTAAAGATGACCTAAGCAAACACAGGGAGTTCCTGTTCACGAACGGGCACTCAGCACTGTGATGGCGTCTCCTGCACTGGTCCAAGATTCCATCCCGGCCCCTGACCGCCCACCCCTGAGTCACTGGCGGGCGACTGCGCTGGAGGGCTGGGCACGAGCTGCCCACTTGTGTTGGCTTTGTGAGAGTGGTCTCTAGAAAACAGATGGCCGGGAGGCTGGTCTGAGCCAGGAGGACTGTGAGGTGAGACCACAGGGGAGCGGAGGTCGGCCCAGAGGCTGATACCCGTCATCTCCCAGTGGTGGCATTATGGATGGGCCTTATTTTCTCCTTTGTGGTTTCTTGTTTTTGACAGATGTCTTTTGCAGAGCACACTTACTTCCAGCGTAATCAGGGGAACAACAACCCCATGGCTGATTCCTGTGGGATTTTCTTTTTGCACTGCTGTGTTGTTTGAATATTTCCCAGGGAGATTGTATTTCTCTTACAATAAAAACCAAAAAGGCAGGCAGGCTGGCAGGCGGGAAGAACATTACCTGTGGCTAAAGCAATAGATCCTCTTCCCAGTCTTGGGAGAGCACAGGAACCCCCGAGGGGGCCACATCTCAGAAACCGGCACGTGGGAGCCCAGGCACGGGGCCGGGAGGGTGACTGCACCGCGCTGTGCCTGTCATGTTCAAGTCTGTTCCTTTGGTTGGACACATGGAATGTCTTGAGCAAATCTATCAGGTCATCTTGGAACATTTGACAGAAGACTTAACTCCTGAATTCTGTGAAGGCAGTTTGAGATCTCTAATTACTTAATTGAAAAAAGACAGACACTTCAGGCTGCCTCAATGTTTGGGAATTAATCTTTAAAGCCTGACAGTGAGCATTAAATTCAATTAGGGAGAGCGACTGGCGAAGATCCTTCTCTCTGCCCGGGGTGGCTTTGAGAGATGGCTGGCTGTGCCGCGCTGAATCTGAGGCTGTCCCAGTCTGGGCTTCAGTCAGGAGAGCCAGCGTGGCTGCAGTGTTCCGGGTCTCCCGCATGGGTGCAGGAGCCCAAGCACTTGGACCATGCTCTGCTGCTTTCCCAGGCCATAGCAGAGAGCTGGATCAGAAGCAAGCCGGCCGGGACTTGAACCAGCGCCCATATGCTGCAGGTGGCAGCTTAACCTGCTGTACCACATCGCTGGCACTGTGTATGTTTTTAAAAAAGTTCAGTGAGGCCGGCGCCATGGCTCAACAGGCTAATCATCCGCCTGCGGTGCCGGCACCCCGGGTTCTAGTCCCGGTCGGGGCGCCGGATTCTGTCCCGGTTGCCCCTCTTCCAGGCCAGCCCTCTGCTGTGGCCCTGGAGTGCAGTGGAGGATGGCCCAAGTGCTTGGGCCCTGCACCCCCATGGGAGACCAGGAAAAAGCACCTAGCACCTGGCTCCTGCCATCGGATGAGCGCAGTGCGCCGGCCGCAGCGCGCCGACCACGGCAGCCATTGGAGGGTGAACCAACGGCAAAGGAAGACCTTTCTCTCTGTCTCTCTCTCTCACTGTCCACTCTGCTTGTCAAAAAAAAAAAAAAAATTAGTGAAATCTGTATCACAACAGGTTTACCATCCTGCCACTGTAAGTGTGCAGGTCAGTGGCCATGCGTGCATTCACTGTGCTGTGCAACCACCATCATCAGCTGCCTCCATGACTCTTGTCATTTCACAAAGTGGAAACCGAGTCCCCAGTTAAACACCAACTCTTTGCCCCACTCCGTCCTCCCAGCCCCTGGCAACCACCATTCTCCTTTCTGTCCCTGAAGTTCACTGTACCAGGGACGTGGAATCAGGGCGTCACACCGGGTTTGTCCGTTTGTGTCTGGCTTACTGCGCTCAGCACCGTGTCCCAGGGTTCATCTGTGTTGTCGCCTGGGTTGGGCTGACTGCATTTCTGTTGTATGGATAGACTGTTCTGTTCATCTGCTCATCTGTCAGCAGATACTGGGGTGGCTTCCTGCTCTTGAGCGTTGTGAATAATGCTGCTGTGAACCTGGCTTCAAGTTCTGGGGCTTATATCCCGGAGTGGAGGTGCTAGGTCACGTGCTGATCTCTGTGTTTAATTTTTCAGGAAGTATCTTGCTGTTTCCCACAGTGGCTGTACTGTTGTACCGCCCTACCAGCAGTTAGAAGGGTTCCAATCTCCCCGTATCCTTGCCAACACTTGTTGTTTTCTGTCTTTTTGGTAGTGGCCATCCTAACAGGTGTGCGGTGGTGAGCACTGTGGCACCGTGGATTAAGCCTCCTTTTGTAACCCCACAGAGCCTGTCAGAGCGCCAGTTGGAGTGGTGGCTCCTCCGTGTTTCTGATCCAGCTTCCTGCTAATGCACTTGGGAGGCAGCAGGTTATGGCTCAAGTGCTGGGACCCTGCCATCCCACGCGGCAGAGCCGAGAGGTGTGGCTCACTCCTGGCTCTGGCCTGGCCTAGCCCTGGCTACTGCAGCCATTCGCAGAGTAAAGCAGTGGATGGATGATCCCTCTCTTTCTGCCTTTCAGATAAAAGAAATCTTTAAAAAAATAATAAATAAATGGCACCGAGCTTTGTGCGTGCAGCGTGTCTTAGGTCTTCGATGTCCTTTACCATCTTGCATGTTCACTGTTGATCTGGTGCTGTCATTGGACCTCGTTTTTTTCTATTACAGTCATACCAGCACATAGTTTTGAAAATCCTTGTACGTGGTTTGGACTCTGGCTGCTCTCCACAAATTCTCACTCCAGCTCGAGCTCCGCAGGCTGTTTCCTCTGTACTTGTGTGTGCACCTCTGAATGTCAATGCCACGGTTTCTCGATTTTGCAGCTTGAGACCCTGTGACCTCTGTTGAGGAGGAAAGGAGCTGTGCTGTCTGAACACTCGTTGGCGGCTCCTCTCGGCCTGTTGTTTTCACGAGCTCAGGTTTTACAGACTCCCAGGAGCTGTGCTCTCAGAACTCTGATCCTTCGCGTTCTGAGAGCTTCCAGGACTTGACAGGTTGGATTTTCTCACCTTTAATGGGAAGGCCGCCCTAGGATCAGGTCTGTGGACGTGCGCGCTGTGCTCCGGGTTTTTCTCTGATTAAAGAAAAGGACGCCTGTTCTTCCTGATGTTGTTGACAGGAGGTCATGGGATCCGCTGTTCAGAGCTGCGTCCGCCGCGTCCCCCGCCGTGTGTCCTGCAGCAGCTGGGCTGCGGCCGTGCACTGCTCGGGCGTCACCGCCTCAGTCCTCCTTGCCGCCCTGGAGCCGTGCCCTTCTCACCTCCTCTCCACTGGCTCCCACCGCCACGTGCTGGTGGCAGGGCTCCTCGTGCTGGTAGGGACAGCACCCCCTCCACCCTGTCAGGGCTTGAGTATGGGACTAGCACTGCAGGCACGCGCAGGTGCCGGTCCTGGGCCTGCTGTTGGGTTCAGAGCTCTCCAGCCTCTTCCTCCGGCTGCGTGGAGCTAGGAGCTGCTGGGGTTGCTGGTGAGAAGCTAGGCCTCACCTCTAGAATCTGGGGCCCTGGCTCTTGGGGCGCGCAGCTCTGCATTTGGTGTTGTCAGCCATTTTCCAGAAGTCATGCAGAGTGCGTTCCCCATGAGCCTCATTTTGCTGTGGGTAACAGGGTAGGAATGAAGTTCCTTCTTTCCCCAGAAGGACAGCACCTACATGGCTGATTGTAAATGCAGGTGTGGCGGGTGCCTTTCTGCAGCTCAGTCTCCAAGCAGAACCCAGGAGTGTGGGCTGGCCCTGTGCAGCGCCCCCTGTGGCACAGGTTTCAGGGTGCAGGTGAGCCAGGGACAGGAGTCTGTGGTGGCCAGCAGGTCTGAAGCAGTCTTGAAGGACTGGGTGGATGAGTGTCAGACACTGGAAATGCCATTATCTTAACCTTGGAAAGAACCGCGGCAAAAGATCCCCTCGGCTCCTAGCCCTGAGCCTTCAGAGGTCTGCAAGGGAAGGTTTAACATCTGCGCAGCGTTTTGATGGTAAAATGAAGGAAACCCGGTCCCACCGTGAGACCTTTCTCCCCTTGCAGAGCGGCCGAGCCAAGGCCGGCAGGTGAGGCCCTCTGCCATGTCGGGTGCTGTCTGTGTTCTCCCCGCAGGTGTGGAACGCCGTGGACTCGGGGCGCTGCTTGCACACCTGCTCCCTGCACAGCGAGGCGGTGCGGGCCGCCCGGTGGTCTCCCTGTGGCCGGCGCATCCTCAGTGGCGGCTTTGACTTTGCCCTGCACCTAACAGACCTCGAAACAGGTGTGTTTTTCTGTGTCATTGCTCTTTGTGGCAGCTCTCTGGGAAAGGCTGTTGGCGGGTCCGTGGCCATAAGCCACGGGAGGATTCAGGGCAGTGCGTGAGGGGCCCCAAGACAACTCATGCTTTCCGAGCTGTGTCTCTGGACCATCTGCCGGTTGGAAGCAGGGTCCCCCACGCAGGGTTTGAGGCAGGCCTGTGCCAGCTGGCCCGTAGGACAGAGCCCCAAGGTTGTCTCAGCTCCAAGCTGCAGGGCTGGATGAAGAGGTGGCTTTTTTTTTTTTTTCATTTCTTTTCTTTTTTTTTTTTTTGGACAGGCAGAGTTAGACACAAACACACACACACACAGAGAGAGAGAGAGAGAGAGAGAGAGAGAAAGGTCTTCCTTTTTTCCATTGGTTCACCCCCCAAATGCCCGCTACGGGTGGTGTGCTGTGTCGATCCGAAGCCAGGAGCCAGGTGCTTCCTCCTGGTCTCCCATGGGGTGCAGGGCCCAAGCACTTGGGCCATCCTCCACTGCACTCCCGGGCCACAGCAGAGAGCTGGCCTGGAAGAGGGGCAACCGGGACAGAATCCGGCGCCCCGACCAGGACTAGAATCCGGGGTGCCAGTGCCGCAGGCGGAGATTAGCCAAGTGAGCCGCGGTGCCAGCCAAGAGGTGGCTTTTTAATCAACTTCTGATGTGCAGTTTGTACTGAAATAGATTTAACTTTATCACAGTGTCCTTTGGTTGGAATCAGTTTAGGATTCCTGTCAATTCATTATGGCTGCAAGGCGGTGAGGAATGATCCCAGCCCTCAAGGAAAAATCTTCAGATGAGTCCTGTTTCAGAGCGTTTGGGGGAGGTGCATTCACACTGCGTGTAAGGGGATTCTTGACAGGCAGGGCGAGACGGAGGGAGAAGTCAGCGGGAGCAGTTTTCCCTCCCTGGGCCCCCTGTGCAACAGGCACTGCTGGTACCTGCTCTCACTGCTGCCCAGGTCACAGGAGAGGACAGGCCAGCGAGTGGTGGAGCTGGGATTCAGCCTCTGCCTCCTGGTCCCAGCCCCCGCTTCCGTCAGTACCCACATAGCCTTTGGCCACTGTTCCGCTGGGCATCCCCCAAGGGCTTCCCTCAAGACCCCGGACCCATCTCTCGTCCACCTGGTCCAGCAGTGGTGGTGGTGAGAACAAGATGGTCATTCCGGGGCCCTCCCCGTGCAGCTCATCCCCAGCAGCCGCAGGGGTGCAGAGTGGAAGCACAGGGGAGAGGCTTGGGCTATCTGGGGCTTTGTTTCCACCACCAGGGCCCTCCTGGCTTCTGGGCCTCGGAGGGCAGCCTCATGCGCATTCAGAAGAGATGGGATAAGTTGGGTGGTCCCGCGCCCTCCCCGCCAGGTCTGGGGAGCCTGCACTCAGCCTGTCTCATCGCTGGCAGCAGTTCTGCCCACCTCCTGGGTGAGGAGACTGAGGCTCAGTGCTGATGTCACCTGTGCGAGGCCTCCCAGGGTGCAGCCCATGGGGACCAGGAGCTGTCTGTGTCACTGCAGACCCTGGGCTCTGTCTGCAGTGACATCGTCTCATGAAGCGCCTCCCCCGCCTCCGAGAGGCTGCCAGGACCCAGGGAGTTTGGTGCCGTTGATGATGGCGGCACCACTGATTACCAAGTGCTCACTGAGTGGAGGACCTCCCTCTGCCTCCTTCCTTCAGGCCCATCCAGCTCCCAGGTTCGCTCGCTCACTCTCCGGTGCCATGGACTTGACTGGCGGGGCCAGGTCTGCCCAGTGGCAAAGCTTGCTGCCTCGTGTGGCCCATACGCCACGCTCAGTTCAGGAGACACGGAGTAGAGCCAGCAGTGCCCACCCTGGAGTGCCCATGTCCAAGACGATGAGCAAGACCCAGGAGCTGCAAGAACATGGGGCCTGGAAAATCCAGACAGCCTTCCATCCTGAAGGGAGGAGGAGTCAGGGCGGGAGGGTGCTCAGCTGGTGGAACAGCAAAGGCAGAGTCGTCAGAGGAACGGGATGCCGTGTGTAGGTGCCACGTGGGTGTGGGTGTGGGTGTGGGGCAGGTGGGCTCCCCTCACCTGTGGGCCCCCAGAGTGACAGGTGATGCCGTCAGGGGACTCATGTCGAGTTCTCTGGGTAACAGGGATGCCTTCACAGTGGGCTGTCGTCATGTTCTGCTTTCTCAGTCTTCAGATAATAAACATGCCTGTGTGTGTGTGTGCGTGTGTGTGCGCGTGTGCTTGTGTGTGTGTGTGTGTGTGTGTGTGTGTGTGTGTTGGGAGGGGGCTTCTGCAGTTTTTAGACTTTCAAAGAGATTCTTCCTGCCTGCCGGGTGAGGGACTGGCACGACGCACGGCAGAAGGGGCCGTTGCTGAGTTCTGCAGCAGGAGAGGCTCGTGGGTGCTCTGGGCCAGTCTTCTGGGAGCTGTGGCTGGGGACATGAGAGTGGAGGAAGCTGGTAAGTGCTGTTCTGAAACTGTGGCTGGAGGACCACGTGTCGGGCTCTGGGCCCAGCGCTCCTGGTGTGTGTGTTGGGGGGTACCGAGCGCAAGGCACGTCTCTGTCCTCTGTGCGCTGGGGAGGCTCTCCACTCCACTGCTCTGCTGGGAGCGGCGCCCCACTGGCTTGTCTGTTGAGAGCCCAGTTTTGTTCGCTCTGCAGTTGCTTCACCTCCCGTATGCAGGGCCTAGCGCTGGGGCTGCAGTGGAGAGTGCTTTGGACGTGCTGTGTCCCCAAAGAGGGCATGGTTGAGGGGTTTGGACCCCAGCCTTGGGGGAGCCCCAGATGGCCTCTCCTGCCGCGGGCGGTTGCTGGTTGCTGAGTCTGTGTCCTTAGCTGGTGTGACTGTTCCTAGAGGACGAGGCCTGCTGGTCTCCATGCCGTCCATGAACTGGCCACAATCTGGCTTGGGTGTGTAAGGACGAGACAGAGCTGAGGCTGGCCCTTGCTGGGTGCTGTCACCCCAACAGGGGCTCCTGGGGTGAGGAGGGCTCCCCTGTGTCCCACCCCCAATCCCACCTCATCTCTGCATGCCCCACTGCTCTGATGGTAGCCGGGCGCTCCCTTTAGGGCTTGGGTGGGCCTTGCAGCCCTGTGGTCTGCACCTTGCTCTGACACATCTCGTCCCATCTCTTCCCCGAGTCTCATCTCCATTTTCACTTGATCTGCCTTTTTCCGCCCTTGGTGATTTGGCTTTTTCATTTCAATCTAATTAGAGCTCCCTGCCAGGGGAAGGCCACGCGGGGCATTCTCACCGCAGCGCGCTGGGAATTAGTCACTCGGTGCCCATTGTCGTTAATGGGGATTTGGCGCCAAGGCCATTTATCCTGGTGTCCTCAATCAATACAGTTAAAAATCTGTGGATTCTAAAATGTCAATACCCAGCCTGAAATACGGAGGGCCAGCAGCATTTCGTCTCGTTAATTTATAGTTCTGACAGGCTGTTGGCTTATAGAACAACCATGAATCAACACTTAAATAAAATCTGCTCACAGATTAATTATTCTGGTGCTCCTGTTTCAGTCTGCAATCTTCCTAACAAAACGTCTCTGGTGCGTGAGGCTGAGCCGGCCTCGGGAGTGCGGGCTGACACCACCAGGCCCCAAGTGTCGTCTGCTTTGTGAGTCACCTGCTCTGCACACCACATCAGCCAGTCTCCTCGAAATCCCCCGTAGAGCGTGCTCGTGTTTCTTGCCTACCCCTGCCCCCTGCAGCCCCCAGCAGCTCCAGCCTCACTGGTCAGGTTGCCTGGTCAGTGCCCCTGGCCCCAGCGCCCGTGTGCTGGAAGCTGTAGGAGCATGGGCTGGCTGAGTGTGGGCTCTCCCACCTCCTCTAGCTGGCAGACGAGGGCTTTTCCCTCACGGCCACCTCTGTGTCTGTGCCAGGCCGGAAGAGCTGTGACGGTAAAGGCAGACGTACCTGCAGGTCCTCAGCCAAGTGCACGCCTTCTCTGCTCAGTCTCCACCTGTGGCCCGTGCTCCTGCTGAGTTGTCCAGAGAGCTCTTGCTATGGGGCCATTTCTGCAAAGAGCTGTGGTCCCCTGGGTGCCTTCCCAGCGTGGCTCTTGGTCCTACCAGTGGGTCTCTGGGACAGACTCTGAGGAGGCCTTGAGCCTTAGGCTCCTCCCAGCCTCGCTCAGGCTGGGGGACAGCTTCCTTCTGGTAAGGGTGCTCCTGTGTTTGGAACCTGGGTTGGGCACAGAGACCCCCACAGCCCATCCTCCAGCCTTTCCCTCACTCAGATGGCCCCTGCTGTTCTGGGTGTGCTCTCGTCTTTGGTTGGGGTCATGATGTGTGGACATGAGTGGCCAGTGGCCCATAAATGACCATTCATTCCCCTTGTTTTCTGAGAAGTGTTATCCTGTTCCTCTGGGGTTTTCACAGCATGACGAGGGCCCCCATTGCAGAATCGCCACCAGGAAAAAGAGAATGACAGATGGTCTGCACCTCACTGTGAGTCAGGCCCAGCTCTCCAGCACCTGCCACGTGGGAATGGATGAGTGGGTGTCAGACCCTGCGTCCGTGTGGCTCACTCAGCCTCCCCACTGTTTTATCCCCACTTCCCTGATGCGGACACTGAGGCTTAGAATGTTTGCGGACTCTCTTGAGGCTACCCAGCCGACAGGGACAAAGCTGGGCCCAGCTCGGGCCTGCGGCCTGCCTGCCTCACGTCCATTTTCCCGCCGTGGGCAGACAGTCTGCTTGGCTCTGGGCAGGCAGCGGCTCGCCACCTGCAGAGGCTAACGAGGGGCCTCTGGGGAGAAGGCGTGCCCCAGGCCCTTCTGACTGAGCCTCTGATTAAGTGACCAGCTGAAGGGTGCTTCTCCCACCATCGACAGCCACGCTGTGTCGGGAGCAGTGCCGGCCCTGATGACTTCAGACCACTTGGCGTGGGAATGGTGAGCAGCGTCCAAATGAAAACCATGGCACTGCGCCCAGGAGCTCGTGAGGCCCTGGAGAGGGGCTGCCCGAGGAGGCTGTTGTGGGGCTAAGGCTTTAAGGGGGAGTGCTGTGGAGGGGCCAGCCCACTGCCTCCAGGCTTTCGAGCACTGAGTCTCCCCAGCACATCTCAGGAGGACTCGGTTAGGGGCCCTGCCTGTGCCCTGGGATCGCACAGGAAGCATGCGGCCTCCAGTGAGCAGACGCGCGCGGAGACAGCACTCTGACACTTTTTCTGTGTTTGCTCCTTTAGCCCCATGGCCTGCTGCTACCAGATCCAGAAGCGAAGGCTCAAGGGGGCTTCTGTAGCCCAGCGGGGGGGTGGCTGGCGATGGTTCTCACGAGCAGCCCTTTGAGGGCCTCCTTGCCCACCCATTTCCTCCCACCCGTGCGGAGGGACCCGCAGCGTCTCCTCCTCCTCTGGTGTCTCCCTTGTCATCTGCAACCCCACTTTCCCCAGAACTCTGTGGATGCCCCCGCCAGCTCCCCTCTCTGGACCTCTCACGAACAGGCCAGTTTCCACTCCCACGTATGTCCTGTCGCTCCCTCTGAAAGTCCTGTCTCAGCCTCGTCTCCTCCCTCTCACTCCATCCAGCTCGGAGGGAAACATCGACCCCAGTTCTGGCTGTGACCCCAGATGATGCCAAGCTTTGTCAAAACGCCACGCCGGCCCCTTACCTAAGCCTCTGGAAAAGGAGCAGGTCGTGTTTAACCCTCGTGCGGCCTTCATGCACACGTTGCACGGCAGTGCGGTGATGTCGTAGAGTTTGGCTGCCTTCTTAGGCGAGGCTGCTTTGGTTGACTGAGCCTGGATCCTAAACTCTGTGCTGCATGTCTCCTGCAGAATGATGGGTTCTGACACCTCACAGGTAAACCGGGGGACACATCTTGTTTGCAAGTTGAGAACAGCTTTTTAATTTTATTTTTCTCTTCCCATCCTTTACTTGTGAAGAATCGAGTCTTGTCCAGGTAACTGAAAGCAGTGGCTGAAGTTCTTGTCAGGGAAGTTGCTGTGATCTGTGGGAGGAGCCTAAGGCTCAAGGCCTCCACAGAGTCTGTCCCAGAGACCCACTGTGGTGTCCTCTGTCACTGATCCTTTGCTGCTGCCACGGCCGTGCACGGGGGCCCTGTCACTTGGGTGGGCTTACTCTCTTCCGTGTGCTGTTTCTTACTCTCACAGTTACCCTTGAAGGCTGGCTTTACACTCCTGATGTTATAGCTGGGGCCCCAGGGTCCTGGGAGGGTCGCTAACTGGTGTGCAGGCCTGCCTGGTTCTCAGCCCAGACCCTGCCCAGATCTCCGCCTGGCTTGCCAAGATGGCCCCTGTTTCTGATACCGAGTTTTGATTTGAAAGTTAGTGAGCTCCTTTCCTCGTTAACTTGGAGTCAGGATGGTTAAATTTACAGCTGGCTGCATCCTTCCCGGAGGATGAGTGTAACGGTATTGATTTGAGCTGAGTGAGTCATGCGCCTCCTGCCTGGGAACAGGCGCTCCATCACCAGGAGCCGGCGGCATAAGTGCCCCTCGTCAACACTCCCTACGCCTTCCTCAGCCCGTGGCTGTGAAGGGCGGGCGAGGGAAAGGGAAAGGTCAGGAGCAGCCGGCGGCTCCGCTGCCCGGGGTGCAGAGAGGTGGGCTCCGGGTTGGACAGCCCCCGACCCAGTCCTCCCAGCCTGGCTGGCTTTCTTGGCCCCGGACGAGTCTCTCGCCTCAGCAAGCTTCCATCTCCCCTGCTGTGAGGAGGGGTTAGTGACACGCAGCACCTGGGGGCCAGGGTGGCACATGCCAGCTCCAGGAGGACCCGGAGGGCACAGGACCGGGAGTCGCTTGGTCAAGGCGGCCTCTGGGCTCCCTGGAGAGGCGTTGTGAATGGCCCTTCTCCTTCCCGGGGACTCTTTCCTTGGGTTTCATTTGGTCAGGACCAAACACCTGTTGTATTCCAGGAGCTAGACTTGCTGAATGGAGGAGGGTCCTCGGGGACCCGGAGCCCTGCATGACGGCAGGGTCCCCAGAGGTGGACATCAGTGGACCGTCTGTGTTGGTCCAGTGTGGCAGGCTGGACAGTGCTGCCTTGCAGTGCTGGTGGGGAGGATGCACTGGCCCTGAGGATGCACCCGGGGGGGAAAGGGGAGTTTCTGCCTTGTGTCTTAAACATGTCTTCCCTTGAATGACACTTTTATTTGTATCATGAATGATTCAAGGAGAAAAAGAGATGATTTCTCTTAACTCTGAGAAGATCCAAACGGTTTGTGTACATTATAACCAGATCAATAAATCCAGTGTCAATGGGTTAAGTTCCCTAAAACTGCACTTCCTATCGTAAGAATGCACTGAATAAACAGAATTTGGTGCAACATGCGAGCGAGATGGTCTGAAAGCTAAAGGTCCCCCGAGACCACGTGCTCAAAGCAGCGCAGGGAGGGGGGTGAGAAACTCGCCGCTCGGCTCTCGGGGCAGCACGAGCCCTTCGGGCGGCTCATGTTCACGGTCAGGACACTTCACCCAGCCCGCGCCTGTGTTCTCAGTGCTCACGACAAAGACAAAAATCATTAACCTCTCAAGGTTCCTGCTCTTGGAAACCTGCACCCCTGGGTGTTAGCTTTCCACCTACCCGAGGTGAAGTCAACAATTCGAGGTTTCGTTGTTTCCAGCTGTCGCGGCTCCCCATTGCTGCTGCGGGCCCTGCTCTGTACAGCGCCTCACCCCTCGGTGGCCCTGTGGGGGCCCAGGGTCCCTCTGCTGGATGTGACAGTGCCGGGCCTGGGCGGCCCTTTCTGCCCTGGCCTCACCTCCGCACCGTGCCCGGAGGTGACGGTCCTTGTGTCTACAGCCGAGTCTTGCTCCAGGCCTCCTCACTGATGACCTTAGTGGTTTGCATCAGGAGTTTGGAAACTTACTAAACAATTTAAAGGGCCAGACATTGTGGCTCAGTGGGTTAAGCTGCAGCCTGTGACGCCGGCGTCCCTCAATGGAGCTCCAGTTCACGTCCCTGGCGCTCTGCTTCTGATCCTGTAAGGCTACTGTGAAGGCGGTGGGAGTGCCTTGGGCCCTGTGTCCGTGTGGGAGACACAGCTCCTAGCTCCTGGCTTCAGTCCTGCCCAGCCCCAGCCATTTTGGCCATCTGGGCCAGAGGATGGAAGATCTCTCACTCTCTCTCTCTCTCTCTCTCTCCCCCCTTCCCTCCATGTCACTCTGCCTTTTAAATAAATAAGTAAATATTAAAAAAAAATTCAATGGTCTTTCAGTTTTGGCCCCTTTTCACAAAGGAAAATAGTGAGAACCTAGTTATTTTCAAGTAAAAGGAAAAAAATACCTACTAAAGCTCATTTTCTAATGGAAAATCTGGGTGTTTCAAAGACCGGTTCTCGGGAACATTCAGAAACAGCGCTCAGGAGTGCTTCTTTCCGGCGGGAAGATGTCAGCCATCATTTTTTAGCAACTCAGCATTTCCTTACATCTTCCTTACCTGCTGTCGACAGGATTCTGTCACTGCACTTTCTGGGACAAAAAAAAAAAAAAAAAAGAGAGAGAGAGAGAGAGATAATTCACTGTTGTTTCTGAAACTGAGCATATGGTTATGCACCGTGTCTGAGACAAGAGCCACCTCTCTCCAGGCAGATGCGGTCCTTTCCGAGTTCAGGATCAGCAGAGAATTCCAATGAGCTTGAACCCGGGACCTCTGAAGTGGTCGGCATGGTTGCCTCTGTGGGAGAAAAGACCCGTGGCTGGCCTGGACCTTGTCTGTGGTGCTGGGGGCCGCAGTGGCCTCCCCCCCCCTCCCCGAGGACCATCCCCCAGCACCTGGCTGAGGTGGGCATCCCAAGGCCTCGCTGCTGCCACAGTGCTGGCCCTTCTCCGGCACGGGCACAGAGGCCGGGGGGCCGCCCCTCGGCTGTCCTGTCCACCTGTGGGATTTGCTAACCACGCACAGCATGGGTGGTGTCTGACCCCCAGTGCTAACACGAGGGGAAGAAAGGATGTGGGCTCCAGGTGAGTTTCAGAAAGGGAAGATGAAGAGTGAATCCTAGAACTAACAGATTTCCAGCTACATGAACTCACTGGGAAGTGAGTCTTCATGTATAAAAAGTATTTCCAGAATTTTCTTTCTTTTTTCTTATTTTTTGAGAGGCAGAGTTATAGACAGTGAGAGGGAGAGACAGAGAGAAAGTTCTCCCATCTGCTGGTCCACTCTCTAAATAGCCGCAACAGCCGGAGCTGCGCTGATCTGAAGCCAGGAGCCAGGAGCTTCCTCCAAGTCTCCCTGTGGGTGCAGGGCCCAAGGACTTGGACCATCCTCTACTGCTTTCCCAGGCCACAGCAGGGAGCTGGATTGGAAGAGGAGCAGCCGGGACTAGAACCAGCATCCATATGGGTTGCTGGCGCCACAGGCGGAGGATTAACCTACGGCACCACAGCGCCAGCACCCCAGAATTTTCTGTGATGGCAAGTGACTGGCAATGGTAGGCTGCTAGAAAACAGTAGAGAAAAACAAAACCAACACAGCTAACTGTCCATCAAGGCAAAAGTGACACTTTACAAAGAGTAAGGGAGCAATGCTTTCAAAAAATTCACACTCCGAAGATACATTTTGAAAACAGATGTTTTAAATTATTTCCATCGTTATGTGATTTTTGTAGCCCAAAGTGAAGCGAGTGTGTCACCTGTTGACTCTGATATCTGCAGCGTCAGCCTGGGAACACTGCTTTTTCTAATCTGTTCCAGAATTCCTTAAATGAAGACTTGAGGTGGATCATCACAAATACGAGAATGCAGCGATACCTTGCGGTTGGTTGCAGGAACCTTTATTTGACAATAGGGGGTGGAGCTTTACTAGCCAAATGTTCACAGACCCCTTTGCACCGCTAACAGACGGAAGGGACGGTGTCTGCTGTGTGGCCAGCGGGTCCAGTGTTCAGTGGATGAGCCCAGCCCACACCCAGACGACTCTCTGGTCACCAAAGTTCCCTGTGTTACAAAAAGAGGGAGCATACCCGGTGCTGTAGCTCACTAAAGCTATTGTAAGTTTTCGTGATTTCAGAGAGCTTCCGCGACATTCTAGTCAATGCGTATTACAATGTATTTCAAAGTGTTGGCGGTTTATGCTTGTCTCACCCTCTGCAGTGTTGTGTCTCTGGTACTTTAGATGTTGGTAGTGCATCATGGTTCTAGCGCATCGTGTGACTCGTAAGCAGACACCCAGGAGTCGCTCATGCGTGCGGTCACACAGCTTTGGAGACTGGCTCTGGGCAAGCTGGACTTGCAGAGTCTCCCACTGTACCTCTGTGAGCACTGATGGATGGCTCTCCCTACCTAGCTAGCCACTGAGTGGGGTCACAGCACATGTGACAGGGAAGCCTTTAGGGAGCACTCCTTGGGCGGAACGAGCAGATGCTGCTTCCTGGGCTCCTACGAGCACAGGGGATGCTTGAGGCCTCAGCATCTCCTTCTTGGCCAGCACTCCCTCTGTCTTTAAGCTGCCGACGTCCTCAGTGCAGTGGAAGCGTCCCCGTGGGTGCAGAACAGCTAAGGTTTCCCCTGCTGGGCTGGGGAACCCTTGCTGGTCACTCAGAGCCACGCATGCTGCGTGAGCCCCGCCCCTGGGGACATGTGCAGCCTTGGCTCTCAGACTGCCTGGCGAGGGCGCCTCCTGAGACCAGGCCAGTTTCTCCAAACAGTTTCAGGAGGATTAAGTGAACAGGTGAGAATAGCAGCCGGCCTTACACGGAGCCCACCATGGTAGTGGACACGGAGCCCACCGTGGTAGTGGACATGGAGCCCACCACGGTAGTGGACATGGAGCCCACCATGGTAGTGGACACAGAGCCCACTGTGGTAGTGGACATGGAGCCCACCGTGGTAGCGGGCACGGAGCCCACCGTGGTAGCGGGCACGGAGCCCACCGTGGTAGTGGACACAGAGCCCATCATGGTAGTGGACACGGAGCCCACCGTGGTAGTGGACACGGAGCCCACTGTGGTAGCAGACAGGAGCCCACCATGGTAGCGGGCACGGAGCCCACCGTGGTAGTGGACAGGACCCCACCGTGGTAGTGGACACGGAGCCCACTGTGGTAGTGGACACGGAGCCCACCGTGGTAGCGGGCACGGAGCCCACCATGGTAGTGGACACGGAGCCCACCGTGGTAGTGGACAGGAGCCCACCGTGGTAGCGGACAGGAGCCCACTGTGGTAGCGGACAGGAGCCCACCGTGGTAGTGGACAGGAGCCCACTGTGGTAGCGGACAGGAGCCCACCGTGGTAGTGGACACGGAGCCCACCGTGGTAGTGGACAGGAGCCCACCGTGGTAGCGGGCACGGAGCCCACCATGGTAGTGGACACGGAGCCCACTGTGGTAGTGGACAGGAGCCCACCGTGGTAGTGGACAGGAGCCCACTGTGGTAGCGGACAGGAGCCCACCGTGGTAGTGGACAGGAGCCCACCGTGGTAGCGGACAGGAGCCCACCGTGGTAGCGGGCACGGAGCCCACCGTGGTAGCGGACACAGAGCCCACCGTGGTAGCGGGCACGGAGCCCACTGTGGTAGCGGGCACGGAGCCCACTGTGGTAGCGGACACGGAGCCCATTGTGGTAGTGGACAGGAGCCCACTGTGGTAGCGGACAGGAGCCCACCGTGGTAGTGGACAGGAGCCCACCGTGGCAGTGGACAGGAGCACCACCGTGGTAGTGGACAGGAGCCCACCGTGGTAGCGGGCAGGAGCCCACCGTGGTAGCGGACAGGAGCCCACCGTGGTAGCGGACAGGAGCCCACCGTGGTAGTGGACAGGAGCCCACCGTGGTAGCGGACAGGAGCCCACCGTGGTAGCGGACAGGAGCCCACCGTGGTAGTGGACAGGAGCCCACCGTGGTAGCGGACAGGAGCCCACCATGGTAGTGGACAGGAGCCCACCGTGGTAGTGGAAGGAGCACCACCTTTGCCTGCGCTGAGTGCCTGATGTTTCTGAAGCTCCCATAGCTGACCTCGGGAAGGCCACTGCGGTAGGAAGGCCTCTTTCACACCGTGTTTGCACAGCGTGATAAAGCTTGACAGCCATCTGATGCCTGATGGGGCAAGGGTGAGCTCTGCCCTGTCCACTGCGCGGTTGCCACGCTCCATCGTGGCTCCTAAGGGATGTGCCTGTGGAAGGCCGATCCTGAGTGAAACCTCGTGGAGCAGTCCAGGCAGCTGTAGGAGCTGCACCGCCTTGTGTGCTGCCCTCGCCGAGCCTTGCTGCTGCCACCTGTAGAATGGGCCTGGGCTGCCGATGAGTTACCCTTGTGCTGCCTGTGGTCATGGACCCAGCCTTTCAGCCTAGCCCTGGGCAGGGGCTGGCCACGGAGTGCGGCAAATGCTGCCACCATTGCTGCTGGGTGTCCAGAAAGTCGGACCTGGGTGTCCTGTTTGCCCGTGGACTTATATCAGATAGTGTTTCTGTTGTAAGAAACTTATTTTGTGATCTAAGTGTTTCCTAACGCTGTCCCCTCTTTCTGTGTTGCAGGAACCCAGCTGTTCAGTGGGCGAAGTGACTTTAGAGTCACTACCTTGAAATTTCACCCGAAGGACCCCAGCGTTTTTTTATGTGGAGGCTTCAGCTCCGAAATCAAAGCCTGGGATGTGAGGACTGGCAAGGTAATGCCCTCCGTCCCCAGGCTGCCCGTCCCGGGGCGCTCGCCTGGACAGCAGGAGGCACGGGGCGGGGTGGGGCCTTGGTGACGCAGTAACCACACACAGAGTTTCATCAGCGCTAAGCCTCGTTCCTAGACGGCTGGAAAGAACATTTGTGAGTTCTGTGCAACTCTATGGAGCACGTTACTGAAAACACTTGTTGGGTACCTACTATGTGCACGTTCTCCCGGGTGACAAAACATGTCTCCCCCTTGGGCTCCTGGAGGGCGTAGGTCACTGGTGTGGAGAGGCGCCGTGTGTGTGTGTGTGTGTGTGTGTGTGTGTGTCTGTTTGCCTCTCTTCACTCTGCAGTGAGCTATTTTAGGGCAGGGATTTTGTCTGTCTGTTGCTGACACTCTGGCTTCTGGACTGCGCTTAGTAGATCATGGCTGACGGAGTGGTGGGTGGAAGAGGAAGGCGGTGATGCAGAGTGTTTGAACGCTGGAGGTGGGATCCACTTATGTGTGTGATCCACTGGTTAGCGGTGCTGGGCTGGGCTTTGGGCTCCCCGAGGGGCTTTCGATGCTGAGTGTCTTGGTTGGCAGTGGGGAGCCCCAGGAGGTGTGTGAGCAGCAGTCGGGAGCAGGGCCGAGGAAGGCTCTGGGAGATTCGGAGGGTCCTGACCTTGGTGACAGCAGTGGCCCTGGCGGAGATAGACTGGTGGAGAGGCTGTGAGCTTTGCCTGAGGAAGAGCCCCGGGCCTGACTTGAGCAGTGGTTGCTCTTTAATCTGAGCTGCGCGGCCTGGTCTGCAGGAGGCGCGGCCTCTGCAGCCCTCCGGGGTAGTGCACGGCACTCTCTGCTCAGCCTGCTGGAACCCGAGTGTGGAAGAAGACGGTGCAGAGTATCAGTGTCTTCCCCGATTTGGGACGCTGTGGCCCACCCCGAAGGGCTGGAGTCTGTATCTGCAGCGCTCAAAGACTGCCTGAAGGCATCATGGCTCTGGGGGTGCCTCCTGCCCCCACCTGGACAGGTGCAGCCTCTAAGCAGGTCTGTCCCAAGCAGAAGTCCTTGCACGTGGCCTGGGTGGGAGAGTGAGGTGGAGCCTCCAGGGCCTCGATTCCAGGTTTCCCTTCATGTTTCAGAGCGGCCTCTGCAGAGAGGCCCTGCCCAATAGGCTGTTTGATTTATTTTGAAAAGAGCCTCAAAACAGAGACCCTTTCCTTTAAAGTGAGCACACAGATAAATCTAGCTTGAAGCACGTCACAGGGAGAGGCAAAGATAGAAGCACGCTTCAGAAAAGCGGGGGGGGGGGGGGGGTGTTACGCCTCTTTCTTTTACTAAGAAACTTTTTACAAAAATATCTGGAAAAGAAAGGAAAACTACCCTCAAAGAAGTGGACACAGTGGAGTTTTTAAAAAAAAAAAAACACTAGCGCTCTCTGCACTGGGATGTGAATACGCGGTAAATGAAAGAAAACGTTCGACTGCGGCGTGCGCTCTGGAATCGCTGAGCTGTGCTGCTAGGAGTGGGTCCTCTGGTCACCCAGCCCCTCCGACAGCCTCCCCCATAGGTGCGCCCACTGTGTTTAGACTCTAAGACCAAACTGGTAAGCAATTGTGCAGCCAGGATGCCATCTAAGAGTTGGTTAAAAATATCGGATTTTCTCCCAGGGCAGACACCAGCTGACGGGCTCTGACGGTGCCGGGGGAGCAATCAGGCAGATGTTGCTGTGGCCGGTACTGGCGTGTGTGAGCGGCTCCCGGCCGGCGGTGTGGGTGGAGGAATCTGTACGCTGTTTGTTTTTACTTCCTGTTCAACAACAGTCCTCCCCCGCTGGGCCATGGACTCAGGGACACGTGCTGCCTGGTGGCTCAGATGGCTCAGCAAGGGCCGGTGGGGGGGGCACAGGCTGCTGCCCTGCCCTCCCACAGTGGGCCCACTCCCTGCTGAGCCCCTGCTGTGTGGCTCTGTCCCAGGTGCTGAACCCCCATGCCCGGGTGAGCGGCATGGTTCTAGCTGCCTCAGGGACAGCAGTGGGGACCACAGGTCTCAGCTTAAAATCAAGACAAGCTGCCCCCTCTGTAGGTACTGGGGAGGGAGCGCTTTGTTGTCAGAGTGACACGTGGCCATGTGCCAGCACTGGGAGTTCAGGGAGAGAGGGAGGGGGAGGCCTGGTGCATCTGGCCGAAGGTAAACATTAGGGACATTTTGATGTCTTTCGTTTTCTTTTTCTCTGAGGTTTTCTCTTTGTTCTTCTTCTTTTTTTTTTTTAATAAATACATCTTTTTCTTTTTTTAAAAAAAAGATTTACATATTTATTTGAAAGTCAGAGTTACACAGAGACACGAAGAGAGAGAGAGGTCTTCCATCTGTTGGTTCACTACCCAGTTGGCCACAATGGCTAGAGCTGCGCTGATCTGAAGCCAGGAGCCAGGAGCTTCTTCCGGGTCTCCCACACGGGTGCAGGGGCCCAAGGACTTAGGCCATTCTCTACTGCTTTCCCAGGCCATAGCAGAGAGCTGGATCAGAAGTGGAGCAGCCGGGACTCAAACCGACACCCATAGGGGATGGCAGCGATTCAGGCCAGGGTGTTAACCTGCTGCACCACAGCGCTGGCCCCTGTTCATTTATTTTTAAAAAATACTTATCTTTATCTTGAAAGGCAGAGTGCTGGTGGGGCAGGGCTTGGGAAGTGGGAGAGAAATAGAGAGAGAGAGAGAGAGAGATCTATGGTTCACTCCCCAAAAGGCTGCAACAGACAGGACTGAGCTAGTCTGAAGACAGGAGCCAGGACCTCCATCGAGGTCTCCCACATGGGTGGCAGGGACCCAAGTACTTGAGCCGTCGTCTGCGGCCTTCCCCAGCACATTAGCAGGAAGCTGGACTAGAAGCAGAACAGCTGGGCTTGTACTGATGCTATGATAGAGATTGCCAGTCTCACAAGCGGCAGCTTTACCTGCTGTTACCGGCACCTCTTTTTCACTTTCTACAAAAAAAACAAAAACGGGGCTGGCACTGTGGCACAGTAGGTTAATCCTCTGTCTGCGGTGCCAGCATCCCCTATGGGCACTGGTTCTATTCCTGGCTGCTCCTCTTCTGATCCAGCTCTCTGCTATTGGCTGGGAAAGCAGTAGAAGATGGCCCAAGTTCTTGGGCCCCTGCACCTGCTTGGGAGACCCAGAAGAAGATCCTGGCTCCTGGTTTCAGATCAGCTCAGTTCCAGCCATTGTGGCCATTTGGGGAGTGAACCAGTGGACAGAATACCTTTCTCTCTGTCTCTCTCTCTCTCTGCTATAACTCTACCTCTCAAATAAATAAAATCTAAAAACCGGAAAAATTTGGTTTTATTTTTGAAGACAGATTTTGTAGTTTGCTTTTCGCAAGGTGCTGTAAAGGTTTTCATCGCCACTGCCAGTTGTAGGGTTTTGAGTAATATTCCTTTGACTTGGTCTACCTTCCTGACTTGCTTCCTGCCCGTTCCTGGTGCTCAGAACAGAGCCTGGCGTGAGCAGGAGCTGGGAAATGTGTGAGACTGAGTGAGTGAGATGAATGACAGCTTCAACTTTTTGAAGCAGTTCCCTCTGTTGGAAGTGCGGGGTGGAGACCAGGCTCAGCAAACTCCTACCTGAGGCTAAATCCAGCTCAACACTTATTTTTGTAAATAAAGGTTTATTGGAACCCGGTCACACTCATTCATCCATGTGCTGTCTTTGGCTGCTCTCACATGACAGTGGGACCACGTGGCCTTCAAAGCTCGCAGTACTTACAGTTCTGGCTGACCCTGGCTTTTGAGGGGTCTGCTTCTGACCTCTGCCACCCTCCTGGTCATATGGCCTCCTCCTGGGCTGGCTGACACGGTCCCTGGGGGCTTACCCTGTTCTGTGTGTCTTTGCAGAAACCGTGTGCTCAGGGGACGCGGTTTAGTCAGAGTGGAAGTCACTTCTGTGTTGTTGCAGTCCCCAAAGCGCCAAGGGTTGCTTTGTTACACGTTCCACTGCAAGAAAATCTTTGTGCCTCTGGCATTTTTTGTATTTGGGACTTATTTCCTTAAGCCTGAGTCCCAGGACTCACGTTGCCAGGTCAAAGCGAGTGGACGTTTTGAACGTAAGGAGTAGGTTTCTGCAGATAGATCTGAGGCAGTGAGTCCATCCACGGATGACGGCAGAGGCCGGTAGCCTCTCCCCGAGCTCTCAGGGCATGAGGCCTGATGAGGAAATGGGACAGAGAACTTTGAAGCTATTCTCCAGTCACGAGAGCTTTTGATTTATTAAACTTGGCCGAGTAGTAAATGCTGGGATTCTGGACTCCTCCAGAGCAACCCAATTCATTGCAGCAAATGGGCCATTTGGCTCCCCTCTCCTGCAGTCTTGGCTGATCTGTCCTCTCTGCCGTGGGTTTGATGACTGGCGCCCAGCGCTCCGCTGCAAAGTGCCTGAGTTCATTTTCCGCAGGTCAGCAGGGTGCGCTTGGCGTGAGCCAGCCACGCTGCCCTGCTCGGAGCGTTTTCTGATTCTCTTCCTCCTCGCAATCCAGCTGGACCAGGCTATGGTCTGCAACCCCATGTTTTCAGTCTTTCCTTCACGCTGCTGTGGGTGACCCTCTCTCCAGAAGCCGCTCTGGGCCTCCTGTGCCCCAGCTTGAGCTGCAGGAGAGCTGGGCTCACACCCACCCTGCCCACTTGCTCAGCCAGGCACCCTGAGGCGAGTCCCTTCACCAGCAGAGGCTCTCTGGCCGGCGTGGCTGCCCCGCTGGCAGGACGAGGCCGTCTCCGAGGGGGTCTGTCTGTACCTGTGGCGCAGGAGAGCAGCTGGGCTCTCAGGGACACACATCCCCTTTCAGCAGGTCTCGGTGGGAGGACAGCCTGGAGATGCGGGTGGAGGGGGGCACGGACCACACCCTGAGAAGCCAGGGCCCACAGGGCTGTGAACTTGAAGTCCCATGCTTCTCTCGTGAACTCCATTGGCCTTTACCCTGGATGGGCTACATGCTTTGTGACCTAAGTGACAGTGAGGCCCCCTAATGCCCATGAGCCCCTTCACCTGGAAGTTTTTATTCATGGTAGCCTTGCGCAGGGGCCTGAGTCCTGGCGTCTCTGCGCCCTGGCGTCTCCCACAGGGTCTGGACAAGAGCAAGTGCCCAGGGTAACCAGAAGAGAACTGACAGGGTCAGCCGCCGCTGCTGTCACGAAGGAGCCCTGCGGAAGCACCCGCCTGCCCGCCTGCCCCGGCTTCAGGGCCATGGCCATCCTGAGGTGTACGCAAAGGCTGTGGCCCCTCCAGCAAATGGGACATGAGGGCCAGCTGCAGTCAGCTACGGCTGGTGGTGCTAGAAGTGTGGACAGAGGAGAGGACTGGGGAGACCTTGCATCACATGGAGCACAGTGTGGCGGTCCAGGCATCGCAGGTCTTGGTCAACGCTGACTCTGATGCTCCCCAGTGTTGGGCAGATGACAGAGCCACAGCCTCGCTGAGCCCAGCCTGGTACAGGAGGTGCCAGGTAGGCAGAGGGGTCTGAGACATAGACCCGGCTCTCCAGAGCCCAGCGCTGTGGGCCATTTGCAAGGAAGTCAGCTCCAATTTAACTTTAAGATGACTCTGTAGCTTGAGCCAAAAGCTAGGATCTGTGATAAAAGGCATTTTCCCGCTTGTATCATGAGTCAAATTTGTTAAGATAGCTCACTCCGAGGCTGAAAATCTTACCGTATATTCAGCGCATCTCCCTCTTCTGCAGGGCTAAATTATGGAACCCCAACCTCAGCAAATTACCTCCCAGTTAAGGCAAGATTAAACGCTGGGAACTGGAGCGGCTCTGGCAGATCTAGGACACATGGCCCCCAGAGCAGGGAGCTTGGACTGTGCCCCAGTTCCTCCCTTTCTGTGTGTGGGGTTGAGGTTGGAAAGGCCAGCTGAGCAAGTCCTCTGATGTCCGGCTCCTGTTCTGCCCCCTAGACGTGCCACACTGGCTCCTCCAGGCCACCTGCTGCTCCTCTGAACCCCTGACTGCTCACCTGCTCTGAGATTCTCCTGTTAAAATCGGCCTTGAAAGGCACGCTCACTTTTGCTCCCACACACTCTGGTGTTGCTTTGGCACAAAGCATCAATATTTCATGCTTGTTCTGCATCTGTTTTTCTTTCTTCTTTCTCTGTCAAACATTTTAAAAATTTATTTGAGAGGCAGAGAGACAGAGAGAGCGCCCGTCTACTGGTTCACTTCCCAAATCCTTGCAATGGCCAGGGCTGGGTGGTGCTGAAACTGGAAGCAAGGAATGCACTTCAGATCCCCATGTGGGAGCCCAAGTGCTTGAGCCATTTTCCCTGCTTCCCCTGGTCTGCGTAGCAGGAGGCTGGAGTCTGGAGCCCTGGGCATGGAACCCAGGAACTCTGTTTCAGAGTCCTTCTCTCTCTCTCTTTGTTTCTATTTATTTATTTATTTGAAAGAGTTACACAGAGAGAGAAGGAGAGGCAGAGAGAGAGAGAGGTCTTCCATCTGCTGGTTCACTCCCCAATTGGCTGCAACGGCCAGAGCTGGGCAGATCCAAAGCCAGGAGCTTCTTCTGGGTCTCGCACACGGGTGCAGGGGCCCAAGACTTGGGCCATCTTCCAGGGCCATTGCGCCTGTATGGGGGCCACCCACCATGCCACAGAGCCGGCCCCAAGCCCTCGCTCTCCAGCCCTTGCTCCAGGTCCCCAGCCCATTACGCACCCAGCCCCTGGCAATCACTGATGTACTTTTTGTCTCTATCGATTTATTATGGACATTTTCTGTAAACAGAGTTACATAACGTGTGATCTTTTGTAACTGGTTTCTTTCGTTTCACATACTGTTTTCAAGGTCCATCCGTGTTGCAGCCTGTATCACACTTCGCTCCTATTCTGTGTTTTGTCATTGTTGTTAGGTTTTATTCTCTGGAGGAATTTTTGGCTCACAGATTTCTGTGTTGAGGCCCTAATGCCCACGTGGTGATTTTAGGAAGTAGGCGTTTGAGTGGTAATAAAGTCTTGAGGATTGGCACCCTCAGGAATGGCCAGTGGCCTCCCTTGAGCAGTACGAGAGAGAGGGGATCTGTACCTCCACCACATGGGGGCTGGGGCAGGAGACTGGGGCAGGAACTGGGGCAGGAGACAGACTGGGGCAGGAGACAGACTGGGGCAGGAGACTGGGGCAGGAGACAGACTGGGGCAGGAGACAGACTGAGGCAGGAGACTGGGGCAGGAGACAGACTGGGGCAGGAGACTGGGGCAGGAGACTGGGGCAGGAGACAGACTGGGGCAGGAGACAGACTGGGGCAGGAGACTGGGGCAGGAGACAGACTGGGGCAGGAGACAGACTGGGGCAGGAGACAGACTGGGGCAGGCGGCTTGCAAACCTGGCTCTCAGGTGCCACGGTGTCAGACTTGTCTTTCAAGGTTTTGTCTCGGTTATCAAAGCTACGAACACAGAGCTGGTCATAATACTCCTTCATTGTTCTTTCAGCATCCCTGGTGTCCGTAATGGTGTCCCCTCTTTCCCCGCTCTGATTTCTGAGATCTCAGTAATTCGTATCCTTTCCTTTTTATAGGATTGTTGTTTTTATTTATCAAAGAATGAACTTTGATTTTTATTGGTTTTTCTCTATTGTTTTCTTATTTTGAGTTTTGTTGATTTCGGCTCTAATTTTTATCATTTATCTATCATTTCTTACTTTAGATTTAATTTGTTCTTCTTTTTCAAGTTTCCTAAAGTGGATGTTTAGAATATTCATCTTAGATTTCTTTTTTTCTTAAAATTTATTTATTTGAAAAATAGAGTTGGGGGAGGCGCGCACGTGCACCAGAGAGAGAGAGAGAGAGAGAGCGAAAGAGAGAGAGAGAGAGATCTTCTATCCATTGGTTCACTCCCCCGATGACCACAATGGCCACAATGGCCAGGGCTGGGCCAGGCGGGAGCAGAAGCCAGGAGCTTCTTCCAGGTCTCCCATTTTTGATGAGCACCTGGGCCATCTTCTGATGCTTTCCCAGTTACGTTAGCAAGGAGCTGGATCAGAAGTGGAGCAGCCGGGACTCCAGCCATCAGCTCACATGGAATGTCGGCTCCCATGATGGGGTGCTGGTGCCACAAGTAGTGGCTTTACCCACTACACCACAACACTGGCCCTGATTTCATTTATTTTCTTTAAAAGACTTATTTATTTGAAAGGCAGAGAGAGGGACAGCTTCCATCTACTGGTTCACTCCACAGTGGCCGGAGCTGGGCTGGTCAGTAGCCAGGAGCCAAGAGCTACTTCCCAGTCTTCCATTTGGGTGAGGGGACCAAGTATTTGGGCCATCTTCTGCTGCTCTCCCAGGCACATTAGCAGGGAGCTGGACTGGAAGTGGAGCAGCCAGGACTTGAATTGGTGTTCATGTGGGATGCCGGGGCTTTACCTGCTATGCCACAGAGACGGCCCTGATTTCTTTTCTAATATAAGCATCCAGTGGTAGAAATTTCCTTATTTTTTTTAAAGATTTATTTTATTTATTTGAAAGACAGAGTTACAGAGAGAGGTAGAGACAGAGAGAGAGGTCTTCCATCCGCTGGTTCACTCCCCAGATGGCCACAGAGACTGGAGCTATGCCAATCTGAAGCCAGGAGCCAGGAGCTTCCTCCAGGTCTCCCACGTGGGTGCAGGGGCCCAAGGACTTGGACCATCCTCCACTGCTTTCCCAGGCCACAGCAGAGAGCTGGATCAGAAGTAGAGCAGCCAGGACTTGAACCGGTGCCCATATGGGATGCTGGTGCTCCAGGCCAGGGCTTTAACCCACTGCACCACAGCGCCAGCCCCTAAATTTCCTTCTATTTTTATTTATTTATTTTTATTTTTTGACAGGCAGAGTGGACAGTGAGAGAGAGAGAGACAGAGAGAAAGGTCTTCCTCTACCGTTGGTTCACCCTCCAATGGCCGCTGCAGCCGGCGCGCTGTGGCTGGTGCACCACACTGATCCGAAGCCAGGAACCAGGTCTCCTCCACTGCACTCCCAGGCCACAGCAGAGAGCTGGCCTGGAAGAGGAGCAACCGGTACAGAATCCGGCGCCCCGACCTCGACTAGAACCCAGTGTGCCAACGCCGCAGGCGGAGGATTAGCCTATTGAGCCGTGGCACCGGCCCTAAATTTCCTTCTAATCACTGCTTCACTGAATTCCCCAAATTTTGATAATTGCATTTCTTTTACTTCAAAATATTTTTTAAAAATTTTTGTTGGTTTATTTATTTGAGAGGCAGAGAGATAGAAAGACAAAGACAAATAGACAAAAAGGAGCTTGGATCCACTGGTTCAGCCAAGGCTGTGGGCCAGGCCGAAGACGGGGGCAAGCAACTCAATCCAGGTGTCCCACATGGGTGACAAGGACCCGGCTACTCGAGCCATCCCACTGTGCTTCAGTAGGAAGCCGAAACTGAGAGTGGAGTCTGGTTTGGGAGCCCTAAGCGCTGTGGTAAATGCCTATCCCAGCTCCATATAAATTTACATTTACATTTCTGTTGAGATTTCTTGTTTGACCCAGGTGTTATTTAGGACCTTGATCTGCATGTGTTTGGAGATTTTTTCCATGTGTCTTTTTGTTGCTGATTTCTAGTTTCATTCTTTCATGTGCTGGGGGCAGATGTGTGATTCTATTGTTTGGTGGCCCAGCATGTGGCCTGTCCTGAGTGCCCCATGTGAACTCGAGAAGGACGTGTGTTGTGTTGTTGGGTGAGTTTGTTTTCCACTCCAGTTGTATCCTGTTGATGAATGGTGTGATTGAGTTCAGCTGTGTCCTTACTGACTTCTGAACCTGAGAGTGGCACTAAGCTTCCACCCACAGCTGCTCCTAGACTGTATGATGGGGTTGTATCCTGATAAACCCACTGTAAGTTGAAAATGCATTGGATACACCGATCCACCAAACACCATAGCTTAGTAACACAGTACATTTTCCCTGGTCAGTTGCTACACTTGAGATGGCATGGCCGACTGGGAGCTGTCCAGCATCTCCGGAGGACACCTGACCACCTATTGCTAGTCTGGGAAAAGGTCAAAAGTCAAAATGAGTTTCACTGAATACGTTTTGCTTTTGCACCATTGTTAAGTCAGAAACTCCGGTGATCCCTCCCAGGTTGGGGACTGTGTGGAGCAGTGGGCTTTCCTGTTCCTCCCTGCAGGGCTGGTGGTTGTTGCATTGTGTAGTACACGTAGTAAGGGTTGTTACATTTTCTGGGAGAATTGACCCCATTTATTCATAACACCCTTCTCCATCCCTGATGACTTTCTCTGCCTGCAGTCTTTGTCTGCTGAACTTACTGTAACTACTCCTGCTTTCTTTCTATCAGTGGTATGTTACTTCTTTCTCTATCCATTTACTTTTAGTCTGTGTGTATCTGTATATTTAAAGTGGCTTTCTTGTAGAGACAATATGTAGGATTTTTTTTTTTTGACAGGCAGAGTGGACAGTGAGAGAGAGAGACAGAGAGAAAGGTCTTCCTTTTTGCCATTGGTTCACCCTCCAATGGCTGCCATGGCCAACGCGCTGTGGCCGGCGCATCGCACTGATCCAAAGCCAGGAGCCAAGTGCTTCTCCTGGTCTCCCATGGGGTGCAGGGCCCAAGCACTTGGGCCATCCTCCACTGCACTCCTGGGCCACAGGCAGAGGGCTGGCCTGGAAGAGGGGCAACCGGGACAGAATCGGCACCCCGACCGGGACTAGAACCCGGTGTGCCGGCGCCGCAAGGCGGAGGATTAGCCTGTTGAGCCACAGTGCTGGCCGACAATATGTAGTTTTTGATCCACTCTGACAACCTCTTTTTAAACAAGTTTTTTTTTTTTTTTTAATTTAAGAGGCAGAGAGAGAGTGAGTGAGAGTGAGTGAATTAGTGAGAGACATAAATATCTTCTATCTACTGGTTCATTCCCAAAATAGCTGCAACAGCCAGAGCTGATCCTGGCAGAAGCCGGGGCTTGGAGCTCCGTCCACATCTCTCACGTGGACATCAGGGGCCTAGTCACTGGGCCATCTCCTGCTGCTTTCCTAGGTTCATTAGCAGGGAGTTGGATTGAAAGTGGAGCAGCTGGGATGCGAATCCATGCCCATTTGGGATGCTGGCGTCACGGGTGACAGCTTGACCTCACTGTGCCACAATGTCAACTCCCCTTTTCCTTCTTTTTAAAGAACTTATTTTAACATTTGTTGCAAGGCAGGTCTAGTGGAAACAAATTTCCTTAGTTTTTGTTTGAAAAAGTTATTCTCTTGGGGCCAGCATGTGGCACAGCAGGTTAAAGCCCTGGCCTGACGAGCCAGCATCCCACATAGATGCCAATTTCAGGCCCGGCTGCTCCTCTTCCTCTCCAGCTCTCTGCTGTGGCCTGAGAAAGCAGTAGAAGATGGCCCAAGCCTTGGGTCCCTGCGCCCACGTGGGAGACCCGGAGGAAGCTCCTGGCTCCCGCCTTCAGATCGGCACAGCTCCAGCCTTTGCGGCCATCTGGGAAGTGAACCAGCGGATGGAAGACCTCTCCCTCTGTCTCTACCTCTCTCTGTAACTCTGTCTTTCAAATAAATAAAATAAATCTTAAAAAAAAGAAAAAGTTCTTTTCTCCCCCTTCTTGGAACCACGACTTTGCAGATATGAAATCTCAGTTTGGTTGTGTTTTCCTCCCGGCACTTGGACTATTCTGCCACAGGTGCTTCCCTCTCGCAGGGCCTCTGGGGAGAAGCTGGGCACAACTCTTATCTCTGCTGCTCCGCAGAGAAGTCATCTCCCCCGCTGGCTGTTATCAGGGGTTTCTTTGTACCTTTGATCTTCTGTGGTTTGGGAACGCCATGCCGTGCTGTGGCTGTTTGGCGTTTGTCCTGCGTGGTGTTCTCGCGCTTCCTGGATGTGCCATTGGTGTTTCACATTCATCTGGGTAATTTCTCAGCATGGCTGTTTTACAAACTCTCTCTCTCTCTCTCTCTCTCTCTCTTTCTGGAATTCCCATTACATTTCTGTTTCATCTTTTGTAGTTGACCTACAGTTCTTGAATATTCTGTTCAGTCTTTTTTTTTTTTTTCAGTCCTTTCTTCCCTTGGTGATTTTCAAAGTTTTGGAGGTGGGACAGGTGCTGTGGTGTAGCAAGTAGGGCCGCCTCCTGCAGTGCCGGCATCCCATATGGGCGCTGGTTCAAGTCCCAGCTGCTCCACTTCCTATCCAGCTCCCTGCTGTGGCCTGGGAAAGCAGCAGAAGATGGCCCAAGTGCTTGGGCCCCTGTGCCCACGTGGGAGACCCGGAAGACGCTCCTGGCTTTAAATCAGCCCAGCTCTGGCCATTGTGACCATTTGAGCAGTGAACCAGTAGATGGAAGACCTTTCTCTGTCTCTCTATAACTCTGCCTTTCAAATAAATAAATTCATAATTTTTTAAAAAAGTTTTGGATGTGTCTTTCCTTTTCCTTTCTTTTCTCCCTTCTTTCCTTGGTTCCGCTCCAGTGAGCCCGGGCTCTGGGATGTGTCCTTCCCAGGAGCTTCTCAGTGGCCAGCTCTCGTGGATGCAGCAGGGGGGCTGGACTGGCCTGGGCTGTGTGTTTCCCTCCCCACCCGCAGTGGGAATTCCCCTTTGCCCACGTGGGAGCCTAGAGCTGAGGTCGGCTATCCCCCCCCCCCCCCCCCCGATTAGGCTGTGATGAACCGGCAGGCTACACGCTGGATGGACGGTGCCTGCTAAGGGCAGGCTCATTAAGAACACAGGTGCTGGTGTTTTCTTCTGCGGAAACGTGAGGGGTTTCTCCAGGCTTCACCTCGAGAACCTGGTGCAGCTGCTGCAGGCGGGACTCAACGTTGTGTGGTGGGGGAGGCAGTGACTGGGT
The DNA here is from genome assembly GCA_949820135.1 of Sylvilagus floridanus. Lineage (NCBI taxonomy): Eukaryota > Metazoa > Chordata > Mammalia > Lagomorpha > Leporidae > Sylvilagus > Sylvilagus floridanus. The sequence goes on from OX463228.1 coordinate 52,016,301, forward strand.
CTCCCAAACTTCTTGTCTCCCAGATTTGCCTACAGTTTGTCCGTTAAAATTCACTTTCCTGGGGCTGGCACCATGGCGCAGAGGTTAATCCTCCACCCGTGGCACTGGCATCCCATATGGGCGCTGGTTCTAGTCCCGGTTGCTCCACTTCCAATCCAGCTCTCTGCTGTGGCCTGGGAGTGCAGTGGAGGATGGCCCAAGTGCTTGGGCCCCTGTGTCCACATGGGAGACCAGGAAGAAGCGCCTGGCTCCTGGCTCCTGGCTTCAGATGGGCACCGTTCCAGCCGTTGTGGCCATTTGGGGAGTGAACCAATGGAAGAAAGACCTTTCTCTCTGTCTCTCCCTCTGTCTGTAACTCTACCTCTCAAATAAAATTAATTAAAAAATTAACTTTCCCATCAATGATTCCTGTGGAGGTTTCTGCTCTTAACGATTGCAATTCCCTATCTTTTTGTGTCTCCACTTTGGGGGTAGTGGTGTACTCTGTGACCCACTTCTGCTATGGATCTAAGCAGAGATATTGAGGGGTGGGCATTTGGTGCAGTGGCTAAGACACAACTTGGGACATCTGCTTCCCGTATCAGAGTGGTTCAAGTCCTGGCTCCTCTGCTTCTGACCCAGCTCCTAGGAGGCTCAAGTGCTTGGGCCCCTTCCAGGTCCATTTGGCTTCAATTCTTTGCTTCTGGCTTCAGCTTGGCCCAACGCTGTTGTGGGCATTTGAGGAGTGAACTAGTAGATGGAAGATCTCTCTGTGTCTCTGTCTTTGCCTTTCAAGTAAAAATGAAAATGCATTTTTTTAAAAAAAGAGACATTCAGTTTGGTTTTTCCTTGTTGTTAGGATAGAATATTGGCTTAAAAGCTCCTTACATGGTGAACCATTAACCAAAAGTCCCTCGTTCCTTTTTCGTATGGCTTAATAATATCCCACTGTATGTATATGTACCACATTTGCTTTTATGCTGTGGCCAGTATGAATAATGCTCTGTGAATGCTTGCTAATATGTTCTCCTGTAGACAATGTTCTGCAGAGAAGTGAAATTGCTGAGTTATAAGGCAGTGCAGCGGAAAGCCCAGACCCTGTCCCTGGTGCTGAAACGATGAAGCTGAGGTTTGAGCGTAAAGGAGAGAGAAAGTTGATCCTGTGGACAGAGGAGGAGGCAGCAGATTAGCATCTCAATAACTACCATCCTGCTGAGTGAGGGTGGTGGTCCAGGTTTGTTTTTTAAAAATATTTATTTTGTTTATTTGAAAGGCAGAGTGAGAGAGAGAGAGAGCGCGTGCAAGCAAGAAAGAAAGCGATTTTCCATCCACTGTTTCACTCCCCAAGTGGCTACAATAGCCAGGGCTGAGCCAGGTCGGAGCCGGATGCCAGGATCTGGGTCTCCCACATGTATGGCAGTTGTGCCACCTTCTGCTGCCTTCCCAGGTGCGTTGGCAGGGAGCTGGACGGAGAGCAGGCCCGCTGGGACATGAACTGGCATTTGACTTCGGGATGCTGTTGTTGCTTGACCCACTGTGCCACGACACCAGCCCCCAGCCTGGGGTTTCTAAGGCGGCTGCAAAGGAGGTTGGAGCTGAAGTCACAGGGCTGATAACAGGGTGTCTCGGATGTCGGCGAGTTTCCTGGGAGACTTGCTCATGGCTCGACCTTATCGCTAGGAGGATATTGCAGGATACCTGAGTAGCCACAATACATTCTTCGGCAGAGATATGAAAGAGAGAATGTATTGTGATGAGAGGTTCCAGTGTATCATTAATTGGGACGAAGCCCACTCAGCCTGCGGTGCCTGCTTCCTGCGCCCTTGGGCCTTTGGACCCCTTTGCCTCTTGTTACAGCACATGCAGACCTCCGCCCATGCTGCATGGACAGGGCCAGACTACTGTGCAGCTGGCTTTCTCAAGGCCAGTTTCTGGAATCCACAAGCAGGCATTGTTTATCGGTGTGACCAGACACTTCGGTCAGTGGTCTGCTTTTGTTCATCAGAGCATGAAAAAGAAAGGGAAGATACAATTGGTCTGGCTGCAGTCGCTGCACATGCGACCTTTTGAGAACCGGCAGACCGCTTTCAAAAGTGGCCGCCTCCTTTCTCGTTCCCACCAGAAGTGTGTGAGGGCTCCAGTTTTCCCACACCCTCGTCGCCACACTTAGGACTTGTCTTTCTGACACACCCTCTCTAGTGTACAAAGTGGTAAGTCATTTGGTGTCTTTTAGATTTGATATAGAACTACTTAGATTTTTTCATTCTTTATGAGTGAACTTTTAAAAATTTTATTTTTAAAAAAATTGACTTGAAAAGTAGAGCAGTAGAGATCTTCTGTTCACTGGTCAGTCCCCAAATGCCCACCACAGCCAGGTCTGGGCCAGACCAGCGCCAGGAGCCTGGAATTCAACCTGAGCATCCCAGGTAGGGGGCAGGGATCCAAGTACTCGGGCCAGCAGTTGCTGCCTTCCATGGTGTACGTTAGTAGGTAGCTGGAATGGGAAGCAGACCGGGGCCTTGAACCCAGGAACTCTGACGTGGGATGCAGGCGTACCAGGTGGCATCTGGAGTGCTGTGCTGAGTGCCCACTCTCATGACTGGGCTCTGATAGTTTGTGGACCTCAGAGAATGGGTTCATTAATCTAAGTTGTGAAATTTATGTACAAAAACTTTTTCACAACATTCCTTTACTATCCTTGTGATATCTTGAGTCTGTAGTAATGTCTTCTCTTTCATTCCTAATATTTGTAAATGGTCTTTTTCTCTCTCTCTCTTTTTTTTTTTTTTTAAGATTGATTTATGTATTTGAAAGGCAGACTTAGAGAGAGGCTGAGGGAGAGACAGAGAGAGAGAGAGAGATCTTTTATCCACTGGTTCACTCCTCACATGGCTGCAATGGCCAGGGCTGGGCCTGGCCAAAGCCAGGAGTCAGGAGCTTCCTCCAGGTCTCCATGAAGGAAGAAGGGGCCCAGGCACTTGGGCCGTCTTCTGAGCTGGATTGGAGCAGCCAGGACTTGAACCGGTGCCCATGTGGGCTGAGCCTGCTGTGTCACGATGCTGGCCTTGGTCCTTTTTTCTTAATCACCATTGTTGAGATTTAGCAACCCTACTGCTCGTGTTAATGTAATGCTGACTCTCTCCATTACTTTTCTGTTTTTCAGTTTCATAGATTTCTGCTGTAACTTTACTGTTCTTCCTTCTGTTTGTTTTGGCTTTTCTAATTTCTTAGGGAGGAAGTCTGATCATTGGCTCCAGAGCTTTCTCTTTAATAATCACTGCAATGCTGTGCATTTCCCTCTAAGCACTGCTTTTTTCTGCTTCCCACAAATTGTGATAGACTGTATTATAACTTCAATTCAATTGGAAATATTTCCTAATTTTATTTTGACTTCTTCCTTTTTTTTTTTTGCTGTATGAGTTGTTTAAAGTGTATTGTTTAATTTCCAAATATGGGAGATTTTCCAGATATCTTTCTGTTGTTAACCTCTAGCTTAATTCTGTTATAGCCAAAAAACCTACTTTGTATAATTTTTTTTTTTTTTTTGACAGGCAGAGTGAACAGTGAGAGAGAGAGACAGAGAGAAAGGTCTTCCTTTTGCCGTTGGTTCACCCTCCAATGGCTGCTGCAGCCGGCGCACTGCACTGATCTGATGGCAGGAGCCAGGTGCTTCTCCTGGTCTCCCATGGGGTGCAGGGCCCAAGCACTTGGGCCATCCTCCACTGCACTCCCGGGCCACAGCAGAGAGCTGGCCTGGAAGAGGGGCAACTGGGACAGAATCGGGCACCCCGACCGGGACTAGAACCCGGTGTGCCGGCGCCGCAAGGATTAGCCTATTGAGCCGCAGCGCTGGCCTACTGTGTATAATTTTAATTATTTTCCATTTTTTGAGGTTTGTTTTGTGGCCCAGAACGTGGTCTGTGCTGTGGGGGACATGTGCATTTTCTTGTTGGGCAGCCTGTCCTATGAGAACGGTCTGGGCAGGTTGGTTCCTGGGGTCCAGTTGCCCCGGGTGCTTGCTGGTTTGTTTGTGTTGTTTGCTTGTTTCCCCGTTGTTGAGAGAGCAGGTTGATGTCTCTAACGCTTGTGGCTCTGTGGATCTGGTTTTGCTTTGTGTGCTTTGAAATTTCCGCCACAGCCCCTCTGGGGTCCTACTCTCAGGCCAGAGTTAGAAAAAATAAGAAGGGGAAGAGAAAGGAAGGCAAGTGGACCTCACCTCTGTACCGGTCACTTCTCCGGGTGTCCACCTCTGTCCTGAGCCACCTGCTCTGGAGCGCTTGGAGATCCTCTGAGAGTCTTGTGCCAGGGTTTGAATTGTGGTCGGAAGACAGGAGGCTGTCGCGGGCCTGCTCCGCCCCGGCCCCGCTGTGGACTTATTTTCTCTGCCTTAACTTTCCCCGTCCTCTTGGCGGGTTGCCGCCTTCTCGGGGTCTTCCTGATGTTTCTGCTCCAGGAGCTTCGCCCAAGCTTGTCTGGATTGGGTGCCCCCAGTCATGCTCCTTGCACAGCCTGAGTCAGCCTGATGGCTTGTCCTCACGCTGGGATGAGAGCTCTCACAGGGACATGAGCTTTGCCGATCCGGCGTCCCCAGACCGTGTATAGGAGGCACGTGGTCCATGGCGCGCTCACTGTTTCCACAGTAAGTGGTGGTGGCACCAACCTCCACGGGTCTGCAGCGTAGCGCTGTGAAGGGAGTTTGTGCCCCAGCAGGGTGCCCAGGTACAGGATGGTGCTGATGGCCAAGGGGTTTCGAGCCTGTGGCTAGACTGTGACCCCTCGTGGGCAGCCTCTCCTGTGGACTCGGTGCCCTCAGCGGGCCTGGCGTGAAGGCTCAGGGTGGTGATTGAGGTGTGCGAGGAATCAGGCAGCGTGTCCTGGGGTTGGACGTGCTGGGTGCTCCACCCCTGCGGCCTCGGGGGAAATGCGGGCCGGGCGTCTCCCACCCTCTGGCGCCCTCACGTCAAGCACAGTTCTCGGGCTTAACGGTGGCTCTGACTCACATCCTTTCTTTCTAAGGCTGGTCATCTGGCTTTGCTGAGTGCCTGCGTGTGAAGGGTGTCCCCTAGTTTACACGCTCAGAGACGCTCCAGGAGGTGCCTCTTGCCCGACTGTCTGTTGGCTCTGCCTACTCTCCCCCCAGAGCCAGAGACCTGCAGCAGTGTGGGGCTCCCCCCTGCACCGTCCCAGTGCCCTGTGCTGCCCTCTCCGGGGCCAGGGGCGAGGTTGCGCTGGTCGCACTGTTTATCTGCTGCACACGGGCACCTGGCCGAGAGTAGTACGTGGGACTGGGATCCACTCCATGCTCTCTAGCATGGCCCTGGTGCCGCCCTCCTGTCCACTGCTTGGCCTGAATGGGCCCTCAGGGACTTGGGGTACAGTGGACAGGGGTGAGGCTTGGAGAGCCACATGCTGCTCGCAGCTTCAGAAAGTGGGTTGTTTCGAAGACACTCATTCCAGTGCGAAAGGAATGTGCACTCTCTCAGCTGCTCGCAGATTGGACAGTGGAGGGAGGAGGGAACCCACTGGATTTTCACCCACCATAGCTGCCACTGACAGCGGGCACCCTTCATCCCTGCTTATTAATGTGTATATATTTACATTTTTATGTAATTTCCCCAAGCTTAATATTATATCATTAGCATCTCCCATATTGTTACAAAAGTTTTTAGATGCTGTAATTTTTCACAATTATCCAATATACCATAACTAGTCTTTTATTGTTGAGTATTTATAATATTTCCAGTGTTTTCTTCATTACAGCAGTAAAGGGAACATCTTGTATATAAATTCCTAGATGTGGAATGATTAAAGTGCAAAGGTTTAGTTTCTGGATTCCCCCTGCCCCCCCTTCTAGAGGATTCCCAGTTTAGCCTGAAGAATGGGGTTCACTTGTCAGTTACTTTTTTTTTTTTTTTAAGATTGATTTATTTATTGAAAGGCAGAGTTACAGAGAGGCAGAGACAGAGAGAGGGCTTCCATCTGCTGGGTCACTCCCTAGATGGCCACAACAGCCAGAGCGGCGCCGATCTGAAGCCAGGAGCCTCTTCCAGGTCTCCCACGTGGGTGCAGGAGCCCAAGGACTTGAGCCATCTTCTGCTGATTTCCCAGCTGCATTGGCAGGGAGCTGGATCAGAAGTGGAGCAGCTGGGACTTGAACTGGCGCCCATATGGGATACCAGCACTGCAGGCAGTGGCTTTACCCACTACACCACAGCACCAGCCCCATCGGTTGCTTTTTAAAAAAAAACAATTTGAGAGGCAGAGAGAGAGCTCCCCAATGTCCGCAACTGCCCAGGCTGGGCCGGGGAAGCTGGGAGAGGGAACCAGTCCAGGCCTCCCCTGTGGTGGCAGGGACCCAGGTACTTGATCTGTCGCCTCCTTGATCTGTCCTCCCAGGGTGTGCACTCGCAGGAGCCGGGATCAGGAGCAGAGCCGACTCAAACCCAAGCTCTCTGGTGTGGGACCAGGACGCCCCACGTGGTGGCTTAGCCGCTGCGCTGAAGTCCCTGTCCCAGCTGCTTGCTTCGCGCCTGGGCGAGGCTGTGTGCTCCCCTCCACCCTGAGCTGGTGCACAGATGGGCGCGTAGTGGCTGGGGAGCAGAGGGTAGTCAGAGACCACGGGGAGCAGGGAAGCCCTCCTCCTTCCCCAGCTCCTGTCCTGGGCCGGGGAACAGTCATTGCGTTTGCTCTCCTCTCAGTCCTCGCTTGCCAGCCCAGCCCAGGACCTCCGTGTTCAAGCAGCAGCCGGCACTGGTGGCGTGCCTGATACGTGTAGAACTCGGGACTTTGGAGCCAGGTGGGATATAAAGGTTGGAAGTCGGCAGCTGGGGAGACGAGGTGGGGGGGAGGCTAAGCTGCAGAAAGCACCAGCACTGGGAGGCAGGTCCTGTGGCCTGCCTGGCCCCCACCCCGGGGTCCCTGGGACGTGATCGTTGGTGGGTGCCGTGCAGATGCCCAGTGGGTCTGCTCCCGTGTGTGGACACAGCAGCGGCCTGTGGGGGTGGAGGCTGCTTACTGTCCCTTGGCCCTGCTGCAGCACCTTGTGGGCCCAGGAGGTGGCTGTGCCTCTAATCCAGTGGCCTGGGACACAGGTGAGCCCATCTCTTCTCCTTCCTCTGGGGCCCCAAGGCGGGTGAACCTGGCCTGGCTTTGGGGTTTGGGAAAGCAGGGACAGGGGTGATGGTCAGATGGAGGTGAGCTGGACATGGGGTGTTCCCTTGGCCCAGCATAGGGCCACTGCCATCCAGGGCTCTTTTTGTGTCTCTGTGAACCTGTGTCTTGTCAGAGAGATAGACCCTACCCTGCGGGCCTGGCTAGAGAGTTGGGGGGGCTGGGGAGGGTGTGGTGTTTGGGGGCCTCTGCAGCTTTGGCACAGGCTCAGTCGGGTGAACCTTGCACCCTCCACCCTCTTGCCCGAGTGGGGCCGCACCTCTGTGCGTTAGGGTGTGGTGCTGGGGGCGGGGCCTGCGTGCTGGGCCCTCTGCTGGCGGTGGCTGCTGCTAGAACGGAGTTTGAATTTGGGCTGCGTTATCAGGTGAGGAAGACTTCACTTGAGAGGGTCTGCCACACGGACACATGGAGGTGCTGACTTCTGCTCTTCTCCCTTTCCCTCGCCTTCTTTATCCGTAAAGTTTCACAGTCCCCAGCGTGACCGTTTCCCTAGGACGTGTTCAGATTCAGCAGGCGCTGGCTGGACAGCTGCTGTGTGTTTCACACGGGGCAGCCCGGGGCAGCGGTCCAGGGAGCGCAGCAGCAGATGGCCCAAGCCCTGGGCCCCTGCACCCGCCTGGTGCGACGGTGGCTCTGCCCTGCCAGGCTGTGTGATCGTGGGCTGGGCCTCGCTGTCCTCACTGACTTCCCAGAGTGCCTCGCAGCCTCGCGGGTGTTCAGCACGTGCCGCTCGCCCTCCTGTTCATGGTTGCGTCAGGGGCGGGTCCTCCACGAGCTGCTGCTGATCAGCCAGCCTGCGCCAGCTCCGGTTCTGCTGCGGGCTGGCCAGAGAGCCCCTCCCCAGCTGGGCAGCACAGCTGACCTGCACGCCAGTGCCTGTGCTTCCAGCTGACGGCTCTCCAGCCCAGCGCGTCCACTGGTCCTCGCAGCTGGTCACAAGCGCAGGTGGCTATCCGCCTGTGTCTTTGATTAACTTTTAAAAGGGAGAAATGAACTGATGACTGGAGGGTAAGTGTCGGATGTTCAGCATGTGAGGGAAAGAACCCCAAGGGGAACTTCGGAGGCGTCTCAGTAGGAGCGCAACCCACGTGGAAAGCTGGCCAGTGTCCTCGGGCAGATGGGGGGCACCTGGAGGAGTAGGTGATGTCAGCTGTCCCTGCTGGGGCCCCTCCCATGTCCAGGGCCCATGACTGCCGCGCAGACAGCTCCGGGAGCTGCAGCGCAGGCCCACGCTGGGGCAGGCAGTTCCTGGGGCACGTTTCTGCCCCTGCTTGCATCCAAGGGCCCTTGACCTGCCCCACAGCTGCCCTCCTCACTGAGCTGTCTGAGGGACGTCTCAGAACCTTCCCGGCTGGGGAGACTGTCCTGGTGGCCCGAGAGAGCCCTACGCATTTGCTGCCCCCACTCTCCGGTCCTCGGTTTCCCCTTCTGGGAGGGGCTGATCTCCATGTCATGCACCTGCACAGCTGAACCCCAGGCTTCAGCGGGGAAGGGCTCGGCTGTGGCCTTCGTGGTGGGCGTGACCAGTTAGCCCCTCTCCCAGAGAAAGGGCGGGGGGAGGCTCTGCGACCTCACAGCCTGCCCCCGAATGCCAGCTCCACTCCACCCAACGTCCACGTCCTGGAGCAGCTCTGTTTGGAGTCATTCAAACACTGGCTGCCGGGGGCCCAGGTAGCCCGGGGGGAGGGTCACCCCGCCCCAAGCTCATGGTTGCAGGAGGCGGCGCAGTTACAGAGGACTGATGGGAGAAGGAGCTGGTCGTTCTGCCTGACACCGCTGGGAGTCTTGGCTGACAGAGGGTTTTGAAGGATGCGTAGGAGTTTTCCAGACAGCAGGTCAAGGTAGGGTGTACAAGGTGTGAGGAACACACAGGGCACAGAGGTGTGGAAAGGCATGATGTGTGTGAGGGGGTCACCAGGTTTCTGTGGGCGGGGAACGTGCAGGAGCCTGGGTGTGTGTGCACAGGTACTCTCGCACTGAAGAGGATTGGAAACAAGGTCAGCCTGGTGGTCGGTGCAGGACCTTCCCCCTGGCCAATTTCAGGTGTAGCCCCAGTGGAGGCTTTCGAGACGAGGGAGACCTCCCCAGCATGCCAGCCTGCTTCTGGTGCTGCCTGTAGACTGGTCCCCTGGGAGCCGGGCCGCTCATCACTTGCGCGGACTGTAAAGGGGACGGCGTTCTCCCTAGCATATGGCTATCAAAGCGCACCATCTTTCAGCCTCATTAAGGAATGTGAAATGCTAATGAATTTAGAGAGGGGAGTCTGGGGCCTCTGTTTCCTTGGGAACATTTGCGAGCAGGTGCTTTATAACGAGCTGTACCTGTTCTAAAAGTGAGCCGGGAGGCCTGCTTTGATAGGCCGGCTCACATGCTGATGGGCACGTGCGAACAGAGCCGGTGGAGGGCAGTGGAGACGCTTTGTGCGCTCGGTGGTTTCTATAGAAACCGGGCAGGAGAGTTGTTGAGCGCAGGGTTTCCCTTAGGGCCGGGGCCACCTCGGCCCTGCCCCTGAAGTCCACCGGCGTCCTGTCGGCAGGCGGGGCGGGCTTCTGCGTGTTGCTGTCATTCTGCCCTCCGCGCGTCGCGGCCGCACCTGCTTCTTGGTTTCAGCTGGGCCCCAGTCTGCTTGTTATTTCAGGCCTGGCTGATAAGAATTAACATTTGTGGAGCTCATTCCTCCCCACAGAGTACTTTAAAGTAACTTTGTATTATTGAGAAATTTAAATACATGCGAAGTAGAGGCTATTTAATCACCCGGCGGCCTGCGTCAGCAGTTGCGAACTTAGGGCTAACCTCCTTTCATCCATAATCTCACTCGTTTTCCCATCAGGCTCCACTCTGCACCTCAACCATAGCATTATTTTGGAGTCAGTCCCAGGCATCCCATCATCTCATCTGTAAATACTTATGTTTCTTTACAAGATAAGAACTTACACATTATTACACCATGACCCTCCAGCAGGTTGGCAGTCATTCCTTACTACCGCTAACTGTCCGATTCTGGCTCACATTTCCCTGGTTGCCTCCTAATTTGCTTTGCACAGTTACCTTGTTCCAATCAGGATCCAGACATTTGGTTGATAAGTCTCTCAAGTCATTTTTAATCTGTCGGTTTCTCTCCTACTTGTGTTCCTTGCAGCTTACTTATTGGGGAATAAATCAGCTGCCTGCCCTTGACTTTTCCGATCGCATCCCTGTGGTGTCGTTGGACACCTGCCTCCGTCCCCTGTATTTAGGACTGCAGTGTACACAGGGTCCCCCGCCCCCCAGCCTGTCGTCCTGAGGCTCATCCGTGTTGTTTATGTGCAGGAGCCCCCCATCCCTGGTTTCGGTCACCTGTGGTCAACGGCCACCAACCGCAGTCTGAAAATATCAAGTGGGTAATTCCAGAAAGACAGAATGTGTGTGTTTCACATCGCGTGCTGTTCTGAGTAGCGATGAAGTCTCGCTCCATCCTGCCCTGCGTCTACCATATCCTGGCTGTGTGAGCTACCCACCCATTGTGCCTTAGTAGCCGTGTCGGCCAGCAAACCAGCTGGCACGGTGACACGGTGCTTATGTCCAGGCGACCCTGGTTCTTTAAAATGGCCCGAAAGCCTGCGAGTAGTGATGCTGGCGATCCAGAGACGCCAAGGAGAAGCCATTTCCAGTTTTAATAAGTTACCAAACCATTTCCAAAGTGGCGTACACTCCCCCTCCCGTTCCCAGTGTAGGAGAACTTCTGCCTCCCCGTCTTCGTGTGACGTTGTCCATCTTTGTCATTTCAGCTCTGTCTGCTGAGTGTGGCATCTGGTGGTGGCTTTCGTTTCTTTCCCCTGGTCACTCATGATGGCGCCATCTTTTAGTGGGCTAATTGGCCATGTGGGGACGTCTTGTTTTGTGAAAGGTTTGTTGAACATCTATCTGTTCAGATTGTTACTGCTAGTAACGAGCTCCAACGGCCTTTTCAAGTTCTGGAATGGTCTCCTTCCATTCTGCAGCTTTTTGTGTTCTGGGTACGTCTTTGCCCGAGGTCACAGAGATCTCCTCCTAGAAGTTCTGTAGCTTTCCCCTGTGCATTAGGTATGTGGTCCGCTTTCAGCCAGTTTCTGCGTATGCTCTAAGGCAGATGCTGAGTTCTGCTCGCTGGGGTGCCCCGTGTCTGTTTTTGTTTTTTGGCACCGAGTGTTGAGAAGACATCCCTGGCCCCCTTAGATTGTCTTTGAAGCTGTTGTGGAAAGTCACCCTGCAGGTGAGCCCTCGTGGATGTGGAAGTCCACGAATGCCCACGTCCCTGCGTGGAAGGCACGGTGTTGGCACAGACTACACACCTCTTCCCACGTGCCTTAACTCGGCTCCAGATGACCTGTGACCCCCATGCCGTGTGAACGCCGTGGGAGCAGGTGTCGTGTAGGAGTCAGTGTGTTCAGTACAGATGCAGCCGTCCTGGGCCGTGGCCCCACCACGCCATCTGCGACTGAGTCACAATCCAGTCGTTGCTGGAGAGAGGTCTGGGCCTGGGACCTGGAGACACTGCAGCAGCCGTGTCCCCCCTTCACTCGGTGCGCTCTGCACAATGCTCACAAGGTCTGAAGTTGTGCAGCTCTCTGGGATTTTCTTTCAGAAACCGTCTTCAGTTTGTAGTTGACTGGATGTGCGGACGGCTGACTGTACCCAGCGCCCTCAGAAGTGTGTGTGCTCCTGGGTTTCCTAGGAGAAGTTGTGCAGTTCTGGGCTTTGTGCTAAAGGCTGTGGCCGGGGCCGGCGCTGTGGTGTAGCCGGTTAAGCCGCCACCTGCAGTGCTGGCATACCGTATGGGTGCCAGTTTGAGACCCGTCTGCTCCACTTCCGATCCAGCTCCTTGCTATGGCCTGGGAAAGCAGGAGAAGACGGCCCAAGTGCTGGGGCCCCGCACCTGCGTGGGAGACTAGGAAGAAGCTCCTTGCTCCTGGCTTTGGATTCGCAGATCGGTGCAGCTCTGGCCATTGCAACCAACTGGGGAGTGAACCAGTGGATGGAAGACCTCTCTCTCTCTCTCTCTCTCTCTCTGCCTCTCCTCTCTCTGTGTAACTCTGACTTTCAAATAAGTAAATAAATTTTTTTAAAAAAGAGAAATTATTTTGTAAAAAGGACTGTGGTCCATTTGGTGTTAGTTTTGTGTTTGATATAAGGAATGGAAGGAGTTTAATGATCTTCCTGCAAATATTCAGCATTCCTGCAACATCTGTCAGAAACAGTCGGCTTTTTTGTATCTCATGTGGCTAAATATCTGTTTATCTATTTTTTTAATATTTATTTGTTTGAAAGGCAGAATTACAGAGAGGCAGAGAGAGAGAGGTCTTCCACCTGCTGGTTCACTTGCCATACGTGGGTGCAGGGGCCCAGGGACTTGGGCCATCCTCAGCTGCTTGCCCAGGCCACAGCAGAGAGCTGGTTCGGAAGTGGAGCCGCCAGGATAGAACTGGCGCCCATATGGGATGCTGCACTGCAGGCGGCAGCTTTACCCATCTCACTTCAGCACCGGCCCCTGTTTATCTATTTTTGTACTCTCTCTTCTGTTCCATTGATTTCTTTGTCTATCTTTGCACCATTGTTTTCATTATTGTGATTTTAAAATTAGTCTTGTAAACCTTCCAATTTTGTTCTTTTTCAATGTGTTTTGACTACTCTAAATTCTTTGTAATTGCATTTCAATTTTATAATCACTCTGCCAATTTTATAAAACAAAACCGGCTTGAAATTTGAATGATATTGCATCTAATCTGTGGAACAATTTGAGAGGGAATTGAACTCTTAATAATTTTGAATGTTCCAATCCATGAGCATTGTATACTTCTTTAATTAAATCTTTACTTTCACTGTGATGTTTTATAGTGTTTATAGTACAGGTCTCTTACATCTTTTGGTCACATTTGTCCCTCAGTATTTATATATTTTTAAAATATTTATTTATTTATTTGAGAGGCAGAGCATGAGAGAGAGAGAGAGAGAGAGGGAGGGAGGGAGAGGTCTTCCATCCACTGTTCACTCCCCAGATGGCTGTAACACCCAGGACTGGGCCAAGCAAAGCCAGGAGCCCAGAGCTCCATCCTGGTCTCCCTGCTCATTAGCGGGAAAGCTGATCAGAAGTGGAGCAGCCAGGACCTGAACCGGCGCTCCAGATGGGATCCCGAGTCACAACTGCAGCTTAACTCACTCCACCACCGTACTGGCCAGGATTCGTATTTTTGATTCTCTTGTAAATAGTATTTTAAATTTTCAAATTCTAATGGTCCATTGTTAGGATGTAGAAAAACAATGGCTATTTGAATCTTCACCTCGAATTCTGCAGCTGTGAGAAACTTAGTTGTTAATTCTTTTTCCCGATTTGTAAATTCGAGTTGTAAATTTGTAAATTCGAGTTGGACTTCTGCATAGATGGTCGGACCATCTGTGAATAAAGGTGGTTTCAATTCTTCTGTTCCAGTCTGATTGCCGTCTGTCTGTCTGTCCGTCCTCACTTTCTTCCCTGCCTCCCTCCTCGTCTCACTGGCTGTCCCCTGTGGGAGGGTGGAGGGAGGAACCTGCCTGCCCTGGTCTGGTCTCAGACTGCGCATCCTCCCTCACGGTCGGGCTCGAGAGCTCCCGTCGCTATGAGGACACTCCCTTTCTTTTCTCCGCGTTTGCTGAGAGTTCTGGTCGTGAGTGAATGTTGGATTTTGCGATACTTTTTCAACATGTGTTGAAGTGACGTGTAGTTTTTCTTTCATATTGTGTTAATGCAGTGGTGAGTTTTATCAGTTGATTTTCAAATATTAGAGCAACCTTCATTCCTGAAGTAAATGCTACTCTTTCATGATATATTGTCTATCCCCTTTACATACGTTGGGGTTCTATCAGCTAAAATTACGTTAGGAAATTTTACATATAAGAGTATGTTCATACGGGTTGTTGATCTGAAATTTTCTGTTGTAGTGTCTCTGGATTTAGTATCGGGGTAATTCGGCCCCATCAACTGAGCTGGGGAATGCTCCTTTCTCATCAGATTTCTGGAAGTTTGTGTCGAGTTGGAATTATTGCTTCCTAAGTGTTTGCTAGAATCGATTATACAGTCATGTTGGCTTCAAGATGTTCTTTGTGGAAATGTTTGAAACTTGAACATTTACCGAGGCCAGCGCTGTGGCGTAGCAGGTAGGGCCTCCACCTGCCATGTCGGCATCCCATGTGGGCGCAGGTTCAAGTCCCGGCTGCTCCACTTCTGATCCAGCTCCCTGTTAATGGCCTGGCAGAAGCAGCAGAGGATAGTCCAAGTACCTGGGCCCCTGCCACCCATATGGGAGCCCAGATAAAGCTCCTGGCTCCTGACTCTGGCCTGGCCGTTGTGGCCACCTAAAGAATGAACCAGCAGATGGAAGATTTCTCTGTCTCTCCCTCTCTCTGTAACTTTGACTTTAAATGAATAAATAAATCCTAAAAACAAAAAGTGACAGCCATCGAAAAATTATTTATTATTTATACAACTATTTCTGTTTTCTATGAGTGGTCTTTCATATTTATGTCTTTTAAGGAATTTATCCATTTCATCAAATTTATTTAATGTTTTACCATGAGAGTCTTCATGATACTATTTTTATCTATATTCTATGGGGATAACACCTTATTCCTCATTCCTGACATTGGTGATTTGTGTCTTATTTTTTCCTTCATTAGTCTAGCCAGATATTTGTAAATCTTACTGATCTTTTCAAAGTGGTCGATATTCATTTCATTGGTTTTTCTCTTTTCTTTTTTTTTTTTTTTTAAAGTTATTGTATTGCTCAGTTTTCCATTGTTGTCACAAAGGACCGGAGGCTGGGAGCCCTATAAAGGAGACAGACTGGGGCCGGCACTGCGGTGCGGTGGCTAACGCCTCCACCTATGACCCCAGCGTCCCACAGGGCGCCGGTTTGTGTCCAAGCTGCTCCACTTCTGATCCAGCTCCCAGCTAGTGGCCTGGGAAAAGCAGTGGAAGATGGCCCAAGTGCTTGGGCCCCTGCACCCACGTGGGAGACCAGGAAGAAGCTCCTGGCTTGGGCTTGGTCCAGCCCCAGCTATTGCAGCCATCTGGGGAGTAAACCAACACCTGGAAACTCTTTCTCTTTTCTCTCTCTCTCTCCCTGAATTGCTGAGCCCATGGCTTTCGAGGCTCTGACACTTCTGTTGTCTAATGCAGATGTCCAAAGCTGTTCATTTCCCTCCAGGTATCGCAGCCGCATCACGAGCCTCTTGCTGTAGTGTGTTTTCGTTTTCATTCAATGCAAAGTGTTTTCTAATTTCCTTTTTCATTTCTTTTGGATCATGGATTGTTTAGAAGTGTGCACTTGGGAATCTTCCAGATATCTGTTTGTTATTTATTTCTAATTTAATTCCATTGTGGTCTCGGAACATACCTTGTGTACCCGAACCCTTTGAGAGCTGGTGAGGCTGTGAGGTGTGCTGGAACCCGGCCTTGGTGAGTGGAGGGAGACAACCGCTGTTGCTGGGTGTGGTCTCTCCAAGTGCCAGGTGTGTCGAGTTGGCCGTCGAGTTGGCCGTAGCTTTCTTTGCCCCTGCACCTGTGTCCTCTGCTCCGTAGGAGCAGCTGAGCTAAGGTTTGCATGCGTGTGTCCCTCCAGAATTCCCGCATCGGAACTTAAACCCCAGGGTGATGGTGTTGGGAGGTGGGGGCCTTTGCGGGGCGAGCGTCTTGAGGGCTCCACCTTTGTAAGTGGGGTGTATGTTCTTCTGAAGGGGCTGGGGGAAGCGAGCTGGGTTCCCTCTGCCTTCCCTTCTCTGCCGTGAGGGCACAGTGTGTGTCCCTTCTGCTGAAGCTGCAGGGGCCTTGACCCTGGACGTCCGAGCCTGCGAGCCACGAGGAGTGGATTGCGCTGTTTGTGAATCGCCTGTCTAGGGTATTTGGCAGAGCAGCAGCAATGACTTAGCACGAGCAGGTTTGTGATGATGAAGAGAGGAAGGATTGGTCTACTTTTTTTTTTTAGTTCTTGCATTCCCTGCATTTATTTAGAAGCTGTGTGAAGAGAACAAACATTCAGCGTGTTGTGTTCTCCTGAGGAATTTGAATGGGCTTTTCGGCTGCTGTGAAATAGTCTTCTCTATCCCTTGTAATATTGTTTACTCTGACTGTACTTTGCCTTTAACATATGCACTCCTGCTTCGTTTTGATTATTATTAGCATGGTATATCTTTTTATATCTTTTAACATATTTGTGTCTTTATTTTTAGATTTACTGATTTATTTGAAAGGGAGGTTACAGAGAGGGAGAGGCAGAAGCAGAGAGAGAGATCTTCCACCTGCTGGTTCACTCCCCAAATGGCCACAGCAGCCAGGGCTGGGCCAGGCCAAAGCCAGGAGCCAGGAGCTTCTTCCGGGTCTCCCACACGGATGCAGGGGCCATCCTCCACAGCTTTCCCAGGCACATTAGCAGAGAGCTGGATCAGAAGTAGAGCAGCCAGGACTTGAACCCATGCCCATAAGGGAGGCCAGTGCTGCAGCCACTTAACCACAGCCGCTACGCCACAACACTGGCCCCATGTCTTTATATTTGAAGTGGGTTTCTTTTAGATTGTATGTAACTGGGTCTTGCTTTTTAATTTTTGTCCCTATGTAACAATCTCTTCTTTTGAACTAGTGTACTTATCCTGTCTTGATTTGATTATAACTACGACTGGGTTTAAATCTGCCATCTTGTTGTTGTTTTTAATGTGTTCTATCTATTCCCTGCCTCCCTTCTTATCCATGTTTCTGTTGGATTAATGTAGCATTGTTACGATTTCCTCTTTTTGTCTCAGTTGCTTTATTCTCTGTGTTTCTTTAAAAGATAGGTCTGTCTGCCTTCAGCTCGTTTGCCTTAAGAACCTTACAGCAGTGCACAGATTCTTGGTTTCTCCTCCCGGGGCCTTGTGCTGTTGCCGGCATACTTCTGTGTGCTACAGTACCCGTAACACATTGTTATTGCTTGTGCTGGGAGCAGCCAATAACTTTAAAATATCTTAATACTAAAAGAGTGTTGTTTATTTCCCTACCCGTTTACCATTGCCATTGTTTTTCATGTGTTTTTCTCTATACCTCAAAAACTTCCTTTAGCTTTTCATGTATTTTGGTTCTGTGGGTGATAAATTATTTCTGCTTTTGTGCATCTGAAAAAATATTTGCCTTGTCTTCTGTTTAAGAGACTTACGCTGGGGACTAGTTCGAGGCTAGTCGTCTCTCCTTGCTCTCAGCACTTGGAGCACACTGTCCTGCGTTCTCCAGCCGCCTGGTTTCCAGCGCCCTCCGTTCCCCCGGGTGTAGCGTTCTTCCTCTGTATCCCTGGTTCAGGAAGTTTCCCCGCTGTGCCCTGGTGCGCTTTCTCTGTTGCTTAAGCTCTGTTGAGTTTCTGTTAACTATGGGCTTATAGCTTTAATCAAATCTGGAAAGTGTTGGTCACTGTTTGATTTCTGTTTGCCTCCACCCCCAAGCACATTCATAGTAGGCGGATTTGGGGATTTGTTTTACAGCTCACCTCTGTCCGGATTTCCTGGCCATTGCCTGTGTGATTTCTACTCTGCTGTTAGTGGCAGACACGTTTGCTTCGGGGTCCTTGTGAGTGTGGTCCTCCACGCGCTGGAGCCACTCGCACCGAACGTGCCTGGTTCTCCGTCTCCCTCACGGGTCTGTTTCAGCCATGGACTGTGCTGTCTTCATCACGGGATGTGTGTGCCTGGTTCTCCGTCTCTCTCAGCCGTGGACTGTGCCGTCTTCATCACGGGATGTGTGTGCCTGGTTCTCCGTCTCCCTCACGGGTCTGTTTCAGCCGTGGACTGTGCTGTCTTCATCACGGGATGTGTGTGCCTGGTTCTCCGTCTCTCTCACGGGTCTGTTTCAGCCGTGGACTGTGCCGTCTTCATCACGGGATATGTGTGCCTGGTTCTCCGTCTCTCTCAGCCGTGGACTGTGCCGTCTTCATCTCGAGCGGCATTTCCGTGCTTCTTCCTGGTCTGGTAACTTTGGTCGATGCCAGACACCGTGAATGTTCCCTGCACATGCTCTGACCACGTGTTCCTCTGCATACTCTTCTTCTTCTTTTTTTTTTTTTTCTGACAGGCAGAGTTAGAGAGAGAGAGGGAGAAAGGTCTTCCTTCTGTTGGTTCACTCCCCAAATGGCCGCTATGGCTGACGTGCTGCGCCGATCCGAAGCCAGGAGCCAGGTGCTTCTCCTGGTCTCCCATGGGGTACTGGGGCCATCCTCCACTGCACTCCCGGGCCACAGCAGAGAGCTGGACTGGAAGAGGAGCAACTGGGACTAGAACTGGCACCCTAACCAGGACTAGAACCCAGAGAACGGGCGCCGCAGGTGGAGGATTAACCTAGTAAGCCGCAGCACCGGCCCCTCTGCATATTCTTAAGAATGTTTTTGGCTGCAGTTGTACTGCTTGGGGATTTTTTTTTTATCTTTTTTTTTTTTTTAAGATTTATTTATTTATTCGAAAGTCAGAGTTACACAGAGAGAGAGGAGATCAGAGAGAAAGAGAGAGAGGTCTTCCATTCAATGGTTCACTTCCCGGTCTACTACTCTCAGGCCATAGCAGAGCTGGATTGGAAGTGGAGCAGTCAGGTCTCGAACCGGCGCCCATAAGGGATGCTGGTGCTTCAGGCCAGGACATTAACCACTGTGCCACACCTCCGGCCCCGATTTTTTTATCTTCTTGAAGCTTGACTTTAGGCTTTGCTGGGCAGAAACAAAACAGCCCTTTTCCAGGGTAAAGTTTGCCTCCTTGTTCAGAAGTGCCTCGAGTGCTCTAGGCGGTGCCCTGTGTGTTCTTGTGGGGCGCATGAGCATGAATGGTTCTTCACACCTGATCTTGGCCCAGAGGCCCAAAAGCGATGGTTCTGAGTCCTGCACGAAACCTTTGACTTGCATGCTTATTGCTGTCTGCGGGTTCTTTCCTTGGCTTTGTGTAGCGTCTGCATTTCCAAAAACTGGTCAATATTTGGGTTGTATGCCTCAGGCAGAGGAGGGTCAGTATCCTCGGTAGCATTGTGACTGTTGTGTTTCTCCTCTCAGCTTTTTTTTTTTTTTTATAAGATTTATTTATTTCTGTGAAAGTCAGAGTTACACAGAGAGAGAGGAGAGGCAGAGAGAGAGAGAGAGAGATCTTCTATCCTCTGATTTACTCCCCAATTGGCCACTACAGCTGGAGCTGAGCTGATCCGAAGCCAGGAGCCAGAGGCTTCTTCCAGGTCTCCCACACGGGTGCAGGGGCCCAAATACTTGGGCCATCTTCTACTGCTTTCCCAGGCCACGGCGGAGTTGGATTGGAAGTGGAACAGCCGGGACTGGAACCGGTGCCCATATGAGATGCCAGTACTGCAGGAGGCGGCTTTTACTCGCTATGCCACAACACCATCTCCAGCTTTTTTTTTTTTTTTTTAAGATTTATTTATTTATTTGAAATGTAGAGTTAGACAAAGAGAGAGACAGACAGGGACAAATCTTCCATCAGCTGGTACACTCCCCAAATGGCTGCAGTGGCCAGAGCTGGGTTCATCTGAAGCCAGGAGCCAGCAGCTCCTGTGGATGCAGGGGCTCAGGTATGTGGGCTGTCCTCCACTGCTTCCCAGGCAGAGTGGTAGGGAGTTGGATTGGCAGTGGAGCAGCCGGGGCTGGAACTGGCACACCTAGGATGCCACAGTGCAGCTTTCTTAGTCTTTGAAAGAATTTTGTTACATATGTACATATTTGGGATTGCTGCTTCTTTCTGGTGAGTTGACACTTCTATCTTTTCATTCTATGCCTCTTATTCCTGCAGTTTTTCTACTTTGCCTGATGTTAAATATACACACACATATTAATATATAAATATATATAAGCTCTAGGTTTCCTTTGATTATTTATAGTATTTTATATTTTTCAATTTTATAGAAACAGCCTACTTGTTATATTTAAATTGTCTGTCTTTTTAAAAATTTTGTAAATTTATTTGACAGATGAGTTAGACAGTGAGAGAGACAGAGAGAAAGGTCTTCCTTCTGTTGGTTCACCCCCCAAATGGCCACTGTGGCTGGTGTGTTGCACCGATCCGAAGCCAGGAGCCAGGTGCTTCCTCCTGGTCTCCCACAGGGGTACAGGGCCCAAGCACCTGGGCCATCCTCCACTGCACTCCCGGGCCACAGCAGAGAGCTGGACTGGAAGAGGAGCAACTGGGACTAGAACCTGGCACCCATATGGGATGCCAGTGCTGCAGGCAGAGGATTAACTAAGTGAGCCATGGCACCAGCCCCGAATTGTCTGTCTTATAAACAAGATAGTCTTGGGTCTTTTAAGAAGTTTCAAAATCCAGTCTCACATCTCTTTTTCGGTTGTTGACTTTAGATGACCTACATTTACTGTAGTTGCTGGTGTTGTTGAACTGGGGCCTGCTGTTGTGCGATTCTGTCTGTCTCCTCTGCGTTTACTCCTCTGCTCCTTCTTTCCTGTCTTCTTTGGGTTATTTCAGTTTTTTTGTTATATTAATTTATCCATTAACTTTTTTTTTGCTATATCTCTTTGTATTATACTTTTATGTTTGCTCTAAGGATTTTAATATGTAAACCTAAATTGTCACAATTATACCTATTGTTAATATTTTGCCACTTTAAATAAAAATAGAGTTCCTAGGGCTGGTGCTGTGACATAGCGGGTCAAGCTGCCGCCTCAACACTGGAATCCCCTATGGGCACAGGTTCGAGTCCCAGCTGCTCCACTTCTGATACAGCTCCATGCTAATGTGCCTGGGAAAGCATCAGAGGACGGCCCAAGTGCTTGGGACCCTGCACCCCTGTGGGAGACCTGGAGGAAGCTCCTGGCTCCTGGCTTTGGCCTGGCCCAGCCCTGACTGCTGCAGCCATCTGGGGAGTGAACCAGCGGATGGAAGATTCTCGTGCTCGCTTGCTCTCTCTCTGCCTCTCCCTCTCCCTAACTCTACCTTTCAAATAAATAAATACATAAATCTTTTTTAAAAATTCCTCTAACCAGAGGATCTTTCTGCCCCTCCCATGCACACGCACTGATGGCCTCCCCCACGCACAGTGGAACATCTTCTGTTTTCAGTAATCCTACATGTTTCAAGTAACGTAACTGGGAGAACTGTGTGCCTCTAGTATTTATGCCACCTGCTGTCGTTTGGTTTGAAGGCTTCAAGGTGTTTCCTCTTGAGTTTTCCCCACAGGTTTTGGTCATAGTTTGTCACAGAGACACAGAAGCCATGGTGATTGTACTCCATTTCAGACTGAATTTTGTGGATTTTAAAATTGAAGGTATTGGGGCTGGCGCTGTGGCATAGTAGGCTAAGCCTCCGTCTGCGGAGCCAGCCTCCCATAAGGGTGCCGGTTTGAGTCCCAGCTGCTCTACTTCCGACCCAGCTCCCTGCTTATGAACCAGGAAAGCAATGGAAGTGGTCCAAGTGCTGGGGCCCCTGCACCCACATGGGAGATTCGGAAGAAGCTCCTGGCTCCTGGCTTTGGATTGGCTGTGCCCTGGCCATTGTAGTCATTTGGGGAGTGAACCAGAAGATGGAGGGCATTTCTGTCTGTCCCTCTCTCCGTAACTCTGCCTCTCAAAGAGATAAATAAGTAAAATCTTTAAAAAGAATTGAGGATGTTAATATTACTCTCTTTAGTGTCTGTTGAATAATTTTAATTCCTGTGCCTCTGGTTCACCGATGTTCTCTTTTGCAGCCTCATGGGCTATTGATTCCATATAATGTGGGTTTTTGTTTTTGTTTGTTTTTTTTTTTGTTTGTTTGTTTTGACATGCAGAGTGGACAGTGAGAGAGAGAAACAGAGAGAAAGGTCTTCCTTTTCCGTTGGTTCACCCTCCAATGGCCACCACAGCCAGCGTGCTGTGGCCAGCGCATTGCACTGATCCGAAGCCAGGAGCCAGGTGCTTCTCCTGGTCTCCCATGGGGTGCAGGGCCCAAGCACCTGGGCCATCCTCCACTGCACTCCTGGGCCACAGTAGAGAGCTGGCCTGGAAGAGGGGCAACCGGGACAGAATCCGGCGCCCCGACCGGGACTAGAATCCGGTGTGCCGGCGCTGCAAGGCGGAGGATTAGCCTAGTGAGCCGCAGCGCCGGCCTATAATGTGGTTTTTTCATCTCAAGCATTGCACATTCCATCTCTCAAAGTCTGGTCTTTTACTCTATCCTCTCTGTTTCTGCTTACCGTGCTCAATCTCCCCTCTGCCTTCTTAAACAAGTACTATGAACTATATTAACTTTATTTTTATTTTATTTATTTGAGAGAGAGGAAAGGAGGGAGAGAGAGGGAGGGAGGGGGAAGTCACCCATCCACTAGTTCACTTTCCCAAATATCTGCAGTCGCTGGGGCTGGGCCAGGCCGGAGCCACGTGCTGGGAGCTAGATCGGGGTCTCCCGCATGGGTGGCAGAGACTACTGGAGCCATCATCGCAGGAGCTCCAGCCTGCACTCTGGTAAAGCGATGTGGGCACCCCTGTGGAGTCGTCCCTGCCACACACCCACTCCTCAAACAGCTGCCAGAGGCCTGGCCTGTTATCTCTGTCTCTTCTGGTGACGTCAGCTGGGTTCCTGCCGAGTTTGCTCATTGTTTCTCTGTGCCCCTTCTGTGGAAATGTTTTTGTTAAGATAGAACTACATTGTTGTTTTCACTAAGTTTTACACTGAGTTTACACTAAGTTTACGGAATTTTTCTTTTTCTGATTCGTCTTTTTTTTTTTTTTTAAATCATTTTTACACTGGGAAACTTTATTTCCATCTGCCTTAATACAATTTTTAAAAAGTTATATTGACATTAACAATGAAAAGACTGAAAACAGCTTAAAATTTCTTGGAACTGGAGCAAACGTGTGGCTCAGCGGCTGAACTGCCGGTTGGGACCCACACACTCGCTTCAGGGGCCCGAGTGCGAGCCGGGGCTCCGCTCCGGGTCCGGCTTCCTGCTAACACACACCTGGGGGCAGCTGTGGTGGAGCCCCTGCAGTGGTGAGGGAGAGAGACAGTCCTGGCTCCTGCTTCAGCCTCCCAGCCTTGCCCCAGTTGGTGAGACATCTGGGGAACGGGCCAGCAGGTGGGGGTTTTCTGTCTCTCTGCCTTCCAAATGCGGTTAACTGTAAAAAGGGCAATTCTTTAAAAACTTTTTTCTTGCATTTTTTTGTTCATGAAGTATATTCAATTTTGTTCTGTCATCGAATTACTGGTTCCCTATTAATAAAGCATATCCAACCAAAGACCTAACATTAAATTGCTGTGCTTCAAAATCTTAACAGGATTGTATTTGTGAGGTTAAACTACCAGATCAATACAAGGCTAATTTCATTTAATTTTGCTTTCACATTCTAGAGATTGCTTTTTAAGTTAATTTCTTTGTATAATTTAATAAAATATGTACAAAGGTCTAGAGAAAAGGTTGGCAAAGTACAGTCCATAGGCCTAGTCTGGTCTTTGCCCTGTTTTTTTAGGACCCATGAGCTAAGAATGGTATTTACCGCTTTAACTAGTTCTCTCACACACACACACACACACACACACACACACACACACACCGAATATGCAACAATTATGGGGCAACATTACTGGGTGGCGGCCGGCAAGGCTAACATAGTTACTGTCTGGCTCCTCACAGAAGACAAGCGTGACCCTCATTCTAGAGTGGCACCTGCCAAGCGGGCGCATTCAGGTGAGGGGCGCACCTCTGCCCGTGACCCTGTCCCCCCGTCCCCGCCCGGTGCAGTCCTGCTCTGACTCCGCAGTGGTCCCCAGCACTTCTGCTCATGTCACCGTTCGTCTCCTTGTCTTCCACACGCTTTTCCTGTCCCCTGCTTTGTTTCTCTTGATCAGTTTCCCCTGAGGACCCCTCTCCCTCCAAGCAGGGAGGAGAGGCGCCTCCCCCTCTGTTACTGCTGCGGAGTGGGGCTGTCCGGTCAGCGCTGACTTGATGGACATTGTGCTACTTCCAGTTTTCTGTCTTTTAAAGTAGTGTTGCTTGGGGCTGGCGCCGTGGTGTAGTGGTTAAGCCGCCACCTGCGACGGCAGAGGCCCATTCCGGTGCTGGTTCCTGTCCTGGCTTCTGATCCAGCTCCCTGCTAATGAGCCTGGGAAAGCTGTGGAGAATGACCCAAGAACTTGGGCCCCTGCCACCCATGTGGGAGACCCAGATGGAGTTCCTGGCTCCTGGCTTTGGCCTGGTCCAGCTCCAGCCATTGCAGCCATTTGGACAGTGAACCAGCGGATAGAAGATCTCTCTCTCTCTCTCTCCCTCTCTGCGTTTCAAATAAATAAATAATATTTTAAAAATGATCAAAAAATAGAAGTAGTGCTGCTTTCGGGGGATTGTGTGCTTGTCTTGGATTGATCCTCAGAGCCGTGCGTGTGGCCGAGCAGCGATGTGTGTGTGTTTGCTCCGAGGCGCCCGATCCACCCCCCTGAGGTTGTTCCATCGGGCGTTTCTGACAGCGAGGCGAAGACACCTGATGCTCACACAGCTGCTTCAGAGTGTGTTGTCGAGCTGTTGATACCCTAACTGGGTGTTGTCGAGCTGCTGATACCCTAACTGGACGGCTGAGGAATGGGGTCTGCACAGTTCCATCTGCACGGGACCACCTGCTCTTCTGTGAGCGCAGTTCCCGCGCCCGTTGCCCGTGGAGCTGCCCTTTGGCACCCGGTTGCAGGCACTGTGTCTGGTAGCAGCCTTTGTCCTGCACATGAATCGTGACTATTTCTCCCAGGTTTGTTTTACTCCGCTTACTGACTTGTTTTCTGATGGGTACAACTGTGGCAGAATGTGCTCGTCTTTCTTCACAGCGTCTGGCTTTGGAGTCACAGCCAGGAGAGCTGTTTGGGCCCCCTTTGGTTGTGTCTGCAGGGCCACCCCCAGGGCCGCTGTCCTGCGTGGCTGGCTCCTTCGACTCGTGTGACTTAAGTTGCAGAAAGCAGCCCTGCGCCCAGGGAGAAGGGACCTGCCAGAGAGCTCACCGCTCACGTCAGGCCCCCAGCTCTGGCTGACCAGCCCACGCCCAGCCACAGCACCTGTGTTCCTCCTGGGCTACAGGTCCTCGACACGCGTGGACACTGCAGAGAGGCGGTGAGCCTGGTCACATGACCAGCACAGGCCCTCAAGCCTGGATCCCGGGTGTATGCCCGGCCTTCTTGCCCGATACCTGACCCTTGCGCGTCCAGGGCCAGGAGTGGCTCCCGCCAGCCCCTGGACGTCTCAGGGTGATGCGGTGTTGAGTACAGTCCATCTCTCTCCTCCCACGCCCACCACGGTCCCCAGCAGCCCCTCTTTGGAGAGACCAGTGAAGGCCGTGTCTCCCAGCGGCCCCGGGCCCAAGTGGCAGCGTCTCAGCGAGAGGCGCCTTGGCCCCAGGGTCAGGAGAGAGGCCCTGCAGTCACTGTTCTTTTGTTCCTTTGTCCGTTTGCTCACCTGTCCAGCCTGACCACCTGACTACACCCATGGAAACTCAGCAAACAAGTCCAGTCTCTTCACCCTCAAATCACCCAGCTCTGTAGAGTCTTTTTAAAAAAAAATATTTATTTATTTTATTTAAAAACCAGAGTTACACAGAGAGAGGAGAGGCAGAGAGAGAGAGGTCTTCCATCTGCTGTTTCACTCCCCAGATGGCCACAGTGGCTGGAGCTGTGCCTATCCGTAGCCAGGAGCTTCTTCTTGGTCCCCCACATGGGTGCAGGGGCCCAAGGACTTGGGCCATCTTCGACTGCTCTCCCAGGCCATAGCAGAGAGCTGGATCGGAAGTAGAGCAGCCTGGATTTGAACCAGCGCCCATATAGGATGCCGGCACTGCAGACGGAGGCTTTACCCGCTACGCCACAGCACTGGCCCCTGTAGAGTCTTAAATCAGTGATGATAATAGTTTCTAGTTCATCCTACCCCATTACGCCTCTACCCATGGACAACTCTGTCCATAAACACACCAGCAAAGCCCCCCAGATAGTGGTTCTAGAGCCTCAAGTCTCAGGGTGTGCTTCTGTAGCTACTGCCCAGGCGTAGCTCGGCACCGTTGCCGCCCACAGCACGCAGATCCGTCGCACACAGTAGGGGACAGGAGAGCAGGCACTGGCGCCCCTCAGCAGTGGAAGGGGCCCGGGAGGGCCAGCCAAGCCTTTGACTGACGGCAGCCGCAGCCCACAGCTCCCAGGGCTGCCTGCACGCAGTGAGCGGTGGGCAGACTTTAGGGACGGTGGGTGGTTCTCAAACCCCTGGAAGTGTCAGTCTTCTTTCTGCTGTCCTGGGGCCAGGAGCCCCCTCCCCTGCAGGTCTGCTGTGGCCAAGAGCCTGCTAGGGAGTCAGGGACCCAGCTAGGGAGGCCCAGCCGCCCGCTCCCACGCCCCCTGGGATGGGATGTGCCAGCTGTTGCGTAATTAAGGTTGCCATAAAACCCAGCAGCTCGACGCACACATGGCTCCCCTGCTCTTTCCCGGGGCGCGAGCAGTTGTGGCAGTGAGTACATCATGTTCGCAGCGATCACTCCAAAGGCCAGCCTCCCACTTACAGCCCCGTTACCGGCAGCCGTCGCCCACTGCACGGCTTATTTCCCGGCCATTCACTTTTATGACGCCCTAATGAATCGGGCCATTTCCATCCATTCTCAGAAAATGTTGCAGACGACGGTCTGTGCCCTCCTTGGGAAGGTTGTCTTGGGGGGCAGGTGGTGTGCTGATGGGCACCCCGGTCGTTCTGCCATGGGCACGGCACATCTCTCTGGGAGAGGCTGCCTCTGGGGCTGTGGTCGTGAGGTCACTTGTGTGAGCCCCTGGCCAGTGGCTGGTACATGATGGTGCCAGGGCCCCAGCCTTCCTCTATCCTGGGTCATGCCCTGCCGACACCAAGGTGCCCAGGTGGCAGGGGCTCGTGGTCCACACAGGGAGCTGGGATCTCCAGGCACACCTGGAGCCCACCCACAGCTTCTCCATGGACTGCTGGGACCCCTGTGCAGGGGCCACCTCCAGCGTTGTGTGTTGGGCCAGGCCTGCTGCTCTCTTGGCGTTTGGTGCCCCAGATCTCTGCACTCCCTGCCCCCTGTGATGACGGAGAGAAGCACCCAGTTCTGACTTGACAGAGGGCAGGCAGTGGGCATCCTGGGGGTCCCCAGGGAACGGTGGCTTAAGTGAGGTGAGACCGAACCCATGCTGGGCCTGGAGGAGCAGGCAGATCCCAGGAGGTAGGATGGCTCCAGAGCACCCCTCCCCTGAGACGGTGGGGCCTCTGCCCCCCACCTCCCTTTCCACCAGAGTAGATTCCAGACTCTGTCTCCGCGGGGCTGCTTTTTTGTTGTGTCTTGTTTGTAAGTTTTATGTATTTATTTGAAAGGCAGAGCAGAGAGAGAGAGAGAGAAAGAGAGAGAGAGAGAGAGATCCTCCGTCAGCTGGTTCACCTTCCACATGCCCACAACAGCCAGAGCCTATCTGGGCCAAAACTGGGAACCCAGAATTCCATTTGGGTCTCCCACGTGGGTGGCCAGGACCCAAGTGCTTGGCCCATCATCTCTTGAGAAGCTGAACTTGGGACTGTTGCCAGGGCTCACCCTAGACATTCTGATGTGGGATCCAGACGGGGGTTCACCTCGTGCCACACCTGCCCCTGTTCTTGGGAGCTGGGTGTGCTGCCAACTCAGGGCAAGCGCTGGGATGGAGACGAAGTGTCCCCTCCCAGGCCCTGGTCTGCTGCTGTAGCCATCACAGCAGAGCACAGCCCTCTGCTTCTGGCCACCCATGCCCTGGGAGGCTTGGAACTGAACCTGGTCAGGGCTGCCCTAGAGGGCAGAAGAGGCTCACGGAATCCTGAGGCCTGGGGGCAGGCAGGTGGCCCAGGAGCTGCCATGGGTGGCCGCAGAGGAGCAGCCTCTGTTCCTGGACCTTCCCCAGGCGGGGGGCCTCAGCACCCCTCCTGAAGTCAGCCCCGCTCCGGGCAGTTCCTGGAAAGGCTGAGCGAGGATGAGTCAGTGTTCCCTGCCAAGGATTCCAAGGCAGGACGTGGGCAGCTGGGGCAGGGAGAGGCTGCCATGGGCCCTGGCTCTGCAGCCCCTCAGTGTACCTCGTCTGCACAATGGGCCTCAGCCCCGTGCCCTGCTCCGAGCTGCACTTGTGGGCTGATGTGTTTCATGTGGATTTGACCCCAACGCTTGGAAGAAGAGATAGTAAATACCATCCACAAAATTTGAAACAGGTGAATGCCGATTTTTATTTTAAAAATTTGTCATGACGGCTCATAGCCAGCAGAGCCAAGGCGCGGACCCGAGACTGTCCGTGCTGTCGCCAGGCGGTGGCGCCCCAGCAGCGGGCCGGCGGGTGGCCGGCAGGAGGCCTGCCCGTTGCTTCGGTGTTGCAATTTAGCATCATGCGGGCTCTGCGTTTGTTAGGTGGGAGGACTCGGTGGTCCTGGTGCCGGGACCTGCTGCTCCCCAACACCGTCTCTCAGAGCAGAGTGCGATGTGACGGAATACTGCTGGGTGCCTGGCGGTGCTGGGTCACAGGACAGGAGGCTCAGAAAAAAAAAAAAAAAGTCTTCAAAGCTGAAATAGGTGTTGTGACCCTGGTGCTGTGGTCTGTCTCCAAGAACGCTAGCTCCCTGTGCTACTGTCGCTCCTCCAGGGACGATGGGTGCAGACTGGGAGCTGGGAGCTGTGTGATGTTCAGAACAAGACCGTATCACAGCGTGAGCCCTGGCATTGACGGCTCTCACCGTGACCGTCCCGTGCCCTGGGCAAGGCACGGCCCCTCCCCGGCGGCCTTCGCTGGGGAAAGGGTGACACCCCTCGGACCCTGTGCCGCTGGAGCAGGGGGCACGGTGTGGGGCCAAGAGGTGAGCCTGAGACCGCCGAATCTCAGGGCAGCTCCTGGAGGGACGGACATCAGCCTGGCAGAGGATGGGGCTGGGGGTGGGCTATGACCGCACACGGCTCGGGGCTGCTCAGCTGGAGGATGTGGCCAGCACAGCCTTTCCCAGCAGGCACTGGGTGGCCCTTGGTGATGACTGGCCTCCACTCTTGCAGGTGGTGCGAGGCTACAAGGCGACCGTCCAGCAGACCCTGGACATCCTCTTCCTGCAGGAGGGCTCCGAGTTCCTGAGCAGCACAGACGCTTCGACCCGGGACTCCGCCGACCGCACCATCATTGCCTGGGACTTCCGCAGCTCGGCCAAAATCTCCAACCAGATTTTCCATGTGAGAACCCCCCGCACCTGTCTCAGCTTCCGCTGCAGGGTGCTGAAGCGCCAGTTAGCCCGCGGGAAGGGGGTTCAGCTGCCCGCAGTGTCCGTGATGGGGAGGTGAAGGTCAGGGCCTGTCACAGGCTGCGGCCGCCGCTCTCCCCGCTCCTTGTGTCCCAGCACAGTCACCCCGCAGGGTGGGGTGGGGCACAGCCAGGTGCAGGTCGGGGAGGCCCTGGCTCCCACCCGCCAGGCAGAGGGATTCTGACCCTCCCTGCTCAGTGACGGGCGGGTGGTGTGACAGGCGGGAGTCAGATCCCTGTGTCACAGTCCTGGATTCACCACTTCCTAGGTGAGGGGCCCTGGGCCCATCATTAGGCCTCTGAGCATCATTTCCCTCTTTAGAATATCGAGGAAATATCGTTTGAAAATTAACAGAGGAGGGACTGGCACTGTGGTGCAGCGGGTTAACGCTCTGGCCTGAAGCACTGGCATCCCATATGGCTCCAGTTTGAGACCCGGCTGCTCCACTTCCGGTGCAGCGCTCTGCTATGCCTGGGAAAGCAGTGGAGGATGGCCCAAGTCCTTGGGCCCCTGCACCTGCATGGGAGACTGGGAGGAAGCTCCTGGCTCCTGGCTTCAGATTGGTGCAGCTCTGGCCGGTGCAGCCATTTGGGGGGGTGGTGAACCAGCGGAAGGAAGACCTTTCTCTGTAACTACTTCTCAAATGAACAAAATAAATCTTTAAAAAAAATTATATTTATATATGCCATGTGGACACACCCACCTTCTCCCTGCCTTCTCTGAGCAAACCTGCCTCTAGACTTCACCTCCGCTTGCTTCTTCGGGGGAACAGTGCCGGGAGGGGCTGGAGGGGCCTGTCTGGCACTGAGGGCACCTCCCCCAAACGTCAGCAGAGACAAGGGCCGTGAGGCAGACGGAAGCGCCCAGCGCCTGAGCTGATGGCCCCCCGCATCCCCCCTCCCTGCTTCCCTGTGAGGTGTGCAGGTGCTCTGCTGGGGACCACACCCGGGAGCAACCTCTGCACCCTGGTGGGCACCTGTTCCAACCACTCCCACGTTGCCCTCCAGCTGGGCTCATTTCAAGAGTGTGGCTTAAGGAGCTGCTTAGTACAGCGGTGGGCCGGGTGCAGCCGGGAGGGGTATGTTTGGGAGGGCGCCACGTGAGTCCCACCCTCCTGGTCCCGCCTCCACCGTCATTTGCCTTTCGGCTTTCCGCGGGTGGATTGGAGGTGGGGAGATTGGTCCTCTCCCCAGGGCCAGAGCACCTTGCTATCAACTGGGTGGCTTCAAAGAACCCCCAATTTAGGCTCCCGAGTTCCTAACAAATGCAAAGCATTATGGGGCCGCAACCGAGGGGCCGGCAGGGCGTGTGCCTGTGGTGTGAGGTCGGGCAGGGATGGGCGGGTCCTCCCTTGCCTTGTCTAGCTCCGGGGATGTCGTCATGCCTCGGCTCCTGGCTGTGCCACGCTACCCTGCCAGGGCACTGTCTGCAGCTCCCTCTGTGCTCCGGCCTCGTGTCACTCTCGCAGCATCCCTGTGATGCCTTAGGGTCGTGGCAGGGGGCAGACGCCTCAGTTATCCCTGCAGCCCCCTCCCTTCCTCCCTTTAAAAAAGATTGATTTATTTATTTGAAAGTCAGAGTTACACAGAAAGGGAGAGGCAGAGAGAGAGAGAGAGAGAGAGAGAGAGAGAGGTCTTCCATCTGCTGTTTCACACCCCAGTTGGTTGCAATGGCCAGACTTGCGCTGATCTGAAGCCAGGAGCCAGGAGCTTCCTCCAGGTCTCCCACGAAGGTGCAGGGGCCCAAGCACTTGGGCCGTCCTCCACTGCTTTCCCAGGCCATAGCAGAGAGCTGGATTGGAAGAGGAGCAGCTGGGACTCAAACCGGCGCCCATGTAGGGTGCCAGCACTGCAGACGGCGGCTCTACCTGTTTCTCCAGTGTTGGCCCCAGCCCCTCCCTTTGACCCCACGGCACTCAGGGGCCCTGGAAGTGGGACGTGAATGTCCATGGGGGTGCATTTTCCAGCCTGGCACTGAGGACACAGGGGATTCCAGAAGCTGAAAGGGACAAGGGTCGGGGCCCCCCCTCAGCCTCCAGGAAGGAGCGCAGCCGCTGACTCCGTGAGTTCAGCCCAGCGGGACCCACTGTGGATGGCTCCCCTCCGGAGCAGCGAGATTAGCCATCTGTGCTCACTTCAGCCGCTGGGGTGTGGTCGCGCACGGCCCCGAAGCCAAGGCTGCGGGAACGGGGCTAGGAGGGGTCTGCGGAGGCAGGAGGCCGCCCGGGCCTGCTCTGACTCTCTCTGTGGTCCTGCCCTGTCTTAGGAGAGATACACCTGCCCCAGCCTCGCCTTGCACCCCAGGGAGCCTGTGTTCCTGGCACAGACCAATGGCAACTATCTGGCCCTCTTCTCCGCCGTGTGGCCATACCGGATGAGCAGGAGGCGGCGCTACGAAGGACACAAGGTGCCTGCTCCCTGCCCCGCCCCTCCCGGCTCAAATGCTGGGCACTGGTCCCAGAGCCTCCCGCTGGACAGCACTGGGAAAGGACGTGGGACCCCAGGGTGCAGGACCCGCTGGGTGGGCTCTGCTCTGTCTCCTGGGTGGCCGCGCCCTGTCACCTGGTGCGAGCCTCAGGTCCATCCGCTGGACGTGCAGGGACCCACTGGCTGGCTGACACAGGCCCAGGGCTGGGGTGGGAGCAGGACGGACAGGCGCAGGGCGTTTCCACATCTGCTCTTTCCCGCGCTGAGGCCTGCTTGGCTGCGATGGGGGGCCAGGACTCGGTGACCGTGGGAGGCCAGACGCCATCAGCCAGGCTGACGGAGGGGTCCCGGCTGGATGGCCTGAACTAGCCTCATACAAGGAAGGAGCCGGGGCTTTGGTCTCAGGGATGCTGGGCCTCAGGCTGCCCCTCTATGGAACGGGCATAACCTCTACGCCACAGGAGAGCTGCGGCCCACTCAGCCCCTCCGTGTCGCTCTCCACAGGTGGAAGGCTACGCCGTGGGCTGCGAGTGCTCCCCGTGCGGAGACCTGCTGGTGACGGGCAGCGCCGACGGCCGGATCCTCATGTTCAGCTTTCGCACGGCCAGCCGGGCGTGCACGCTGCAGGGGCACACGCAGGCCTGCGTCGGCACCACCTACCACCCGGTGCTGCCCTCCGTCCTCGCCACGTGCTCCTGGGGAGGCGACATCAAGATCTGGCACTGATGCGGCCGGGCCCGCGGCGGAGGGACGGGAGTGAGCGCGGAGCCGGGGGAGGCTGACCCGCCCGGTTCCCGCAGATGCTCAGTGGGACCACGTCAGCCACAGCACTGGCAGTGGCTTCGCTGCCCAATAAAGGCGAGTGTTTGCCGTGTCTCAGGTAGTTTCAGCAGCGAGTGCCAGCAGCTTCTCTCCGCCCGGCTTCCAGGCTCCGGGGACAAAGGGAGTGGGGAGCTGGAGATGGGCCGGCCCCGCCCACCCTGCTGCCTGGGGCACGGGAGTCCGGGGTGGGGGGTGGGGGCAGAGAGGCTGTGGTCTTGGGGCTGCTCTCAGTGCGGCTGCAGCAGGACAGGCCCTGCCAGCCTCGCCCGTCCTCCCACACAGCGTGACCGGCTGTCAGGCGGGTGTGGAAAGGGACCGTGTGGAACAAGGGCCCCCGAGGAGTCTGGGGGAGGTCTCGCACCCAGTAAACCCTACCAGACATCACTGAGGAGCCGCCCCGGGAGCCCAAGGACCCACTGGCAGAATCGGGGTGGGGAGCACAGGTACCCGGGAAGGCTTCTTGGAGGAGGCAGGCCTCCAACCTGTCAGGAAGGGGTCCAGCTGGTGAGAAGCAGGCTGGCTGAGGAGGAGGCCCAGGGGCCTTTTGGGGGGGGAGGGTGGGCACGGAGTTCCCTGGGCAGGCGGCCCCCTCGCCAGCCGCTGTGTCCTTGTCTGCGGCCTGCTGGGAGGGCAGGTGCAGGGCGGGTTGGGGGTGCTGGGCACAGTGGGCCCTGCCTGGAAGGTGCTGGCTGCAGGGTGAGGGTGCTGCCTTCAGGGCATCCAGGGCATCCCTGGGGATGTGTCTGGGGCTGGGGGATCGAGCTGCCCCAGGCAGGGGAGAGCATGGTGAGGCCTGAGACAGAGGGCTCAGTCCGTCCACCTGCCCCCCCAGTCCTGCCCGTGTGGTGCCCCACACAGTGGCTGTCAAGCAGGTGCAGCACCGACTATGTACCTGGCCTGGGCTGGGGTAGCTGGAGCGAGCACATGGTGGGCTGCATGGCTCCGGGGCTCCCCTGTGCCTCCTGGGACAGGTGCGTGGGGTCCCAGGGCCCATGCAGGGCACTGGCTCCCAGTGACCCCCTATGCCACTGGGCTGGGCGTGGTGGGAGCTCAGACTGGGAGCACTTTCTGGTCCTGTCTTTAGCCTGGAGAATGACCGGCTTGGTGAAAATACCACCCTTGTGCCTAGTGCACACGGCCCTGGTGGGGCAGGGTGGAGGGCTGCCACCAGCCCGAGAGCCTGCCCAGTCAGGGCCTGGCACGGGGCAGGCATTCCTCCCCCCACCTCTCTGCCAGCCTTGGCCTCTCTCCTGCCTCTGTGACCTGGGGAGGACCAGGTGTCCTCCCCGCCCCCGCCTAGCCATCCCGTGGCTGCCTCCACTGTGATCCCATTGCTGCTCCGTGCCAGGTGGCTCAGTTTCCCCTTCCGTGAAATGGGAACTAACACCCACCCTGTGGCATCGGCATGATCGAGCCTGCGGAGCCGCCAGGCCTGGATGTGTGCAGTGGCGCTCAGGGACGGCAGCCGGAGCATTAGCCTCAGATCCCTCTGGCACAGGAGCCGAGCCGGGTTAGCCAGGGTGAGGTCTCGGACGCTGCTATGGCAGGCCAGGGGCTGCGGGACGCTTTCCTGTGCTCTGGGCATTGGCCTTGTCCAGCGTCAGTGTCGGCAGAAGCGGCCGACGGGCAGCTTCCTTTGCTCCCATGCGACGCGTCTCAGGGAAGGACCCAGACGGCGTCTGCAGAGCTGGAGGGAGAGTGCTGTGTGCCCCCAAAACCCAGGACCCCATGCACGTATTCTCACAGAGGTGTGTGTCTCCCACATCCAGTCCGTGTTTGTCGAGTGCATGCGTGGTGTGTGGGTGAGCCCAGGCGCAGGCCGGGGAAGGGGCCCTGCCTTGCCGCCAGCCCGGCCCCTGGAGTCCACAAGCCACCGCTGAGTCGGGTGGTTTTCTGCTTTCCCAGTGCGGACCGTCCGAGCCAGCTCTGCACTGCACACCTCGCTGACGGCTGCCTCTGCTGTTAGACTCATCGCAGACCAGAGGCGGTCAGTGCCAGGCCCTCACGCGGCAAGTTTGGGTGTGGCTGTCGGATGGCCGCCCTGTGCCTTGGGCTGCCTGGCTGGCCCTTGCCATGCACACACTCCGGCACCTGGAGCCAGGGGAGCCGCGCGGGCCCCAGGCCCACCCCCGCGAGCGGGGCCCTCTGCCTCCTCTGCTGGGACGCACAGGGGAGGTGCGGGCTGTTACCCTGTCTGCCCGAGCCTGTGCTCTTCCAAGCTGGGGCCCCTTTCTGGGACGAGGCCCCCCCCAGGCTGCTCTCAGCACCGCCTCTGGCTTTCACGCCTCTCCCCAGCCCCGCCCCACAGAGGGGATTTTGTTCGCGGGTGTGCTCCGAGCTTTCACGGTCTTTCTTCCGAAGAGCAATCGCAGAGAGCGACTTTGATCCTGGCAAGGTGGCAGGAGTTCACCATTTGCAATTTTAAAATAAGAAAGCTATATTTAGAGAATGTGGGGCAGGAGTGAGCAGGAGTGTGGGCTCTCCCTCCGCCTACCCTCCTGGGGCTTCAGGCTCACCTGCGTCCTCGCCTCTGACATCTGCAAGGCCCTGCGTGACGCCGTCCTGGGAGAAAAGCGGCTCCACGTGAAGACGCCGGCACAGCCGTGTGTGCCAGCCGTGGTCCCTGCTGGCCGCTGCTGAGGGCACAGGGCCCTGGGACCCAGAAGCCTGTGTTCTCTCTGGCACCTGGCTCCGTCCGCACTGCCTTCCCGGCTCTCCATGTAGGGGGCCCTACTCTCTGGGGGATCCCTGGAAATTCCTTCAATGTCTTCAGGCTCCAGATGAAGAAAACAGCTCTTAGCGGACCTGGAACTCAGCCAAGGTGACACCATCTGCTGATGGCAGAGCCCAGCCCTGCACTGTCCACGTGGGCGGGTTAGCGTGGCGTGGCCGCACAGGGGGCCTCACTGAAGGCCAAGTGGGGTCCTTGGTGTAGCAGCGACCATGGGGCCACGGCACCGAGGCTCGCCTGGGTGCCTGGGACAAGTCCTTGTGTGGCACATCCCAGGACATGCCCAGAGGGAACCTGGAGGCACCCGGGAGCCCTGAGCAGCTTCCACTCTTGTCTCACATCCGTGCCTTTCCACTGAAATCCCCCGCGAACTCGTGATCTCCTTCCGACCCTTTCATTCTCCCCCCAGTGCAGTGAGGCTCCTCCCCGGCCTGGATGTCCACAGGCCCCGTGTTCTGAAAGCCCTGAGCCTAGTGGACAGAGCCAGGCACAGGGCTGGACAGCTGGCACACCACGCGAGAGGGGGAAGCACCAGGCCCCAGCCCAGGGGATTCTGGGAGAGAAAAGTCGCCCACCAGAGCACTTGCAGGTTCTGGGGTCCCACTGAGCCAGCGTTGAGCCCGGGTGATTTGGGGGCAAAGTGAGATTCCCCAGGAGGAGGCCAGGCCTGGCTGCCCCGCTCGGTGCCCCAGGTTGGCCCCACCCACAGGCCGGCAGCCTGACCCTCTGCTGAAGCCCCGGTGTTAGCCGTCACAAAACACACCGAACGCCGGAGTAAGGGAAAGAGTTTATTGGGGAAAACTCAGTAGACTGGAGGGGAGGGGTGAAGAGGGAAAAAGAGAGGAGACTGTAAGAGAGAGAGAGGAGAGAGAAGAGAGACGAGAGGAGGAGAGAGAGCCAAGAGAGAAGAACCAAGACAGGCCCTTTTAAAACTTCCCCCGAAGGCGGGCAGGGAAGCAGGAGCAGCGAATCCCATTAGGATGGGGGTGGAGCTTGACCACAGAGGTTGGGCCATGTGGCCACCTGGCTAAAACTGCGCCAGTTTCCTACCACCCAGGGTGCAGCGCCGGCCCCTTGCCCTTTACTGCACGGCCAGGTCAGCCTGTCCTGTGGACTGCCAGGCTGCCACAAAGAAGCCACTGTCCACCCAGCCCCGAGTTGTGGCTCTGGCCAGGGCCAGATGGCACTGTGAGGACTGGGGGCCATCTTGGGGGATCAGCACCCCAAATCTGAGAGGCACTGCTGGGCTAATGCTGCAAAGCCGTGGGCACCCCAGGCCCAGGATCACAGGCGTCTGACCCCCAGGGATCCCCGGAAGTCGGAGCTGGGCCGGTGGGAAGGCAGAGGCCAGAGACAGCCCTGTCGCTGTGTGGGCAGGCTGACAAGTTGGGTTCCACCTGTCCTGCTGCCCGAGAGAGACCTCCAATCCCTCCACGCCCTCTCCAGCTCAGGGGGCTGCTCTCCTGGGCCAGCCTGCTCCCAGAGAAGGCCGCCGGCTGGGCTCTCAGCTGTTCTGCAGAGGCAGGTGAATGCAGCGATGCCGGGAGCTGCTGCCTGCTCCCCTGACAAGCGGCAGAGCCCACCTGGAGCTACACAGAGCTGGGTGGGCCAGGGAACTTCCGGGCATGAGCCTGGGTAGAGGTGGTCCCCAAGGTGTCAGAGGAAGCAGACATAAAGCCCCCTGGGCAAGGGGCACGAATGAGCATTTGTCAGAGCCAGGCACACAAAGAAACCTGGCGACATGGGCAGGAACATGGTGCCGCTCGTGGAATGGCTGAGTCCAGTGTGTGCAGAAGGGAGCTGTCCCCAGGGAACAGGACGCCTTGAAAGTAGCACAGTGGGTCTGTAACACAACCAAGCGATTCAGAAATGCAAAACTCTTAACCAAGACCAGAAACTCAGTGGCTGTGTTTGTCAGCTGAATGGACGCAGGAGTCGTGTGTGAACTGCAAGACAAATTATGCGGATTGCAGCCAGGTGAGCTGGAATTGGGAGACAGAGGAGTGGGCGGCAGACACGGCAGCCTGCGGGCAGCCCTGAGGACAGGAGAGGGATGGGAAATGCTTAGAAAAGTGAGCATTTTCCAGGCATTCAATACAGCGCCTGACGGACGCGACTCTGGTGAGCGTGCAACAGGCGGTCCACCCACACCAACACCCACCGCGGGGAACCAGCAGCAAACCAGAGACAAAGCTGCTGCTTACAGCTGGGGACACAAGATGCTCCCAGGCCCTCAGGGAGCCAGGGCAGGGCAGCTGCACCCGCCGGGAGCTGTGAGGAAGAGCGCACCGTGTGCCCTCCAGGATGGGGCGCGAGGCAGGGGCTTCGTTTTTCAGCAAGTTCTAAGGTGTCCACTCCAGGAGGAAGCAGAGGGAGGGAGGCAGGGGCGGACCGGCAGCCAGCAGAGTGGCACCTGCCCAAGCGCTGGGGGGGGCCCGCCGTGGCCGCAGGGAGGGAGCCCAGGC
Source organism: Sylvilagus floridanus (assembly GCA_949820135.1). Lineage (NCBI taxonomy): Eukaryota > Metazoa > Chordata > Mammalia > Lagomorpha > Leporidae > Sylvilagus > Sylvilagus floridanus. Next base: position 52,054,134 of record OX463228.1, read on the forward strand.
CAGGGGCAGCAGGGCCAAGAACGAGCCGAGGGCTTTCCACTGATGTCTTTATTGATGAGTGCAAAACACAGTCAGGACGGCATGCACCACGACGGGACGCAAGCGTGGGACAGGGGCTGGAGTGCCTCATACGTCTGAGGTAGAGTACCACGGTGTCGGGGCGGCTGGCGGGGGAGGAAGGAGCACCGGCCGTTCTGGGACTCACCCCGGCCCCTCTCGGGGCTCCGGGCCACCGAGAGCTCAGGGGTGGGGGTGCTGGCCACGCGGTGGGGGTTTCAGAGCAGGTAGTATCTCCTCAGTGGCTTCGGTTCCCTTCCTGTGGACAGACTCGGGGTCCCTAGGCTCTGGCTCGCTGCGGGGAGGAGTCCTCCCCACGTACGGTCACCGTCCCCCTCCCTTCCTGTGGACAGACTCGGGGTCCCTAGGCTCTGGCTCGCTGCGGGGAGGAGTCCTCCCCACGTACGGTCACCGTCCCCCTCCCTTCCTGTGGACAGACTCGGGGTCCCTAGGCTCTGGCTCGCTGCGGGGAGGAGTCCTCCCCACGTACGGTCACCGTCCCCCTCCCTTCCTGTGGACAGACTCGGGGTCCCTAGGCTCTGGCTCGCTGTGGGGAGGAGACCTCCCCACGTACGGTCACCGTCCCCCTCCCTGTGGACAGACTCGGGGTCCCTAGGCTCTGGCTCGCTGCGGGGAGGAGTCCTCCCCACGTACGGTCACCGTCCCCCTCCCTTCCTGTGGACAGATCTCGGGGTCCCTAGGCTCTGGCTCGCTGCGGGGAGGAGTCCTCCCCACGTACGGTCACCGTCCCCCGCCCGGGGCAGCCCCCGTGCAGCTTCACCCGAAAAACAAAGGAGCTTCGTGTTGGAAACGCCACGCCTGCCGTCGGAGCCGGCGGCGAGGTGCGTGAAGAAAGACCCTTTTTCTCTATAAAAATAGTTTCGCTTATAAAAGGGGGCGGCGGCGAGGACGCTCTCGGTGGAAGTTCCACGGCGGGGGTGGGGGCCTCCGCTCAGCCTCTGCGGGGTTGGGCGTGGGGGCAAGAGGGGCTGCAGGGGAGGAAGGGGCCCTGTTCCTTGCAGGGCCTGGGGAGCGCCGAGGCGCGGCCCCCACGGTCACGGCCACGGCGGGTGGTCAGTTGAGCAGGGTGCCGTACAGCTGGGCCTTGGTGAGGCTGTCTTTGCGGCTCAGCCCCGAGCCGCCAGTCCGCGGAAACGCCTGCTGGGGGCTGAGGCGCGCGGCCGGGTGCAGCTCCGGGGAGGCCTCCATGGAGCTGGGCTCCACCGAGTCCCTGGAGCCGGGCTCGGGCTCGGGGCTGCTGCCGGCCCCACACAGCTGCACCCCGAGCCTGTCGCCGTCCCCCTCGCTGGGCGCGTAGCCGGGGAGGGGGTCGGCAGCGCGGCCGGGGCTGAGGCTCAGGTCGCCGGCCGGCCGCAGGAAGCAGGCCTCGGCCAGGTGGCCCTGGGAGAGGTCGTCCCCCTCGGAGAAGCTGTCGGCCTTGTAGCTGGCGTAGAGGGGGCTGGCGCGGCCCTCGGCCTTCTTGCCCGGGCTGCCCCCGCCGCCCCCGCTGTAGTAGCGTTCGGAGAAGCTGCAGGGCGAGGCACGGCCCGCGGTGCCAGCCGGGTAGGAGTAGGCGCCGATGTCCTCCACGCTCAGGGGCCGCCACTGGCCCCGGACGTCCTCCCCAGAGAGCCGCGTGGCCCCTGGCTTGGCCCGTAGGCTCCACAGGTTTGGGGGCATCAGGGCCTGCTGGGGACCAGGGGAGGCCGGGAAGCGGAAGGGCTCAGCCGGGTACGGGGACACGGTCCGCCCAAAGCCCGGGGCCACCTCGGCCTCCAGTGGGGCCACCACGGCGGCCGTGGCCTTGGCAAAGCGAGGGCTGCCCTCGTAGGCGGCGGCGGCCGCGGCGGGCGGCTTGCGCTCGAACAGCTCGTCGCGGCTGCTCAGGTAGATGGCCTGCTGCGAGGCGGTCAGCGTGCTGGCCTGCGCGTGCTCCTTCTCCTCCGACGTGGCACTGAAACTCGAGTAGGAGCTGGACGTGGGCAGCGAGCCCGCGTAGCCCGCGAAGGCCTCGCGCCGGAAGCCCGGGGGGAAGGCCGCCGCCTCGGCCTCCTCCTCCTCCTCGGCCGCGCTGTCGGTGGAGTTCTGGGCGCGCACGAAGCCCACGTCGCTCACGGGCGGGTCCACGCTGGGCCGCCGGTCCCGCCGCCGCTCCTCGGGGCAGTAGAGGGCCGTGTCGCTGCAGTAGATGTCGCCCTTGTAGGGGGGCCGCGCGCCCGGCTTCTCGGCCCCGTCGCGGAAGGCCAGGTCGCGCGCCGAGGCGTCGGACAGGCGGGAGGACAGGGCGGCGGGGTCGGGCTTCTCCAGCACCTTGGCGATGACGCAGGTGGGGACGCTGTCGGCGTAGGCCGGGTGGCAGAGCGGGGCGGGCAGGCTGCAGCCGTGTTTCTCCAGGTGCAGGCTCACGCGCTCCTGGAAGTCCGAGGGCAGCTGGAACGGGCGCGAGCGGAGTCGCAGTCAGCACGTGGCCAGCCCGGCCCAGTGGCCGAGGACCGCGCTGACTGATGTGACCCACACGACAGACAGACGGACAGATGGACGGACGGATGGGACCCGCCCGGGCTTCTCACATCACACAGTGGCAGCCCTTGCGGGCCCCCCCCAACACTTCCACCCACCCCGCCCCACGCCAGGGGGCCCAGCAGAGCCCAGAGGCTGCCACGGGCCAGACGAGCCGGAAGCCTGCGTGCCGGCCCGCCCACGGGCGCTCGGCTCCTCTCCCAGGCCCGTGGGCTCTGCTGGGGCCCTGACCCCAGGCACACTGCCCGGTGCCCGGAACGAGACAGACTCAGAAACAGATGCAACAAAGATCGAAGGGCCAGGGCCAGGCGCCCCGCGGCTTCCGCACCAGGGCCTGGCCACGGTGCGGGGAGGGGGCCGTCCCACTACTGTTTGATCTATTTTGTGTGTGTCTTAGGTGTGGCCCAGGCCCAGGGCGGGGGACATGGACAGAGGCCCAGGAGGGAGACCGCCTGTGGGGGTGGGCGTCTGGGGCCTGTGTGGCTGCCACACGGGGGCGGGGAGCGCCTGGCCGGAGCCCTGCCTCTGCGGCCTGCTCACCCCACGGCCGTGGCCGAAGCCCCCTTCTGAAGGCAGCTTTCCTGTCCTGAGTCGGGCACTGCCGATCGTGGGCTGCCGCGAGGTGCACCCTGGAGGACGGGGGGCGGAGCCCGGGCTCGGCCCCTGGAGAAGGGGGGCACCGGGCAGCCCCGCGGGCCCAGGCTCACCCAGCAGCTTCCTCACCGCGGGCAGGGACGGCCGTGGGCGGGGCGGGGGCGGGGCCTGGCTGCGGGGCGGGGCCCACGTTACCTCGGACACCTTATGGACCCCGCCGTAGGTCTGGCTGCACTGCAGCAGCTGGGCCGCTAGATTGCAGTCCTTCCTATAGAGCTCCTACAAGACAAGAGACGGCGTTGGGCGCGGCCCGCCCGCACCGAGGGGCCCTGCCGCCCGGGCCGAGGGGCCGGCGGGGCCGGCGGGGCTGCGGGCTGGCACGGCGCTGCTGGGCGGCTGGCAGGGGCTCCGTCCGCCCCGGCTGCTTCACGCTCTCGCCTCGCCCTGACCTGGAGCTGCTGGGGGTGGGCAGGGCTGCCGCCGCCCCACTTGGGGGCCCGTGGGCCCTGCAGAGGCAGGAACCCGTCACGGGAGGGCGGGGCATGGTGGTGGAATGGGGCCTGGTCTCCCTGGCCCCAGCCTGCCAGGCGCATCTCAGGCCCACCGCACGTGCCCCCTTCTCAGCGTGTCCTGGCCACGGAGCTGGCTGTGTGGCTGGGCAGGGGCTGGGGCAGGTGAGTGACCCCCAGGTCCTGGCGGGGACTGGCTCAGCCTCCTGAGCGGAAAACAGATGCAAACAGTAGGAATGCAAGGGTTTACGCTGGTCTCTGGAAATCTCTGTTGCATGTGCCTGTGGCTGGATCTTCCCTTCCCACCTGCCCAGGAGCCCCCAGGCCTGGGGTCCCGCCCGCAGACCCCGTGAGCCACCAGGCCACCAGCATTCGTGGTGACGTGGCCACCCTCCGCCCACGGCCAGCTGGCCAGGGACCCACACTCCCCTTCCTCTGCCCCCTCGGCACCAACCTCCAGGACCCCAGACCCCAAGCCCCCCATGGGCTGAGCCACACCACACGCCCCGCCCGTGGGCTGAGCCACATCACCCTGCCCGCCCCCCCACCCCCCGCCTGTCCTCATACAGCAGCCACGAGCCCGTGGCTCACTCGCTGCTCAGCTCACACACCTGCAGTGGCTCCCAGCTCTCTCAGGCTGGAGCCCAGGCCCGGGGGCGCCCACCCACCGTCTCGGCGGCCCGGCACCTCCCTCCCTCACCACTTTCAGACCTGGTGCAAGCAGCCCCCTGGGGAACGATGCCCGCCCCGGCGCCCGCCCGCTGCGCTGCCTGGGGGTCCATCATGCGACCGTGCTCCCCACCCTGCCTGGGCAGGGGTCGTTTCTCTAGCCAGGGTGGCTCGCACGCAGGGAGCAGGTGCTACTGCCGGAGCGCGTGGCCAGCCGTCAGGAGTGTGGGGGGGAGCTGGGCCCATCTCACAGGGCCACGCAGCTGATGTGACACAGGAGCTGGCCAACAGTGGGAGTCCTGATCCCGCGTGGGGTAACAAGGCCTTGTGTTCCCCAACACAGGTCCTGCCCCAGGGAGGCCCTGCTCTGTGCCCCACCTGTCCCCCCAAGGCCTCAGAGCCCCGAGAGGCAGAGCCGCCCTGACTCACGTTGTCCTCCGACAGCTTGTCAATGGTGACCTTGGCCTCCAGCAGGTGGCTGTTGAGGGCTACGATCTCGTGGCTCAGGGCACGCTTCTCTTCCTCATAGTGCTGACCCTGGGGGCGGGGGCGGGGGGCGGAGGTGGTCAGCCAGGGGCCTGGAACTCAAACGCCGCCAGGGTCCAGAGGGCCAGGGTCCCGCCCCGAGCCTCGGTTTCTCCTCTACGCCTGGGGCATGGCACCTGCTCAGGAGCTCCACGCACCTGCGCCTGCCCCGCCTCCCCCGGCGCTGGGGAACCGACGCCCACTTCTGAGTTTCAGAAACGAAACAAGCCTGCGACCAACCCAGGCAGACAGAGGCTTCCTCATCCTGACGCCAGGGCGGCGCCACAGACCTGCGCCTCCTCTGACGTCAGCAGCAGCCAGGATGCCCCAGCCACCAGCCCTGGCCTTCAGGCTGGGGCCCCTCAGCCCCATCAGCTGGGGGCCTCTGCAGGTACATGCCGGGCACGACCACAGCCACGCGGGCAGGAGACCCGGAGCCGGGCTCACCCTGGGCGCCGGTCCCCCGCCCCACAGCCCCAGCCTGGGGTGCCCGCGCCAGCAGCTAGGGCCCAACTGCCCGGGAGGTGTCAGGAGACAGGGTCCCGACAGCCAGCCCCAGAACCAGCCAGGGCTGGGCAGTGAGGATGCCTCCTCCCCAGGGGCCCCCAGAGCCGCGGCCGGCGGGCAGGGCTGACCCTCACCATGCGGTACAGCTTGTCTTCCAGCTCCTGGTTGATCCGCTGCAGCGCCATGTAGTTGCTCTGAATCCTGGGGCGGGAGGCAGCGGGGTCAGGGCTGCACCGGGCCCCGCCCACCGCCGGCCCCGCCCCGCCACAGGTGCGCTCAGCCTCCCAGCTCCCCCGGGGTCTTTTCCCGGCCCCCGCTGCAGGCCCGGGTGGAAGGGAAGGCTTGTCCACCAGCCGGGCCAGGGGTTTCCACATGCAAGTTCCCAGGGGCAGCTGCAAACCGACTGCGGGCTGGGCCGCGGCCTGAGGGCCTGGGACACCGCGGGCCGGCGGGGGGGGGGGGGGGGGAGGCCCAGCTTGGCCGGGGACTGTGTGACCGCCCCCACCCTCCGGAGCGGAAGCTGAGCTGGGGGTGCCTCAGGCAGCCAGCGGCAGTGCTGGGGCCGTAACGAGGCCTGGCTGCAGGGACCGAGCTGGTGTCCACGGGGTCGCTGCCCCTGCTGGTGCCGGCCCCGGGGCAGCGCGCACATCAGCCTGCGTCCGCCACTCCGCAGGAGGAGCCAGAGCCTCGGCTGCCCCGGCCCAGGCTGGGGCGGGCGGCGCGGCCCCGCGCACCTGCGCAGCTTCTCCGTGACTTTCTCCAGCTCCTCCTGTGCCCGGCGCAGCTCGATCTCCAGGTAGTGGCGGGTGGAGTCGAACTCTGTCTCCAGCCTCTCCAGCTTGTGCGTGGTGTAGGACAGCCGCTTGCGCAGCTCGCCCCTCTGCTCCTGCAGCGCGCTGCAATGACAGGCGGGCGGCCGCGGCGCTCAGCCGCCCAGAACCTGGCCCGCCCGCGGGGGGCGCCCGGCACAGCGGCAGGGGGACGCGGGGGCCCAGAGCGGCCAGTCTCTCCCCGCTACGGGCTGTGACCCAGCGCACGGGTCACCTCTCTGCGCCGAGGGCAGAGCCGGTGCCAGGCCATGCCCAAGTGGCTTCCACACGGTGTGTGCAGACTGCAAAGCCCTGGCCCATTCAAGACCTCCTCCTCTAGCAAGCTCTCAGGGGCTGAGACGGGCATCTTCAGACTCCACTTTGCCCACAGACTGGGGCTCCCGGGATGCAGCACACCCCCTCTGGGCCAGCTGACGCGGGGGGACAGAAGCCGGGCATGGGCCGGGCCGGGCGGGAGCTGTGGACGCCATGATGGTGGAGACGCAGGGCCCAGGAGCCCAGTGTGCTGGGGGAGCTCAGTCAGGACCCCTGGGCCTGAGCCCCCAAGAGGGGAGGAGGCGGGTGGGGTCCCTCCCCAGCCCCGGGGCCCTGTGCGTAGCCCACACTCACTGAGCATTCCTGGGCCCCTGCCCCGGGCTCCGCGCTACCAGTAACTACAAACAGAGTGGCTTCTTCAGGGAGGGGCGGGCGGCTCGCCCCAGAGGCCCCACAATAGGATGTGGCACAGCCAGCGAGTAGGGGCACGGAGGCCAGGTGCCACACAGGTCCGCCGGCAGCATGGCCGCCCGCAGGACGCAGTCTGCTGCCTCGGCCAGACTCAGGTGTTGATTCCTCCAGGCAGCCTTCCGTGGTTGCCCCACTGCCCCCGGCTGCTTCCCGGTGGGTGCCCTGTGACTCCACCAGATGCAGAGCCAGGGCTGCCCCTGAGGTTGGCTGTTCCCTGTGTCCAGGGAGCTGGCAGCTCTGTGTCCAAGGACAGAGTGAGAGCGTGGCCTGCCGTCTGCCCACCCTCATGGCCACCTTAGTCCCGAGTCCTCGTCCCTCACCCCAGCCATCCACACTCCCTCTCTGGGACCTGTCGCCCAGCCCGAACACCCAACCACACACTCGCCCGTCAGACCCCCCCACCCCCGCCTCCCTGACCAGCCCTGGGCCTGGGCCCTCACAGCCGGGACAAAGACAAATGGGGCCCCCTGTGCCGGGGAGCCACAGTGACAGGGTGGCGGGCTGGCCGCAGGGCCCCTCCACCCCCCAAGAGGGGCAGCAGCTCCCCAGGGCCTCAGGTCACCCACAGTAGACTGTGCAACTCCCATGGGCCCAGCCCTCACGCCCGGCTCCCACAAGACCAGTCCCCACGCTGGCCACGCCCCTAGCCCTGAACCTGCACCTGCCACCGGCAGGTGTGTCTATCATGTGCATATGTATGGGTGTGCGCATGTACACTGTGTATATCATATGTGTGCCTGTACATGTGTGTGTGCACGTATGCATCATGCAGTGTGTATGTGTACTGTGTGTGATGTGTATGTATAGGCATGTGTGCTGTATTGTGTTCATGCACGTGCCTGTATGTACATGTGCAGGTTTGGGCATGCATGTACACACACACGTGTGTATGTGTTTATGTGCATGTGTGCAGCTTTGTATGTGTGTGCATGTGTAGTGTCTATGATGCATATATTATGCATGTATTTGTTGTTTGTGTGCACGTGTGCAGCTCTGTGTGGTGTCTGTGATGTGTATATCATACATGTGTGTATTGTGTAGGTGTGGGCATGGGTGCATGTGTGTACATGTGTCTGTGCACATGTGCAACTCTGTATGTGTCATCTGTGACGTGTGAACCATGCATGTGTGTACTATGGAGTGGGCATGCATTTGTGTGTGTATATGTGTTGTTTGTGTGCACGTGTGTAGCTGTGTATGCATGTGTGGTGTCTGTGATGTGTGCATCATGCATGTATGTGTGTATTATTTATGTGCTCGTGTGCAGCTCTGTGTATGTGCATGTGTGGTGTCTGTGATGTGTATATCATACATGTGTGTATTGTGTAGGTGTGGGCATGCGTGCATGTGTGTACATGTGTTGTTTGTGTGCACGTGTGCAGCCGTGTGTGTGGTGTCCGATGTGTGCATCATACATGTGTGTACTGTGTAGGTGTGGGCATGCATGTGTGTACATGTGTTGTCTGTGTGTGCGTGTATGTGTGGTGTCTGATGTGTGCATCATGCATGTGTCTACTGTGTAGGTGTGGGCATGCATGCATGTGTACATGTGTTGTTTGTGTGCAGCTCTGTGTGCTTGCGTGTGCTATCTGTCTGTGTGTGCTTCTCGGTTCCCTCCTTGCTCCTGGGAAGCCCCAGCAGGGGCCCAAGTGAGGAGGGAGCTCGAGCGAGGCCGTGACGCTGGCCAGAGGCCCTCCCCTCCCCTCCCCCTCTGGGCAGCCCACTCTCAGGGAGCTGGACACAGACACAGGCGGGGTGGGGAGACAACAGGCGGGTTACCTGTCCCAGAGCGCAGGCGAGGACCCTGCTGGTGCACCTCCTGCCTCACCCTGCCTGGGGAGGGGCGCCACGTCACCCCCGTCTTAGACGGGGGGGGGGGGCGGGGGGGAGGAGGAGGAAGGGCTCCAGCCAGGCCAGGCCACATCCCGACCCCAGGGCGCTGCCTCCTGACTTCCTTCCTGGTGTGTGGCCGCCCCACCCCCACTCGCCAGGCCTGGGCCCACGCTGCCCCTGCCCTAGGAATGCCCTCCGCCCCCTTTGCATTCCCAGATTCTCCCCTTTCCTGGGAGGCTCTGCTCGAACGCCACCTCCTCCAGGCAACCTGCCCTGGTTTCCCCTCGTGGAGGTCCGCCTCCTCTCCCTGTGCCATCCCAGGGTCCTGCTGGGAATCCCACGGGTCTCTGCTCGGCTGCTGCCCTCCCTCGAGGATGCGCTCCCTGCTGGTCCTCCCGGTGAGGGGCAGGGCTGTGTCCTCGGTGTCCCAGGTGAGCCAAGGGCCTGAGCCGCTGTGCCCCGCGTGCCTGAACGACTGCGCCACTCCCAGCCTGCCTGGTGGTCACACTTGAGCACTGCCACCCTGCTGTCTCACACACACACACACACACACACACACACACCCTGCAGGCATCTCTCATCTGGGCGGCTCTGTCCCCATGTCCCCTGTGCCACCACCTCACTGGCTCCCTCGGGCTCAGGTTACCCCCTCCTCACCCAGCAGCCAGACTCCCGGCCTGAACCCCAGGCTCCTCCCCGCCAGCACCCGGCCTGCGCCCCACACACTTGCTGGCCTCGGGCTGGCCACAGGTGCCCTAGGCTCCTGCCCTGTCTCCTCAGGCCTGGGATGGGCCCCCCCTGCTCCAAGCCAGCCCCGTCCCAGGGGCCCCCCGCAAAGCCCTGCTTCAGCCACCGCCCCGCGTGGCCCTAAGCCGGGGCCTCCTCCCGGCCGCAAGGTCTGACACACCGGACCGTCTCTGGTCTCCTTTGGGGCCGGCTGAAGAGGGAGCTGGCATGGGTCCCACATCACGCAGGAGGTCGGACACGCAGGACACTCCACACCTGCCGGAGGCCTGCACGTCCCTCCCCGCCCACCCCCTCCGCGGGCCACTCTGGGGGCACGTGTTCACCCCCACTTTCCGGATGAGGCAGGTGAGGCACGCAGGGTCCCTCCCCGCACGCTGTGAATGCACCCTTCGGAGCCTCACCCTTCTCCCGACGCGACCCCCACGCCTCTGCCTCCTGCGAGGACGAGGAGCCTGAGGCCCGGGATGCTCCCTTCGGGGGTGGGAGGAGGGCACACCCCGGGACCTGGGTGGGCCCCGGGGCCAGCCGGCCAGCCCCTCATTCTACCGGGGCTCGGCCCCTCCTGCCCTGCCGTGGAACGCCTGGCTGTAGTGCAACGGCTTCTGGGGCAGGATGCGTGTGCGCATGCGGGTGGGCACGCCCATGTGTGCGTGTCCGTGCGTGACCGTGCATGCACAGTGTCACAGTGTGTCCTGCAGCCCTGGCCAGCAGGGGTGGCCGGAGGAGGACAGAGTTGCGACTCAAGCTAGGCCACCTGCCAGGGCGCGGGGACTCCTGGGACACGTCTGGACTCCCTCCCCCTGCCACCCGCTGCCCCTCCCCCTCGCCAGGCCAGGCGACGCCGCAGGACGCGCTCATCTCGACTCATCTTATCAGGCACCCGCAGCCCTGCCCCGCTGCCCTCTGGGCCACGGCACAGCCACGTGCCTCTGTGTCCTGGGGAGCCCTCCGTGGGCAGGCACACCGCAGAGCCCGGGCCGAAGCAAAGCAGAACAGCTGGGCAGGTGCAGAGCCGCACAGGGCCCCGACCTGCGCTGCGGATCCTGCTCGGAGCACCCCCTTCCCTTGACTCTATCCACCTCCTCCAGGAAGGGCTCCCTGACTGCCCCCCCACCCCAGTCACGAGCCCTCTCCTTGAACCCCCTCCAGCCCCCTAGTGCAGGGGGAGCTCTTTGGGCACAGAAGCTGCACCTTCAGGGTCTTTGTGCCCAGGGCAGCACCAGGAAGCAGGCAGGGCGCAGGAGAACACGGTCGGCCCCAGCGCCCGGCAGAGTGGCCCAGGAAAGACCCGGAAGGGGAAGCCAGGGACTCGGGTTCCGGAGAGGACAGACATGGCTGAGGGTCTACAGGTGGCTGGGAGCACAGCTGCCTAGGACAGCGGGGCCTCCCTCACCCCCCTGCGAGCCATGACCCTGCAGGGTCCCCCCCACCATCAGGCCTGGGTCCCAAGCAAGGATCCGTGCAGTCGCATGACAACTCCACGTGTGAGTCAGGGGAGACCCCACGCAGGCCTTCTGACCCCTGCTTCCAGCCGTGGGACCCACAGGGGACATAGGTGACACCTGGGCCCCCAGCACAGGGCCTGGCACACGGAAGAGTGCAACCAACACGCGCTGAACGGAGCTGAGCAGGGGGCACCACCACGGACACCCCAGTGGTGCACCCTGGAGGGACAGAGCTGACCCACGGCCCCACGGTGGCCCCTGCGGTGGCTTTACCAGTGCGGGAGCCCCGCTTCCAACACCTGCACCCACACAGAGGGGTGGGGTCCCTCCTGCACTTCCTGGAGGGACCACCTGACACCCCTCCCTGCAGCCACGCCCATCCCAGGCCCTCACTGCCCCGCCCACTGAGACAGCACAGCCAACTGCACACTGCCCACCTGCCAGCGTCCGCCCGCCTGGCACTACACACAGCTCACCGGCGCGGCTCCAGTCTCCCCTTGCCTGAGCCCTCAGCGTCCCCTGCCTTCCAGATGGTTCTCTCTGGCATGCAAACCTGGGGCCACGTTCCCACCCGGCCAACCTCTCTCGCCCCCCACGTGCTGCCGGTTCCCTGCCCTGGGGGCGGTGCGTGTCCTGGCAGTCTCGGCTTCCTCGCTCCTGTCCTACTGGGCAGTGCCCACCAAGCACTGTCCCCTGCGTGCCACCGAGCCAGCTCCGCCCTGCGGATCACCCCTCCACACAGAGCGGGGACACCTGGAGGTGCCTGGAGAGGCCACAGTAGGGCCACAGCCAGCAACAAGTTCCCCATGGGGCCCCGATTAACCTCCCAGCCCTGCACCCTCCCTCAGCGCCCAGGTGAGAAGGGGCGGCCGTGCCACACTCGGATCACCAGGTTCATTACCAAGGAGCGCACACTGGCTTTGCTAATCTGACCTCCCGCCAGCCTGCTCACCGTTGCTGACAGATGTGGGCACACTTATTAATGGGCCCGCGCTGGGCGGGGGGCTGTCCCCTCCAGCATGGGGGATTTCAGTGCGAATCCTGGCCTGGGGTGCACAGCAAGGACCTCGTGCTGCCGGCCAGCGCCCCAGCCCCTCATGAAGACCTGCAGGCCTCTAGGGGATGCCCTGGGCCCCTGGCCAGCCCCGCGCCACCCTCACCCCCAGCCACTGCACATCTCTGCATGTCACACACACACACACACACACACACACGACAGCCTCCAGGGTGAAGCCCGGTCTGGAGGGAGAACCATCGCTGGCCGATTCAGCCTGGCCGCAGGGGGCTGCAGGTGGAGGCGGCGGCTGCCTTGCTGGGCTCGGGTTCCCCACCTGTAGTGAAAGCCCAAAGAGGCGTCTGTGACCACTGCGACCTCCCCTGGCCTGTGTGCTCCCCTCCGTCCCTGCGTCAGCTCCACGAGGGGTCACAGGGCTCACCTGTGGGATGGCAGTTTTCCCGATGGGGTGAGGTGGGCCTGGGTAGCCGGCCTGGGAGCAGGTGCACGTTGGGACCCACTGCCCTGCCACCGTCCCCGGCTCGCCGCCTTAGCCTCCTGGCCTCCATCTCCCCATGCGGGGTTAGGGGCGGTAGCCAGCTCAGCTTCCCGCAGCCCCAGACACCTCCAGGTTGTCCTGGGGCCCCGCCCCGAGTTGACAGCCTCCGAGCTGCTGCGGGTCAGGCACCCTCAGCTCCAGCGTCTCAGGTCCCCGCCTCCCGGCAGCACCCTGCCCACCTCCCACTGGGAAAGGGCCACTCCTGGTGAGGCCCAGCCACGCTGCCTGCTGTGGTCCTGCGGGGTGTCCAGTTTCAGCAGCACAGCCCCGCCCAGCTGGGGGCCCCTGCTGTTGGGGTGATGAAGGGAGGGGCTGGCACACTGGGAGGGGATGGTGGGCGTGGCAGCTGGGAGCCCAAGCAGGCCTGAGCAGGGAGGCTGAGAGGCACCCACGAGACACGGCCTCCTGGGAACCAGGGGTGTACACGCCCAGGGAAAGCAGTCAGCCATGGAGGGCGGCAGAGCCGGCCCTGACCCAGCCCAGAAATCCTCCTCTGCTGCCTATTCGAGCCCAGCCTGCCACGGCCTCCTTCATGGGCAGGGACGCAGGGCTCAGCCAGGGCGGTCAGCAGACCCCGCCCTGATGCCCGCCCACCTCCAGACACCTGCACACCCACTCAGGTCCTTCCCTGGGCACCTTCTCGAGAGCTTCCCAGGCCTTGAGGAGCAGAATCACAGCCAACACACACAGAGGTACACGCACACACACAGAGGTACACACATGCACACACACCCATGCACGCATGCACACACATGCATACACACATAGAATTCACGCACACACACATACACACATATACACATGCACACACATACACGTGAACCTGCACACACACAGGTACAAGCACACACATACACACAAGCACACATGTACAAATACACACAGACATGTGCACATACATATACACGTACCGCACATGCTGGTACATGCATGCCCATGCACGCGTGGGCAGGCGCATACATGTGAACACACAAAGCACAATGTGCAGGCATGTACATACATACACACATGTCCATGTGTGTGCACACATATGCACATGCACACATACACACGTGTACACAAAACCCATGGGTACATGCATCCACACATGTGCACAAGCACACGCATGTACTCAGGCACACAGGCACTCACACTTGCCCTCCTGTCTTGTGCCTGGGGCTGTTATTTATTTAGAAACGAGCCCTGTCTCTCCCGCCCAGGGGATTTCTGCCTGTGTTGGTCACTGTGGTCTCCCCAGCACCTACCACGGCCTCTGGTACACAGTGGTGTTTAACAGACAGCAATGAAAGCAGGATTGACGAGCTGAAGGCCAGGGCTGGGAGACTCCCGGGGAGAGCAGGGCAGGTGCAGCGTGGGGGTGGGGCTGGGCGCTGCACTGGGGCTGGGGGAGCAGGTCCTGCAGGTACATCTCAGCGCCAGGCTTCAGGCCGTGCGTTCACACGGCTCTGAGGAAGGGGACCCTGGGACAACCGTGAGAGCCGTCTGTCGCTGTCTCCAAGACACGGGCCCGGCGTGTCCCCTCAGCGTCTCCAGCTGGGCCGCAGCAGCCGGCACAGGCAGGGGAACAGGAGTGAGTCCCAGAGGGTGGGCTCCAGCAGTCCCGCGTGCACACAGGAGAACGCAGGAACCACGCCCAAGGGCGCCTCGCACCGAGACCACCTGCAGGGCCACCAAAGCCCCCGCGCCATGGAAGATTCTGGACACAAGGCACACCAAGCTCAGCGAAAAGGGCCAGAGACTCCACAAAAGTCAAACCAAGAACTCCTCTTCCCCCAAAGAGACCTTCAGCAGCCAGACGTCAGCCACCGCCACGCAAAACAGACAAGCAGCGCCCAGGAGCTCCACCAGCCAGGTGGGGGGCACCCGGACAGGCGGGAACCGGGGCCAGCGCGGTGGGGGACAGTGACAACAGAAGCACCCGGAGCCTTGGGCCTCAGCTCCACGGCTGAGCACAGGCCACCCTGCGGCCAGCAGTCCCCAGAGCTGCGCCGGGGGCCCGGCACACTTGTTCTGTGCCCACGGGGTCCAGGCTGGCACCTGCCCAGCCCTAGCAACGAACGTCCAGCATAGCCGAGATGCCTGGGAGCGCCCTGTACCCATAAGTCGCCAAGGGCACCCCCATAACCAGGCCGTTGTTGGGGGGGAAAAGCCCACCTCCCAAAGCACGGGCTGGGAGACTCCACGGGCGAGAGGTCTCAGCAGCCAAGACATCGCAGAGCCCCGATGACAACAGCAAACACGCAGAAGCGGTGCGAACCGCTACCGCTAACCACGAAGTCAGGTTCCTGGGGACCCCTGGGCGGGGGTTTTGGGAAAGGGTCTGGAGGGGCCTCTGGGGGCTTCGTGTCCAGGGTTGCGGCTGCTGGGTGGTCCTCCTAACGTGACCGCTCAGCTGCTCTCTGGGCACCCAGCACAGTTCAGAGCCAGGGAGTCTGGGACAGCGCTGGGCGTCCCGGCACCCCCAGCCCTGCCTCCCAGGGTGAGCAGCAGGTATCCCGGCTCCACAGAGACAGGGGCACGGGGGCGGAGAGGACCCACTGGGGGATGTGCCTGAGGGATGAGGGACGCAGCTCTCCGAGCACGCAGACGGCAGAGCCGGCCACCCTGCAAACACAGGAGGGCCCCAGGACAGCAGAGGCAGGGAGGGCATGAGGCAGGAGCCGAGCTTAGGCCATCAGCCACCCCTGGGTGTGGCTGCATACCTGCTATGTGCCAGCTGGACCTGGGGAGCCCTACTATGCGCGGGGCCAGTCTCAGCCTCTGCGCACAGGGGTGCCCACTTGAACACTGGGAAGGACCAGGGCCACGCATGGAAGGCATCTACCTACCCCTGGAGACTCCCACTCACCCCTGGGCCTCAGCGAGTCCTCACTTCCGGGCAGCGCCCCAGCCCAGGACCCCAGAGCAATGCAGGAAGACCCCCACTGCACCCACTCCACCAGCCTGCGGCTTGCTGGCAGCCACAGTGTGGGGGTGGCACCCAGGAGCCAGCGCCAGCTCCAGGGGTCACAGTGGCCAGGCCAAGGGCCTGCTAGGCTCAGCCTAAGACGTGCCAACCCCGCACTCTTGGGGCCAGGCAGTGGGCCCCCGCCTGGGACCACAAATGCCTTTTCCCTTAGCTGAGACCAGTGGCCCCAGCCCGGGCAGGCAGGACCAGGTCCCAGGTGAGGTGTCTCGTGTCGGCTTAAACCTGTCTCTGCGGCCTGGGGCCAATTAGAAACCCACTCGGTCAGGGCCTTGCCTGAGACTGGCTCTGTGGGACCCCCAGCCCTGTGACCCTCCCTGGAGGGAGGCCCTGGGACCTCCGACCCCTGGCCAGGATAGAAACCCACTGGGGCAGCCCCTAGGGGCCAGGAGGGAATGGTCTGGACGGGGATCCCCCCCCCAACAACTCTGGGTGAGCTGGAGACCAGGGCAGGCCCCCTCTCCATTTCCAGGGTCTCTGCTGAGCCAGGGCCCCACAAGACCCCTGCAGGCTACAAAACAGCCACAGGACCCAGTGCAGCCCAGGAGCCGGGGACCTGGCCCTGCCACCCACCTTCAGAATCAGCCCACCCGGGGGGCAGTGGCTCACCTGCCCACCGTGTCCCAGCCAGGTGGGGCCATGACTCTGTGCCCAGTGGCCGGCACACAGTGGCAAAAGCTCAAGAGCTTGGCAGGGCAGGGGGGGGAGGGAAAGAAAAGAAACCAGAGCGGAGCCCGTCCCCTGCCATCTTTCCCTCAAGTCTCTGCCCTCGCCCCCTTCCAGGCCCACCGAGGTGAGGGTGCCGGTGAAATGACAGCCGGTGATGGGTGACAGTGAGCTCCCTGGCTGGGGGTCAGAGCTGGGCTTTGTGGGTCACCATCAGGTGGGCGTGGGGCTGTCTGGCCTCAGGTTTGGGGTCTGGGGTTCTCAGCGAGCAGGAACCCTGGCCCCAGCTCCCGGAGCAGCGCCACAGTCCCAACCAGAGGCCAGGGTGGATGGGGACCCTGCTCTGTCCAGCTGGGGGGCTCTGGGAGACAATGTGTCCCCCCCCACACACACACACGTCCCCTGAGCCTGGGTCTGTGTCCGTTGGAGGAACACGTGCACCTGCCACCTGCCTCCCCGAGGCCCTGGGAGGGCGATGGGCAGGGAGAGTCTCCCGGCCGCAGATCAGGCAACGAGGTTCAGATGCCCAGCAGCCAGAGCCGGGCCTGCCGCCCACACAGGCCGCCTCGGCTCGGGCCGGAAGGACACCACGGGAGAGGTGTTCCCGAGGCAGGGGTCAGCGTGGCAGCGGACACGAGGAGAAAGGGAGGATGGCGTGAGCACCCCAGTGGGCCGGCGCCAGACCTGCCGCGGACGGCGCCCAGTGGAGTCCACCCGGGCTCAAAGTTTAGAGCGAGGCCGCGGGGGACACTCCCCAGACGCTGTCGCGGGATTCCCCCAAAATGGCTCCAAGACGCGCCTGCCTCGGCCAGCCGCTAGGACTCCATCCCCCACCCCGCCCCCACGAGGCGGAAACTTAACCGCTCGGGACCACGCAGCTGTCCGCGGGGGTGGGTGCGGGCCGGCCAGCGCCCAGGAGCCGGCGCGTAACGGCGGGACGGAGCCCCCAGCCCTGGGCCGCGGCGAGGAGCTCCCGCGCGGGGCGCCCCATTGTCTGGCGGCGCGCACACCCGCGCCGCGGGCCCCAAAGACGCCGGGGAGCCCCTCCCCCACCCCGGCCCCGCGCCCCCCGCCCGGCCTGGCGCCGCGGCGCGGAAGTCGCCCCACTCACCTGAGTTTCTCCATGTCTGCGGCAGAGGCCTGCGAGAAAGCAAAGGAGCCGGTCAGCGGGCAGGAGGCGTGCGCTCGGCGGCCGCGCCGGGCGGAGCCGGGCACCGCGGGGCACCCCGTGCGCCTCCGTCCGTGGGAAGCCCGGCCCCGCGCGCCCCCCGCTCCCACGCCCCGGCCACGGCCCCGTGACTCGGGGGGCGCTCCGGGCCGCGGCCGAGTAACAGGTGAGCCCGCCCGGGCCGCCGCGCGCCCCTGCTCCGAGTTACGCCCCCCGGGGCGAGGAGGGGGCCGGCCCGGGGACGCGGGACGCCCCGGCCTCGCCCGCAGGAGGGGGCCCGGCCCGACCGCGTGAACTCTCGGGCGTCCGCGGCCCCCGCCGCTCCCCGCCCCACCCGTTAACCCTTCCCGCCCCGCGCTCCCTCCGGGAGGAAGCCGAGACCCGGAATCGCAGAATCCGCGAGTCGGAGAGTGTTTGGGGTCGCACGGGACCGCGGGAGCGGACACTCACACGACCCGAGTGCGAGGGCGTCCAGAACCCCGGGCTTCTCAGGCGGGGACCCCGCTGCCCTCGGATTCGGGGGTTCCGGGCCTGCGGGATTAACCCCTGCGCGCCCGGCTTTGCCGGCGGGGCTCCCTGCCGGGCTTGCGCAGAGCCGCCCGCGCGCGGCTGGGAGACCCTCCCCGCCCAGCCCCGCGCCGCCCCGCAGCCCCTCCGCGCGCCGGGCGGGGGGAGGGAACCCACCCGCCGCCGTTAACCCTGTGGGCGCCGGAGCGCGGCGGGCACCGCGGGCGGCCCTGGCGGGATCGCACTTCCTGCGTGCAGCGGGGGGCGCGGGGCAGGCTCCCCGCCGCCCGCGAGAGGCCGCTCCCGGGGGCTGGGCCCCGTCTTTCCGCGCGGGGGGCGGGGGTCCGATCCCGGGGACCGCGCGACAGACCTGGGAAGACTGGTGACTGCCCATCCCGGCCCCTCGCGCCGGGCGCCGCCGCCGCGTCCGCCGGGAGCGCGCTCCGCTCGGTCCGGGCCCCACGCCGCCTCCCCCACCGCCCCGCCGGGCGAGGGCGCAGCCTGGCCCCGGGGCCTCAGACCGGCTCGGCCTCCAACTTCCCGAGCGCTCGGAGAGGCCTCAGTTTCCTCGCCCGGAAGCTGAGTGGAGGGGAGAGGGGCGGAGGGCGGACGATGAGGCGCGGGCTGCGGAGGGGCAGGGGTCCGCAGGAATTCCCAGGGAACGGCCCCCGGCGGCTCCCCTCCCTGTAGCCCTAAAAGTTGTCGGGATCCCCCAACCCCCAGAGCAAAGGCGCGCCGGGAAGTTTTCCGCCGGCCCTCACGACCCCCGCGCGCGCGAGCCCCCCGGCCCACCTTTTCCGGTCCCCATCACGGCGCGCATCACCCCAGATCCCCGCATACAGCAGGCGCTCAATAAGCGCAGGCAGTGCCTGCCAGGCTCTGACAGCGCCAGAGCGGTGTGCTCTCCGGCCTTCTGGGCTCCCGGCCGCGGGTTCCCGGGCAGAAGCCCTGTGCTCTCAGCAGGACACCCCCGGCACCCAGCAGGCTTGGCCTCCACCGAGCCCGCGCAGGGTGGGCGGAGCCGGCCACTCCGGAGGGTCAGACCTGCCCCAGGGTGAATCCAACCCCGAGTCCGAGTGCTCAGGTCTTCCGCGGGGGGAGGAGCCCTCTCTACGGGGCGAGGGTGGAGAAGCCCCCTGCCCCAGCCCTGGGAATCCAGGGCACCCCTCCTGCTGGCTCTTCCCATCGCCGGGGGCAGCTCTCCGGGGTGGTCCCGCTGCCAAGCCGGGCTCCCCCAAGCTCAGCTGGAGCAGGCACGGGGGGGGGGGGGGGGGGGGGGACAGAGCCCACTCCTGACCTCCCAGGAGGCCTCTGGGTGCCTCAGTCACTCCCAGCGAATGTCCTGCCAGGGAGTTTGTGTAAAATTAATCAGAATGGATTAAAATTTAATTTTAAAAATCTAGCATTAATTAT
Organism: Sylvilagus floridanus; assembly: GCA_949820135.1. Lineage (NCBI taxonomy): Eukaryota > Metazoa > Chordata > Mammalia > Lagomorpha > Leporidae > Sylvilagus > Sylvilagus floridanus. The sequence goes on from OX463228.1 coordinate 52,073,368, forward strand.
TTACATTGAGCATTTCAGCCCTTTTAGAGGCTTGTCTGGGAACCCCCCACCCCCATCCCCACCCCCATCCCCACCCCCAGGGCTCTGGGGGAGGTAGGGGGGCTGCAGGGGTGGGGGCTGAGAGGGCGGGAGTCAGGCAGGGTGGCAGCAATGCCCTGCAACCCTGCTTCTCCATATCCTGAAACCCGAATCCCCTCCTGTTAGGGCCCAAGGTTCTCCAGGAACCCAGAGCCTGCCCAGTGACCAGAGCCTCCCCACACCTCCCCCACGGCTCCCCGTGGAGACTTGGCAGTCACAGGGTCAATCCCCTCCCCCCCCCCAACACACACGGGGGCTGTACTGTCCCAGGTCTGTGTCCTGGGACCAGCCCCACACGTGGGTCACGGGTGCCTGGTCTCGCCCGGCACTCAGCCTGCCTGGAGTCCCCCAGGTTTAGCCAAGCCAAGGTCTCCAGCCAGGGGCAGAGAGGGGAGCTGGTGGGAGCAAGAGCATGAGGGGTCTTGGGCACCCAGCTGTTCCCACGGTGAAGGGGGGGCTGGGAGCTCCCCAGGGCATTGGGACCCTAAGTGCCCCTGTGACCCCGGGGGGAAGCTGAGTGGGCTGTGTCTCAGACACCGGGACATCCCAGGCCACACTCGCGGCCCCACCTGCCCACTGCCCTCCCCTCCCCGCCCCCGCACCCCAGCCCCGGCTCCACACAGCGGTCACCTCTCTCCCAGCAGCTGCACGGGAGCCCTGCCTGTGGGCCGACCCGACTGCACCAGACCTCAGAGCCCCCCCACTGCTGAGGGCCCCGCCCCCCCCTGCCCCCTACTTCCTTCCGTGTTCACTGAGATTCAGAGCCCGGGGCAACCTGGGTCCGAGGCACCTACCCAGTAGCCCACTCTGCCTCTGCTGCAGCTAAGGAAATCCACTCCACTTGGCCCTCACAGCTCCGTTCTGCAGACGCAAGGCAGAGGCCCCAGGAGGCAAACCACAGGTTGCCACGCAGCGCTGGACTTGGGGTCGGGCTCTTGCCTGCTGCCCACGGCTGCCATCCTCCCAGGGGCCCCTGGGCATGGCGACTGGCCCGTGGGTGCTCCCCAGAGGGGACTCTGTGCTTCTATTCAGTCTTCCATGGAGGACCTGGCCCTCTACGGCCCAGCCACGCGGCCGGCCCACACTGACCACTACAGCCTCCCTGTAGGGGCCACGCTCACTCAGCCCCCCACCCCGCCTTCTGGTTAAGGCTTTGCCCCAGATCTTGGCCTGGCTCTCATCAGGTATAAGCCACCCCCCGTGGGCAGGGCCTCACGCCAGTCACCATCACCAGGTGCCCAGGGCCCGGAGTGAGGCTGTTGTCTGAGGACCTGCACCCCAGCTGGGAGTCTGTCCTGCTCTCCCAGCCCTCAGCATCCACACACCAGCCTGGTCCCTGCCTCACCCAGCATCCCCTGTGCACCTGGCTCTGCCCAGGGAAGGTTGGGCCTGCCTGGCCGTCTGGGCCTCCGAGGCAGCTGTGTGGACTCAGGCAAGGCTCCCAACCTCTCTGAGCACCTCCTGGAAGGGTAGGGACAACCTCACCAGCTGTGAGTGGCGGCTGCGGTCCACAGGGGACTGTCACGGGGCAAGTTCCAGAGAACCAGCCTTTACGTCCGGACAGACTCCTTTTATATCAAGTTGACATCGCTCCATCTTGCATTTGCTCAACATTTAGTGCATGGGGAGCCTTGTAGTAAGCAGACCAGACGTGAGTGGGGGCTGCCACTCCAACCCAGGGGAACCCCCTCCTCCCACCCCTGTGTCCCCAGGCTAGGTCGGGTGGGGCTAACCCTGCAGTTGTCACCAGTGGGACAATGTGAACCATGCCTGGGTCCAGGGGAGTGGGGGGAGTGGAGGGACAGGCCTGGGGGCTGGGGCCTGGGGGTGTCTGTCCTGCTTCCACCCAACAAGGATGGGTCCCAGAGGGCTGCCTGGAGGAGGGGCCCCCGGGTCAAGTGCAGGGCGAGGGAGGCCGGTGGGGACCAGGTGGAGGTGGCAGAGGGGCTCGGCACACTGACAGGTGGGGTTGAGGGGTGCGGAGCGCACAGGATCATCGCAGATGGCGCTGAGGGTTTAGGCTGGGGCGGGGGTTAAAGCAGCCGAGCGCAGGTCCTGAGGGGTAGTGGATCTGGGAACAGTCAGATCAGAGACCATCCTGGCCGCCACGGCCAAGGTAGTGACTGCGGGATGGAGCTGAGGGCTCTGCCAAGGTCAGGGTGGAGGGAGAGGTGTGGGGCCGGCCATGGGGACTGAGACCAGGAGCAAGAGGGTGATGGGCACGGAGCTGGCACGGTGCAGGTGCCCTGGGGGTTTGCAGGACAGTGAAGTCCCCGGGGCCACTGACAGTGGCGCTGGGCACGTACCACGGCTCTCACCAGGACCGTGGCTGGAATCCCAGCGCCACCCAGGCCCTGGCTTGGGGCTATCTCCAGATGGGGTCGAACAGCCCCACCCTGGGACCTCAGAGGCCCTGGCGCCCCGCTGCAGGCGGCCGGGTCCGTGTCCCGCGTCCCGCGCGGCGCTGTGCCCAGGCTGCGGCTGAGAACTGGCCCCCCGAGCTATATCTGGCCGCCCGCCTGTCGGGTTTGGCCTGCGCAAGGTTTTGGGTTTTTTTTTTTTTTTTAAACATTTGAACCAACATTCAAAAGCTGGGAGAGTTTACATGTTAAAATCCGTATTTTTGGCTCCCACTGAGAATTTTGGAAGCTCTGGCAACTCTAGCCCACATCCCACGTGGCAACCGTCGGGAAGCTGGGGAGCAGTTGCCCCCCCAGAGGGGCCTCGGGCCGTCCACTCGGAGAGGCCCCGCCCATACCTGCCTGGCCCTGCTGTCCGAGAGGGTGAGGAAGGTGGAGGAGATCCCACTGTCACAGCCCTGCGCGGGCCACAGCCTGGCCCCGTGCCTACAGTCATTCACACCGTAGTAAGAGTGAGCTTCAGCCCCAAGTCTGACAGCTGCAGCTTCCAGAGACCGGCCACAGGGGGCTTGCTCGCTGAACACTGAGAGGAGCACGGGGGACTCCCCTGGGGCCACTCGGCCAGATGGGACAGTGCTGGTGCTGACCCCAGGGGCTCCCCTGGGAGGGGGCCGTGGTGACAGCGGGACTCACACCAAGGCTACCAGGAGCCAGGGGTCCACCCCGCTTCCCCCAAGAACCCTCATCCACCCGGGGGGAGCCTTCTGGGGACACAGACTTGTCCAGGCCAGGAGGCAGGGGCACACAGCAGGTGCCCACATCACGGTGGTCCCCTTGTCCCCTCTGTCATCCCATGCACACTGCAGTTGTGGCTGATGCTCCCCTGCCGTGGAGACACTGGGGCATGTGACCCGCCCAGGGCCCCGAGCCAGCCACGGCCCAGCCAGGGCCCTTCTAGCCTCCGTTGCTGGTCTGATGGAAGATCTATCCTCGATCTCATAGGCCGGCTCCAGTCCAGGGTCTGTGCACCCTGGGGGCGGGGTGGGCAGGGGAGGGGCACCAGGCAGTCACTCCCGGAGCCTCAGGGGACCCAGCTCCCTGGGAGGGACACCTGTGGCAGGTCGCACCCCCCACTCCGCAGCATGGCCGGGCACCAGCAGGCCCCAAGCCACCTGGTTGTGCAAGCAGCCTTGCAGAGACGCCCCCCCACCCCGGCCTGGGCGTCACTGGGACTCCCCGGGGCCTCCTGGTCCCCAGAGGTGCGCAGGTGGGCTAGCATACTGGCAGCCCCCGTGCAGGGCTGGAGGCGTGGCTCACTGGGTAACGGCGCACTCGTCCCTGCCTTCTCACCACTGGGGGAACTGAGGTCCATCCAGAGCCACATAGCAGCCACTGCCCCTCAGAGAGACAACGCGCCCGGACCCCCAGCCCAGCTGGCCCCGCAGCGGGGAGTGGCCAGACCCCCTGCAGCAAGACCCCTCCCCGGACAGAGCAGTCATGGGGGAGGCGGACGCCGAGGGCGTGGCTTAAGACTGGCTGTGCCCTGTCCTGTTTCTTCGACTGGACCACTCAGTCTGCTCCCCTGCGCCCTGGGGACAGCGTGGCCACACGGGCCTTGGGGCTGCAGCAAGGCTGGGGGCAGGAGCTTACAGCAGATCCCGGAGCGCCCAGCGAGCCTCAGCCCCCCCCCCAGAGTGCCCAGCGAGCCTCAGCCCCCCCCCCCCCCGCCGCCAGGACCGGCTTGTAGAGCAGACCCTGCACAAGGGAGCTGCGCTGGGAGGCGCTGGGCGGACCCCTGCCTCCAGCCCTGCGGCCTCCATCCGGGCCCTGGCCACAAGCTGGGGGCAGGAGGGTAGGGGCGCCGTCCTCGGCAGCGGGGTCCCCGGGGTCACAGAAGGTCAGCACTGAAGGGGCCCGAGGGTATCCGGGGCAGGTTCCTGGGCCCTGATGCTCAGCACAGCTGCACCACGGGTCCGTGCTCGCCAGACCCCATGCCAGCCGCCCGTCCATCAGCCCGAGCGCTGAGTGTGTGCACGCGTGCACGCCCAGCAGGCCTGGAGCTCCCACCGTGACCCAAGACTCAGTTTCCCCTACACAAAGTGGAGACAGTCGGGAAGGACCCTGGTGTGCCACCCGCCTCCTGTGCCGCTGCCTGGGGCGCCAGCGCTTCCAGGCAGGGTGGGTAACCTCGGGGTGGGGGGGGGCCTCTGCCAGTGGGCGGGGCTGAGAGGAGCCTTAGCGTTCACCCAGGTGACTCTGCCCAGCCCAGAGCCAGCACAGAAACCATAGCGGGGTGTGAATTTGTGGGGAGAGGAGTGGGCCCAGGGGAGACTCACCTGGCCCAGGTGCCTCCAGGGGCAGGTAGCCTGGCCCCCGCGCTTCCCCTCGTCGGTGCAAGGCCCCCTGGTCTCCAGGGCCCGGCCCGGCTCCCCGCCCCTCGGAGCCTCAGCAGCCACCTCCGAGGTAAGCCGGGCGCTCAGGGCTGGGTGCGTCTCCTCTGGAGTGGCAGCCCCCACCAGGGGCTCCTGTGCCAGGCCAGAGCCCTGCTCCTCTGGGGAGGGCTCTTGGCTGCGGCCTCTTGGCCCCCTAAAGGCCTCCAGGGTCCCGGGGTCCAGCACCCGCACCGTGACCTCATCCAGAAACCTGGAGAAGGGCAGCCTGGCCTCCCGCCGGCGGCCCAGGCGTGCCAAGGGGCCCGCGGCAGCCCTGCCTCTTGCACAGGGGGGCTCAGAGGCTGGGGGCAGGCCGGGTGAGCCCCGGGGCCCCTCCCGGCCAGGCTGTGCCGCCCAGAGAGGGTGAGCTGCCTTGTCCTCCAGGTTCCGGCCGGGGCTGGGGCTCGGCTTGCGGTTTTGAAGGTGTTCGCGAGCTGCCTTTAGGGGGGCTCCCGTCCTGGGCTTCACGGGGGAGCCGAGGCTGTCCCGTCTGGCGCCGGTGGGGTCAGGGCCCCGGGCCTGGGAGCTGGCCCCCGAGGGCATCCTCCTTGGTCAGGCCAAGGTCACGGGTGTCCAAGAGTCCCTCGCTGAGCCCCACTCCTCTTCCTCCCTCTGTGGGGCTGGGATCTGAGCGTCCTCTGGGAGTGGGGCCACCTGTCCCTCACTGGCTGGGATGGTCACATCGATCCCAGGGGCACGTGGGAGGGCCTGGCAGCCGCCCACGCCGGCATTGATCCCTCCGAAACGGGAGCTGAGCTTCGGGGCTTGCACAGCCTTGGAGCGGAGAAGGTCGCGCCCGGCTCGGCACCCGGGGAGGCAGCGGCCTCGCTGGGCTCTGCTGTGGACCTCACCTGCTCGCTGCAGTGCTGGGCACAGAGAGACAGCTGTCAATCAGCAGGATGGGAGCAGGCAGCTGAGACGCTGGCGGCCTACTGTGCTCCCATCTTATCAAAACTCCTCATTTTCTTCTGGGGTGCCCACGACTGCAATTCCCAGGTTCCTTTGCAGCAAGAGGGTGGCCAATGAGATGCAAAAGTGGTTGGATGTGACTGCTAAGGCATCAGGCAGCTTGCCCAGTGCCCTTTTGGCTCCCATCCCCCATCCTTCTGCTGCTTCTCAGGCGCATAGAGGTGACTTTGGAGCTGTGGCAGCCATGCTGCTCTATGAGGCAAACTTGTGACAGAGCCATAGAAGAGCATAAAGGACGGAAGAGCAGAAAGACACAAGGAATCCAGATCCCTCACGACCGCTGAGTCATCGCAGCAGCGCGAACCACCTGCCCTAGGACGTCTTGACCTCCATCCTGCCCGGATTAGGCCAAGGTTATTTCTGGCCCTTGTGGCTAGCAGTCATATGCCAAGCCCGGGGAGGAGCAGGCGACAGTGGGACAACACTGGCACACGTGGCTCAGGGTGTGGTTAGACGGGGTGGGATGGGGACATCAGCCCAGGGAAGGGCCAGCGCAGGTCTGGGCCCTCCCCACTCTGTGCAAAGGAAGACTCGCCCGCCCGTGCCGCCTCCCAGGAAACCGGGGCTCCAGGCAGAGCCCCTCCACCGGGAGCCGCTCTGTGGGCCCTGGAACCAAAGGCCGGCCCACGAGGGGTCCACTGAGCTTGGCTGTGCACCTGCGCCTGCCAGGACACCGCCCACGAGTGTCTGAGAGCCCTGCTTCTCTGGGCTCGGCTGGACCCCTCTGGGCCCCCTGGACACCCCGGACTGCAGGTGCGGGAACTCCAGGAGTGGGAGCCATGGAGACCCTGACCCCACCCGACCACCAGGCCTCAGATCTGAGCGCCTCCCTCCATCCCTTCCAGCACCTTGCTGGCCCCAGGGTCCCCCCGTGTCTCACCTGGACGCCTGCGTTCACCCTGGTACCCCAGATGCCAAGCCAGTCCAGCCCTGCCCATCCCACAGGCAGGGCCAGCACCGTCTTGGGGAGTCATGGTCTGGGGGAGGCTCCGTGATCCCCGCCCCCAGGGGCGCTCCCAGCACGCTCCCCAGGCCCTTGCTGCTGCACCCCGCAGGGCCCGTGCCGGATCAGCCCAGGGACCCCCGCCGCAGCCCTGGCATGCCACCGTGTCTACAGTCACTGCGTGCTCCCTGCGGGGCCCGGAGCGGCACAGGCTCAGGACACAGCCCCGGATGAATGAACGAATGGGGTGCGCAGCACGACAGTTTCAGGCCATGGGCCCACAGGCACCCCGCCCCCCACTCCAGCCCGGGAGGCAAGGGCACTGGGGTGGATGTAGGCTCTGGGAAGGCCACAGCGCCCGCCCCCTCGGCACCTGGACACGCCCTCCTCCACCTGGACACGCCCTCCTCCGCAGCTGCCCTCTGCCCCTCCCTCATCACCAGGGGGAGAGAGGCTTGGAGGCTGGTGGGCCCCAGTTGGACTGCCCTCGCCGACACCCCGCTAGGCCCTTCGTCCCCCAGCAAGCGGAGCCACGGCAGTGCCCAGTCCGGGGCCTGGAGGGGTGCTGTGAGATCTCCGTCCGCTTCACCCCAACACCCACTCACAAGGCGGCTCGCCCTTGGCCACAGCAGCTGTGGTCACGGGAGCTGGGGGCCTGGCCAGCCGGTTCTCCGAGCCTCTCCCCGACTTTCCGCGGCCGCAGACAAGTTTCCGTTGTCATAACAACCGCTGGCTCACTGCTGCTGCCGCCGCGGCCGCCACCATGCAGGGCCAGGGCCCGGAGCAGGCTGCTGGCGGCCACTCCCGGAGAGGGGCTCCCCTGCTCCAGGCACCGCGGCCTCCTCCTGGCTGTGAGCTTCACCCCTTCCTGAGCCCCGCCCAGTCCAAGCTCCGAGCCACAACGGCACCCGGGTCATCACCCCACGTCCTCGTCTCGCCCGGGAGGGGCCGCCCGTGGCCTGCCACCGCCACCAGGCCCACCCTGCTCACACGGGCGGGAAGTGGACCGAGAAGGCACAGGCACTGTCCGCGGCCTCTGGGAAGCCCAGGCCCCAGGGCACTGCCGGGACCACACAGGGCGGGCAGGGCACACGGGCACCCACTGTGTCCCAGGGGGCTCTGGGACCCCCCCCCTTTGCCAGGAACCGCCGTCAACACCAGTAGGGCCACCAACTCCCGTCACCCTCCCCTCCACCCAGCACTGCTCTCTCCATTACGATGTCCCCACGAGAGATGAGGGCACCGGGGGCCTGGGGAGTCCCGCCCTGTGCCCTAACCTCCCGGCACGTGGCCTGTGGACACCGGGCTGGGTCTTGGCGCCCAGTCCCAGCGCCCCCCCCATGCTTGTGGCATGGGTGCCTGCACCCTGAATCTGCCCCCGCTCTCCTCCTCTCCTCTTCTAGGGAGCGATCCCCGTTGGCCAATCGGCTTTGGAAGAGGCCTCTGCTGCTTCCCCGGTCCCCAGGGAACCTTCCCCAGGTGCACCTGCATGAGGGCTTCCGTCTCCACACCCAGCAGCCAAGCTGTCCCCCTCCCCTCCTCATATGCTACTGCTGACCCAGAGAGACTCTGAGTGTGTGTGTGTGCGCACGCGTGCGTGTCTGTGCTGGGGGGGGGATGAGCAAGACACTAGCATATGGCAAGGGATGGCACAGCCTAAAGCTCCGCCCACTCAGCCAGCCCTCACGCACACATCACTGCATGCTGTGCCCTGTGTCTGTCCGTCTGCAGACATGGGCCCGTCCACCCCTTCATCCTCTCATTCCTGGACCCATTCCCCCCGGCCTCCAGCCCTGTGTCACTCGTCCCCGGCATCCATCCATTGAGACGTGTCATCTGTGCCCGGGTCGGCCCTCCAACGCCTGTATCCACGCATTCCTCAACAGACACTCGGCCACTTAGCCGTCCACTCGCCCCTGCCCGCAGCCTAATTCAGGAGAAAGAGCAAGAGCGACACAGAGAGAGACCGATCTCCCAGCTGCTGGCTCACGCCCCAGAGGCCTGCAACCTCCAGGACTAGGCCAGGCCAAAGCAGTGGGCCGGGAGCCCACCCTAGTGTCCAGCCCTTGAACCACTCCTTCCCAGTGTCCACACTGGAGGCTGGAGTCAGGAGCCAGAGCTAGCAAAGCAGCCCAGGCACTCGGCTATGGGGTGCAGACATCTTAGCCGGCGCCTTAAGCACAAGGTCCAAGCCCCGCCCCCTCCACGCCTCCTGTCCCCCCATCCCACGTCCCTCGGATTGAGCACCCGCCCTCTCCCTAGCATCCACGCACCGACTGTACCCATGTGTGCGCCCATCCGTCTCCCTGGCAGATCAGCTCCCCCTCCACCCTCGGATACGCACCCAAAACCATCTGACCGTTACCCATCCACTCGCCGACACTGCCCCATCTGCCCATAGGTCCTCCCGCCCAGTCATCTGTCCATCTTGCCGTCTGTGTCAGAAAACGCCCTCCCACCCCCACAACCGGGCATTGCTGGCCCATCCTGACCACACAGTCCTGCATTCACAGCAGTTCCTGCAGCTGCGGGCCACCGGCCACTCTCCTCCCGCCCCTCCAGCCCGCAGCATCCTATCGTGGGCATCCTCCATCCACTCACACCCCTCCATCCCACCACGCTCGCCTCTGAATCCCGCCGTGGCAGGATCCCGCCGTGGCAGACCTGTGACTGCAGCTCCCCAGCTGACCCACTGCTGACGGACCCATCGAGGGCTGCCCCTGTGCTCGCCCCGAGCTGGGCACTGGCGGATCCCCGGCCTGGGAAGCCCCTGGAAGCCACAGTCCTGTTCTCTGGGGCAGGACTCCTTCCTGGCTGGGGTGGAGGGGCTCCCAACACCTGGCACCCTGTCCAGGGCCCATCTGCCATCACACGGTGGGAGGGTGATGTGTCAGAGTCACCAAAGTAACCCAACGAGATGGGTAGAGTGGGCGGGCGGGGATCCACTCTCATTCACTCGCACTCGCTCGCTCACCCCTGCACTCCAGAACCAACCGAAGCTCTGCTCTGCTCTGCCTCTGCCGCCAGCTGGGGCCTGCTCGGGGCCCAGGACCGACAACAGGTTTTATCCAAGGTCACGCAGTGAATCAGTGGGGTGCCCCGAGGGGCCCCAGGGGCAACTCAGCCCAACACAGAGCACCTTGGGGTCAGATCCCAGGGCTCTGCACCTGCTCTGCGGGGAGAAACCTCCGCTCCCTGGCACTCGGGCAGGATTGAGTCTTTCCTGACCTGAGACCCTAATGCTTGCGCCTCCTCTCCAGGCCTCCACCCCTTCGCCTGCTCGACCCCCACCCAGCCCTGGGGCGTCACGGCCTGAGACCTGGGAAACGACTGGACTGCCTCCGTCAGGCCATGGACTCGGGGACGGCTGGCGCTCCCTCACTCGTTCGCTCTTCAACATCTCTCAGCGCCTGCAGGGGCAGGGGCACCGCGCCAAGAGTTGCCATGGAGATGAGGCATGAAGCTGCCCGCAGGAGGCCTGCACACCGTAGGCTCACGGGGAGGGCAGCTTCTGCCCGCAGACCCGGTGCCTGGTCTTTGAGATGGGTGCATGGGCTGGCGTGCAGCCCTGGGCACCGTCCCATCGCCCGTGGCAGCCTGGGAGTGCTCCTCCCAAGACAGAGGCTCCTGGTCGCTCTGGCCCTCCCCGCCCCGGCGGCACAGGTGCGCACAGCTCCAGGTTGTGACAAGCTGAAGGCAGAGCGCAGGAATCTATAAATACGAGACAATAGCTTGGGAGGGTCCTCGCGGCGTGCAAGCTGAGCAGCCGGGAAGGAGCCCCATCTGCCACGGTGCCCGCTTCTCCCTGCCGCCCTGATTATAGTGAGAGTCAGGAAAATTAAGGGTTTGCGGGACGCTGCCAGAGCCCTCGCTGCCGCCTCCCCGCCCTGAGCCGCACAGATGCCAGCCTGAGCCACCTCCCGCGCCGGCAGGCCCGCAATGGCCCGCAGCACACCCCGGCTTATAGGGGACCTTCTCCTGGTCCTTGCTGAAGCCTGGCCCTGGTGCACCTGCCGTGGGCAGGAACGGGGCCCAGGGAAGGGAACAGCGCTGCCCATCACCTCTGGGGATCCAGGGGCCCTGGGCCTCGGAAGGAGCTGGGCCCACCGGCCTTGCCCCCTGGGCCCCTGCCTAGGACATTCAGCCATGCCCTAGGTGCCAGCTCTGCTCGCATCCTGCGCCCCCCATACTGGGGGCGGGGTGGGACGCAGCCGAGGAAGGAAACACCTCCAAACCAGGCAGGAAACGGAAGCGCTGGGGCGCACAGATTCCCGCACGGCGCTGGGGCTCCCGGGGCGGGGAGGGCGCTCGCGGAGCCCTGGGCCTCAGTTTCCTCACCGGGAAATGGGGAGAATGATGGCGCCTGCCAGGCAGGCAGCGAAGGGGAATGCGTCCGAAGCTCGCGCGCGCCCACGCACCGCACACGCTCTGCGAGCGTCCCCGGCCCAGCCCCCTCCTCTCGGCTCCCAGCCCTTCTGGGCTCGGCCTTGGCCCCGCACAGGGCCAGGGGAGGCTGCCCGCACCCACGCGCCCCGCCCGGCACCCCAGGCCGCGCCCCGCCCTTCCTCCCGCTGCGGGGACGCGCGCGGTGGGGGTCGCGAACCCCGCACGCGGGACCCAGGCGCTCCCGGCCGGCCCGCGGGGCCCAGGGCAGCGCGCTGAGGCCCGGAGCCCTCGCCCCCCACACACCCGAGAACGCCCGGTTCTCCGGGGAGCCAAGCATTTGGGCTGGGCCGGGCGCCCCGGCACCGGCACCGGAGGGGGCGCCCCGGGCCGGGGATCGCCCCTCACCGGGGGGTGGGGGTAGGGGCGTAGGCCGCCTCCGGCGCCGCCAGGGACCGCCCCAGGCGTGGGTGGCGCCCGCCCCGCCTCCGCGCCGCGCCCCGCGTCGCAGGTACTCACCGCCCGGCGGAGCCGGCCCGGCCGGCGGCCGCCGGTCCACATGGCTTCGGGGCGGCCGCGCCGCTGGCCGCCACCTCCGCCGCCGCCGCGCTCCGGTCCCGCCGCCGCCCCCTCCCCTCCGAGGCCGAGCGCGCGGGGAGCCGGCGCGGCCGGGGCTCCCCCACCCCGCCTGGCTTCCCGCAGGCAGCGCCCGCCCCCCGCCCCCGGCCCGGCTCCCCGCCAGCCCCGGCCCCGCGCAGCCGCGGCTGATTCAGCGGTTCCCGTGCTAGCACCCAGCCGGGGCGCACGTGGCGGGCGCGGGGCCGGGGGCGCGGGGGAGCCGCGTGCGCTGAGGCTTCCGAAGGAATGGCGGCGGAGCCGGGAATGAATGAGCCCGCATGTGCATGAATGGCTGAGCGCATGAATGAGTGCAACGCGTGCGTGCGAGGGGAACGAATGAATGAGGGAAGGAATGCTCGGGGAGGGCGTTGAGCGAAGAGTGAATGGGCCGTCGGGAGCCACCTGTCCAGCTCACTCGGCCGTCCACGTTGGTTAGACGCTTACTGAATGAACTCATCCATCACCATTTATTAGACACTTACTGGATACCAGCCAGCCCTGCCTCCCCCCCCCCCCCCCCGCTCTGCTGGAAACTACCTCCCAAGGGCATTAGGTGGGAGCAGCCCCAGTAGGGGCTTCACCTGCCCGACCCCGCCCACCTGGCCAGGGTAGCCAGGTGATGGGGGAGGGGCTCCCCTCTTCTCAGGCGACCTCAGGAGGGTCAGTGTTGGTGTGGGGATGGGGAAGCAGCTGGGGTGCCCCCCCAACACACGCACACGCACTCCCACCCTAGCAGAGCCCAAGGCTGGCCCAGTCCTGGCTCTGGTGTGGGTGCACTTGGGAGCCAGGCTCTTTGCTCCTGGGACACCTGTGCAGGGCGACTCTGATGGCCCACAGCCGCTGGCGCCTGCTCGGGGGCCAGCATCGGTCCCGCGGGCGAGGCCACCAGAGCCCGGTGCAGCAGCTGGACGGCCTGGGAGCTCAGAGAGGTCACTCACACGTGTGTGTGTTGCATCCCGGCACGCGGGAGATTAAAGAGGCTGCCGGTGCATCGCTGTGTCTTTTCATTTGGTTATTGTGGGAAGATGTGCGTTACGTAACGTTGGCCGTTTTAGCCGCTGTGCGGTGTGCGAGGCGGCGGGGTGCGTGCCCACACTGTGGCCTCCCGCGCGCCTTTCTCTTGCAGTGTTCTTTGCAGTTCCTGCTCCTTTGTGTGACTGGGGAGTAGTCGGCACACTGAGGCGCGTGGCCGTGCTGAGAGAAGGCCCTGGCAGCGAGGGGCGAGCCGAGAACACTGCAAAGCCCGGTCCAGGAAGGAGCCCTTTGGCGAAACCCAGGGTCCCCTTGCTCCTCCCGCTCAGGCCCCAGCTTCACCCCGGGGGACACATGGAGAGGGGGTGGCCAGGACAGGGCGGGCGGAGGACGGGGGCCCCCGGACACTCGGGAGGCGGCTGCTGGGGGTGGGGGTGGGGGTCCTGGTTCCCATCAGGAGCAGAGCAGCTCCCGGCCTCTCGGATGCGGACGCGGCTCAGACCACAGCCAGAGGCGAGGCGAGGTGGGGCGGTGGCTGCACGTGGGAGCTCTGCCCACACACACTTCCTCCTCCCGAGCTGTGGTCCCTTCCCACGTGGGCCACGCTCAGATGGAGCCGGAATGTTCGCCACCGCCCTGGCTCCGCTGTTGCCGGAGCTACGGATGGCTGGGGAGGTGGGGAGGGGGCTGCCCGGGGCTCCTGGAAGACCCTTTGCCCCTTCCGGTCCCCAGCCTCCAGCCCTTTGTTCTCCCTTCCCCTTAGCCCACCAAGGGTGGGAAGGCAGCGCACTGGCTCAGGTGGCGGCCGTTCCCTGCAGCAGGCGCCTCGCACAGGTTGTGAAACCGCGGCTGAGAGGTGAAGTCTTGGCCGGGATCTGCGCACCTGCTCCATCTGGTCAGGTGGCCGCCCCCATTGAAACCTGGCTGCCTGCAGGACCTGGCTCCAGGCGTCTCTGAGAGGGGCCTCGCAGAACAGGCCGGTCCAGCAGGGCCTCTGTAGCCACTGCAGTGGGGTCTGAGCCCCAGTGGCATCCAGGCAGGCTTCCTGGCGGAGGGGGGTTTCAGGGGGGAACCCAGAAGGGGTGAGCGTGAACATCCCGCCCTGGTGCCCTACAGGCCCCGCCCCGCTGGACACTGCTGGCCAGTCTGGCTGCTGTCTCAGTCTCACTCCCTGGTTCCTTCCTTTGTGCTCTTACTGCTGTGTGTGTGTGTGTGTGCACGCGTGTGGCCCCCATCCAAGGACAGGGTCAGGAGGCAGCCCCATGTGGTGAGAGTGGTCGGCGGAGCTCACGGGAGAGTGGACAGGTACCTGGAGGGGGCGCTGCGAGGCCCGGCTTCCGGCCAGGGCAGCTGTAAGGACGGGAGTTCAGCGGCCGGGGAGTCACTCCCCGGTGTGGGTGTGCAGCAGCTCTGCCGGCGACAGCCACCCCGCCCCATCCTGCCGCCCGAGCCCGTTTGTCGTCTCAACCTAAGACAAAAAAGGTGGAAAGGGTCCCCATCTCACAGGTGGAGAAACGGGGGTCACTGCTGCGTGGTAAAGCCTCCAACAGAGCCCCCAACCCTGCTTCCCAGGGGCTCCGCCCCAGCCGTTCCCGGCCAGGCCCAGGCTTCTAGCCCGATGCTCCCATGGGATCTGTTCCCCTGGCCTCTGACCCCGCTGTAGCCCTGCCCTGCCCGCTCCCGGGGGAGCAGGCTCCCTGGGGCTCTGCCCTGTGCCAGGCCTTTCCACCAGGCTGGAGCTGGGCCGGCGCTCTGGTAGGGGCCTAGAGTCTGCGAGCAGGGAAACCATTCTCGGCAAATGGGTATGGAAGCCGACCTTGGCCCTCAAGCTGCTCCCCGGGCAGGGGCGGCCAGGTCAGGGGGACCTGCCACGAGAACCACGTGCCTGGCCACGGGAGCCGTGGTGTCTTTTCATCTCTCCCCACCCCGGGACATCTTTGTGAGGACCCTGGCTCTCCTTCCTCGGGGCCGCGGGGAGCTCCAGGGGTGGGGGCATGGTGTGGGTTCCTGCCCAGTGGGAGCACCACCCGTGGCCCTCCTCCATGGGCCTGGGCATGCTGGCCATGGGGAACCCGGGACAGGGAGTGGCCTCACTGTGTGCGCGGTCGCCTGCCGACACCAGCAGGTGTCAAACGAAGACCCTCGGCCCAGGCTTCTGAGAAGCCCCTGCCTTGGCCTTGGCCTTGGCCTTGGCCTTGGCCTTGGCCTTGGCCTTGGTCTTGGCCTGGGCCAAGGGGTTCCTGGGTTCCTCCCAGGCGGAGCCCTTCCCCAGCCACGCGTGGCTCCGGTCACATCACCCTGTCCACAGCTCTGGAACCCGGGTCTCTATATGGCTTCTCCTACTCCTGAGAGGTCCTTCCAGGGTGTGTCGATCTAGAAACTCATCCCGGGCTCCCAGAGCCCCCTCCTCCCGAGAGCGCCCCAGGATGACCCCAGGCCGCCACCCCACCCCGAGGCTCCCCATGCTCGCTGCTGAGGCCGGCCTGCCTCAAGATGAAGCCGTGCATGACACTAACAGGGACGTGCAGCCCTTCCTTGCACACCTCGGGTGTGGGAGAGCCCCTTCCTCCAAGAAGCCGTCGTGGCTGGGCTGAGCCCCCCACAGTTCCTGCTCCTTTCTCCGGGAAGCACGGCCTTCCTCTGTCCCAGCTGGGCCTCCTCCCAGGAAGCCCTCCCTGATTTCTCTGCATCCCGATGCTTGGCTCTGACCTCAGTGGGCGTCACCGCCCGGACGTCCCCACAGAGCTCCGTGCGTGTCTCCGTGTGCCGCACATGGCTCTGCTTCTTCTGGGCCAGGGCCTCAGGTGCGCGGCACACACCTCTGGCTCCCAAGCACCTGCACCGTTTTCCCATCCTGCCAGTCTGGCATCGGAGAGCCAGCCGTGTGCGTCCTTGCCAGCCTAGTGGACATCTTTATTTTGTTTTAGATTTATTTAATTATATATTTGAAGGGCGGGGTGACACAGAGAACGGGACACACACACACACACACACACACACTCGAGATCTCCATCCACTGGTTCACTCCCCAGGTGTCTACAACATCCAGGGCTAGCACCTGGAACTCCATCCGGCTATTGCACTTGAGTGACAGGGATCCAAGCACTTGGGCTTGTCCACTGCCTTGCAGGGGCATCGGCAGGGAGCTGGATCCGAAGTGGAGCAGCCGGGGCTCCAACACGGAGGGCAGTGGCGCGAGTGGTGGCTGAGCCCGCTGCACACACGCTGGCCCCGTAGTCGTTCTGGCTTAGCCTTTCCATGGGTGTGTGGTGATGCTGCATCTCGGTTTTTAATTCTTTTTACTGATGATGTTAAAACTCCACCTTACTGAAGATTCTGCTCAAATATTTTCCCCATTTTCCAGTTTCTTTTTTTTTTTTTTTAGAGATTTATTTTTATGTAGTTGAAAGGCAGAGAGAGAGAGAGAGAGAGAGAGAGCGCATTTCCATCCACTGGTTCACTCCCCAAATGGCCACAGCGGCCAGAGCTGGGCCGATCCAAAGCCAGGAGCCAGGAGCTTCTTCTGGGTCTCCCACGTGGTGCGGGGGCCCAAGCACTTGGGCCATCTTCTACTGATTTCCCAGGCCACAGCAGGGAGCTGGATTGGAAATGGAGCAGCCGGGACTCGAACCAGCACTCATATGGGATGCCAGCTCAGCGGACAGCAGCTTAACTTGGCGTGCCACAGCGCCGATCCCCGTTTTCCAGTTCCTTGGGGTGACAGCTGAGGTTGTTGACTTGAGACCTTTCTTCTTTAAAACATACAACACATTCAAAACCTTCACGGGAAGCACTTGGAAGAACAGTTGCCTTTGGTGCAGAATGTTTTTGGAATCCACGCACGTGAGGCCTTCGACAAGTTCCTGAACTCGTGTGGGCAGCGGAGCGTCGAGTGCCATCACTTTCCATCCCATAAGCTGCGTTGCGTGCGTCTCGCTGCGTTTTCCTCTTCCACTGTGGCTTCTCCCTGACCTGGGGTCACCCAGGAGCATTGCCGTGGATCCAGATGTCCTCTTCCGCTGTGGCTTCTCCCTGACCTGGGGTCACCCAGGAGTATTGCCGTGGATCCAGATGTCCTCTTCTGCTGTGGCTCCTCTCTGACCTGGGATCACCCAGGAGCATTGCCGTGGATCCAGATGTCCTCTTCCGCTGTGGCTCCTCTCTGACCTGGGATCACCCAGGAGCATTGCCGTGGATCCAGATGTCCTCTTCCGCTGTGGCTTCTCTCTGACCTGGGGTCACCCAGGAGCATTGCCGTGGATCCAGATGTCCTCTTCCGCTGTGGCTTCTCCCTGACCCGGGGTCACCCAGGAGCATTGCCGTGGATCCAGATGTCCCACAGTTTTCTAGCGTCTTTCTGGCTGAACTGCTTTGTGATCAGATAATGTGCTTCGCAGGATTTCGGTGCTTTGGCATTTAATGAGACTCGTTGATGACCCGCGTGTCTCTCATCTCGGTTAACGCTTCCTGCTCATTTGAGGCACGTGTGTATCCCATGGTGGGGCGGCGGGTTCTGTAAATGCCAAGTTCACTGACAGTGCTGTTTGGATCTTCGATGGCCTGAGTGATTTTCTGTCTGCTTCCATCAGCTGCGGAGAGAGAGCAGCGTTGCACTCTGCAACCATCACTTGGATTTGTTTATCTCCCTTTGAGGGCTGGCAGCGTGGCCTCTGTGTTTTGAAGCCCTGTTATTAGGTGCATAAATATTTAAGGTTGCTATGAACTGCCGAGGATTGAGCTCTTCATCATCGCGCGCTGCCCTCCTTCTCCCTGGCCGTGGTCCGTCCTCTCAGTCTGCTCCGTGTGCTATGAGCACCGCCTCTAACTGGCTTCTGATGCGTGGCGGCACAGCGTGTCTGCGGAGTTTGCTGTTTGTCTGCCCGTGCCGTCACACGCGGAGTGGAGCTCATGAATAGATAGTGCACTTGTCGTCCACGCTGCAGCTCCGTCTTGATTTCCTCATCCGTCCTCAGGATCTCTGCTTGCTAACGGGTGAGTGCAGGCAATCTACATTTCGTATGGTCATTAACGCGATTGAGTTTAAATCCATTATTGTAATGCTTGTTTTCTGTTTGGCCCATCTGTCCCTAATTCCTTTCTGCGTCTCTCTTCTTTAACCGTTGATATCTACAACTCCATTTCTGCCTTGTGTCGGCTGAGCAGTGCGCTTCTCCGAGTGTGTGTGCTGGCAGGGCTGCGTGGTGGGTGTTGGCTGTGCGGCTGGTGCACACGTCTTCCCGGGCCACCTTCTCCTGCACGTCGGCTTGTGTCTCTTCCCAAACTCACCGCACTGGCTTCCATCCCCCTGCCCTGGCCGCTGGGCTCCTTTGCTGCACGTTTAGCCTCTTACATTTGCCCATGTGCAGGCGACCAGAGCCCTTCTCCCCTCCTTCCCGAGCCTGGGTTCTCACTCCTGGGATCATTTTCCAGTTCATCTGCTGGTGATGGAATCTTCCTTTGTAAAAATCTTTTATTTACTCAACATACATTGTCTTTTTTTTTCTAGGAACCTTGGAAAAAAATCACATCTTGCTGGGGCTGGCACAGTGGCACACTAGGCTATCGGCCGCCTGTGGCGCCGGCATCCCATAGGGGCACCGGTTCAAGTCCCGCCTTACTCCTCTTCCAGTCCAGCTCCCTGCTGATGGCCTGGGCAAGCAGGAGAAGATGGCCCAAGTTCCTGGAACCCTGCACCCGTGTGGGAGACCTGGAAGAAGCTCCTGGTCCTGGCTTTGGATCGGCCCAGCTCCGGCCATTGCAGCCATTTGGAGAGTGAACCATCAGATGGAAGATCCTTCTGTCTCTCCCTCTCTTTGTCTGTAACTCTACCTCTCAAATAAATGAATAAAGTAGTAATTTAAAAATCACATCTTTCTGGTTTTAAGGGTATAAAATGCCCTTATTTCACCACTGTGTTTGTAAGATGTTTTCCTCTGGGCGGTAGACTTTAGGTTGTGTCCGAGCCTGGGGCTTGTATGAAGAGAAGAGGCGTGTTTAGCTCACAGTCTGAGGAGCTCAAAGCGCTGGGTCTGGAGAGGGCCCCCCCCCACTGCGTCCCTTGGGGTGTGGCCTCATGGTGGGGGTGCCAGCGAGAGGGAGAGGCGGGAAGCAGAGCAGGGAGGGCCAGTCCTGCTCCTGTGGCCCAACCGTATTCTGAGGTCGCCAGGGCCCTGAGAGCTCTCTCTGAGGACACGCCCCCTCCCCTGACCCATCCCCTCACCAGCTCCACCTCTTAAAGCCCCCCCCCCATGGCCAGTGCGGAACCGTTATGGGGGCACGTGCACCGCGCGGAGCCACGGCGGGATGAGCATATCTCTTTCAATGGAGCTGTTGCTCTATGTTCTTTTGGCCTGGAGTATTTCCACTGTCACTCTCGTCTTGGTTTCTCCGGACACCGCGATCGCTTCACTCTGGCCAGGTCGATTTTCAGCAGTTTCATTATGCTGTGGCTCGACATCCTTTTTTCTTGAATTTCTTTCCCCTTACTTTAAAAAAATTTATTTGAAACATAGCATTTATAGAGAGAGGAGAAGATGAGAGAGAGAGAGAAAGAGAGAGAGACAGAGAGAGAGAGAGAGACAGAGAGAGAGAGAGGTCTTCCATCTGCTGGTTCACTCCCCAGTTGCTGCAACATCCAGAGCTGTGCTGATCTGGAAAAGCCAGGAGCCAGGAGCTTCTTCCAGGTCTCCCACATGGGTGCAGGGGCCCAGGGACTTGGGCCATCTTCCACTGCTCTCCCAGGCCACAGCAGACAGCTGGATCGGAAGCGGAGCAGCCAGGACTCGAATTGGCGCCCATATGGGATGCCGGTACTGCTGGTGGCGGCTCTACTCCCTATGCCACAGCGCGGGCCCCTTTCTTCTTCCTACTGCTCGTATTTCCTGCTGAGTTTAGCCCGGATGCGTTGTGATTTCCCCGTGCCGGGTGGCTGGAGTGTTTCCTGCTCCTCTCAGCATCGCTGGCTTTGTTCTGAGATGCTGTGAGGTGCCTCGGCGGCTGTCTGGTTCCTTCGAGGCCTGGTCTGTGCTTTGTGGGCAGGTCTGGGTCAGCCTCTCGTCCAGGGCGAATCCGAGCCCTCCCGAGGACGCCAGCCCCGTCACTGCGAGGTCTCTGCTCTGCTGCTGCGCGAGGGGCCTTGCTCGTGTCTGTGGGCTCAGGGGACCGCTGTGCCTCTCCCCTGACGATGGCTCCGTGCTCAGCCGGCCGGTTCCCCGGCACATGGGCCCAGACCGGCACTTCCCCGAAGCCGGCAGGAGGACCCTCTGCAGACCCCGGCTGCTCTCGCTGGGTGCTCTCTCCTCTGGTGTCCCACGCCGCGCCTTACAGGAGTCCCAAGACCTCGGTTCCCGGCTCAGAGCCACTGCTGTGTTCTGTGTGGGTCTCCCTTCTCCGGGATGTGGCCTGGGCACCCTGCAGGGCAACCATAGCTTGTCACTTTCTCTTGGGGCTCACTCCCCTGGGCTGCCTTCGACGCAATGTCTGAGCAACACAGTTTCACGCATGTGCATGTGCGTGTGCACATGTGTGCGTGCGTGAGGGCAAAGCTTAATGTTGGGGGGAGTCTGGTCCCTGTTACTGCTCTTGCTGCAAGTGGAGTCTTGTCTTGATTTTTCAGCACAGACAGCCGGACGAAGCGTCCGCTTGCATTCCTCCTTTGTGCCTCGTGGCGCAGACATGTGATGCCACGTGGGGTGGACAGCAAGTTCCCTAGGCCACGAGGTGACCTGAAGGCTAAAACTCCCTGCAGAGATGTAGGAAGACAGGTGGAGGGAAGGCGCCCAGGGCCATGAGGAGGGGGCAGGGCAGCAACGGGGTGCATGCTCCCAATGTCTGTTATGAAACCCTGTGCACGTACTCCTGTGTGGTTTCACGATTTCTGCCTAAAGCCAAGCCGACCTCTGGAGCAGCCTGCGTCCAGCACATGGCACCGGCCCTCCCAAGTGTCCACCTGGTCACCACGCCAGCCCTGGCTGCACCAGGGTTGCTCTGGCCAGTGGTGGTTCAGAGAGTGGCACGGCAGGCCACTGAGGCAGGCCGAGGGCCTGAGCACGGTGTGGGGGTCCCGGAGGAAAGGTCGCCTCCCCCGTCGCCCCTCCCCCCGCAGGTGTGGCCCTGGATGAGGGCCTCGTCTCGAATCAAGGGCCCGCCCTGGCACCTGCAGGAGCTGCCTGGGCCACCAAGGCTGGGGAAGCCCTTGGCGAGCTCCTGCACCCCTTCCCCAGATGGCGACTCCTCCATGTGGGGGAGGACTCACCAGTTGCCTGTGTCGGCCAGAGGAGTGGAAGGTCCTGGAGGTGGGCCCCGGCAGCCCCCGTGGCCAGGGCAGGAAACTCGTGGGTCCTGGAGTGCCCCCACCCCGCCCCAGGCCGCGCAGGGCCTTCGATGTTATTTGTGGTGTTTCTGTTTCTCACTGAAAAGGGAAAGAGGTGAAGCCATGGGGACAGAGCCCAGGCGGGCGCACAGCTGCGAACTCTTTGTTCTGCGCTTTCCCAAAATGAAACAAAACTGGACGCGAGTCGCCTGTCCTCCTCCCCGACTCCTCCTCCACGTGCCCAGCCTGAGGCCGGTGGTGGCCCAGCGTCCCCTGCTCTGGCTTCCAGGACGCGCCAGCCCAGCCACCCGCGCCCCCGCCCTCCCCATCCCAGCCCAGCCGCCCGCGCCCCCGCCCTCCCCATCCCAGCCTGGCCGCCGGCTCCCAGCAGAAGGGCAGATGGCAGCTCTGTGGGTGCCCAGACGCCCCCCGGCACGTCCGTCCCGGCTCTCGGCCCCTGCCGGCCTGCCCTGGAGAACCATCCCCTGGCTGACAGCAGGCTGGAGGGTGGGTCCTGGGGCCCCTGGGGTGCAGCTCTGCAGGTCGGGCCCTGTGTAAAATGGGTCTGACCTTGACACCGTGGGGTCGCTAAGGGAATGAAAAACGAACCCCGGCGGGCATATGGGGCCCTGCACCGGCCTTGCCTCTGGTCCCTGGGCTTGGGTGGGGCCACCCACAGGCTGACGCCAGGACCTCGAGGGCTGGCCTGTGCTGGTGCACCCTGAAGCCAGCCTGTGCGATGGCCACACCCTGAACACGTGGTAGCCGCTTCCTGTTCTCGCTCAGGACGGAGAACACCCGGCTCTCACACCTGTGCTCTGTGCCAGCTCCCGGGGAGGAAGCACAGCGCCCGGTGTGTCTGTGGCGGACAGCCCTTGCTCGTGGCACCCACCATCCATGCTGCCCCCATGCTGCCCCTGGGCGTGCAGCGTGCAGGCGTGGCCTGACCGGCTGTGCACAGCATGGCTCTCTCTGTGCTGTGCTCAGGGGTTCCCACCAGGCTGAGCCCCAGGTAGCCGCAGGGGTCACCAGCTGCTGAGCCCCTTGGCCTTGCCCCCAACCTGGCCCACTGCCTCACGGGCTTCCCCGGAACCCCTCCCCCCAGCAAACCCCCTGCACCCCAACCCTTGCCGCAGAGTCAGCTTCCGGCACCCAAAGGAGGTTAGCAGGGATTGGGACCGAGATCTGCCTGCATCCAGGTCCCACGTGCTGTGGGCACACTGGGCGCCAGGACACGTGTCCTCTGCACGGGCTGAGAGAGGCGGAAGACGGGGCCCAGCACCCCGGGGCCCAGTGGAGGCTGTAGCCAGTGCTCAGCCAGAACCTGTGCTCTGCCCAGATCTCTTACCCCACCCCCACGCCCCGTCATCCCACTGTGCCTGTACACCCGAGGGATGAGGGGCTCCCGCCATCCCAGCAGGCAGCTCTATCTGAGCGTGCCTGCCCACGAGGAATCTATCAGCTACCTAGCAAACGGTGCGCTTTGCGGAAACAACTAGACAAAGCCATTTTTTTTTTTTTTTTGACAGGCAGAGTGGACAGTGAGAGAGACAGGGAGAAAGGTCTTCCTTTTGCTGTTGGTTCACCCTCCAATGGCTGCCGCAGCTGGTGCGCTGTGGCCAGCGCATCACGCTGATCCAAAGCCAGGAGCCAGGTGCTTCTCCTGGTCTCCCATGGGGTGCAGGGCCCAAGCACTTGGGCCATCCTCCATTGCACTCCCGGGCCACAGCAGAGAGCTGGACTGGAAGAGGGGCAACCGGGACAGAATCCGGTGCCCTGACCAGGACTAGAACCCGGTGTGCCGGCGCCGCAGGTGGAGGATTAGCCTAGTGAGCCGTGAGCACAAAGCCATTGTTTGACTTCAAGTCTCTAGTGCCTCCTTTTCAAAACAAGTGGCCAGAAGCACGCGGCGACTCTGAGAACAAAGCCCCCTGCAATCTGGGGGTCTCCCCTAGCCCACAGGGAGCAGACCGTGACCAGGGCCAGGCCCAGGCACCGCCCACTGTGCCCCGCCTGCAGACTTAGAAGGCCTGTACCCCTGAGTGGTGGGAGCCAGCTTTCCTGCTAGTGGGCTGACCAGCTGCATGGGGTGGCACCTGCTCCCTGGCTGCCCCACGCCATGGTGCGGCCCGACAGGCCCCGGTGTCCACACTCACCCTCTACAGCGCGGGGTGCCGACCCCCCTGCCTAGTTGGCCCTCCCAAGCTGGTGACCCCACTGTACAGCCAAGGAAACAGGCTGGACAGGGCCAGATGGGTGGGGCTTGGTGCTGGCGATGGGCAGACTGCCCCCAGAGCTGGGGAGACTGCCCCTAGCCTGGTGCTGCCACCCCTGAGCCCGGGTCCAGGGGGCTCCAGCGCTGCCTGAAGCGGCCCCGATAAGAGGCTCAGCGAGGCCCCAGTGGGGTGGCAGAATCCACGCTGCTTCTCGGAGCAGCTGGTGAGGCTGGAAAGTGGGTCAGGCCCTGGGAGGGGCAGTCCGCTTTTAGCTTTTCATTAGGGCCTCATTCATTAATTCCTTCGCTTAATATTTACTGAGCAGTTACTCGGTGCCAGGCGCTGCAGGGGACTGAGAGCGCAGAGCCCCGTGGAAGGGGCCGGGGGGCCGGGCCCTGCAGGTGCCCACAAGCTGGGGGCGTGGGGAGCAGTAGAAATCAGGTGTGATGCGGGGTTGGGGGGAGGCAGGGGCAGAAGTGGCGCACCAGCGTGGTGTTGGAGCTGTGGGGACGGAGTGGGAGGGTGCAGGGCTGCACACAGGCGGCGGGCCGGGCCAGCACGGAGCAGCCAGGGCGGCACACAGGCGGCGGGCCGGGCCAGCACGGAGCAGCCAGGGCGGCACACAGGCGGCGGGCCGGGCCAGCACGGAGCAGCCAGGGCGGCACACAGGCGGCGGGCCGGGCCAGCACGGAGCAGCCAGGGCGGCACACAGGCGGCGGGCCGGGCCAGCACGGAGCAGCCAGGGCGGCACACAGGCGGCGGGCCGGGCCAGCACGGAGCAGCCAGGGCGGCACACAGGCGGCGGGCCGGGCCAGCACGGAGCAGCCAGGGCGGCACACAGGCGGCGGGCCGGGCCAGCACGGAGCAGCCAGGGCGGCACACAGGCGGCGGGCCGGGCCAGCACGGAGCAGCCAGGGCGGCACACAGGCGGCGGGCCGGGCCAGCACGGAGCAGCCAGAGCGCAGGTGTGAAGCTGCAGGTGCTGACTGCTGCCCCATGCCTCACGTGGAGACAGGGTTGAAACGGACACGTGGGGCCAGTGCTGTGGTGCAGTGGGTAAAGCCGCTGCCTGCAGTGCCGGCATCCCATATGGGCGCCGGTTCGAGATCCGGCTGCTCCGCTTCCGATCCAGCTCTCTGCTGTGGCCTGGGAGAGCAGTAGAAGATGGCCCAAGTGCTTGGGCCCTTGCACACGCGTGGGAGGCCCGGAAGACGCTCCTGGCTCCTGGCTTGGGATCGGTGTAGCTCCGGCTGTTGCGGCCAACTGGGGAGTGAACCAGCGGATAGGAAACCTCTCTCTCTTTCTCTGCCTCTCTGTCTCTGGTAACTCTTACTTTCAAATAAATAAATAAAACTTTAAAAAAAAAGAAAAGGAAAGGAAAAAGAAACGCATGCTTATTCCTCTCGGTTTTGTCACAGTTTGAGACTCTGGGGGGCCAGCCCGGTACCCAGACTCTGCAAGCCTCGGCCCCTGCCCTCTGCTCCCGAACCCCATAAAGCCACCAGCTGAGCTGCAGGGGGTCATACGGGGCCGAGGAGTTCTGGAGAAAGTGGCTTTGAGTGTCAGGATGGCCCAGGGATTGCCGCTGTGCCAGGGACGGCCAGGCATCACAGCCCAGGCAGGTCTCCCATGATTCTGCCACCATGCGGCTGCCTGGGGCCAGGCTGGATGCCCGGTGCCGGTGAGGGCAGCAGGATCCAGCAGGGCTGGCCAGAGAGACAGGCATTAGGGGAAGCCTCTGGACAGCACCTTGGCATGTGGCTGCAGTTCCTGGAAACTTCTGGAAGCTTCCACAGGCCCCAGGACGAGGGTGCAGCAGGCACACACTGGTGCAGTCATCCTGGTTGGGTACAGGGAGGAAATGAGTGTCGCTCAAACATGGATTCTGGCCTCTGCCCTCAGGCCCGGGGAGCCACCTCTGTCCTGCTTGGCAGGTGTGCCTCTGTTCACCCAGGAGCCATGGCTACACCACAGTCCGGGTCAGCAGGAGACCCAGGCCAGGCAGGTGGGCAGTTGACCACGGAGGCCCCAATGCCAAGGCCAGGAAGGCAGTGAGGCTCCACTGGGAGAGGCCAAGGGCAGCCCTGTGTTTGGAACCTTCTGGGCTTTTCCGGGCACCTCTTCCTGTGACTGGATCTAGCCTGTGTCCTGTGCCGTCATCGACCATCACTGAACCCTGAGTGTTCTGTGACAGTGAGGCTGTGGGAGCAGTGGGTGTCAGAGTGGGAGTGGCCGTGGCCTGTGCCCCCTGACCAGCAGGTGCTCCCGACTGGAGGGCAGGACCTTGAGAGGCAGCCAAGGGGGGACTCGCTCATTCCTTATCCTCGTGGGGAGGCTGCTCCGGGAAGTTTGTAGAAAGTTGATTTAAGACCCGTGTATGCTGGTGCAGAAAGTATTGAGGGGCAGGCATTGGAACAAAGGTTATGCCGCTTGGACACCTGCATCCCATCCCGGAGTGACCGGGGCTCCAGCCCTGACCCCGGCTCCCTGCTAACGGGCACCTGGGAAGCAGCAGGTGGTCTCCATGTGGGAGACCCCAGTGCAGTTCCTGGCTCCAGGCTCCAGCCTGGCCCAGCCCTGGCTGTTGTAGGCATCTGGGGAGCGAACCAGCAGGTGGAAGGTTTGCCCTGTCTGTCTCTCTGCTTTCCAAATAAAACAAAAATCAACACATACACAAAATAATTTTTTTTTGGAAATTCAGGCACAGTTTGTTCATAATATACATTTCCATGAGTATTTTTTGAAGAGCCCTGGTATGGATCAATTTTAAAACTTTTTGGCATAAAAATAAACCTACCTTTTACTTCTATTTTCTTTTAAAGATTTATTTATTTATTTGAAAGTGAGAGTTACACAGAGAGAGAAGGAGAGAGAGAGAAAGAGAGAGAGAGAGAGATCTTCCATCTGCTGGTTCACTCCCTGATTGGCTGCAATGGCTGGAGCTGCGCCGATCCCAAGCCAGGAGCCAGGAGCTTCCTTGGGGTCTTCCATGCGGGTGCAGGGGCCCAAGCACTTGAGCCATCTTCCACTGCTTTCCCAGGCCACAGCAGAGAGCTGGATTGGAAGAGAAGCAGCTGGGACTCAAACTGGTGCCCATATGGGATGCCGGCACTGCAGGCGGCGGCTTTACCTGCTATGCCACAGCGCTATTTTCTATCAACTTTAAGAAATGATTTAGGGGCCAATGCTGTGGCCCGGCAAGTTAAGCTGCTGTACTGGAGTGCCGGTCCAGTCCTCACCACCCTGCTTCCAATGCAGCTTCCTGCTTATGTGTCTGGGAAGACAGCGGACAGCAGTCTGACTTGGAATCCTGTGCCCAAGGGCGAGACCAGGATGGAGTTCCGGGCTCCTGGCTTTGGCCTGGCTCAGCCCTGGCTGTTTCAGGCACTGGGGAGTGAACCTAGAAGACCTCTCGTTCTCTCTGTCATGCTGCCTCTCAAATAGATAAATATTTTTAAAAATATTTGAGAAGCAAGAGACACACACACATAGACCGAGATGGGGGAGACACGGACAGAGAGAGCTGCCATCTGCCGATTCTCTCCCCAGACGCCCAAGGCGAGCCAGGGCTGGGTCAAGGCTGGGGTGAGAAGCCGGGAGCCCCCTGTGGCTGGCAGGGACCCAAGCACCTGAGCCATCGCTGCTGCCTCCAGGATGCACAGTAGCGGGAAGTGGAGTGGGGAGCAGAGCCCGGACGTGAACCCAGCCCCCTGCAATGAGATGCCGGCTTCCTAACCGTTGGGCCAAACTCCCATCCCCTCCGTGAAGGTTTTGAGGGACCCTCAATGACATGCACAGGGAGGGGGATAAGAGGAGCCACTGCCTGGCTTAGCCCACGACTCCCAAAGCCAGATCGAGGGCAGCTCTCTGGCTAACCTGCGGGGGGCGCCACCCCAGAAAGCCAGCCAGGGGCGGGAGTGGGGGCTGCTGGAGGAAGCGCGGCCTATGCTCGCTTCCTGGGCTGCCTGAGAATCCTGTGTGCTGCCAGGGGGCGAGAGGGGGGAGGAGATGCTGTCTCCAGGTTCTGGTTCTGGCAAGATCTGTAACCTCCGGCAAACCGGAGCTGGAGCTGGAGCAGGGGATCGTGTGGGAGGGAGACCGGCTGGGAGGAAGCCACAGCTCAGCAGGAAACCCGGCAGGGCCCCAGGTGAGAGCTCTTGGGTCCCCTGGGGCTGTCAGAGTCCCAAGTGAGAGCCCAAGGTGCCCCACTCATCAGGAGGGGAGCAGTGAGCGCCCAGGGTGCCCCACTCATCAGGAGGGGAGTAGTGAGTGCCCAGGGTAGCCCACTCATCAGGAGGGGAGCAGTGAGTGCCCAGGGTAGCCCACTCATCGGGAGGGGAGCAGTGAGCACCCAGGGTACCCCACTCATCAGGAGGGGAGGGGTACCCCGCTCATCGGAGCCAGCAGCCTCACATCCAGAAAGCCTCCTTTGTTCTGTTTGGGAGCCTCCTCCACGGAGCGGCTGCCAGGAAGCAAGGGCAGCAGAGATGTGGGCCAGCTTGCACCCGCCAGCCGGCTCGTGCCCGGAGGCCCTGGCGGGCGGTGGTACCGCTGGGGGCATGAATGAGGCCTTCACTGAGAAGTGGGGGGAGGGCCAGCAGCACCAGTGGCCCCGCCCTTTGAGGGGCTCCTCGGGTTTCACTGTGTCTTACTCCCCTCACCTCCTGGGGGAGGCCTCCAGGGACCTGCGGGGGCGGTGGTGTGTGTGTGTGTGTGTGTGTGTGTGGTGCGGGTGCACATGTGTGCATGTGTGTGGTGCACTGTGCCTGGTGCATGTGTGTGTGTGGTGTGGGTGCACGAGTGCCTGGTACGTGTGTGTGCATGTGTGTGTGCGCGCGTGCACTGGCCGAGGCTCGGGGACTCGGGAGCTGTGCCTACAATGGCAGTGTCTGCCCTGGGGCGAGGATGAGAAAAGCGGGAAAGTCAGGTCTCCCTTAGGCCTCCTGGAAGGAGACCGGGCACGCGCGGTGCCGCCGCCTGCGATCCCGGGCACCTTCCGACTGGAGCACCTGGACTCTCGCTCCCCCACCCCGCCGGAATCGCCCCTTGCCTGTGACGGCCCCCGGAAATCCAGCGGTGATAATGGGAGCCCCTCCGGCTGCCGAGCGCTGCTCAGCCCCACAGCCGCGCTCACCCTGGCTCCCAGGCCCACCGCGGGGGGAACACAGAACGCTTTGCTCAGCCTGGCCGTGGAGCCCGTGTGACCCGATGCGAGGCTATTTGTGGTCCGGATCGATCCCTCGGCATGATTGTGCACAGGCGCTGGGGAGATGTTGACTCTGATTAGGAAGAGCCGCCCCTCACCCCGGCAGCGGTGTTATGCAACCGCGGGCATCTGCACCGTGCGACCCTCCCATGACTGAACAACTCAAGATCCTAAGACCCCCCGGCCCGAGGGCTCTGAGGAGGGATCTGGGACCCGTATTCACGGGGCGGGGAGGGGGGCAGAGGGGCCATCTGAGGCGGGGGAGCCAGAGAGGGAAGCCGGGGGCTCCTCCCAGCCCCATGAGGCCCACGGCCTGGGCACTTCGCAGGCCCCTCCCGCTCCGAGCTCTGCGCTCCACCTGCGCCACGGAGAGGGTTTCTCTGGCTCCCTGAGTGTTCGTCCAGTGCCACCGTGGTCATGGGCCCCGTGATGTTCCTGGCTGTGTCCATGGCTCCGGGTTGGGTGGCAGTGTCCTCACTCTCCAGGGACACCCAGCACAGCACTCGGGGTCCAGGGGCCCCAATGGGAGCAGAAGTCGGGGCCCCCAGCCTTGCCCAGGGGTCGCAGCAAGCTGCATCTCAATGCAGGAGGCAGAAGCTCATTAAACAGGAGCGTCTGGATGCCGCAGAGGACCTAGAAATGGGACTGACCTTGGCCCCGGCCCCCAGGGAGCCTGCGGTCTAGCGAGGGGCAGAGGGACAGCGATGTTATGGCTGCGGCTGCGTCCAGGGGCCCAGGCTGCCTGCTGCTGGTGCTTGCAGCCTCATGCTGTACCCCTCTGCTGCCCAGGGCCCAAGGGACTGGCCGGCCAAGCGAGGGAGCGGGCAGAGAGGAAGAGCCCCTGCTGGTGCTCGGTGGTCGGGGGTCCCCTGCGACGTGGAGGACTGGCTGGGACTGCCTTTCTCCAAGTGCTACTTCTCTGTGTTCACGCGGAACCTGGCAACGGGTCAACTCAGACGCGGGCTCCAGCCCGAGTGCATGGAAGGAGTGCCCATTAATAAAACTCTGCCCTTCGGAAGTCAGAGCAGTGGAGCAATGGTGGCAGAAAGCCCAGGCCAGTGGCTCCTCCAGCCAGACCCTCCCTCCCTCGCATGCATACCCACTGCCCTGGGAGACCCCGGCTTCCACAGCCCCCCCTGCCCCTGCCCGGCAGCTCCCCTGCCATCACTGCCCTGGGTCCTGCGAGGCGGGCTGGGCCTGAGAGCCAGGATGGCCACAGCTCTTCATGACCCTCCCCCGAGTCCCCCAGCCCGCCCCCCCCCCGCGGCACCCTCTTCTAGCAAGTCCCCAGAGGTGCAGAGTGGCTCAGGGATCCAGGACAGGGAGGATCCTGGGAGGCCATAGAAGAGGGTGCTGGCTGGCATGAGGGCTGGGCTCCTGCGCCCAGGAACAGTGACGTGATTTTCCTACTTCATGGAGCGGGAGGTGGAGGTGCATCCGCCCACGGTGGCCGCCTGTGGCGCCAGCGCCTCCACCGGCCGCCCGTGGGCCCTGAAGCCTGGTCACCCTCTGCAGCCGTCCGCCCCTGCACATGCGGCCAGGGCGGACACTTGGCAATCAGATACGCACTCAGGCCTGGACCTGCGGGGACGCAGAGAAAGGGAGGAGGGAGGCCCAGGGAGCCACGGAGAGGCCCGGAGAGGACTCCCGTCCCCGGGGACGCAGACCAGCCGTCCTCCGCTCCCTCCCTGGCTGGGCTGTCTGACCCGCGGCTGAGGCCTAGAGGACGCCGGAGGAGCCGCACTGCAGCCCCAGGGGCCGCTCCCGCTGGCTGGTGCTGCTGGAAGCCGGAGGTGACAGGCGGAGCCACCCGGGGACCATGCACTGTCCCAGGGACACACATGCCCAGCGTCCAACAAGGAGGCTGGGGCCCCCAGACAAGGAGCTGCGGCCCCAGCAGCTGTGACCTCCTCCCCACCGGCGGGACACAGCTCCTGGCCGCTCGCTGGTGGATGCAGCTCCTGGCCGCTCAGTGGTGGCACCCTCCTGTTCACTCACGCCGCCGATTCTGCTCTGTGCACCGAAGGCGGCCACAGGACCCCTGCACGAGCGCCGTGCGGGAGGGATGATTGTCCTTATTTTCAGGCCCAGGCGCGTTGCCCTCGGGCTGAAAATGGAGATGATAATCAATCTGACGCCAGCTCGGGGTGAGGGTCAAACAGGGACGTGTGCAGCTCCTGACACAGCATGTGTAGCTAACGACCCGGTCCCCAGATCCCAGATGCACCGTCCCCTCCCCTGCCAGCCTCCTGCTGGTGGCTGGCCCACATCGACGTGCGGAGAGGGATATTTTAAAGTTTGCATTCACAGTGGCCGAGAAAAATCAAAGCCGCTGCTGTTTGGCCAGTGGACTACGTGGTCACCTGTCTTACAGGGCCAGCGAGAGGGGGTGAGGGCGTGGGCGGTGACCTCGGCTGGGGGCTGTGGCGCTGCCCACGGGGGAAGGGCACTTTCCGGCTGGGTCTGGTTGTGCTGGTTTTGGGCAGGAGCCCTAGACTGTCAGAGGGGGCTGGGGCCGGCAGCGGAGACCTTCCATCCTGCGGGGTCGTGCCCTCGGCGGGCTTAATTGGCAGCCCCGGATAGGAGGGGCCGGGTGGGGAGAGGGGGCCTCCATGCTCACTTGTTTTTTTTTTTTTTTAATGTTTTCATTTATTTTTTGTTTCACAGGCAGAGAGAGAGAGAGAATCTTCGATCTGCGGATTCACCCCCTAAATGTCCAAAACGGCTGGGGCTGGGCCAGATGGAAGCCAGGAGCGTGGAGCTCCACCCGGGTCTCCCCAGCACTTGGGCCGTCCCGGCTGCTTCCCCAGGTGCAGTTCAGGGAGCCGCAGCCGAAGCAGCCCACGCGCTCCAGGATGCGCCCCAACACGGGCCCCTGACCGCGGGCTCTAGCTGCATCTTCAGGCACCCTGCCCCACCCCCCCCCCTTCAGGGGCGAAGGTCACCACTGGGAGCCTGCGCAGCTCACCCCTCCCCCCCCCCCCCCCCCCCCCCCCCCGCCCCTGAGGCTTCGGCCCCGTGCAGCTCCCAGGAAAAGGGCAGCCAGAGTGGCGGGATACTCAGGGCACCGGCCTTTTCCCCATCGTGCGGGCCGGTCCCGCTGTGCCGTGGTTCCTCCCGACACTGCCCTGCTGCTCACATGCGCCGCGCCCCATCCTGGTGTCAGGCACCTGCATTTCCGGTTAGCCTCCTCCACCAGGCTGTGAGCCCCCACCATCTGACTCAGCTCTGTGTCCCAAAACTCTGCTCACCGACAAATGTGCTCAAGCTCCTAACGCAGCCTCCCGCGGTGCCAGGGAGCCCTTGGCTTCGGCCTCCACACCTTTGCCCGGGGCAGCCCCCACCTGGGACGCCGCCCCTGGGTCTAGGGCTCTTCAAATCCAGTCCTTTCCAAGCCCACTCAGGCCTGGTCCTGACCCCTGCCTGGCTATTGGCAGACGGCCCTGCCATGATGCTCAGACGGCCTTGAGGGTTCCACGCGAGGCTTAGCCACGATTTCCCTGAGCCTTCGCAGGAAGCCCCAGGACACCGCCCTGCCGGTGCTCACAGGGGATGCTGGTGTCGCCCCCGTGCCACAACGCCGGCCCCTCACGGAGCTTCTGACGAGGAATCACCAGAAAGGAGGAGAGGCTGTTGCACGGTGGAGAGAGGATAGTCCCTGTTATCTGTGGCAGAGAACTGTGTGAGCTGTTCTCTGATCACTCAGAGCTAGGCCTCCAGGCAGCGTGCGAGGGAGCAGCCTGGCTCCCCCATTGTCTGTGGCAAAATGCGAGAAGCAGGGAACCGAGGAAGGAACCAGAATCCACATATTAGGAAAGTTTGTGTCTACCCATAATGCAATGAGTGCCAGCGGTCACCAGCCTTCAGTTAGACCACACAGGCCATCTGGACACGTGTCCTGCTCTCTTCCCAGGATGCAACAACACAGGGATAGCAAATCCCAAGGCCAAGGAAGAACCCCTCATGAGGTGCTCAATACATTTTTTTTTTTTTTGGACAGGCAGAGTTAGATAGTGAGAGAGAGAGACAGACAGAGGTCTTCCTTCCATTGGTTCACCCCCCAAATGGCTGCTGTGGCCGGTTGTGCGCCGTTTGGAGCCAGGAGCCAGGTGCCTCCTCCTGGACTCCCATGGGGTGCAGGGCCCAGGCACTTGGGCCATCCTCCACTGCACTCCTGGGCCACAGCAGAGAGCCGGCCTGGAAGAGGAGCAACGGGGACAGAATCTGGCACCCCGACCGGGACTAGAACCCGGGGTGCCGGCGCCGCAGGCAGAGGGTTAGCCTAGTGAGCCGCGGCGCCGGCCTCAATACCTCTTGGGTCAAAGAAAAAACAGGTGCTCCAGTTGAATAACTGACCCTACTCCTACCCCTACCCCACCACCCCTACCCCAGTCCTAAATCTACCCCCACCCCTACCCTTACCCACCCTACCCTAAATCTAACTCTAACCCCTACCCTACCCTACCCTACCCTGTGGATTTAATGCACCTATCAGCAAACTAAGAGATGCATCTTCCTGTGGTGATACAGAAATATTTCTAGTCACTGTCTATATTTTTTTGCTTTATTGCATTATCTTTTATTTTACTTGACACTGTCAACTTATTTTAGAGAAGGTAAGACTACCTCTACCCTACCCCAACCCCTACCCCTACCCCTAACAAAACCGTGATCTTGACAACACTACCTTGTGGCCCAGACGATGTAGCAATCGGTGGTGAATCCATAGCCCCAGTGACTTCCATTAGAAGAAGACACAAAGGAGGCAAATAAGACACAAAGGAGGCAAATAAACCACACACAAGTCAGAGCTAGAAAACAGAGCCCACGTAAACACGAGACAAGAGAGAGGAGGCAAAACAGAAACCACTACACTGGGAGCAGGAAAAGCAGCGGAAGTGTGGACGTGAGGCCAACGCTTAAAACGCGGAATGCGCCTTCCTTAACTACGTGTGCCCTTTCAACAGCTCCAGTTATTTTTTTAAAGATTTATTTATTTATTTGAAAGTGAGAGTTACACAGAGAGAGAAGGAGAGGCAGAGAGAGAGAGGGAGAGAGAAAAGAGAGGTCTTCCATTTGCTGGTTCACTCCCAAATTAGTGGCAATGGCCAGAGCTGGGCCGATCCGAAGCCAGGAGCCAGGAGCCAGGAGCTTCCTCTGGGTCTCCCATGCGGGTGCAGGAGCCCAAGGACTTGGGCCATCTTCTGCTGCTTTCCCAGGCCATAGCAGAGAGCTGGATTGGAAGTGGAGCAGCCGGGACTCGAACCAGCGCCCATATGGGATGCCAGCGCTTCAGGCCAGGGCGTTAACCCGCTGCGCCACAGTGCCAGACCCATAACAGCTCCATTTAAATACGGAGCTCCATTCAAACATGCAGATAGGCCCCAGAGGGGTCCAGGTGGCTGAGCCAGGCTTGGGGAGCTGGTGGGGGGAGTCTTGGTCTCCCCTGAGCCTCAACCTTGCATTCTTCCCACCCAGGTCCACATAACACTGACCGCACAGTGGGACTCCGGGAGGCCAAAACCAAGGCTCTGGGCGGAATCCTTCTCAGCTGCTCTCCAGCCCCGGTGGCTCCTGGTGGCTTCTGGCTGCATCGTGCCAGCCTTTTCTTCCATTATCCCATGGCTGTCTTCCCAGGGGGGTGTCTCCCTGTGTCCCCTCCTCACAAGAACACCTGTCATGGGGCTCAGGGCCCACCCTATCCTGGTGCGACCTACTTACTGGCCTCGCAAAGACCCTGTTTCCAACGGGGGCGCAGGCTTAGGGCACCATGGAACCTGGTGCACAACGCAGTCGGCACTGGGGCCAAAACCTGCTCCCGGGCAGAACCCAGGTGAGCACTTTAAGTCTCCAGGTGTCTTCCCGCCTGCCTCTCACCGCTCATGTCCTCAGGGGAGTCACGCCACACCCACCCCGATGTGGGGCCCCGCGGGTCTGAGTGCTTGCCCCCTGTTCCTTCTCCCCAGCTGCAGGTGGGCTCTCGGCCTCACGCCCCCAGTGCCCCTGCCAACGCAGCCAGGCGCATTGTTTTTAAATTAAAACACTTTTTATTTGAGAAGCAGGGAGCTGGGGAGACAGATGGGCTGAGCCTTCCAAGTGCCCGCCACAGCTGGGGGGCCCGGGCTGTGAGCTGGGAAGTCCGTCCAGTTTCCCACGTGGGAGCTGGCAGAAACCCAGCCACTGGAGCCGTCACCGCAGCCCCCCGGGTCTGCGTTAGTGGAAGCTGGAGTCAGGAGCCCGAGTGGGAGTCCGACCCGGGTGCTTCAGTGTGGGTGCAGGCCTCTCAGCCAGCGTCTCGGGCACCAGCACGGAGGTGTGCCCTGGCAAGGCGAATTTTTTTAATATATAGTTATCTATTATTTGAAAGTCAGAGTTACAGTAAAGAGGGAAAGACAGACAGAGAGAGGAGAGAGAGAGAGGACAGATCTTCCCACCACTGGTTCACAACCCAGATGGCCACAAGAGCCAGGGCTGGGCCAGGAGCTGGAAGCCAGGAGCTTCTTCCGGGTCTCCCACAAGGGTGCAGGGGCCCAAGCACTTACTCCATCTTCCGCTGCTTTCCCAGGTGCATTAGCAGGGAGCTGGACCTGAAGTTTTGCAGCTGGGACCGTTCTGGTTGATGTCCAGGATCCAGGCACCTGCTCTGGTAGCTACAACACCCACCCTGTCCCAGCCATGGCCACCTCCCCCAGGGACCACTCCAATCACTGCCTGTGGTCTTCCTGCTTCTGTCTGGGGTACTGCAGGTCCTGCCATGGCCAGAGGAGCCTTTGAAAGTCAGAGGCTGGGCCGGCACTGTGGTGTAGTGGGTGAGGCTGCCATTTACACCGCTGGATCGTGTCTCAGCTGCTCCACTTCTGATCCAGCTCCAGGCTGGCAGCCTGGGAGAGGCAGTGGCGGATGACCCGAGTGCTTGAGCCTCTGCACCCCCATGGGAGACCTGAATGAGGCTTCTGGCTCCCAGCTCTGGCCCAGCCCAGCCGTGGCTGTTGCAGCCATCCGGGAATTAAACCAGCACATGGAGGTCTCTGTCTCTTCCCCTCTCTATATCTTTGACTTTCAAATAAAATAAATAAATCTTTTAAAATAAAAACCAGGGAGGCATTGGGCCCGGTCGTGAGGACACCCACGTCCCGTGTGGACACAGCTCAGCCTCCGAGCCAGCTTCCTGCTCACACTGGGAGGCGGCAGATGACGCCCAAGCACCTGGGTCCCTGCCGCCCGCGGGAGAGACCCCGGCTGAGCTCTGGGCTCCTGGCTTTGGTCGGCCTCGCCCTGGCTATTTTGGGTGTTCGGGGAGTGAGCCAGCAGACAGAGTACTCTGCCTCTGCTTCTCTCCATCCCCCTGCCTTTCTAAAATAAAGTGAAAATAAGAATTTAGGGAGAGTAGGATCCCTGCGGCACAGCTGCCTCCCCTTCTCACACGTCACTCCGCCCCTTGTTCTGTCGCACTGCCCCACCCCCTTGCTGTCCCTGCACACTCAACGGTGCCCCTGCCCCAGGGCCTTTGCACTGCCCCCTGAAAGCTGTTCTTTGAGCGGTCACATGGCTCACTGCCCCTGTTCCCCAGAGCCGTCGCTCACGCCCACTGTCTCAGAGAGGCCTCCTGACCGCACACTGACGGTGCACCCTCCCCTCGCCTCTTAAGCAGACACGTTTCCTGCCACCTGGCACCACATCGCTTCTTAATCGTTTGTTTTCTCTCCCGACTAGAACGTAACTTCCATGAGGCCGTGGTTCTGTGCTTCTGTCTTGTTCACGGATGCATCCAGTAGGCGCTCATACATGCTGGCTGAGTGGAGGAAAGGTCACTCACACACTGCGGTGGGAACATAAGCAGGCAGGAGCGTTAAGTGCGGGTGATAATCATGACCCATCCCATGTGTGGCCAATCCTCTCCTGTTTGGTTCCAAGGCTGAGCTCTGGGCCATGCCCCTTAGGGCCACGCCCCCTTAGGACCACACCCCACTGACAGACCACGACCCCTGCAGCCCACTGCCCAGCAGTCCCAGTCAGGGTGTGGCATCCCTCTGCTCCTGGTCCCCATGCCTGCCGGCCTGAGTTCCCCTCCCCCGGCTCCCCTGCCTCCAGGGCCCCTCCCCTCCGGGGAACCGCAGGAATCGGGCCTGGTACCCGCGCTGTGTCAGGGGCTTGCGAGAAATGTTCCATTGTAATTTCTCTTAACATCAAAAGGGCAAACGAGTGTAGCGATAATGATTACACAGCCATGAGCCAGACCGGCTGTGTTGGTCCTCAGACCCACACAGGTGCGGTGGAGTGCCGGAGCAGGCGCCCACAAAGGGGAAAGCGCCCCATCACTGTCCTGTCCCGGCCTCCAGCCAATGTCCCCTGCCTCTGGCCTCCCCCTCCCGCCTGTGTCTGGCCCCCGCAAAGGCCCCTGTGCCACCTCCGTGGAGACCCTCCCTGAGTGCCCTCATGGCGCTCCTGCAATTTCCGGTCTGGACACCCCGGCTCCAGCACGTGGGCCTCCTGTTCAGGCGTCAGCCGCTCCCAGGGTCTCTGGGCAGCTGCCGTCTCGCTCCTGCGTCTGCTGGGCCCTCCTCCGCATCAGCGCACCCTGGCTGCAGAGTGAAGACCCCGTCCCTGGCAGAGCCGGGAGCAGCGAGACCCTGGTTCCTCGGAGCGGGAGAGGGGAGAGGGGGCACAGAAGCCCCGGGCACCAGGGCACAGCTGGGGAATCTGCAGGAGAGCAACAGCCATGGACGCTGGTCAGGAGGCAGCAGCGTGACCTGGGCAGGCCGAAAATCCAGGCGCTAGAGAGGCCGAGCGTCGGTGCCGGCCGAAAAGTGCTCCCCGAATTCCTGTGCCCTGGAGCCCCAGCCCGCACGCTCCTTTGGAAGCAGGGTCTACAGAGGTGGTGACGTTGGGAGCAGTCACAA
Organism: Sylvilagus floridanus; assembly: GCA_949820135.1. Classification (NCBI taxonomy): domain Eukaryota; kingdom Metazoa; phylum Chordata; class Mammalia; order Lagomorpha; family Leporidae; genus Sylvilagus; species Sylvilagus floridanus. Next base: position 52,110,756 of record OX463228.1, read on the forward strand.
TGGAGCAGGCGGCCCCTCACCCAAGGACCGCTGTCCTTACAATCTAGGGGAGACACAGCGCCACACCAGGAAAGCCTAGGTGAAGACGGAGGCAGAGGTTGGAAGACGCGTCTACACTGCCAGGACCGCCCGCCCGCAGCCTCAGGAAGCCAGAAGGGACCAGGAAGGCAGGCCCCTCCCCCGGAGCCTGGGGAGAGGAGGGGCCAGGCCTGACCCAGCTGGGACCGGGGCCTCCAGGGCTGCGGGAGGACGTGCTTCCCCATGAACCCCGGCCCGTGGCCACTGTCGGTGCAGCCACAGGAGGGTTCGGACCCAGGAGGGCCTCTGGGGAGACACAGCCCTGGGCAGGACACCAGCTCCAATGGGAAGCACCATGAGCACCAGCATGGACCCCACTTTGCCTGAGCTTGCGGCTGAGGGTCAAGGCCGCCGCGCCTGGGTCTTGTGATTCAGACTCCTGAGGGAAGATGTGCCCGCCCGGCCGCGGTCCTGGCTCCTGGATGACGTCACCGGGACCCACGACTGCTGGGGCAGTGCAGAGGGCCCTGGTGAGCGGCATCCGTCCGCGTCGGCCTGCCCACATTAATATTGGATGGGGCAGAATCCCTCTCTCGAAGCCCGCAGAAAAGAGGCCATCGCGCACAGCAGTAAGACGCGCGGTCCTGTCGGGGCTGGAGGAGGCCGACGAGGCCGTGAATAATTCATCCCTTTGCGATGATTTCCCAACCCTCGCGTCCCTCTCGGCCAGAGAGCGCCCGGCCCCCTCCTGGCCTGACCCTGCAGCGGGTGCCCGGTTCTGGGAGGTCACGAGGACTCCGGGCGGGGAGGCGCAGGCTGCCCTTGGCTGGGTGTTGAGGACACGGCCTCTGTTCTCACCCTGGAGCTGGCCTTGCCCCCACCCCCTGCACCCCACAGCAGGTGCAGGGAGCTCGGGGGCCCGCCCAGGTGCCGAGCTGGCCCGAGCACTTCCGTTCTGCTGCGCTCGGCTGATTTCTGCAGCCTCACCGGGCAGGCAGCACCGGTGCAGGGGGCGAGGTGGGCCCGGGACTGACGTGCTCAGTGGACAGAGCGAGAGCGCCCGGGAGAGAGGGCCCGGGGCTCGGCAGGGAAGAGCAGACGAGGTGGCGAGTGTCGGGGGAGGCCCCGACGAGCGGAGCACAGTGCACGGCTGAGACCGCGTCCTGGCCGCCTCCTCCCGCACGCGAGCGGCCGCTTTCACGGTGCTGACCCCTCGCCGCACACGCGGCTCAGACCCCTCCCGGGCCTCTCTGCGCGCCTCCCACGGCACCCAGGCTGCCTGCACGGCCACGCCACCGTCCTGCCCTCCTGTCTGCCCGCGCCTGCGCCACAGCGCATCCTCCTCCGGCTTCCCCACAAGCCCTGGTCGCTCCTGGGCAGCCCCGGGTGGGCCCCACGCCTGTGAGAATGCCCGCATCCCCTCGTGGCCAGGGCCAGTTCCTAGCTCCGGCTCCTGACTGCTGCTCGAGTCATTGGGATCCTGCCTGCCACGTGGAGAACAGGACTGGGCTCCTGTCTCCCAGCCTCCGCCTGGGCCGGCCCCACTTCATAGGCATGTGGGGAGTGCACCCGCAGGTGGGAGATCTGTCTGTCCATCTCTCTGCCTCTCGCATTCACGTGGTCGCTGGGAGTTGAAGAACCCTTGGACTTTGCTCCCCAGCACTTGGCAGCCCCTGCCTGTTGGGTGGCCATCTTGGGGCAGAGGACAGGCCTCCTGGGTGCCCGTGTCTCGGGGGCTCGGTGACAGGCACCTGATGGCGCTTGGATATTTGTTGCCAGGATCTGATCAGGAGACAGAACCGACAGGGCAACCGGAACAAGGAAAAGTTAAAGGTCACCGAGTGTGACGGGGTTTGAGGAATGAGGGGTTCAGTGGTAAGAAAGGGAACAGAGACACGGCAGCAGCAGAGCGAGGAGCAGCCATGCCCCAGCTGTGTGATGGGGAGACCCTGCCCCAATCTCAGGGAGACCCTGCCCCAACCCCTGGGAGACCCTGCCCCAGTCCCCAGGGAGAGGTTGCCCCAGCCCCCGGGGAGACCCTGCCCCAGACCCCAGGGAGACCCTGCCCCAACCCCCAGGGAGACCCTGCCCCAGCCCCTGGGGAGACCTTGCCCCAGCTATGTGATGGGGAGACCCTGCCCCAGCTGTGTGATGAGGAGACCCTCCCCAGCCTCAGGGAGACCCTGCCCCAGCTCCCTGGGAGAGCCTGCCCCAGCCTCAGGGCTGGGATCCAGACCTTGTTGGACAGGGCATGGCTGCAGGGCTGTGGCCATGGAACTTGCTGGAAACCCACCCTTTCGGGTGCTGAGGGAGGCAGGTCTACTCCGAATCCTCCCTAGAGACAGCAGAGGGAAGCCGTGCACCGCCCAGTGCTGCCCACCCTCCGGCCTTGTAGGAGCCCACCCTGCAGGAGCCTGCCCAGTGAGTCACCAGAATGCGCCCCTCCTGCCCTGGCCCTCCAGCGCCCTCTGCTGGCCGCTGTTGCCACCGGGCTGCAGGCAGAGGAAATGCGTAACAGGTGGCCGCTGGCTCTTCAGGCAGCAGGCGGTAAAGAGTGGAGAGGAAGAACTGGTGGCCGCTACAGCCCTCCCCTCCCGCTGCTCCACCTGCACACATCCCAACTCCCGCTCGACGGCACAGCTGTGTGCTCCTGCCTGGCACCATCCTGTGAGATCGCTTCCAGGTGACAAGGTCTGCCGTGCAGCCCAGCGAGGAGGCACGGTCCCTGCAGCTGCTTCTTCCTTCGCTGGCAGATTCCCCAGCCCTCCTGGACAGGTGTTTCCTGCACACGGGACTGCAACGTCAGCCTCCAGCATCTGGGGTAGCAGACAAGAGTGGGGAGGAAGGAGGAGAAGGCGGTTCGTGTACACTATTCCAAAGTCGGCAGACATTGCGCATACACTTGAATATGGGCACGCATGCCTTCGTTTTATACATTACAATGCAATGTACTTATGGGTGTGTGTGTATGAGACAAGCAGACGGGAATGAAGCTGAGCTACTACGCACTCGGCTTTGCGCTGAAGCCCAGGCTGTGATCGACCCCGTGGCTTCCTTCACCCAATGCCCCTCTGTACTTGCCCCGTCCTCGGCCAGATCTCCAGGTGGCCTTTGATTAGTTGGGTGACCTGAGCCTGCATTCCAGAAGGCTCTGAGTCCTCCTTCATCCTGCAATTTTCTTGGTTCAGAGCCATTTGCTGTGGTCTGAGTGCTTGCCTCCCTGCCCCCAATCCCTGTGCTGAAACCCCGAGTCACAGGGAAATGCCATGGGGGGTGTTTGGGGGTGACTAGGTCATAGGGCAGAGCCCTTCATGACTGGGATTCGTTCTCTTGTGAGAGACACCCGAGAAGTGAAATTGGTACCTGAAAGAGTTCTCTGTATCCCATGTTTATTGCAGCTCAATTCACAACAGCTAAGATATGGAATCAACCCAAATATCCTTCAGCTGAAGACTGGATAAAGAAATGATGGGACATGTGCACCATGGAATACTACACAGCAGTAAAAAAGTGAAATCCTGTCGTTTGCAACAAAATGGATGAAACTGGACATCATGCTTAGTGAAATAAGCCAGTCCCAAAAGGACAAATACCATGTTCTCCCTGAACTCTGATAACTAATAGATCAGCCATAGGGTAATTTGTAGATGTGAAACTAACACTTGGAGATTCAGTGACTTTGAACAGTCCTTGTCTCGACTGTTGAAGAACAGTTTTTTTTTCATATTATTTGTTGAACTTTTATTTAACATAGAGTTAATTATATGTGTATAAAATCAGTTGAAAATAGATCTTAGTAAAAAAAAAATGAGAATGGGAATAGGAGTGGGAGGAGGAAGAGGGTGGGAGAGTGGGTGGCAGGGCGGGTACGATGGGAAGAGTCACCGTGTTCCTAAAGTTGTAATTATGAAATGTATGAAGCTTGTATTCCTTAAATAAAGGGTGTCTGCAGAAAAGATCAAATAGAAATAAAATACATCTCTAAAGGAAGGAAGAAAGGAAGAGAAAGAAGGAAGGAAGGAAAAGACAAGACAAGAATAGAAAGGAAAAGAAAAAAGAAAGCCCCCCTCCGAGAGCCGGCAGCGCCTCCCTCCGTGTGAGGCTGCAGAGAGGAGGTGGTGTCCAGGAGGAAGCAGGCGCCAGAGGACCCCAAGTCTGCAGTCGTCTTGGCCTTGGACCTCCAGCCCCCGAGCGCAGCTCAGGAGTTCTGTGGGGGTGCAGCTGCTACAAATACCTGGCGCTGTGCGTGCAGCTGGGCGCTGGGCGGGGACTGCAGGGCTGTGAGGCACAGGCTGGAAGAACCCGCTTGCTATAAACGGAGTCCAAACTCGGGAGAGGAAGGCAGCGCCTGGCAGAAGGGGACACCCAGCGCAGGGAGCTGGAGCTTGTACCTGGCCCAGGGGAAAAGGCCTCGCTTGTCACAAAGTAGCGAAGAGCTAGCAGGTGTAGGACAAGGGAGTTTGAGTTTTCCTAAGCAAGGGGTTGAAGGAGCGGCCTGGTTCCCCGGGACTGCTTTTAGTAGAAGAAGAGCTTCAAGATGGCGCTGTTACCCAGAAGGAGGCAGAACTCAGTATTTTGGAAAAGTCCTCAGCTTACCCTTACTGGAAAAATAAAATGAGGAAACCCACCTGGGCGAGAGCAAGGGTGTGGGTGTGGCTGAGCCGCCTTGGCAGAAGCCAGCACTAGTCCTCACGACAAACAGGGAGAATTAGGGAGGGAACTCCACGCAGATTGGAGGAGCACTGCGGACCTACGTGGAGGGTGTGGACACGCACAACTCAGGACCCCAGCACTTATCTGGGCATTACCCCGGCAGCCAAGAGCCTCTGCACCAGCCTAGTAGTGAGGCGACACCAGACTGCAGCTGCCCAAGCCACGGGCGATCAGGCTGCGGGCAAAGCCTGGCTTGAGTCCAGCATGGATCCCTGTGGGGACAGTGTACCTGCCAACCTAGAGGGATCAAAGGGGGCACGTTCCTCTCTCCCCGACCACCCGGCACCTGTGTCCTGTAACTACCCGAGAGAGGGCGGGGGCACTCTGGACACACCTAACAGCTGCGCCAGCTCGCGTCTGTGCCCAGCAACCAGCCGAGAGGAGACGCTGGGAGGACTGACAAGGGGCTGGGTGCTCGTGACTGTGGGAGCCTTGTGTGCTGGGACGGTGAAAACACTGTGGCTGCATGGGAGGGCACAGGGTGTGGCTGGGTCTTTGGGCAGTCCCTGTGGGCGGCTCCACACGCTCGGGGCTCCCTGATTCCCTGGTGAGCGTCATTGCTGCAGGATCCGTGCTCTCACCGAGGACTGCACAGATCCTTCATGTGGTTCTTGTGGGAGTGTGGATGAAAACCGTACCCACTGGGGCTAGTGCCCAGGCATTGGTCTCCTTTGAAGAGAGGAGGTGATCGTGAGAAGACACCAACAGAGCAGAACAAACCACCCCTCTGATTAAAAAGGTGACGCCCGACTCGGGTGTCACCCTGGACACTCCCCTCTCCCTGGAGCACTGAACGGAGCTCCCTGGCCACACCCAGCACACGCCTCTGGGTATTCACTGAAAGAGTGGACACTTCGCTAAGCCACAGAGCCATAGTTCAAAGATAAAAGCCATCAGATGGCAGAAAACAACAAGTATCACCACACATGCCTATAACAAACGCAGCAATTCAAGAAAGAAGAATAAGGAAGACAACATGACACCCCCAAAGAACACAACACTTCAGCTAGAGTGTGAAGATGAAGAGACTGACAAAATGCAAGAAACAGACTTCAAAAACTCGATCATAGGATTACTTAGAAGTAATCAGAAGCAAATCCACAAACTAAAGAAATCCATACATGAGACGAATAAAAATTTTTCCCATGGGGCCGGCACTGTAGCACAGCATGTTAATGCCCTGGCCTGAAGCGCCAGCATCCCATGTGGATGCTGGTTCAAGACCCGGTTGCTCCACTTCTGATCCAGCTCTCTGCTATGACCTTGGAAAGCAGAAGATGGTCCAAGTCCTTGGACTCCTGCACCTGTGTGGGAGATCCAGAGGAAGCTCCTGGCTCCTGGCTTTACATAGGCACAGCTCTGGCCATTGTAGCCAATTGGGGAGTGAACAAGCGGATGGAAGACCTCTCTCTCTCTCTCTCTCTCTCTGCCTCTCCTTTTCTCTGTGTGTAACTCCAACTTTCAAATAAATAAATAAATCTTTAAAAAATTTTTCCCATGAAATTGAGATTTTTAAAGGGAAATCAAAATGAAATCTTGAAAATGAAGAATTCAATAGAACAAATAAAAAATGTGGTAGCAAGCCTTAACAACAGACTCGGTGAAGCAGAGGAAAGAATATCCAAGTTAGAAGGCAAATCTCTGGGAAGTTTACAGTCAGACCCCTCTTCCCCCCCTCCCCCCCCAAAAAAAAAGGAAAAAGAAGAAATTAGAAAACTAAAAAAAAAAAAAGTCAGAGATTTATGGGATTATATCTAACAACCCAACATATGGGTCTTAGGAGTTCCTGAAGGTGTAGAGAGAATGGATTAGAAGGCCTTTTTAGTGAAATAATTACAGAAGACTTCCCTAATTTGGAGAAAGGAAGGGATGTCCAAATACAGGAAACACACAGAACTCCTAATAGACAAGACCAGAAAAGATACTCGCCATGACACACTGTAGCCAAACTCTCCACGGTAAAACATGAAGAGAAGATTCTAAATGTGCGGGACAGAAACAGCAGATTGTGTTCAGAGGATCTCCAATTACACTCACAGCTGACTTCTCATCAGAAACCCTGCAGGCCAGGAGAGAATGGTGAGATACAGTCCAAGCCTGAAGAGAGAAAAACTGTCAACCCAGAATACTATACCCTGCAAAGCTCTCATTTATGAATGAAGGTGAAACAATAACCTTCCATGACAAACAGAAATTGAAAGAATTTGCAATACTCATCCAGCTTTACAAAAATGCTTAAGGATGTGTTGCACATAGAAACACAGAAACATGGTTATCACTATGAAAGAAAGTGAAGGCAGAAAACCTCCCAGTAAAAGTACAAAGGAAATCTAAAGTAAACAATAGGAATATTTATGAAAAAATGACAGGGCAAAGTCGTTACCAACAGTCACCTTGAATGTAAATGGCCTCAACTCTCCAGTTAAGAGATACAAACTGGCTGAATGAATTAAGAAACAAAACCCATATTTGCTGCCTACAAGAAACACATCTCACCAACAAAGATGCATGCAAACTGAAAGTGAAAGGATGGAAAAAGATATTCCATGCCAACAGAAACCAAAAAAGAGCTGGTGTAGCCATCCTAATATCAGACAGAATAGACTTTAACACAAAATCTGTTAAAAGAGACAAAGAAGGGCTCTATTTAATGATTAAGGGATCAATTCACAGGAAGATGTGATTTTTATAAATGTATATGCACCTAATTACAGGGCACCTGGCTATTTAAAAGAAATGTTAAAGGATCTAAATGGAGACATAGACTCCAATAAAATAGTAACGGGGGACTTCAATACCCACTTTCAGCAATGGACAGATCAACCAGACAGAAAATCAGCAAGGAAACAGCAGAGTTAATCGACACTGTAGACCAATTGGACACAAGAGATATTTACAGAACTTTTCATCCTATAGTCACATAATACACATTCCTCTCACCAGTCCATGGAACCTTCTCTAGGACTGACCACATGCTAGACCATAAAACAAGTCTCAGCAAATTCAAAAAAATTGAAATCATATCATGCATCTTCTCTGACCACAGTGGAGTGAAGCTGGAAATCAACAACTCAGGAATCTCTAGATCATATGCAAACACATGGAGACTGAACAACATGTTCCCAAATGAACAGTGGGTCACTGAAGAAATAAACAGATTTCTAGAAACAAATGAAGATGATAATACAACATATTAAAACTTATGGGACACAGCAAAGGCAGTGTTAAGAGGAAAGTTTACAACAATTGGTACCTACATCAAGAAATTGGAAAGGCACCAAATAAATGAGCTACCAGTGCATCTCAAGGACCTAGAAAAACCACAGTAAACCAAACCCAAAACCAGTAGCAGAAAAGAAATAATTAAAATTACAGAAGAAATAAAATTGAAACCAACAAATAAATCAGCAAAATGAAGAGCTGGTTTTTTTGAAAAAAAAAAAAAAACACAAAATTCACACACCATTGGCCCAACTAACCAAACAAAGGAGAACCCAAACCAATAAAATTAGAGATGAAAAAGGAAATGTAACAACAGACACAACAGAAATTAAAAGAATCATCAGGAATTACTACAAAGAGCTGTACGCTAACAAACTGGGAAACCTAGAGGAAATGGATAGATTCCTGGACACATACAACCTACCTAAACTGAGCCATGAAGACACAGGATACCTAAATAGACCCATAATCAAGATGGAAATTGAATAAGTAATAAAAGCCCTCCCCACAAAGAAAAGCCCAGGACCATGTGGCTTCACCACTGAATTCTACTAGAAATTCAAAGAACTAACTCCATTCTTATCAAGTTATTCTTTTTTTTTTTTTTTGACAGGCAGAGTGGACAGTGAGAGAGAGAGAGAGAAAGGTTTTCCTTTTGCCATTGGTTCACCCTCTAATGGCCGCTGCGGCTGGCGCACTGCGGCCGGCGCACCGCGCTCATCCGATGGCAGGAGCCAGGTGCTTTTTCCTGGTCTCCCATGGGGTGCAGGGCCCAAGCACTTGGGCCATCCTCCACTGCACTCCCTGGCCACAGCAGAGAACTGGCCTGGAAGAGGGGCAACCGGGACAGAATCCGGCGCCCCAACTGGGACTAGAACCCGGTGTGCCGGTGCCGCAAGGCAGAGGATTAGCCTAGTGAGCCACGGCGCCGGCCTCTTATCAAGTTATTTAAAACAACTGAAAGGGAGGGAATCCTCCCAAATTCCTTCTTTGAAACCAGCATCTTCTTAATTCCTAAACCTGAAAAAAATACAACAGAGAAAGACAACTACAGACCAGTTTCCCTGATGAACATAGACACAAAAATCCTCAACAAAACACTAGCCAATCATATTCAGCAACACATCAGAAAGATCCTCCACCTGGATCAAGTGGGATATAGGGATGGTCCAACATTTGCAAATCAATCAATGGGATACATCCCATTAACAAAATGCACAACAAAAACCATATGATTATCTCAGTAGATGCAGAGAAAGCATTTGATAAATACAACACGCTTTCATGATGGAAACTTTAAGCAAATTGGATATAGATGGAACATTCCTCAACACAATCAAGGCAATTTATGACAAATCCATGGACACTATCATATTGAATGGGGAAAAGTTGGAAGCATTCCCACTGAGATCCAGAACCAGACAAGGATGTCCACTCTCACCATTGCTATTCAATATAGTCCTGGAAGTTTTAGCCAGAGCCATTAGGAAAAAAAAAAAATCAAAGGGATACAAATTGGGAAGGAGAAGTCAAACTATCTCTATTTGCAGATGACATGATTCTATCTCTATATATCTCTATCTCTATTTCTATCTCTATCTATCTATCTATCTATCTATCTATCTATGGGATCTAAAAGACTCCACTAAGACAACTGGGGGGCCGGTGCTGTGGCATGGAGGGTGAAGCCACTGCCTGCATCCCATATGGGCGCCGGTTTGAGACCTGGCTGCTCCACTTCTTATACAGCTCTCTGCTATGTCCTGGGAAAGCAGTAGAAGATGGCCCAAGTGCTTGGGCCCCTGTACCTGGAGGAAGCTCCTGGCTCCTGGCTTTGAATTGGTGCAGCTGTGGCCATTGTAGCCAACTGGGGAGTGAACCCATGGATTCTCTCTCTATCTCTCTCTCTCTCTCTCTCTCTCTCTCTCTGCCTCTCTGTAACTTTTCCTTTCAGATAAATAAATAAATCTTTAAAAAATAAAAAGAGACTATTGGAATTCAGAGAAGAGTTTGGTAAAGTGGCAGGGTAAAACATCAACACACAAAAATCAACAGCCTTTGTATACAATGACAATGCCACAGCCAAGAAAGAACTTCTAAGATCAATCCCATTTACAAAAGCTACAAAAAAAATCAAATACCTTGGAACAAAGTTAACCACGGAGATCAAATACCTCTATGATGAGAATTGCAAAACATTAAAGAAAGAAACAAAAGACATCAAAAAATGGAAAAATCTTCCATGTCCATGGATTGGAAGAATCAATACCATCAAAATGTCCATACTACCAAAAGCAATTTACAGATTCAACACGATACCAATCAAAATACCAAGGAAAGTCTTCTCAAATATAGAAAAAATGATGCTGAAATTCATCGGGACACACAGGAGACCTCGAATAGCTACAGCAATCTTACACAACAAAAACAAAGCTGGAGGCATCACAACACCAGATTTCATGACACACTAAAGGGCAGTTATAATCAAAACAGCCTGGTACTGGCACAAAAACAGGTGGACAGACCAATGGAACCAAATAGAAACGCCAGAAATAAACCCATGCATCTACAATCAAGTTGTCTTTGACAAAGGAGCTAAAACCAATTCCTGGAGCAAGGGCAGTCTCGTCAACAAACGGTGCTGGGAAACTGGATCTCCACATGCAGAAGTAGGAAATAAGACCCCCACCTTACACCTTACACAGAGATCCACTCAACATGGATTAAGAACTAAATCTACAGGCCGGCGCCGTGGCTCAACAGGCTAATCCTCCGCCTTGCGGCGCCGGCACACCGGGTTCTAGTCCCGGTCGGGGCGCCGGATTCTGTCCTGGTTGCCCCTCTTCCAGGCCAGCCCTCTGCTGTGGCCCAGGAGTGCAGTGGAGGATGGCCCAAGTGCTTGGGCCCTGCACCCCATGGGAGACCAGGAGAAGCACCTGGCTCCTGGCTCCTGCCATCGGATGAGCGCGGTGCGCCGGCTGCAGCGCGCCATCCGCAGCAGCCATTGGAGGGTGAACCAACGGCAAAGGAAGACCTTTCTCTCTGTCTCTCTCTCTCACTGTCCACTCTGCCTGTCACACACACACAAAAAAAAACAACTAAATCTACAACCCGATACCATGAAATTATCAGAGAACATTGGGGAAACCCTGAAAGAATTGACACAGGCAAAGAGTTCTTAGAAAAGACCCCAGAGGCACAGGAGTCAAAGCCAAAGCTGACAAATGGGATTATACAAATCGAGACGCTCCTGCACTGCGAAAAGAAACACTGAGCAGAGTGAAGAGGCACCGACAGGATGGGAGAAGCTATTCGCAAACTTGCAACTGATACACGATTAATAACCAGAATATATAAAGAGATCAAGAAACTGAACAATAGCTAAGCAAACAACGCAGTTAAGAAATGGACAAAGGACTTAGACATTTTTCAAAAGAGGAAATCCAAACGGCCAACAGACACAGGAAAAAGTGCTCAGGATCACTAGTCATCAGGGAAATGTAAACCAGAACCACAGTGAGGTTTCACCTCACCCCGGTCAGAATGGCTCTCATACAGACATCCACAAACAACAAACGCTGGCGAGGATGTGAGGACAAAGGAACCCTAATCCACTGTTGGTGGGAATGTAAACTGGTGCAGCCACTGTGGAAGACAGTATGGAGATACCTCAGAAATCTGGATGTAGACCTAGAATATGACCCAGCTGCCCAGTCCTCGGAATTTACCCAAGGGAAATGAAATCGGCACATGAAAGAGTTATCTGTACCCCATGTTTACTGCAGCTCAAGTCACCACAGCTAAGATATGGATTCAACACAAATGCCCACCAACTGAAGACTGGATAAAGGAATTATGGGATATGTACACCATGGAATACTACACAGCAGTAAAAAGAAAAAAAAGAAAGAAAGAAACCCAATGTTTTACAACAAAATGGATGAAACTGGACATCATTCTTAGTGAAATAAGCCAGTCCCAAAGGGACAAACACCGTGTGTCCTCCCTGACCTGTGACAACAGAACACCTGAAAAGAAATCTATAGAAGTGAAACTTCGAGATGCAGTGACTTTGCACAGCCCTTGTCTCGACTGTTGAGGAACAGGTGTTTTTTCCATACTATTTGTTGAACACTTTACTTAACATAGAGTTAATCGTATGTGTATGAAGTCAACTGAAAATAGATCTCAGTAAAAAATGCAAGTGGGAATAGGAGAGGGAGGAGGAAGAGGGTGGGAGAGTGGGTGGGAGGGCGGGTACGGTGGGACGAGTCACCGTGTTCCGAAAGTTGTAATTATGAAATGTATGAAGCTTGCATTCCTTAAATAAAAGGTTTCTGGGAAAAAAAAGAGAAAAGCTATGCATAAATTTCAAAATTTTTTACAACAAAATAAACTTACCTTTTAATTAAAAAAAAAAAAAAGAAAAGAAAAAGACAAGTGGGCGGGCCCATCAACCAGAATGACATCCAAGAAGACAGAAGAATGAATGACCCTGGAGACTTCGCAGAGGGCCAGGGACTGGGGGCAGAATGACGTCACCGTACTGCTGGGCTCCTGGGCCACCCCGGGCGGCCCCCGCAGGCCCTGCAGCGGCAGGCGTGGCACCCAGGAAGCTGTGGCGGCTCCCACAGGATCCCCAGGCTGCTCCAGAGAGCCCCAAGGCAAAGACGCGTGCTGCAGGGCTGGGGGCCCCACGGAGTCCCTGCCGCAGCACCACCCCACAGAGCTGCAGCCCCGCCCCGTGAAGCCACAGGCCGTCACTGCTGCCCCGGTCCACGGAGGCCAGCAGGCAGGAGCTCCACCCCTGGGCCGGGCAGCCGGGGGAGGTTTGGGCCTAGGTGGGACCCAGCACGGCTTTCTCCTCCCGCTCACTCCCTCCCCGGGAGGCGTGATGGTCTCCGCCGTGTGTGCGGCTGGCACACACCGCCCTGTGGCCTCAGAAACACTTACAGCCACCGGCTCACCCCTAAACGATGCTGGTGAAAAGCAGGTGAGACTTTGCCTTAGGCTTTAAAAAACCAAACTTGTTTACAAGGATATGATTAATGTGTAGTGACTGCACGTATTTCTGGGGCACAGGGTGACATGCCCACGGTGTAATGGACAGCCGGGCAGCTGGCACACCTGTCGCCTCACACAGGTACGGCTTTGCTTTGGGAACATCCCAAATCCTCTCTTCTGCTCTTTTGAAAGAGTTCGATGCTGTCGTGGGCACCGGAGGTGCCTTCCTGCACCCCTGCACCCCAGCTTCCCACACCGCTCTCCCCCTGAGGTCCCTCCTTCAGCTTTCACTCGTGAGCGGGCCCGGCAACACCACCTTTCTGCGTTTCACCGAACTCACTTCACAGAACCTCCTCTAGGTTCACCCACGTTGCTGCCATTCTCACCGCTGAGGAGTGCCCCACGCGTGCAAACCCTGCGTCTTCACCCCGTCATCTGTCACCGTGGGTGGCGACCTTGCTCCGTTCACTGGGGGGGGGGGAGGAGGGGGGCTTCCCGCTGTCAACACCATCGCCCCCCGGCTCAGAGCCAGATGAGGGCTGCCACCTTAAGAGCTGGGGGGGGGCTCTGTGGCAAAGCCGGCTAAGTGTGCGCCTGCGGTGCCAGCATCCCATATGGGCACCAGTTTGTGTCCCGGCTGCTCTACTTCCAATCCAGCTCTCTGCTATGGCTTGAGAAAGCAGTAGAAGATGGCCCAAATCCTTGGGCCCCTGCACCTGCGTGGGAGACCCAAAAGAAGCTCCTGGCTTTCGATTGGCTCAGTTCTGGCTGTTAAGACCATCTGGGGAGTGAACCAGCAGATGGGAGACCTCTCTCTCTGTCTCTCCCTCCCTCTGTAACTCTGCTTCTCAAATACAATAAATTAAAAATCTTAAGAAAAAGGAAAGCTGATAAATGGCCCCCCAGTGGTTCCCTAGTTCCTGCCACTTGCCCCGTGTTGATGGCTGAGCTGTGGAGGCCCCAGGACTTAGCTTGAGTTCAGAGTCGCCACCCACGTAGCCATCCCGCCTTTCCCGAAGGCACACAGGGAAAGGCTGCAGAAGGCTGACGGCGTGCACCTGCTGCCCGGCCTCCCGCTCAAGGGACATTTGCTGAGTCTGTGCACAGAGCCGGGTCTGGAAATCGGGCAAGACGCCGTGAGTTCCTGCTGTGACGCCTCAGGTCCCACTCGTGGGCTCCCCGTTTCCCGCCGGGCTGCGTCAGGCGGCCTCGGGCGCCGGGGTGAGTCAGCCGCACGAAGGTCCTGCTGGCCTCCCCGGGGCCGCGCCCCCTGTGACCGGGCCGCGAGGGGCTCCCACCCGGCTCTGCTGCGTGGGCTGCTGTCATCCTGCCGAAATCAGGGCCGCGCCCACGCCTGGCCTGCAAAGGAGGCCGCCGAGGGCCCTTGTCGGCGCAGGCGCGTTTTCGGTTCCTCCGTGCAGGGCGCGTGTTCCGCGCTTGGCCGGCTTCTCCTGCCGCCTCAGACGCCAAGGCTGGGTGGGAGAAAGGACAAACTTGTCCCCGGCCTCAAGTGCCGCCGTGGTGAGCCCCTGTGGTGGCCGCCGTCACAGCGGCAGGACTGATGGAGGAGGCCCTGGGGCCTGGGAGCTCCCTGGGGCCCCTGGAGAACGGCACTCATCCCCTGGGTGACCTCACGCGCCGCCCTGGGCCCCACTCTTACAGGTCCCGACACCTCAGGTCCACCACACGGGCACCAAGCTCCCAGCCAGCACGGAGCTTCCTGGGGGCCGCAGCTGGAGGCTGGGCGCCCGGCTTCGTGGGGGCGAATCCGGCCCACCTTCCCGGCCCCGCACCCCAGCCTCACGCACGGGGGGCCCGAGGAGCCCACCTTCTGGTGAGCAGCGTGCGAGCTGTGAGGGTCACTGCCGGCTGTGGACCCGCAGGCCGTCGCGTGTGGCTCGCAGTGGCCCTGCCTCCCTGGAGTCGTCCATTTGTGCAGTGTCTCCCCGGGAGCCCAAGTGCCCGAGCCGGCCACACCAGGTGGGAACTCTGTTTTGCTGACAGACTCCCCACAGCCTTGAGCTTGCCAAGCTTTGGGAAAGCAGTGACCACAGCCAATTGGCCAGGGACGGCACGGAGAGAGGCCCAGGGTGCCTCAGGCAGGGTGCAATTTGGGGTTCAAGGTGGATGGTCCCATTGGGTCCCCTTAGGCCCTCCTGGGTCCAGTGCTAGGAGCCCGTCTTTCTGAATCAGCTCCCTGACTTACCGAGCGAAACCGTGAACTCGCTAGCTCCGCCTCCCCGTCCCTAGCTCCACCTCCCCATCCCTGGCTCCGCCTCCCCCTCTGCACAGTTGAGGTTTGTGTATGACCTCGGGGTGGTCAGTCCTGCAGCTGGAGGTGGCGAGGGTCCCCTTCCACTGGCCACTGACCCCTAGGCAGTGCCTGGAGCCGAGGGCTCGCTCGGAGCTCTCAGCTGCTCTGGGTGAGGGCTCTTGGCACTCAGGGGAACCCGCAGCTCGCTGGACCCTGCAGCCCGCTGACCTCCCTTGTCAAGTGCAGCCGGCACTGGGCCCCCTGCGGGTGGAACCGCGGGGTGGCAATAAGTACCCCCCCCAGGGGGGAGCGTAGATCAAAGGGCACGCCACCACACGGGACGTCAGAATGTTCCTGGAAAATGGAATTCAAGGGTAAGAATCTGGTGCCAAAAAATTTGAATTCCTGTATATAGGGATTTTTTTTAAGATTTATTTATTTACTCGAAAGGTAGAGTTATATATAGAGAGAGTGAGATCTTCCATCCGCTGGTTCACTCCCCATATGGCTGCAATGGCCAGGACTGTGCCAGGCTGAAGCCAGGAGCCAGGAGCTTCTTCTGGGTCTCCCACATGGGTGCAGGGACCCAAGGACTTGGGCCATCCTTCACTACTTTCCCAGGTGCATTAGCAGGGAGCTGGATTGGAAGTGGAGCAGCTGGGACTTGAACCGGCACCCATATGAGAGGCCGGTGCTGCAGGCCAGGGCTTTAACCCACTACAACACAGCGCCGGCCCCCAGGGGTTTTCAAAGGGCTCATGAGAAATGCCTGTTATGCAAAAACTCTGCCTGGACGTCAAGTTTTGTTTGCACCAAAACAAACTCATCTTTAACTGAATTTTTCCACGAACTTCTTGAAGTATACGCAGGGGTCCCTAGCATCAGCAGGGAGCGCCGCACCGTGTTCAAGCCCAGGGCCGGGACCAAGCCAGTCCCCACACCCACCCGGCCCTTGGGACCACTCCTGCTGCTGCTGTTGTATCAGGCAGGGTCCAACCAGGAGAGAGAACTACACGTAGTGTGAGCAGGGGAAGTCGTGGGCATGCAATTACTGACGGCAGCAGGGAGTTGGAGTAACACAGGATGGGCTAATAAGAAATAAAAGGGGGTGCGCATGAGGCTCGAGGGGTTGGGGCGCCCCCCGATGTCCAGATCCCGCGTCAGACGCCTGGGGTGGAGCCCTGCCTCGGCTTCCAGCCCAGCTCCGCTAATGAAGCTGGAGGGCAGCCGACAAGGGCCACTGGGGGCGCTCCCGTCTCACGGCCAGCTGTGTCCCCCAGCTCTGCTCGGGGCCCTGCCCTGGGGGCAGCCCGGCCTCCCCACCCTCCTCCTGTCTCTGGAGCTTCCCTCCCTCCCGGGGTCTGCGTTTTCAGGAGCCACCAGGATGAAGGGGTCTCGTGTCTGACCTGGCTGGGGCCGGGGCTGCGGTGGGTAGGAATTAGCCTGTGTGAGAGGGGTCTGAGAAAGGCAGCACCGCGCATACTCACCTTGGAGGTGTTTCCACTGCCAACTCCTGCCCAGGCCCCGATAACTTTCCGGGGGGCTCGGCCCTTCTCCCAGAGAAAGTTCCCCAGGACAGTCCTCGCTCCTGGGCGCCTGGTGACAGCGCCGAAACGGCTTCACGGTTCCTCCGAGGCAGGCACCCCAGGGGAAGCGCCTCTGCCCGGGAGAGGAGCAGCTGGGACTCAAACCGGCACCCCGTGGGATGCCGCGCACTGCTTCTAATGCCCTGGGCTGCTTCGAATGCCAGGCACCGCTCTCCCGCTGTGTGGACTTGACCAAGCTGCCCAGTCTCTCTGGGTCTCGGTTTCCGTGTCTGTAAAATGGGATAACAACGGTCCCACCCAGTGGGCTCCCTTCCTTCTTAATTGAGTGACACACGCACAGCACCCAGGGCAGCCCTGGGCACACAGAGGCTTGGCGAGAAGCCATCCGAGGGGGTGGAGCCGGGTGGCTGAGGCTCGACCTCAGGACAGGCAGGCAGGGCAGTGTGGGAGGCCAGGTATGGTCCCCAGGCAGCCAGTGGGGCAAGTGGGAGACAATGGGGAAACTGAGGCCTGTGGGGTGTGTGTGTAAATGATGCCGAGGTCGTGCAGGGAGGACGCCTCTGAGCCTGAACTTGGGCCCAGGTCTCTGGCTCCAAACCCAGTGCCCTGGCTGTTGGGAGACACTGCCTCCTGGTGGCTGCCCTGGGCACAGCAGCTGGGGGCCCTTGGGGGCCTCATGGATACCCTCCTAGGGTGCCCATGTGCTCTATGGCACACACGTGTTCTCACCCAGCTGCCCCCCTCCCTAGGGGCGACTTGGAGGCTCCCATGGACGCAGGTCCTACTATGCGCTCGGTGCCAAAGGGGGTCTTTCCCACCGCCTCCCACAGCCTAGCCAGGTGGGTGCTGCCTGCTGGGGGCAGACGGCCGGCTGGGATGACCTCCCTCCCCCAGCTGTGTTTTGGGTGGGGGGTTACCTTCGGGAGTCTGGGTGCAAGGGGCCGGGGGCTCACTCGGAGGCGCTGCTCGCCACTCACTAATGATCAGAGCAGGATCCGCGCCGTGGGAGGGGTCTGAGCACTGGTGGGGTGAACCGGCCTGCCAGAGCAGCCGCCTCTCCAGGTTCCAAAATGAAGGGGGGGGGCAGAGATGGAAGGCGTTGTTGTCATGCCTCCTGCTTCATTTGCATAAGGTGAAAAATGTTTCCATAGAAACAACCAGAGTCTGTAATTTTTGAATAACGATTTCTGCGGAAGCGCAGCCTGTCTTTTCCAAGGGGAATTAGCAGACTCTCCTCCGGCAGGGCTTCCCGCTGCACCCCAAGGGTGGTGGGAGGGCGGCCCCGGGGAGGGCCCCGCCTCAAGCCCCTGACCCCTCCGGGCCTCAGTATCCCCTCCTGTGAAGCTGTGCAGACCAGGACAGCACTGGAACTGGCGGTGATGAGACTTCCTGCAGTTCAAAGTGGGGGCGGGGGCTGGGGTGGAACGGGGAGCCTGGGGTCCCGGCCGAGGGCGGAGCACGGGAGTGGCCGTCGATGCTTAAGGAACTTTCCTGAGGGCCATCCGGGCTGCAGGGAGCCGCGTTTTGCCTGCCCCTGGGTCTCACGCGCAGCCAGGACCGCCCGGCTGCGGTCGGTGGGGGCGGCGCCTGGTTCCCGGCTGCCTGGCCTGGCCGCCTCTGCCCCCTGGTGGCTCCAGGGCACTGCCGCACTCACTTGCCCCAGGCGCTCGGCTCCCCTGCCAGGGGCGCTTGGAGAGAGGATGGGCGCTGGCTGGGAGAGGGACCCAGCTCGTCCTGCAGCCGCCCCTCCTCCCCGGCCTCCTACAAGGGGTGCCAAGGAGGGGCCGCCCCCGGGGCTCCTGGGGGACGTAGAGTCCCAGGTCCGGTCTGTGCCTGGGACCCAGCAGGCCAGGAAGAGGCGGAAGGCAGAGGGAAGGCGCAGAACACAATGTGGGGACTCGCCTGTTTTCCCGGGGGTGGGGGTGGGTGTCCCCA
This sequence comes from Sylvilagus floridanus, assembly GCA_949820135.1. Classification (NCBI taxonomy): domain Eukaryota; kingdom Metazoa; phylum Chordata; class Mammalia; order Lagomorpha; family Leporidae; genus Sylvilagus; species Sylvilagus floridanus. Next base: position 52,129,449 of record OX463228.1, read on the forward strand.
CAGCTTCCCACCAAGGGGGCTCTGCAGGCTCTGGCTGACCCGAGGCCGCTGCCATGCCCAGCGGGGCGGGCGCTCCAGGCCGCGGAGCTCAGGAGAGGGGCTGTGGTCCGGAGCTCCTGGCCGCCTCGCCTGCCGTTCTGTTTGCCTGGGGAACGGATGCTTGCTCGGGCTGGGGGTGCTCCCTGTTTCTGGGGTGAGCTCGGGCAGGGGACCCATCTGTCCTTTTAAGAAAGAGCCAGGCAATGCCTTCCTGACCAAGGTGTGGTCACCTTTGAGGGCAGCGAGCACTCTAATCCAGGACCTTCCCCGCTTGTCCTCGCCCACCTGGGCTCCAGGCTGCTGGGCACGGGTGCGAGAGGTGCCCCTGCCTGGGCCGCTGCTGGTCTTGGTCAGAGCCACGAGGGAGGGTGCAGGCAGCCAGAGCGGTGACCCCGGCTAGTCCCGGGCCTCACCATGCCGCCACCGGCTGCAGCTTCCCTCGCCGCCCGCATGGGGCAGAGGGAGGAAGCTCAGGACGGGAACCCAGCCTTCTGGGTCCTTTCGTGCGGCTGGCCATCGGTCACCTACAGCCCAAGCAAAATGGATGTGGCCTTGAGGCCACAGGGATGGGCATGCTCTCCATGGCTCTGGGAAGGGGCCCTCAGGAGACATGGGGCACCCTGGGAAAGCTGCTTCCCCCCGCTGAGCCTCAGTGCCCTCATCTGTGAAATGGGCTGTGGTCCCAGTGAGTGAGTCTGTGTACAGCCAGGTCAAGGCCGAGGCCCCTGCAGCCGGCAGGCAGTGCAGGAAGTTGGGGGTGGTGCTGTTCCCCCCCCTCCAGGGAGGCTCTGTGGGCAGTGTCTGCCCAGTGGGACTGGACGTGAGGACAGGGGCCCACCTCGGAGCAGCAGGGTCTTGTGGCTGCTTTGCAATGGGCTCCTCATGGTTTACGAACGGGGCGGTGGGCAGCAGCCAGCCAAGCCCCAGGCCCTGGGAATCAGAACACAGGACAGAGGGTGGCGTGAACACAGCTGGAGACCCCCACACTCCACAGGAGCATCTGGGACGGTTTCCGGGAGAACATTTAGAGGGAGTGCAGGCGGGAAACTGAGGCACACACGCCACCTGCCCCTGGCCGGGCAGAGACCACGCTACCGCTCTGACTGCGCCCAGGCGCTCCAGGGACTTCTCGGCTGATGCAGCTTGCGGGCTCCTGGGTGAGAGCAAGGGAGCAAAATCCTGTCCGATTAAAGGTTCAGAAAGACAGGAGACGCTGTCACAAACACCCGTGTCATCTCTCTCCTGTTTCCTCCTTTTTTTTTTCCTTTTATTTGCAAGACAGAGGGAGGAGAGAGGAGGAGAGAGATGGAGGGTACTCCCATCTTCCAGGTCACTCCTCCCACGTGTGCTGGCCCGGAGCCCGGCACTCAATCCACGGCTCCCAGGTGCGTGGCAGGAGCCCGGCTTCCCGAGCCGTCCCCACTGCTCCCCGGTTCTGCACTGGCAGGCAGCTGGCATGGGGCAGCCGCAGCTGGGACTTGAACCCACGGCCTTGAGACAGGTGTCCCAGCCAGGGTCTGCATCGCTGGATAGGACCCTTCCTGACAGAGGGTCAACTGCAGAACGCGGCAGCAACTGAGACAACGCAGCAGTACAGAAACGCAATCCACGGGAGAAACGGGCCACGGATCCCGACGGTTCTCAAAAGAAGAAACAAAATGGCCAGCCGATCTGTGGAGAATGGCCCATGACCACCAGTCCTCAGGGACCTGCAAACCAAGACCACCATGAGATATCCCCGCCCCCTGAGGATGGTGAGATACAGAGACAGAGTAAGAGTGCCGGGAGGGTGAGAGAGAGGGGGCTCCCGCAGAATGTAATCAGTGCAGGAAAGAGACTCGTCCCGTGACCAGCAGTGCCACCACGGGGCTTGCACCCACCCATTGCGTTGTACAGAGGTACCCGCACCACCCCATTTGCTGTTCATAACAGGCAAAGTTTGGATTCAACGAGGCGCCCACCATCAGATGAATGGATAAAAAAACGTGGCCTAGATCCACCGTGGAATACTATGGAGCCACGAAGGGGACGACATCCTGTCATTCGCAGCAAAATGATCGGGACTGGAGGGTTTCATGAAATGAGCCGGACACAGAGAGACAGATGCGCGTGCTCTTGCTTGTATGTGGGAGCTAAAATCAAAAATAAAGCCACGTGCCTCCTCCTTGTTGCTAGTGCAGTGTTTTGTCCAGTCTTGTTTCGACCCTCGTCCCCAGGTGGCGGGGGATCCGATCGGCTGTGGTCTTGACGACCGGCGGCCGTGGCAGAAGCCGGAGAGGAGGTGAAGCGCCTTCCCCCGGCTGGCGTTAGTGGCTCCTGCCGGATGAGTTTGTTCACTGTGTTAGTGGAGCCGTTTGCCTTTGGCGATGCTGTAAATTAAAATATTATCTCCAAAAAGGCTCATTGTTCAGTTAAACAGAGGAGTCTGACAAACGCACCCACAGCAGCTGGGCCGGGCTCTCCCCAGCTGCAGAGCCTGAGGGAGCCACCCCGGCCGAGCGTCCAGTCGGGGTCTTGGCCGCCGCCGCCAGTGCTGGCTCCACTGAGCACTGCCCCCAGGGCACGCCGTCTCCTGGGAGTGAAGGGGTCACAAACAATTGTGTCGCCTGGCGCAGGCCCTTCTCCATGGGGGCGTCGCTGCATCCACCACGGGGCAGGCCTGGGCCACAGCTGGGGCAGCTGCCATGATGACCCCTTCACAGCCGTGCTGCCCAGACTGTCCCTGCTGGACATGCCCTGGCCGAGGGCACAAGCAGCCCACGCCAGCGCAGGCCGACTGGCAGGGTGGACTTGCCGTGGGGGAAGCTGATCCCAAGCTGGGGGCTCCCTTTCCCGCTGAAGTAAAACAGAAAGCCTGGAACCCCTCAGCGTCATCGGGGCAGGAGGGGGACAAAGCCTGGGCTGAGGGCACTGAGACGACAAGGCAGCAGGTGCGGGGCTGGACGTAGGGATCCCGGGCTTGGTGAGGAGAAGCCGAGGGCTGGGTGGTCCTGGGGGCTTCAGTGCGACACGGAGCAGGTGCTCAGGCTGTGTTGGCCCTGTGGGCTGCACTCCCCAGCCTCAGCCTCCCCACAGCCTCCCAGAGCCCGGTCTCCAGGCTCCGGGCCGGCAGGGCGCTGGTTCCAGGGGTCTTTGGGCTCACACCCCTATTCAGCCAGGGCAGCCCCCGAGCGTCTCATTTACATCCCCGCCATGGCCCTGGCCCTGCCTTTTCCTGGCATCCGGTTATTCCCCACAGAATAGGGACGCTGACCCCGTGGAAGGGACGAGTCGTGCGGTTGTCTCCCGGGGGGCCTGCCTAGTCCAAGGCTCCCGGCCCCTTCTGCTTCGGGGGCTGCTCTCGCCCCAAGCTGGCCAGCAGGGCAGCCGCTGGGCCTCGGACCTCAGGACCCACGATCGGAAGCCACACGGCGCTTTCAACGGTGGAGTGCGAAAGAAGCAGGCAAACGGTCTCCCTGATATTTTTAACCGATGACATATTGAGAGGCAGAGACTTTGGATAAAAGGCAAATAAAATATGCCGTTAGGGCGAATCCATCTGGGGGTGGCTGTTTGGAGTAGCAGCTGGGGGCCGGTGTTGTACTGCCGCTTGCGAGACTGGCGCCCACATCGGAGTGCCCGTTCAAATCCCGGCTGCTCCGCGTCCCACCCAGCCTCCTGCTAGTGTCCCTGCGAGGGCCGGGAACGATGGTGCAGGTACTGGGACCCCTGCCGCCCCCTGTGGGACACCAGGATGGAGTTCCTGGCTCCTGGCTTCGGCCCGGCCCGGCCCTGGCTGTCGTAGGCACCAGGGGAATGAACCAGCGGCTGGAAGGCCTCCGTGTGTATCTGTCTCCCTCCTCCCTCCCTCTCTGCCGTGCAGAGGAGTAGAAACTAAAAATGGATTAATTCACTTGGTTGTTTTACTTCTCAGACCTGGAAGCTGCACGAGGCCTCTGTGCACGGCTTTGCGGTTCTGCCGGGCGTGCTGCACCAGACGGGAGCCTGGCTGCCGCCCCTCCCACGGCGGCTCAGAGCCCCCCCCCCCCCCCCGGCCTTGTATCACGAAAGGCACGGCCAGGGCCACTGGCAGCGACTCTCGGGGCTCTTGGGGAAGCTCCCGTGTCAGCCGCCGCTCTCGGGGTCTAGCAGGGAGGTGGGGGGCTCCGAGGAGGCCGGAGCTCTGAGCTAGGGCTCAGGGGCCTGGCCGCCGGGAACCCCAGTGCAGGGTCGGGGAGAAGCTTATTGGTACGACACGGCACGCGGCTTCAGCGAGGGCCTTGGCCTGGTCGGGGAGCCTGCTCGGGGTGTTGTCTTCCTGTGGGGCTGCCCTGGAGTGGGGCTCCAGGCGCAGCTTCACACACTGGACGTGCGTTCATGTGTCTGTCCCCCCCCCCATTCCAGTCCTGTGGCGCAGGCCCTCGAAGGGGGTGAAGTTACCCGTTCCAGCCACCGGGGGCACTGTTTGCAGCAGCCTCAACCCTAGACCGGCACAGAGCGACGGAGCGGACCAGGAGCCAGGACTGCACACAGAGGAGAGAAAGGTGAAGGCGACGCCATGCTCTCTTTAACTCGCCTGATCCACAATATCCCCATCCCCGCAGACAGTCAGCAGGTTTGTTCATGAGGCACTTTGCCTTCTTCCACGGTCCCACGTGTGTGCGTCCTGTCCCCTGTGCAGCTGGACGCGTTCCAGGCACCCGAGCCGCATGTGGCTGCAGTTGCTTCCTGGACTGTGCAGCCCTTGAGTCTAGAAACTTAAAGTCAGAGCAGGCACTGTGCCGCTGGCCTTCCTGGAGCGCTGGTTCGAGACCCGGCTGTCCCGTTTCCAATCCCGCTCCCTGCTCATGCGCCTGGGAAAGCAGCAGAAGGTGGCCCAACTGCTTGGGCCCCTGCACCCACCTGGGAGACCCGGATGGAGCTCCAGGCTCCTGGCTTGGCCTGGCCCAGCTCTTGCTGTTGTGGCCATCCTGGGCGTGAACCAGCAGAAGGAAGACCTTTGCCTCTGTCTCTGTAACTCTACTTTTCACATAAATAGTTAAATAAATCTTGTTTAAACAACAGAAAGCTACAGTGGAGCAGCACCCTGGGAGGCAGAGGTCCCTGTTGCTGGCCCCACAGCTGCCTGCTGGGCCCAGGGGGCTTCTGAGTGGGCTCTGGGCTCAGTGATCGATTCGCAGTGTCTTCCAGGACCGTGGGCGGCCCTGTGTCTCTTGTACGTGGCTGACACGGAGCCAGGCCTGTGCAGTAAGGCAGGGTGTGGTCCCCGGGTGCTAGAAGGGAGAAGCACCCAGGATCATTCGGCGCAGCCGCCACCCAAGCCTGCCTGGAGTTCTAAGCCTCTGCCCGGGGCCAGGCTCCTGTGTCCCTGAGCCTGCGCCTCTGCTGTGTGACCCCAGACAAAGCCACTTCCCCCCTGCAAGCCTCAGTCTCCCAAACCGGCAATGGGCTCAGGAGCCCCTGCTCAGCACGACTTAGACGCGGGGGTTGAAACACGCCACAGGCTGGGATGAGCGGCCGCTCCCGGCTCTGCCCCCTCGGAGTCCCTGCCTCCCCCACCCACCCATTCCACTCAGGACAGAAGCACAGTCTGTCCTCACCCACGGCGCTCCTGGGAGGCAGGCAGCCCCTCCCCACGCCTGCCCCGGTCAGAGCTGCAGGAGGCCTCCTGCTCGCTGGCCCCCACAGGGCCCCTCAGCAGCCCACTTCCTGTCCGCACCCCCAGCCAGCCTCCAGCCTCCAGGCAGGGCCCCGCACGCACAGCCCGGGGCCCACAGCATTGCCAGCCCCAGTTCTGGAGCAGGGTCTCCCGTGGCCAGCGGGCCTCAACGCCCCTCCCCAGGCCCCTTGGATTCTCTCCCGGGGAGGGGCCAGCGCCCGGCGACATCTGGCAGGGAACGAACTGTACGTGGCGAACGCGCTGGCGAGGCAGCCGCTGCAATTAGGGAGCAGCTCCAGGTCCCTAAGCATGACGCGCAGCGCAGTTCCCCGGCCAGCAGAGTTTAATCAAAATGTTTTATGCAAGACGTAGCCCTGACCCTGACAAATCTGCCCCCTCTTGCTGGGAAGCCAACAGATATATTGTCGGCACGGATTCCAGCGAGCGCACGAGCAGATGCGGGCCGGCGCGGCCACGTGGCGCGGGCCGAGCGGGAACAGGCTGTGAGCTTTGCACCGTCCTCTGGGCTTTCCGTGGCGCCTGCTGCTCGCCGGGGGCCGTGGAGAACAAAGCCTCTCTGTCCTCTCTGTGGGTCTCCCTGTCCCCCAGCCCCAAGCAACGCCCCCTCCCACTTGCGGCCGCCCCGTCTGAGCGGCATCCTGGATTCACTTCTGTTCCCACCCCTCCGGGGAGCATTTGTCACAGCATCTGTCTCCGGGCAGCCTGTGTCCAATTTGTCTTTGCACCCCTGGCACCGAGGACAATGCCTGGCACCCGGTGGGCCTTGAACAACTGTTGCGAGAGGAAGCCAGGGAGGGAGAAGGCGCGGGCGGGCAGGGGGCCAGGGCCTGGGACCCTGCTTGCAAGGGGGCTCCATGGTCTACCTCTGACCAGCACCAGAGACCAGGGCGCTGGATGGCAACTCTGCCAGGTGTACACTCTGTGGGGCTCAGTTTACCCACCCGGAAAGTGGGTATAATGACACCGGCTCTGCTTGCAGTGTGTGGTGCGGCTGAGGCACAGCTGGGCTGGAGATGGTCAGCGGCTTTGCGAGTGCCTTGATGGTGGTGCGCAGACCGGAAGTGGGGAGGGGGCAGGGAGGGAGGAGAAAGACCGGGCTGTCCTACCCCAGAGGAGGGATCCAGGCCCAGAGGGTCCCCGCGGAAGTCGTTCTTGGCCCGACCCTGCGTGCTCTGCTCTGTGTGTTTCCCAGGGCGTGTCTGCAGGTGCGTCCTTGCCGGGGCTCGCCACTGCCACAGAGTCGACCAGAAACCCCGGGCCGGCCTGGGAGACCTGGTGTAGGTGCAGAGGGATCCCAGTGCCTGCCCGGGGAGCAGCGGGGCCACAGGCATGGGCCACGCACTGCCGCTGGGTGATGTGGGCCATCATCGTGTCACGGTGGGCACAGCAGGAGAAATGGGTGCGAGGAAAGCCGCCTGGCGGGGCCCCGTGCTCCTCCGCCTGCCACGGCTTCCACCTGGGGCCTCAGTTTACCCAGCCCGCCCTTCCGCCCTGAGCCGGTGCTGCTGCCCCCACAGCCCTGACTTCCAGGTGAAGGGCGTGTGCCACAGAGTGAGCGACTCCAGGGTCAGCCCAGCTGACAAAGGAGGAAAAAGGCTGGAGTCTCCGCCTGGCTGCGGGGGCCAGAGGAGCTGGGGGGAGAGGGGCGGTCTCGACAGGCTCAGCTGGGGGGCTGCCCACAGGGGCCCCCACTCTAACCTGCTGTGTTCTGGGAGGCGTAGGGGTGGGACTCCCTGTGCACAGGGGAGGGTGCCAGCCTGGGGAGCCCTTGTGGAGCCCACGGGATCCCTGGTTCCACCTCCACTGGGAGGAAGATGCCGAGCCCGCTTCTCAGAAAGAGAAACCGAGGCTGGGGGCCAGAGCTCTGGCCCCTGGCAACAGCCGGGGCCCTCGCCGTCCTGCGTGCCCAAGCACTCGGCGTGCACGTGAGCTGCGTCGGAGAATCACACTGACATCAGGAAGGCCTGAAGTCACAGAGCCAGCCCCTCAGCGTGGGAGGGGGTGGAGGAGAGAGCGTGGCCCAAGTTGGGGCAGCGAGCCCTGGGCTGGACATAGATGTCCACTCACGGTCCAGGGCAGGAGGCCAGGGCTCTGCCCAAAACGTCCTCAGTGGGTCACTCATGGCCTGGGAGCCACGGGGCTCAGGGAGCGGACTCCCCAGGCTCCCGGGGCGCATCCGTCAGCCGCAGGCACAGAGGGGGCTGTGCGCGTCCCCGGGCTCCCGCCAGCGGATCAAGTGTCCCCTGGCAGGGTGGACACGGGGATTAGCTTCCCCCGCCCTCCAGCCCGACGCCTGTGTTTTTCTCGAGAGCACAGGTGCTCCCGCGCAGTGCCAGGCAGCTGGGCTCTCACGGAGGGGCCTCTTGGCCCGAGGGACCCCAGCAGCAGGGCCGGATCTTCCCAAGGCCTTTCCCGCCTTTTTGCCCAGCCGCCTGGTCAGCTGCGGCTACTCCCAGGGTATCACGCATGCGCCGGCAGGGGACCTGGGCCTGAGTGGGGGTTGGGAAAGGGTGGTGGTCTCCTGCCTCCCCAGCACACTGGGCTGAGCCTGACTCAGTGGGGCTGAGATGGAAGGCAAAGGAAGAGGAGACAGAGAGAGAGCTGAGGGGCGAGGGGAGGGCGGAGAGGGGACCGACTGGAACCAGGCTCCGGAGAGGGGCCCTCGTGCGCCCAGGCCCAGGCCGCACCCTGCAGGAAGGGCCCTGACCCTGTGTCCCGTAGGCAGACCCTGGCTTGGGTCCTGGAAGCCCCTCCCCCCAGGCGGCCCAGGCCGGGCGCACAGGAGCCGAATGGGCAGACACGGTGCTTCGTTCCCCGGTCAGTCTGCGCCAGTTCCTCTGGCTCCCAGAGCTGTGATTTCCTGTGCCCTGGGCACCCCCACGTCCTAGGGCTCTGAGGGCTGGGGTCCTGCCCAGCAGGCGTCTCAGTCCCTTTGGAGGCCACCAGCACAGGGGGAGTCTGTCACCAGCTGCCCCCAGAGGTGCTCTGGCACTTCCTGCTGGACCCAGAGAGGGCCGGGAGCCACCCGCCGGACCCTGCTCTCCGGGCTGCCAATCCCGGGCCAGGATCTGGGGGAGGCCTGGTGCTGGGGGCCACAGGCCGGTGCTTTCCCGCGGAGCTGACGCTGCGGGCTGTGCACTCCCAGCAGTGTGGCTTCGTGCCCACAGAGGCCTCCTCGGGGCTGGTCCCCGACGTGGGCCCCAGAGGGGCCGCTCAGGGGCTGTGGCCCCGTTGGAAGCAGGCGCCGCTGGGGGCTGGGACAAGGAGGCAGCAGGAGCGACCTGGTCATCCAGGGAGGGACCGCCAGGCTGTGAGGCCCCCTGCCCGGCTCCCGGGGTCCCAGGCGGGGCCCAGGCCTGTGCGTGCAGCCTCCCATGGGAGAGCAGAGGCGCCTACGGGCACAGCCAGAGGTCTGGGGCTGTGTCCTGCTGGGGTCAGCCTGCCCCTTGCCACGCCTAGCCCAGCCGGCCAGGAGGGGGCGCTGTGCTGCCCGAAGGAGTACCAAGGCTGGTCAGCCTGGGGCCCTAGACCCTCCTGCCCCCCCTCTCCCACCTGACCCAAAGTTGCGCTCTCAGGTCTGAGGGAGGGAGCCCTTTAACCATGTGACCTGGGGGCGGGCATTAAGCCCCTTCTCTCCTTCACTTGAGTGCCAGGCAGTGCAGTGAGTGAGTGAGTGTGCAAACTCCTCCCCCAACACACACACACACACACACACACACACACACTGCAGGAACGCTCAGTGTTGATGGCATCGTGGGAGAAGCACACCCTCCAGACACAGAGTCTTCGTGCACGCTGGTCCCTCTGCCTGCCACACTGTTCCAGCCGCCACAGCCCCCGCCATTGCTCATGGTGCCCGCCGTGTCAGTCCCTCGCCAAGCACAGGGCCGTCAGTTGGTAAATATCCATCTCGCCGCCCCCGTCTGGCATCCTTATCTTGTCCTTGAACTATTGGGGTCACGCTGAGCCCTCGTGCCCCCTCCCAAACCCCACAAACAGCCTGCAATGCCATGACCGTCTGTAGCCCAGCGAGCATCTTCCACTTCCAGCAAAAAGAAAGAAACCCGGGTGACTTGCCGGGTTCTCACTCGGCGAGGGTGGGTACGCGAGGGCTGCCGGCTGCTTGACCCCCAGGACCCGGCCAGCCCCGGAGCAATCGGCTTCCATGCCGAAGGGCGTGGCCTCCGGCCACAGGAGCACTCGATACAGTTTTCCTTAATTCTTTCTTTGTAGCCCAAATTTTGTGCAAGGGGGTTTATTACCAGCCCTGCCTCGCCCGAGAGCCAGGATCCCGGCAGAAGAGGCACAGATGAGAGCTCACTTCACGCTCCAAGTCTGCGCGCCACGGGGTGGTGGACGGGCGTGGGCAGGCGTCCCGCCCCCACCCGGAGTGGCCCCCAGAAGCGCCCGGGCTCTCCCCGGAAGGTGATGACTCACCCAGGGTGGGATGAGCTCCCTGAGGTCGGCACCGCTGCCCACCTCCACGCATGGTTTTTCTAACTCTTGTTAAAAACCCGGATGGTGACTTTGCACCACACCCTGTGCCGTGTGGAGCAAGATTACCTGGGGCGCTGCTGCCCGGGGCCAGCATCGGCCTCTGAGACCACTGGGCGGGGCTGTGACTTGACTTGACCCAGGTTCTGACGCTATGGGGCCAAACGCCTGGAGGCAGGATTGACTTTTCTTGCAGAACCGGGACTTTTCTGAAGCTTAAGGCTGTTGCCTCAAGGCCTGAGCTACTGCAGGTCAGCGGAGGGATCCCTTGTCTGTGCTGTGTGACCTTCTACAAGTTCCTGGCCCTCTCTGGCCCCAGAAGTGGGAGCACCAGTCAAGAAATGTAACTAGGGCCAGGCGCTGTGGCGTAGCTCGTTAAGCTGCCGCCTGCAGTGCCGGCATCCCATATGGGTGCCGGTTCGAATCCCAGCTACTTCACTTTCTATCCAGCTCCCTGTTAATGCACCTGGGAAAGCAGTAAAAGATGACCCAAGTCCTTGGGCCCCTGTGCCCACGGGGGAGACCCAGAAGAAGCTCCTGGCTCCCGGCTTCGGATTGGTGTGGCTCCGGCCGTTGTGGCCACTTGGGGAGTGAACCGGCGACTGGAAATCCGTGATGGCCCTCAGCCATCGGCCCGACAAGCAGCATGTGTCTTGAAGTCTGAGAGTGCGCCAAGCCTGGTTACTGATCCTGGGTGCATCTCAGCGCACAGAGAGGGGTTCTAGCCCCCAGAACTTCTCCAGGAAACGCGGAATACATGTAAACAAGCGTGGCCTTTCTGGGGGTGCAGGACATGGGTGCTTTGGAGAGTGACAGTGACGATGCGCTAGATGGGGACGAGAGAGAAGTGAGAGAAGTGAGAGAAGTCCACGAGAGCCTCCTGGGCGCTGACGTCCAAGTCGAGCCCTAAAGAGAAGATCAGGAAGAGGGACCGGCGTGTGCAAAGGTCCTGAGGTGGGTGCCACGGAGAGCACAGATCTGCTTCCTCAGCACCACTCCAGGAAGTCCCCTGCCCTCTCCTGCCGTGGAGGGGCCGTGTGACCCACTGACCCCTGCCGTGCCGGAACAAGGCAGCCCTCCTCAGAGCAACTCTGTACTGAGGGAGGCGGATACGTGCAGTGAGGTGGTGGCAGCGAGGTGGGGGCTGCCCTGTTGCCCGGCCTGACTTCCCGTGGGGGTCATGGCCAAGACCCCCCCCCCCAAGCTCCCTTGTGTGCAGGGCAGGACAGAGGAGCCACAGGAGCCCTCCCTCGGGGGCAGCCCTGGGGACAGAGCGCCATTGCCGGTGGCATTTGGGGCCAGCCTCCAGCGCTGCCCTGCCAAGCCGCTGCCCCCACAGGGGGGCGCGTCCGCCCTTGCCTGGCTCAGGCTGGCCCATGTCAAGCTGCGATGGCTCATCTTCTGGCAAGCGCATTCCCTGGAAGAACTGAAAGGTTAATGGCGCTTCCGCAGGCTCCCCGCCAGCCGCCAGGTACCAGCCCAGGCAGCCAGAGAGCACAGAGATGTGGGTGAGCCCAGCCCGGCCGGGCCTCTGCCTGCGGCTCCGTATTGTGCGCTCAGCTCAGATTCACACAGCACCTGCGTGCGCGGAGCCTGGCCAGGGGCACCCGCCGGAGTGGGTGGCCACTGCCCAGGCCCCTGGTGCCCGGTGACAGAAGGGCTCGTGCTGTCCTCCTTCCTTGTGACGCAGAGGGAGGCCGGAGGGGTGGAGCAGGTGCCCGCTGAGCCCCACAGCCGCCCCCTATCCCTGCCCCCCCCATGCCCGGGGTTCTTGCTGTGGGAGGGGGAGAGCCTCATCTGCCCAAGCCCGTGCCAGGGAGTTTGCCCCCAGGTCAGTGCTCGCTTATCAGCCCCAGGAGGAAACCTGAACGCAGGCTCCGTGTTTATGCCACAGGAGTCGTGTCAAAGGCGTTGGGGCGTCCCCTCCTCGGGAGGCGGCCCCACCCAGGCCACCAGCCCAGCCTTGGCCATGAAGGCGCCTTGCACGGGGGCCCCACGCGGGTGTAGCTCCCAGCCTCGAGCCCCACAGGGAGGGGGTCAGAGGGGGTGTTCTGTGTTCTGAGTGACTGAGCGAGCGCGCGGGTGGAGGGGGGCTCGGCTCTGTGGTCCTCCCCAGCTCTGACTGCGCTGCATCCAGGGATTCTCTGGGCGGTGAGCTGGGGACCTGGTTCTCTGGGGGAATAAAAGGCCATTTGCCATCCCCCTGGTGTAAACCCTGCCCCCCAGGACCAGTCCACGTGGCCACACGCTCAGCCGCCAGCTCACGGACCTCAGTGAGCCCATTCCCTTCTCTTGCCCTTCTGCCTGCCTGCAGAGAGCCTCTGCAAGGGAGGCCGGGAAGGGAGAGGGCGGGGCAGGGCTCGGCCGGGCCCAAGGGTGAGGGGCAGCTTTACCGACCCTCTGCTTAGCAGCAAGGAGGCTGTGGCCACAGGGCGGGCACGTGGTGGGGCGGCCGCCGAGACCGGAGACCATGGGAGGAGGGAGTGAAAGCTGGGGGAAGGAGAGACTCCCACCTCCTGCCCTTCGCCCGCACGCGTGGGCTGCCCCAGGGTGTGGGGGCCCTGGTGGGAGGCAGGGCTGCCACGGGCTCTGTGGGGTGCAGACAGGGAGTGGACCAGAGGGGATGGCCAGAGCCCCTCCATCCACAGGCCCTGTGGCCGGATCCAGAACCCGATGGGTGTGGGGACAGGTCACAGGACACGAAACACACACACGACTTCTGTCAGCTTTACGCACGTGTGGGGAGGCTCTGCAGAAGCCCAGAGGAACCCGAGCCTGGCGTTCTCATGCCTTGCAGATAACGAGCAATAACTCTGTGAGCGAAGCCGTGATAAGAGGGTCTCGGGGGTGCAGTGAGCCCTGGGGCAGCCCTGGGAGATAGGAGGGGATGTGAGGCCCAGGGCGCAGTTTGTTTATCCAGGTTGGCTATGGGCCCTGCGAGCAGGCTCTGGGGCTCAAGGCTGCATGTGTGATCCTGGTATGCGAAGGACACCCCTCCCCGGAGATGCTCCTCTGCGGGCGGGGGCCCCAGTGGGTTCAGAGGCAACTATCAGTAAGTTCTGCACGCGGAGGGGTGGCCTGGCCTTGACTCTCCCTCACCAGACACGTGCTGGCCATGTGTGTGCAGGAGGCTCTGGAGGGGCCTGACAGGAGGGGGTGCCGTGAGGCCCCCCACAGCCCCGGCTGGGGGAAGCAGGGGGCCCGGCTTGAGCCCGGCCTGCCCCTGGGCACGGTCATGCCGGAGCCACAGGAATACGTGGCGCTCCTGAGGCCGGCCTGCTCTCCGGGGTGCGCCGCCGAGCCAGCCTTGCTGAGCGGCCCATCCATCACTCGCCCTAATGGCTCTGCAGGCTGCCGCTCCTCCCACTGAATTTAAAGCAAGGATCCAGGCCGCGGGGAGGAAGCTGCCACGCAACCGCCGTGATTATGGAGTCTTGGTGGAGAGATGCTTCTTGTTAATGCCAAGGGAGCAGAGCCACAGACAGGCGCCCGGCCCGTGTGTGCAGCCGTGTGAGGACAGACCCTCTGCCCCTGGAGACCCACAGCACGCAGAGCTGCCCCCTCGGGAACGGGCACGGCGGGGCCTTGAACCCCCAACTGCCATGGGCGATCTCGATGCTTTATCCTTTCATTCAAAATGCTGTCTTTTTCTCCTGAGCACATAAGGAATCACTTCCTGTGTGTGTGTGTGGGGGGGGTCTGATTGCAAAGGAGAAATGAAGACCCCGCGGCCCCCTCCCCAGAGCCGGCAGATGGGGGTGGTCCCCACGGCTTCCTGCGCCCACCTGCGCTCCGGTTGCTGTCGCTCCTGGTTTATGGGAGCCTCACTGTATCTGCAACATGTATTTCCAAGGCAGCAGCCAGTCCCCTGGGGCGCGCCTGAGCTGCGCCTGCACGTTCCGTCGATCTGACAAGTAAATCCCACGTTCAAGTTCCCTGCACGGGAGAGGAAGGAGCAAAATTTGCTTTCTCAAAACCAGCCCTGGCTCATCCCCCAGCCTCTCCAAGGGAAGCGGGAGGGCCTGAGCTGCCCCACCCAGCTCACACAAGGGTTCCACCAAGAGCCCGGGTGGGCAGGGTCCCAAGGGGGCCACAGGAGCCCCTGGAGGGGACCTGTCTGTGGTCTGTCCCCATGGGGTTCTCTGTGGCTTAGAAAGGCAGGGAAAGTCCTTGGTTCGAACCGCATCTCTGCTTCTGATCCACTACCTGCTGATGTGTGCCCTGGGAGACAGCAGGTGACGGCTCACGTCCTTGGGGTCCCTGCCACCCACATGGGAGATCTGGGTGGAGTTCTGGGCTCTGGGCTTCAGCCTGGCCCAGCCCCAGCTGCTGCAGGCAATTGGGAAATGAAGCAGCAGATGAGAGATCTGTCTGCCCCTCAACTCTCTTTTTCAAACAGAAATTTTATATATATATATAATATTTATAAATATATAAAAATAATAAATATATATATTTAAATGGGGTCCGCATTGTGGCGAGTTGGGTTAAGCCACTGCCCGAGTGCTGGCGTCTCATCTAGGTACCGGTTTGAGTCCCAGCTGCTCCACTTCTGAGACACAAACCCTAACACTAACCCCAAGACACTCAGGAAGTCAGGTCGTCCGATGTGTTGTCCCCCCCCACCTCCACTCCCCACCACACACGCTGTACTGGAAGCCCCTGGGGTTGGGGCTATTTTGCGCACTGTCCCCAGCGCAGCGCCCTGGGCCTGGGCCTCAGCAGGATTCAGCGTCATGGGGGAGGAAGGCACTCGCTCTCCACGACCTGTCAGCCCACTGTGCGCGTGGGGAGACCGAGGCAAAGGCACTCCGCCTGAGACTCTCGCGTCTGTTTCTCCGGCCACCTTTCTGTGTAATTCACGGCAGCTATTCCAGGAGCTGAGCCGCGGCCCCGCTCCCGTGTACACGTGCGGAAAGTCGCGGGCTGGAGCGCAGAAACTTGCCTGGGTCTCTCCGGGTGAAGACCCTGGCCCGGATACCAGCTCCTCCCGTGGGCCGGCTGTGCACTGGCTTGCCCCTCTGGGAGGGGGGCACCTGGGAGCCTGGGGCTGGGGGCCGTGGGGTGTGGCTCCTGCATTCCACCCACAAGAGCGGAGCTGAGAGCCCCAGGGAGATGGGCTGCCCACTCCCTGCCCCTCAAGTTCAGGCTCCCGCCTCGCCTGCCGCTGGGAGGGCCCTGCCTCGCCCCGGAGCTGGACCACAAGGCAGCATGCAGGTTGTGCCCGGCCGGAGCACAGAGGGAGTGGCCCTCACCTGGGAGAACAGATGGGAGCCCCGCACCCACCCACTGGCCCGGTGCTGCCTCCAGGCCTCGCTCTCTTGGGCAGGGTGGGCATATGACACTCTTGCCCCCTCCGGCCCTTGGTCTCCCTGTGGGATGGAAGGGCTTCCTGGGTGGCACCTGTATCCTCGTGGCCCTGGGAGGTGGCTCCAGCACGGGCACCCACTGGGTCCTGCCGCGGGAGGACAGGGAGGCACAGTGGCCAGAGCCGCCTGCCCTGCTGGTCTCCACCCCTTGGCTGGACACAGCCTGCAGCTGCTGGGGATAATGCATGGGCTGGCTGGGGCCCAGCTCCCCGAAGCCACGGAGAATTGCAATTTAGCAAGTTTGTCAAATCCACCCAAGGCTGGGGCCTGGAGCGTCCAGGCAGCCCCGCAGCCCTGGGCGGCCTCCCCGCCACGTCCGCCTCCACCTCTTCCCACGGGCATGGGTTAGGCCCCAGCAGCTGTGCGGGGGCGGGGGCCAGGGGGCCTGGGGTGGGAGCCAGGGGCTGAGGGCTGGGGGCCAGGGGGCCCGGGGGCCGGGGTCTGGGGCGGGAGCCAGGGGGCCTGGGACCAGGGGCCGGGGGGCTGGGGTGGGAGCTGGGGAGCCCGGGCTAAGGGCCAGAGGGCCAGGGCTGGAGGCCAGGGGGCCCGGGGGCCAGGGCTGGGAGCCAGGGGGCCCGGAGCTGGGGCCTGGGGCTCTGGTCTGCTCAGTCCCAGGGTTGCTGTGTGAGCACTGCCCATCTCTAGGTTCCTCCTGCCCAGCCAGGGGGCCCAGCAACCCCATCCCCCATGCCAGGACAGGGGCTGCGGCAGGTGGGGGAGGAGGGCATATTCTGATGAGACCATTCAGGATGGGCGGGTGCAGAGGGTGGCGGTGGCAGTGGGGCCCTGAGTGACCAAAGGTATTTGCTGGGAGGGGCGGCAGGAAGGCTGTGGCCGGGCCGAGGCTCCGGGGTGGGGGCTGCTGCAGGGAGTGTTGGTGACACTGGGTCTCACGAACCTCTGAGCCTGGTCGGAAAGGTGGGGGGGGCCCTGAGGCCTGGACAGCCTGTGGGAAGCCCTCTGCCCTGCCCTCCAAGACCCCCGAGGTGCAGCAGGCTCAGATGCTCAGCAACTGGCTCACCACCTCGCCGGGAGTCTGCTTCTCTGTGGAGGAGCTCTCATGACCAGGAAAGGGCTTTCTAGAATGTTCCAGGCCCCGGAACATCGGGAGGTGGCCTCCTTCCTCCAGACCACGTCTCAGGGCTGGCTGCTGTCCTCTGTTCACTATAAGCCCTGCCCCTCCCCACCGTGTGCCCCCTGTCTGAACAGGAGCCAGCTGTCAGTGCCCCCAGAACTGTGTCAGTGCCTCAGTCAACTCTCACCTCCCTAGCCGTGAGCACCACGCTCCTGGTGACTGGACCCTAGACCACTGCTGTTATTTGCTTTCTTTGTTCAAAACATTTAGTTAGCTGAACGGCAGTTGCAGAGAGAGAGAGAGAGAGAGAGAGAGATCAGTCTTCCATCTGCTGGTTCACTCCCCAAATGGCCACGATGGCTGGGACTAGCCCAAGTGGAAGCCAGGATCTTCTTCGGGTCTCCCGTGGGGGTGCAGGGGCCTATGCACTTGGGCGTCTTCTGCTGCTTTCCCAGGCCACAGCAGAGAGCTGGACTGGAAGGGGAGCAGCTGGGACTCCAACCAGTCTCACATGGGACGCTGGTGTTGCCGCTGGCTGAGGCGTAACCGGGGTGCCACAGCGCTGGCCCCATCACTCCATCGGGTCCTGGGCAGGGCAGCATTGGACTTTGTGGAGTAGTCATGGCTGCAATGGAGAAACTGAGGCCCGGAAGGGCAAGGCCTTGCTCTGAGTCCCACAGTGCATCAGCCACAGGGAAGGGGGAGCCAGGCCTCCTGTCCACTCGGCGCCTGCCTCCCCCCAGCCCGCACCCCCGCCCCCGCCCGGCACTTCCTGAGGACTCTGCAGCGGCGAAGCCAGGGAGGGTGGAGTGAGCGCCGAGGGGCCCTGGGGGGCCCGGAGGGCTGTGGCGGGGGCGGGCGCCGTGCGAGAGGGGCCCTGGGCCCCGTGTCCTGCTAAGCGTTCCAGGCGGGCCCCGCGCAGCGTCCAGCGCGTTTTCCAGGGATTGCTGGGCCGGCACATTCCTTTCTGTTGAGGGAACTGCCTAGGCCCGGCGTGGGGAAGGCGGCGCTAATGTGCACCAGGTGCCGCCCGGCCTCTCCCGCGGGGCAGCCCCTGCGGGGCCTGGGGCTCGGCCTGCATCCCGCCCGCGCGCCCCGTGGTGAGGGCCACCCTTCCCGACTCCTGTCCGCCTGCACGCTGCCCTGTGGCCGTGGGCCCAAGGCCTCCGTGGGTGCAGGGCTGCGGCTGACAGCCCGGTCAGGGGCCCCTGCCCCCGGCTGTTGCCGGAGGCCTCGCGGGTGTCCTGTGGCCAGGCTGCCGCCACCGCCGCCACCACAGAGGCCTGGCCGGCAGCCTGGCGTCTCCACCAGCTCATGATTTCTACAAACCTCCAGCCTCGTAAGAACGTGCGCAGTGGCCTGAGGAGCCTTGGCTGGGAGCCTTGTGGGAAAGCAGAAGGCACCGAGGCCGGGCGCCATAGGCCTCCCCGGGGCCACTTCCCGCCTGTCCCTGGGGTCTCCTGTGTGCTCTGCTGGTCCCACCGAGCCACCTGTAGGACCCTGGCTCGCTCTCCTGCCCCGAGTGCAGGCCTCACACGGGCTGTTCCTTCTGTTCAAAGGTCCCCCCACCCCCGGACTATCCTGGGCTCCTGGGGATGCGCCTGGGAGGGGACGGAGACACCACAGGCTCCACCTGGGGACCTCGAAGGAAGGGACGTTTGAGCCCTGTCTGACTCCACGGCCTCCGTCAAGAGGTGAGCAGAGCTGCCCCTCCACACACATTAAGGATGCCCCCACAAACACATTGACAATCGCCCTGCACATACTGAGAATTCTCACAGACTTACCTTGGGAACCCCACACACACCCTGGGAACCCCCACACACCCTGGGACCCACACACCCTGGGACCCACACACACCCTGGGACCCACACACACCCTGGGACCACACACACCCGGGGAACCCCCACACACCCTGGGACCCCACACACCCTGGGACCCACACACACCCTGGGACCCCACACACCCTGGGACCCTCCCATACACAGGGAACCCCACACACCCCCTAGGATCCCCCACACACTGGGACCCTTCCCCCCAACATGCACTCTGACACAGGTGTCAGGAGCCCTGGGGAGCACGGAGCAGAACAAAGGGGTCTTTGAGGATGGGTTGGGGACAGGAGGGGTGGACACTGAGGAGCCCAGATGAGAGGGGAGCCAGGCAGGCAGTGGAGAGGAGGGGCTGCTGGAGGGAGGTTAGGGAGCTGGGAGTTTCAGGAAGGTGGGGCGGGCCGGGTGCTGTTTCTCTACGGGTTCAGTTGCTGCTTGCGACACCAGCGTCTCATATCAGCGCAGGTTCAAGTCCCGGCTACTCTGTGTCCAGTCCAGCTCCATATCCAGCTCCCTGCTAATGGCCTGGGAAAGCAGCAGAAGATGGCCAAATGCTTGGGACTCTGCACCCACGTGGGAGACCCGGATGGAGTTCCCGGCTCCTGGCTTTGGCCTGGCCGAGCCCTGGCTGCTGTGGCCTTTTGGGGAGTGAACCCACAGATGAATGATCTGTCTCTCTGTTTCTCTCTGTCACTCTGCCTTTCAAATAAATCAAATCTTCTTGTTTTTTATTTTGTTTCTTTGAGAAGTAGAGAGAGAGAGAGACAGAGAGACAGAGAGAAAGGTCTTCTGTCCACTGATTCACTCCCCAAATGGCACAATGGCCAGAACTGGGCCGATCCTAAGTCAGAGCCAGGAACTTCTGGGTCTCCCATGTGGGCAGGGGCCCAAGCACTTGGGCCATCTTCTACTGCTTTCCTAGGCCATAGCAGAGAGCTGGATCAGAAGAGGAGCAGCTGGGACTCAAACCAGCACTCCTATGGGATGCCGGCACTTCGGGCGGCGGCTTAGCACAAGTTTGAAAGAGGTGGCGGTAAAGGAATCATCGGCTCCGGCGCCTCCCGGAAGCTGTGTCTGAGCTCCGTGGATGGAGAGGCGGGGGCCCCACCCCTCTGCCCCACTCACAGAGAGGCTAAGGGGCTGAGCCAGCCTCCAGGGGGGCCCCGGCCTCCGTGTCCCCGTGTGTAGTCGGGGCTCCAGCCCCAGGAAAGCGGACCTGGAGGCCGTGTCCCCGAGGCTGGTGTCGGGCGTCTTCTGCTGCTAGGGTTGGGGTTGGAGGGGCCCAGCAGAACCAGTGGCCTGGTGGCGCTGCCAGGACCTCGTCCCGCGGAGTGTGGTAGCCGGAGTCCCCCTCCCCCCGCCGGCCTCCCCTGCTGGCCTCAAGGGGAGGCTCCAGGACCCGGGGAGCCCCCTCTTCCCTTCTTGGCAAGCTGTTGCCACTGAGCCTCAGTTCTGCAGAGAGGGGTCTGTGTGGGAGAGGCTGCATCCAGCTCCACACACCCTGGGGAAGGCACTCACTCCTCGCACACCCGTGTTCACGGCGGCGTCATTCACAGGAGCCCTGAACGGAAGCCCCGCACACGGTCCTCTACAGCTGAGTCACAGAGGGTGGCCCGTGCACACCGCGGGGACGGTCTCCAGCCTCGGAAAGGCACGGATGCAGCCGCGACACAGCCAGACGCTGGAGCACAGGTCCCGTGTGGCCCCACGGAGCCCGGGACCCCAGCGTGGCCGATTCAGAGACGGAGCAGACTGGTGGCTGCGGGGCCGTGGAGGGAGCACGGGGCTGTGGTTTAATGGGGCCGGGGTGCCCGTGTTGCAAGGTGGCAGGGTTCTGGAGAGGGCTAGTGGCGATGGCTGCACAGCAGTGAGCATGGACCCATGTCACAGAACTGGCCATGGGGCCACACACATTTACAATCAGAAAAAGTCACCATTTGTGTTTTGTTAAGAGCTCATTCAATCAGTGTGCTTGGGGTCAACACCAGGCTCTGGCTCTGGCTGGCTCTGACCGGCTCTGACCGGCTCTGACCAGTCTGGCCAGCTGCCTGCATGTTGCTTTCCTGCTCTGCTCTCCTCCTCCACCCCGGGCTGTGGCTAAGAAACCAAGTCCCCAGGAAGAAGCAGGTCTGGCAGGCAGCCTGGAGCCTGCAGGAGCAAAGCTGGGGCCCTGGGGATGCAGGGGCAGCTGGGGAGCCGTCCCTCAGCCTGGGCTGCAGAAAAGCTGGTGAATGTGGGGTGCACTGGCCCGGCACAGCCCCTGGGCCGTGGCGGGTAACCCCAGATTCTGAGAGCCCTGGCTGGCTGTGGCGCAGCTCGCGCCAGCCCCAGGAGAACCAGCCGAGCCGAGCATGGAGTCAATGTGCACGGATGCTGTGTTCAAGTCACCCAGGATGTGCCCCCGACACAGCCCGCCGCATCCCACCACCTGCGTCTTTCCTTGGGGGCGGAACCTCAGGAAGCTGCCGGCCTCGCAGGCCCCGCCACGTGGCTCTACCAGGGGGCCCCGCAGCAGAGGAGAAGGGGGCAGCACCCCCCGAACCCTGCGCCCTAGCCTCTGCGGGAGTGAAGTTCCCGAGGCCACAGCTGCTGTGCACCCAGCGCATGACCAAAACTTCCAGGACGATCCGGGGAACGGGTGCAGCACGTCTGCGGGGCGGGGGGTGGGCTGCAGGACCCCCTGCGGACAGCAGCCCACGATCTTGGATCATCTCTGGCTTACTCACAATACCTAATCCAACAGCAATGCTATGAACACATCGTCTGGGGAATACAGACAAGAACAAAATCTGTACATTTTCAGGACAGGCACGATTTAAAAGAAAATCTCTTAGATCCGGGGTTGGTGGCTTTCCCAAAGCATGCGCTGAGCTGTGAGTTACACCCTGGCAACGCTGGGACGGCTACACTGTGGCTCGGAGCGAAGCTGGTGCAGATCTGAAACCTTTCACAGAGGAGTGGGAGCAGGCCAGGGTGGTGCCTTCACTGCCCCTCGTGTCACCACATCGGTTCCTCTGGGGAACTGCGCGTGGGTTAGTGGCACTGTAGCTGAAATGCGTCCGTGTCCAGGCCAGCGCTGTGACGCCAGCATTGCACATCGGAGCGCTGAGTCCATCCCTGGCTGCTCCACTTCTGACCCCGCTTCTGCAGATCCCTTGCACTGAGGGACGTGTCCAGGGTCCCTTATGGGATCTGGAGGAGCCCCCAGGCGGCAGCCACTTCCTCCGAGTTAGGGGTCCTGCAGCCGGGGTGCTGGTGCGGGGCACGGACAGACACTCCCTCTCGAGGCCTCCCTCCCGGCTATGGCGTTCAAGACCTTTTTAATTCTGGGAGAGGGGGATTAGCCGTGGAGGAGCGAGACAGCAGGCTGAGCCTGGGAGTCCCGCACTGGCCCCTGAGTCCCAGTGCTCACGGCCCTGCTGCCGGCTCGGGGAGCCCAGGCACGCATGGGGCTGGCGACGGGAGCTGTCGCGCATGCTGCGGATGGCAGGGGCGAGATGTCATTGAGATCCTGTCAATGGCAGGCAAGCCGAGCCCCCTGTCAAGTGCAGGGAATGAGGGGGCACCAGGCAGGTGGAGAGACCCCCAGGGCCTCCGTGACCTCCGCGGGGCAGCTCCAAGGACCCTCTGACGCTGTGTTCTGGCTCCTTGCGACACTGTCCATGCCTGGGGCCCTGGGACATGTACCTGAGGATACCTGGGGCCGTGTGACTTCTCCCTCCGAGTCACACAGCTCAGCCTGAAGCCTCCACCGCATGGCCTCCGGCACGACCCAGGCCGCTGCCTGCCCACTCGGCCCCCCAGGGCCCTGGCCCTGCCTCTCGGTTGTGGCGAGCCAGGGCAAGGCCACCACAGCCTGCACACCCCAGACCTCTGGTCCTGCATGCCCCCTCCCCCCAGGGCTGGCCCTGCTCTCTCCTCCTCCAGGAAGTGTCCCGTGACTGCTGCCTCAGGCAGACTCTCTCCTCCTGACCCCCACCCCACCCCCAGCCTGAGCAGAGTCAGTCTACAGAGGGCTGATACGCAAAGTGCCGGGGAGGAATGAACGCAGGCGTGGGTGGGTGTGGGCTCCTAGCTGTCTCTGGGGGCTTGAAGTGGGGGTGGGGAGGAAACAGCCCAGTGGGCCACTCTCCCACATCCCTGGACAGGACACTGCCCCGGGCCCGACCCCAGCCTCAGCCCAGCCGTCTCCATCCTACCCCTACCCCCTTCCCAGAAGAAAGAAGATCTTGGCCTGCATCCAGGCCTGGCTGGAGCCTCCCCTCCCCTCCTGCCCTGTGGGCGTGACTTATGGGGCTGCTGGGCCCCTGACCCTGGGACAGATTGATGACCCTGTTGGCTGAGTGGCAGCTGCAGGCGGGGGGCGGGGGGGGGCTCCCAGGCCTGCGCCCCTGTGCTGGGCAGGCGGGGGCTGTGTCCCTGCGTCCCCAGGGTCCCCGTGGGCCTGTGCAGGGACGTCCGTGGGTTGGACCCCATTAGCGTTCTCAGCACAGGAGCCTGCGGAGGGTGACTCAGAAGCGGGTGACTAATCGGATAGTGAGCTGCGTTCACGGCGTGTAGGAAGGTGCAGGGGCCCTTACACACGCTGGGATGGGGATCCATCCCTCCTTCCAGAACTCTCCTTCAGCGGGGAAGGCGGCTCTGCCCTTTACTGGGATCAGAGAGCTGACCGGCTTGGGCACCCACTGTGGGAGTCTCTCGGGACAGTGGGGATGGTGCCCTCCGGAGGACAGAACCCCAGAGGGCTCACCCAGCACGTGTGGTGGGCATGGATAGAGGCCCAGGCTGCAGGGGTGGCCCAGCCCAGAGGTGCAGCCTGCAGCACTGTGGTGGGGGTGGCCCAGCCCAGAGGTGCAGCCTGCAGCACTGTGATGAGGGTGGCCCAGCCCAGAGGTGCAGCCTGCAGCACTGTGGTGGGGGTGGGACCAGGAGTAAGGGACAGAGAACCACAGGACTCGCTCCTGGGGCCCCAGGGGCAACGGCTCGACTTCTTCAGGGACCATCTCCCTTGACCACCTAACCACAAGTTGTCTACACCCTAGGGACCACCTGCCTCTCCTCCCTGGCTTAACCACGTGGTACGCCATCCGGGGTCGTGTCCACCTGTGGCCCAGACAGGGCAGCCCCAGGACTGGGCAAATGGACTCTGCCTTCCTGCAGCAAAGCGATGCCCCAAGCCTCCTCTCTAGCAGCTACTTAGGATGAGGGGTCTCTCGAGCCCCCGGGGAGCGGCACCTGCCGTCACCGCTGCACCTCTGCTTGCCTGGCCGCCCAGGGGAAGCCATGGAGCGGGGGAGGCTGTGAACTCCCTGCAGCCCGAGCACCCAGGCTGCCACCCTCGTCCGCTGCGTGCCCCTGGGGAAACTGGTTGAACGTCCCATGCCTCAGTCTCCCCACCTGCACGCTGGAACCAAAATCACAGCTCTCAGCCTGGACCTTATTCTGCAGCAGAAGAGGAGCCGAAAATGTTAAAACGCAGTCGGAGCAGCGTGCGCATTCTCTCGCGCCCCGCCTGCCCGCCACGGAAGCACCAGCCAGAGATAACGGCCTTCCAAATGGGTTTCCCGAAGTCACCCCATTACAGGTGCAGGCGCGCCAGGAGACGGCGCAGCCTGGGAGTTCTTAATATCCTGCCTGGCACGCGGGAGGAATAAATGAGGGTGCGGGCCAGATGGCCCTGGCCGCACACCCCACCCTCCCTGGCAGCCCCCTGGCCACGGTCAGCCCGCGCCAGGCGGTGGCTGTGGCCCCGGGTTTGGGAAATTTGGTCGCCACAGGGATGGACCAGAACACATCCTTTCAGAGAGATCTACTTAAAATTCATGAACTCAGACAGGCCCGCCCGCAGAAGCCATCAATCGGGGCACTCGGCGGTCGCGCTCTGCACACGCGCCGCCCGCCCCCACCCCAGCGCCACGGGAGCTGACGGCAGCCCTGGCCGGGGAGAGGCGCCAGGGCACGGGACCGGGACCCCAGCACTTTCTGTCACGTTTGTCTCCCTTTGAGGTCGTTCATGGCAGAGACAGAAATAGCCCTGCCCCCGCTACACACACAGCCCAGCCTCAGCTAACTGAGGAGAGATGGGGATGAGGCTGTGGGCGTGCCCTCAGTGGTCTTGGCCCACACTGGGCTGTAAATTTCACAGCCAGGGCCTCTCCCTGGAACCACAGACCCTCTCTGAATTCCCTCCCTGCAGACGCACGGGGTCTCTGATGGCACCTTGCACCCTCCCACGGCCCTTGGATTCCGTCTGAGATGGGGGAGGGGTTCTTTCTGAAGTCTGGCCAGTTCCAGCCATGGCTCAGCCTCTGTGGCTGGCCACGCAACCTCTACCCCGCCTCCCTGCTTCTGCCCGGGGCCCTCGCCCCGTCAGTCCGGCAGCTGGAGGGAGCCACACAGGTCCCTTCTCTGCCCAGCCCCCCGGGGGCTGCTGGGCACTCCTGCACAACCTGTGAGGGCCTGTCACCACTGCCTCCCTCGCTCCACTGCCGCCACACAGACCGCCCCCTTGGCCCCCAGGCCCCCGGCCCCCAGGCCGTGCTCCCCCTTCTCCCCCTCCTCCACATCTCCTTCTCCTTGCCTGCCCTTTCTGGAGGCTTCTGCAGAGACCCTTGTACCCCGACGCCCAGGGTCTCACACCTGCCCCGGCTCTCACACTGCCCAGCCCCTGGGGCCTGCTGCCCATGCACCTCTGATGGGGTGGAGGAGGAGAGAAGATGTCCTTGGCGTCCACTCAGCTGGGGGCCACGCAGAGACGGGCTGGGAAGGTGGTCCCAGGCAGGAGTGGCCGTCTGGGCAAAGACGCTGGAGAAGGGAGGTGGGGGTGGACATCCTGGGTGACCACACACACTCAACTCACACACCACGGGCAGCTGACTGCGGCTGGGCTGTGGCGGACACCTGCCTTTCAGACAGAGTTTGTCCAGGGCAGGGGCAGGTGCTGAGGTTGGGGACATCCACAGGGGACAGAGGCGGGGCCCAGGCTGGCATGGCCCAGGCGCGGGTCCACCATGTTCACACAGATGTCAGCACCCCAGTCCTCCCAAGCCGTGATAAGGAAATGAAGGCTTGGTCACATGGCTAAGGTTACACAGCACCCTGGGAGAGGGTGACAAGTGATAGCAGGTCTGAAATTGTCATGACACGCTGCAGTGGCAGGGGAGGGTACCCCCAGCTGAGCGCTGGGCTGGTGGCACCCCGGGTGGACGTTGGCTGTCCCTGTCCCGTGTGTCCCTTGGCCTGACGCTGGAGCAGTGGCTTCCCTTAGCCGCCCAGGTCCATCCACGTGTGCATTGGTGTGCATCTTAGGCACTGGCTGAGCGCTGAGCCCCGCTGGCCCCCTGCTCCCGGGTTCTGCCTGGAAGGCTGCACACTCCCCCTGGGGACTCAGCCGCCCGCCGCCCAGGGTCCCCTGCCTCCAGCTTTGTTTTCTTTGCTCTCGTCTTCCTCGCCCACTTCTAATTTGTCTGGCTGCTCCAGTGTCACTTCCTAAGCCCCCCAAAGCCGCTGCAGAATGAAGCAGGGATAAACAGCCCGGATGCGGCCAGCCGGGCGTGCCGGGACAGCCGGATCTGCCCCCACAAGGTGACCAGAGGAGATGGGAGGCTCAATAGTTCTGAGATTTGGTCTCGTGTTCCAGCCAGGAGCCTCCAGGGCTGAGCGCATGCCCCTCCCCTCGTCTGGTGCGCACAGAACAAGTGTGTGAGCGAGCGTGGGCTGGGGCCTGTTCTCCAACCTGGTGAGTCACTCCTTGCTGCTCAGACGAGAAGCCAGCCTGCCCCTCTTATCTGTGCCTGTGTCCTTTGATCTAAAGCTCCCCCCACCCTCACCACGAAAGCAGCCACTGGACTCTGGGCAGGACGGCGCCAAGAGTCCCCTGCCCCGTGGACATCCCCAGGGGATAGCTGCTGAGCAGAGTAATTGTTTTTAAAGATTTTTAAAAATTTATTTCAAAGGCAGAGTCATAGAGAGGGAGAGACAGAGGTCTTCCATTTGCTGGTTCACTCCCCGAATGGCTGCAACAGCCGGGACTGGGCCTGGCTGAAGCCAGGAGCCAGGGGCTTCTTCTTGGTCCACCATGGGGGTGCAGGGGTCCAAGACAACTTCTACTGCATCCCCAGGCCATTGGCAGAGAGCTGGATGGGAATTGGAGCAGCCGGGACTGGAACCAGTGCCCATACGGGATGCTGGCATTACGGGCAGCAGCTTTACTCACTACGCCACAGCACTGGCCCCAAGAAGAGTAACTTTTAACATTTTCTGGATTTTTCCAAAAGATGAGGTTTTTGGTTTTTAAAACTTATGTATTTATTTGAAAAGCCAAGTTAGAGAGAGAGAGAGAGGGAGAAAGAGAGGGGAGGGGGAGGTGGGGGGGGGGGGAGAGAGAGAAATCTTCCATTTGCTGATTCACTCCCCAGATGGCCACAACAGCCAGGCTAGAAACTGGAGCCAGGATCTTTATCCAGGCCTCTCTCGTGGGTGCAGGAGCTCAAGCACTCGGGCCATCTTCTACTGCTTTCCCGGGCCACTAGCAGAGAGCTGGATGGGAAGTGGAGCAGCTGGGACTTGAACCTGCACCCACATGGGATGCCAGTGCCACAGCTGGCAGCTTAACCCGCTGGGGCCACAATGTGGGCCCCATGTGGGTGCTTTAAACCTGGCTGTTGGCAAAGCTGAGTGTGTGCCACCCTCCCTAGGACAAGCAGGTTTTGTAGAATTGAGGGGCCTTGGGGCATCACGTGGCCATCGACACACCTGCTCGCCATGGCAAATGCCCTCCTGGTTATCTCCCATGGCTCACTGTGCCCCTCAGTGCCACAGCCCTGGGAAGGACGCCCCCAGGCCGAAAAGGGGGCCTGGGTCACAGCCCACCCTGTCCATCCCACAGAAGGGGCCGCTGCCCTCACCTCTCAACCCCACAGTTTGCCTTACAGGTTCACTGCCCGTGGTGACACCTCCCACCCTTCCGACCTGCAGGCTCCTTCCCGTGGGGCATCGCCCACCCCCAGACCGTGGGGACAGCCCAGCAGGCCGCCGGCTTTGATCTGGCTGCAGGATTGTGCTTTCTGCTAGACTGAGCCAAGCCCGCACACTCTCTGCTGGGAAGCGAAACCCTCCAGTGCTGGCCCTGGCGAGGCGCGTGCACGGCGTGTGAATGTCGCTGCAGGAGCCGCCCGAGCTCGCCCAGCCGAGAAGTTGCACAGCTCTCCCTGGCACGCGGCTGTACCGGGCCCAGGGCCGGGGGCCTGGCGCTTTCAGCCTGGTGCCAGGCCCCGTCCCAGGTGCAAACTCAGCCAGGCCCCACAAGGTCCCAGGAGCTGGGCCCCAGCTGTCATAGAGACGGGCCTCACCCACCGGGCAACGAACTGCTTATATGTGAAGGGTCCGGTGGCCCTGAGGACATTCTCAGTGTGGGGAGCCCCTCCCTGCGGTCCTGTTCCAAGTCTCTCTGTCTTCCAGGAAGCAGCCCTTGTGACCAGTCACTCTCCACCCCTGCCTTCTCCCGGCCTCAGGCAGCCGCCGACGCGATCCTGGCTCTGCAGGTTTGCCTGGTCTAGGCTTTTCGTGCAGGCAGAACCGTAGGCTGAGGGGTCGTTTGTGCCTGGCTTCCTTCGCTGTGTGCTGTGCTCTTGGAAGTGTGTCTGTGGCATGGCCTAGAGGGGCATCACTCCCGCTGCCCCACCGCGTGGGCGGGCCACGCATATCAGCCGGTGGGCGCCAGGGCTGACTCCTCCCACAGGCAGCCGCAAGCACCCGCCAGCATCTACCTGTCTAGGGGCTGTTTTGATGATCCCATTGCACAGATGAGAAGCCTGAGTCCCCGAGAGGCTCAGTGTCCTACCGGACCCACGTGGGACTGGAAGGTTTTGGCTTTGGGGCTGCGGCCACACGCATCTGACCGCCCTCACCGCTCACGTCAGATCTCCCCTGCCTGCTTCCTCTTGCCCCCTGTTCCGGGTTTGAACCCATTTGAGACGATGCACCTGAGCAAGCAAAGCAGGGGCTGGGAGACTCCCGAACCCCACCCTGCCCGGGGTGCTCGCGCCATCTCCGTGGGCTGGGGTCCCCGACCGCAGCAGTAACAGTGCCGCATACACAGCACATAGCAGGTGCCAGCCCTGTCTCGCCAGAGTGAACAAATTAACTCGTCTAATCCTCCCAATAACTCTGGGCGCCGGTGTCCGCGGCGCGGCTGAGCCTCCGATGGGGATTTGTGTGCAATCTCCTGATTGAAGGAGGGCCCCTGGCGGGGTCGTGGGTCACGGAAGGGCAGGAAGCCAGGTGGGGCTCAGGGCTTACCTGTGCTGCAGCGTCTGTCCCAGTGGCAGACAGGAAGCCCCAGGCTGGGGTGGGGGCAGGGGGCCTAAGTTCCCAGGGTCTTCAGGCTCCTTCCTGGGTGGGCACAGTGCTGCTGAGGAAGCGCTGCAGGTGGGAGGGGTCCCCAGGGTCCCCCACGTGACCTGGACTGTGACCCCCGTTTCCTACCTGGGGAAGCCAAGGCACGGATTTATGCCTCTCGCCCAAGGCTGCACAGCTGCTGAGGGTGGGACCCAGAGGGGGAGCCCCAAGTCCACAAGACCGTGAGTGGTACAAGGACACTCGTGTTCAGACGAGGACTGCGTGGCTCCCGCAGGTGCACAACGTGGACGCACGGTGGACCCGCAGCGGCTCCCTTCAAGCCAGGGTCCCTGCCCGCCAGCCTCACAGAGGCACTGCTGGGCCCGCCTCCCCCTGTGACTGCCAGGAAGCAAGCAAGGGGCCAGCGCGGCTGGGGCAGGAGCTCCCGCAGGCCTGCGCTGTCTCCCCAGGGGACCCTGGGCTCCGCAGCCCCCCCACTTCCTCAAGGCTTCCTCGGGTGGGGATTGCAGCCGTGAGCTCGCCTGCGGCAGGTGCAGGCTCTAACGGGTGGCTCACAGGCTACACACCTGCACAGTCGACTTTTGGTGTCTTCACTGCTAGGGGACCTCTCTCCAGTCTGAGCCAGGACGGACTCCGGGTTGGGCACTTTCTTCCCTGCCAGACCCGCCTTGGGACCCTCCGGAGGACACGGCCACTTGTCTGTGAGGGCGGCCCGTGGGGCAGCTGCAGAGTCTCCTCCCACGGACAGCCCAGAAAACTGAGGCCCCAGGGCCGTGGAACCTCCTGTGCTGGGTGAAACGGGGGCCCCCGGAGCTGCGGTCCATGTCCTAACGCCGAGAAGCCGTGCACACCCTGCCTTCTCTCTCCTTCCTCCCACGTTCTCTAGGAGCCGAAGATGGCCTTGGTGGCTCGTGGGACCCACCCTTGGCCCCACCAGAGGCCCCCGGGTCATGGCCACAGCTCACACACCTGCAGGAGCGCCTGCCAGGCTGGCAATCCCCAGACCCCAGTGACCAGTTGGGGCTGTTTCTGTGCTAACCCCCTAGGGTGGAGGGACACCCAGCTATCCCACGGAGCCACCGCCGATGGCCTGGGTTTTTTGGTTCTTCCCCTCACTCTGCTCTGAACGGTTTTAAAGTGGCTTATGAAGTGATGCCCACACCGCAGCAGGAGGCTGGGACGAGGGGAGCCTGGCAGGCCAAGGTGGGGCCAGGGGGAGGAGGAGTCCCGGGCAGTGGGAGACAGAAGCAGGGCGTGGGCTGGGCAGGGCCAGCCGGACTGCAGTGGGCAATGATAGCCACGCAGGAGAGGCCCTGCCTGCTGGGCGGTCAGGCGCCAGGACGGGGGGACACGGAGCTTGCCCACCTTATGCAGGGGGGACCAGGGGGCCCGTCGGAGTCTGTTCCGGGAACCGCCAGGAGCTGGGGGAGGGGTGAGGTCGAGGGAGGGGCTGCCTAGGCTTTCCTGAGAGCAGGGCTGGACAGATGGAAGGATGTTTAGAAAAAGAGAGACCCCTGACACGAGCATGCTGCTCTTGGCTCCAGCCACTCGCTTTCCCAGGGCCTCTCAGCCAAGTGAGCCAGCGAAGGACTGCTCTGTCCTTGAACCTGCGGCTTCTGGGTCTGGACTGAGAAAATTGGGAAAAGCAGCAGCGTGTCCCGAGCTGGTACGGACTTCTCCTCGCTGCCTGCATCCTCGGAATGGAAGACCCGGGCTCATGCGGGCGTACCGAGGACGTGCGTGGGTGATGCTAGATCCGGTTCTTTTAAAGGATTTGGTTTATTTCTTTGAGAAGTAGAATTGCAGAGAGAGAGAGAGAGAGAGAGAGAGAGAGAGAGAGAGAGAGAGAGAGAGAGGTCTTCCACCCACTGGTTCACTCCCCAGTTGGCCTCAACGGCCGTAGCTGAGCTGATCCGAAGCCAAGAGCCAGGTGCTTCTTCTGGGTCTCCCACGCAGGTGCAGGGGCCCAAGCACTTGGGCCATCTTCCACTGCTTTCCCAGGCACAGCAGAGAGCTGGGTCGGAAGTGGAGCAGCTGGCCCGTATGGGACGCTGGTGCTGAAGGTGGAGGCTCAGCTGCTGTGCCGCGGCGCCGGCCCCATGCTAGATGATTTTATACAAGAGGTTGGAATGTCGGTGTGCATCCAAGGGGGGTCCCGAAACCGACTCCTCAGGAAGACTGTGCTAAATTGCTAAATCGTGTTAAATTGCTCTAAACAAATTGGTTCTGCAAGGACCCG
The DNA here is from genome assembly GCA_949820135.1 of Sylvilagus floridanus. Lineage (NCBI taxonomy): Eukaryota > Metazoa > Chordata > Mammalia > Lagomorpha > Leporidae > Sylvilagus > Sylvilagus floridanus. The sequence goes on from OX463228.1 coordinate 52,160,515, forward strand.
CCGGGGCTGGCGTAAGTATATAATCGGAGGCCAGGGTGGGGAGAAGAAGGGAGGGGCTCTTCACGCGACCCCCAAGTCCTGCCGCCCCTCCTGTGCCCTTGGCGGCCCCTGGCTTGTGGTGAGGCCCAGCTGTGCCTCCTGACTGTGGGACCCAGCGTCCCTCCGCGGCCACCTTACTCGGTCCCATCTGGCCCACGCGTGTGGCTGCCACTCACTGCATGGCCTGAGGAGGCGGTTGTAGTGAGAAGGCGGGTGCTGACTCTGGGGCTCACCATCTCCTGGGCAGGGCTCCCCAGAACCTGGCTCCATCCGGGTGTCTTGTGGGGAGTGGAAGGGACCCATCACTGCTGCCTCTGGGTTGGGCACCATCAGGGAGCTGGGTTGGAAGCTGAGCCGGGATCCAGCGGGCATCCAACACGAGAGGTGGGTGGCCCAAGAGGTGTCTTACCTGCTGCGCCGGCACCCCCATCCCCCGCCACCCCGGAACCCTCACATTTCCAGTTCAGACACAGGAATACAGAGGAAGCTCATCCTTTCTAACTGCCGTGGGTTCTTCGCATCGCAGTAACTCCCGTATGACATCCCATGTGTCACTTCGGCCGTCGTCATCCACAGTGCCATGAGCATCGCCATCCTTGGTGGCCACAGCTTCTGTCTTTCTGGCCAGCAGGCCATAGCTGTCCACTCCCCCTGCCGACCCCAGCCCTTCCTGGCTCTGGGAGTCTGGCCACTCCAGGGACCCCGTGGGAGCGTCCTGCTGTGACTGGCTCGTTCCATTCAGTGCCTTCCAGGTTGGTCCATGTGTCACATGGGTGGGAATCTCCCGCCCCCGTCCAGGCTGGACAATGTGCCACTTGCAGGGGTGGGCATTGGTGGATGACCTCCATCTCATATCTCAGTGCCTGGGCTTGAGTCCTGCTCTGCTTCCGATCCGGCTTCCTGCTCATGTGACCCTGGGAGGCAGCAGGTGATGGCTCAAGTACTTGGGTCCCTGCCACCCATGTGGGAGACCCAGATGGAGTTCCGGGCTCCTGGCTTTGACCTGGCCAAACTCCAGCTTTTGTGGGCATTTGAAGCAGCAGATGGAAGCTCTCTTTCTATGTCTGTTTCGCTGTCATTCTGCTTTTCAAATAAATAAGTGAATAATCTTTGAAAAAACGTGGCCACTCCACGTTTTGATTGTCCTCTCAGATAGTCGTTTGGCTCCTTCTGCCTTGTTATGGGAGCTGTGCTGCTTCGAGTGTTGGTGCAGCAGCGTGGGTTTCCGTCCTTTTGAGGCTGAGACACAGAACTGCTGGACTGTAGGGGGTTCTGTGTCTAACCTTCGGGGAAGTGCCTGCTGTTTAGAAGTTAATTCTTGGGGCCAGGATCACGTTGCTGTCAGTTAAGCTGCCACTTGCAACATTGGCATCCCGTATCAGAGAGCCAGCTACAGTCCCGGCTGCTCCACGTCCGGTCCAGCTCCCTGCCAATGCACCCAGGAAGGCAGCGGAAGTTGTCCCAAGTGCTTGGGCCCCTGCACCCACACGGGAGACCTGGATGGAGTTCTAGGCTCCTGGTTCTCACCTAGACCCACCCCAGCCATTGTGGCCATTTGGGGAATGAACCAATGGATAGAAGACCTCTCTCCCTGTATCTCCCTCCCTCCCTCTCTCTCTCTCTCTCTTTTTCACACACACACACACACACACACACACACACACACACTCTGCCTGTCAAATAAATATATTTTTTGTAAAGAAGTTTGTTTTTGACGTCTGCATTTGGGAAAAGGCTTTTTTGCATGCCAAAGTGGAGGGGGAGCTGGGGGCAGGTGGGCAGGGTCTCCAAGGAGTGGGCCAGGGGCCTAAGTGCCTCCATAACTCCCTGCTCCGCCAGCCGTGCGCCCTTGGCAGAAGCCGCCCAGCCCAGGAATAAGGGTGTAGGCAGAGAAGACCGGAGCTGAGGCTCTGCTTTTGCCTCCCCAGGGCCGGAGCCTCAGATGTAGAAAAACAGCTCCATAGCTCGCAAGCCAGGATCTGTGGCTCGAGATGGGACGGTCCCTTGGCGCCTGAAGCCCTCCTCCGTGGAGCGCAGCCACAGTATTTTCAGCCCGGAAGTCTCTGCAGGATGGGAGTCGCCCGACACCTACACAGACCATAAAGTAATTTCCATAGGGCCGCCGCAGACCGCCTCCCAGGGAACACTGGGAGTGCCTGTGTGCCCTCCAGGAGCGGCACGGCCCAGCGCCCACCAGGGCCCCCGAACAAGGAGGGCTGCTGTGTGGGGCCAGGCGGGGTAGCCACCGGGAGCTGCGCGCCGTCTACCTGGAACAAGGCCTCCATCTCGGCCGGTGGGCCGGCCCCCGGCAGCACCGGGCATCTGAGAGGGCTTGATAAAGGCCGTCTGTCCGTCTCTTAGGGCCACTATGGACTGTGACCGTGGCCCGACTTCAGCAGCCCCAGCCTACCCGTGAGTCACCCACAAGGGCGGGGCCTGTGCTACAGAGGCCACGCCCCAGGGACCCTGGCTCCCCGCAGCTCCCAGGGCCACCCAGCTGTGGGAAGTCGGTGTGGGGGGGACCTAGGGGGCCTTGGAATGGCTGCTTGGTGTCCAGACCCGGCCTGGCCCTGTCCCCGGGCTTGGGCAACCTCTTTGCTTCTTTCTGGGTCGGTTCCTGGGTCTCAGCCACACAAAGAGCCTGGGGCAGGGCAGAAACGAGCTGCTAGGCTGGGGAGGGTGCACGCTGCTCCCGAGTAGCCTGGGAGGGGACCCGGGGAGGGGAGACAGTGAAAGCACATCCGCCCCCACAGCTTTGGGTTTCCCCCCGTGGGTCCTCGAGCAAGGTCCTCAACCTCTCTGAGCCTCCGTCACCGGATCCACCTGGACGTGGCCATCAGAGGGCGGCTGGGATGCGAAAGGACAGCAGAAGCCGCCGGCTCCAGGTTCACCTGCTCTATAAGTGCAGCTACCGACGACAAGGGTGTGTGTCTGGGCGAGGGGTCCCCTAGGAGGAGCAAGGGGGCCCCTGCCGCTGCCCAGGCCCAGCTCCACCAGGGAGAGGGGACAGGCTGGGGTCCTGACATCGCTGCCCCTGCCCACTGGGGTCTCCTGATATCATCTGGCGGCTGTGAGCTGCCAGAAAGACACAGAGAGCAGGGGCGTCCGGCTCGGGTCCTGCCTGGAGGCCACGTGTGGGAAGCTGGAGGGCGGGGCTGCCACGTGGAGGCGGGGCCAGTCTGGGTCCGACTGAGAAGACCCAGCCACAAAGTGCTCTGTCTGGGTGGAGCTCGGGGACCTGGCCAACGCCCACGGCAGGGCTTTGCTCACCAGAGGGCGAACCCCGCGGGTAGTCTGGTTAAGAGGCTCAGGACAGGAGCCCAGGCCAGCTGAGCTCCAGGCCTGGTGGTCAGGTCGCCACGCAGTCCCTGGCACCTGCTCTCTGCCCACATGCTGTGGGGGTGTGACTGCTGGGCCTGGAGTTCCCCCAGGGACAGATCCAGGAGCAGAGCTGCTTTCCGCTTACCCAAAGCGGGGACCAGTGGAGGCGTGGATGTGGCTCGTGGCAGGCGTCCAGCACTGACCGGCCCGCATGGGCAAGGCTTCAGGAGTCTACAGCGCTGTGTGAACGCGTGGTCACATCTCTGCTCGGCGTGTACGGGATTGCAGGGGCTGGGGAGGCGAGGCCCCTGCTGAGTAGGCGAAGAAGCCCCGTGCACAGCAGTTGGGGCACAGGTGGTGCAAGGGCCGTGGGCTTGAACCTTCCAGGTGTCTGGGCGACAGCAGAGGCGACAGGTGGGGGCTGGGAGGGGGGCTGGGGAGGAGCGGGTGCCGGACCCGGGGCTGAGGTGGTCTAACTCGGACAGCCAGGCAAGGCGTTCGGCTCGTCTGGCTGGGGCCCAGCGAGGGCTGGTTCTGCCTCACTCTGGGAGTGGACGTTGCTGCTGGGTTGCCTCTGGGGTGTGGGGGAAGGAGAGAGGCCAGGACACCCACAGGGGTTCTGGCCGGGGGAACGGATGGGGTAGAGGGGAGGATGGGCACCGGGTGGCAGCGCCCGGCTGAGCTCCAGCTCCCGGGTGATGGTGGTGCTCACGCAGCCGCCAGCGAGGCCCCACACCCCGAGCAGGAGGCACCGCCCCCTGGGCTGGGGGAGGGGTTCGTGCAGGGTCCTGTGGCACATGGAGAGCAGTCGGTCAGCAGCCCGGGTGTCGGGGGGACCGACCTCGCAGAATCACAATGTCTCGGGCACACCGGGGGAGATGTTGCTTGAGGAAGCCTAAGACCACTCTTTCCTTTAACTGTGCACATGTATGCACACGTGCACACTCACGTATGTGCACACTCACACGTGCACACTCTCATACTAACACATAGTCCACACACATGCATGTAGTCACATGTGCACACTCATATACTAACACACAGTAACAGCACACACACTTACATATGTACACACACATACACCAACACATGTGCATTCACATGTATATATTCACGTACTTGTACAATCACATGCGCATGCTCATACATGTTTATACTCATATACTAAACCGTGTGCACTCACATATGTACATACACATGCTCATATACCGACACAGTAACACATGTATATACACATGCTCACACATGTATGTACTCACACACACTCATACACCAACACATGTGCACTCACGTGTACATATTCAATACTCAGTCACACCTGCAGACTCACACATGTACACACTCATCACTCTCATATACTATCATATACTAACACATGTGCACTCACGTGTACATATTCAATACTCAGTCACACCTGCAGACTCACACATGTACACACTCATCACACTCATATACTATCATATACTAACACATGTGCACTCATACATGTACATACACATGCTCATACACTAACACAGTAACACATACACACTTATACACTCATATGTGTAGGTACTCACACGTGCACACTCAAACACTCACATGTGCATATGCACACACATGTGTACATAGTCACACACATTTATACTCACACATGTATATATTCACACTCATACACGAACACACATCTATGTGCACACTCACGCATGCACACACTTGTACACTAACACAGGTGCACTCACACGTAGATATTCACACTCATACAATTACAAGGCACACTCACACAGGTACATACACAGCAAACACATTTATACACTCACATATAAACACACACTCACACACTCATGCATTTACATACTCACACGTGTACACACTCAATGCTAACACATGTGCACTCACACATACTCATACACTAACACAGTCACACATGCACACATACATTTATGCACTCATACGTGTACACACAGCACACACATTTGTACACATATATACATACACACATAAACTCACACTTGTTCATTTACATACTCACACATGCACACACGCACTCACTACAGTCACACACATACATACTCGAGCACACGCATTCTTGCACCCACACACTCATACACTCACACATACACACCCGCACAGTTGCACAACCCCCACATGCACACGTCACCCCCACACCCTGGCGTCCGGATCACAAATACAACAATGTTTTTGAGGCTGTCGGAGACGCGCGTCCCTCCGCGTGCTCTAGACTGAACGCGCAGTTCCTGTCGGCCAAGCAGAGGCCTGGCGTCTGTCCGGGGACCTTCACCTTTGGAGCGCTTTTCACAGGGACTCGGCGAGGCAGGAGCGGAGCAGCCCGGATCCAGCCCTGCCGGGCTCCTGCCGCCTCTGAGGGGCTCCACCGAGCTTGGCGAGGGGCGAGAGAGCAGCAAGATGGCGGCACGGGAAGCAGAACCAGGGGGAGTGAGTGACACAGGCGCGGGGGGAAGCAGCGGCGAGCTGTGGTCTGACTGAGCGCGAGGCTCACTCTTGCTCCCCACAATGAGGCGCCAGGTCCTTGTCATGAGGAAGCTCCCGGAGGTGCCCTCTGTCCCGCCCTCCGCAGTCTCTCTCTCTGCCCTCACCTGGGCCACCTGGGAGGCAGGAGCTGGCGTCAGTTACTGGCCGAGGCCTCTGGGTGGCTCCACCTGCCCTAGGCTGGGAGCCGGGCACTGCCCTGGCGCGCACCCCTCCTGTGCGTGGCAGCTGTAGGGCTGGGAGGCCCTGGGCACACTGCTCCCGCCTCCATTCAGGGCAGCCCTGGGGGCACGGAGAGGCCCGTCTGCGTCCTCAGTCCCTGCATCTTGGCCACAGAGAGGTGCAGACGTCAAGGATCTGAGGTGTGGGTCACATGCAGGGCACGGGGGCAAAGGGGGCACCTCCTGCACCCTTGGGAGGGGCCAGGATGGAGGGAACGAGGCAGGAGTGCACTCTGCTCCCCACCCCACAAGGCTGGGAGGCCCCAGGCTGGGCCCCTCGTCCTCCTTCTCCCACGTCCAGGTGCAGCTGGGACTGGCCCGGGCGCCCCTCCAGCCAGAGTGGCTGGACTTGACCGTGACGACGCCAAGGGAGCCGTTTGGCCGGGCCAGGCTGAGCGGATGGGAAACGTTACCGAGCAGGCCCCGCAGTCTGGATTTTGTCGAACGCAGCTGTCTGTGCCGGCTCCCAGGAGGGTGAACGCATCCAACACCTGGCTGCACTTGGTGGGAACGGATGTGTGGGCCAGGGACTGGAAGGCCACTCCGAGGGGCCCTGGGGTGCCGTCCAGTCCTGTCCTGGGCCACTGCCCGTCAGGTACATCCGTCGAGGGTTTGCACGAAACCTGGGCGGCAGCCTGCACCCCATGCTCGGTCCACAGTGCCCCAAAGGCCTCCCCTTACCAGACCTGCACTGTGGCCCTGTGGCTAACAGGCATGGGCAGCGGGCAGGAAGTGACCACAGCACCGATCCCTTAATGCCTGCCCAGTGAGGGCTGGGATTCTGTGTTTCTAGAATTTGTCATCAGGCTGCTGGCACCCTCCCGCACGTGGGCCACCAGAGGAAGCTGTCGGGAGCCGCGTGGCTCCTGTGCCGTGAGTGGCGCCATGCTCACAGCCGGAGGAATCTGTCACTCTGGAGAGAGCCTTCACCGGGCAGAAAACCATGACGAATCCCTTCCCCTCCCCGTCTCCCTTAATAACTGGTCCCTGCTTATCTATCTGCCGCACGATCCATTCTTTTAAGCAGCACAGAGAAACAGGCCACCGCCATGGAGAACCCAGCGTCCAGGGCCTCTCCTCTCTTCCACGCCGGCACTGGCTGGGAGGGCCGGGGCCGCCGGCAGGGGGCGCCGCGGGCTCGGCGAGAGCGAGGTGGTGGCTGCGGCAGGGCGGGCATCCGCCTTTCATGGGGACAGGGCCCGGGCAGTGGCCGGCTACACTTGGGAGCGGGAGGGGGGAGGCTTCTGGAGCCTTTCAGCCCTCCCCGCTCTGGCCGTGCGTGGGCGCTGGCCACGCCAGGCTTTCTCCAGCCCCGTGTTCTCTGGCTCTGTCTGTAAGTGACACTGGCGCTTGGTACCTGGCGCTTCTTGCAAGTGCAGAGCGAGGTTGCCCGGGGCCTGAGCCTCGAAGGCGTCTGTGTGTGTGCAGACTCAGAGCGAGCCGGCGGCCGGCCGGAGCCAACTTTCTCCTGCGGGAAGCAACCAAGCTCACCGCACGCAGCTCCTCTGCCTCGGCCGCCAGGCAGGCCTGTCCCCCTGTGCTTGAGCAGCGGAGTGGGCAGGGGCAGGGGGTCGGAACGCCCTCACGGCTGATTCTCGGCTCCTAGCTGCCAGCCCCTCAGCTGCGCCCCCTCCCCACTCCTGCCCGCTGGCCTGGCTTGGCTCTTCTCTTCTCTTCTCTTCTCTTCTCTTCTCTTCTCTTCTCTTCTCTTCTCTTCTCTTCTCTTCTCTTCTCTTCTCTTCTCTCTTTCTCTCTTTCTTTGTTTAGCTCTGATCTTCTCAGCATCGGCTTGAGCTGCCCCCCACCCCAGCCTCACCCCCAGCCTCATGACAGCTCCCAGCAGCCTGGGTGTCCAGGACCCCTGCTGGGCACCTGCACACTCCGGCCTCCTCAGGGACAGCTGCTCCCCTCTCTCTGAGTCTCTTGCCCAGCTCCCAAAATAGCCGGACGCGGCGGTGCCCCGGCCTCTCTGCCTCCTTGGGCCGAGCCCGCCTGCTGCCAGGAAGGCCTCCCCTTCCCCTGTGGTTGGCGAACTCATTTGCAACTTTCAAGGCTCGTCCCCAAGGTCCCCTCCACTGGGAGGCCTTCCCTGGGCACTGTGGCGGCTCAGCCGGAGGGAGGGGCCCCAGAGTGCCCGGGCTGGACAGCCACTAGACGGGGGTTGCCATGCGCAGGGCTGGGGGCTCAGAGCCTCGCATCCCAGGTGCCCTCCCCTTCCTCCTCCTGTGGGCACTGCTGCCCGCCAGCTTCCTCAGGGGGCTTCTAGGCCGATCACCCCCCGCCCCGGCTGGTCCTGTGTCGTCCCTAACTGATGGGCACAGCTGCAAAGCTCAAGGAGTCCGCGTGGGACTCGTCAGTCTATCCGTCCGTCTGTCTGTCTGTGCCCTTTCCTGCGACACTGAACTACCTCAGCGGACACAGAGCAGACACAGGGCTCCCCCCGGGGCACAGCTGAAGGAGGACAGCTGCCCGTGGCTGCGCTCCGTCCTGGGCAGGGGACTGGGCAACCGGGGAGTCCCAGCCTTGGTCCCCAGGCCCTGCCTCCGCTCTCTGGGCCGTGTTTGCCCAGGCTAGCCCAGGAGACAGCCTTTCGTTGTGACAAGTGACAGCGCTGAGGAAGCTCCTTGGGCTAAGGGGCCCCTAGGGTGGGTGGTGGGAGACGAGAAGGCCAAGCTGCACGGCCGTGGGGCAGGAGGGAGGCGGAGAGGCCTGACCCCCGTGTTCCAAGGGGCGTGGGCACCAGGATCGCGGTGGTCGCTGCCTTTGCTCTAACCCCCCCAGGGACAGAGAGGGAGGAGTGCATTGATGGGGCCCACACGGGACTGCGGCACCCGTGTGCACCACGGACCTGCTGCTCTGCAGCCCAGGGCTCCTGGGGGCCTGTCCCCAGCCCGTGCCCCACCCCAGCCACAGGGACAGCGTGAAGGGCAGCAGCCCCTGGGCCCCTGGTCACTTGTTCTGCAGTCACAGTCTCTGTGACTGTGCTAATTAGTAGGTCCCTGCACACCCAGCGCTGTGCCCGTCCCAGATCCACACTCGGCTCCCGGCGCCTCCCTGCCCGGGAGTAACGGTCACCCGCAGGTGTTTTTACGTTGTCGGGGTCGGGGACGCACGAACAAATGCCACGATTCATGTTTGCGGTCCCCTCCCTGCCGGCTTCTGTCTCAGCAAGCCGGGGCTGGGGCGAGGCCCGCAGATGTGCAGCCCGGGCGAGCCGCCAGCGGCTGCTGCCAGGCCGTGTTCCCCGTCCCGGGCGGCACTAAGTGGCGTGCAGAAGCGGGGAAGCTCCGTGACAATTGGGGGCTCCGGGGTGCCCACAGGCGCGCCTGTTGGCCAACCGTCACCGGGATGCCCCAGAGCAGGTGGCTTGGCCCCCCTCCCCCAGGGGCCGCCCCAGAAGTCAGCGGGCACATTCCTCCCGACTGTGGTAACAGCCTCTGCCCCCGGGGCCCCCACAGCAGCCCGTCGTGGCCCCATCTTAGAGATGTGCACACTGAGGTCTGCAGCCAGCCGGAGCATGGGGTCACCGTTGGCGGGGTGGAGACACGGATATTTTAGGGTTGGGACCCCTGAGGTCACAGGGACAGGGTGACCACCTCCTCTGTGTCCTTCTCCCATGCTGAGCCTGGGCACGTGGGAGGAGCAGGAGCATGAGGTGTCCTCCCCACGCTCCCCGGGTGACAGCCCAGGGGACAGAGGTGGGGATGGTGGTGCCGTGGGAGGCTGCAACACGCCCTCTGCCAAGAGTGGAGACACGGTGTGAAGAGAGCGTCCCGGGGGACACGCAGGGAGAAGACAGAGAGGGACAGGTGGTGGTCGGGGGCTGAGCAGCTGTCACTTGGGGGGGGGGGGACAGTCCTGGCCCCCGCCTGTCCCGGGCATCACACAGAAGAGCTTGATGCCTCTGTGAGTGAGGACTTCCTGGAGGAGGAGGCAGGGTCTGAGCTGGGGCCAGGCTGCAGGGAGGGCTGTGTGGGGGGGTGGGGGTTAGGACTGGTTCCCTGGCACCCAGGTCCCAGCTGCATTGCTGCCCAGAGTCTGCAGCCTGGAGCCTGCTGGAGGCCCCAGGGACAGGGTGTGGAACCAGCCGCAGAGGATTCTCGCTTTAATTAGTAGCGTGGGGGTGGAAGGTTTATTACAAGCTGGGCCAACAGGGGTGTGCAGGCTGAGTGAGGGTGCCCCGAACCGTGAGGAACCTGGGTGCCCCCCAACCCCAGGGAGTCCCTGCCCACGTCCTGGCCGAGCCAGCTGGCAGACAACCCATCAACCACGTGGAGAGAGCCCAGGAGGCCGCGGGCAGCTGCTCCAGCTGCGCTCTGCCTGTGCTGAGCACCGGCGCATGACTGGGACCGCCATCCCTGGGTGTCTGAAGGCCTGGGTGGGGTTGAGGTGCGGCCCCCTCACCCATCGGGAGCTTGCAGTCCACAGGGAGCAGGTGCCCCGCCCCGGGAGTTCACAGGACCCTTGTACAGGGGTGTGGAGCTGGGCGACAGCCTGGAGGAGGTGGCCCTCTGCTAGGGTGGGCTGAGAATGGGACACTGGGGAGTGTTTCAAGGGGAGGCCATGGATCAGAGGGTCTGGGGGTTTTGGCTGTGACCGAGGCCTTGGTGACTGACCTCGGTGTACCGGGCGTGGGGAGCTGGTGCCCATCTGGAGAACGGAGCCCTCAGACCCGCCTCACCCAGACCCCAAGGACGCCCCAGGGTCCTCAGAGCATGGTCTGAAGCCAGCAGCGGCCCTGGGGCAGGAGCTGGAGGAGCAGGGGACGGCGGCGGCCCCAGGGACACTGGACGTCCCAGTGTGGTGGAAACTAGACCATGGCCAGCAACAGGGCCCGGGGGGCTCGCTTTACCCATTGGTACAGACCAGGCGTTCCCTGGCGCCATCCGTCCATCCTTCCCGCTCTCCGGCCCAGCTGTGCGACCGGGGTACGGAGAAGGGGGCTGCCGACCCCCCCCCCCCCCGCCCCTCACTGCGCTCCAGAGGCAGAGCGTGACACGTGCCAGGTTCTGTGGAGTAAACAGAACCAAAGGGAACCACTCTGGAAGCTGAAGGCACAATCAACGCTGCCTGGCTCCGAGGCGAGGGCGGCGGTTGCCAAGTGCTTCCTGCAGGCGGCTGCGGGGCCGGGCACACCCAGTCGTGTGCACGCGGAGGAGGCGCGGCCTCGAACCCCATCTCCCACGGACCGAGCTCAGCCCCTGCAGCTCATCCAGCCTCGCTCCCCGGTGTGCACAGCCCAGAAATGCCCTCTCCCGACCTACCCGGAGACACGTGCTCACACACGCTCACACACGCACATGCACACTCATGCTCACACGTACCCATCACTCACACATGCACACTCACACCTACACACACGCTCACAATGCACACTCACACTCATGCTCACACATACCCATCGCTCACACTCACACATGCACACTCACGTTCACACCCACACACGCTCACACACGCACACTCACACTCGCACATACATACACTCATGCTCACACGTTCACACACACTCACATTCACATGCACACACGCACACTCACACACTCACACCTACACACACGCTCACACATGCACACTCACGCTCACATGTACACACACGCTCACACATGCACACTCACGCTCATAAGCACACTCACACGCACACACATGCATACTCACACTCATACTCACATGCACACACACATGCACACTCACACGCACACCTACACACATGCTCACACATGCACACTCACATTCATGCTCACACACTCTTACCCATGCTTACATGTACACACATGCTCACACTTGCTCCCATGTACATACATGATCACACACATGCATACATACATGCTCATACACAGGCATGCTCGCACATGCTCATACAGCTCATACACACACACATGACTCAGACACACTCACACATACACACATGTTCACACACTCATACATACACGTTCACACCACTCATAAACACACATACAGGCTCAAACAGCTCATACGTGCACACTCTCACACGTGCTCATGCACACACACATGATGCTTACATACTTACATACTGGTGCTCACGCCCACACTCACGTGCACACACTCAGTCACCATCCTTGCAGCTCCCTGCTTGTCCTCGGACCCACACACTCCCCTGTGCTCCTCCTTGTCTGGGCTCTGGCATGGAGCACTTACGAGGGTAAACTGGGTAAACTGAGGCCGGGAGAGGGACAAGGCGTGGCCCAGGATCCCCCAGGGCTTCGCCCACACCCTGCCGCAGGTGTAGCAGCTACTAGTTCCCCTGGTTCTTGGCTCTGGCAGGTATCCCCTCACCCCTGCGAGTGTGGACCTCTGCCCATGTGGTCCAGCGGGGTTCCTCCATGGTCCTGACAGGGCAGCCCCGCGCTGTGAGGCCACGGAGGAGAAAAGCAGCCTCCAGCCCGCTGCCCGCTTGGTGGAAGCGCCACGGAGCTGCCAGCGTGGAGACACGGGCTGCAACCTGCTCCCCTCCCCGACTCCACCGCTGCACCGGCCTGGGGTAGGCCCTGATCCAACAGCTACAGACCCCGGAGTGGGGGCAAGAGTTTGGCACAGGAGTCCAGTGGCTGCGTGGGACGCCTGCGCCCCGTATTGGAGAGCCCGGTTCCGGTTCCAACTGCTCCACACCGGCTCCAGCTTCCGCTAATGCGCACCCAGGGAGCAGCAGGTGGTGACTCAAGTTCTTGGGCCCCTTCCACCCACATGGGAGACCAGATGGAGTGCTGGGCTCCCGGCTTAGGACTGGCCCAGTCCTGACTGTTGTGGGTATTTGAGGAGTGAACCAGCAGATGGAAGACTCTCTCTCTCTCTCTCTCTCTCTCTCTCTCTCCCTGTCTCAGGATCTCCGTCTGCCTTTCAAATAAATTGAAAACAAACTTGAAGCAGTGAGGGTCGGGGGGACTGTGCTCCCGGCGTCCCCCAGGCCTCAGGGGCACCTGGGCTGCGGCCTCCACAAACGGTGCCTGTATTAAACCCTTGCGGACTCACCCGTCCTGCTTTCTGGGAGGACCCTGCTTGCACGTACAGCCACGCCCCCCGCCCCAGGCCCCCTGCCCTGGTTAACTCCAGTGTTCCCGGAAGGGGGTGGGGTCGGGGCAGAAGCTGAAGGGCCGTGCTTAAAGGACCCTCCCTTTGCTGATCCCATGGCCCCTCGGCCACCCCTCCGGATCCATGGGTTAGAGCGAAGTCTGTACCTGCCGGATGCCCAGGGCTGGGCAGGAGCCTCCCATCCCGACTCTGCCAGGGCAGGCGGCCACCCCACAGGGAATCCACAGTGGCCCAGGGAGCCTGACCCATCTCCCCAAGCCGACCACCAGCCCCTGCCCTCCGACCCTCACCCTGACTCTCCTGCGACCTCGCCCCCTGCAGAGAAAGCGCCAAGGACACAGACTACGCTGACAACGCTTCTGCAGGTAGCAGAGGGCAAATCGCTGCCGGCGCCACACAAGGATCAATCGGGGCCCCGTTGCTGGCCACAGGCAGCCAAGGCTGCTGCCCAGCCGCGTGGACAGGAGGCAGAATTAGGTAAAATACAATCGGAAATAACGGGCCCATCAGAGAGCGGCAGGACAAAGGCGCTGAAAAGAAAGAAAGCGCCAGGTCGGCTGAAGAGCCACAGCCCCTCTCCCGGCAACTGAGACCCACAGATTCCTGGTGGGAGCCTCCCGTGGGCACAGCTCTCTGCCCAGAGCCCCAGTTCCTTCCTTCCAGCAATAGAGGGAGGCTGCAGGAGGCAGCGGGCCCAGGGGCTCCCGTGGTCATCGGTGAGAGAGGCCGGCGGTGTGGACCAGGGTGGCGGCGGCCAGCCTGGGGGTACCCAGATGGGCTGGAAGCCATCGTGGGGCCCGGGGGCACAGAGAGCCAGGGCGGCTGCTGGTGGTGAAGGCCCTGGCGGGGGCAGGCATGGGGAACAGGGGGGAGATGCTGTCTGGGAGGCTGTGGCTTTGGAGCCACAAAGGCAGAGAAGGAGAGAGACCCGGTCCAGCAGAGAGTGCGTCCTACACAGCCTCCTGGGAGCGGTGCGGAGAGGCCCTCCCTCGGGGCAGTATCCTGTCTCGGTTTCCTTCTGTGGGCTCCTGGAAGACACTCATTTCCACAAAGGAACCCTGGGCTCAGCTTTCACAACCCTCCTTGGTGGGGCTGCAGCCCCTACCCCAGCATTGTGGCCCTGCTCCGCCAGCCCCTTGCTGTGTGACCCATGTGGAGTCACTCAGCCTCTCTGGGTCAGCACAGCACACAGCCCCAGGAAAGGGGGATACAGCAGTTTTGTTTGGGGATCAAGTGAAGGCTTGTGATAAACTGACCGAACTTGAGTGTGGGTCCCACGCAATCGTGTGTGTGTGTAGCAGGGGGCACGGGGGTAAGCTCGGGCTGGAGCCCCGGCTGCACACGGCTGGGTAGGGCTGCTGAGGCCCAGCCGTCTCCATAGGAACAGGCTGGAGAGGTTGGGGGAGGTGGGCGGGGGAGGTGGGCAGGGGAAGTGGCAGTGGGATGGGAGGTGGTCTTAGCGCAGCCATTCCTCATGCATACGAACTGGGGTCCTGGGGGGGGGGGCGGACCAAGGTGCGGGCTCCTCGGCAGCCTCGGGGATCCCCCTTCAGGAAGCCCCGTCTGGGGGTCAGCAGCCCCGGAACCCAAAGATCAGAGGTGGCGAGAGGACGGCCGTCTGGAGAGGGCGGTGTGCCGCGGCCAGTTGCTAGGACACGCGCTCTTGCCGAGGGGCCCATGGTAACCCTCCGAGAACACGTTGTGCCTCATTCACTTATTCATTAATTCACTTAATCCATAAACACCTCGCGGGCAGTGCTGCAGGCCACCGGCTGCGGGGCACAGGGTTGAACCAGATGCTTCTTGGCCCTGCTGGGGTCAGGCACATGTGCAAAATCCATTAACACCAGGCAGGGAGTCGTGTTCAGGGCGGCTGATGATGCCGCAGCTCACTCGCTGGCTCCCAGGCCTGGGCTGGGACCCACGGCGTGCCAGGGACCCCGAAGGGCTGAGGCTGGAGCACCCAGCAGCCACAGGGGAGCAGAGAACAGGCACTGTCCTCTTCCCGTGCAGGACACTCGAAAACTTGCTGGGAATACACCTGGTGCCAGTGCCGAGCATCCTGAACAAGACAAAGCCCATCCAGGAGGGCACCCACAACTCCGCAGGAGCTGTGTTTTCGGGTCTCCCCAGCTTGGCGGGGCTTTCTGCCTGCAGGGGCTGGGGGCTGGGCGGTGGCACCTGCTCCCTTCCACAGACACAGACCTGCACACTAGTGAGGAGGTGCTTCTGCCACAGGCACCCCGAAACATCCCAGCTGGGGCCCCGCTGGAGGCAATCCTGGCAGGGCTCGGGCTTCCGGGCGGTCTCCTGAGCCTGTTTGCTCACGGGCCGCTGCCCGCCTGGGGGTGTGGGCGCCTGTGCCTGCTCCCGAGACTCTGCGTCAGGTCTGGGCAGGACTCCTTCCTGGGTGGACCCGGTATAAGAAAAGGGGGATTCTTGCTCCGTGGTCTCTGTCTGCCAGTGCCGGGAGGCTGTAGAATGTTCTGGAACAGTTAAGAAGGGCTGTGCGTCCACAATGTCGAAAGCCGTTGCAACTCTGGGTCACCCTAATTCTGCCTTCCTTGAGCCCCTACACATCTGTAGGCTTTGCATGCATGTGCACACGCATGCACATATGTACGGCCAGTGCCTCTCCCAGGGCTTGCACCCCAGGATCTTAGAGGTCTCCTCCTTGACCTCTTTGAGGGGAGGGGCCACACTACGGTGCACCTCTGAGCCCCTTCGGGGGCCCCTCGCACAGCCCCAGGCTCACGGGAGAGGCTTGGCGGCCGCTGGACAGATGAAAGCCTTCATTTAAAGAGGTGAGCGCCTGTCTTATGGAAAATTAACTTCTGGGAATTTCTGATGAATGGAGAATTACCGTACTTTTTGCCAAAGCCTGGTTTGGACAAGCAAAGTGATGAAAAGACTCCTTCTTCCTCGGTCCCGATTTCCTCCCTCCCGGTGCGGGGCGGGGGTCCCTGTTAACCCTTCCCAAGACGTGCACAGCATGACTGGGTGGCGCCCTTCAACGGGGCTCCTGAAACGGACAATCAGACTTGCCATCCCAGGCAAGAAGGCGGGGGGGGGGGGGGGGGGGCCTCTTGAATGGGATTGCCGCTGGCGAGAAACCGGTTGTATCGGGGAGAGGTGGGACCCCACAGAAGCCAGCGCTAAACAGGGACCCAAACACGCGAGCTTCCCGGGAGCGCGTGCTGCCGCGGGGGCGGGCCGCGAGCTCTTCTTACATCACCTGCGGGGACTTGGGGACGCGCAGGGGATCTGGGCTGCCCACCCTGCGGCCCTGGAGAGCCAGGAGTGGACCCGGGGCTGCCACGCGCCTCTCAAGTCCCGCACACGAGGCCAGGCACGGGGCACGCAGCGCCACGGCCACGTCCTCGGCTCGGCCGCGGGCAATGCCACTTGAGACTGAAGAGCCTCTGTCTGATTGAATCGAAGCTGAACCTCCGCGTTCCGAGCCTGTCCTCGGCCTCCGGGACCCCTCCCGGTCATTGCCCTTTCCAGAGACGAACTGGAGCTGGGGCAGAGCCCGAGGGGCCCCGGGCTTGCTGGAATCTCCTCGGCCCTCCTCAAACACACAGCCCCAAAGGGCCCTGGGGGTGTGTCCCGGGGGTCTGCACGCTCCTCCCTGCCCTGTCCACTTGAATCCGAGATGACGCGGGGTTTGAAGCCCAGCTCTGTGGGGTCTCCATGCTGTCCCCGGTCCCCCTCTCAGGCTCTGCAGAGAGCCTGAGCAGCCTGGAATCTAAACCCCAGGGGAGCAGAGGAGCAGCCTGGGGTCTGCCTCCTGGAGGGGACGCGGGCTGGCGGACCTGAGCCTCTGGCCCTTGGAGTGCTGAAGGCACCGCTTCAGGGGAGCGGAGGTCTCTGTGCACCTGGGGGGAAGGGGGAAGGCACCGCTTCAGGGGAGCGGAGGTCTCTGTGCACCTGGGGGGAAGGGGGAAGGCACCGCTTCAGGGGAGCGGAGGTCTCTGTGCACCTGGGGGGAAGGGGGAAGGCACCGCTTCAGGGGAGCGGAGGTCTCTGTGCACCTGGGGGGAAGGGGTCCGGGGGTCCGGAGTCCTCCCTGGGAACTCAGGCTCCTTCCCTGTCCTGCTGGGGTGTGGCAGTGGGAGCACAGTCACCGCCCAGCAGCACAGCCTCATGTGGGCAGAAGCAAAACCTCACGGCTGGAGGTTCTCCCTGGGGAGGGCCGGCCCGGAGCAAGGCAGGGGCCGGGGTGGGGGGACAGGGACCCCCCAGGCAGGACCCAGCCGAGCTTCCCCGACCCGATTCTGTCAGTACTCTCTGCTGGGAGGTATGCGGGGTGGTGCCAGCCGGCTGCCGTCCTGGGGTTTGGAGCAGAGGAGGAAGGGGCTGGGGGTGATGTTTCAGGACAGTTTTGCCCATCACCCGCTCCTCGGCTGCCCTATCCAAGCGCGGCCCCGTAGCCAAGGGCAGAGGGCTTGGGCTTGGAGAGCCAGACGACCCTTGCTACCTGTGAAAACCACCTGCCACACCTCTAGGGCGCGCTGCTGGCTTCAGAGCCCAGGCGCCCAGCCCCCAGGGTCTGCGTGCACACGGCAGACGGGCCAGCTCCTCCCCATGGGATTCGACTGGCATTTCCTAGCTTTCCTTGCAGCCTGGAGTCTGTGACAGCCACCAGCCTCCCCTCCCTGGCGCTCCCAGGCTCCCCTTTCACGGCGTCTGCTGGTAGCCTCCTGAATTTACAAACGCTTTATTATTGAGACCAGAGAGAAAGCTGCCGGCTGGCAGGTCCCGTCAGGCAGGAAAGCCCCCGCCCACCGCTAGCAGCAGCCCTGCAGGGGGCTCTTGAGGAGGGTCTGCGGCAGCAGGCCCTGGCCTGTGCCGCGCGCCGGAGCTGGCTGCAGCTGTCGGAGGAAGGCCTTGTAAGACCAGCACTTTTCTGCGTGGAGACATGTGGGGTCCGTCTGGGGACAGGTGTGACATCCCCGTTTATAGACAAGGAACTGGGGCTGGCCCGGCGCCCTCCAAGGGCTTGGGAGGAGATGGATTAGGGAGCAGGTGCCCATCAGCCCAGGGGACATCCCCCTCCCTCTAAGCCTGTGACATTTGGACACTGAGTCGTTTGCCTGGACTCACCCCCCCCCCACACACACACCCTACCCCTTTCCAGAACTGGGTGGGGAAGGAGGGCTCTAGGGGGAGAGCCCTGTCCCTGTGACCACCCCATGCAGCCCTCTACCTCCCCACGCGCCTGGCGGGAGCCCCGGCTGCCCTCAGCCCAGAGACTCCGGCCCTCCCAGGCTCTTGGCTAAGAACCTTGCCTGCTGGCTGCTGGCTGCAGGATAATTTTGGAGGCTGAGGTCAGGGGCAGCGGAGGGAGGGAAGAGGGGAAAGGTAAGTCAGGGAGATCTTGGCGGTCGCAGTGGACACTGGGACCTCCAGGCTTGGGCCTGCTGACCACTGGGCAAGTGCTACTGTGCTGGACTAGGTGTCCTGACCTGAGTAATTAGTCCCGGGAAGAGATGGAGGAGGAGGAACGCAGGGGCCCTGAGCGCGCACCCAGCCGGCCCCATCCGGGTCCTCTGTAGAGACCACCAGAGACGCCTGTCGAGGGCCCTGCCCCAGGTGTGCCCACCCCTGTTAACCTTCAGAAGCACACACTCTGGGGCTTTGCCCAGCCGGGCTCCTCATACCCACCATGGGGACAGCAGGGTCCGTCCCCAGACCTGCCAGGGCCAGTGGGGTGCCTCTGAGGATGAAGTGCACTCCCTGCCGCCACCACCCCAGGTTCCAAACAGCAGAGACGTGCCCCCCAGCCCTGAACCGTGGGGAAGAGGAGGTGAGAACTGGGCGGGCACATTCTCTGCACCTGGGACCTGTGTTCAGACTAAGCTATGCAAATCAAGCACCCTTGGACCCATCCCCAAGTCCGGACCTGCCCAGAGGTTAAACACCCACAGTCCCCTCCCAGCCCCTCTCCCTCCCTAGCTTCCGGGACCTCCCTGATCCAGACCGGGGTGGGGGAGGCTCCAGCGGGGCTCTGAGCAGAGGCTGGGGGCTGCAGCAGGGTGCTGAGGGGCCCGGTGGAGTCCAGGGCGCACTTCCTCTCCCCAGGGTCTCTGAAAGGGGAGGCTTCCCAGTAACCAGGGCGCTGAAGCCCCCCAGGAAGTCTGACACATGCGCTGAGGACCGGGTGTGCAACTGTCTATGAGCTTGTGTGTGAAGTTGCTGCACGTGTCACCGTGAACAAAGACTGCTGTGAGCCCAGAGTGTGTGTGTGTGTGTGCGTGCGTGTGTGAGACCAAGAGCCTGCGCCTTGCGGGCGAGCGGTGGACTGGGGGTGCGTGTGGGTGAGGATCAGGCGCGCCGCACACATGTGCGCCTGTGACTCAGGCCCCCGCGAGGCGGGCGTGTGTGGGTGGAGGTGACTGCATGTGTGCGCGGGTCTGTGGGATGACAGTGTGCTTGTAGTGTGCGTATGACTGTGTGCGTGCGGCTGCGGGAGGCGGCCCAGGGTTCCGTAACTGCAAGCCGGTCACCGTGCGTGCGCGTGTGCGTGTGTGTGTGTGTGTGTGCGCGTGCTGCAGTGTGTTTGGGTTGTAGTGTGCGTTTGTGTTACACGTGTGTGTGCTACAGCAGGTGTGTCTGCATTTTCCGGCCTCCTCATGGCTCCGGCTGGCAGGGAGCTGCGGCTTTTCCTAACCGTTTTTCTGAGTGCGTGTGTGATTATGTGCACATTACACATCTTGGTGGTGCGCCTTTGCGTCTTCCTGGGAATGTGACCCGTGGCCCCTGTACTACACGGGGCCTGGGCGATGGGCATCCAGGCGCTTCTGCACTCCGAGGACTTGCTCGTGCGCTCCTGGGGGTCTGCGGCCGGGCCCAGGGACTGTGCTGGCGACAGGTCCTAAACTGGCCAGTGCGTGTGTGCGGCACATGTGCGAAACGTGCGCGGGGTACCTGCGCCTGTCTAGCCAAGTGTGCGCCCGTGTGCGCGATCGGTTTCCGGGACGCAGCAGTGGTGGGGGGTGGCCCCGCGAGGGGCGGGGGTCACCGGGACTGGCCGGCGCCGGCCCCGTGCACGCGAAGGCGGGGGCGGGGGGCGGGGGCCGGCGCGCGGGGGGGGGGGGGCGGTACGAAAAGGGCGGCGCGCGCGGCGGCAGCGGCAGCTCCTCGGCGGCAGCGGCGGAGAGCGCAGCGCGCAGCCCGGTGCAGCCCTGGCTTTCCCCTCGCCTCGCGCCCGCGCCCCCTTCCGCGTCCGCAACCAGAAGCCCAGCGCGGCGCCCGGAGCCGGACCTGCGCCCGCACCTCTCCCTGGACCGCGACCCCGGCCGCCCCGCGATGACCGCGACCGAAGCCCTCCTGCGCGTCCTCTTGCTCCTGCTGGCTTTCGGCCACAGCACCTATGGTGAGCCCCTCGGCGGCCGGGCCTGCGCCCCCTCTGGGGAAGCCTGCGACGCCCCGCCGGCCACCCCGTGCCCCGCGCGCCACGCGCCACGCGCCCCAACTCCGGCCGCTCCCGCCTAACCCTAAGCCCCGCGCTGTGCCTGCCTCGCCCTCCCTTCCGCCCTTGCGTGCCAGGTCCGCCCGTGGGTCCCGGGGGGTGGGCAATGAGCTTGGGACCCCCGTAGCCCCTTCCCTTCCCGCCTGGCAGAAGTGGCGCTTGAAGGGGTGTCGGTGCGCTGAGAGGAGGCATGGAAAAAACGCGGCGATGTGCGGTGATGTGCGGGAGTCTTCCGTGATGATGCGCTGGGGGGCAACTTGGGGGTGTCCCTGCGTGTGCATCCCGGGGAACAGGTCTCTGGGGCAGCGGGGGTTGACTTTGCTGTCCTAGCCCCCCAAAGCCCAACAAGAGAGCAGCCCGAGCCCCTCCTGCGAGGCGCGTCTCTCTAGGTGAGGGGCTGCGACACTTCTGTCTGCAGTGGCCATCTGTCTCTGACAGCGAAGAGTGGCCCCCTTCCCGCAGCGCCCCCGCCCCCGCTGCGCGGGGGCCGTGGGGGGCCGTGGGGGGCTGTGGGGCCATGTGGAGAGCTGGTTGAGTGATGCATGCAGTAGGTGCCTATGCAGGCGTCAGAATCCCTCAGTGTTGGAATCTCAGCCGGCCCTGGGTGTAACTGTTGAGTTGTTTTCTTAACATAAGGAGTCGTGGGGGGACTTGTGACCTGGGTGCTTGGCTTCACTGCGGAACCTTACAAAACGCGAAGCTCACACCCCTCACCTGGGGACTGCCCAGTGAACCTGCCAGGGCTTTCCCGGGTTCAGCACCTCGGGTCTGCCTCCGCGTTAGCATCAGCTCACTTTGCAAAGCATGAGGGTTTGGCTGAGCATCCAGGGTCAAAATCTCCCCCTTGGCGGTCTCTGCCCCCCATCCGCAGCGTATTGGGGTTCCTTGTCTTTGGGGGAACAGGGGCCCTGTCCTGCACCCAAGGTCCCAGGTGCACACACAGCTTTGAAACAGTGTGTCAGGCTGGTGGGACCCATGGGAGGCTGCGGGCCAGTGGGGGTGGGGGTGGGGTGTGGGGAGTGGGCTTTTCCTGGGCCTCTGGGGCGATACTGTGGGGTCAGTTGTGTGACGTTCCCTGTGCCTCAGGGGCTGAATGCTTCCCGGCCTGCGACCCCCAGAATGGATTCTGCGAAGATGACAATGTGTGCAGGTACAGAGCCGCTCCTGAGGCAGCTGGGGGCGGGGGGGGGGCACAGAATGGGGGTGGGGGAGGCACAATCCTGGGAGTCAGGCTGGGGGGGGGGTGCTGCGGCAAACAGCTTTCCTGGCTCTGCAGAGCCCCAGTCTGGGAGACGGTGGGAGAGACGCAGGCAGGGGATGGGGGCAGGGGATGGGGGACGCAGGCAGGGGATGGGGGGTGGGTGTCAGGGGAGCGCCTTGCCAGCAAGACCACTGCGGGCCACTGCGACAAAACGCAGTGTCCCCCGCCCCCATTGTCCTGCTCCCTGGGACCCCCTGCATCTGCCCCCAAGCTTGTTTTTTTTTTTCTTTTCTTTCTTTCTTCAGTTTTGACGTCCAGGTGACTGCTGATTTCGTCCCCTGACCCCTGGCCTGGGTCCTGTGCAGACTCCCAAGGGCTCTCGGTCCACTGAAGGCAGCCAGCTCCCCCCACCCAGACCCCCCTCACGCGTATCCATCTTTCTTGCTCCGCACAGGTGCCAGCCTGGCTGGCAAGGCCCCCTGTGTGACCAGTGCGAGACCTCTCCTGGCTGCGTTAATGGACTCTGTGAAGACCCCTGGCAATGCATTTGCAAGGAGGGCTGGGACGGGAAACTCTGCGATATAGGTTGGCACTCCCCTCTGCCTGCACCCAGCCCCCTCCCCGCGCCCCGCCTGTGTGTCCAGTTCCTGCTCTGCTGGGGAGGCTCTTGGGTCAGCTCACCGCCCGGCCAGCACCTAGACCCCAGAGAGGGCACTGGGCTAGGGGCCCACGGAGCAGCCTGTTGAATACAGTCACGAGAGAAGCTCGCACCACACGCAAAGCTGAGACCCCAGGCAACCTGGGCAGGGCCCGGAGCCCAGAGAAGAGCAAGGGGTCTCAGCTCAGACTGAGAAAATCCCACGCAGCCCTGTGGTGAGGCTGCAGAAAGCAGCCGCCAGCAAACAGCCGGGGGAGGGGTCCTTGGGGCTGCGCGGTGGGGGAGCAGGGAGCTGAGATGCTGCACTAGGGTGAGGGACCCTGGGGGCGGGGGCGGGGGCGGGGGTGTGAGGGCAGAGGTCAGGTGCAGGCTGGGAAAGGCAGGCAGGGTTGGGGGCAGATGGGGTTTATCTGTTGCTTTCATTAATTTCTGCCCTCTTTGTCCTGCATTAATTGCCCCGAGCGGCTGCGCGCTGGCTGGGGCTGCCTCTCCAGGCTGCAGAGTCTTCATCTGGGCCCATTCGCATCTGGCAAAACCTGCTCCACAGACCGGGCAAACTAAAGTCCTCAAAAAAACTCCCAGCAGCGCAGGCGGCTGCGTCCAACAGCGCGCCACACGTGGTGTAGATAGGGAAACTGAGGCTCCGAGACGCAGGCGCCCCCACCCCCGCCCCGGCTCCCGCTGGTGCCAGGTTTTCCCGCAGCTGACTCATTCCGGCAGGCAGCTTGTGGCAGTGTCTCTGAGCTGTTGGGAATCTAGAGGGTCCCAGGAAACGCCACCACCTGGGACCAGGGGTAACCTTTCAGCCTGGAGCCGAGCCCTCTTTGGGGTCCAAATTCAGAGCCCCCCACACCTCCTACCCCCACAGAGTTTTCTAGACAAAGCCTCTGCCTCTGGGAGCCCACTGGGTCCACCGTGGCTCTGTGCCTGGGATGGCCCAGGGTCCCAGAGAGGAGCGAGCCCCCTGCCTTCTCTGTCCCGGCCGGGAGCCCCAGCATCCTCTCTGCCCTCTGCCTGCAGCCGCGTCCCCGCCAGGCCGGCTGGTCCTGCCGCACAGCTGAGCCCGTGGGGAGAGGAGCAGGATGGGTGGGGGTGACCTGCTCTTGGGCTTGCATTGGGAGATTGAGCGAGCGAGCGAGCGAGCGAGCCAGCGGCAGGAGAGCTGGGAGCAGAGAATTCGGAGCCGGCCGCGAGCGCCTGGACGAGCTGGTGCATTGTCCGTGCTGCCCCGCAGATAAATCCTCTCTCCATCTCCTTGCACGGAGCCGGGAGAGGCCATTCCCAGGCATGCAGGCTCCCTGTTGCCGATTGCTGTCTCTGTGGCTCCCTGCGCTAGAGCCCGGGTCTCTTTGAAATCAGAGGGGGGTGGGCCGAGCCCCCTGCCCCCACAGCCTGCTGCGCTCTCCCGCTCCCCGTCTCCCTGGCCCTGGCTTTCTGCTCAGCAGCTGCAGTCACTCCAATGGCAGCCAACCCCAGCGGAGAAGCCCCCGCCCCCAGAAGGGAGAGCCCCTCTTTACAGGGGGAAACGGGGCGGGACAAGGGTCGGCTCCTGGCCCTGCCGGAGAGCTGGGGTCTCCGGGGCCCGGCCCAGGCCTCCCGGCTTGCCGCGGCCTGATAATGAAGTGGCAAAGACAGTGGAGAGCGCCTGTTCTTGCCGGTGCTGCCTGCACTGCGTCTCGAAGGCGCGGGCTGCTCACCGGCCGCTCTGGGCCCAGCAGAGGAGCCCGAGCTGTGGCCCCCTGTCCAGAGGGGGTGTGTGTGAAAGGTGTGACGCACAGGTGGGCGTCCCAGGGGTTCCAAACGTGTGAAACGGGATGCGGCGACTTGTGATTTCTTAGGCCTTTGGGGGGGGGGGTGCCTCTGCAGGCGCGGGCGTGTCGCTGGTCCGGAGGCTGACCCGTGCCGGCAAGAGGGTGTCGCGTCTTGGGATGAGTGACCCGATCCCAGGAGACCCCCTCAGTGCCCTGAGCCCCAGCTTACTCACTCCAGGGGCTCTGCCCTCTGTCTAGAGACCCCTGCTCGCTGGCCACAGGCACAGCCCTCTGGGGGCGCTGAGGCCTGCCGGCCTTTGCTCTCCTCAGATGTCCGGGCCTGCGCCTCCGCCCCCTGCGCCAACAACGGCACCTGCGTGAACCTGGGCGGCGGCCTGTACGAGTGCTCCTGCGTGGGCGGCTTCTCGGGGAAGCAGTGCCAGCACAAGCCGGGGCCCTGCGTGATCAATGGGTAAATACCCCCCCAGTCCTGCCCCCCCAGACCCCTTCAGCCTCACCCTGTGGGACCCATCAGCCTCACCCTGTGGGACCCATCGCCTGACAAAAGACCAAGTAAGTGCTGGCCAGCCCCGCGGTGGGCCACCCCAGATCGCGGTATTTGGGGTGGGGGGGATGTGCATTTCCATAATTCTTTCAAAGGACCCTGCGGTCCCCAGCCCTGGCCTGTGTGAATGACAGTAGGTTGGGTCCGGAGCTGTGTGATTTTCTAAAGGGAGAATAATAAGAATCAGAGTGCGGCGGGACCCACTTCCCACAAGTCTGAGGACCACTGGGGGGCCTGGGGGGCTCTGCGATTGATTGGTGGGGGTGCTCCTGACTCTGACTCTCTAACACACTGGAGCCAGCGCCCTCGAGGCCCCACTCCCCGCCCCCCGCCCCAGCTGAAGTAGACTCCTGTCTTCCCCGGAGTTGTGGCATTTATCAGACGACAAAGGACTCGCGGGAAGCGCGTGCTCCTCTTTGAGCAAAGAGCTTGGGCTGCCAGTGGCCCCGGTGAAGGGACCACGCGCTGCTGGCACAGGGAGACCCCGAGGGGCCCCACACAACAGCCAATGCAAATAGCAAGGAGGGTGGGGGCAGTGGTGGGGTGCAGCCCGCAGCAGATCTGCGGGGCTAGGGCGTGGGGGGCTGCGGCAGGGATGCCCCTTGCCTGGTCCTGCCGCAGCCCCCCCCCCCAAAAGAGCGAGGGGGAAGGGGGCTTGCTCCAGACCCCGGCCAGTTGCCTCTGCCAGCCCAAGTATCCCCAGCTGTCCAGGGAGTAGAGCCGTCAGGTGAAGTGAGAGGTGGGAGTCCTGGCGTGTTCCAGGTGGGCTTCGTGACGAGGGTGAGGTATGCGCCCAGCCGGCGAGCAGCCGGCGAGCCCTCAGGGGCGCCCACTCCCCGGGACCTCTGCATGCCTGCCTCCCTCACCTGCCCCTTTTGTGAGGCCTGGATCTTCCGCCGCTGAGGAGCTGAGGAGCTGAGGAGCCCGACCCTGGTGCCGCCCCGCCCTCCCCCTGCACCCGCAGCCCTGTCCTAGCCCAGCCCCGAGGGCCCTTTACCGTGTCCCCCGTTGTGTTGCAGCTCCCCCTGTCAGCACGGAGGCACCTGCGTGGACGATGAGGGCCGGGCCTCCCACGCCTCCTGCCTGTGCCCCCCTGGCTTCTCAGGCAACTTCTGCGAGATCGTGGCCACCAGCTGCACCCCCAACCCGTGCGAGAATGACGGCGTGTGCACCGACATCGGGGGCGACTTCCGCTGCCGCTGCCCGGCCGGCTTCATCGACAAGACCTGCAGCCGCCCGGTGACCAACTGCGCCAGCAGCCCCTGCCAGAACGGGGGCACCTGCCTGCAGCACACCCAGGTGAGCTACGAGTGTCTGTGCAGGCCCGAGTTCACGGGGCCCACCTGCGCCAAGAAGCGCGCGCCGAGCCCCCAGCAGGTCACGCGTCTGCCCAGCGGCTACGGGCTGACCTACCGCCTGACCCCCGGGGTGCACGAGCTGCCCGTGCCCCAGCCCGAGCACCGTATCCTCAAGGTGTCCATGAAAGAGCTCAACAAGAGCACCCCTCTCCTCACCGAGGGCCAGGCCATCTGCTTCACCGTCCTGGGCGTGCTCACCAGCCTGGTGGTGCTGGGCACCGTGGGCATCATCTTCCTCAACAAGTGCGAGACCTGGGTGTCCAACCTGCGCTACAGCAACGTGCTGCGCAAGAAGCAGAACCTGCTGCTGCAGTACAACAGTGGCGAGGACCTGGCCGTCAACATCATCTTCCCCGAGAAGATCGACATGTCCACCTTCAGCAAGGAGGCCGGCGACGAGGAGATCTGAGCGGCGTGCCCCCGGGCCCCCCCTGCTCGCGGGCTTGCGCAGAGCCCACTATATGCGGTCTGTCTTCATCTTTGTGGTGGAATTCGCTATCTTGTGTGTTGAGTCTGGTGGACGCTACGCTTACATATATTGTCTTTGTGTTGCTGTGTGACAAGGAGCACCTGCTCAGAACCCTCCCTCTGCTCCCTCTCGCTCGCTCGCTCTCTCTCAGTGCATGATCCCTAAGAATAATAATAAGAATTTCATCTTTAAACTCCTAAGAGAAATAAGTATGTTATTCTAATCTCTAAACTTAAATGAAATATCAAAAAATACCATAAAAAAACAAGGCAACAGGACCAGGGCTCGGTGCCGACGCCCCTCCCCGGGAGGGGTCTCGGACGCAGGGCCCTCGAGAAACCATTACGAGTGCTGTGCACGACCACCCACTGTGACAAGGGCTTAAAACCTCTTCCGTTCGTTAATTCTCACACGCCACATCCAACTCGCACTCACATCCAGTCCAGCACCGCAATCCTTAGGTCTTTTGATTGAGTTCACATTTTGCAGAGTGCGGAGGCTGTGTGTCAGGCAGAGAGCCCCCGGTTGGCTGCTGGCAGGCGGGCACCCGGCCCCGCCCTGCCACAAACTCGCTGCGAGACCCCTGGCGAGTCCCCTCCCAGCCCCGGGCCCACCTCCTCGCCCCTCTCAGGGAGGGGCCGGACAGCCACCACCACCTCGGAGGTCCTCTCTAGCCCCCTAGACCCGGAATTAGGAACGGGGGAGGGGAATGAACCAAAAACACTCCTGACCCTGGCAATGAGGATCTGATGAAGACTAAGTCTCATCCTGGGATCCGAAAGGTTTTGCCTATCCTGGATGCACACTTGATATTTTGGAGTTGATCCTAACTGCATTTCTCAGAGTGGGGGACCTCCCAGCCACCTCCCACTTGGGAAAGATCGGCCCCTGTGAGTCATTCCCCCGCCCCTCCCCCAAGCCCCCACACTGCACCTGCCTTTGACCCTAGAGATTAGAGTTGTCCCTGGAAATTTGCACCTTGAACCACAAGTGCCCCTGGCAAAAGTCTGAGCAGCAACACAAACCCCACCCAGGTTTTCAGGGTCCAGTGGAAACAGCCGCTTGTGGGGTGCTCTGTCCTGTGGCAGGAGCGCGACACCTGGCCACGCAGCCACGGATTTATGTTTGTGTTGCTGAGTTAATAAGTCTCAGATCCCAAAAGACCTAGCCAGCTTCTGAATTATGAATTTGACTTTTTTTTTTTAAAGAGCATCTATCTTTTTTGCAAAAATAGAAGGAAATGGGACATAGCTCCGTGTAGCTTTCCGGCTCCGCACAGGGGTGGGACAGCTACGCAGCCCTTGGGTACCAGTGAGGAATATTTTGCTTCTTAAATTGTTTGGATAGGAGTCTAGAGTCTTAGCTTTATTACGTATGCCCCTGCCGTGTTCACCTTGCTCTGAGCCATCATCACCTTCATCACCTGTGGCCATTCCAGTCACCTGCGCCACCGGCACACTTGATCAATGACATTCTCATCCCCGACCTTGTCATCTTGTCATGAAGCCCGACCGGCATCTCCCCCAAGCTCCCCTCACCTCCATCTCAAACCCCTCCCCATCCCGGAGACCCCAAGTCCCCTGCTGAGCCCCTCCCCACCACCCAGACCCCTCCCAGTCTCACTCCTGAATCCCCCTCCCCCACCTGCACCCTTGCCCAGCCCGGCCCCATCTACTCCCAGACCCCCGGGACCCACGTCCTGCTCCTCAGAGATCACTTGAGTCATCTCCCCATCTCATTTTGAGTTCGTTTTAAGAAATTTTAAAAAGACCAAAAAAAAGAAAATGTTGGCATGTGTCAGGAGGGGGTCTGGTTCCCCGCCTGGCCTCTCTCAGCATGAGACCTGGGCCGAGGCTGCTAACACTTCTGTTCCTCAGTTTCCCCCTGTGCGACATTGTGGGACTGGGCAGAGGAAGCCGGCAGGCTCTCTGCCCTGGCCCTGGCTCCGTCCTCGGTCAGCTCCATGGCTCATTCATTCACCTTCCACCGTCCATTTCCCAAGCACCTGCTGACTGCGCTGCGGCTGGGGGGGGGGGTGTCTCGCAGGCGCCCCCAGGCAGGTCGGGTTCCAGCCGTGGGCGGGGCGTGCCCTCTCCCCAACGCCTCCCTGGCCGCGCCCCCACCTCCCGTCCCCTCCCCATCCAGCCTCGCCTTGGTCCCCAGGTCCCCGCAGCCCCGCACTCTGTGGGGAGCTGGTTCCGCTGAGAGTGTCGGGATCCTTGACTGCCCGTCCACACCCCGCGTGTGCGACGTAGCGTGTAGTTTACGCAACAAACGGTGAAGCTCAAAGAGAGCCGTCTAAGACATCTCTAATTCGGCCCCAAATTGAGAAAGGAGGAAGAGGCGTCATGATGATCTTGTGACCAAAACGCTAAAACGCTCACGGAATGTCCGCGGCGCTCTCTAGCTTTCCCGTTTACCCAAGTCCAGACATGCAAAAAGAAAAACAACCTTGTTTATTCCAAAATAAACAACAAGGGCTAACTCTGTCCGTCTCTCTGACTTACTGTGCTCTGCGGCCTGCGGGGGGTGAGGGGGGTGGGGCCGGGCCGTGCCCCCCTGTTCCGCCCTGGAGGCCTCTTGGTTCTGCCTGTCACCCCCCTTTTTAGACAGGTGGGGTCCTTGGAGTCTGGGGGTTTCCTGCCCCCAGGGCCTCGGCCAGCCTGTCTCCCAAAAGGTGGCTGTTGGTGGGTGGCCTGGATGGAGCTGGGACACGTGGGTGATGGGGGAGGAAGGGCTCCAGAGGTGCACTCAGGCCCCCCCACCCCCACCCTATGCGTCAGGCTCCAACCCGGAACTGTGGGCACCCTGAGGCCTGCACCTGCTCCCAGCCCAGGGCTTGCTGCAGGGGTGCGTGGCTGCCTGGGGCAGGGGAGATGTGGCTCCTTTGCCCCCTGGAGGGAGGTGGGCCCTTTAGACACTTGAGTGGCAGGTGCCTGGGCCTCACTCGGGCCGGTGGGTGTTGGGGGCCCTGCTGTTCTTGCCTGGGGTCTCATCTTCACTTCCTTTGTGAGGAGACCCCCCCCCCCAGCAGTTGCTGCCACGCCCACCCAACGCCCAGGCCTGGACTTGGCATCCTCCCTCTTCCTCCCAGCCCTGGCCCCTCCCTCTGTGGTCCACACCCAACTCAGAAGCACAGCTGGAAATGGGGGAGGGAGAGTGCCTCCTGGGAGGATAAGCCACAGAGTTGGGCTCATAGTGGAGAAACTTCTAGCAAAGGGTTGAGTCGCCCAGGAAATCGTGAGCCCCTGTGTTCCTCAAGGCAGCAGGCCGGAGTGGCCCTAACCTGGGAGGGAGCCCGGGAGGGACAGCGCAGCCTGGCTGGCCAACGGGCTGGAGAGCGGAGGGAAGCGTCGGCCCGCCAGCCCTAACCAGCCACCTGGCAGGCAGACACAGGGATTCGTCCAATTTTGTTGTTTTCAGGGATTGTCTCTTTAAACAAAAATTATTTGAGGGGCCGCCACTGTGGCATAGGAGGTTGAGCATCCACTTGTGGTGCCGGCATCCCACATGGGCGCTGGTTCTAGTCCCAGCTGCTCCTCTTCTGATCCCGCTCTCTGCTGTGGCCTGGGAAAGCAGCGGAAGATGCCCCAAGTCCTTGGGCCCCTGCACCCACGTGGGAGACCTGGAAGAAGCTCCTGGCTCCTGGCTTTGGATCGGCCCAGCTCTGGCTGCTGTGGCCATTTGGGGAGTGAACCAGTGCATGGAAGACCTCTCTCTCTCTCTCTCTCTCTCGCCCTCTCTCTGTAACTCTGCCTCTCAAGTAAATAAATAATTCATTAAAAATTTTTAAAAATTTGAAAGGTACAGTGACAGAGAGACAGAAAGGGAGGTCTTCCTTCTGCTGGTTCACTCCCCAAATGCCTGCGGCAGCCGGGGCTGGGCCAGGCCAGAGCCAGCAGCCAGGAGCTCCAGCTGGGTCTCCCAGGTGGGTGGCAGGCAGCCTATGCCAGGGTCATCTCTGCTGCTGCCCAGGCACAGCAGCAGGGAGTCGGAGTGGACTTGGGCCTGGGCACTCTGATGAGGGCCGCCAGTGTCCCAAGTGGCAGCTTAACCCGTGGCACCGCGACATTCGTCCCAACGAGGGGATTTATTGTCCTTTTCCCTGAGAAAAGACACAAGAGTCCCCAACAATGTGCCAAAAGGCATCGGAAGCAGTCTGGGTTTTTAAGGACTGCGTGTTCTGGTGGAACATTCTCCGGGACAGCCAGGTCGCTGAGTAGCAGTGAGCCCAGGAAAGGTGAGCATGGGAGTCCCCTGCCAGACAACCGCGGTCAGACTGGCCCCAGAGCAGAGGCCCAGGCGGAAGGCCCACCAGCCTCGACGGACCCGAGGGTGGGCTCGGAGGGGTTACTGCTGCGAGGGGCTCCTGTGCCTCGGCCCTGGGAAATCCCCAGTGACCCCCAGGTGGAAGAGGCACCGAGCAGCACGTGGGACAGATCATGGAAGGTTCCAGAAGGAGAGTGGACAAGGAAGGAGGAGCCATTGGGACAGGGAATAAAGAGCAAGTTGGCATTGTGGGTAAAGCCACCACCTGCAGTGCCAGCATCTCGTATGGGTGCTGGTTCGAGTCCCAGCTGCTCCACTTCCGACCCAGCTCTCTGCTGTGGCCTGGGAAAGCAGTGGAGGATGGCCCAAGTCCTTGGGCCCCTGCACCCACGTGGGAGACCTGGAGGAGGCTCCTGGCTCCTGGCTTTGGATCGGCCCAGCTCAGGACATGAGGCCATTTGGGGAGTGAACCAACGAATGGAAGACCTCTCTCTCTCTCTCTCTGCTTCTGCGCCTTTCAAATAATAATATTTTTAAAAATTAAAAAGAGCAAATTTGGCTCCATGGCTACTTAGGGTCAGTTCCCCAGCTCCCTGGGGCTGGGGGCGGGGTCAGCTGCGACACAGGTAATCTGCCCAGGGATGGGGGGTGGGGTTCACTTTCTTCAGCGGTCCTCCCACTGTTCAAGAAGGGAGCACTGGCCGCCACCCCCCAACCCCCCCCTCCGTCACCCAGCCAGGAGCTCTCTGCACTTAGCCCACGGCCCCCTCCCCTGTCCTTGGGAGGCAGCAAGTGCAGCCCACAGCACAGCTCGGGGGGGGGGGGGCATGGGAATTCCAGGTGACTCAGGACGCACACCGCTTGGCCCCTGCCGGGACAGTGGGAACCCCAGCGCTGACCAAATTAAACCCCAAAGGGGTCCAAGAGAAAGGAATACAAAACCAGCTCCAGAGAGGCCAGAGGGAAGTTAGTAGCCATGCTCCCCTGGGAGTTTCCGGCCACTGCCAGGCTGCAGCGAGAATCAGGGGTCGGGCGAGGCTCCCCCCGGGCCATCTCCAGGGCAGCTTCTCAGCCGCTCCTCGCTCTGGCCGTCCACTCCCCGGCCACCGCGGAGTCCTATTGCCAAGTGGGAGAGAAGTTGGACTGGAGACCCTCAGCCCCCACGGCCCGCACTCGGCGCTCTGCATCCACCTCGTCAGACTGCTCAGCTGTTGCCGGACGCTCAGCTTGAGGGTGACCAGTGTCCCTATGGTCTGCGAGGCAGCCGGGGCCCTGGAACTGGGCGCTCGTGGCCTGGCCCCCAGGGCTCCCTCAGCCCACCCTGATGGGAAGAGCCACACTCAGCTGGTGGACTCCTGGCCTTGATTCTTGGACCCATGTGGCCACTATGGCAGGGAGGGCCACGTGGAAGCTTCTAGAACTTCCTCTACCTACACGGAAGGGGAAGCTGTGTTCTTGGAGGGAGGCAGACATGGGTGCCAGCACCCGGGGCTGGAGAGATGCAAGGGTGGTGATTCCTCCGACAGCCGCCATCCACCGCAGCTGTCTGGCCCGCGAGGAAAGTAGGTGGGACTTTCAGAGCGACGAGAACAGTGAATGGTCACAAACCTAACCAGGCAGTGATCCAGGGGTGACCGACCCCGGCTGGACAGCACCTGCCCCAGGTGCACCAAAATACACTTGCTTCCCATGGTGAGGTGGGCCAGGCCAGGAAGCTACCACCACTGTGCTGCCCCAGGAGCACAGTGCGTCTCCAGGCGGTGCCCTGGGCTCATTCTGGGCTGGTCCCTCTTGGGCAGCACACTCGGGTGCTGGGGGTGCCGGGGGTGCGGGAGAAATCCCAAGCACTCCTTCCACCTGGGCGAGCACTCCAGGAGTCCAGTGGTTTCGAGATGTTCTCAAACAAGGCTCCAGAGCGAAGAAGCGCAAGTGTGGTGGAACCTGGCTGGCCGTTGGAGGCGGCACATGCCCGCTGTGGGCGTGCAAGGCTGACTCATTTTCCAAGGGACCTGAGGAGCAGCCAGCTCTGAGTGGCACCCAGAACAGCAGACAGCTCTGCACCAGGTCCGGATGGCTGACCCAAGGGTCAGTGGCACACAGAGACGCTTTCTGGGGGCTGTGAGCCACGCTCCTAAGGGACTCGGAGCAGAACGCAGAGGGCTGGGGTGGAGCCCTGGTGTCCTCCAACCCAGAGCTGCTGAGCTGTCACCATCAGGCGTGGCTGGGCTTCTGTGGCGTTGGAACTCTCGGTCACAGGCAACCGAGTTGCTGCTCCCGTGGTGGGCTGGATGTGGCCCTCTCGCTGTGGCCCTGACACGAGCGGTGGTGTACACACGCCTGGGCTCAAACCCAGAGTGAGTGGCATGAGGAGGCAGTGGCCCAGGTACCCCAGCCCCTGCTCCTTGCTGTGCCAACTTATCAGTCTGTGTTTATGGCCTCGCGGGAGTTCCCCAAGATCAGCTAACCGGAGCAGAAAATTACCACCCCAGGTTAAACCGCAGCACCTACAGCGGTCGGGGGATTTCCTGCCCATGGGCCGAATCCTGGCTTGTTTTGGCGGAGACACAGGTCTATACTGACTTGTAGACTAAGGCTAAGGATCCTGCCCAGCGGTGAGGGAACTGGAAGAAACACAACCCGAATACTGAGGGAGGGGGGTCAGCACTGTGGTGTAATGAGTAAAGCCATCACCTGCAATGCCGACATCCCATATGGGCGCTGGTTCGAGTCCTGGCTGCTCCACTTAGGATCCTGCCCAGCGGTGAGGGAACTGGAAGAAACACAACCCGAATACTGAGGGAGGGGGGTCAGCACTGTGGTGTAATGAGTAAAGCCATCACCTGCAATGCCGACATCCCATATGGGCGCCGGTTCGAGTCCTGGCTGCTCCACTTAGGATCCAGCTCTCGGCTATGGCCTGGGAAAGCAGTGGAAGATGGCCCAAGTCCTTGGGCCCCTACACCTGCGTGGGAGACCTGGAAGAAGCTCTCAGCTCCTGGCTTCAGCCTGGCCCAACCCTGGTCATTGTGGCCATTTGGGGAGTGAATCAGCAGATGGAAGCCCTCTCCCTCCCCCCTGACACCACCCCCTAACCCATAACTTGAAGTCTGAGGGAGACGCCCGCCCACTTGGTGCCCTGGGGATGCCACCTATATGTCACGTGGATGCTCCCTGCACTGTCACAGGAGGATCTCTATAGAGGAGAGTCTGAGCCAGACCCACGGGGTGGCCTGCTTTGTGGCTGTCACCTGCCATGCCGACGGGCTCGTGAACGGGCAGCTGTGCTGGAAGGTGGAAGCTCGCACGTGGTCTCAGCCACAGCACCTACAGCCACTACCGAGAGCCCTGCTGGCAAAGAGCGAGCCTGGCATGGAGTCCTGACCTGCACACACACACATACACACACACCCGCCGCAGGCTCAGCCAGGGACCTGGAGGGAGGTGCGTTACCCTGGGCCACGCCCACCACAGGAGGGCGGTGAGTCACCCTGGACCACGCCCACAGGAAGGAGGTGGGTTACCCTGGCCCACACCCACCAAGGGAGGGAGGTGGGTTACCCTGGACCACGCCTACCACGGAAGGGAGGTGCATTATCCTGGACCACGCCCACACGGGAGGGAGGTACTTTACCCTGGACCATGCCCACCATGCCCACCATGGGAGGAAGGTGCTACCCTGGACCACAGCCACCACAGGAAGGAGGTGCTTTAACTTGAACCACGCCCACACGGGAGGGAGGTGTTACCCTGGACCACGCCCATCACAGGAGGGAGGTGTTACCTGGGACCACGCCCATCACAGGAGGGAAGTGCGTTACCCCGGACCACACCCATAAGACAGAGGTGGGTTACCCTGGCCCAAGCCCACCAAGGGAGGGAGGTGGGTTACCATAGACAACGCCCACCACGGGATGGAGGCGATACCCTGGACCACGCCCACACGGGAGAGAGGTGTTGCCCGGGACCACGCACATCACAGGAGGGAGGTGTTACCCGGGACCACGCCCATCACAGGAGGGAGGTGATACCAGGGACCACGCCCACACGGGGAGGGCCTCGTTCTGTGCCTTCCCCACGGCCAGCGCTTCTCCTGGAGACGCCCCCAACAGGGACGAAAAGGCTGTGTGGAGCTGGGTGTTGCGACTGTCCCGGGTCACTCTCAGCTCCTCACACAGTGGCGCAAAGAGCAGCCGTTCCTGTAGCGACCGCGTGGCTGGGCGTGGTCCATCCTGAGCAGGGAGCAGCCCGGTGCCCACTGCCCGCTGGGCTCGGATGGACGTCCGGAAGGCAGCAGAGCCTCGGCCGTGTCTGTGACTCCCGGGTCCTGTCATTGAAATCCGTGCCTGTCAATTCAAATCAACACTTAGAGTCGCCGCAACTTTAACAGCCTAATTCAGCCAGCGCCTCGGACTGCCCAGACCCTCGGTGTTCTGCCGGGGCCACCCCCGCAGCCAGCGCCACGGCGAAAAGCCCGGGGCCAAGGGGGCTGCCGGGGCGACTCTGCGCTGTGGTCACGATGAAAGTTTCTCCCTCATTTTGAAAATGTGTGCGTGTGTGCACGCGGGGAGTCTTTAGAACTTCCGTGGAGGGGCTGCGCTGTGGTGCGGCAGGTTAAGCCACCGCCTGTGACTCCGGCATCCTATATGAGCACCGGTGCAAGTCCCGGCTGCTCCACTCCCGAGCCGGCTCCCTGCTGATGCACCTCGAAAACTAGCAGAGGTTGGCCCGAGTGTCCGAGCCCCTGCCCCTCACATGGGAGGCCCAGGTGGAACTCCTGGCTCGAGCCTGGCCCAGCCCCAAATGTTTCAGCCATTTGGGGAGTCAATGGAAGATTCTCTCTAACTCTGCCTTTCAAATAAATAAATAAATAAATAAATCTTTAAAAACTTTGTGGAAAATACATATTATGCAAAAAATCTATGCATGGACTTCAAAATTTTTTTTGCATCGAAATACTTTTAGCTTGCAATTCCATCTGCCACAAAGTGTTGGAAGAGACTTTGCATGCCCGCGTGCATCTATAGTAACTATTTTGCCTTCTTGTCCCATGTCTTTATCAGCTAATATAAGATGTGTTTACAGTCGTTAACTTCCTGTGTCCGCATTGAAGCTGCAGGAGTTAAGAGAAGGAGTGGGAATGAGCCGGAGGGAGGTTTCCCAAAGGCGGGGGGTGGAGTGGGGGGTGTGCTCTCAGCTGCCTGCAGGATGCCTCGCGCCCTTGCAGCACGGAGGTGACCATGCCACGCAGAAGCAGGACCAGGTGGATTGCGTTCACAGCCGGGGAGGGATGAGGCTGTGCCGAGTGCCCAAGAGGCGGACTTCGCTGGTGCTGCTGCGTCCACTCGGCTAAGCCGAACGTGACCCAGAATTTCCTTCTCTGTGCATTTCTGGGTCAAGCAGGCCACAGCATGGATTCCAGGAAGCTCTGGAGGGCAGAGAGGAGGAAGAGGCCCCCCAGAGTTCACGCGTGTGGCTGCTGACTGGCTGCCCCGCTTCAGGGACAGGAGACCACGTGGGGCCCACAGCTACTCACCTCGCGCTGGCTCCTCCTGCTGCCTCTAGGCGGTCAGCCTGGGACACTCACAGGCACCAGCCTCACTGGCCACAAGACCCGACCTGGGGCGCTTGTCCTCGCAGAGGCCCAGCTCCCCGTGGGCTCTGGCCTGGATCTCCCTGCTGTGGGTCCCCCTTGCCCTGTCACCGGCCTGCCGGTGCACTGCCCACCCTGCCCAGCAAAACCCAGGGGAGAAATCCCTTTCTCTCTCACCCCCCTTCTCAAGCGTGGCTCTCAGCGGCAGTGATTGAAATCCACCGTTGAGGTGGGCATGGCAGGAGACCCTTCCAGCAAACCCCACGCGCGAGTCTCGTGCCTTCCTCCAGTTAGGTGATGGGCTCTGGCGGCCCCGGGGAGCAGTACCCAGCGCTGCTAGTGGGGGAGCATCGGGCTTGATGCGGCCCTGAGCAGCTTCCAGCTCAGGCCTGCCGAACGTGCCCGATTGTCAGAAGTCGTTATCCGACTTCCAGAGGTCACAGTCTCCTATGAGCAACATTTTTCATCATTTTAGATGCCGGTCTTCGAAAAGGTTTAATTACCCATTCACAAAACGGTTGCCCTCAATTTGAATGTCTGTCATTTAGACTTTGTGTGTGCGTGCGTGCGAGCCACCTTTCTCTCCCTGCCAGCTGCCAGAAAAATGGAGAAAGAGGATTGACTTATGGTAATTGTTGGGCTTGATTTGTGTGATTGAACCAAGAGAGTGAAATACCAATTGTTGCAGCTGTTCTTCCCGGAAGGAAGGGGCTCGGAACGGGGACCCACGCGCAGACCTGCTGAGAAACACTCTCCGAAGCGACACCTCTGCCCAAGGTGCAGGAGCCAGCAGGCGCCCGCAGGGAGAAGCCCAGACCCGCCGGCAGGGCTGAGGGCTGCGGTGCCTCTCGGAGCTGCCCTGTGCTGTAGGGCCGGGCGGGGCGGGGTGGGGGTGCGGGCTTTGTGTCTCCGCGGTCGGTTGAGGTGGATTGTCCCAGGAGAGGGGCTTCGACCTTAAGGGCGAGGTGGGGCGCGGCGTGGGGAGGGGAGGGCGTCAGTCCCTGGCAGTGTGGACGGCGGTGTCGCTCCGGGCCACTTGGCTCCACTGGCCTCCTGTGATCACTTCCGAGAGCAGCGCCACCAGGACTCCGTGGGTCCTTTTTGCTGGGGAAGCTCACACGAGGAAGCTCAATAGGAAGAACTAACTGGCCCGACAGCCACAGCTGCCCGAGGCCACAGCCGCCCCCGCCCGCCTCCCCGTTCTACGTGGTTCGCATCCTCCCGGGTGGCTGGGGTGAAGGGGCGACGCGGATCTCACCGTGCACCGTGCAGGTCATGGCTGTGGCGCTTGCCCATTTACCACCAAAGGCGTCCCAAGGGCCCCAGCTCTGCTCCTCCCGTCCCCGCGGTTTAAGAGGAATCTCCTCCCGGTGATCGGCCCGTTTCTCCTGACGGTGGCTGTTCCCTGGTCTCCTGGCCTTTACGACGTGAGGGGCATCTGCTGAGCTCAATGTTCGGGGGGGGGGGGGCGGGGGAGGCAGAAGGAGGAGCCCAGCAAAGCCTGGCTCTAGGAAAACAACAGTAAAATTGGACAAGATCGTCCAAAACCACCATTTCAGAACTCTGGAGAGTAACCAAAGGCATAAAACAAATTGAAAGGCATTTATTCAATAAAGCGCGCGGTGACAGCGTCTGTGCCATTTCAGCGTGGAGACGCCGTGCATGGCGGCCGCGAGAGCAAGGAGCCTCGGGGCGGGGGCGGGGGGCTTGATCTAATTTGGAGATCCACAGAAAGTCCCAGGTGCAAGGACGCTGTCGCAAGCAATTGCCGTCTCTGTAGCGAACAATTAAGGGAGGCCCGTGTCACAACTGCCCAAGGCTGTGACCCCGGCTCAGGAGAGCATCTGCCAACCCAAACAGAGAGACCTGGAACACGACATAGTCCCTGGGGGCTTGCATGAGCTCTGGTGTGTTCCTGGGACGTGCACGGCTGTGCACGTGCACAGCTACATGCGTGTTTGGGGTGGGGGGTTACTTACTTGTCCTTTGGTGGCCATGGGGCCTTGCAAAAGCTGGGACAGGTTGTGGACAACCTGGGCTTTGGACGTGTGTCTCGGCACTGCAAAGGCTGGACACTCCACTGACTCAAGGTGTCTCAGCAGAACCTCTGACCCCCGGTGGCTGACCCATCAGCTGTGTTCACCCAGGCTCAGCCTACAGAAAATGATTTCAAAATGAAGGCAAGCATGTTTTAAAACATATACCAGAGGGGAGACAGACTCAAAATGATTCTTCCAATGCAGCCACTAAACAATTAAGTAAAAGCCTGGGAGTGCTAATCAGAATCCACATTTATCATAATATTTACCCAAAATGTCCAGTTTCCAATAAAATTTGAAATAAAGAAATGGGAAAGTACGGCCAGGCCCAGTATATAAAAGAAACTGATAGGAACTGTCGCCAAGGGGTCCCAGGTGTTGAATTTGGAAGATGATGGCTTTAGTCAGCTGCTGTGAAGATGGTCAAGGAGATAAAGGAGGGGCCGGCGCTGTGGCTTGGTGGGTAAAGCTGCCGCCTGCGGCCCCAGCATCCCATGTGGGCGCCAGTTCGAGTCCCAGCCACTCCTCTTTCAATCCAGCTTCCTGCTAATGCTGCTGGGAAAGCAATGGAAGATGAGCCAAGTCCTTGGGCCCCTGCACCAGGGTGGGAGACCCAGAAGAAACTCCTGGCTCCTGGCTTCTGATCGGCCCAGTTCCGGCTGTTGCAGCCATTTGGGGAATGAACCAGCAGATGGAAGATCTTTCTCTCTGTCTATAACTCTGCCTCTCAAATAAATAAGTAAATATTTTTTTAAAAAGTTGTTGAAATTCTTCAGTTGGAAATAAAATCACCAGTGAAAAATCTCTGGAGGAGCTCAAAAGCAGGCTGGGGCTGGAAGGAGGGGGCTTGTGGACACGGAGCGACGTGACGGACACGCTCTGGTCTGTTTGCAGCAGAAAGAAAAGGAGCGGAGCAAGCCGGACGGGCGACCGAGCCGCGAGGCAGCACCGCACAAGCGGGGATCCCGCCGACAGGCAGCACCGCACAAGCGGGGATCCCGCCGACAGGCAGCACCGCACAAGCGGGGGATCCCGCCGACAGGCAGCACCGCACAAGCGGGGGATCCCGCCGACGAGGCAGCACCGCACAAGCGGGGGATCCCGCCGACGAGGCAGCACCGCACAAGCGGGGATCCCGCCGACGAGGCAGCACCGCACAAGCGGGGATCCCGCCGACGAGGCAGCACCGCACAAGCGGCGGATCCCGCCGACAGGCAGCACCGCACAAGCGGGGGATCCCGCCGACAGGCAGCACCGCACAAGCGGGGGATCCCGCCGACGAGGCAGCACCGCACAAGCGGGGGATCCCGCCGACGAGGCAGCACCGCACAAGCGGGGGATCCCGCCGACGAGGCAGCACCGCACAAGCGGGGGATCCCGCCGACGAGGCAGCACCGCACAAGCGGGGGATCCCGCCGACGAGGCAGCACCGCACAAGCGGGGGATCCCGCCGACGAGGCAGCACCGCACAAGCGGGGATCCCGCCGACGAGGCAGCACCGCACAAGCGGGGATCCCGCCGACGAGGCAGCACCGCACAAGCGGCGGATCCCGCCGACAGGCAGCACCGCACAAGCGGGGGATCCCGCCGACAGGCAGCACCGCACAAGCGGGGGATCCCGCCGACAGGCAGCACCGCACAAGCGGCGGATCCCGCCGACGAGGCAGCACCGCACAAGCGGGGGATCCCGCCGACAGGCAGCACCGCACAAGCGGGGATCCCGCCGACGAGGCAGCACCGCACAAGCGGGGATCCCGCCGACAGGCAGCACCGCACAAGCGGGGATCCCGCCGACGAGGCAGCACCGCACAAGCGGGGATCCCGCCGACGAGGCAGCACCGCACAAGCGGGGGATCCCGCCGACAGGCAGCACCGCACAAGCGGGGGATCCCGCCGACAGGCAGCACCGCACAAGCGGGGGATCCCGCCGACAGGCAGCACCGCACAAGCGGGGGATCCCGCCGACAGGCAGCACCGCACAAGCGGGGGATCCCGCCGACAGGCAGCACCGCACAAGCGGCGGATCCTGCCGACGAGGCAGCACCGCACAAGCGGGGGATCCCGCCGACGAGGCAGCACCGCACAAGCGGGGGATCCCGCCGACGAGGCAGCACCGCACAAGCGGCGGATCCCGCCGACGGATCAGCAGCTGAAACCCCCTCTCAATTTCGTGGGAAGCGTCAGCGTGCCCACAACAGTCGCCAAGTGGGAACCTCGGCCGCTTGGGCTGCGTCAGGGAACTCCTACGACCCGGGCAGCTCATGCAGAAAACAGACTTATTTCTTGTAGTTCCAGAGCTGGGGAGGCCCCCACTGGGGGGCCGGCAGAGCGAGGGCAGCTGCTTGGTCCCTGGACAGCGACCTTGCTCCTTGTCCTCACACAGAACGCGCCTCTGGGGCACACGTCCCCCTCACGGTGGCTCCAGCCTCACGACCTAACCCCAAGAGACCCGCCCCCTAACATTAGCTTGGGGGTTGGGGTTCCAAGGTGTGGGTGGACGCTGGGAGGATGTGTGCATTCAGATCGCAGTCCTGGATAAGCTCAGAGAAGTCCACATCTTGTCCAGCCCGGTCAGCGGTTACGCAGGACCACAACATCAAAGACAAAACCCCAAAGCAGCAGCAGCAGCGGAGCGCCAGAGGACCACTGGGCTGTCTTCAGAAACAGCAGGCGAGCAGAGCACCGGTCACACGCCGAGAGGACACACCCATCAGCCAGGAACTCTGCATCCGGCAGGATCACCCTTCGGAGGCAAAGACAGAAGAACGCACTTCCCGGCAATCGGAGACTTGACCGACTCACAGCTCGCACACCTGCCTTACCCGGAGACGTGACACGCCCCTCAGACTACCGGGAAACATCACGGGCTGTGAACTGGAGTCCGCCGATGGAGCAGAGAGAATCAGCAACGATCACCCAGGAGGTGGACCGGAAGCCTCTGGAACTTTCCTCTCCTGAGTGACGTAGGACACGGGTACAAGACAGTGTCACAAAGCTGGGTCCCACGCATCAAGACGCGATTCACGGGGCCGTCGTAGCGAGAGGGGCAGGAGGCAGCCACGTCGCGTTATCTGACTGGACTTGGGAAGAGAGTGCCTCTTCCTTGCCTTGCGGAACTCTGACTTTCAAATAAATAAATAAAGACGTCTTTTTTTAAAAAAGATGCGCACTAGGGAATTAGTCCAATCCCCGCTGGCTGTGATTGGGGTGTATGCCCCCTGCAATTCATGTTCTAACTTAATCGGCAACGTGACAGTGAGAAGGGGCTTGCAGGGAGGTCACGGCGTGAAGGGGGCCTTGTGAGGGATTTGTGACCCTCATGGAGGTGGGCGCTGGGCTCTGCTCACCCCTACTGCCTTTCTGCCCCAGAACAGGGCAGTAGGAGGACCCGCCCACGGAGGGAGGATGCACAGTGGGAGGATCTGTCCACGGAAGAGAGGACTCGTAGTGGGAGGACCTGTCCATGGAAGGGAGGACCTGTCCATGGGAGGGAGGACGTGGCAGCAGGAGGACTCGTTCATGGAGGGAGGACACGCAGGGGAAGGACCCGTTCACGGGAGGGAGGACATGCAATGGGAAGATCCATCCATGGGAGGGAGGCCCCATCCACGGAGGGGGGACGTGGCAGCGGAGCACCCTTCCAGGGAACAGGTTTCACCGGACACCGAGTCTGCTGTGCCAGGACTCCGGAAGCCCAGCTTCTGGAGCTGTGAGCGATGGAGTCCGCTGTTGGTAATCACCCTGTCCCAGGCGCTTATGCCGGAGCAGGAAGTGGACGTGGACGCCCTTTTCAACGGAGACAGGCGCACAGGAGAGCAGCAGAAACAATCAGTCGACCGAACCCGATGGATATCGCTAGGTGTTCAACCAAGCACAGCGAAATATGCACGCTTCTTTTTCCAAACTTGAACAAAATGTATTTGCTACTTGAAAGGCAGAGACAGAGATACAAAGAGATCTCCCTGCTGGTCACTGCTCAAGTGCCTGCATCAGCGGGGGACTGGCCAGGCTGAAGACAGGGGCCCAGGTCTCCATCCGGGTCTCCCACAGGAGTGCCAGGGCCCAGGTGCCTGGGCCATCACCTCTGCCTCGCAGGTGTGCACTGGCGGGAAGCTGGGGCTGCAGGGGGAGCTGGGCCGGAAGCCTGGTGGCCCTGACCAGGGGGTGTGGGCATCCCAGCCACGTCCTGGCTGTTGTAGCAAACCTGCCCTTGAGTCAATGTTTAAAAATCAAAACCATAAAAAACATGTTTTTCAACACAAAAGAATTAGAGAAATGTACCAGCACAAGAAATCTGAGGTATCCAAAGTATTTTTAACTGCAAGAGAACAAAACAAGACGTATTGAAACTTTCTGGGTACGGCCAAGGGATGCTCGAAGGAGAAGACACAGCCAGGTCACCACAGGAGGAAACA
The DNA here is from genome assembly GCA_949820135.1 of Sylvilagus floridanus. Classification (NCBI taxonomy): domain Eukaryota; kingdom Metazoa; phylum Chordata; class Mammalia; order Lagomorpha; family Leporidae; genus Sylvilagus; species Sylvilagus floridanus. Next base: position 52,203,422 of record OX463228.1, read on the forward strand.
CTCAGATCCGTGTTCCGCCTGCACCTCAAGAATCCAGAGACGAGCAAACCACACCCAGGGCGACCAGACGAAGGACGCGGCAAAGACTGAAGCGAAACCAGCATCCATGTTGCTGCCGATGCAGTTTGGTCAAACGCTGCCGCATATCTGTCCAAAAAATTGTTAAGAATGATAAGCTAGGCCGGCGCCGCACCTCACTAGGCTAATCCTCCGCCTGTGGCGCCAGTACTCCAGGTTCTAGTCCTGGTCGGGGCGCCGGATTCTGTCCCGGTTGCCCCTCTTCCAGGCCAGCTCTCTGCTGTGGCCCGGGAGTGCAGTGGAGGATGGCCCAGGTGCTTGGGTCCTGCACCCCATGGGAGACCAGGAGGAAGCACCTGGCTCCTGGCTTCTGATTGGCACAGTGCACCGGCTGTAACAGCCATTTGGGGGGTGAACCAACTGAGGGAAGACCTTTCTCTCTGTCTCTCTCTCTCTCACTGTCTACTCAGCCTGTCCAAAAAAAAAAAGTTCTAATGGTCTCTGGTTATTTTAGTATTTACTGTGGGTGTGAAATCGACATCTGTTTGTCCGATTACTGTCTGCAGCCTTTGCCTATACCCCTGCCAAACCATGGTCTTTTTTACTTGTTGCTGGGTGAGCTCTAGACTATGATGTAGACTGAAAATGTTATCACAAAAACAAAACAAAATGAAAAAAGTAGGTAGAAATCAAGGTTGTAGAAAAGCGATGAACAAGAGATAGGGGAAACCAATAAAAGTTAAAGTTGTTTCTTTGAAAAGATCCAGGAAACAGAACATCAGCTCACGTGATCCAGACAAGACAGACCCGCGCAGGCGGCAGGGCGGCTCAGGACCTCTTGAGTCCCTGCTGCACTTCCTGTTTCCTGGCTTTGGCCCGGCCCCGCCCCAGCCACTGTGGCCTCGGAGAGTGAACCAGTGGATGGGAGCTTGCTCTCTCGCCGTCTTTCTAATATGCATTATATATAATATATATATTTGAAAGACAGAGTTACAGAGAGGCAGAGGCAGGGGCAGAGAGAGAGAGAGAGAGAGAGAGGGGAGGGGTGGGTCTTCCATCCGCTGGTTCACTTCCCAATTGGCTGCAATGGCCGGAGCTGCGCCGATCCGAAGCCAGGAGCCAGGAGCTTCTTCCAGGTCTCCCATGTGGGTGCAGGGGCCCAAGGACTTGGGCCATCTTCCACTGCTTTCCCAGGCCACAGCAGAGAGTGGGATCAGAAGTGGAGCAGCTGGGACTTGAACCAGCGCCCCTATGGGATGCCGGCACTGCAGGAGGTGGCCTTCCTTGCTACTCCACAGCACCGGCCCCTATATATTTATCTATATTTTAAAAAGAAAAACAAAATAATACACAGATCACCAAAATCAGAAAGGATATAACTTAAGATCCTGTAGAATTTAAAGAGACTATAAGGGAACACTATGACCAACTTTATAAATTAGACAGCTGAGGGACTAAGTTCCTAGAAAGATACAAATAACCGGATTTCCGAATGAGTAAAAAATCTGACTGCATTGATAAAAACTCCCCTGCCCAGAGATCAGCAGTTAAGTCTTCCCACAAAGAAGATCCCAGGGCTAGATGCGTGCACTGGTTACTTCTACGATGCTTAAAGGAAAAATCAAATGACTAGCCCAGAGACTCTCCAGGAAAGGGAGGAGGAAGAGACACGACCAGTCTACAAAGACAGCACAAGAAAATAAAGTCCAGCGCCACAGCCCTCATGAAGCGAGGAAGAAATCCTCCACAAACGATTAGCACAGCGAATCCGGCGATAGGATCGCAGGTCTCGAGCAGGAGGGACGGGGCCCAGGCACGCGTGGAGAACTGGATCCACACGACGAGGAGCCAGACTCCCAGGAGCCCCCGGCAGGTGCAGAGGCCACACGGGCAAACCAGGAGCCTCGTGGGCTGGGGAGGAGAGGCCACGAGAAGCCCGGCACCACCGTGGCCCTCGGTGGCAGGAGGCGGAGACCCCGGCCCCAGTGGCCGGGAGCGGGGTGAAGATTCGCAGTCTGGTGGGCTGTGGTGGACGTGGTCCTGGCGTCCCCGTGCGAGCGGGCCTGATAAACAAGGCCATCGCAGGGGGGAAAGGTGTCTGCGTCCACAAAGAACAAAGGGACCCACGAAACAACTGTTATAATTAATAAATAAACGTGGCAGAGACACAGAACACAAAAATCAATAGACACAAATCAATGGCGTCGCCATACACCAGCGACGAACAATCTGAAGAGGAAATTAAGACAGAAAAGAATAAAATACTTAGGAACAAATTTAATAAAAAGAAGGTGTAAGATGTGCTCGCTGAGAACTGTAACACATTGCTGAAGGAAATTAAAGAATATCCAAATAAACGCAGACATTTCATATTCGGGGATTAGAAGAATCAATATTGCTAAAATGGCAATTCTCCCCACATCGATCTGCAGAGGCGGCACCGTCCTTATCAAAATCCCAGCAGGCTTTTTTCACAGAAATTGACAAGCTGATCTTAAAATTTATATGGAAATGAAAAGACCAAGAACGGCAAAAACAATTTCGAAAAAGAAAGAAATGGGAAGACTTCTATTTCCTGCTTCCAAAATTTATTTTATAGCTTTGGTGATTCAAGAGGGTTGTTCCGGCCTCAAGGTGGACGGCTCGATGGGGAGGGGGGAGTCAGGGTCCGGGGTAAGCCGTCGTGGGAACGCTCAGTGGACTCCGGCCGAGGATGCCACGGCCGTTCCGTGGACAGGGTGGGCTTCCCAGCGTGAGGCCCCGGGACAACTGAGCACCCACATTCAGGAAGCTGAACATGGCCCACAAACGTCGGCTCGAAGAGGATCCTAGACCTGGACGAGGTGCTGAAGCCCCTGGCTCTTAGGGACACACAGCAGAAAAGCCTGGGGTAGCAAAGGTTTCCCAGCTCCAACACCAGAAGCACCAGATGTGACGGAAAACACTGACCAGCTGGACTCCAACCAAATTGAAAACTTCTGCACAGGGGCCAGTGCTGTGACACAGGGGGTGAAGCCGCCGCCTGCAGCGCCGGCATCCCATATGGGCACCGGTTCTAGTCCTGGCTGCTCCACTTTCAATCCAGCTCTCTGCTATGGCCTGGGAAAGCAGTAGAAGATGACCCATGTCCTTGGGCCCCTGCACCCACGTGGGAGACCTAGAGGAAGCTCCTGGCTCCTGGCTTCAGATCAGTGCAGCTCCGGCCGTTGCGGCAATCTGGGGAGTGAACCAGCGGATGGAAGACCTCTCTCCGTCTTGACCTCTTTGTAACTCTGTCTTTCAAATAAATAAAATCTTTTAAAAACAAAACTTCTGTACTCCCCGACACTGTCAGGAGGGCAGACGTCAACCGAGAGAAAATATTTGCTAACCGCGTTCTCTGGTAAAAGGCTTGGATCGGGCATGAACAGAGAACTCCGCAAAAAGACAAACATCCGATTCACAAGCCTGCTTTTGTCTCACCAGAGAAGCAAACAGAGGACTAATCCTCCCGTCAAGAGATGCTCCAGACCATCGGCCATTAGGGAGATGCAAATTAAAGCCAACACGAGAGACCACTTCTGCGGCGGTCGCTGCAGAGACACAGCGAGGGACGTCTGCAGGGACGGGGAGCAGAGGGTCTCCCTGCGCCCGGCCCGAAGGGCTCAGCCGCTTTGGGAACTGGGTTTTGGCGTTGTCTCGAACAGGGAAATGCAAACCCAGGGAGGCCCCGATGGTCCCGTCTTTGTGGCCAGCCGCAGGGAATGAGAACACACGAGCTCACGTGTGCCGGCCCCGGTGTGACTGCTAACGGCCAGAGAGCAGCAGTGACCCAAGGCTCCGCCAGCCAGTGCCTGGGCTCCTGCCCACAGTAACAGCAGGGACGGAGGGCCCAGGCTGGGCCCAGGCCCAGACCTCAGAGGGAAGCCAGGCACAGACGACCTGTCACCTTCTCTGCCACTTCCAGGGGAGGGACACAGGGACAGAAGGTAAGTCATGGCCGGGACCAGGGGCTGGCATGGGGGGGACATCTGATTGACATGACATGATAGAATGGTTCCCAAACCAGAGTATGGCTGACAGCTGTAAAACTTAGCAAATTTATGGGAGATTGACTTGTCTACATAAAATGGGTGAATTTTTAATAACGCAATACAACCGTTAAAATTAAGTTTAATGAGGCCGGCTTTGCCACCACTTTGCGGTGCTGGCATCCTGTATCAGAGGTTTGGTGCGAGTCCCGGCTGCTCTATTTCCAATGCAGCTCCCTGGTGTTGCACCTGGGAAAGCAGCAGAAGATGACCCAAGTGCTGGGGCCCTGCACCCACGTGAGAGACCTGGAAGAAGCTCCTGGCTCCTGGCTTCGGCCTGGCCCAGCCCTGGCTGTTGCGGCCCTGTGGGGAGTGAACCAGCATAACTCTGCCTTTCAAATAATTTGAATAAATCTTTTAAAGAATATTTTATGTATTTGAGAGGCAGAGTTACAGATGAGTGAAGGAGAGACAGAGAGAGAGAGAGAGAGAGAGGTCTCCCATATGCTGGTTCACTCCCCAGTTGGCCACAACGGCCAGAGCTGGGCCAGGAGCTTCCTCCAGTTCTCCCACGCAGGTGCAGGGGCCCAAGCACTTGGGCCATCCTCCACTGCTTTCCCAGGTCATTAGCAGAGAGCTGGATCGGAAGAGGAGCAGCTGGGACTCGAACTGGTGCCCATATAGGAAGCCAGCACTGCAGGTGGTGGCTTTATCCACTATGCCATAGCGCTGGCCCCGATAAGTAAATCATAAAAGAAAAAAAAGAAGGAAAAAGGTTCTCACCCGGCTCAGGCCCTTGGACTTGGACTTCGCAGCTCCCAGTGCCTGGAGCCCACAGGAGCCTCCGGTGTGTAACTCACGCCGCTGTGAGAGCCGCAGGGCTGACGAGGGCGTCGACCGAGGCGCCTACCGCCTCTTCGGCAGCAGTGACGGGCACAGGGGCTTCTCCCACCACACCCGCCCTGCCGCCTGCCCGCCTGCCTCCTCCCTCAGCTTCCGCTCCGTGCTTTCCAGGCCTCCACGGAACCAGTGAGCCCACTCGCCCCAGACAAGGACCTGCTACGGTCGGACTGCGCGGCTGCTGTTCCCGGGAGTGCAGGAGGGCCCTCCCCCAAGGCCCGCCGGCTGGACCTCCAACAAGCGGAGGTCTGAGAGGCGGTGCTGGCTCGGGACGCCTGCTCGGGGGCCGGGGTGAGCAGGAAGGACCCGCAGCCGCTCTGAGGCTCCCTTGTGGGACGGACCCCGTGGAGACACCCCGCAGACTAGGAGTCCTGGGGGCACCAGCAGGCAGCCAGTGACCCTGGGGATGTGCAGCCCCAGTGCCCGCCTCCACGGGCCAGGTCCGCCTAGGTGGAGGGTTCAGTCTCTTCCGAGCTCGGCACGACTTGTAATTAAGCCCTGCTCTGCTCTCCAGCTGCAGGGGATGAGTGTCTCCAATTGATAGGGAGCCGAGGGGACCCTCTGGTTATCTTAATTAGCCTTTGATTGGTGATTAACCACCCTCAGCCTTTGGTTGTCTTCCTCCAGCTGCCCCAGCGGCAGCCGTCCACCGCCACAGCCCACGTGGTGGCCTCGTTTTGCTCAAATACCTGTGCTTCGTGCTCTCCTGAGCATTCCGCTTTAATTACACCTGTCTCCCTGCCAAGCACCATCCCCCCCCCCCCCCCGCCGGGGATGAGTCCTTACCGCCAGCCACCTGGTGGCCAAGCCAGCTCCAAAATCCCATGTGGGAGGTTCTTGGACCACTCCTGGTACCATCGCTGCGGGCCAGGATCGCTGGCATTTGGTCTCTGAGAGGAACATCTGCAGGTAGGAAGGAATGTCCTCGGACCACCTGTTGGGACCCGGCCTGAGGGGAGGAGCCGTGGCAGAAGGGTCCCGCGCCGGCTCTGGGACCCAGAGGGCCCATCCCGCTGCCCCTCGCTGGCTCAGCACCCTGGCGACCCCCACGCCTACTGGCTGCTCCTTGTGGCGGTCCCCTGGTAAGGGGCATGACTTGGCTGAGGCAGGTCTTCTCGCGGAAGGCAGCTTCCGAGGGGACTCGGCAGACTCGGAAGCCAACGGCGCCCGGCAGACGGGCACGAGGCTTCTGTTGTGAGGCAAGAGTGAACCCCGACAGGTGTCGTGGCACAGTTGGCTGCTCTACGTTTCTGACCCAGCTTCCTGCTAAGGCACCAGAGAGGCAGCACGTGGGAGACCCGCATGGCCTCCAGGCTCCTGGCTGTGGCCACTGGGAAGTGAACCACGGGGCAGAAAGTCTCCCTCCCTCTCTCTCTCTCTCTCTCTCTCTCTCTCTCTCTCTCTCTCTCTCTCTCTCTCTCCTGTTTGTCACTCTGCATTTCAAATAAATACGTACCTAAATCTTTTTAAAAGGTAGAGAGATAGAGAAAGAGAGAGAGAAAGAGATCTTCCATCTCCTGGTTCATTCCCTAAATGGCTGCAACAGCTGGGGCTGGGCCAGGCCAAAGCCAGGAGCCCAGAGCTCCATCCAGTGGGTGCAGGCGACCAAGGACTTGGGCCATCTTTCCCTGCTTTCCAGGTACAGTAGCAGGGAGCTGGATCAGAAGAGGAGAAGAGAGAGCCTGCACTGCGGCTCACTAGGCTAATCCTCTGCCTATGGCGCCAGCACACCGGGTTCTAGTCCCAGTTGGGGCGCCAGATTCTGTCCTGGCTGCTCCTCTTCCAGGCCAGCTCTCTGCTGTGACCCGGGAGTGCAATGGAGGATGGCCCAAGTGCTTGAGCCCTGCACCCCATGGGAGACCAGGAGAAGCACCTGGCTCCTGGCTTCAGATCAGCGCATTGCGCCGGCCACAGCAGCCACTGGAGGGTGAACCAACGGAAAAGGAAGACCTTTCTCTCTGTCTCTCTCTCTCTCTCTCACTGTCCGCTCAGCCTGTCAAAAAAAAAAAAAAAAGAGGAGAGGGCTGGCGCTGTGGTGTAGCAGGTAAAGCCCCCTCCTGCAGTGCCTGCATCCGATATGTGCACCAGTTTGAGTCCCGGCTGCTCCACTTCTCACCCAGCTCTCTGCTGTGGCCTGGAAAAGCAGCAGAAGATGGCCCAAGTCCGAGGGCTCCTGCATCTGCATGGGAGACCCAGAAAGAGCTCCTGGCTCCTGGCTTTGGATTGGTGCTGCTCTGGCCGTTGAGGCCAACTGGAGAGTGAACCAGTGAACCCTCTGCCTCTCCTCTCTGTGTGTGACTCTGACTTTCAAATAAATAAATAAATAAAGCTTTCACAAAAAAAAAAAAAAAAGAAGAAGAAGAAGAAGAAGAGGAGGAGGAGGAGCAGTTTGGACTTGAACGGGAGCCCATGTAGAACGTTATCTCCACAGGCAGCAGCTTAACCCAGGGTGCCACAGCGCCAGCCCCAGCAAACATCTCCCGCAGTGTGCCGCTGGGTCCACACAGCAGCGATCCTGTCTGCTCATCTGATGTTGGGTTCAAAGCCAAGCATGGGCTGGAAGAGAGATTCAAGTTACCTTTGAGAATGGGTCTGGAAATCCTAGAAGAAATGGTCGTGAGGTCACCCTCCTGCACCTCGATCTTATTTACTATCCTCTGGTTGATTTATAAGGCAGAGAGACTTCTCTGTCTGCTGGTTCACTCCCCAGATGCCCACGCTGGCTGGAGCTGGGCTCAGACTGGGTCTCCCATGTGGGTGACAGGGACGTATACTCACATCAGCAAGAAGCTGGCATTGGGAGCAGAGCCAGGACTCGAACCCAGGCCCTCCGACATGGGACGCAGGCGTCTTGACCGCCGGGCCAACTCACCGCCCGGAAAGCCGCGCGTGCTGTCCTCTGGAGTCTGCAGCGGTAAAGGCAGTGGCCTGATTCTGATGCAAGGAGAAACCTGCGGGCTCCACGTCTGGTGTACCTACGCAGAAACACACAGGGAGTTCTTTTTACAAATAACACCGTACGCATCGCATTTATGATTCTATATTTACTCACGTGTATATTAGCAAACACTTCTGGGCTCCTACCGTGTGGCAGAGACTGTGCTATGAGCAGGTGCCCATCAGGATCACCCTAACTGGAGCTGTGTTGTTGGGGTGCAGCCCCAGCCGGTCGCCTGCTGGATGGAGGCGAGGCCGGCAGGGGGTTACCGCGTGCTAGGGCGGGGCTGATGCCTGAGTCTGCCCAGGGCCGTCACCTAGTCCGGGTGCCAGGGAGTCCCTTTGCTGTCCTGGCCTTGCTTCCTCCACCTGTGAAACGAGAGCTGCTTCTGTCTGGGGCCCCTCGGCCTCACCCCACAGTGCCCTGGAGGCTGTGCGGCTCTGCAGGACACACACTCTCTGGTGGGCTGGGGAGCTCGTGCCCCTCGAACAGCCCTTCTGGCCCCCCACTGGGGGCCTCCTGGCTGGAGGGCACAGACCACTGTGCCCCAGGGGCTCATAAAGCCTGTCCTGCTGACTCCTCCCCTTCCTGGTCTCATCCCTGCTGCCCTGCAGGGGCCCACTGGGACCGCCTCCCAGATGAACCAGCAGGTCCCTGCTCAAGGCCAGGTGAGGGGTTCCCTGGTCCCTGTGACCCGAGGACCCTCGGTGCTGGTGGCAGGAAGCTGACCCTAATGGCTTCCGTCCAGAGAAGGGGCATTGGCTGAACGTGTCCAGCAGGCCTCTCTCTGCCCATCCCTGCCCTTTCTGGCTCATTCTCAGAACTCCCCAACTTCTTGTCCCTCGGTAACTCTGGGGCCAGCCTTAAGCCCCCATGGGAGAAGGCTGGGACAGTGACGTGTGTCCCGGCGTGGGTAGTGGCTACTTAGTGATGCCCTGGGGAGGGCATCCTGGTGGGCTGACGCCCAGACCTCCCTGGGCTCTGCCCCTTGGACCTGCCGGGCACAGGGTGGGGCAGGGGGCTGCTGCCAGGGACAGGGACGGGTGCAGCTGAGTGTGCAGAAGTGTCTCCAGGGAGCCCCACTTCCACCCCTTGTGCCTCCAGCAAATCGGCAGCCAGCCGGTCGAGACACCCAAAGACACAAGGTCTCTCTGGAGCAGACAGGACAAACCCAGCCGCTGCCTGGGCCGTCCTTTCTTGGAGCCTGGGTTCCCCCAGCTGCCAAACAGGCAGGGACAGAACAAGGGTCGGACTGTTGATTGTGTGCTGGGCGCCAGAGCAGGTGCTCAAGCCGGTCCCCCCTCCCCCCTTAATCGTAGCTGTCTGGTGTTTGAGCAGAACAGGCACACAGTGTACGTGACGTTTCTGGATGCGTCGCCCGAGGCCTCTCTGCTGGGACGTGCGCTCACTCCCTGCCTGGTGCATGGGCCAGCACCGAGGTGCGGATCTGCTAAGTGTCTGCCCCAGGCTGTGGCCCTGCTAATGACGCTCCTGCTACAGCTCCGGTGGGGGGATGAGCCCCCCCATCCCCCAACCCCTCTCCCCCCGGGCCAGGCTCCCCAGTGAGAATCCCAGCAGGGGAGGAAAACGAAGCAGGGTGCCGTGCGGCTCTGTAGAGAGCCGGGCCCCCTTGCCCAGACACCCTTGAGTTCCAGGGAGAGGCCGACATTAGTGAAATGGGGCATAATTTGAGGAAATTAGACCTCATTTGTCCAAGACCGAGCTTAGCTTTTAATTAAGTGGCCCGATCTTTCTTGCTGGGGGAGGAATCACTTGAGCCCTTAATTTTCTGGAGTATCCCTGGAAGGTTCGGGGTGCTCACGGGGCGCCTCGCTGTGATCACTCAGGCCTGGGCTCGCCAGGACACGCGGCAGACGTGCTGCTGAGTTCCCACACGGCCCAGAACCTCTGTCCTCGCCCGGATTCTCCCGTGAGAGGGCACTTGCTTCCACTCCTCCTGGCGCCTTTCGGGGGAGCTCAGGTAGTCCCGGAGGGGAGGGGGCCCCTCGGAGACCCCCGTGGCACCTGCCTCCTGGTGCAGCTGCTTCTCTGCTCCCTGAGAGGGGAGGGGCCAGGTGAGGGTTCAGCAGGCAGAAAGGGAAGAACATTCTAGAAGTTCCCAAGGAAAGCCTCCTTGGGAGGCTCATTCAGGTAGCACACAAGTTCCGTGTGGCGTGGGAGCCTTTGTCAGGAGGCGCGGACCACGAAGCTGCCCTGCACGGCCACCTCCGGGGAAGAGCAGTCGGTGGCCAGGACAGGGTGGGGCCGCTGCGTGCAGAACCCCCCGGGGCAGAACGTCCTCAGTGGCAGGGAGGGGACCTGACAGTGGTAGGGGCGGACCCTTCATCTCCTCCACGGGAGAAGTGGACGGAAGGTCGCAGTGACCCCCAACCTGCACTTTCTGGTCCCGTCTCCGCAGTTTAGTCCCTGCCCGGGGAGGGAACTCACGTAAGGTTGAGCCTCCTATGTGGGAGGTAGAATGCCAGGGCTGGGTGGTGGACAGGCGTCCATGGGTGGGCGGGGGGCACAAGGTCCAGATGGAACACAGACGCCACGCGGGTTCACAAGCTATGCGTGTGCGTGTGCCCGGAGGTGGGAGGCAGCAAGCGCTGTGACACACAACATGGGACATGGATCCCAGTGTCCAGAGCAGCTGGGGCCACACAGCAGGCAGGAGCGGGGAAGGCGTTGGCAGCCCCTCGACCGCACCCTCCTGCCGGTGCCCCCTACCCTGGCCGAGGCTGCTCCTTCCCTCTGGTGTCCGGCTCTCCAGGGCTGCACCGCTCCATGTGGGACCCACCCCAAGCCTCAGGGGGCAAGACGGACACTCGGGGTGGAGAGAGGAGCAGGGCAGAGCTGGCTCCACGGTGTGCAGAGGGTGTCCTGGTGAGCGAGGAAGCCGCTCGGGGGCCGCGGGCCGAGCAGGCCCTGGGTCTGGGTCCTGGCTGCCCGCGCTGCCCCCCCCCCCCCCCCCCGCCTGTCAATCTTCTTTGAAAGGCCCTGGGATTAGATTAGCTGTTCAAGCCCAGTGGGGCCCCCAGGGCACAGCAGACCGGCCAGCCCCTGCCGCCAAGGCCATCTGGGCCCACTTAGGCCTGTGGCTGGGGGGCCAGGGCGGCTGCCCGTGGGGGGCTGGGGGTGTCCCACTTGTGCCGGCCGGGCCTCCACACGATGGCAGCACGCTCGCACTGAAGCCCGCTGGGCTGCGCCTGGGCCCGGACCCAGCACCGCCCTGGGCTTCCCGGCCCTGCTGCCCGCTTTGGGAGGCGGCGGTGGCCGAACGGTTCCTGGGGCTTTCGGGGCCCCAGGGCTTTCCTGTGGAGTCCCTGCAGAGGGAGGGCCATCCCAAGGTGCCAGGGGCAGGGTGCTGAGACTGGGGGTCTCAGGCGCCCCACCTGGCCTGGGATCCTGTCCACACCGGCCCGAGCCTCCCCGGGTCCTGGCTGGCCTGAGTGTCCTTCTCGTGGGCTCTGACTGGGACTGCCTGAAGTGCAAGTGTCCCGTGAGAGAAGCGGATGGGAGATGCTGCAGCCCCTGCGGGCCCAGCCCACCTGCAGGTCTGCTGTGAAGCAGCCCAGGGCCAAGCGCTGAGCCTCCCCCATGGAGATGGCGAAGGCGGAGTGCCGGCGGGGCCGCTCCCCTTCCTACCCCTTTCCCCTCCCACCCTGCAGCTCAGCGTCTGCTCCTGGTGCCCCCACGCTTGCCCCACCACTCCTCCACAGCAGTGAGCTTCACCACACCAGAGGGACCCAGCACCCAGGCCAGGGCCTGGCCCGCCCCCACTGGAGCTGTTCCGCGAGCAGGAAGTGCGGGTGGGCTCCAGCAACGGGAAGGTGGGGACCCCCAGGCCGGCGCCATCCCTGTAGCCACAGCAGAACCCCCAGCCAGGCAATGCTGACTTGGGGGACATTGGGGGATTTTGTCCTCAGGGTGGGTGATGGGGACCCACCAAAGGCACAGGCCAGGGCGGGCTCTGCCGGGGTGGCCGCGGCTCTCCAGAGGCGCCAGGGGGCCTTGTGAGGGGCCTTTCTCAGGCCTGGACTCTTCCTTGTGGGGCTCAGACTAAAGAGCTGAGCTTCCCCCTCCCCCGGTGGGCTTTCTGCGCACAGCGGGGTCCCCCCGAAGCTCCCTGGCCTCAGTCTCCCTCTCTAGAAAAGGGGTTGGCCCTGCGTGCCGTTGTGGGTGTTGGTGTGGGTGGGGAGCCTGCGCCAGGCTCAGCCACAGGGACACTGACGTCAGCCCCAGCCCTGGGACACGCGTGCTCTACTGGGGAGCGCGTCCCCGGGCCCTGCCCTCCTTGCTGGCACGGCCGCGCCTCCGCAGGGCCTGGGGCCGCCGTGTCCCCAAGCAGGCCTTACATACATCAGGGCTATTTTAGGGAGCCCCTGGCAGGCGGGAGGAGGGCGAGGGGCTCTCTGGGATCTGGTTACAGCCGTCGCCGCCGTTTCTGTCCCGTGACCTAAGAGGAGCGGCAGACCCCTTGTGACCTGCGAGCTATGTCCTCGCAGGGGCCCTGGCAGGTGGCAGCTGGTGCCACAAGACGCGTGCTCTTTTGGGAACGGCTCAGTAAGCCCCCTTGAGCTGGGTGTGGTAGCCAAAAAAGGACAGGCTGAGAGGCACAGGAGCCTGGGCTTGGGCACGCGGGCACAGGGCCAGGGCTGCACGGCCTGGCCCTCGGGGGTTCTGGGGAGAGGGCTCGCCTGGCACCCCTCTGGTTTTGCTTGATGGAAGCAGACAGGAGGGAGCCTTCTGTCCCTTGGTGGGCTCTGCAAGGGGCACAGGGGACAGCGTGAGTGTGCGTGCAGGGGTCAGGGCCCGCGCTCCCTGCACCCCTGCTCCTGCCGGCCGTCTCTGCCTCGCCCGTCGCTCTCCTTCCACACCCGAGGGCTCCCCTTTCTTGCCCGCCAGTCAAGACCGGCTCCCAAGGCTGCTGCCTGCAGCGGCCCAGCTCTCGCCGCCCTGGGCTGGCCAGGTTGCCTGGGGCAGGGCTGGTGGCTGGGTGTCCCTCCCACGCTCAGGACACCGAGCTGCTCATGCAGCCCTGGGTGCAGGCAGGGCGGGGGGCACTGGGCCTGGCCGAAGCGTGTAGTATTTAAGGCCCCCATGGCCGCCCCGGGGGATCCTTCCCCACTCAGGGTCCTTCTACCCCGGGCAGTTTTCCTGGGCCTTTCCAGAATGGGCCCCGTGCAGCCAGGGTTGGGGGAGCAGCGGGACGTGGGACTCAGGGTCTCTTCCCCACCCTGGAGTTGCGGGCCATTAGGGGAGCACGGGGCTGCTGTTGGCCCCCCACCTGCACGCACATCTGAGGGTGCTTTCCTCTGCTTTCATGTGGGTCACAGATCAGACCTGGAGCGGATCTGCAGTGGGGAGAGCAACGTTCCTTATGCCTTAATTTGCTCCACGCGACGCGAGCCAAGGAGGCCACGGCTGAGTCTTTCCACCCCGCCCCTAGGAAGTGAGCGGCGGGTGAGTTCAGCCCCGTGCAGAACGCGGGCCCCTGCAATGGCCCGACTGGGCACATAAAAAAAGATCCTGACATTCTCCGTGTCCTCTTGCCTCGTCCCAAAGTAGCATCTCTCGGCGGGCAGTATTGCCTTGTATGGCAGGCGCCGGGCACGGGTCGGATCACGGAGCAGGGGCCAGGCAGGCAGGAACGGCAGCGGGGATTAACTGCGGCTCGTCGAGCGTTTGGGAGTGGGGAGGAAAGGGGCGCGGGCGCCGAGGGCGGGAGAGGTGTCGGTGTGGTTTTCGAATGCCAGGACTATAATTAAGGGGCGAGAAGACTCATGCTAACCGTCACCACGGCTGCAAGAGAACTCATGGAACCCAATAGCCTCGGGAGCCCGGATTTGGAGCCGCATGTGGCACCTGCTGCGGACCCTATTTCGGGGCTCGGCGCATTCGTCACGGGGCACCCGGGCCCTGACAGCGTCAGGTGGTGTGCTGCCGTCTCACGGTGCCCACACGAGCTCTCCAGCCACCTGTTCCGGGGCTGCCGCAAAAGACTGAGAGAGACTTTCCAGAAAGTCCTGTGCGCATGTGTGTGAGGGGTGGGGGGGTCTCCTCTGGGCAGAGGGCTTCCCAAGGACATGGCCCTGGGGTATGGAGGAGCCTTCCAGAAAAGCCAACCAGGGTGGGGGAAACTGTCACCCACCATGCCCGAGGATGAGGGGGTTGGGGGCTCTTGTCCCTAGCCACCGTGGGCTCCTGGGGTGCAGGCCCCTGATCCCGGTTAAGGCTGGGAGTCGGGGAAGATTCCCTGGGGCTCTGTGCCTTCCCCAGTGTGTGCTGGGCCAGTTTCGACATTAGAAAGTAAAAACCAAGGGAAAAAAAAAAAAAAAAGCTGGCCCTGCCTCCTGCCAGGCGACGGGAACACCCACAGTTGCCGCGGGACACGGGGAGTCCGACCCGCCGCCTCCTCCCTCTGCCTGACCACATCCTCGGAGACAAGCGATTCCTGGAGAATCCACCCAGACAGACTCGGCTGTGGCCAAGCCATGCGGTCACACTGTTGCCACAGACCTTGGCCAAAATCCTTTCTTAGAAAGCCATGGGCCTGGTGTCCCCCCCACCTCCCCGAGGCCGGCGCCGCCCCACCCAGCACGCGCCACGGCTCCCCCCCTGAGCTGCTTTTGGGGAAAATGGAGTCCCAGGGTCCCCGCCAAGATGGCCGGGACAGCACCCAAGTGGAAGCGTCCCTCTTTGGGCTGGCGATGCACAAGTGTGTCGGGGCCGGGTTTGGATCGGGCCCGAGTCGCCGGCGGATCCGTGTTGTACGCAAAGGCATGAACTTGCAAAGTCGGCTTAATTCCTGGCGCTCGGAGTCCACCTCCTTCCTGGGGCCGGCGGTTAGCGTGCTAATCAGCTAGGCCGCAGTGGCAATTAGACATGACCGCACCGGGGCTCTGCCAGCCAGCGCCACTGCGGCCGCCCCAGCCGCTCCGGGCACCGGGCACTCCCAGAGGCGCGTGGCCCGTGCTGAGCCCCGGGCCCTCAGCCGGCAGACCTGCTGCCCCTGTCCCCACAGGCAGGGGTCCTGGGCAAGGAGCCCCATCCCCTCGCTGCTGCCTGTGGAAGGCACAAGGCCGGGTGGCCACGGTGTCCTTTGCCCTGGAGTCTGGCACTCAGGGCCTCTGCCGCTCTCAGCCTGCATGGCCTTGCCTGGCTGCCCCAGGGCCTACAGCGTGACAAAGCCTGGCTCCCTGAGCAGTGCCACCCTGGCCACTGTGACCGAAGCCGTCCACCCTCCTGCCCTGACCTCATTCATCCGGGGCCGGGACGGGGACTCGGCTCTTGTCTGGGGAGGCTCCATGGCCCCCACCTCGGCAGTCTTCCCAGCAGTGGTCAGGTGACGCTTCCATGGCCCCTGCCAGACCCTCCAGGGTAGGCTTCCGTGTGTCTGCGGGGCCCTCTCCCCTCCCCCACTTTGTTCTTCCTTGTCCCTGGTTATCAAGGCATGGCACTCAGGGGTACCTTGGTGTCCTCGGCTGCGGGACCAAGACCCCAGCCCACGCGGCGTCCGCACGTCCCCGGGGCTTCACTCACAGTGGCTGCCGCGATGGACGGAGCTGCTGAGCCACGATGCGAGCGGAGACGCGGGTTTTCCCTGCAGGGAGCCCGCTGCACATGACGCCCGGAGGCAGCCCGGGGCCCCGTCCCCCGCTGCAGACTCAGCCCACCCCAGCCTCGCTCCCTGCCAGAAGCAGGGCTGGGTCTGGGAGCTGGAAGCACCCCGAGATTCTCTCCCTTCCAAATATTTGCTGAGCGAGGTCCTGTTGCCAGGCGTGGCCAGGCCCGCAGGGGCCTCGGAAAGAGACAGAGCAGGCTCCAGCCTTGCAGTGTGCGGAGCCGGCGCGACCGGGCTGTCGGGGAACAGGGGGAACGGGAGTGTGGAGGGAGGGAGCGCCGGGGGCAGGCGGACCCGGGCAAGGCAAGGGTGCTGGATGAGAAGAGCCCGGACCCACAGAGCTCGTGCTGTGCGTGTGTGCTCGCTTAGGCTTTTTACAAATTGTGACGAAACAGTCACACGCGGCCTGGCAACAGGACGCGGCCAGAGAAGCGTGTCCTGAGGCCATCTCGTGACTGCGGACGCCACAGCGAGTGGGTCCGAACCCCACTCCTGAGCAGAGACTGGGGGTGGGCCTCCCGACCAAGACCCCTGCGGCCCACATCTGTGCGTGGGGTCCGTTCCCGGCGCTGGCTCCCGAACCAGCTTTCTGCTGCTGCAGACCCAGAGGGGCGGCGCTGGGTGTGGATGGGGGTCCCGGCTTCTGGCTTCGGCTTGGCCATTGACGGCATTTGAGGAGTGAGCCAGGACACAAGGTCTACCCCTGCCACCCCCTGCCTCTCAAATGAGGAACTGAAACCAACCGAATCAATCAACTATATGTATGGATATGGATACAGGAAAGGTAGAGTAAAATCCACAGGACTCTCTCCTGGCATTTGCGGTTCTTCCATAGCCCTGCAGGCGACCCGGCCTGGCAGGCGCTGTCCACGGAGGCCACGGCACACAGCCGTGACTGCTCATGGCGGCCGACTCGCAGCACTGGGCTCATTCAGAGAAAGTTAACTTTCTTCACAACACGCGTGGCCCTGAGTTTTTGAAGACCCCCTGGTACGCACCAAGAGCAGCCTCTCTCTCCATTCTGCCTTCCAGGTCCCTTCGTCCATTCACACTGGTGTGCCACCAACCCCGCCGGCCACCTCCTGACCAAGACGGAGACTCTGCCCGAGGCTCCTTCCCGCCTCCCATAGCCCTAAGTCTGGGACTGCCAGGGACGCCACGGACAGGGGCCCACGCAGGGGCTGTCCCTTGTGTGTCCCCGGGGCCACGCGTGCTGCTGCCGACGCCAGAGCTCTCCGCCTGCTTAAGGCGTCCGGTTTATCTGCCCTCCCACGAATGGACACTTCAGTGCCTCCACCTCCTGACTATTCGGCTTAGGACACAGCTGTGCAAATACCTGTCCGGGCCCCAGCTTCAGTCCTTCCGGGTCCCTCGAGCTTTGTAAAGCCTTGGTGGAATCCCCGGAGGCCAGCTAGGAGGAGGTGTTGTAGGGGCTGATGCTGGAGGTGGGCAGAGAGAGAACGAGGCCAGAAGTAGGCCAGGGAGAGGGGGTGGGGCGGCGGCGCAGGGCTGGGGTCTTCTTCTGAGGCAGCCCAGAGAGCTCACTGGCTCCAAGCGGGCGCGGCGCGCTGGGAGGAGAGGGTGAGAATGGCCGGCCTGCAGCTGGGGAGCTGAGTGCCTGATAATGACACCATTATCCCAGGCGCAGGGTGCAAGGCCTCCCTTGCTGGCGGGGAGGAAGGGGGAGATAATGAGTTCAATTTGGCTGATTTAATCATTTCTTCCTTCATGAATTCAACAAACATTTTGGAGGGTCCATTATGTGCTGAGCGCTGGGTGCCCACGGCAGAGGCCGCTGCCCGCCCCCGCCCCCAGCTGGAGGTGTCACGTAAACAGGCTCTGGGCACACTGGGGCCAGCTGTGCCCACCCCAGCGACACTGAGAGGGGCGAGGAGAGGGTGGAGGATGGCTGGGTGGGCAGAGGGGAGGCTCGGAGCCCCACGGGGGTGGCCATGCTCAGGGGGTGGCCAGAGCCTGGGGGGCAAGGGTGAGGAGGAAGGCGGGGTCGGGACCCTGGGGCCCTGCAGCAGGCTCGGGTAGGAGGCAGACGTAGATGGTTCATGCTGTTGTCACCTGCAGAGGCCCGCAGGGAGAGGGTGAGACGGTCACCCATGGCCCCTGGCTGCCCCTGAGGCGTGAGCTCGCGTTGCTCTCCTGAGGGTCCCAGGGCCCAGGGGCTGGGGAGGGGCAGGGCCCAGAGGGTGGGGTTGTGGAGGAGCAGGGCCCAGAGGGTGGGGCTGGGGAGGGGCAGCCGGGGTGGTGATGGAAACTGATTAATCAGGGTCCATTTACCCGGGGGTCAAGGGTCCCAGAGCTGGCTGGGGTCAGCAGCCCCCACACGCAGGCTGTGCACCTGCTCGGGGCACGGCGCGAGGTGGGCGGCCGGGGACTAGGCCGACCGGGAGGCGGTCAGGTGCTCGGGACTCTGTTGGGACCTGTTTGCCTTTTGTCCTCTGCCTGCAGAACGCCCGGGCTGCATGATGTCATCTCAGGCGCATTAAGCTGGAACAGCTCGAAATTGAATAATTAATTACACTCTGCTTCAATTGTGGTGACTGATTGACCAGGGACGTCCAGGAGACACCTGCACGGGATTAGCTGTGCACAATGAGGGCTGCGGGCAGGTGGCACGGCCCCGCCAGACCCCCAGTCCCTGAGTGCGACTTAATTAGGGCTGACTTGATTTCTCTGTTCTAGCCAGGGAGCCTGGCAGGCCCCACCCAGGACCAGGGTGCCGGGCGGGCTCAGCTCTGGCCCACCAGGCTGCTCGGTGCCATGTCTGCATGGAAATCCTGGCCTCCCGAGGAGCCCTGTGGCCTGGGCAAGTGTCCGCTCTCACGGGACCTCAGCCCCCTCCCGTCCAGCTGGCCTGCTCATTCCGGAGCCCGGTGCCACCCGGGTCCCGAGCGTGATCTGCTCTTGCGGCTGTGGCTGGGTGTGCGGGTGCCCCCGGGGAGGCTGCCCTCACGTCCATGCCTGGCCCCCCAGCCCTGCAGCTCCTCATTCTCTCCCTGGAGACCATTCCTTCTGCCTTGGTGGACATCACTGCCTGCCCAGCAGCAGCTGGCTACTGGGGCCTGGCTCACGGTCCTGTTCCCACACCAGGTACAGCCGTCATGCTGGCCGATTGGCGGCCACCCGGTGGCACATCCGGCTCCCACAAAGGGTCAGCGTGAACAGCTGGGCAGTCTGTACACTGCACAATTCAGACTTGGAGCAGAGTGGCGGGAGGCACCCTGCTGCCGTCTCTGTTCCTCTCACTGCCTCCTCAGATTCTGTGGCCTGTGGCTCCTTGTCCCTCAGGCTCCTGAGTCACACACACACAGCCGAGGTGCTGTGCTCCCCACTGCTGGAAGTCTTCCTGTTCCCGCTGCCCCAGTCCCCAGCCCAGCAAACTGCAAGCCCTGCCAGCCGCAGCTAGCACCTCTGCCAGTCGGGGTCGCCGAGCCACGCTCCCGCGCCCCGGGGCCTGTCTGGGAGGCAGTCTCAGGGTCGGCGGCCATGGCCACCGTGGCCCCACCGAGGGCCGGGCCCCGTCGCCTCGCTCTGCCACAGCCTCACCGCGCGGCTCCACCCTCTGTCTGCACCGCAGGGGTTCCCGGCAAGGCCGGCACGGGGCCCAGAGTGCTCGCTCTGTCCCTTCTCTGCTCTTTGGCTTTTCCCTCTGCAGGACAGGAATGGTTTGAGATCGCGCGATAGAGCCCGGCCGAGGAGAGCCCTTGGTGCCCCGGCTGGGCTGGCCGTGGGTGCGAGTGGGGAGCGCCCTGGCAGGCGGTGTGTCTCCCACATCCTCCTCCCGAGCTCCCAGGCCCCCGCTGGCCCTGCTCTCCCCTCCACTTCCCACGTGTGCCCCGGGCGCCAAAGGGCTCAGCTAAGCCCCCAAACCAGAAGTCGTGCAGGATTCGTGCCCTTTCCAGCCCCTAGGCCTGGGGAGCCTGGGGGGCCTGGGGGACCTGGGGGACCTGGGTCCTTGTCCCCCAGGCTCCTGTGTGGCCCCTGCCCCTGCCTCGCTGCTGCCCACAGAGTGTGGCGGGACCGCCTGGTTGTTTGGGCAAAGATCAGAGGCATCTAGATGCGGCAGGGAGGAGGAGACCGGTTAGGCCGTCCCCATCATGACCGACACCCCCAGGGTCCTGCAAAGAGAGTGGGGGAGGGACAGCACCCTCTTCCCCGAGACAAGGAGGTCCATTATGCCTCCCTCGCGGAGGGGGCTGGAGGCCTCTGGCTCCACCGTCCGCCCACCCCAGAAAGCAGGGGAGCCCTCGGCCAAGCTAAACACCAGTGGCCCTGGGCCGGTGCGTGCCCCGGGGCCCCACCTGGCAGCAGACGGGGCCTGCGTGCGGCACGGTGGGCACAGCTCGGCGCGTTTTCCCTGAGGGCAGTGAGCTGCTCACCCTCACTTTTGTGAAACATTATCGGCTTGTTGCGACAGATTCAAACACACAAGAATGCACGCTCCGCCAGGGACGCCGGTTTGTGTGGCTCCTTCCAAATATGTCTAGGCACACGCAGTCATTTGACTAAGTATGTACAGACACACTTTCTCCCGACAGGTGGGCTGCTGGGGCGCCCGGCCGCGTCACCTGCTCCCCGCTGCCTCTCGGCCACAGAGCCCGTAGTATTCCTTAAACGGCTGTCACCACGGCTCCTCCAGCCACTTCTGATGATGGACGGAGCCAGTGCAATTTCTTATAATGAGAAACAGCACCGGGTGGGGGGAGCAGTGGGGAGCAGCCTCCCTCGATCAGGGCGGAAGGGCTCCTAGCAGGGTCCCACGTATCTGCAATGGTGACGGCAGGCAGGTGTGGACGAATGGCCCAGGGGTTCAGGCACAGGTTTCGACCTCGGGTCTCATGCAAGGGGCAGCACTTTGTCCCTGCCCTCCCCTTTGTCCTGGGGGGTCCTCAGGCGGCCGAGCTCTGCGCCCTGATGTGGTGGATCTGGGGTGCCGTGACCCCTTATCTGTCTGTGTCACAGGGTACTGGCCTGCCCGCCTGAGTTATTATCACCGCACCGGGTGGAGCTGACCTCACTGGGTGATGTATTGCATTTCTGAGTGGGAGGGGCAGGGAGTTGGGGAGTAGAGCCCCTTTCCGCAGAGCCGTGGCCGAGGGGAGGGCTCCTAGTCCTCGGCAGAAGACCCGGGGCTTCCCCCCTCACATCACTTTCCCTTCCTTGAACCAGGATGGGGAGGGGCAGCCCAACTCTTCCCGAGTGCTCTCTGTGGAAGCATCCGATCTGGGGACCCTGACCCAGCCAGGGGGACAGGAAGGAGGCTGCAGCAGGACCCCGTGTCAAAACTCCCCCAGGCCCAGGCAGAGGGATCTGCCCCCGACGCGTGCTGGCCCAGCCTGGGGAGCAACCTCCCGGCCCTCAGAAACGAGGGGCTGGGCTTCCAGCAAGGGGTCGCGGGGTCCCAGACCGCGGACTCCGAGATCCCCAAGTCCAGAGGCACTGGCACACCTTGCCTGTTGGTTCTGGGCTGGATGTGGAGGCAGCGTCCTCCCCCCCCGCCCCCCAAGATCGCTCTGCCCGGAGGCCGTGCTGGGCTTCAGCCCGGACTCCCTGCCTCAGTCTCCTCCCCTGCATGTCCCAGCGCCGGGCTCCAGACCCACACGAGTCCTGGTCCTGTTCGCCCCGTGACCCCCAGCACCTCCTGGTGCTCTCAGCCCCTCACCCTCATCAGGGAGGAAGAAGTGAATGCCAGGACCCCCCACGACCTACAGCCTGTGGGAAGACCAAATTCCTCGCATAGCGTCCAGCCAGAGCCTGGCCCGTACAACAGACACAGGAAGCGCTCTGGCGCCAGAGCTGTGCACACAGCGGCATCCACAGGGCCCCCGGCCCCCGCCCTATCCCACAGAACCCTGTAGACCAAACCGGCAGCGTTGTGTGTGTGCGCGCGTGCACGTGTGTGCACGTGTGTGTGCGCGCAAGGGGCACTTTCTCTCTCCTCATGCCAGCAGCACCCACCGCCCTGGGCAAGCCCAGTCTGGTCCCGGGATCCAACTTTCTTATGTATTTGTTTAAACCTTGCCTCATTCCGGAGAGAATTTCAGGCCTCCCCGTGAATGCCATCTTTGTGTGGCCTTCCAGCGCCAAAGGCCGGGAACCACCAGGCACGTCCGGAGGTGGGGCCGGCATGGCCCGAGGCCTGGGCCCCTACCCACTGGCCCCGCCCCATCTGCCCCTCAGCAGCCACTGGCCCCACTCTGGGGCTCTCCTGGCCCTGAAACAAGCCAATCTCGCCGAGTTCCCTAAATTAGAAGTTAAAAACCTGAAATCCTCTTTAAAACCTGCAGATAAAGCAAGCGGCAACTTGGTGTCTGCGGCTCTGTACACGCAGAGGCGGCCCTCCTGGGCCTGGGGCTGGGAGAGCCGTGGCCTGCAGAAGCGGGGGGGGGGGGTATCTGGCCCGGAGGCCACTTGGAGGGCAGGCAGAGCCCCGTCCCCAGCCCCAGCCCACACAGAGCAGGGCAAGGTGCCCATGGCTGCCCGGGTTCCAGAGGGGTACTTCCTGATCTAGTGTGGCCGCTGCCTCCCACAGGGACCCTGAGGGTGGCTTCGAAGGCGACAGAGGGGGACCTGGAGCTGCTGGACTCAGATGTGTGGGGCAGGCGGACCTGGGGGAGGACGGCCGTGGTCCTGAAGCCCTGGCCACTGAGGACCTCCTAGGGAGGTGTCCCTGGACAGGTGGTGCTGGGGGCCTCGCTCCTTGCCCCCGAGGTGCTGAAGGGATTGTGGGCTCAAGAGGCACCTGGGGGCTGTCCCTTCCTCCCCTGGCCTCCGAGCTCTGAAATGGCCATTCCCGGGGTGAGCCTTGTGGGCGTCAAAGGTGTTGTGTGCCCCCAGAAGCCACAGGCCCCAGAAGACTTCTCTTGTCCCGCCTTGTACCAACACTTTCAGGCCAGAGGACGGCAGAAGCCGCAGCGGCCGGGGTTCTCGCAGAGCGCGGCTGTGGCCGGCTATTGCTGGGACAGTCGCTGTGCATTCGACAGGGGAGGCAGAGGCGAAACCGGACTCCAGGCGCACACACGCGTTCCAGCCTGCGGCGGCGCCTGCTCCACTTGGGGCGGGGGCCGTTCGGGTGGTCCCGCCACCTGTTGGAAGTTCTCAGATGCCTGTAACCAAAGCAGCGCCTGAACACAGCCGTGTTGCCCTTGACCGTGTGCTGGGGGGGGGGGGGCAGGATCTAAAAGTGGATGTCTGTGCACCCCAAAACTGGAGGCTCGGCAGAGACTGGGCTGAATGTGAGGGCTGTGGGCACAGCCTGTGTCTCCTGGGTCTTGGTCTCCTTTTCGGCAGAGCAGGCGTGGGACATCTTTCTTGGGGGGCTATCGGAAGCATCAGGAACAGCCTGTGTTGAGAGAGGGTGCCCCTGGCTGCTCTCTGCTAACGTGCAGCCCACAGGCCAAGGCCCCTGCCCTCGGGACCCCACTGCTACAGACTGAGAACCCAAACGAAGCTCATGGAGAAACTGCAGAGGGATGGCGTTTGTCCCCAGAGTCACATCAGGCTAGAGTCAGGGCCGCCTGGCCGGTCCTAGGGTCTGAAGGCGGCCACCTCTGCCCAGGAGCCTCCGGGGACCATGGGAAGGTCGGAGAACGCCCACGAGGCCTGGGCACAGGGCCAACCTCCCCTGAGTTTCTGCAGGGCTGGGGGGCACCAGGAGGAGACCCCGTGTGCCCCTCTCATCTGCCTACCAGGGAACGCGGGGGGGCTCGGGCAGGCTGACGAGGGCCGGGCTGGAGGGCTGGGGGCGGGGGGACTCTTCTGTGCTCCTGGCCACATGCTAAATGTGCACGAATTCCTGACACCCAAAATAGACCAGGACACAAGACACAGCGCCAGCAAGTCCTTGCTGGACATCTCGGCAGCTGGTGGCTTCAGGGTTGAGAATAAGGGGCTGTTATAGCAGTTTCCATGGCTCGGGGCAGTGTGTGTGTGAGGGGGGTGGACTGGGTGAAGGGCTCCCATCTGACCACTGCTGCCCTTGCTGAGCGCTACCGCCCATGCTGTGTGTCGCCTTCCGGGGTCCTTAGGGCTGTCCCCCAGCATGCGTGCAGGAGCCGGGCACTGCCTGGCACCCAGAGCAGTCGACAAAGTCCCCGTCCAGCCCCCAAACCCCCAGAGTTGAGATGCCGGATCCCGGCAGCCACTGTGGGCCGGAGACCCCCAACATGCAGCCGAGGACGGCAGCTCTGGGCGGGGGGACACTGCAGGCTTCGGGGCTCAGGGCGTATTTGTGCTGGCTGCAATTCCGGGAGATCTGGGGCTGTGGAAGAAGCGGGTTGGGAAGGGGGAGAAGCGGAAAATGAGGGCCCTGGCGGGGAGGAGGCGAGGCCCCAGAGCCTGCGGGGGACGGCAGGGCAGACAGACCAGATGAGAAGGCCCAGGTTTGTGGGAGTTGAGCAGCGGGGGGGGGGGGACAAGCCCGGCTTCCCGGCTCCCCTGACCCAGCCCAGGCCTGGGCGGGCGGAGGGGTCAGCGCCTGTGACTCCATGCGGAAACCACGCGGCTCCTCATGGCGAGGCAGACCTGGGGCACCGTGTCCTGGTCTATTTTGAGGCCTCTGCTGGAAGCAGGAATCCAGGCACATGGGCCCAGGGGCTGGGACCACCTGTCGGATTCCTCCCAGCTGAAGGCAGCGATGGGTGGACCAAGGCTGGAAAAAGTCAAGGCCACCTCCGCTCCTTCCAATTTTAGACCCACACGTGTCTCGGGCCCAGCACAAGGCAATCCCTGCGGGCACTCGACATGTCCTATTTAGGGCAGACCCTCACCCCGCGCCCAGCCAGCACCCTCCCCATCCATCACTGCCCACCGCAGGTGTCGCCAGGGGCGCTGAGGGCCTTATAAGGCCTGGAGAATCGTGGCAGGTTGTTCCGTGCGCCCGCTCCCTATAGGGACATGGCAATGGGCCAAACGCTGGGCTGTGGGGGCCAGGAATCCCCCGGGAGCCCTCGCTGAGGAAATCTGGGTCTAGGGGCTTTGTGGGCTCAAGGGCAGAGGCGGGAGAGCCGCGAGGGGGGCACAGCAGGGCCGTGGCCGCCATTACTCAGCTGAGAGGCTCAGGAACTCTGGTTCCCGATCTGTGAGATGGGGCCAAAAACCCACCCTTGCGGGCTTCTTGAGGGGTTAACTGATACCCTGGCAGCTCCTTGGCCTGGGCAGTGCCAGCCTTGGGAGGCCTTGACCTGCCCTGCCTCAGCCCAAGCTGGCCCTGGAGTCCTGAGGAATGAGGGCAGGAACACAGCCCTTCGGCAGGTGGGGGGGATTCAGCCCCTGCCCCTCTCCAAAGCCAGGCCCCTTCCCGGCTAAGATGACCTCTGCCCCACAAGGCACCCCGCACACACCGCTGCAGTCTCCCTGAGCCCTTCGTCCACACCACCCTGGGAGCCGGCTCTCACCGCCCACTTCTGGGCCTGCGGGTCTGCCGTTCCCCACTGCCCCGGCGGCCCAGACCCCACACCCGCAGTTCCTTGTCTTTCTGGCTGTTTCCACAAACTGTGGAGCTTCCTCTGCTGGCGTGTCCCTCATCCTGGGCAGGCTGAACGGAACACCACGCATGTGCGCATGGGCACACACAGACACACACACAGTTCATGGAAAAGGCCCATTACAGAATGACTTGTGAATTTCAGAATGTCTTGCACCCAAATCTGCTCATCTTGAAATTCATTTTCCATGAACTCCGTGACATGCCCTGGCATCCGGGCGGGGTGTTGGTCCGGGTGGGGCGCCGGGAAGCTCAGGAATGTTGCCAGTGCACAAGATGGAGCAACTGGGGAAGACACACCCTCCTGCAGAGCCATCTGAGCTGTCCCACCCACGACAGCGGCCGGCCCTGAGAGGCAGAAAGCGAAGACTGAGTCCCAGCACTGGCCCGGCTCGCTTCCCTGCCTGAGATTCCGGACTCCGGGCAGGAGTCCCCAAGTCCCTGGGGAGATGGAGGCCGAGCCCTGGAGAGGATCCGAGTCCCCTCAGGCGCCCAGCGGAGGCCAGATCCTTGCAGAAAAACCTGTGTGGCTGCTCTGATCTGGGGATGGAGGAGAAAGGCTTAGGCCCTCCCTGGGGATGGGGGGAACGGGGCCCAACCCTCACGCAGGGATGGGGATCGCATCTGTCTTCACCAGGCAGCCTGAGCACATGCACACGCACACGCACACGCACACGCGCGCACACGCGGTGCTGGGGGACCTCCCCAGGAGAAAGCACCTCAGCAATGGGACCAGTCGCTGCTTCCGATCTGCTGGCCAATTGGTAAAAGCAACACCCCAAAAGCTCAGGCTGCCCCCAGGTAATTCAAGGGCATCCCAGAACATGCTCAGAAACGTGTACAGGATGGGAAGGCGCAGTGTCGTGGGTTAAGCCGCTGCGTAGGACGCCTGCATCCCACACTGGAGAGCTGGTTCGAGTCCTGGCACCGCCACTTCCAGTCCAGCTCCCTGCTAATGCACCCTGGGAGGCGGTAGATAATGGCCACCCACATGGGAGACCCAGATGGAGATCCAGGGGCTCCCGGCTTTGGCACTGGGAAAATGACTCGATGAATGGAAGGTATCTCCCCCTCCCTCACTCTCTGTTGCTCTGCCTTCTGAATAGATAAAAACACACAAATAGACATCAAAAGTGTTTATAAGAGCATAAAGATAGCCAGCCCTTGACAAGGCCACACTCGTAATGCCTGGCACACAAGGTTTACCGGGCATCCAGAGGCGGAACCTGACGAACCCGAACCGACCCCGAGCGGACACACGTCAGAACCGCAGGAGAGGACACCAAGGTGGCCACTGTACGTGCGCCCCGTGTCCTCAAAAACTTAAGTAGAGACCGGAATGCAGGAGGCATTTTACAAAGTCTGTGGGGAAATGAAATTAAATAATAGGTTTACTTTGGTGCAAAAAAGCTGGAAATCCATGAATAATTTTTTCAAAATATGCATTTTTCAAAATATGAATTGAAGCCCCTCTTATGCAAGAATTTCCTTTTCTTTGCACCATGATAAACTCACCTTTTAATCCTATTTTTCCCCAAATTTAAACATTTTATTTATTTGTTTGTTTATTTGAAAGACGGAGTGACAGAGAGAAAAGGAGAGACAGAAAGATCTTCCACCTGCTGGTCCACTTCTCAAAGGCCACCACAGTCCAGTATGGGCCAGGCTGAAGCCAGGCGCTGGGAGCTGCATCCGGGTCTCCCAGGTAGGTGGCAGGGCCACTCTGCTGCCCCCCAGGTGCATCGGGAGGCGCCGGATGGGAAGTGGAGCAGCTGAGGCTCTGGTGTGAGATGCTGGTGTCACCAGCCTTGGCCTCACCCACTGTGCCACAACACGGGCCCCTCCACAAACTTTTAGAGTACTCTTGAATAAAAACAAACAAAAAAATCAGACTTCTAGAGACAAAAACTCCCACGTGTGAGGGGAGAACGGCATCAAGTAAGACCTTCGGCAGATTGAACACTGCAGAAGAAAATTCACAGTGAATTAGAAGGTTCAGCACCAGAGGCTACTCACAACGAAACATGCTGAAAAAATGCCTGAACACTCAGAGTAGCGTCAGCCTAATAATGCGTGGGTCGTGGGAGACCCTGCAAGGAGGGGAGCGGGCGGGGGCACAGAAACAATATTTGAAAAAAGTGGTAAAAATGTGTCCACATTTGAGGACAATTGTAAATGTTCGGAGCTAAGGAACACGACGGAGCTCAAGCCCAAGAACCACACCGACACCCAGGACAATCCAATCCCCTCAAACCAGCAATAAAGGAGAAGGATCTGAGCTGCAGCCAGGCCAAGGCCCCGTGGGCTCCGAGGCCCCGGGCTGGGGCTGCTGGGGGTTTCTGGAGGAGCCCCGTCCCCATGAAGAGGCGGATCCGGCCTGGCAGCCACAGCAGAGGGCCCAGTTCCCGGACAGAAACACGCACCTGCACAAGGCGGGGGGGCAACTCGGGGCTGCCTCTCACTCTCCCAGCACCTCGAAAGATGGCTGACTTTGCAACCAACGTGCTGACAGTGCACGTGGGGTCTGTGACACATGAGGGGTCTTCACCATGGAATTAAGAGACACATCAGTGGGGCCGGCGCCGTGGCACAGAAGTTTAAAGCCCCGGCCTGCAGCACCAGCGTCCCATATGGGCACTGGGTTGAGTCCCTGCTGCTCCACCTCTGTTGCCTGGGAAAGCAGCGGAGGATGGCCCAAGTCCTTGGGCCCCTGCACCCAATAAATAAATAAATCTTTTAAAAAACATACATTTGCTTTGGCACAATTTTTTGAAATCCATACATTCCAGGGGCCTTAACAAGTTTATGGAAAATATGTGTTATGAAAAAAACTGTACGTGGATTTAAATTGGTTTTGCACCAAAATAAATGTATCTTTTTTATTTTGAAATTCTTTCTTATGTAGAAGGGAACATTTTAATAACACTTATTTATTTATTTGAAAAGCAGAGAGATAGAGATAGAGAGATCTTTCACCCTCTAGTTCACTCCCCGAATGCCTGCAACAGCCAGCGTTGGGTGAGGCTGAAGTCACGACCAGGAATTCCTTCAGGTCTCCCACACGGGTGACAGGGACCCGAGTCCTTGAGCCATCATCTGCTGTCTCTCAAGATGCATTAGCTGGTAGCTGGATGGAAAGTCAAGGCAGGACTCGAACCCAGCACTCTGATATGGGACGTGGGCATCCCAAGCAGCAGCCTAACCCCCCATCCACAACGCCTTCCCTGTTAGAGGAGAACGTGTCCAGCAGCACAGAGACTGGAAGTTCTCATGCCACAGAGAAGTACTGTCTTAACAACGGGCACTACAAACCGTAAAGCAATGATCGAAACAATAAGATGATGATTTATAGCCAATAAGCCCACAGAGAAGATAAATCGGTGAAATAAAAATGTAAATAATGCTTAGTCCCAAGAATGCAGGAAGAGAGGGAAGGAGAGCGGAGACCGGCTGGGACCAACAGCAAGGGAGCGGGACCAAGGACACTGGCAGGCATGGCCGGCACGGCAGAGCAAGACCGGCGTGCCTCCAAGGAGAGCACCTCTCTGGTAGAGACACGAGTCGGCGAGAAGCAAAAGTGTGGGAAGAGACATTGCTCATCAGCGCTAACCCCGAGACGGGTGGAGTGGCCCTGGTACTACCAGCCAAGTAGATTTTGGAGCGAAGGCCACCCCCGTGCTAGAAAGCTCACTTTGTAATGGCTCCGGCCCTGCGCGAGGGAGGCAGGACAACCCCAAAGAGGTCTCTCTCTCTCTCTCTCTCTCTCTCGCTCTCGCTCTCGCGCTCTCTCGCTCTCGCTCTCTCTCTCGCGCTCTCTCATCGCAGAGCTCCAAACACAGGGAACGGAGGCTCGCAGAACTGCGGGACAAAGGACCAAACCCGCAAGGGTAGGTGGATATTTTAATTTCCCCCTTTTCAACATCTGATGAAGTAGGCGAAAAACTGGTGGGGAAAGAGCGGACATAGCAGCGCCCGCAGCATCCGACACGAGGGTCATTTACAGAACACATAGACAGCAGCAGGATCCACACCCTCCCAGCTGCTGACGGGGCACTGATAAAGAGCCTGGTATCCGGGGCCGTAAAACAAATCTCAGTAAGTTTAAAGGGTGCCAGGCATCCAGAGTCTGCTCTCGACCGCAGAGGCATTAAACGAGAAATCAACAGAAGATAGCCAGGAATCCCCCAGCACTTGGAAATGAAATGACACATCGCTGAGTCAGAGGAATGAAAGGGAACGTGGAAAGCATTTGTTCACGGCGTGGAAACTGAGGCAAAGCGCCTAGGGTCCATGGCTTGTTTCCGGAGCTGAGCTGGGGTGCACGTTCGCAGCCGTGAGCTGCACGAGGGCGGGCTGCCCTGCCAAACCGATAAACCAGAGGAAGGGCACGTTAGGGCCAAAGAAAGCAGCAAAGGGAAATAATGAAGATCAAACAGAAGTCAAGCGATGAGGAAGTCAACGAAAACAAAAGCTGATTCCTTGCAAGGTGAATACAAGGGAAAAGTCTGTGGCCAGGATTAGGAAAAGAGAGAGAAGACAGCTCGCCAACACCAGGGATGAGATTGGGTCAGGGTACTCTCACAGGTACCGCAGGACGGCAAGGGAGTTCGACCCTAGGACCCGCAGTCCGTGCCTGCACGTTCTGCCGATGTTTAGGCATGCTGTGTCAAATTTTACTGTAACAAACAAACAACTGAAAGTTGTTTCACTCAAAAAGAAACAGGACAGTGGGTGCTTGGTGCAGTAATTAAGATTCCACTTGGCGGGGCCAGCATTGTGGCTCGGCGGATTAAGCTGTCCTGCGACACCGGCATCCTATAGGGGCACCACTGGAGTCCTGGCTGCTGCACTTCAATCCAGCTCCCTGCCAATGTGCCTGGGAAAGCAACAGAAGATGGACCAAGTGTTTGGGCCGCTGCATCCACTTAGGACACCCTGACAGAGCTCCTGCCTTCAGCCTGGCCCAGCTCTGGCTGTTGGGGCCATTTGGGGAGTGACCCAGGGGAAGGAAGGTCTCTCTGTCTCTCTCTGTCTCTATCACTCTTCCTTGCAAATAAATAAAATAAACCTTTGTTAAAAAAATAAGTCAAAAATACAGAAGACCCCACTTGGGATGCCCACATATCTGAGTTCCTGGGGTTCAGGCCCTGGCTCTCCTCTCAAGACAGCTTCCTGCTCACATGCACCCTGGGAGGCAGCGGGAACGGTCCAAGTCCTTGGGTCCTTGCCACCCATATGGGAAACCTGGAATAAGTTCTGGGATCTTGGCTTTGGCCTGACCCATCCTTGGCTGTTGTAGGCCTTTGGGGAGTGAACCAGTGGACAGGGGATCTCTCTCTGCCTCTCAAGCAAATAATAACTGATAAAAGACAAGAAGCAGATGAAAAACAGCTGCATGTACATGAAAGAAACTGAATTTGTAAGCAGAAAGTTTCCCACAGGGAAATCCCAGGCTTTGCTGTGACTTCTGACCAACATGTGAGCCGGAAGTGACTCCATGAATTCTTTGCAGGGCTGGAGAGAGGGGCTGCGTACTGTCATGACGGACCTGCCGTTAGGAAAACCAGACCACAGCAGCACGAGCTGGGGACAGCAGGCCAGGCCCCTCACTGTTCAGAGCCCTGAGCAAAGCCTGCCCCCCGGATCCACCGGGACATACCAGGGATACTCAGGCAGCACATGAGGCCACTCGGCACCAGCACCACAACACGCGGCAAAGGGACACTGCGCGTCCGCCTCACAGAGACAGAAAAGCCACACTCACTGCTGGTCACCTGGGAAGAGACCCAGGAGAGCCTCCGGGCGGGGTGGGCACTGTCCCCTGGCGGGGCAACAAGGGGGGAGGCTGCTCTTCTCCCCTTTTATAGTAACTAATTCATTAACGCCAAAGGCAGAGTTGAGGGAGAGGGAGTGAGAGAGAGAGAGGGAGAGGGAGAGGGAGAGGGAGAGAGAGAGAGAGGGAGGGAGAGGGAGAGAGAGGGAGTGGGAGTGAGAGGGAAGGAGAGAGAGATAGGGAGAGGGGGGGGGAGAGAGAGAGAGGGAGAGGGAGAGAGAGAGAGGGAGGGAGAGAGAGGGAGTGGGGGGGAGAGGGAGTGAGAGGGAGGGAGAGAGAGAGAGGGAGAGAGACAGAGGGAGAGAGAGAGGGGGGGGGGGAGAGAGAGAGAGAGGGAGAGAGAGAGAGAGATCTATCTTCTGTCCACTGGTTCACTCCCCAAATGGCTGCATCAGTCAGGTCTGGGCCAGGCATAAGCTGGTTTCCCAAACGGACAGCAGGGGCCCGGCTGCTCCACTTCCGATCCAGCTCCCTGCTGATGGCCTGGGAAAAAAGATGCCCAGGTGCTCAGGCCCCTGCACCCACCTGGGAGACCTGGAGGAAGCTCTAGGCTCCTGCCTGGCCCTGTCCTGAGCCAGGGGATGGAAGATCTCTCCCTCCCTCCCTCCCTCCCTCCCTCCCTCTCTCTCTCTCTCTCTCTCTCTCTCTCTCTCTCTCTCTCTCTCCTCTCTCTGTAACTCGCCCTTTCAAATATATAAACAAATAAATAAATATTAAAAAAAAAAAACGAATGGAGAGAAGTCCTGACTCAGGTCCCTGCGAGGTCATTTCTCCTCCAATTAACTTGTGGATTAACACAATCCCAACAGACGCTTTCAAAACACAAGTTGACAAGCTGCTTCTGAGGATGGAAGTGCTGGAGACTTAGAGGAGCTGATGCTGCCGGCAAACCAGGCCTCACCAGGCCTCTCGTGCCCTCCTCTGCTGGACGTGAACCTGTGCTCTCTCGGGAGGCAGAAGGGGACGCTGGGAGCCTTTCCCTGCTTCCGGGAGCCATTCCACCCACTTCCGGGTCAGCCGGGGAGCATTTTACCACACTCCTTTACGTCTCAAGAGAGACTTTCAGGGGAGGAATGGACGGGTGAAGATCCCACGTTTGGAGTGGGGTGCAGCGCCCCAAAACCAGCCACGGCCCTCACCTTTTTGGCGTTCGCATTCACCCCAAGCTCTCTGTAGCTTCTAGAAGACACTATGATAACTGGCCAGCCTGGCCATGGTCCTGTCACCAGGCCCTGGGACACCTTAGGGCTCCCTGAGTGTAATGTGTCCCTGCACAGACCCCCACAGAGACGCTGTCCCCCCCAGGACCCCGCGCTAGGCCCCCCCCACTGCATGTCCACAGTTTTGATTGTCCTTTACCCTTTTATAGTCTCCCCCAACGCCCAACAAGAAACAAGAGTTATTCCTGTAATTGTCTTGAAGGTTAAAATATTATGACAGTTCCCTGATTGGGCTGCGGGAAGCACTGAATGAGCTGAGGCCCCAGGGAATGGCGGCGTGGCTTTCTGGAACTTTCTGTGAAGGGTAGTTCCCCCGTGGCCGGTCACTCGGTCACTCGTCCTTCAGGGCTCCTGGGGCTGTGGCCCCAAGACCTCCCGGGAAGCCCTGCCTGCATCCTCTAGGCGCACCTAAATTCCAAGAGTTCTCCCACCTAAAGAACAGGAGGGTGCGGCTCTCACTGGAATCTTGGCGCTCTCCCGCCCCAGCCCCAGGCCCCCTCCCCTTCCCCCGCCTGGGCTCTGGGGCTCTGGGCCCCCAGTTCTGCCTCCTGGCCAGCATGGTCAGAGGACTGGAATTGCAGGAGGCACGGACAGGCCTTCTCATGGGCCCCTGCGCCCAGCTGGCCAGGCGGTCTATGGGAAGGGGTGCCCTTCACATACCAAGATCACACACACAGCCTTGAGCCCCAGAGCCTGTCATGGGGGGCGCAGCCAACCTAGATAATCAAACTGCCCCCACTGAGGGCTCCGCATCCCCTCCTGTCTCCCAGGGCCGCCCCCAGGGCTTGCTGCATGTCCCAGCCGCTTATCTTGGTTTCTCTCACAAATTTATTGCTCTTTATCTTCAAGGCATGAGAACATCAGGCTTTGGTCATTCCCGCTCTGGCTGGTCCCCCTGGTGCATTTTAAATGAATAAATAAAGCTTGCATGCCTTTCTCTTGCTAAGCAGCTGTTGGCATTAACCAGGCTCCTGGATCCGACCAAAGAGCCCACGCAAAGATGAAAGTGGGGTACAGGGCTCTCTCCCACGCCTGCTTTCCTGCCTTAAGCTCCCATAGCATTGGAGAGCAAACCCCAATCCTGTAAATGCCACGGTGAGGCCTGAGATCTCAGGAAACCAAAGACATGGGGACCCTAAAGAGCCCTCCCTAGAGCCCAGGAGGCAGGAGCCTGCCCACCCCCCACCCCAGCCTGGGGCAAGGGTGGTCCCAGCTAAACCTGGGGAGTGAAAGGAGGCCAGTTCCCAGGAAGAGGGTCTCTGGGCTCCAGGGCTGCTCCCCACTGCCCCTTTAAGAAGGGGACAAACCTGCAGCACCAGACAAACAGAATTCACAAGTCCTACCACTCTGTCTGGATGTGCTGGTTTGAAAATGGGGACAGTGGCTGAGAAGGTCAGGTTAGGGTCTGAGGCCTATGTAGCCTCTTCACAGACCAAAGAACTGGAGAATTGGTATTGAGGTGTTGGGGCACCCTCGAAACTGGTGGGGACCACCTTAAGATTTCCTGAGGCCAGTGGGTGCTTCTTGCTAATGATGCTAACCCTTGGAGCAAATACAAGTGGGCATGGTTTTCAAGATTTCTTGCAAAAAAAATGTAATGCCATATTCAACTAATTTTTCAAGCACCCTTACAGAAGGGGACCCACTCAGGTGCGCGGGCTGGGGTGCCTGGCTAGATTGCAGAGGGCTGTGTTGGGGCCCCAAGCCTCATGCCAGGGAGCCCTGGCAGTGCTGGGGTCAACTGTGGGCCTCTGTCAACTTGCCACACACCCCTGTGCCACAGGTCATCGTGTGCCTGTGCTGTGGTTCATCTTGTACCTGTGTCAAGGGTGGTCATTGTCCCAAGCCGCCGTGTATGCTCAGCCTGTGCCTCGTGTCCCCGTGTACCTGTCACACTCCCTGTCTCTCAACACTGCAGCAGCCACCTTGTGCTCCACGCTGTGGCTCAGTGGCTGAAGGACAGGGAGGAAACTGCCGCGTGTCTTTGGCCAGACTTAGGGCAAGGGTTTGCAAAGCTCCTAGGTGGGTTTCCCTCCTGCGTCTGGAGGGAGAGGAGGGGAAGTTGAATGTACCTTCTACTACTCAGATCCCGAATTGGACCGGGCAGAATTTCTGTCTCAAACTGCCCTGCCGAGCCCGCCAGCAGCTACTCCGTTCCTTGGAGGAGGCCCGCGGGCCAGAAAGGAACAGTAGAATTACCCCACCCAGCCCCTCACCCCGCTCCCCCGCTGTCTTGCAAATGGCTCTGCCCGCGGGCGCCCGGGGCAGCTGCAAGGCACTCTAAGAGGTACGCGGCTCGCCAGGATCTGCAGGACAGTTTTTCCCCCAGAGTGGATTTCCTCACCACTCTGAAATGTCCTGGGCCCCCTCTGCCCCTCGCCCCCCAGTCTCCCACCTGGGTTGAAGGGACTCAGATAGCATCAAGAGTCCCAGCTCTTTAAAGATCTTAAAGACAGGGACAACTCAGAAGCCCACAGAATTCCTGCAGAGGTTCCGCGTGCCTCAGTTTCGCAAACAACTGTGCCCGAGGCAGGAGCCAGGGGGCCAGCACAGCCCAACTCGCCCCTCTGCAGGGAGCGCGCCGGCTGCAGCCCCCTATCTTTCCAATCCTGGGCTCCAGCCCGAGAGGCTTTGCGTATCAGAGGTCTTGCACCTGTTGCTTCATCCTAAGTGTCCCTTGGGCAAAGAGAACACAGCCCTGCTGCCGCCTGCCATTTTTTGGTACTTTCCTGTGGTTCGCCCAACTCACGGCCATTTACCACGTACTCGCGGTTCACCGCTCGCCTGTGGCTTACCACTTGCCGAGATTCGCCACGATTCGCCAGATCCCTCGGATCACCACTTGGCGTGGTTCACCAGTTACCTGTGATTCTCTGGGTCCCATGGCTCACCGGTTGCCGAAGGTCTCCTGTTGTTATCGATTCGCCCGTGGCTTGAGGCGCGCCAGTTGTCCGTGGTATACCAGTTGTCCGCGGCACGCCTGTGGCTCGCGGCGTACCACTTGTCTGCGGCACGCCATGGCTCGCGGCGCGCCAGTTGTCCGCGGTGCACCAGTTGTCCTCGGCACGCTGGATGCCTGCGATTCGCCAGTTGCTCGCGGCACACTGATACGCCCTCAGAAGCCACAATGGACTTTCTCTGAAACGCTCAATTTCCTATCCCTGCATGCCCGAAGGTTCGCCGTGGCTCGCAAGCTCACAGGTCCCTGAGGTTCCTGGGTCCGTGGGTTCCTTCTCACGGCAGAGACCTGCCTGGAATGACGCCAGTACGGTGTTTAGGGCGACTTTGTGCACTGATTGTTTGCTGAAATTCTGCTGGAGCAGCTGCCCCCGCCCCTCACCTTCATGAAGGCGAACGGCACCCCTAAGCCCCAGATCTCCTGCCAGGAGCCGTCCCGTGGCCCCACTGCTTCCGTGGATGGTTTCCGTGGTCCCAGCCTGCCCGAGGCACGGAGCACACCCGTGTGGTGCTCTGTACAATGGGAGGACAGAGGACTGTGTTCTAGCATTGTTGCCGTGTATAGGTATCATGGCACTATTCCTGTGAACACTGACCTGCGTGGGTATTGTTACCAGCTCCTCTTAGGAACCCCGAATTCCCTGGTGTGCAGGATGGGTTTGGGGAGATCACACTGGTGCCTCCTGCCATTGGGGTTGGAATGGTGACTGCAATGACTGTGCCGGGGTTTTTGTGGAGGACCTTTGTCTACCCCAGGACCCTCCGTGTGGAGGGAGGGAGGAGGAGACCAGCGGCCTTGAACCAGTGCATTCCTTCCACCTGGCCGGGGGCAGCCTGTCTCTTTAAGAGGACAAAGAGGTACTAATGCAAAAAGACCAACCTACAGCCCCGACTCCAAGGACAGGGCTGCCCCCGACCAGGCTCTGCTTGTCTTGCAAATAGCTCTCTCAGCTGCAGAGTTCCGAGCACCTGCAGGGGCCTGGCCGAGTAGCTTCGGAATCCTTTCTCTTTAGTTGGGCAGTGCAGAATGTCTGACCATCGCAGGATTGCCCCGGGAGTGCGAGCCCAGGGTGGGCTTCGGCATGGTGGTGCGCCGGGGTGATGTTCACGTCCCGGGTGCCCTTGGGGAATCACTGGCTTTGTGGATCTGTGAGCGGTGACCCCACTTGTGCTGCGTGGGGGTTGGCCAGCTGCCTGTGGTTCACTGTACCCCACGGCCTCGCGGGTGCACCCCCTGCCCCTGCCCCCCTTCCTGGCCCTGCT
Organism: Sylvilagus floridanus; assembly: GCA_949820135.1. Taxonomy (NCBI): domain Eukaryota; kingdom Metazoa; phylum Chordata; class Mammalia; order Lagomorpha; family Leporidae; genus Sylvilagus; species Sylvilagus floridanus. Next base: position 52,239,688 of record OX463228.1, read on the forward strand.
TGGCCTTCCAGCCGTAGGGTGTGGATCAGGATTTACCACAGTGCTTTGCGACTCCCAGATCCCGGCTTATCTACTGCCCGCGGTGCCTGTGTTTGGTGGTGGCGGGCCCGGGCCTGTGTGCTGCACCTCCCCCATGTGGGAATCTGCATTTCAAGAGGAATTGAATCTGGCTGCTCAGCTGACCCTCCCCCAGGGTTCTGGATTGCCCAAGAGCCAGAGGCTCAGGCCCGGAAATCCTGCTTCAGGCGGGAGGCGGGCAGGGAGATAGGAAGTGGAGGGGCTGCGCTGGCCCTCGGAGCGGGGCTGTCCGCGCCTGTGCCTGGGGCTCCCGCGGCACGGCCCAGCGCGGCATGTGCCGCGCGGCACGCACTCGGGTCTGGGTCCGCGTGGGTGCTTTGCTGGCCGTGGGGCCCTGGTTCTCGGCCCCTGCGTGCACGGCAGTCACCGCAGCGCCTCTCTGGGGAGAAATCGGAGCTGGAAGAGTGCGCCTGTGCTCTTGCCTTGCCCCTCCAGCCCCAGGCCCACGGCTCCTCCTCTTGTGATGAAAACGAGAGCAGGTCTCGTCCTATGCTTGAAGCAGGGAAGGCCGCTCTGCGCAGTCGGCCAGGGGTGCCCTTTCTTCCCCACCTTCGACCTTTGCTCCACAAGACCCTGCCCGATGGGGCCCAAGGGCCCAGTGCTGGGGGCTCTGTGTCCTGAGCTCCCTCTCAAGCCGGTGACTGTCCCTGGGGCCATGGAGGGAAGGCCCCGCTCAGCACAGCCTGGCTGTCTGATTGGTGCCATAGGGAGCCCAAGAGGCTTCTCCGAGCAGGTGCCTGACTTACGTACGGGTGGCTATCCCTGGAGCCACAGGAGCCCGGCCCTGTGTGGACACCATCAGCCCCTTCCCAAGCCCCCAGGAGTCCACATGGAGCCCACCCAGGGCCTGAGCCTGCCACAGACACACTCGCCCAGCCTGGGGCAGGCCTGTGACCCCCCTAACCCCACAGTGGAAGGCAAACTTTGGTCCCTGCTAGGTGTGGTTCTGTCCCTTTAAGAAGGAGAGTTGAGTCTTCTACTCTTGGGCTTTTGGTCTGGGGCTGGTCTTACAGGTTTGCAAAAGATCCTGGCTGCAGTGGGGGAAGGGAGAGGCCAGTGCCTGTCCTGCCCCTCTGGCTGTGCGGTCTTGCTGTGCGGCCCTGTCAGCAAAGCTGCCCTCAGACCACAGCCACTTGCTGGCCAGAGCTCACAGGATGGCGCATGTGTGACTGGGCTCCATGGCGACTCTGAAAATGGGATCCTTTGCATGGTTCCATATCAGCCACTTCTGACCATTTGTGTACCAGTGAGAGGTGTGGCCTCCAGGCCCAGGCACCTCGGCTGGCCCGTCCACTGCCCTGTGGCTCGGCAGGAGTCGCCGTTCTGTCCATGGCCACGCAGTCCCCAGGTCTGAGATCAATGGTGCATTGGCCGCATGGTGGCCTGGATTCTGTCCCTTCCCGGGGACCTGATGCAGAGCTGGGGTGGAGAAGGCACCAGGCCTTTCTAGAATGCCGGAGAGACGAGATCCCAAAGCCACAGGCCTTTGTAAGAGACAGCTCGCACCCTGAGGTCCATACTGACTCACAGGCACCAGAGGACAGCCGGGGTGGGCACAGGGGTGCCGCCTTCCTGGCCAAGGAAGGGAGGGGTGTATGGGCCCGATCCACATGGCAGGAAAGGCAACCTCCATACTGGAGGCTGACCCCAGCAACCCCAGCCTCCCCTGGGCTCTGTACCCTACGTGGCCAAGAACTCAGTTCCTCCTTCCCTGTGGGCAGGGGGGTGCAGGACAACCGTGGGCCCCGCTCAACAGGGAGAAGCACGTCCTGGCCACATGGTGCCTCTGTTTCCTCCTCAGTGGGGTGGACAAGATGCGATACAGAGCATCCCTCCTGGGTGGAGGGTGATAAACCGCTGGGACCCCGGGGCCAGCACCGTGTATTCTCAGACTTGTAGTGCCCCTGTACGGGAGCCCCATGCTGCTCTGTGTCTTCTCACCATGCAGCCATTTCTGCTGGGCTCAAACCTACATGCACCGAAATGCTTGGTCTGTACTGCCAGCTGCCCACCCCCCCCAAGCATATCCATTCAGGCTGCAGAGCAGGATGGAGCAGGGGTAGGCGGGCTGGCATTCGAATGCCACATCTCCCAACAGTTCAGTGAGCACAAGCACACCTCAGAAAACAAGCAGAAGTCCTGCAGGGGAATTTCAACACGGTCCAAACGCAGCAGTGACGCGTTTTTCTTTCTGTAGCCGCGCTGCAGCCTGATGCTGAACCCTGGGACCCGGCACCCCAGGCTGTGGTCAGAATGGGAGGTGCTGAACTTGGCCGAGCCCAACGCTGGGCCCAGAGCAAAGACATCCTCACGTGCGATCTCACTGGGTGCACAGGCCACAGGAGCAGAGCAGCAAAAACCGGCCGTGTTGTGTTTGTGTTCGCGTTCTGAGACCCTACACAGCAGGTTAAGGCACTGCCCGCCTCACTGGCTTCCTGTAAGCGAGCGCCAGTTCACGTCCCAGCTGCTCTGCTTCAGATCCAGCTCCTTGCTAATGCCCTTGGGGAAGTAGCTGGGGATGGCTCAAGTGCCTGGGCCCCTGCACCCATGTGGGAGAGCCGGCTGGAATTCTGGGATGCTGGCGTCAGCCTGGCCCAGCCCCAGACACTTTGGCCTTTTGGGGAGTGAGCAAGCAGATGGGAGATCTCTGTCTCTGTCTCTCTCTCTCACACTCTCACTCACTCTCTCTCTCTCCCACCCTCTTTCTCCATCTCTCTCTCTCTGTTGCTCTGCCTTTCAACAAAATAAATAAAATATTTACACACACACACACACACACACACCCAAATTAGGGCCTGGACCTGAGCTGCAGAAATTGTCCGTGAGTCGGACCCGGGTCTGCACCGCTGTGCAGGGTGTGCACAGGGGTCCAGCCGGGAGGCCCAGGGCAGGGGCTGGGCACACACTGGAGCCTTTCACAGCCCGCCTGGGCAGGGCGCACACAGTTTTGCTTGGATCTGGGGGCGGCCACGTGGCCATAGGCTCAGCGCTGTGCCCTGAGCCAGCCAGAAAGCTCCTGCAGCTGAAAGCGGGGCTTGAAGGAGCGCTGCTCTGGGAGGCACTCAGCGTAAACAGTGAGAATTCTGGGAAGTGCACATAGACCAGCCTGTCGGGAAGGGGACAGCCCACATTCCTGCTTTCCCACCCAGGCCGGGGTGCCAGCTCTGGGCTGCGGAGGTCCCCGCGGGGCACCTGCGGGAGGGCTGCACGCAGTAGGTGCTCCGCCGGGTCACAGCGCTGCGAGGTGGGGCCCTTTGTCCCCCTCACTCTTGCCATGGACACCTGGTGTTTCTTGAGCTGAATGCGTGTACTGGCTTTGTCTGTTTCGAAACACCAAATTCATGACTTACAAAGTCTTTTAAAATTTTTTTAAATAAATTTAGTTTTGAGGCTGGCGTTGTAGGGTAGCAGAGGAAGCCGCTGCCTGCTGTACCGGCATCCCATATGGGCGCCGGTTCTAGTCCCGGCTACTCCTCTTCCGATCCAGCTCCCTGCTAATGCTCCTGGGAGGGCAGTGGAGGATGGCCCGAGTGCTTGGGCCCTGCACCCGCATGGGAGACCCAGAAGAAGCTCCTGGCTCCTGACTTCAGCCTGGCCATTGCGGCCATTTGGAGAATGAACCAGTGGGTGGAAGATCTCTCCCTCTCAGTTCTGCCCTCTCTTTCTCTGTGTAACTCTGACTTTCAATAAATAAATAAATCTTCAACAAGTTTTTTTCTTGGGGCCAGTGCTGTGGCGTAGAAGGTTAAGCATCTGCCTGCAGTGCTGGCATCCTATATGGGTGCTGGTTCGTATCCTGGCTGCTCCTCTTCCAATCCAGCTCCCTGCTGAAGGCCCGGGGAAGGAGCAGAAGATGGCCCAAGTCCTTGGGCCCCTGCACCCGTGTGGGAGACCCGGAGGAAGCTGCTGGCTCCTGGCTTCGGATCGGCACAGCTCTGGCCATTGGGCCATTTGGGGAGTGAGCCAGTGGAGGGAGACTTTTCTCTTTGTCTCTCCCTCTTTTCATTTCATTTAAGAGAGAGAGAGAGAGGAGAGATCTTCCATCCCTGGTTCACCCCACAAATGCCAAGGCTGGGCCAGGCGCAGACCAGGAGTCCGGGACCCAGTGTGGGTGTCCCGCAGACACTCAGGGGCTAACCTGGGTGTCAGGTGCGGCAACAGGAAGCTGCATGGGAAGTGGAGCGGCTGGGAATTGCACGGCCACTCCAGGGTGGGTGTGGACATCTCAATGTGCCAAACACCTGCCCTTCCTTATGAAAGATTTTAATTTATTAATTTTATTCATTGAAAGCGAGACAAGCCGAGAGAGAGAGAGAGAGAGAGAGAGAGAGAGAGAGAGAGAGAGAGAGGTGTCCCATTCATGACTCGGTTCTCAAATGCCTAACAGCATCGGGGCTGGGCCAGGCTGCGTTTCCCAAGCCGGGGGGCAGGGACCCATGTGCCTCGAGGGGCGCCCTCAGCTGGAAGCTGGAAGGGGGAGAGGAGCCAGGACACGGGCCGGGCGCTCTGCTACGGCTGTGGGCCTCCACGCAGCATCCTGACTGCTGTGCCCAACGCCCACCCCTGGGTTGTCTTCTGAGGTGGATGGAGCTCAGGCCAGGTTCCCGGAGCTCGGGCTGGCGTTGTTTTGGTGTCGTGGGTTCTGCGTGTGCCTGGCCCGGCTCCCTACTCAGTGACTGGCTGGCTTAGAGCCCCAGCTTCCTCCGGTGACCCTGGGAGCCCTAAACAGTTGGAGGAGAGCGGCCTGGCACCGTAAGGACAAGCTCCGCAGTGAGGCGCGGGTATTCGTGGCCAGTCGGCATGGATATGCGCTTTCTCAGTTTTGCATGGTGACCCTCCCCCGGCTTTACAAAGGCTGGGCTGACTGTAGGTGGGGAATGGGGTGAGCAGCAGGGAGGCCCTGTATTTGCTCTTCCTTATCGTCAGATGTGGAGGGCAGCTCGGTTTACCTAAAGGCAGGCGCCTCAAGGCTCATCCTTTGTGCAAACACTGAAAGGTGTGTTGACCGCTGGAGCTGAGTCTCTGAGGGCAAGGGCGAGGGCAAGGGGGAGGCGTTCGCACAGCAAAGCGGGGGCGGTGCAGTGCTGAGACCCCAGCTGACCCGCCCACATTGGAACGCCCCTCGGCAACCCAGATGGTGTGGCGAAGTCACCCCATACCGGAGGAAGTGGAGCTGGGGTAGCCCGAGGCTGCCACGTGTGTGTGTGATGACACATGTCAGTGGCTGGCGAGGAGGGTGATGGGGCGATCGCACAAGCTCTGCCGCTGCCCCAGCCAGCAGGGCCAGTGGTGGGGACCCTGAGGCTCCCCAGCTTGGAGCTCATTCTCCCGGCTGCTCTGCAGCCCTGGAGGGCGGGTGCTGCTCTGACCGCACTTAACGGGCGCAGCCAGGGAAGAGAGAGCAGCCTGCGGCCTCACCCGCCTGGCCTCAAGGCCTCCGGACAAGTGTCCCACGCCAGGTTGCAGAGGGCCGTGCCACCGGCTCCCGGGAGCAGCAGGCAAAAGTGTCCTGGGAACATGTTTATCCGGAAGCTCTGCTTTCCCACCAGGCTTGCTCCCAGGCTCTGTGACAGGTCTTTACCAGGAGGAATCTGGGAGTCTGGTCCCAGCACGGCCCCTGGGGCTGGCATCAGGCCAGGTGGCGGCTGCAGGGTAGCCAGCCTGGGCCACTGAGGCTCCAGGAGGCTGGGGAAGGGGGGAGCGCTCGTGCACCCCACCCCCAGAACTGCAGAGTGTGACCTCTCGGGAAGAACCTTGGAGAACCCCCCGGGAGCCTGGGAACCTGCCCGAGAACAGGGGCTGGGCGACCAGGCACACCCACTGCAGGCCCCGGTGCTGGGCTGGCTTCACAAACATCACCGAGCGGGAGAAATGCAAGCAGCCCCCTCTCCCCTCCAGCGGGGTCTGGCACACTGAGCGTGAGCCGTGACGCCACCCTTAGTTCCCATTTCGTCTTCTCCACAGGGGAAGTTTATCCCCATTGTAGAGATCCTGACAATGAGGAGCTGAGCGGCCACCAAGAGCACACACGTGTGCAGCCTGATCCCCCTGGGGCTCACTGCAGGCCCACCTGCGAGGCGGCGAGGGAGCCAGCAACGGGCATGCACAGCGCCGTCCTCCCTGGCAGTCACGGCCTTGACCCAGGGGCTCCAGGCCCCCCGGGAGCGTGGGAGATGGGGCTCCTCCTGCAGCTCCGACCCCTGAGTTTCTGAGCAGTGGTCATGGGGGCCCTGTGGTCCTCCTGGCTTTCCAGTGAAGGCACAGGGGGGCACTCCTGCATTTGTGGGACCCTCCTTGGGGCTCCACCGGCACTGAGGTGCAGAGGTCACTAGGCCAGGCTGTAGGTTCTGGAATGATCCAGACCTTCAACGTGCTGGCTCTTGGCCCTCTCTCTGGTGGCCTGGAGAGATTTTTGGCCCCCTCCAAAATCCAGCATGGAGCCTCCGGAGCAGGGTGGCAGTTTTTCAGCCGTCAGCAACCTTTCAGGTTTTTGTTGTTGTTGCTTTTCAAAAAAGCGAACTTTCCAGTCCTGCTCTACCTGGAGCCTGGAGCCCAGCTCCTCCGGTGGGGCCCCTCTGCTCTGTGTCAACAGTGGGAGCCGCCCCTCCCTCGCCCCAGGCAGTTGAATGAAGCAGTTCTTTGCTGCACCGCGGGAAATATTTCCATGGAGTTGGGCCAAGAAAACCCCTTCCCTGCTTGAGTCTGGGGCTGGCCCACACCCAGAGCCAGGGGGCCGGGCTGGGGGCGAGGGGCAGCCACGTGGCTCCTCCTCCTCCTCCTGGACTGCTGCCATCCAGACCCCGCGGGGTAAACCGAGTCATGGTGTGCACTCCTGCAGGAAGGAAGCCGTGGGAGCTCACTTCTCTGGCTCTTACCAAGTGGGCACCCGTGGGGCCTCTCCCGCCCACCCCCCCCCCCCCCGCTAGGGAACTGTGCCTCTCATGGGGCGTCTTGCTGAAACCTGGGCCTCTCCACTGATTTTACGTGTGAGCCCCCCACGGAAGGGGCTGAAAGGGCCAGTCTCTTGGGCGACTGCGTTCTCAAACAGACACGAGGGGTCCTCAGAAGTCTCCCAGAAAGTGCCCGGGTTGAATACAACTTTGTGCACCAAGAGAACTTGATCTCTCAGCTCCTTCTGTCGCCTGAAGTTTTTACAGTGCTCCGGCCGGTGGGGAAATTCACCAAAGCAGAAAGAAGGAAACCACGCGGGATCCGCGGGGGTGTTTTTCTGCTCCTTCTGTGGGCCCCCTCAGGAGGAGCTTCTAGCCAGCAGTGCCGCCCCTTGCCCCCAGGCCCTAGGCGCCCCCAGACCCAGCGGTGGACAAGAGCGGTGGCTGAGGGCTGAGCATTCCCTGGGGGGGGGGGTCACGGTCGGCCAGCAGTGAGGGCTGGACGCTTGTCCCCCCCAACATGTGTGGCCTTGAAGCCCAACAGCGGCCTGGGAAGTAAACGTTATCCTTGACCTTCTGTGTCCACGGAGGGCACTGAACTTTATTTTTCTCTCGGTATCTACAGTTGGGCAAACTCCTGTATGCGAGGGTGGAGGCTGCGTCCGGAACTCGGTTTCGGCGGGGGGAGCAGAGAGCTCCTGATTTGGGGGAGGTCAGGGTTGTCCCCTGGGCGGGGGAGCAGAAGCGGGGACTGTGATCTGTTGGATTGCCACCATCCCCCAGCTCACCGCGCCTCACTCCCTCCTCCCAGCCTCCTGGGAAGACCCTCCGCCCACTTGGCTGAGGACTGTGGTGGGGTGGAGGGCGCATTTCAGGGCCGTGTGATTTGGGGGTGTTTGGCTGCCAGAAGCTATGCCGACGCTGGAGGCCAGCCTGGTACAGCAGGCCCCCGGAGGCTGTGGCAGCACCCAGCACAGCAGTGCAGCCGCGGGAGGGGTCGCTCCCATCTCAGGGTGCCTGGAGGGGCCGGCGCTCTGAGCGAGCAGTTTCGCAACAGCGCGGGGTCTGGTTTTCCAGAGGGCGCCTGCTGACCTGGGCCCGGGAGATGGATGGAGGAGGGCCTCACACTTTCGGCCTGAATCTTAGGGCGTTTGTACCCACTCACGGATGCATACGTGGCTCGGGACGGCCCACACGGCCTCTGAGGGCTCCCAAGCATGAATTCAAAGGAAAAAAAAAAGAAAATGTGTGCTTTGAATTAGATGTATGTGGGGGAAAAATTAAAAAAAAAAAGCTGGTTGAGCCGCGCCTGGGATACGAAGGGCCCTGGCTGGGCCCCGGGGCCCCGGGGAGTGAACCGGAGCCGCCAGGGTCCCTTCGTAGCAGGACAGCCTGGGCAGGGGTGCTCAGCTCAAAATTTCACCATAGGTCTGGCGTCTTGCAGAGTTTCTTCCATTGCTCTGGACCAAGAAATATTTAAGAAGTTAGGCTGTGAGCCCCAGAAAAGCCAACACAAACATCTGAACATATGGATTTTTCTTTTTCTTTTTTTTTATTGTGGTTAAACCATGCTCAGAGATTAGCCTGCGGCCCGGCTTGTCTTTCTCCTTTGCCCGCCTTTTTTTTTTTTTTTTTTTCTATCTGTTTCTTTCCTTTTCCCTTTCTTTTAGGAAGCAGAAGGATAAACACGTTGCCATGGAGTTCTGTTTAAAATAAAATACAATGGAAAGAAACGCGGGTGATGAAGTAACCACATGGACGGCAGGATACACCTGATACTAATTACTGTCACGCAGAAGGTTCTGGAAGACATTTGCCTCGCCTGATGTATACATTCACATCAAGCAGAGCAGGGCTGAGGCTCCTGGGGGACCACGGCGTCCAAGTCTCTCCCCTTCCAGATGAGGAACCGGGGCCCTGCGCGGGGACTGCTGGAGCTGTGCTCCTGGGCCCGGCCCACATGCTGTCAGGACCACAGCCCGCGGGAGGGGGAGAGAAGCAGAGAGGGGGGAGGGGGAGCGAAAGAGAGAGAGAGAGAGAGAGAGAGAGAGGGAGAGAGAGAGAGATGGGGGACAGAGTGGGGGAGAAATAGAGAGGGGGGAGAGAGAGACAGGGAGAGAGAGAGACAGAGAGGAAAGGAAGGAGAGAGGGAGAAAGAGACAGAGTTGGGGGAAAGACAGGGAGGGGAGAGAGTGAGCGCGAGAGAGACGGAGAGGGAGAGAGATAAGGGAGACAGAGTTGGGGGAGAGACGGGGGAGACAGAGGGAAGAGAGAGAAGAAGAGAGAGAGTTGGGGGAGAGACAGAGAGGGACGGGGGGGGGGGGGCCGCGGAGGCCCAGTTGCGCGGGGGCCCCGGACGTCATGGTCTGCAAGGCGCCCTGGCCCAGACGCGCCCCCCGCCCACCGAGGCGCCCCCAGCCCGCGCCCCGGGAAGGTAGCAACCGAGCCTGGCCGCGCGTGATTGGCCGCGCGGGCCTGACGACAGGGGCTCCCGGGCTCGGATTGGCCCCGGGCCGCGCCCGCTGTCTCCCGGCGGCGAGTGCCGCGGCGGCGCAGCCTCCCCCGTGGACCGCGGCGCCGGGAGCCATGATTCCTCGAGGCGCGCTGGACTTCGTGACCACGAGTCCTGCTCCTGGGGGCTCCCCCTCTGTGAGGCCCTCCTCGGCCGCGGGCTGCGACGCGTGGAAGTAGCCCCCCAAGGGCCTCGGGTCTCTCTTGGCCCCGGGGCAGTGTGCAGCTGTCCGGCCCATCTCCCACCCTGACAACCTCTGAGTGACAGCCACCACACCTCGGGGCTCGCTGGGCACGAGGCCCGGGAGATGTCCAGGGTGGGGCTGTTGTTGGGACTTGACCCTTCCAGGCTCCCCCCTCCCCTGCCACGAGGCCCCTCGCTCACCCCCCACCCCTCATCTGTCACCAGGCTCCCCCCTGCCACCCACCTGTCACCCCAAGATAGATCCGACGTGCCTTTCAACAGCATTCTGACCTTTAGGAGAGGACATTTGATTGACGGCACTGCCCACTCTGCCACTCGGCTGGGCACAGCTGTCCAGGATTAACTGCCCGGTGCCAATTCCCGGGACGGGCGTGCAGCTATGTTCCCAACATGTGTCGCTGCTCATTCCCAGGGGCACTCGGGGGGACACGTGGGGGGGCACCCCAGGGTGGGGGTACCCCCCGTGTGGTCATCCCAGGGTGGGTGTACCTCCCGGGCGGTCACCCCAGGTTGGAGTACCCTAGACGGTCACACAGGGCGCCTTTGCTACCTACAAAAGTACTTTGCCCAGAGGGACACTCCTGTCCAGAGTCTCACTACAGCCCGGGCAGCGACCCCCTGTGTACCCCGGAGGGAATGGACCGCGGGAGTGAAGGGACAGAAGCAGATCGGGGACTCCGGACTTGGGGTGCTGTTCGGAATCTCTGGGTAGACCACGAATCGGGTGCCGAGGGTGGGCCGGCTGACACTGGGGGAACCCCTCTTCTGGGCCAGGGTATTTGTCTCCGAGCCCCAGCAATAAGCAGGGAGAGCCCCTTTCGCCCGGAGCCTGCACCCTCGCTGGCCCGCTCCGCAGCGGTCAGGTGTGCGATGCGCGTCCCAGCGCCCACTGTCCCCGCGGCCGCCCAAGGACGACCACCGCGCGGGTGGGCCCCCTGCCGACAGTGCACGCAAGCTGCCCCTGCCTGGCGCGGGCCAGGCTCCCGTGGGGGGGGGGAAGCCCCCGGCCACAGGGTGTTGGTCATGGCGGCCCCGGGCACTGCGGCAGAATTTTCCCTCCGTTCTTTGCTGCAGTCTGGGTGCGGCTGGAGCAATTTGTCATCGAATCTGGGGGGCTCATTTTTCCGGCCAATCACTTTTAGAGAAATGAGCGCATTGCAGCAGAATGCACTGACGTCAGAGACCACCCCTTCTGCGCCCGCATATAAACCCCACCCAGCCGGCCCCTGGCGCAGACGGCGGAGAGCGGAGCCGAGCGCGCCAGGCCCGCGAGCCAGGCCGCCGCTCCGGGGAGAGCCGGGCGCCCACCAGCGGATCCCTCTTCGGTGAGTGGGTGGCTGTCGTGGCCGCGCAGGACGTGCGCAAGGCGGACGCCATCCGCTTCGGGGCCGGGCCGTGTCCTCCTGGACACGGCTGAGACACCGCGGCCGCGGACTTGCGCCCAGAGGCGGTCACTTTGCCCGGTTCCCGGCGTCACGCGTGGAATTCTGCGGGCAGGGAGATCCCTGCAGCTACCTTCTCCCCGGGCAGGCAGACCAGGGCCCCTCGCTCATCCAGGCGTCCAGGGCAGGCCGCCCCTTGTAGCGCGTGTCCGACTGGCGTGCGTCGCGGTGCCCCGGGTCCCACGCCCAGGTCCACCGAGTTCCGAGGCGCCCCTAGAATCACGCTAGAGCGGGGAGAGATGCTGGCCGCGGCGCCCTGCGCCGGCCGCTGACTCGGGGGTCGGCGCCCTAGTGGGGGCCAGGCCCCAGATGGGCCGTGGGCTTCGGGGACTCCAAGCTCAGATGCGCGGGCTCCACGCGGACGCACGCCAGCCGCAGCATCCGGAGTAGCCCCGGGCGGCGTGGAGGGAGATGGTGCCCGCGTGCAGAGGTGCCGGGCCCCCCTGGGACCCGTCCCCAGAGGAGGGGGCTGGGGCGGGGGTCGTGGGGCTGGGGGCGCGGGGGCCAAGTGAAAGCAGCAGGGTGTGCTGCCGGATGGCCGGGCCATGTCTTTGGCTCAGGGATGGGAAATGCAGAGGAGGGGGTGTGTTGGGAGGGGGTCTGGGCGCCGGGAGCTGGGCTTCCAAACGCTGCACGGTGGTCGCTGCCGAAGCCTGGCATCGGCAGGCGTCCGACTTTTTGGTATAGTCGCCTTTTGCCATTTTCTTTGTCCCTGTCAAGGCCCCCCCCAGCCGCCCCCTCCCCAGCCTGAGCTGGCGGGCTGGGGGGGGCGCAAGCGGGCTGCTACGTGGCAGGTTTCTGGAAGATTCTCCTGTTGGCCGCGAGAGGGCGCTGGTGGCACTGCGGAATTTTGGGGGGCGGGGAGGGGAGGGGAGGTGGCCTTTGTTCTACTGCTGGTGGGGGTCGGGCGCGGGGTTTCCTGGCCACGTGGGGGGGCCTTTCCGTGGAGGGAAGGTGGGGGGCGCCGCGGGATCCGCAGTGCGGCTCGCGGGGGCGGGCGCGGACGCCCACGGCCTGGGGTCCCGGAGCCCCCGCTGGGGCGAGGTTGGGGGGCCGCGAGGAGGGCAGTCCGCCCCTAGCTCCCTGGCCTCCTGCGTGAGCCCGCCCAAGTGGACCTCGCCGAGGTCCGGCCGCGGCTCTGGCGTCTGGACTTGTCAGAAGTGGGTTGGCCGCCGGGGTCTCCCGGACACGCGGGCGTCGCGTCGGTGCGGGGCGCCAGGGGGGCGCTGCCCGCCGGCCACAGGTGGGCCTGTGTCCGGCTCGGCCGCAGGGCGGGGAGCCGTGCCCGCGCTCACGCCGGGGACCTGTTGGGCGCCCCCGCCCCCGCGGGCCTCGCGCCTGGCAGCTGCGCGCGGCGCGGGCGGGGGGCGCCGCAGGTGGCTGTGCCGTCGGGCTCGGGTGCGGGCCGCGCGCCCCCTAGCGGTCGTGGCGTGCAAGTGGTTGTTGGCTGCCCGGTGGGGCTTTGAGTGGCGCATGCGCACATAGCTAACATTTGTGACCTGTCAATCAAGTCAGCCTTACCCCCTCCCATTCCTCTCCTCCCCCTCCCTTTTCTCTTCCTCCTCCCCCTCCCATTTCCCCTCTTCCCTCCTTTCCCCTCCCACCCCCAGCCCCTCCTCTTCCCTCCTCCCCCTCCCAGTTCCTCTCCCCACACCCCACACCCCTCCTGCTTCTCTCCCAACCCCTCCCTTCCTGCCCCCCCCCCCGCCTCCCCGCCCTCCCTCGCTTGTCTCCGCCTCCCTCCCGCCTTGCATCCCCTCCCTCCCCCTGCCCCCCTGCTGTTCCCGCGCTGGCCGATAGAGGTCATGCAGTCGGTTTCTGATCCGGGCCCTTTCCCGCCTCTTAGGGTCCCTGCAGGGATGACATCATCGGCTCACCCCCAGGCTTCAAGGACCACCTCTGCTGGACGCCACGTTGCTGCCGCTCGTCTCCACCCTACGGTACCAGCCCCTGCACCCCCCTCCCCTCCTTGGGCCACCCCTAGGCCTGCTGGCAATTAATAGACAATTTCGGATTTTAACTAATGAACTTTATTTAGTGAACTGGATCTGTAACTGACGGCCACACGTGCACCTCGAAGCCAGTGCTCTGACCTCCCATCTTTTGCAGAGGGCGCTGGGAAGAGCTCGTCCAGGGACCAGGACGCAAAGGAGGACGAGGACGGAGGCCATCTACCGGGCCGGACCCGCCCCACACTGAAACCAGTGCCCTAGTGAGGGGGCACTGGTCACAGCCCCAGCCTCTGCTGTGCCTGTCCTTGACTCTGAACTCTCCCCTGTGTCTCTGCTCGCGACCTGAGGCGGTTCCCTCCCCAGGGGGTGTCAGTCTTCCCGACTGACTCACTGGCCTCACCATGTCCTGAACGGAAGGATCCCTTTGGGGACCCCTCAGGAGGGGGACCTGGGCCGAGGGCCGGGCCAGCACCTCACTGGCAACTCCAAGGCCCCGGGTGGGCTTCTGGAATGCGCATGTTACCCCCACCAACGGCATGCCCCCACCCTCACCCTGTCCTTTCCCCAGGCATGGGGCCCGTAGGAGCAACCTCCTAGGGTTGTTGTGAGGATTAAATGACCCGAAGCAGCCCCGGGCAGGGTCGGGCATAGCGGCAATCCGGGAAAGGCTTGGCGGCCTGGCCCCCGCCTCACGCGGCTTACTGGTCTCGTTCACCCTGCAGCAGACTCCCGCCAGCCCCTGTCCGCGGGGCGCTCCTCACGCCAGGTAGGGCCCCGGGGCCCCGCAGGATGGGCACGTGTGTGTGTGGCCCTTTCCAGAGCACTGGGGGTTGGAGACAAGCGTGTAAGTGTGTGTCGCCAGCAGTGTCCCACCCCACGGGCCTGCGTTTGCTCTGGGGCTCTGCTGCATCCGGAGGTCGGCGGCCCCTGGGAGGCCTTAGGTCCAGGAAGGAAGTGGGCGGAGTGTAAGTGGTCACTCTCAGCTAGGCACGCGGAGGGCCGGGAGCTGGGATTCCGGGCGCCATTGTGGCCGCCCCGCCTCCCCCGTGGCCCCTGGCCCGAGCGCCCCCAGCAGTCAGTGGTCTGGCAGTGGAACCTCTGGGGTTCCGGGTGGCCCCGTGCTGGCTTAACTGCTCCAAGGCTCAGCGCCTTTCACGGTCTAATTGGGGACAAAGTCCCACGGTTTGTGGCTGCCGTGAGAGTGCGTTCTACACTGCTGTGGAAATCCAAGACCCCAGATCCCCGAGGGCCCAGCCTGAGCCCCTCACAGTGGCAAAGCCAGTAGGTGCCGCATGCGTGTGTGCTCAGTAAAGACATTCCCGAGTCAGCACTTCCTGGCTCGCGCGCAGCGGGTACAGCCCTGCCGAGAGTGGGCAGGGTCTCCGAGAGTGGGCAGGGTCTCTGAGAGTGGGCAGGGCCTCCGAGAGTGGGCAGGGCCTCCGAGAGTGGGCAGGGCCTCCAAGAGTGGGCAGGGCGTCCGAGAGTGGGCAGGGCCTCTGAGAGTGGGCAGGGCCTCTGAGAGTGGGCAGGGTCTCTGAGAGTGGGCAGGGCCTCAGAGAGTGGGCAGGGCCTCCGAGAGTGGGCAGGGTCTCCGAGAGTGGGCAGGGCCTCCGAGAGTGGGCAGGGGGTCTCTGAGAGTGGGCAGGGTCTCTGGCCGCTAATTGGGGCCTTCCCTTGACCAGCACTCTCTTTGGTCCCCTTTCAAGCCGGCCAGTTTTGTCCAGACAAGACAAAACCACGGCCTCCCCCCATGCTTTAGAGAAGCCCGCTCAGTGTAGACAATAGCCCCCCAGTGTAGACAATAGCCCCCTGGGTGTCTGAAAGGGGCTGATTGGATTATGTGGCCAGTGGAGGTGGAAGGGTGACTTGGGAGGTGACAAATGCAGTGGGCGGGGACCGGCTTTGCGCTCAGCCCGGCTGTGAGCAGGGACCCCTTTGTCTGGCGCAGTCTGGCAGCAGCTTTGGCTGGCCTTGGAGGAGGTCTCAGGCTGGGAGTCTGGCAGCCCGTGAGGCCGGGGGTCACCCCGCGCGTCCCCCTCTGCAGTCTGGGGAGCCCTTTTGGCCACCAAACGTTCATTTGATCCTCACGACTCCCTGTCCTGACCTCAGGGCTGGCCTGCCACCTCCCACGGACTCAGAGGCTCTCAAGCGGCCCCTCAGCTCGGGCCCCCGTACCCTTGCCCCAAGAGGGGCGCGCGCGTGTCCCACGCGCACCTCCCAGCTCCGACTGCGCGCCTGCGGTCCGGAGCCTCCCAGGCTCCCCCTGTCCTGTGTAGCTCCACCAGGCTCTGTCTTTCCTTCGCAGCTACGCCTCTCCAAGGCCTGTCCACCCTCGCTGTCCTCCTTCTCACCTCCAACCTCCTCTCCAGCTCACTGCTCCCGACTCGCTCTGTCCCGCGGCGCGCCTCTCACCAAGGTAACGTTTCCCGCGGCTGCCCTGGGGACACGTGGACGAGGCTCAGGTCCGCATCACACGTACGTGGCCTGGCGGCCGCACAGAGCCCACACACCAGGTCCCCCAGCTTCCGGAACTTGACTTCTCTGCCTGAGTGCCGAGGGTTCGAGGCCTGGTTAAGCTGCCCGGTGGCGGCACCTTGGGGTAGGCCTCTCTCGCTCGCTCTGTTGGAAAGGGAGGTTCATGGCCTCCCCTCCCCGCCCCCCCATGGCTCAGGTGGGCCATCCTGCAGGTAAGCAGCAGATAAGCTGTGTGGAGGAGGAAGCAGGGCGGGGGGCCGTGGGTGAGCACAAAGAATAATTAAAAGAAAGCATTAAAAAAAATAGAGACTTAGATGAACCGGCGCCATGGCTCAACAGGCTAATCCTCCGCCTTGCGGCGCCGGCACACCGGGTTCTAGTCCTGGTTGGGGCGCTGGATTCTGTCCCGGTTGCCCCTCTTCCAGGCCAGCCCTCTGCTGTGGCCCGGGAGTGCAGTGGAGGATGGCCCAGGTGCTTGGGCCCTGCACCCCATGGGGAGACCAGGAAAAGCACCTGGCTCCTGGCTCCTGCCATCGGATCAGCGCAGTGCGCTGGCCGCAGCGTGCCGGCCGTGGCGGCCATTGGAGGGTGAACCAACGGCAAAAAGGAAGACCTTTCTCTCTGTGTCTCTCTCTCACTGTCCACTCTGCCTGTCAAAAAATTAAAAAAAAAAAATAGAGACTTAGAAAATAGTAGCCTCCCCCCCCCCCAAAAAAAAAACCCCAGTAAACCCTCCTCCTGGGTTAGGTGGAGCTCAAGGTTTTAAACTGATTATCCCGAATCAAGTGGCCCCATTTCCGGTTCTTAGCCCTTGCACCCCGGTGACCCCCGCCCTCGCCGGCACCCCCTTGGCTGCTGGTGAAATCCCAGAGGGCCGCCAGGGCGAGCCTCCCCCCCAGCTGCAGCGGCAGCTTTCCCCTGCCTGGGGCCTCTCCCTAATGAACACGGGGCTAATGGGCTAATCTGCGGCCAGCGAAGGCCAGCGAAGGCAGAGGCTGCAGGCCTTAATGAGGTGGCTCCTGGGCTCCTCTAAGGAGCCGCCTGTGTCTGGGGAGGGAGAACACTGATTATCATAACGAGGCGACCCGTGGCCAGGGCCCGGCCAAGAGGGCGCTTGAGCTTTGCTCGCTCCCTCTCCTGAGGCCCCTGCCCCTCCCCTCTGGCACCCACCTCCTGGTGTCCTCCTCTCCAGGACCGCCCCCACCCCGAGGCCACTTGAGCCCTTGAGATCCCCAGTTTGGAAAGTTCTGGACGCCTCACCCCAAGGCAGATCCGTCAAGGCTAGAGGGGTGCAGTGCACGTGAGGCTGTAGTCGGACCCTTGGCCAGGTGGACAAAGCCCAGGGGAGGAGGGGGTGTCAGAACCGAGGCAGCAAATCAGCCCCACTCGTAAAGAATGCCCCGAAGCTGGGGGTGACCTCCACCCCTCTTCCAAGTGGCCTGCCCCATCTGGGGGGCCTTTGGGCTGAGGGTATCCCAAGGATGCCCAGGCAGGCAGCACAGAGGCACCGAGGGCGGTCCCCAGAGCCAATGCCACCCCGCCCCCCGGCCCAGGGCAGGCACGGGGGCACGGAGGGTGAATGCCGAGCCTTGGCGCCCCCCAGCCCACTGCTGCAGGGCTGTTGGGTTCAGGAAACTCCCTCACCCTCTCCTGAGGCCACCAGGCCAGGGGGCCCAGTGTAGGAGTGGCCCCTGTGGGGACACAGCTCTTGGCCAGGTGCACAGGGTCGCCTACCCCCACGAGTCCAGGCCTGTGCTCTGGTTTCCTGGCTTCCTCTATTGGTCCTTGGACCTTAGGTCCTTCCTGGAGTTCAGGGAGCAAAGGGGAAACATGGCTTCCCCCAGGAGGGAGATAAGGGGCGCCCCACCCCCACCATGCTGCATCTACTGCCCCTCCCACTGCCTGTGACCTCTCAGCTTTCCCTGTGTCTCCCCCTCCATCTCCAGCTCCCGTCCACCTATCTCTCCCTCTCTGGTCCTCCGAAATTCAAAATGTGGCCCTTGGGGTGCCCTAGGCCCGCCCCCCCCCCTCTGGGTGTCCAAGCCCTAGCCTGACAAAAAGTGGGGCTCCGTAAGAGTATGTGGGACGTCAGTTTGGCCAGGTGAGTGAGTGCCCGGGCGCGACTGCCACTCCCCAGCAGCCAGGTGGGCCCCGGGGACAGCTGCAGGCCAGGAGGGTGGTGGGCGGACCGGGCACCCGGGGAGTGGGCAGCTTCCCCCCGCAGCCCTCCTGAGGGCTCCCAGGTCGCGCCCTGCACTGACCCGCGCGTCCATTCGGTCATCCAACAGTTGATCCTCACCGAGCAAGCCCACAGTCGTGGCCCCGGGCTTGGCACCCGCCACCTAGCTCGTCCCTTGATGGCCTCTGCTTCCCGGGAGGGGCAGGCCGGGAGGTTGTCCCAGTGCCGGAGCCCGGCTCCGGCTCTGGAGAGCTGGCAAGAGGGTGCAGGCGGGCCTGGGTGGCCTTGGCCTCAAACCTGCCTCTGCTAGGGCTCTGCCTCTGCGTAGAGCTGGCACCTGCCCCCTCTGCCTCCCCACCCCCTTCCTCGAGCGAGTGGACAGCTGTTCTGACCCCTGGCCTGAGCCTCTCAAGGCCTAGTGGGCGCACGGGAACAGCTGTGGTGTGTCCCAGGCTCTGGCCTCACGGTCTTCCTCTCGAGGTGGGGTCTGTAACCTGGACCCGTGTCCCACCCGGACTCCTTCCTCCCCCTGGGGCCCAGTCCAGCTCGGAGCCTGCTGGTTGCTGGCTGGGGCCTGGGTCCCTTTGCAGAGCACCAGGGCTGGGACCGTCCAGGGAGCTCCTGCAGGTGCCTCTCTCCGCTCCGCCCGCGGCCCCTCCTTTCTCTGCTGGCCGGGTCCACCGCCTACCTGGTGCTCTGCTTAGCTCTCTGGTCACGGCGCCAGGCCTCCTGACGCCCCCTTCTCCACCTGCCCTGTCCACCCAGAAGGCCGCTTTTCCTTGCCATGCTTATACCTCTGGCCGCCTGGGCCGGCCTGCTGCCTTCTGTCCTGCCCACCCGCTCCGCGGTGCCTCGGTTTCCCGCAGGTTCCTCAGGTGCCTTCCAGGGTCTGGGGGGGCTGTGGCCGGGTCCTGTCCTGTCTTGCTGGCTGGTGTACCCCGGTGGGTGTCACCTGTGGCCCGGCCGGGCCGCCTGCTGACTGGTTGGTTTGGGGGCTCCCCTCTAGGCCTGTAGCGGCGCTTCTGCACCTCTTCCTACCACGGTTTGCCCCCAGGAGCCACCCCACTCTGCATAAAGCCAGCCGCCGGTGAGGCTTGCTCCAGGCTGTGGGAGTGCGTGTGTGGCTTTTCTGGGTGCCTGCCGGCTGCGCCCTAACCATCTGCTGCTCCCCAGGGCCAGCACCATCCTCAGTGTGAGCGCCACAACCTGACCGGGACAGCTGAGGGACTACAGCCAGACAGATGGACGACGTGGGAGCCCCTGCAAGGACCCCTCGGACCCCAGCCCAGCATGTGCGGACGAGACTGTCGCCGCCCCCTGGACCACGGTGAGTCTCTCGCGTCCTCGACACACAACCACCATCCACAAGGTTCTTAGCTAGCGCAAGCCTCCTCCCTGTCCAGAATGTGAACACTTGGCTGGGGAGGGGGCCGCCTGTGACCTGAAGCCTCCTCCATGCCCGCCCCAGGCGGCGGGGGAGCCTGGAAGCTGTCGCCGTGCCGGCTTGTGGGATCCATACCTGTGAGTGCACATGGAGGCCGCCAACGGTAAGTGGGTACACAGTACACAGTAGGCACAGCTCAGGCAGGCACACAGTAGGCCCTCAAGAGCCTTGCTGAACACGTGACCTGCGCGTGCCCTCCTCCAGCCCCCAAGCCCAGCCCGCGGCCGGGTCGGAGCGTGCACGCCCGCCGTGCTGCTGGGGCGAGACCCCGGCCCTCGCCAGCGTCGCTGTCTCAGGCACGAGGCTGTGATCCCCAGTGGTTCCTAAAGCAGGTC
Source organism: Sylvilagus floridanus (assembly GCA_949820135.1). NCBI lineage: Eukaryota > Metazoa > Chordata > Mammalia > Lagomorpha > Leporidae > Sylvilagus > Sylvilagus floridanus. Next base: position 52,259,199 of record OX463228.1, read on the forward strand.
GGGGCCGCTTTCCTCGCCCCGATGGTGCGGTGGGTTGGGATGTTCTTGTTTGCGGAGACAAAATCAGTGAGGGCCGAGGAGGCGGGGTTGCGCGGATACTTATTTGGGACTTGTTCATTGAGGGCTCAGGTTGGTGCTGTCTTGGGGAGGGGCTTGAGACCAGGCCATGCGTCAGAGGCCAGAGGGTCCCCTGGGTGGCCTGCATGGGGCCTCGTGCTCTGCCCGTGTGACACGTGGCCACGCCGGGGTGACCGTGGAGCCTGGAGTTGGGGCCCAAGCTCCATCCCGGGCCCAGATGCCGGCCCCGATGGTCCGCCCCGTGCCACCTCTGTTTCCCAGGGTGCTCCATAATCAAACAGGATTCGGAGGAGGCAGGGCGTCTGCAGCCCTGCTCTTTCCCTTCTGGGATTGAAGGGACGGGGATCTGATTTCTAAACAGAATCCCTCCGTGCAGGCAGAGGGGCAGACGCAGCCTGCTTGTTCTGGCTCCCCGGGGGTCCAGCGGGCTGCAGAGCGACGCTGAGTGTGTGCCCAGGGCTAACAGTGGCGAGGGGGCACCGGGAGGGCCCTGCCCTGTGACATTTGCTGCACAGCTGGCATTTGCTGAGCCACCTGTATACATAGTGAGTGGAGAGCAGGCCCAGGAGGGGGCTTCCCACGGGGCCCATGCTGGCCTCCCGGGCGGGGGCGGGGGCGGGGGCGGGGTCGCTGCATCCGCAGCCAGGCGGCAGCATCCGAGGAGCTGGTCAGAGCCAGAGCTGGGCACCACTCTGCCCTGCCCCCCCCCCACACCCCTGGAGCAGGACTCGGTCCTGGGTTGGGTGCAGGCCCCCACGGACGGGAAGGCTCTGCCAAACCTGTGTTTGTGGGCTTGTGCGTCATTGCAAATCCAAAAAGGCACCAAGGGCTGCTTCAAGGGGCTGAAGCCCGGGTCCCACGCACCCGGGCGTCTCAGCAGCCAAGGTGTTGTCTGACGTGGACAGCAGTTTCTGGAAAACTCTTTCCAATGGATTGGTCAGTCCCTGGGTGGTAAGGGGTGAACATGTAGCCCTAGCTGGCCGGCGAGGCCCACAGGGTGGGACCCTGTTCATTTGTCACCATGACAGACGGTTCCCCAGGGGGCCCAGATGGCAGGGTGAGCCACTGCTGCTCCCGTGTGTCCTGGGCAGGGGCTGGGGAGGGGGACCTAGAGTTTGGCTCGGACCCCGTGGGCTGCATGGCCACCTGTGAGGGTCCCCGCTGCCGCGCTGGGATTCAACCCCCAGATGCGCTTCCAAGTACATTGCAGCAAATCGTGTCAGAACCTGGCAGGACGGGAGGGCAGCTGGACGCACGTGTTTCTTACTCGCTCATTTACATGAAGAAACGTAAATGTGTTTTTATGAGCAGTCTGAGTTCCAGAAAGCACGGAAAGCAGAAAGACTGCCCGTCTGTTAACGAGCTCGCTAATGGGTTTTTCCTTGAAAAGAAGGGCGCTTTATGCAGAAGGGGGTGTGGGGGACACAGAGTAAGGCTCCCGGGGGTGAACGGCCAGGGGACACAGCCCTGGGAAAGCTCGGGCGCTGGGGCACTCTGGTTTTCAGGGGACAGGAATTGGAGTCCAGCTCCCCCCCCCCCCCGCCCCGCGGCCCGTCCCCTCTCCCCAGGGCAGAGACAGGAAGGCTCAGCTTGCTCTCCCCACCCTGCTCGAGCAGACAGGAAGTGCTGGCAGGGACCGAGGCCAGGCCAGCGTGGAAGCGAGACGGGTGGGCTCAGGTGGGGCGGTCCCGAGCCTCGGCGGCCTGCGGGGCTCCTCTGGTGCGGGTGCACCACATGGGTGTGCAACAAGATAGCTGGGGATGGAGGGAGCCCCTGGGGTGGGGGGCCGGCGAGGGGCTCCGCATGGCAGCCCCTCCTGGGCACGGTGATGGAACACTGCTAGAAGGCCCTGGATCCAGCTGGACCCAGCGGCCAGGGGAGACCCCTTTTGGTGCCCTCTGGGTTCTAGTGGTCCCGAGGCCACCACACGCGTCCGCCTCCGTCTGCTGAGCCCGTGTGCGGGCGAGTCCTGGGCAGCGCTCTGTGCAGGGCAGGTGCTGCAGGCCCCCACCTGGCGGGGCTGTGTGTGGGAGAGGAGTTAATTAGCGCGGAGAGAGGGCCGCGGTGGAGGGCCGGGCTGACTTCCTTAATTGCTCTCCCGTTTCTTTGGGCCAAGGACAGAGGCAGATGGCTCCCCCGGGGCGGGCGGAAGGAGGGCCGCCCGCCACCCTTTGCCCCGTGAATGGGGTCTTTCGCAGGGGCTTAAGCAGGAGACTCTTAGCCCCGGAGCTCCCAGGGCCGCTTCAGACTGAGACAAAGGCGCGGGCAGAAAGGCATGTGGGGAGCCCCGTGGAGCGGGCCACCTGGAGATAATGGAGGGCTCCCCTCCCAGGCGCTTTCCCAGGTCCCGTGAATGCGCCCTTTCAATGGGAGGTGCCTTTTCTTCCTCTGAAAGGCAGCGAACTTCAATTACCTTCTCGAGACCCGAGGCCGCTGCCTGTGTGTTCCCCGCCAGGGGCGAGGGGCGCGGCCGCGCACGTGTGGCTGCGGCCTGGGCTTCCGCTGAGGCTGGAGGAAGCCCGGTGGCTGTGAACAGCAGTGGGATCACCACGGGCCTGGTGCCCGTGCTGCAGCCCGAGAGACACACGAGGCCGGGCAGATGGGGGTCCCGGGCGGGAAGGCGGGGCAGGAGGCTGGCGAGGGTGGCCGCTGCACCTGCCCGGCTGGGGTGGACCCGGGGTCACCCCCACCAGGTTAAGAACACCCGGGAGCTGGTTCCACAGTCAGGGAGAGTGAGGGCAGGGGTCCGTGTGGCCCCCTGGGGCGGTGGGCAGCCCTGGGCTGGGGACGCCTGGGGCCGGAAGGCTGCCACAGCCCGCCCTGGGGGCTTGGTCAGTTGCTGCCGGCTTGGGGTTTGGGCTTGGCCAGTGTCTGTCCTGGCTTCCGCTGGCATCTGGGCCTCGGTTTCCCCGACTGTAAACCCAGGCCGCCACCCGTCAGTCTGCACAGGAGGGATTTTCAGGAAGAGCATGGGGAGACGCTGGGCGGGGATCAGGGGCCCCCCCAGTGTTCAGTGTCAGGAGGCAGGGTGTCCGTGCCAGAGGAGGGAGGCCCCCTGGGCCCATGTGGGGTCCCCGCCAGCCTCCCGGCTGGCACAGGGGCAGGCAGCAGCCCTGGAGTGCCTTCTGGAGACCTGCGGCTAGCCCTTGCCCACCCCAGCTAGGGCTGTGACCTCTGGCCTTGCCTCCAGCCCTCCGGGCCTCAGTCTTCCTGTCTGTGAAGGGGGCAGGCAGGCCATCGTGTGGGCCTGGTAGCCTGTGTGCCTCTCCTCCTGGCACCTTGGGGGCCACGGGCTTACACCCCCTCTGCTTTTGAGGTGCGGGAGCCAGAGCTGCTGTGGGCCGGGGCCTCGCAAGCGGGCAGCAGGGCCTGGGGGCGGAGCCCGCTGCTGGGGGCCAGGTCCTGTTTGGCCAACGTGGTCTGATGGGTCCCAGTCATCGGCCGGCTCTTCCTCCTTGGCTTCCCGTGAACACAGCTCTTAGTGGAGGTCAGGGCTGAAAGAAGCTTTTTGGGGGGTGGCGGGCCGCTGCCCCCGTGTGTGTCTGGTTCCCGACGGGTGGGTGGCTGGCCCGGCCCATGGAGGACTCCCGGGTGGTGAGGCTGGGCCTGGTCCTGCCTTCCTCCGTGGCTCAGCCACGCCTCAGCTCAGCTCCCTGAAAAAGCCATGGGGATCGCAAGTTCTGGAAAAGTGGCCAGCCGCCCCCCGTGCCGCCGGCCGTCCCCGAGCCAGCTCGGGAAACACGCCTGGCCCGTCTGTGTGCGTCTGTGTGCGATGCTGACGAGCCGAGGGTGCCGTCGGCCAGGTCCGCTCCCGTGCGCCGGTGGGCTGGAGCTTTTGTTCTGTGACCTTGGTTGCTACAATGCTTGCAGGCTGAGAGGAGGAATGGAAAAATCGCCAGCTGCAATTAGGCCGGCAGCCAGCCTTCCCCAAGGCTGCCTCCGCCGCTGGGGCCATTAATGGTAAACACGCAGCAAATAGGCCCTGATTCTCTGTAATTGCCCACTCCTGAAGCCGGGAGGTGACATTCCAGGAAGAGGGACGCGGGCACATCCTCTAACCCAAGCAGCGCGGAACGCCGGGCCGGCGAGGGGGAGGGGCGCGATTCCAAAGATGTCGCAATTACTGCCCCCACTTCCATCAGTGCACCCAGAAAGCCCCCCTCTGCCTGGGGGCACTGACGGGGGGTGGTGTTCGCTGGAGACAGGCCGATGGTGGGACGCTGGGCTGCACGTGTGCAGAGCAACGTGGTCCTAACAGCAGCCCCGTCGACGCCACGCACAAGTCGCTTGTCCCAAAGACACGCGTGTTTCTCCAGGAGAAACTTTCCTGATCCCCAGGATGGCGCGGGGTGTGCTCTGATCCCGGCAGGGCCGGCGGTCGCGGGAGGGGGCCGTTCCGGCGGCTGCATAGGGAGGCCTGTGACCCATCGCTGCAGCTTGTCTGATGTTAAGATTTCAGCCCAGCGCTGTGGTACTGCGGCAGCACGCCAGGCCCAGAGCGGGCACAGAGCCTGGGCAGCAGAGCTGTGCCCGGCCGAGGCCCACCAGGGCAGCTATGGGTCCGCACAAGAGGGAGCTTTGGTGGGCGAGGGGCGTCCTGGGCAGGAAGAAGCCCCGATGCCCCGAGCTGCCTCTGTTTCCTTGTTCTGTTTCAGAGGTGAACACACCATAGCCAGGACCACAGGCTCGGGGCCTCTTCGGGCCCATGGGCGTGGCCATGGCTTTGGTCTCACTGAGCTGGAGGCCGAGGCGGGGCCGGAAACTCCCAGTGGTGCCCCAGCGCGGGGAGGGAGGTCTGCGAGCCTTTGGGTGTCCCCAGCGTGCCCCAGGTTGCCCACAGACGCTGCCGCCTCGTGAGCATTTGTTCTCGGGACTTCCTGTCACATCCGGCACGCAGGGGGAGCGGTGTGTGTGTGGGAAGCACGCAGCCGGGGCGGGTGTTGTGCCCCCAGCATGCCCCAGTGGGGTCTTGGGGCCCTAGTGCTGAGCATGAGTTGGCGCGAGGTGGCATGGCGGGGCTGGTCCTGGCAGCGTGGCGGGGCTGGTCCTGGTGGCATGGCGGGGCTGGTCCTGGCGGCGTGGCGGGGCTGGTCCTGGTGGCGTGGCGGGGCTGGTCCTGGCGGCGTGGCGGGGCTGGTCCTGGTGGCGAGCACTCTCTTTTCCTTAGGGGTCCCTGTGTTCGTGGTGCTGGTGCCCTCGCACCCTCAGGTCCCACTCCTTGCCCTTGTGTCACCTATCTTCCTGGCCCCTGGCCTGTGGCACATGAGGGACACAGCCCCTCCGGGGTGTTTGTGCACAGAAATCCAGCCTTCCCGTCACCCGACCCCTGCCCTGCTTCCCCTCCGGGGCTGTGCAGGCCCCATTCCCACTCCTGTGCACTTTCCCCAGACTATAGGGACGTAGTCATTTACTTATTTATTTGAAAGGCAGAGAGGGAGAGAGGTCTTCCATCCGCTGGTTCATTCCCCACATGGTGTAACAGCCAGTGCTGGGCCAGGCGGAAGCCAAGAGCCAGGAACTTCATCCGGGTCTCCCACGTGGGGGAAGGGGTCCAAGGACTTGGGCCACCTTCAGTTGCTGGATTGGATGTGCAGCAGCCCGGACAGACCAGCGCCTGTGTAGTGTGCCGGCGCTCAGGCGGCTTGGCCCGCTACGCCACAGCATTGGCCGTGTGTGGTTCTGCCTTGTTACTGAGCTCACTCTGTCAACTCAGAACGTCCTGTGATGTTCCCCGGTGCCTGGTCTGATTTGTTCCCACTTGGTGAAGTTCGGGGGTCTGTCCAGGAAGCGCTGACATCATCTTGCATCTCGCAATGTATGTGCCCTGGTTTTAGGAAACCCCACGGCCCCGGCCATCCTGGCTGGAGCCCACGCCTCTGGTTACCTCCAGGGCCAGCGGCACAGCTGCCCGGGGAGCACAGGCTGATCCTGTCCAGGGAGCGAGCACTCTTTGGGGGTCAGCTCAGACCTCACCATCCACCCCACAGGCAGCAGGTGCGCGAGTGCACGATGCTGGGGTTCCCCGATACTGCACTTGCAGGAGGTTGGGGATCCCCTGTCTTTGGCTCCCCTGCCCTATCTGTCCAGCTGTTGTCCTTTCCCACCCTGCCCCGGGCGAGGTTCCATTTAGTGACCCCATGCTTCCTCCTTCCAGTCGGAGCCAACGCCGGGAATTCTGCGCGGGAAGGAGCCGCCGCGGACACCTCCCCCCCGCACCCCACCCCCAGCTCTGAACAGTAAGTTGCCAACGTGTCTGGGGGACATCTGCGGCCGCACTGCTTGGGGAGGGGCTGCCAGGCCACCAGGCAGGCCTCGCGGGAGGGCGGCGCCGGGGCGGGGTGCTGACCTGAGACAGGAGCCCAGCCCCCTCCACTGTCTCTGCGGCAGCGGAATTCCAAGGGTGGCCCTGGAAGAATCACTGCTCCTGCACTGAATGGGCCTTTCATCCCGCGTCTCCCTGTGGCTCTTGTGCCGCAGGGCGGGCTGGGACGGAAGTGCCCCTCGTGAGCTGGGGGCTGCAGCGGGCCCAGGAGCACTCGCGCCTCCCGTGGGCCCCGAGCTCCGCTGACCTTCCCTCACCCCTGGAAAGTCTGGGAGACATAATGGGCAGATTTCGTGTCTTCAAAGTTTCCGGCTAAACCTCTTCAAGTCCTGCATTGTTTGGGACCGAGACACTCGGCGGCGGTAATGGGTCGTTTCTTTTGTATGGGCCTTGAAAGGCCAACATAGTTTTATATTGCTGCAGACAAAGCCACCTATTTACAAACCGGCTCCGCGGCCGCCGTTTCCCACCGGGCCGGCCGTGTGCCGTGTGCGTGTCTGTGTCTCCACGGTCTTGAAACGGGATTCTCATGGGGATGGCCCTTCACGCGGAGGGGGCTGTGGGCCGGAGCGAGAAGCGCTGGGGAACGGGGGCCCGCATCGCAGATCTGCTCCCAGGTTGTCTAGGACGTGACCCCCCACCGGGAGGGTCTCATAGCCAGCTGTTGGCCTTGTCTGTCGGTGCGTGTCTGCACTGGGGGTGTGTGCGCCTTGGTGCTTAACTTGGTGGGAGGCAGCAAGTTCTGAGGGTGCTCACTGCCTGGTCTTCCTATTGGGAAGTCTCTGTTACCCAGCCCGCCCTGTAGTAAATGATTGGTTGAAAGAATGAATGACGCAGGGGGGAACAAATCAGCAGATGACTTGCGCCAGGACGGGCAGGCACAGGGCACACCTGTGGTTTCTCTCCTTGGTGCACGGATGATCAGCACAGAAGTCATTGAGGACCTGGGCTGCAAGGAGACCTGCTGGGGTCATCCTGTCCCAAGACGTCCAGCCCTGACCTTTGTGAATGCGGGAGGGAGAGAGAGAGAGAGACAGACACACAGAGAGCAGGGGGCTGACAAAGCTAGGGGTGAGCAGCTGTGAGAGGGGAACCTGGTCAGGTAATTGGGGCCAAGCGTTACTGTTGCCCTGGGGAACACCTGTTCCTGGCCTGGAAGAACACACGAGGAACAGAGGAGGAGCCAGGGAGGAGCGAAGAAAGGAAGTGTCCTAGCAGGCCACGGCAGGTGCACCTTACCTGGAGGTCTCCGCATGGCTGAGATAGAGTGGGGGTGGTGGAGGGAGAGAGGGAGAGAGAGAGAGGGAAGGAGGGAGAGAGAGGGAAGGAAGGAGGGAGGGAGAGGGAGAAACAGAGAGGGAGAGACAGAGAGGGAGAGACAGGGAGAGGGAGCGGTCACAGGTGTGCAGATGGGTGAGCACTTGGACAGAAGAAGTGGAGCTGGAGAGAGGAAAGGATTTGAGAAAGAACAAAGTAAAACATGGATGGAAAGCAGGGATATGGGGGAGGGGTCAAGGTCACTGAAGGAACAGATCTATGGGTGAATAAAGGGAGATGTGAGGGGGCCGAGGCGGTGGCGCAGGCCCCCGATGAGGGGCTGGTTCCTGCTGTGCCATCTGGGCATCCCTGCCCCAGAGAGAAAGAAGACAGGCAAGACAGGAGGTGGGGTGGGCTGGGAGAGAAGAGGGGGAGGGCCTAACTGGATACGGGGGCGGGGCCCTGAAACCTGCAGTCAAACCCCCAGTCAAACCTATGGACAGAGACAGAGACACCTGCTGAAAAGAGAGGAGGTGGGAAGGGAGGGGGAGTGAAGGAGTGAGACCCAGAGTTGTGTGGGCTGAGGATGGGTGTCTACGGGGGCGGCTGGGCTCCCAGCACTGTGCAGACTGGCCACACAGGGAGTGAGGTGACCCCTTACCCACTGAGTGGGGAGTGCAGACCTGAGGCAGGGCCAGCTAGGAATAGGAAGGAGATGGCCCCCGCCCACCCCAGAGAGATGCATCAGAGCACACATGTGCTAGGGGACTTTTCAGTGGGCCCATTAACTGCAGATTATGATGTATCCAATTAGGTGCACCTGCTGTCTAGAAGTGGAAAAATAAGTATTTAAATAGAAAGCAAGACTGAATGGAGGCATGAATGCCCGAATGAATGAATGAGAAGAAAGGTTTGTATCGGCTGCCGGGGAGGGTGAGGGTCATCGGCTCATCTCCACAAGAAAGAGAGGGAGGGAGGGTGTGAGAGTGGTGGCGACAATAAGATGGGCAAAATGGATCCAGGAAGAAAAGAAGTAGGCTGCAGTGAGAAAGTAGGTTGCACAATTAAAGTCTGAAAGGGGCTGGTTTAGCACAATTCGTCGCCACTGATTCAGGTCTGCAGCCCTGGAGTCTGTAAACACGAATAATAGGAGGCACAAGGGAAAGAGGGCGGGGGCTGGGGAAGGTTGGAAGGGTGGGGGGAGGAGGCAGGAGAGGGGGCGAGGGTCTTTCCTGACCAGGGCCCAAGTGTAGTGAGTAAGCAGTACTTGTTTTTTGCGATTTATTTCTTTATTTGAAAGAGAGTTAGAGAGAGGCAGAGAGAGAGAAAGAGAGCAAGCGAGAGTGGTCCTCTATCTGCTGGTTCACTCCCCAAATGGCCACAATGGCTGGAGCTGGTCCTATCTGAAGCCAGGAGCTTCCCCCAGGTCTCCCACACGGGTGCAGGGCCCAAGGACTTGGGCCATCTTCCACTGCTTTCCCAGGCCGTAGCAGAGAGCTGGATTGGAAGTGGAGCAGTCGTGTCTTGAACCGGCATCCATATGGGATGCTGGCACTTCAGACGGCTGCCTTACCCGCTATGCCACAGCACCGGCCCCAGTAAGCAGTAATTTGTATCATCGATATAATGAACAGTGAAAGTTGAGGCTTGTCAGTAAGTCAGTAAATACCTAAAGACCAGGCAAACTAGAGGTGTGACTTTGGATGAATGACTGAGAAATGGCCAGTTTAATTTATCCCCCTCCGCCTTCAAGGCTTATGAATAAAATGGCTCAAAAAGAGAGAGAGCAAGGAAGTAGGGACTCTCACAAATCATGACATGGTGCATAGACAATAAACACACTGCGAGGGATAAAGACGTCTGTGAACAAGTGAGGGAGCAGCCCGTGCAAGGAGAAGAGGAGGAGGAGGCAGCGAGAAACATGGCTTTCAAAGTGGGGCTCCTGGGCTGCTTAGGAAGATCCTGGGCCCAGTCCGCAGTTTTCACGCATGAGAGAACCCCACGCGGACTCGTGTCGGGAAGACTCCACCAGCCCGATTGTGCTTAATCCAATTCTGTGCACCTGAGGTCTACAAATAAAAGAACAGATATTGAAAGAGTGACAGAAAGGGAGAGTGGATCCAGGAGTGACTAGCAGCGGTGGGCGTGCCTGGGACAGCCTGGAGGAAGTTGTCCCTGCGAGAAAGAGGGTGTCCGGGCGGCCAGGGGACTGGGAGGCAGAATGGAGCCGCGGGAACGAGAGGGGGCCACACACGCGTGCCCGCCGGGCCCTGTGCCTGCAAGAGAGGGCCGTGAGAGGCTCGGCAGTGAGCTCGTGAGTCCTGGCCCGGTTCCTGGGGGAGGCAGGTTGGAGAGGAGGCGCGGGAGAGGAGAGAGGAGGTGATGGATGGGTGGCTCTGGGGCTGCGGCCGGCATCGCAGTGCACACTCCTTAAGTGCAGAAAACATTTCGCCTTTCAAAGCAGGCCTGGCCAATAGAGGCACGGTCCCGGGCCCCAAACAGGGCTGCGTCCTTTAGCGCTGTGATAAAATTAGTGTGCGACGGAGGCCCATAGGTAAATGGACAAATACTCACACACAGGAGGGGAGACTGCCCGTGCGGCTACCTGGGCCGGCAATCTGCGTTCCGCACTGGGGGTTCTCTGATGCCGTGTGTTCCCCAGAGACCAGTGAGCGGAGTTCCTTGTGCCCAGGCTAATGCTAAAGGAGGTCAGGTGGGGGCGTGAGGGGGTGAATGAATGAATGAATGAATGACCAGCAATGAGGGTGTGGCCAGAGGCCTGGGACGGGAAGAGCAGATTGGCATGACCTGAAAAAGAAAGGGGTAGGGAACAGAACACTGCATATGTGAGTAGGATTTGGGAAGGGAGGTCTGCATGGGCCAGGGGTTTCCATGAACTTAGACCACAGGCAGAGGAATTCAGCTTGGATGAATGAATGACAGGAAGAAAGGAGAGAGGGGAGGGAGGAAAGCCCAGGGTGCCCTGGCAGGCAGGGGGAGGTGGCCCCGGGGGGCCCTGGGAGCTGCTGGCACTGCTGGCCGTGGACCCTCGCACCCTCAGTGTCCCCATCGGCAGACCTGGAGTGGGATCAGCCCCCTGCTTGGGTCGATCCTGGGAGAAATGCCCATCTCTGTGGGCAGTGCCCTGTCCGGCCCTGGACAGGTGGGAAGGACGCAGGTGCTGGGCCTGCAGAGGGTTGCGTGGACACGGGGTGCTCGCCCTGCTGTGCGGCCCCTCCCGTAGGCTACCCATGTGGCGGGGGGAGGGGGAGGGAGGATTCTACCTGCCAGGGCGCAGCAGAGGGCTAGGGAGCAGCAGGCCCCGGGTGGTGCTGCCTGGTGTGACTGCCGGGCACAGTGTGGGTGCTGGTGTAGGGGAGGGGGGAGCAGAGGGCCAGGAAGGTCCCAAAAGGACGGCCCACGAGCCCAGGGTCCCAGGAACTCTGTGTGACTGACACGTGCCCGTGCAGGGTGCCTGCCTTCTCTGTGGGGGACCTGGGGCAGGTGCACCTCAGCCTCGGTTCCCACTGTGGTCTGGGCATCCTGGGCCCCTTTCCTGCCATCCCGAGAGCCCGTTTCAAGGCCCCGCTGTCTTCCCCACTGTTCTGTGTCGTGTTCTGTCCTCGGCTCGGCCGGGCCTGCGTGGCAGGGCCTGCAGAGTGGTGTGGACGTACATCTTCCTCTTTGCAGCGGGCGGGGTGTGTGCCTGTGCGTCAGGGAAGGAAAGCACCGTCTCCATGTCTCAGATCCTAGCTTGTGAGAATACACCTAATACCAGAGTTGTTAGCCAGTGCTGGAGCAGCAGGGCGTGGCTGGGGCCCAGGAAATGCAGCAGGTGCAGAGTGACTGGAGCCGCTGAGGGGGGTGGGCGTGGCCAGGTGCAGGGAGGAGCTGTGGCTCCACCCACGTGCTGAAGGTCTGAGTTGAGACAGTGACTTGGAGGGCAGGAGACTGAAGTCATGGGGTCAGAGGAATGTGGGAGGGAGGGAGTAGGGGAGGCAGAGGGGGTGGTAGAAGACACAAGATGGAGGGCACGGAATTCAGGTCTCAGTGTGGGCCACGTGAGCAGAGCCACGGCTCTGACGTGCTGAGGCTGCAGGGTCTGCAGCTCCTCTCCCTGGAACACCTGTTGAGATTCTTGTCTCACGGCCTGGATGGATGTTTTAAAGGCTTTTTTTTTTTTTTCTCATGAGCATCCTTTCCGTCTTCTTAGTACCTGGGCTCCGTCATTACCCGCGGTTTTGGCACCCTGTCTTTTCCACTTTGTAGCCTGTCATCAACATTGTCTCCTTGGCTGGCTGCACTGCCTCCCCCTGAGTGGCTGTGACCTCATTTGCAAAAACCATTTCATAATTGTTCTGCGCAGTTCCTCTTGTTTTTCGTGTCATTACGACGCCAACAGCCTGCGGCTTAGCCACCTGCTGGTTTTCGTTCCTTTCTTGCACCCAGCAGCGGTCACTGCTCCGTTCCACGTCCCTTTCCCCTGCCAGACGGAGCCTGTGCAGGGCGAGGGGCTCCGCTGGAGGGCAGGTGCCTCCAGAGCCCGACGAGTCATCGTCTGTGGGCTGAGTGGCTGGAAGGGGAGGTGAGGAAGTGAGCGAGTGGGGGGTTGGCTGATGGGTGAGAGGTTGCGCGTGGTGAGCAGGTGGTTGGTTGCAGGAATGAGCATCCTGGTTCAAGCTGCATGGATGCTGGCTGATATCAGGTGGTATTAGCGTTGTGCAATGTCTAGCACTGTAATAAGGTGCTGTAGGTTGCAACACACCTTTGCACCTGTGTGACTGGCTCGCTTTGATCACTGCTCAAGGCATTTTGCCCCCTGGGAGCCATTTGTCCGCGTCCTTTGGGTCCTGGCTTTCTGGAGAGCCTAGCCAAGGGCGTCCTTGGCACATAGCAGATCCTCCATTAGTGGAGGCGTCTGGGGAGTCGGCCTGGCAGCTGCTGGGAGAGACTGATGGAGGTTCAGGTAGAGAGAGGTGTGGAGTGGTCTCGGTGGCCTTCTGTGGCCTAGGATTGGCTTGCCTGTGTGGTGGGTGATGGGGACAAGGACCCGTTCCACCTGGCAGGTAGGGGACTTTGGAGTTTGTGCCCCGGGGCGTGCCTGTGCACCCTCTGTAACTCCTGCGGGACAGGAATGTCTCTAGGATGGCCCTCCCAGATGGCCAGTGCCTTATCCTGCTGGTCAGTGGGCTTCTCACGTGCCTACCATCAGACTGCCCTGTTCCGGGAGGGCCTGTGAGGGTCCCGAGGCCTGGCCAGCACGCGACTCCTCCACTGTGCTCTGCGGATCTTGCTGATGAACGGGGCGTGTGGGGTGAGGATGCATGGAGACCTTTCTGTTCTTCCTCACCCGGGGCAAGACCACCTCATGTCCTGCCCCCCAGTTCCCAGGGCTCAGCAGGTGGCAGCCATCGGGGAGGGCCTGCTACCCACGGCGGGCTGCCCTGGCTTTTGCCCCTCTGCTATGGAACTGAGCGTGTGTGCCTGTGTCGGGGTCCTCAACCCCACGAGGCATCTCGGGAGGCCAGTGGTGTGTTTTCCAGTGTCCATCCGTCCGTCCATCCGTGTGTTTGGCCTCTGGCCTTGCCTGAGCATTGCTGTCCCTCCCCGTCGCCAGAGCAAACCTTTCTGTGGGTGCCAGGCTGTGTGGTGCCGTGGGCAGTGCTCATGAAGCCAACACCTGTCATTGCTCTGAGCAGGTCCCAGCTGGGTCTCGTCGGTGTGGTCGGCGCCCCGGCTTCTCCCCATCTGCTGACCCGTGTGTCACCTGGCAGGACCGTGCTCCAGGATCAGGGCCCTGAGCAGCCGGCGAGGGGCAGAGCGCTCTCCCAGGCCTCGCCCTGCCTGGCGCACGGTCCCGGCCCCCAGCTTTGCCTGCAGCCCACCGGCGGGCAGTGGTTGTGACCCCCGCCCCCCATCCATTCCTGCATTCGTTCCTTCTCTCACAGCCACAGACATTTCTAGAAACTGCGAGTGCTATGCTAGAGCCGGCTCCCACGGCCCCACCCCGCCGCGGCCGTGGCCGTGTGTCCGGGTCCGGCCAGGACACTTGATTCCGCCCCAGCTCCCGGCTCTGGGCATGGCTGCATGTTTGATTGCTGCGCCCTAGCTCTGTTCCTGACAAAACTGCACTGATTAGTAATCAGCACACTGTCCCTGGCTGCTGAGAAATCACAGCCCGTGGCCTGGAGAGTCCCGAGCAAGAGCCGCTGGGAGGCAGATGAGCGCTGGCTCTGGCGGGAGCAGGCTTTCAAGCCATTAGGACACGCGGTCCTTCAAAGGGCGATCTTCGAGCCATTCCTGTCCCCTTGGAGATGAGTTAATGCTCAAGTCTATTTAGAGGAAAGTGGGGGCGATGATTGCCCGTGTGGGTGACGGGGGCTCTGCCCCACGCCACACCTGGGCGGCCAAGGCACTTCTGCTGCTCTGAGTGTTGCCCCTGGGGGCAGTCGGGGGTCCCGAGCTCAGAAGGGCCATGGGGCGTGGGTCTCGCGCACTCTGCTCAGAATTCCAGACTTAGAATTCATGGCCATGGAGGGGCAGTGCGGGGGGCAAGAGTCAGGACCCCGGAGCTGGACAAATGGGGGTGCAAGCTGACTGTGAGAGCGCCAGTCTGCCTGCTGGGGTGGTGCCACGCCCCTGGGGGAGGGCGCGGGCAGGGCTGTGCCGGATGGGGCACTGTAATGGGAAGTCATTTTGTTTAGAACACACGGGTGTATTACGGGAAGCAGTGCTGAATCCCGATGTGTATAAGATGAGAAAGGAGTGACTGGCAAGAACTTTGATGCTAGGGTTGGGAGACCGGGCTGTGGCCCTGGAGCCCCTGGGGGAGGGGTGCACTCACTCACGCCCACCTCCTCTGTGAGTCGGGGAGACACCTGGGGGAGCCTTGTAAGTGCCCGCTGCTGCCCCCCCCCCCCCAGCGTCTGGGCTGTGGGCAGCAGCCACAGTGTCCACCTTCATTCCCCTCATAACTGGGCTCCGGCTGGCCCCTGCCAGCATCCCCTCTGCCCACCGACAGTGTTTGGGCTGAACCCTGGGCAGTCTGGGTGCCTCCTACAGGGCGGGTGGGTGTGCAGGACTCTCCCCCAGATTGTATCTTGTTAGATTGTAGCCTGTGCGGGGTTCTGAGGCTGGTGGTGTAGCAGAACTACGGCTGTGGCAGGACCTTCTGTGGTCTGTGTTAGGAGAGCCTGGTCTTCGGGGTCTGGCAGCCCCAGCGTGGGGCGAGTGACGTGGGTCTTCGGGGTCTGGCAGCCCCAGCGTGGGGCAAGTGACCTGGGTCTTTGAGGTCTGGCAGCCCCAGTGTGGAGCGAGTGACGTGGGTCTTTGGGTTCTGGCAGCCCCAGCGTGGGGCGAGTGACGTGGGTCCCCAGCGAGCTTACCTGGCAGGCTTGTTGCCATGCGTGGAGCAGTGCTGAGGGCTGGCTTTCTGGGGTGCCTGTGTGTTGGGGTTGTCTACGGGGCACCAGCAACGCCCTTCTTAGGTCCAAGTGCACCTTGTGTCCCACCCGCAGGTGTTTGGGTGCATAACTGTTGATTGACATGAAGCCTCCCTCCTTCCTCCCAAGGGCCCCTCCCCCTGAGTGCCACAGGGGTCCGCTCTGCATCCCCTGGTCTAGCTGGCTGGGGAGGGGCCAGCAGGAGGCGCCGCATTTGCTCGCTCTCCTTTTCCTCCTTGTCCTCGGCACCAAGCTTGGGGCTCTTGCACCTTACCCTACCCTAGCTGGGGACCGAGCCAGGGACAGGTTTAACAGTCCCGCATGGACAACCCTTCCAGCTTCATCCCCGGAGGCCTCTTGGTCCCGCAGGCCCACCCCTGTGCACCCCGATGTGTCCTGATCCCTGCGCGCACCCCACATCCATCTTTGCCGTGGCAGAGGGACTGCTGGGATGGGTGGGGCTGGGCCGCTGCCTCTGCACTCAGACCCCTGCCCCAGTCACTAGATTCCTTCACACAGGGGAGAGAGCGCTGCCCTCACCCACCCTCACCCCACAGAAGCTCCCCCCATTGCTGCTTTTCCCTCTGGCTTTCACCGCCTCCATGGCCTGGCGCTGGCCTGCCTCTGTGGCCTTGATCTTGTCCCCGGGGCTCTCCTGCAGCCACTCAAGTGTCGGCTGTGCAGTTGGCGGCCACACCTTTGCCCTGCTGTGCCCACCGTTGGGGGCACCAGCCGAGGGTCTCTTGCAGTGAGGCTTCCGGTATCTGCCCTGGGTCTGCCCCTGTCCCCGGTAGGGATGAGGGTTTTGGGCCTGCGTGCGGTGTCTGCTGCTGGACGGGCCTCAGACCTGTGTGTGATGCAGGCGGAAGGCTCCCTGGGGTGCGGGGCACTGCCCTGGGGCGGGAGCCCAGGCTGGGCCACACTGCTCTCACCCTTCCCAGCTCTGCTTCCTGCCCCAGTGGCGCCCAATAGATGCTCGCTGCCCGAGGAGGGGCCAGTGGTCTAGACTGTGGCTGACGCCAGTGTGTTGTCTCTTGACCGAAGGGTGTTTCCTGCTGGTGCTGTTTCCGTGTCTAGCACGGGGGGCCGTCAGAACTGACTTGGGAGGCCGAGTTTAAGAAGCAGCCCGGGCATCTGGCAAACAGGGGAGGGGGCATTGGACCCCGCGCCTTGACTCCTTTACTCTCACTCCCTCCTCCCAAGAATGGTCACGGGCACAAGTCTGGAGTAGGACGTGGGGCCTCATTCTTCTGGGTTCTGGGCCCGGGGTCACCGTTCGCTGGCTGAGTGGCCTCGTGCAGGCTGCCTGGGCTACTCTGAGGCTCCACTCCCCACTGTGGTGGCAGAGTAGTTGGTGAGAACATCCGCGACTGGGTGGCGGTGAGCATGGAGAGAGGCAGGTGCAGGGCTCGCTGCGTACCGGAGTCAAGGTCTAGGTTCGAGACCACCCTCTGCCCCTTACTGACCTGGACGTGTGGCCGCCGTGGCCTCAGAACGGTCAGGCCCACCTGCCTGGGTTGTTGGGACTCAATGGAATTGTGTGTTTTTGCACAGCAGCGCTTTGTTACCCAGCACACAGGTGCCCTCACCCCCACCCTCCTGGAGGGCTGGCATGGCGCCGGCCTCGCTCCCTGCTACGTGTGTGTGCCCTGTCCAGGTGCCCTGCAGAGTGGGGGAACGGGGCACACCCAGCCGCCTCTGGGGAGACAGGAGCAGCGGGAAGGGATTGTTTGTGAATACAGTCAGCAGGTTCCGGCCAAGGAGGGCCGGGCAGAAGTGAGGGGACTGGCAGATGTTTCTAGAACACTGCTGGGGCGGGGGGCTGAGCTTCTGAGACAGATGCTAAGGTTTATTTAATAGGTGATGGTGGGTGAGTGGGTTAGCAAGGCAAGTAAAACAGTGTAGCTTCCAGAAGTCTCTGCGGGACCCCTGTGGTTGAGGGGCAGGAGCTGGAGGCTGGGTGCTCCCCTCACCCCCGTGGGCACCAGGCCTGGCGCTCCCCGCTCCCTCCCCGGGCCTGCCTGGTGCATGTGAACTTTGGGCAGCCAGTGGGGCCGGGAGCAGGTGGCCTTCATCTGCACTGTCTCCCTCAGCCTTCGCAGACACAGGGACGCCCTGCACGCCTGCCCACGGGACGGGCTGGACCCAAAGACTGGAGCTGGGGCCTCCCCCTGGATAGAGACCCACCCTCTGACTGATGGACTTCGCCGAGCTGGGGTCGGCCTCGCAGGCTTGACCCCGTCCACCTACCCCTTGAATCCTGAGACTTGAAAGCTGCTGACCTTCACGTTCACGTTCGTGAAATGGGCCGGGACACCTACCTCACAGGGCTGTTGTGAGGCTGTTGTGCTATAATGAGAAGCACGGTGCTGGGCGCACACTCGTGTGCTCTCAATAAACGTGTTTCTTGTCTTAACAAAACCAGCGATGGGTGTGCTGCTAAAATGGTGAGGGCTGAGTGCTGGGGGCCTGTCTTGTTGGGGCTGTGTCCTTGCTCTGGGCCGTGTGCTAGGTGCAGAGGGCGAGGGAGGTCACCCGGGTGGCAGGTGCAGACCCTGAGCCGAGTGGCCTGGGTCTGGTCCCCCTTCTCGTGTCTTAGGGTGGAAAGGGAGAGCCACAGCAGACAGCCCTAGGCCCCGGGCGGGCTCTGGGCTGAGCTCACTGTCCTGGCCCTGCTCCCCGAGGGGGCACTCCTCCTCCCGTGCTGCCCAGGCCTGTGTCCTGCTGGCTGAGGGGTCAGTCCTCTGAGCTGACCCAGCCCGGCCGGGACCCTGCAGCCCACAGTCACACCGCATGGGCCCAGCCTCATCCCCATCTGGCCGGAGGACTGCGGCAGAGCCTGGGGTCTGCAGCAGTGACCCGCAGAGGGGACAGAGGCAGGTGGGCTGTCTGACTGCTGTGGTCTGCACACCTGGCTCTGTGGAGCAGATGACGTGGACACTCTCCCAGTGGGGAGACGCCGACGATGGCCCCCGCCACAGCTACCACCTTGGCTGCCACCATGGCGACCGCTGTTGCTTCCACTGCCACCAGCACCACCGGCTCCTCCCCTCCCTCCTCTTCTCCCTCTTCCTCCTCCTCTTCCCTCCTTCCCCTTCTTCTTCCTCCCCTCCTCCTCCCCCAAACACTTCTTTCCTCCACCTCCTCCTCTTCCTTTCCCCCTCTTCCTCCTCCATTTCCTCCTCCCCTTCCTCCTTTTCCTCCCCTTCCGTCTCCTCCTTCTCTTCCCCCCTTTCTCCCTCTTCCCCCCCCTCTACCTCTTCCTCCCCCCTTCTCCCCCACTTCTCCTCCCCCCTCCCTCCGCTCTCTCTCCTCTTCCTCCCCCTCCTTTCCTCCTCCTCTCTGCTCTCTCTCCTTGTTCTCCCCCTTGTTCTCCCCCTTGTTCTCCCCCTCCTGCCTCTCCCTCCTCCCCCTCTCCCTCCCCTTCCCCTCCCCCTCTTCCTCCCCCTCCTCTTTCCTATCCTCTTCCCCCTCCTCTTCCTCTTCCTTTCTCCCCTACTTCTCCCCCTCCTCCTCCCCTGCTCTCTCTCCTCTACCTCTTACTCCCCCTCCTCCCTCTCCTCTTCCCCCTTCCCCCTAGTCATTCTCCCTCCTCCCCCTCCTCTCCCTTTCCTCTCCCCCTCCTTCCTCTCCTCCTCCCCCTCCTCTTTCTTCCTTCCCTTCCTTCTCCCCTCCTTCCCCCTCCTCTTCTCCCTCTCATCTTCTCCCTCTTTTCCCCTTCCCTCTCTTCCTCTTCTCCTTCCCCTCTCATTCTCCCCCTCCTTCTCTTCCCCTTCCTGCTCCTCCCTCCTCCATCTCTTCCTCCTCCTTCCCTTTCTTCCCTCCCTCCTCCTCCCCTTCTTCCTCCATCTCCCTCTCCTCTTCTCCCCCTCCTCCTCTAACCCCTTCCTTCTCCTCTTCCCCCTTCTCCCTCTTCCCTCTCCTCTATCTCCCCCTCATTTCCTCCTCCTCCCCGCCCCCTCTCCTCATTCTCCCCCCTCCTCTTCTTCCCCCTCCTTCCTCTCCTCCTCCCCCACTCCTTCTCCTCGTCCCCCCCTCCCTTCTCCATTCCCTCCCGCTCCTGTTGCCTCAAGACAGCTACAGGCAAATCCAGCTGTGAGAGCTCAAGACCAAGCACAAAGAACCACCTCGTGGCACCGGCTCGGAGGTCCCCCCAGAGCCCCCAGTGGGGCTGGCACCAGTGGTCCAGGAGCAGGCGGCCTCCAGGGTGTGTTCCAGCTTGCTGAGGCCCCGCCCAGCCAGAAGAGGCAGGGTGGCCTGTGTGTGGCGAACAGAGCTGAGAAGCAGCTCAGGCTTCGAGTCCCCTACCGCGACTGGAGCCAAGACCTCCCCTCCGCCTCTGATGCACCCTGGACACCTCCAGGAAGGGAGCCCTCTTCGATGTTCCAGAGCCAGACCTGTCGAAGCTCAGGCGTGCAGAGAGAGGGACTCCACTGTGTTCTGGAGCCGAGATTCCCGAGCTGGCCTCTGGCAGACCCAAGGCCTTCACAGCGGACTTCCATGCTCTCCCAGCGCTGGCACCTTGACCCCAGCCTCTGATGAAGCTCCCGAGTGAGGAGACCAGATGTCCCGGAGCCAGGAGCCCAGCTCTGAGCACCCACAATGAGCTTGGGCACCGACCAGCCAGAGGTAGCACCCCAGCTCCAGCCTCTGGCAGCCATCAGGCATCCAGAAACAAGGGCCCTAGCGCCAGGACTCCAGCTCCAGCCCCTGATGGAGCTCAGGCGCTCAGAGGGAGGAGCCTCCTCGTTCCCGCCCCACGCTCCATGTCCAGCCTCCACGAAGCTCCGATGTCCAGAAGGCGGGACCTCCTTGTTCCAGCCCCACGCTCCATGTCCAGCCTCCACGAAGCTCCGATGTCCAGAAGGCGGGACCTCCTTGTTCCAGCCCCACGCTCCACGTCCAGCCTCCACGAAGCTCCGATGTCCAGAAGGCGGGACCTCCTTGTTCCAGCCCCACGCTCCACGTCCAGCCTCCACGAAGCTCCGATGTCCAGAAGGCGGGACCTCCTTGTTCCAGCCCCATGCTCCATGTCCAGCCTCCACGAAGCTCCGATGTCCAGAAGGCGGGACCTCCTTGTTCCAGCCCCATGCTCCACGTCCAGCCTCCACGAAGCTCCGATGTCCAGAAGGCGGGACCTCCTTGTTCCAGCCCCACGCTCCATGTCCAGCCTCCACGAAGCTCCGATGTCCAGAAGGCGGGACCTCCTTGTTCCAGCCCCATGCTCCACGTCCAGCCTCCACGAAGCTCCGATGTCCAGAAGGCGGGACCTCCTTGTTCCAGCCCCATGCTCCACGTCCAGCCTCCACGAAGCTCCGATGTCCAGAAGGCGGGACCTCCTTGTTCCAGCCCCACGCTCCATGTCCAGCCTCCACGAAGCTCCGATGTCCAGAAGGTGGGACCTCCTTGTTCCAGCCCCACGCTCCACGTCCAGCCTCCACGAAGCTCCGATGTCCAGAAGGCGGGACCTCTTTGTTCCAGCCCCACGCTCCACGTCCAGCCTCCATGAAGCTCCGAGGCTCAGAGAGCGGCCATGCTTGATGTGACTCCATCTCCTGCCTCTGCCAGAGCTCAGGTGTCCAGAACTGGTGAGAACAACTCAGGACTGCTTCTCTGGGGCGAAGTGGGTGTGGCTGGTTTGGCCTGAGACTGGAGATGGCAAAGACACACACTGTCCACCTACAGCCCGCTCGCGGCGTACCACACTAGGACACTGGCGTGGAAGAAGGTTCCAGTGGCGTACGCAGAGACGTGGAAGGACTGCCAGCAGGCCACGCCATGAATCGCGGTGCCTTGCCCGTGGCAACGCCTGCCCGGAGGCTGAGAGCTACAGCAGGCCGTGTTTCCATGCTGGCCGCAGCGCTGGCCATGCACCAGCCTCGACCCGTGGGGCTGCCAAGTTGGCTGCGCCCTGGGTTGTAACCCAAGCTGGTTTCTGCGGCTTAGCTCCCGTCCCAGTGCAAGGTGCTAACCGCCCATTCACCAGCCCGCGTGAAGCCGTGACCTCCAGGCGGGTCGCATCTGGTTGCCTCCTTCTAGCAACGGAAATTCATCGAGGTTGGACAGGTCCAGGGCCAGGCCGTGGAGATGGGCACGAAGACAGCACCAGTGGCAAAGGAGGCCCCCGAGCTCACTGACGTCGCAGATGGAGCCCTGCCCTGGGCACCTCGATGCTGACCCTCGTCCCCCGAGAACTCAGTTGCCGCCGGGGTGTCCACTAAGCTGGAGGGCATAGGGCCACAGACGCCGCGAGGACGTTGAGGACAGCGCGACAGGCGTGGAGACCACCAACCCCCAGAGGAGGGGGTGCCGGTGCTCTTCTGGGTCTGGGCTCTGAGGCCTGTGGACTGGGGGTTCCGAGAACCTGATGGTGTCAGGCAGTGCCATGCAGGTGCAGCGCCAGCGAGGTGACCCAGAAAAACGGCTTCTCTGCTTCGGCTGGCGTCTGGAAGGGAGCAGCTCTGTGCAAACACGCCTGAGGTGCCCGCGGCGCTGTGGTGACATTTCCTGGAAACTCAGTCCACTCTGGAACTGCGAACTTCGCTAAGAGCGGCTGGAACCGGGGCTCAGCGGAGGAGGAGTGCGTCTTGGAGGACTGCCCCACCCCCACCCCTTCGCCCAGTTATTTTAGGAGATTTCCAAGAACAGGCAATGATCAGAAGTCCCCACGGCAGAGTCTGAAGCCAGGCGCAGAAAGAGTGCTCCACGAGGTCCTCCCCAGAAGCCGACACAGAGGAGGGGACTCACCATCGCCATCGGGTGGGGCGCAGGCGCAGGTCCCTCACCTGCCCCTCCTGCAGCCCATGGGAGGGGCGTTCTGCCTGTTACCCACCTGCCCTCCCTGGGCTGCGGGTGACTGCACGGGCCAGGGCCAGGGAGGAAAGCAGTTCCCAAGGGTGAGGAGAACCGGGGCCTGGCTCTCCTCTTCCAGGCATCAGGGCTGCAGGTGCAGGCTGCGACTTTCCTCCAGTGACTGATTTTTCCTCTGCCTCTTTGGAGCTGGGGGCTGGAGGGACGCACACCCAGAGCTGCCTCTGCAGCCAGCCCCCCTGGCCGCCGGGAAGTCACACTTCTGACCGGCCTTCCACTCCTCCGAAGACTCGACGGACTCTGTCCCGCCCTGCACCCGGACACCGCACAGCACCGTAGTGGCCTGAAGTGGGGAAGCCGGCCCGGGTGACGCCCCTCAAAAAGCTGCTGCCACCCCTCTGGAGTGAGGCCCGGTGGGGGTTGGAGGTGGGTCAGGAGGCCAGGGGCTGAATTCCAGTCCCCAACCAGCAGGGGACAAGGAGCCCCCTGGGCCAGCCCCCAGAGACGTGGGCCAGGCTCACTCGGTGGCTGCGGCCTGCACCCCGGGGGCCCTGTGGGGAGGGTTTCAGCAGGCCCCTGCTGGCACACTGGGCGGGGTGGGGGCGGGAGCCGGCAGGGTGTCTGCTCCGTTACCTGTATACCTGCACTTCACAAAGCACTTTATCTGTTCGCTTGGTGTTGGCTGAGGTGTGAGTGGAGGTTTTGCGTGTGGGTGGGGTGCTCCTTAGAGGTGAGACGCCCCCGGGGTCCTCCTGTATCCCGCAGTCACTGGGGGCCCCCTTCTGGGGAGATGCCACGGCCAGGGTGGAAAAGCCCCCTGATGTACCCTCGACCTGGCCTGTGGGGTGTGGGGTGACTCGGCCAGGCTGGGACGCCTCCCTTCACTTAGATTGACTGTGACCCCTAAAGGGCCAGGCCGTGGCCAGGACCCCCCTGTCCCCACGCTCAGCTGCCAGCACAATGCTGCTGCTTCTGGAATCCTGGGGACCTGGGGCTTCACCCCAGCACCTCCACAGCCCCAGCACGAGGGGCTCTCCTAGGCCTTGAGCCCTGGTTGGCTCAGGCACGTGTGCTGCTCGGGGTGGCTCAGGGCTGGAAGTGTGCCTGGGCATGCCTGCATGTGTGTGTGTGTGTGGGGGTGCGTGCCCGGGTGAGTGTCCATGCGTGTGCGTGGGCGTAGGTGAGGGAGACGGATGCAGAGCTGCCTGGGGAGTGAGAGGAGTGCATGTTCCACACCCCTTTTCCCCCTGGACCCCCTTCTGGGGTCACCCCTTCCACAGGCTCCCCGGCCTCAACCTCTTGCCCCCGTGGGCCTCCCAGTACCTTCCTGTCACTGACTACCCCTGCCACCCACCGCTGCCTCTTCTTGGCAAAGCAGCTGCTGGAGTCAGACCTGAGCGGCTGTCTCTGCGAGGGGCCTGACACCCTCCTACTAGCTCTGCCCAGTCAGCTCCCCTTCCTGTTACCTGAATTGGAGCCCTCCCCACCATGCTCCTACCCCGTGCCAAGGGCTCTTGCCTGCCCCCCCCCAGCCCCCCCCCCCCCCCCCCAGCCTGCAGCTTCCAGGCAGCTCTGGCGAATGGGTCGAGCCGGGTGCAGGCTGTGTTCTGTGCCCAGGCTCCCCAGCCTGCCCAGCTGCTGCCCAGGAGCTGGCCGGGGAGCCCAGGACCCGATGGGAGCTCCAGGCTCTGGCTGCTGCACCTCGCCCTGCACACAGCATTGGACCAGACAACGCCCGTGCACCTGTGCCTGCTACCCTGTCCGCCCAGCCTCCAGGTCAGTTCTGTGCCCACCCCTTATCATCCAGGTGTCGGGTCCTGGAGGGGAAACGCTTGTGTGTGCAATGCATATGAACACATCGATGTCATGAATCAGGTTTTTCCTGTAAAATGTGTGTTTTGCCCGATCGGCTTGCCAGTGGGGTCTAGAGTGGACAAGCCCCTGGGGCTCTGAGGTTTCGAGTGACCCTTGTCAGCCACGTGCACCTCGCCATTGCTGGATGCCGTGTCCTAGTGCTCTTTAAAGGTGGGGTGCAAGTTTTGTTGCCAGTTTTCAATGGAGACCCCAGCTTCCCAGCCTTTCCCCCCGGGGTCTGCCAAGCCCAGCTTGGGGAAACCCTGCTCTCCACTGGCACCGCTGTCGGGCTCCTCCATCTCGCTGCCACCATCACACAGGGTCAGGGTTCTGTGACGGCAGGGGTGGGCCTGGGCAGGCTGCTGCCCCCTGGGCCCCTGCGCTTGGGCCCCAGCTGCCTCCCCCTGCCTCTCGTGCTCGGTCGTCCCCCTCGTGTCAGTGTGCACTCCATCAGCAGGACTCCCACCGCCTCCATCCGTCTCGGCCGCCCGCTCCTCTCCATCGTCCTCGCCGTGGCTCACTCTGGCCTCCAGGGCCTTGTATGTGGCAGGCTTTCATTCATTCGTTGCATGTCCGGTGAAGGTCTGCTATGTGCCAAGCCCTGTGCCAGCCATCGTGTAACAGAGCTCGGGAGCGCCCACGCCTTGGGGAGATGTACACCAGCCAAGGGATGGCGGAGAGCCTGGGCCGGGGCTGCTCCAGGGACGTGGGTGCGGGGAGGATGCGCCGGACGGCGGGGCTGGGGCAGGGGGTGGACTCTGTAGGGCCCTGATGATGAGCAGAGCCTGGGAGGGGAGGCACAGCTCCTCTCTTGGCTGCCCCCGTAGCCCAGGTCTGAGTCGTGGCCTGGGAGTGCAGGACCTGCGCAGTGGGCAGGGGCAGTACTGTTGGCACTGAAGGGACGTGGTCCAGGATGGGGATTTGCTGTGAACATCTTGGTGTGGCCAAGAGCTGGTTGTGCAGCAGTCAGAGGGGAGGTTTCTAGGTGTGGGAGAGCCCGCCTGGGCCTGTGTAGTTCTGGGCAGGCCCTGGGGATGGCGGTACCAGGGCTCAGTGCCTTGGGCACCTTTGAAGACTGGCCTCTGCTCTTGGCTCCGCCCTGTGCGGGGGCCCTGAGGCCTTGGTGCCCTGGTGGCCGCTGACCTTCCCCAGACCCTCAGCCTTGTTCAGGTGTGTGTCTTCTTGCTTCTGGGTCAGGAGTGGGGTATGTGTGGCTATGCCTTGGGGTCTGCTGGGATAGGGTGGCTCATGGGGCTCCCACCTTCCCTAGGACAACCATGATTCCTCCAGGGAGTGCCCTGCCTCCTTAGATGCCCGAGGGAAACCAGGGCTCAGTGGAGGGTCCCACGGAGCTTGACCCCTTCTGTGTCACCTGGAGCCCCTCTCCCCATCTGTGTCCCCTAAGAGTCACCTGCAAACCTCCAGATCTCCTCCCCTACCTGTGGGTTGCACTGGGCCATGTAAGCTCCCCTACCTGTGTCACTCAGCTCTTCCTACTCCTGTCACATCCAGCTCCCCCTGTTCACGCTCAGTTCCTACTACTCAGTTCCCACACCCCTGTTCACAATGAGCTCCTCCTACTCATGTGCACACCCAGCTCCCCCAACCCCTGTTCACACTTAGCTCCTCATACTCATGTGTCACACCCAGATCCCCCCACCCCTGTTTATGCTCAGCTCCTACTCCTGTGTCACACTCAGTTCCCACATCCCTGTTCTCACTCAGCTCCAATTACTCATGTGTCACACCCAGATCCCCCCACCCCGTTCACACTGAGCTCCTCCTACTCATGTGTCACACCCAGATCCCCCCACCCCTGTTAATGCTGAGCTCCTTCTACTCATGTGTCACACCCAACTCCCCCCACCCCTGTTCTCACTCAGCTCCTCCTACTCATGTGTCACACCCAGATCCCCCCACCCCGTTCACACTGAGCTCCTCCTACTCATGTGTCACACCAGCTCCCCACACCCCTGTTCTCACTCAGCTCCACCTACTCATGTGTCACACCCAGCTCCCCCCACCCCTGTTTATGCTCAGCTCCTACTCCTGTGTCACACTCAGTTCCCACATCCCTGTTCACACTCAGCTCCTCCTACTCATGTGTCACACCAGCTCCCCCACCCTGTTCACACTGAGCTCCTCCTACTCATGTGTCACACCAGCTCGCCCACCTGTCACTCAGCTCCTCCTACTCATGTGTCACACCAGCTCCCCCCACCCCTGTTCACACTCAGCTCTTCCTATTCATGTGTCACATCCAGCTCCGCACACCCCTGTTCTCGCTCAGCTCCACCTGCTCATGTGTCACACCCAGCTCCCCCCACCCCTGTTCTCACTCAACACCACCCACTCTTGTGTCACACCCAGCTCCCCCCACCCCGTTCACACTGAGCTCCTCCTAGTCATGTGGCACACCCAGCTCCCCCCAACCCTGTTCTCACTCAGCTCCACCTACTCTTGTGTCACACCCAGATCTCCCCACCCCGTTCACACTCAGCTCCTCCTACTCATGTGTCACACTTAGTTCCCCACCTGTCACTCAGCTCCTCCTACTCATGTGTCACACCAGCTCCCCCCACCCCTGTTAATGCTAAGCTCCTCCTACTCATGTGTCACACCCAGATCCCCCCACCCCGTTCACACTCAGCTCCTCCTACTCATGTGTCACATCCAGCTCCCCCCACCCCTGTTCTCACTCAGCTCCTCCTACTCATGTGTCACACCCAGCTCCCCCCACCCTTTTCACACTGAGCTCCTCCTACTCATGTGTCACACCCAGATCCCCCCACCCCTGTTCTCATTCAGCTCCACCTACTCATGTGTCACACCCAGATCCCCCCACCCCTGTTCTCACTCAGCTCCTCCTACTCATGTGTCACACCCAGCTCCCCCTACCCCTTTCACACTGAGCTCCTCCTACTCATGTGTCACACTTAGTTCCCCACCTGTCATTCAGCTCCTCCTACTCATGTGTCACACCCAGATCCCCCACCCCTGTTAATGCTGAGCTCCTGCTACTCATGTGTCACACCCAGATCCCCCCACCCCGTTCACACTGAGCTCCTCCTACTCATGTGGCACACCCAGCTTCCCCCACCCCGTTCACACTGAGCTCCTCCTACTCATGTGTCACACTTAGTTCCCCACCTGTCATTCAGCTCCTCCTACTCATGTGTCACACCCAGATCCCCCACCCCTGTTAATGCTGAGCTCCTGCTACTCATGTGTCACACCCAGATCCCCCCACCCCGTTCACACTGAGCTCCTCCTACTCATGTGGCACACCCAGCTTCCCCCACCCCGTTCACACTGAGCTCCTCCTACTCATGCAGCATACCCAGCTCCCCCACCCTGTTCACACTCAGCTTCTACTCATGTGTCACACCAGATCCCCCCACCCCTGTTCACACTCAGCTCCTCCTACTCATGTGTCACACCCAGCACCCCCCACTTTTGTTATCTCAGCTCCTACTCATGTGTCACACCAAATCCCCCCACCCCTATTCACACTCAGCTTCTCCTACTCATGTGTCACACCTAGTTCCTCCCACTCTATTGACACTCAGCTCCTCCTACTCATGTGTCACACCAGCTCCCCCCAGCCCCGTTCTCACTCAGCTCCTCCTATTCGTGTCATACCTAGCTCCCCCACCCCTGTTTATGCTCAGCTCATCCTACTCATGTGTCACACCCAGCTCCCCCACCCCTGTTCACGCTCAGCTCCACCTACTCATGTGTCACACTCAGCTTCCACCACTTTTGTTCTCAGCTCCTCCTACTCATGTGTCACACCCAGCTCCCCCCACCCCTGTTCTCGCTCAGCTCCTCCTACTCATGTGTCACACCCAGCTCCCCCCACCTGTGTCACTCAGCTCCCCTCACCTGTCACTCAACTCCTCCTACTCATGTGTCACACCCAGCTCCCCCCACCCCTGTTCACACTGAGTTCCTCCTCATGTGTCACACCCAGCTCCCCCCACCCCGTTCACACTGAGCTCTTCCTCCTCATGTGTCACACCAGATCCCCCCACCCCTGTTCACACTCAGCTCCTCCTACTCATGTGTCACACTTAGTTCCCCACCTGTCACTCAGCTCCTCCTACTATGTGTCACATCCAGCTCCCCACACCCCTGTTCACACTCAGCTCCACCTACTCATGTGTCACACCCAACTCCCCCCACCTGTGTCATTCAGCTCCTCCTACTCGTGTTACACCCAGCATCCCCCACTTTTGTTCACACTCAGCTCCACCTACTCATGTGTCACACCCAACTCCCCCCACCTGTGTCATTCAGCTCCTCCTACTCATGTGTCACACTAGCTCCCCCCACCTGTCACTCAGCTCCTCCTACTCATGTGTCACATCCAGCTCCCCCACCCCTGTTCACGCTCAGCTCCTCCTACTCATGTGTCATACACATCTCTCCCCACCTGTGTCACACTCAGCTCCTACTCATGTGTCACACCAGCTGCCCCAACTGTGTCACTCAGCTCCTCCTACTCCTGTGCACGCCCAGCTCCCCCCACCCCTGTTCACACCCAGCTCCCCCCACTCATGTGTCGCACTCAGTTCCCCACCTGTCACTCAGCTCCTCCTATGTGTCACACCCAGCTCCCCCCACTTTTGTTTTCTCATGTGTCACACCTAGTTCCCCCTACTCTTATTCACTCAGTTCCTCCTACTTATGCATCACACCCAACTCCCCCCACCCGTTCTCACTCAGCTCCTACTCATGTGTCACACCAGCTGCCCCAACTGTGTCACTCAGCTCCCCCCACCCCTGTTCACGCTCAGCTCCTCCTACTCATGTGTCACATACATCTCTCCCCACCCCTGTTCACACTTAGCTCCTCCTACTCATGTGTCACACCCAGCTCCCCCAGCTGTGTCACACTCAGCTCCCCCCACCCCTGTTCATGCTCAGCTCCTACTCCTGTGTCACACTGAGCATTCTGCTCTCCTCCCCCATGTGTCACACTCAGCTACCCATGTGCCACATCTGTATCCTCCCCCATTTTGTGTTTCTTGAGCCCTGTGCATGCAGGTTCATTTAAACCCCTTTCTCCTCTCTCTCTGTCTCTGTCTCTGTCTCTCTCTTTCACACACACACACACACACACACACACACAGGGGCATTCTGGCCTTGGTGTCCTGCCCCCAGGGTTTTTACCCTGTGCTCGGGAATGGACTTGGTATTCTGGAGTCACTTATTTTCTGACACTTGCTCTCTGCCTGTGCGTGCCAGGCTGTGTGTGGAGGTGGGTGGGTTGGAGAGACACGCAGGGTAGGGGAGGTGGTTCTTCTGCACTTTATTGAGGTGGGGTCCACACCCCCCAGTGCACATCAGGGGGGTTGGTCAATTTGCGGGTCCAGCGGCCATCAGCATGGTGGAGGACGTTTGCGTCACCTTCCACGAAGCCTGGATCCTTTAGGTGCCCCTGCCCCAGCCTCTGTGTGTCCTCCTGGGGTTCCCCGAGGGAGCTCCCTGGAGCCCCATTTCACAGATGCAGGAAGGGAGGCAGAGATGTGCTTAGGCATCAAAGCTTCGGAGGCGGTGCCCTGGCCTGGCTGCCCAACCAGCCCGGTGTGGGGCCCAGCTGCGGGAGGCAGGGCTGGGCGGGGCTGGGCGTGCGGGGCAGGTCCTGGCGCTGCCTGGGCTGGCTGTCCCTGGCTGCCGCTGCTCTAACCGCTAGCAGCCGGCGTGCAGTCCACTTCGGGAGGAGGGTCGCGGCCCGCGGTCAGTAGTTGGGGGATGGGAACGGCTTCATACAGGAGTTGATTGCACAGTCATCCAGCTCCTATATGATGCCTTTCTTCATCCTCTGCAACCACGCACAGCCTCCGGACCCTCCGCTGTGCCCCGGGCTGCAGGAGGATGCGTCTCGAGCTCGCTGCCGTCCCGTCCGCCTCCACACGCCCCGCCCCGCATGCTCTGGGGTGCTTCTCTCCCCCAGGTCCCCCAGTTCCTGGAGGGAGAGCCTGGGGCTGGCCCATCTCTGAGGCCCCTCCTTGGAGCAGAAGGCCCTGTACCTCCATAGGGGCAGTCCCTGAGCCACCCTTTGGGCCTGCTGTGCTGGGCATGAGGGCCGAAGGCAGGCTCAGGGTCTGCCCTGGGGCCAATCTCGCTGAGCACCTGGGGCTGCGCTCCCACAGGGAGCCCTCCGAGGGGACCCGGCCGCTGCCCTCGGCTCCCAGCACCGACAATGTGGGGCTGACTGCCCGCCATGGCCCAGGAGGAGGGTCTCCTTGAGGGGCCTCTGCCTCTACCCAGGGCTCTCCCATGACCAGGAGGCTGAGGCCCCTCACAGGCGGCTTCTCACTATCCTCATCCCACCCCGCCCCGTCTTCCCAGGACCCCAGAAGCTGACAGTGGGCAGCCCTTGTTCCCCTTACCCCTCTGCCTCCCGTGTCCCCCACTAACTCCGGTCCTGTGCATGACTGCACTGCACCCCTGAGAAAACTGGCACCATTAACTCCATAAACCCACCCCACAGCCAGCCCAGGCACAGCGCCAGGGAGGGGGAGCCACGCCCACCTCCTGCACCTGCTCCCCCTTCTCACCTGGGTCTGCCAGTGTCTCCTTGTTGAGTTCCGCAACGCGAGTGCAGGAGAAGGTGTCTAGGCCTTGGGTCACCTCTGATGGCCTTGGGACCTGACCAGAGTGCCCCCGGGCCCAGCAGCAGGGCAGCGGCAGGTGGGGGATCTGGGGTGGTGGCCGGATTCTGGGGCGTGTGTGCTGCGGCAGAGGGCACCTGTGGGGTGGGCGGGGGCCGTGGAGGTTGGAGGAGCAGGAGGCGGAGGGACTCAGCTCCCTTTGTCCTGTGGGTGCTGTCAGAGCTCCCTGGGTGCCCGTGATCTCGGGGGGGGGGCTGGGAAGTGGTCACACTCGGCCCCCAGGGGGGCCTGGGTGCTAGCTTGCACCCTCAGGAGCCAGTTGCTTGTCTCCGATTCCGGTTTGTGTGGTGGCCATGATGTCAGCACCCACCATGTCATCTAACTCTTCTTTCTTTCTTGCTTTCTTCTTTTTTTCCCCCAGGAGAATAAAAGGTTTGTATGATGTTTTTTAAACTCTTTTTCTGGGAGTGGAGACGCTGTAACCTGATGTTCTGTCCGTGGCTCTCTCAGGTGCCTGGAGCTGCCTTTCCTTTGCAAATGGGGGTTCTGGCCGGGTAGGGCGGGGAATCCACAGAGGTGGCTGGCGCGGGGGGGGGGGGGGGGGCCGCCGCGCTGGCGCTGGTGGCCCTGTGTGCACAGGAGTGTGCACAGGAGTGTGCACAGGTCTGAGCCCCTGCCTACCTCCTAGGGCCAGGCTGTTTGGCCACAGACTCTGTGCGTGGCCCTAGCTTGTGAGGGTCCACAGACTCTGTGCGTGGCCCTAGCTTGTGAGGGTCCACAGACTGTGCGTGGCCCTAGCTTGTGAGGGTCCACAGACTCTGTGCGTGGCCCTAGCTTGTGAGGGTCCACAGACTGTGCGTGGCCCTAGCTTGTGAGGGTCCTAACTGCCCTGTTCCTTTTGATGGCTCCAGGCCGAGGCCCGCTCAAGTCCTGGGCTGGGGAGGGGGGGATGTGGGGGCCTCCCACTCACCCCACATCCACCAAGGAAGCCCCTATAAGCAGAGTCAGAGGCCCACCCCCAGGAATGGCCTCCAGGGACCTGAGTGGGGCCCAGTGCTGGGTGTGTTAGTCCCATCAGGGCCCCTGGCCATATACCAAGGCAGTTTATGCACAAAGTCTGAGTGTCACCGGGACGCCCTGGGCCCTTCCTGTCCTTGAATCTCCCATCCCCGTGTGGTGACGGGAATGAGGCTGCATGAGGGACAGCGTCTCCCTGGGGTGACTCAGCATGCTGGGGTCAGGGAGCCCCCTGGCCAGGCCACAGAGGGGGACCCTAGAGGTCCTGCAGTGGGATTCTCTGCTGGGGTTGCTGTCGGCGCAGGGTGCTGGGGGCCGGGCAGGCAGACACAGGGTGACAGAGCTGTACATGGGTGCCCCATGTGGGCGGCACGGCCAGGAGGACCTGCCCTCAGCCCTCTGCGGCCTGGATCTCCCCAGCAGTTGTCCAGAGTGGGCAGCAGAGGGCGGGACCTCTGCATGCCGCTGCACCCCCGGTTCTCCCCAGATCCCCCTGGAAATCCTCACAGAGCCCCAGTGACGGCTGAGGTCCTTCTGTGGAAGTGGGTAGGGGCTGGGTGGGGGTGGGGCCATTGGCAGGGAGAAGCCCTGAGGTGTAGCCCCTGACGTGAAGCCGGGGGTCCTGACCATGACCCCACGGTGCTGTGGTCGGGGGTAGAGTCCTCAGGTGAGCAGTGGGGACAGTGAGATGCCCCGGAGGCGCTGGGAGGGTCTCCCCTCGGTGCCCAGAGATCTGGGTACAGCTGGGCTGGGGGAGCAGAGGGGGCCGCACGGTCAGGCATTGGCACTTTGAGGGCACAGTGGGGTCCCTGAGGCCGCCAGGGAGAGAGGTGGGACAGCTGCTGAGCTGCTCAGAGCCCTGGGAGCCCCCGGCCTTTGAACCTAGACCTGTGAGGGGGTCTCACGGTGCTGGGTTGGGCAGATCCCGGCCAGGGCACAGATGGCAGACGTGGGGTCCTGTGTGCGTGACCCTTGGTGTCCCCTCTTCCTTCGAGGTAAAATCCTGCCTTTGGCCTCCTTTGATGGGTGGGGCTGCAGGCAGAGGGTGAGTGAGGCAGCCTCCCCTTCTAGGCCCGTGTACCCTGTGGGGGGGGGCAGACCCCTGCAGTGGGGCCAGGTGTTTCCATGGTGCCCGGTGTGAAGCTTGCTCAGGGCCCACCCCTCATTTCCCAGGTGACAAGAGCCCCCCCCCCCCGCAGGGAGGGTCAGTGACTCCCACTCCCCAGGGGGCATCCAGGACCTCAATGCCCCCACCTTCCTGCGCTTAAGAACAAGCCACAGATTCAGTCTTTACTCTTTATTCTGGGGATGACAGGGAGGCAGTGGGAAGGTGGGGAGGGGTCTCCGCCCCGTGGCAGCGAGCAGCGTCTGGTGGGAGCACTCTCGGCCCTCGCAGTCGGTCCGGTAAGTGATGCTGGTACGTCGGATGCTCTGGGGCGCGGTACGTCCAGGTAAGGCCAGAGCCCAGGGTCAGACAAAGTCAGTGTCGAGGGCCGCACCAGATGGGGTGGGGGCGCGTGCAGGGGGTGGGGCTTGCCTGCGGGGTGGGGGTCGGGGTCGGGGAGCAGGAGCACCGGTGCTGGAGGTAGAAGTCGTCAGCGGAGCACCCGAGGTCAGTGTCCCAGGATGCGCAGGGCGGCCGCGCGGCCCCCAGGGTGGGCGGGGGGGCGTCCCTGGCTCTGCTTGCTTTGGCTGCCTCTGCTGTGGCTGCTGCCGCATCCGGGGGTGGGCTGGGGCGGGGCGTGGGGCGCTGGCGGCTCCCAACTCCGCCAGCCGCGGGCCTGGGACCTGCCAGAGGATTAAGACGGGGTGCGTCGGTAGCCCTGAGCTGCCTCTGAGTCCTTGGCGGCTGGGCGCGCCCGAGGACGCCACTGGTTGACCAGTGGGGGCGGCTTCACGAACTGGGTCCCCTTGGGTCCGGAGCGGAGGGGACGGGGCGCCGGGTGTGGGCGAAGCTGGTGGGAGGGCCGGGCGGGCCGGGGCGCTCCCTCAGTCCAGGCCTCAGTCCAGGTCGTCGTCCCGCTCAGGGTCGCCCTCGGGCCCAGGCAGCTCCTCCGGGCTGGGAGCGGGCGGGGTGTGCGCTTGGGCCAAGGCCAGGAAGCGGTTCAGGGCCTGGGCCACCTGCTGGCGGCTGAGCAGGGCGAGGCGGCCGCGGACGTGGAGCAGGCGGATGCCCAGGAAGTCGACGACTTCGGGGTGCAGCAGGGAGCGCGGGCGAGGGAGGGCGAGCGCGGCGCGTGCGCGGGCGTCGGGGGCGGCGCCGGCGGGCGGGGCCTCGCGCACGTCGTCGGCCTGCGCGCCCTGCGAGCTGTCTTGCAGGCCGTCACGCAGGCCACTCTGACGGTTACGTTGCAGGTCGTCTTGCAGGGCTTCTCGCAAGGCGACATCATCATCGCCGACGACGTGCAGTTCCGGGGAGCGGCTGCCGGGCGCCCCGCGCCGCGGGGTGGGCCCGAGGCCCAGGAGCTCGCCCAGCGCCCGCCGGGCGGCCGGGGCCAGCGGGGCGTGGGGTGGCCAGTGGCCGGGGCCCAGGAGCAGCTCCAGCAGCTCCCGGGCCGAGAGGGCGTTGGCGCCCGCGAGCGGCGGCATCTGCGTGAGCAGCTGCATGGCGGCCGTGGCCAGGCCGCTGCCCGCCATGAGGGACGTGTCCAGGAACAGGCGCAGCGAGCGCCGGGCCGGGGGCTGGGTGGGCTGCGCGGGCGCGGGCGGGGGCGGCGGGGGCGGCGGCGGCGGCAGCGAGGGGCGGCGGCGCGCCCTGAGCAGCACCAGCAGGGCGGCCAGGGCCAGCGCGCTCTTCCAGTAGAGCAGGCCGCGGACGAAGTGCAGCAGCACGGCGCGGATCTGGGCCACGCTGAAGTGGGCCAGGAAGCTATGGAGGATGTGGTGGACGGGGATCATGGCCAGCAGCTCCCGCGCCAGGCTCTGCCCGCGGGCCTCCTCCTCGGGGCCCAGCGCGTCCTCCTCCTCCTCCTCCTCCTCCACCTCCGCCGCAGCTGCCTCCTGGCCGCCGCCGCCGCCGGGCTCTGCAGGGGGGTCCCGCTGGGACCTCCGGGCGGCCGAGAGCAGCAGCGAGCGCGCGCAGCGCAGGGGCGGCCGGCGCTGGCCGGTGTCGTCGTGGTCGTGCGCGGGCAGCGGCATGACGTCGAAGTTGAAGTGGGAGAAGAAGAAAGCCCAGTGCCCCGGGAGAAGTACGGTGAGCCTGTCATTATTCAGAGAGGCTAGATCCTCGCTGTTGAGTAGGATCATGATGGGCTCCTCGGTGTTCTCCAGGTAGCGGCTCCACACCACCAGGGCCGCGCGCACGGCGAGCACGCGCATTTCCACGGCCGAGGACCCCACCTCGATGGGCGAGATGCTGCGCGAGTAGAAGGCGCAGGCGACACGGCGGCCGGTCTGCTCGTCCGTCTGGATGAGGGCGGCGTGCAGGACCGCGCCGGAGACGCCCGTCTCCAAGTAGAAGCGATTCTGGGGCTTGGGGTGGTGGAGCAGGGGCGCGCGGCGGAAGGCGCGCCGCAGCGCGTCGAAGGCCTGCTGTTCGGCCTGGCCCCAGGAGAAGGGCGCCGAGTCGTCGGCGTCCCCGCGCAGCAGCTGCTGCACGAGCGGCTCGGCGATGGCGCAGAAGCGCTCCACGAAGTGGCGGTAGGGGAGCACGAGCTGCAGGAAGCCGCGCAGGCCCCTCCGCGAGGTCGGGAGCGGGTAGGTGGCGATGGCGCCCACCGTGGTCTTGCTGAGCTTCACGCCCTTGGGCGTCAGGACGAAGCCCAGGAACTCGGCCGTGTGCCGGTGGAACTGGCTCCTGTCCAGCGAGCAGTAGACGCGGTGGTGGCGGAAGCGCACCAGCACCTGGCGCACATGCTGCAGGTGCTCCTCCCGGCACATGGAGTAGACCAGGACCTCCTGGCCCGAGGACAGCACGAAGAAGCCCAGCATGTCCTTGAGGATAAAGTGGATCACGTTCTGGGGGATGACAGGGTCGGGGGACTGCGGGAAGGGCCGGTAGCTCTTCATGTCCTGCGGCTCCAAGCCGAAGGCCGCCCGCCACGTGTCCTCGGTGCGGGCCACGCCCAGGCTGCTCGGCACCACGCTGCCCCGCAGCTCCAGTCTGGTGAACCAGGCCGCCCCGTGCAGCTGGTCGAACAGCTCGGGGATCACCTGGATGTAGTCCTGCCTGTCCGTGAGCATGGCGCGCAGTGCCCAGCACTCCTCCCGCTGTCTGGCTTGCTCTTGCATCCTAGCACCCACGGGCTCCCAGGGCGCGGTGGAGGGACACTCGTAGAAGGTCTCGCTGTGATCACTGTCTCCAGCCTGCTGAAGCTCAGAGGGCTCTGATTCAGAAAGATCATCGGATCCGTCTGAGCTTGGCTGGTCGGAAGTCTCCTCATCTGCTTCCTTCGGGTTAAACACGTCGGCCAGGTCGGAGTACGGGTGTGGCAGGCCGGGGAGCAGGCTCAGGCTGTGCCGCTCCAGGGCGATGCATGGCGGGGGCGGGCGGAAGCAGTGTTCCAGGCAGTAGGGAGAGTGGAAGGTGCAGCGGCCCCTGATCCAGTCGATGTCGGGGGCGTGGACTCGGAGCCAGTGGACGCCGAGCACTATGGAAAAGTCCGGCGAAGGTAGGACGTCGAAGGCGATGGACTCCTGGTGGTTCTGGTGGATGCACACCAGGGGCTCGGTGTGGAGCCAGATGGGCTCATCGCCCATCGGCGAGCCGGCCACGGCCGGCACGGACTGCGGGTAGGGCTTCTGGTACAGCTCCACGTAGTGCTCCTGCGCGAACTTCTCGTCCATGAAGTTGCCCTCGGCCCCCGAGTCGACCAGGGCCTGGACGGCCACGCTGTGGTAGGGGTTCACGCGCACCATGAGCAGCAGGAAGAGGTGGGCCCGGTTGATGGCCGGGTGGACCTCGCTGGGCCGCCAGCTGCTGACCATCCACCTCTCGGGCGCAGGTGAGTCGATCCAGGTCAGGTTCCGCGGGCGGGCCTCGGGGGGCAGCCTCAGCACCGCCCTCCGCTCGGCCAGCTTCTCCTCTATCCGCAGGACCAGCACGATGAGGCTGTCGAGCGAGTCCGGCTGGGGCACCCGGAAGAGGTAGTGGCGGATGTCTTCGTTGAGCCCCTGGCACAGGTGGGCCTGCAGGACCTCGTCCGGCCAGCCCAGGGTGGGTATCAGGCTGCGGAACTCGGTGATGTACTCGGCGGCCGGGCGGGCGCCCTGCCTGATGTTGAACATGGCGTCCTCCGCCACGCGCAGCGACTGCCGGTACTCGAACACCTCGGACATGGCCTCGAGGAAGGCCGGAAAGTTCTCCGTCAGGGGGCTGCTCTGCTCCAGCAGGGTCCTGGCCCACTGCAGGGCCAGGCCGGAGAGGTGGCTGATGACGTACTGCACGCGCTGCCGGTCGCTGCAGAACCCCTGGGGGCAGCTCTGCAGGATGAGCTGGCAGAGCACGATGAACTCCCGGAATTCCCTGCGGTCGCCCGAGAAGCGCTGGGGGGCGGGCAGCTGGCCGGCAGCGATGCCCCTCGCCAGGATCTCTTCCGCCACTCTCTGCTGCTCGTTGAGGTCTTGCATGCGCAGGTACAGCGAGATGATGGACTGCATCATGGACATGGCTTCCACTGGAGCGCCCCGGCCCTGGCCCTCACCCTGGGCCTCGCTTTGGCCCTGGCCGTGGCCCTGGCCCTCACCTTGGCCCTGGTCCTCACCTTGGCCATTGTCCTGGCCCTGGCCCTCACCTTGGCCATTGTCCTGGCCCTGGCCCTCACCTTGGCCATTGTCCTGGCCCTGGCCCTCACCTTGGCCATTGTCCTGGCCCTGGCCCTCACCTTGGCCATTGTCCTGGCCCTGGCCCTCGCCTTGGCCCTCGTCCTGGCCCTGGCCCTCACCTTGGCCATTGTCCTGGCCCTGGCCCTCACCTTGGCCATTGTCCTGGCCCTGGCCCTCACCTTGGCCATCGTCCTGGCCCTGGCCCTTGCCTTGGCCCTCGTCCTGGCCCTGGCCCTCGCCTTGGCCATTGTCCTGGCCCTGGCCCTCACCTTGGCCCTCGTCCTGGCCCTGGCCCTCACCTTGGCCATCGTCCTGGCCCTGGCCCTTGCCTTGGCCCTCGTCCTGGCCCTGGCCCTCGCCTTGGCCTTGGCCCTTGCTTTGGCCTTGGCCTTGGCCGTGGCCCTCTCCCTGGCCTTGGCCTTCGCCCTGGCCCTGGCCCTCCTCGGGATTCGCTTCTGCCCCTTCTGCCTCCGCTTTGGTGTCGTCGCCCGGCCCTGCTGTGGCTCCGGCCGGGTTGTCCCAGGCTTCCCGTGCTCCCTCCGAGGCTTCGCTGCGTGGACCCCCCGTTGGCTGGCGTGAGCCGTTGCATGACTCCTCCAGGTCTTGGAGTAGGTCATTGGGTGGATCCTCTAATTCCTTACGTGGGCCACTGGATGGCTCCTCCATGTCTTGGAGTAGATCAGTGGGCAGCTCTTCTACTTTCTCCAGCGAGCCCCTGGGTGGCTCCTTCCTTCCCTGGGCTGGGCCGCGGGCCGGACCCGCCCCCTCCTGCGCTCCTCTGCCTGCTGCCTCCATGGTGGTCTTGGATGAGCCCTCGGAGGACTCCATTTGTTTTGATGATGGATTCTTAGGCTCCATCATCGTCTCAAATGAGTCTTCAGAGGGTTCTATCTTGTCGTCGGCGGGAAGTGCTGTTTTCTGAAGACTGGTAAGGTCGCGCTGCGCCTGGTGAGCGACTGGGACCCTGGCGATGAGAACCTGAGGGCGGAGGGGGTGGGGAGGGGAGCAGGCGGTCAGGGTCAGGTTTTCAAGGCCAGGAGTGATGCCCGACTGAGCAGGGCAGAGTAGTACCTGGGAGACGTCCAGCACCCAGTGCCTGGTCACTGGGGGAGCCCCTGGGGAGCGTCTTCCAGCGTCCAGAGCCTGGTCACTTCAGGGAGGCACCCCGGGGAGAGGATCTCTGTCAACCCCTGACCTGCCTCCCAGGCGGATTCAGTCTGCCTGGCCTGCCCGCTTCCTCCCCGGGGGTGAGAAATTCACAGCTCATAAATCCCGTGCTGTGACTGGCCCAGAGCGGCACCTGGCAGAAGGCACGGCTGCCTCATTCCACCCTGGCACACACGCCAGCCGGTCCTCTGTCCCTTCTTTGGTTACCCGAAAATCATAAAGGTCACATCTCAGCGCCGCGGAGCGCCAGCCCTGGCAGGCGGTGCTCCCTGGAGCAGGCCCAGCCTCCCAGGTCGAGGGGATGCCTCCGCTTCCCGAGTTCCGTGGAAAAGGAGAAAACAGGCACTTGGCCCCTGTCCCACCAGTTGGGTCAGCAGCCCAGAATAGCTTAGTTCCTGCTCCAGGTTCAAAGCCAGAATTTGTGAGGGAGAGGCACCGCAGTCCGGGTTCCAGCTTTGGCCTGGCGCGTGCACAAAGTCCCTGCGTGTGGGAGCCTTGTGCATCTCTAGCTTTTTTGGCGGGGGCCGGCGGAGGATGGGATATCTGGGGCCTGCTTCCCATGCTCCCCAACTCTGAGCGTGGAGGAGCCTTTCCCATGGTCCCCTGCCCCCAACAGTCTGTTCTGCCTCTGGGTGGACCTCTTTGCCCTTTGCCGGGGGCTTCTGGGGCGTGCGCGCGCGTGTCCCACTCATTTCCCTGACTTTCCATCTTCACTCCCCCTGCAGCCGGGGCTCCCCTACCTCCCTCTGCTGCTGGGGCCCCCCACCCCCAGCAAGGGGTGAAGGGACCCTGAGAGATGGCAGTAGGGGGTGCATGAGATCTTTGAAACCTGATGGTCTTGGGGGTTTGGGGATCCAGGGATGGGAGCTTTGAGCGGGCTGAGGCTGAATTTAGAGACATGGACATCTTAGCTGGAGCTGTTCTTGTTACTGTTACTATTTTGCACACCTGTTCTGTATCAGGGCACATAGAGCATCGTTGACCCCATGGGCTGGCCCTAGGGGATGTTCTTTCCACCTTCTGTTGCTTCTTGGTGTTCTTGGCCCCTGAGTGAGCTATAAAAGAGCACGCGTTCCCTCACATAAAACTCCTCATTGGCCAAAATCCAAATTTTCTATCCAAAAGGATACAAAATCTGGATCTGCTGTTTCTCAAAATCGAGTACACTCTTGTGAGCATGACACTTAAATTTGATCATGCAGTCCTCCTGATTAGAGCCGTTCAGTGTTTGTTTACTGTCTGCAGCAGTTAATCCAACTCGTGCAGCATAAACACATCTGACATGTAAATTCACCAAACCACGCTCGGGCTGGAGTTTGCAGACCTTGGCATAACAGAAGATGCTGATCATGTCGCCCACTCAGTAGAGATCCCATTTTTTTTTTTTTTAAGCACGGTGCACACATTAGATAAACATCACCGTCCTCGTCATCAGCACACCCACACCACCGCAGCAACACCCACGTAGACACTGCACGGCCGCTTCCCCCTCAGGACGGTGCCCTAAGCTATGCACAATCACAGTGAAATCTCAGGTCTCTGACGTGAGGTCAGCAGGAAGCTGACTTTGTAATGCGTTTGGAAAGGCTTCTAGCAGACACAGTCTCTGCATGTCCCTCGCTTAAAATGCTTTATTGGCTAAAATTTAAATTCTTAATTAAAGTGACTTCAAGACTACTTTATTAATAGGAAGGCTTCACGTCCTGAACACGCCTTAGCACTAAAGTCTAACCTCTCTGCAAGGTACGTGGAGTTCTCCCATGGTGTCTCCATTGTACCAGATCTCTTTCCCTTTTCTGAAATAGGAAGCTGTAATCGCTTAGCGTAAAATAGAAGTTTTAACCACATAATTTATTTGCCAGCTGACGATAAAAAACCCCAGATCTCACCAGGCCATTCCCGAAATTCTGTATTGGCCTAATTCCAAACCTCAGTGCGATAGACAAACAAAACCGAAAAACAACCAAGCCAAAACAAAACAAACCCACCAAAGCTGGACCGTGTCAACCCTCACAATAAACCCAAAGCCACGCGTCCATGCAGGTCGAGAGCCTGTCCTTGCCCCTTCTGCCTGGGCTTTTACAAGAGCGCCCAGTTACCCACGCGACAAGGTCTAAGCTGTTTAGCAGAAAATACATTTTGCTCAAAAATTTCCTCCAGACCGCTCTGACCAGCACAGAAATTTTGCGATGTCATTTTCTTCAAGTCTCTTGGTGGCGCAAACCCAGATCCCGTGGCTTGGCACAGAGGTGTGACCCGGCCGGTCGGCTGGGCAGCACGCACGCTGGCTTCCCCGCACGCTGGTCAGATCAGCCCTGCCTGCGGCGCCTGCCCAGGACCCAGCTCCCAGCCTGGGGTGTCCCGGGGCCAAGGGTGGGGGCCTGCCGAGGAGCGCCCGGTGCTTATCATTACCTGCTTGATCAGATCCAGACACCTTAGCACAAAATAGGTTTTACCCTTGAATTCCTCTGGAGACAAAACTCTCATCAATTCACTCCTTAAAACCCTTCATTGGCCAAACTCCAAACGCCTGTGCGTGAGCATCCAACAATGAGATCATCCCGCCCGCTCCTCCAAATGGAATGCTGGCTGCCTCGGCTCTCCGTAAAATCGCTTCTCCTTAGCATGTTGTAAAATCTGATCATATTCTCTTTACCATAAAAATCCACTCTTTCAGCTCTGCCGAAATGCACAAGTTTGAGCACGTAGCTCCTTGATTTTAAAACTTTTCAATGTTTTTCATTGCCCAAGTACTTAACGTAAAATGTAACATTTTCCCATGTAATTTATCTTCAGGCTGGTCTACTGAAAACACACACATACACACACACACACACACACACACATCTTGCCCTGCCGCTCCTTTAAGCTCTTCATTGGCTCAAATCCAAACTTATTAGCATGGCATAAAATTTGATCATGTCATCCTTAAAATAAAATTCACACTTCCTAGTACAATATATAAAATCTGATCTTGTAACTCCACCTTAAAAAAAAAAAACTTAACTTAATTGCATCTGGAATGGAGTACCAAATTCTTAGCTAAAATGTGTTTTTTTTTTTTTTCAGTTTTCATGCTATTTACCAGACACCAAAAAAAAAAAAAAAAAAAAAAAAACTATGAAAACTCATGACCGGCTGAACCAGCTTTCTAGGCATTATTGCAGAAACCCTAATCGTGTCGAAATCATCCTGAGTTTCTTCACATAGTCACAGCAAAGAACGTAACGCTTGTGCCTAGAACCTTTCAACTTTGGCATCAGCCCGACCAAGTCTCCCTGGCCCGCTCCTGGGCCAGACGGCGGCACTCCCTGGACGGGAGGGCCCTCGAGGGTGATCCCCACGTTCGTGGCTGTTACTCTTGGGTTTGAAACGTCCCAGCCTTTCCCGAGCGGTCAGCCAGTAGATACACTTGATCATGCTTTTCTGCACGTTCTCGTCCCACAAGAGAAAACTCGCCACGCATTTCTCAAAACCCTTCAACCAAAAAAAAAAAAAAAATCCCAACTCCTTAGCACGATAGGAAATTCTGATCCTGTCACCTCTCAAAATGAAGTCCAGATTTCTCCCCCTAATACGCAAATCCAGCCAGGAAACAAACTCCTGTTTAAAATGTCCCGAGCGTCACCACCTTCCCACGGCACCCACGTGCCGTGACGACCCCCGCGTTTCAGATCTCTAGTTAGACAGGGTTTCTCAACCCCCCCACCCCCCCGGAAATGCCTCTTAGAGATGTCCTCCTTACAGCTACCTGTCATTCACTGATTTGTTAATTCATTCATTCCACACTCTGTGGCCTGGGTGTAGGGAAGGAGGCAGCCCCGCCTGTGGGCCATCACCCACACGGAAATGAGGACCCCACCCCGAGTAGTGCCTGCTGGAGGTGAGCGGGGGTCTTGGGGCTGAGCGAGGGGCTCCACTGCCTGCTCCTCTGGGTGCACTCGGATGTTGTCAGGGGGCTCCGTCCCCGTTAGCTTCCTGTGGGACCCCTGCCCTCCACCAGCCCACCCGCCACTGCCTGGGGCCCGCCCTGCTCTGCCCATGACGCTGGGCTCTGCGCGCATCGGCATCAGTGGGGTTCCCAAGCATCGGGGCCATTTCTCTAGGAATTATCCCTTGCTTAGGAAATCCCACCTGATAGCCCACCCCCCCAGAAACCCCGCAAAAAAACCACACTGGGATTGGGCGCACCTGGTCTGGGGTCAGCGCTGCGTTTGGTCTTTGGCTGCCGTCAGTGCCCAGAGCCTCGGTCAGGTCGGCGCCTTGCCGCTGAGCAAGTGGCCGAGGTGAGGGCTGCCACCATGCATCTATGAAGGGCTGGGCGGGGGGGGCGGGGGGGCGGGGGCATCCCTCAGCGAATACCTCTCCCTGTCAGCCCTCTGTACAATAAAGGAAATCTGATTTTAAAAATAGAGCCTGGAAGAGGAGATGAGAAGATACTTAGGAGCAGGGCTGGGCAGGGGGTGGGGGCGGGCATGGAGGAATTAGGGGAAAGGTGAGGACAGGGGAGGAGGCGGGAGGTCCAGGAGGAGGAGGAAGGTAGAGGCAGTGCCCTGTGAGGCTGGGAGGGACGTGGCTGTCCCGAAGCCGTCCTCAAAGCTCAGACGGCAGCCCTGTGCTACCTGGACTCCCTAGTCCGCTGCTGCCACATGGGTGTCAGGTGCAGGCCCCCTGCAGGCAGCCTCAGAGCCCCAGGAGTGTGAGGGGGCAGCCCACAGGCAATGGGCCTCGAAATGAAAGTCCCCC
Source organism: Sylvilagus floridanus (assembly GCA_949820135.1). NCBI lineage: Eukaryota > Metazoa > Chordata > Mammalia > Lagomorpha > Leporidae > Sylvilagus > Sylvilagus floridanus. The sequence goes on from OX463228.1 coordinate 52,302,275, forward strand.
AACTCCGCTGTCCTGGGCTGTGGGAGTGAAGGCGTTCTGATGAGGGTGGGCTTACAAGGTGCTGGGAGGGCCATGGAGTGTCGGCCTTTTGTTAGCCAGGGTCAAAGTCATGGCCTGCCCTGGCAGGGGTGTGTGGTAGGGTCAGTCGCTCTGGCCATTTCATTGCCACTTGGGGTGGGGGAGGTAGGTGGGCTTCCTGTAGCCCCACGAGGAGCTAGGGTTGAGTCTTGGGGTGCCTGTCCACAGCCCTGGCCTTGTCCCTCGGACACCATCATCATGATGTGGCAGCTGTGTCCTTGGTGGGGAGAGGTGGGGGAGGCTGAGACCCAGCACTGGCTGCCAGTCTCACTGCAGCCGAGGCCTCCTATGTAGCCCAGCAGGAGGGGCTGCCTGCAGAGGGACCCTCAGCCCCTCCGCTCTAGCACCCCTGAGCTGTAGGGCAGCGCCCTTGACCCAGCGATATTCCTATGGCCATGGCCCTGCCCCCTCCACTCTTGACTGGCAGCTCCAGGGGGCAGCTGGATCACTCTGCCCAGAATAACCTGGGAGGGGGAGAGAGGCCTGAGAGAGGGGCAGTGGCCGCTGTGTCCTTGGGCTGCCCCGATCGGCAGAGCCAATCAGCTGCTTCTGAGGCTGAACTTGCCTTTGAAGGCAAGCGGGCAGGGCCCGGGACTGCGCCCAGCGCCCAGTGCCCAGGCCCGCTTGGGCTCTGACTCTGAGCTTCCTGTCCCTGCCCTCAGTTTCCCCAATTCTGCAAGGGGGCGTGGGGCCCCACTCGTTCCCATTGCTCCTGGAGCTCTGGGGAGCCGTGGTGAGGGACGGGGTGGCCAGGGCCCTGGGGACACTCAGTGACCCCCGGTCTTGCCAGCTGGTTCTCCACAGTGCTGTGTGAGCGTGTCGCATCTAAGTGGGAGTCCGCTCCAGGAAACAGTCTGCGTTTCCCGGGTGGGAGGGGTCTTGGGATGGAACCCCGTCCTGTCACTGTTGGGCCCCTCCTGTTTCTCCTGGTTGTGTGGCTGCACCCTGCAGGCTGGGGCCTAGGATTGCGGAAGCTTTTGGAACAGGAAGGTGGTGACTTGGGAGAGAATGAGGAGGGCTATGCTCTGGGGCCAGGGGCACTGGGGCCGGCTCTCCTGCCCAAGCCTCCGTGTCTCCACTTACAGAGTGGAAACAGCACCTCCTTCCCCGGGGAGCCCTCTGTAAACAATTAAAAGTACAAGCAGGCACGGCATCGCTGATGCCATTAGGACTCTCGTGATTATTGGAACACCCACTCTGATTGTAACGGCCAAGCTGTGGACAGAATTTCACGCACGGTGTCAGCTTTAATTTCCCATTAGCTCGGGAGGGAGCGGCGCCCTGCTCTGAAACTGAGTCAGCTGGAGCCCAGGCTGCGGGTCCCCTGTGAGGGGCCCTGACCGGCAGTGGTCATGGCACGTGGACCCCGGCCACTGGGGACCGCCCCTGGAGGAAGGCAGACTGTGGCCTGGTGGGGGGTAATTAGGGTGCACTTGCTCCCAGTTCTGGCTCCGCCCCTGTCCGGCAGGGGCAGCTCCCTCAGTTTGCAGGGTGGAACTATGGCGCAGGGCTGAGGGCCGGCCCCGGGCCCCTAGAAGTGAAAGGTAGAGGCAAGGCCCCCCAGCCCCCATCCCGTGGCCGGCACTGCCAGCAGGCACATGTGCGCAGGGCGGGGTGGGCAGGCGGCCTCTGGGACCTGGAGGGGCTTTAACTTTATGTCTTGATCCTGCCGCCTGATGTGCTGCCAGACCGCAGGCGGGGGGGCTTCAGTGGCTGCCTCCACCTCCCCAAAAGGCGCGTGCTGTCGTCCTCAGCCCACTTTGGCTTATTTGGTTCGATAGAGGAAAGGGACAGCTGGCCTGGGACCTGCTAATTATAGCGGCTGGCATGGCTGACCAGGGCCTGCCAGTACCCCACCGAGTCATGATTTTTCTTAGAGACAAACCTGGTGCTGAGCCCTGACCCGCGCTCAGCACCTCTGACCCCCAGGACCCCTTCCCCGTGTCTTACCTTGGCCGCAAGCGTCCGAGGGAACCACCGGTGTCCACTGGACTCTAACTGCCGCTTCTTTCTGAAAAGTGATTGGGCAGGTTTATTTCTTCGACCACACAAGTCCGGACTTGGACGTTTGTTCGGTGTCTACGGCGGCGGCCACGTGGTCTTGAAACCCACCCTTGTTTCCCCATGCCGCCTGTGGCTGCGTCCCCTCCTTGAGCACCTAGGAAGCACCTCAGGGGCTCTGGAACTTCTAATCCTCAGAGAGGCATGTCGGGGGCCATTTTTATCAACCCTTTGCAGAAGACAAATTGGGGGCCAGGGACATCCCTGCAACCCGCTGTGGGTCCAGCGTCACCACGAAGCCCTGTCCCTGAGCTCGGGCTCGCTGGGGGCAGCCTAGCGGAGTCTGGCCCGGCCTTTCTCTGAAGTCCGAGCTCCTGGCAGACCCCTGGTTCTTGGTGGGCCCCCCCCCCAGCTTTTTTTCTGTAGCAAATGGGTGCGGTGTGGGTGTGAGTGGGGGGCCAGGCCTCTGGGGGACCCTGGGCAGCGCATTTCTTAGCTCCTCTCGACCACGCCACCACCATGGGCAGTAAGTGGCGTCTTCCCAGGCTGGATCCCCTTCCCATTGCCCCTGTCGAGCTCTGTCCTGCTCTGTGCTTGATCTCACCCTCCCTCTGCACACAGGCGGCCTTGGCCTGGGCGGGGGCTCACCCAGGCTGTGGCACCTGCTGAGAGTGTCTGTCCCCCTGTCCAGGTGTCCAGGTGCCCTGCCGATGAGATGGCCGCTTTCCCCTGGGAAAGGAGCAGCTGCCTGGCCCGGGAACAAATCAAAGGTCTGAAAAATGATCTTTTCCTCCCTAATGTGTCAGTCCAGACAGTTTGCGGATTTGTAGATTTCGGAGAATGGAACTAACTGGCGCCTTTGTTTGTGCAGCCGAGGCTCACTGCCCACAGCGGGCAGTGGGTCAGTGGGCTCTCCAGGCCAGTGTGTGGCCCAGCCTGGCCCCTTAGGACAGTCACCTTGAAGGAGACCAGCATCCCAGACCCACTCGGGGCCCCGCCAGGTACGTCTGCTCGTCTTATACCTGGCATCTCGGGAGGTGGACCTCAGGGGGTGGGGGTGGTGATGGTGGCTACGCAGCCTTAACAGTAATAGAATCCAAGGCCCAGAACGAGGCTGCCCTCGGCCGCATGTTGAGGGGAGGTGTTAGACTGTTAGACTCTGTCACTATGCTGTGCTCTGTCTCTGTGCTGTGGAGGTGCCCCCTGGGACACCCGCGGTGGGACCCAGGCAGTCTGCTCGGGGATAGTGAGGGCAGGCTGTCTTTGCAGGTGACTCTAAGCCACCTTCCCCTTTTCTGCCAGATGGGGCCCACAGCTTTCCAGTGCTGCAAAGTGCCCGGCACACAGTAGGTCCTCAGCATGTAGAAGTGGCGTGCATCTCTTCCCCCCGTGGTGTTGGAAGCTCTTTGCATTGTTGAGGATCCAGAGGGCGTCCCCCGAGGATCGGACTTTTATGGACTTGTCCTGAGGTCACAGGTGCTGCACGGCCTGTGGCCACCTCCACGCTGGGGTAACCCAGCCTCGAGGCTGCTCCTGGTCACTCCAACCTGGGTATTGCACTGGATTTTTTTTTTTATTTATCCCAAAGATATTTTGCTAAACGATGGCACCAAACCCCATCCAAAGTAGAACCGCAGGCAAGAAGCAGCAGCCCTGTCCGGCGTGCGGGCTGAAGGCTGGTTAACCTGCCTCGCGCTGCTTCTGCCCGGCGTCACGTTTGAACATAGGTGTCTGCCAAGTGAGAGACAAGGGCTCCGGCTGCCCTCCCCAGCGAGAAGCGGTTAAACAATTAACCAATTAGCTGTCCCTGCAGATGGAGGCTCTGCCGGGGAGGGGGGCGCGGGGTTAGCAACACCTGTGCTGCTGAGCCCACAGTCGCTGAGGGTGAAGCTCTGAGAGGAAACGTGTCGATCGTGTGTCCTGCATGGGAACTGAGCTGTCCTGGGACACGCAGGCCCCGGCTCTTTGCCAGCAAGCTGTCTGGCTATTGACGCACGCGGGCTGGAGCCCCGTGTCTTCGCCGGGACCTATCCTGTGTCACATTCCCCTGGAACGCTCATTCCAGCCAGCTAATCCCCGGGAACATGGGCCAGGGCATCCTCTTTCCTGGCCTCTTCCAGACGGAAAAGGAAAGCACTCCCCCACGGGTGCGCCGCAGGCACCCGCGGGCGGCCCGGGAGGGGTCGGGGGCTGCGGGTGGTGAAGTCACAGCCGGGGGTGCGCACCTGCCGGGCTCCTGTCAGCGACAGGCCGTGGAGAGTGTAGAATTAAAACAGAAAAATCTTTGCGATAAAAACCGAATCCCTGGTGTCTGCCGGACTTGTTTGGCTGGTACCTGCTGGCTCCCCAGCCGCCGACGGCCAGATGCTCTTGTGTATATTTGTGAAAACAAAACCAAAAAAATCCCCACAAACAAACAAATACATGTGAGCCCCCCTCAGAGCCCCCCTTCCATGTACAGTGGTTGTTTTCAATGTGCAGGAAATGCATGGATAATTCACATTCACTCGTGAGAACGCACCCTTGCAGATAAAGCTGGCACCGTCTTGAGCCCCGCCTCCCCCTCTCCCCCGATTAGCCCTCGTGGGATCTTCGGGTGTGCGCCTCCAGGTGTCTGCCCTGCGTCTGCCTGTGTGGGAGCACCCCTACCCCGAGGCACTCCGCCTGTCTCAGTGAAGTGCTCTCTGTGACGCTCACCGCAGCCTGTTTTTCTGCCTCCAGGAGTCTGCGTGGAGATAAGCGATCAGCCTAGCCCTTGCTACAGCACCTCGGGATCCTGGAGTGTTTTCTCCGGAGGCAGCGGCCCTGGGGGGCGGGCGGCCCGGGAGGCAGGTGTAAGTAATTGCTAAGGCCGGGTGTGCGGAGTGAGCCCGTGAGTGCTTATGACATTCTCACAAATGAATCTATGAATGCATAAATTAGCAAAATAAAAGAGCACATGCCTGGGCCAGTGATGAGGCCACGTCTGGGAACAAAGGAGCGTGATGAATCCAGTTCTGCGCAAAATACTGAGGTCCATTCAAAGACAATAGGTCTCGGCTGCCTCTTTCTTTTTAAGAGCTGTTTAATATTCCGGGGTCTATACGCCCCATTGTCACTCCTCCCCTTCCCTGTTGTCAGGACTCCCAGCTGGACGTGTTCTGGGGGAGGAGACTGGGCAGACGGGCGCCGTGGTCAGCGGCCCTGTCGTCGGGATGGGTCACGGGATCAGGGTGCTCGCTCTACTGTGTTGCAAAAAATGAATAAGAATGAGTCCGTGGAAGGAACGTGGCCCCGTGTGGGTCAGTGAGGAGGGCGTGTCGCCAGCTGAGCCTCTTACAGTGCAGTCCTAGCTGACACCCGACGAGCCATCTACGCTGTTCCGCACTCGCTCCTCACGCGTGTAGCCGTGGGCATGCTCGTGCTGCGACACCACCTGACTGCGTTCGCCCCAGCTTCTTAGAGGTGGGGCGGCTGGGAAAATCCCCCTAAAATGCCACTCTGACCTCATGTACTGTCTCGCTTTAAATCCTCCGTCTGATTTCTTCCGGGACGTGGTTGAAAACCCAAAGGCAAAACACAAGTGAACACAAAAAGCCCCTCGCCTGATTTGGGAGACCCTCGGGGTGCACTTTGAAATGGCCCACCTCTGCAGCCCCACAGAGCCACCACTCTCCCCGTGGGTGCTGTGGCCCCACGCTTTTGGCCAATTTGTGCTGGGCTTTCGAGAGTGTGTTTGAGATGCCACCGGCCGTTAACCCCTTGTTGGGGTGTGTGCCTGTTGCCCGCCCCCAAGAGCTCGCTGGGGAGCCCAGCTGAGCGCTGCCCCATGTTTCGGGGTGAGGAAGTGGCCGGGCACTCAGCGCCCCTGTCCTTTGTCCCTCTGCAGATGGCCCCGGCACTGCGGCTGTGTGGTTCCCTTCGCTGAAAACCGCCTCGTATTCTGTGCGCTGACAGGCGTCTGTCAGAGGGTCCTGTCGCCTGCTCGGTGGCGCTCGGTGGCGTTCGGTGAGTCTGCAGATTTGCTGTGAGACAGCAAGCTCAGGGCTGGGGGGCCCGGCCTGGCCCCCACCGCCCCACACTGCTCTTTACCTCCCTGGCAGCTGCGTGCCGAGCCTAGGGTCAGGGGTCTGGGGGACGGGGCTGGCTCCCGGGGGCTGGCTTTCGCCGAGGAGCTGTGAGCCTCAGTTCAGCTGCACGCAGGCGACTGTGTCTCCTGGCAGCCCCTTGCCAGAGGCAGACGGGTCTAGCCCGGACAGGAGGGGGTGATGGTGAGGTCTGGGCCAGGGTCGGTGCTGTGAGCCTGTGCCGGTGGGACAGTTATTTCTAGAAAGGGGAACAGGGCTGAGATGCTGAGCCAGCGTCACTCTGGGGAGCAGGGGGCCTCTGCGCGTGTGTGTGTGTGCGTGTGCGTGCGTGTGTGCAGGTGTGTTTGAGGGGGCAGAGTCCCCAGGTGTTTGGGGCTGGGAAGCAGCCAGCCGTCCCGCACAGACCCGCTTTGGAACACGGAGCTGTGGCTCCTTGGCAGAATCCCCGAGCATTTCTGTGTCTTGGTTTCCTGATATTAAAAAAAAAAAAGAAAGAAAAGAAGCCATAGTCCCTGTCACACGGGGCTGTAGAGATCTCAGTGAGAAAACCGCGCACAGAAGTCTCAGCGCTGTAGCAGAGCGGAGCGCCGGCAGCCCTGGCTGCCGCTCCTTCGCCGCGCGGAGGGCTCCAGCCCCTTCCCGGGGGGCCACGGCTCCTTTCAGAGCCCCAGACCCAAACGGCAGAAAACAAAAAGGCCAGCGAGCAGCCCCCTCGCCTCCCCCCGCCCCAGTCCAGCACCCCCACGTCTTTCTGAAAACGCCTGGGGGCCGGTGCCGCCCCCCCCCCCCCCCCGGCTTTGACGGGGCTCTCTGGTGGGAGCCTTGATTCTGCTTTTCTAGAAATGCAAGGAGACAAATCCGACTGCTCCTGGGGCGGGGGGTTCAGGCTCTCGTGTTCTGGACCTTGGCTGGGGAGCTGGGAAGCACCGGGGCTGGAGTCTCCAGAGGTTAATAATTCCTGGAAAAACTGCGCTAACCCCGACTTCTCCTCCGCCTCACGGAAGCCCTCCCGGGCTGGTTTTGTGCCGGGTGCAGCTTCCCTGGTGCAAGCTCGCCTTGCACTCTGCTGTGCACCCCAGCGAGGCTCCCTCCCTGGAGCATGAGCCTGGGGTGGGGGTCGCAGGCTCTGGCTGTTTGCCAAGCCCAGAGCCCCTGACTTCTCAAGTGTGAGAGAGGGAGCCAGGGCCTGTGGGCGCCGGGAGCTGAAGGAATTTTGAGTGGGGCGGGGGCACGGTGCCCCCCGCCCAGACCCCTTGGGCTCAGGCGTTTTGCCCCGTGGCCTCTGCACTTCTGCTTAGCCCTGCGGGGAGGTGACTTCTCGCATCCGCACCAAACTCTTCAGGGCCTCTCTGCACCCCGCCGTCGCCCCCAGCCAGAAACTGCCAGTGGCAGAATGTCCCGGGGGAGCACCTTCCGCCTGCACCCTCTGCAACCCACCCATCAGTGTCACTTCATAGGCACATCTGCGGTGACACGGTGACAAATCAATCCTTTAATAGATTAAAACAACGGCCACAATAAAAAGCAACAACAAAACCCAAGACTCCCAGGGATAGCAACAGCTCCCCCCGTTGCCTGCAGCGCCTGCTGGTCAAGACAGGGCCCTCCTGCCCGCGGCCCCCAGGCAGGCAGCCAGCCCGCCGGCCGGCTCACCTGCGACGCACTGCTGCCCCCCCTCGGCGGGCTGCAGCAGCAGCGGCGACCTGAGGCTCCCGGGCTGGGCTGTCGGGAGCAGGACAGGCAGGCGGGGGCAGGCCCCGTCCCCCAGGGCTGCCCTCCCCAGCACCTCTCTGTCCCGTGGAGGTGTGCCCCTGCCCTGCAGCTCCCAGACAGCCTCTGGTGCACGCGGAGGCATGCGTGTGTGCACGAGGGCGAGGATGCTCCCTTAGGAACTGAGAGCAGAGGCTTGTTTGGCCCAGGGCTCCTGTCAAGACCCCTCCCCTGCGGTTCCTGGGAACTGCACTCCCCCTTCCATGAATGGGCCAGGCAGCAAGGGTGGCGCAGCTGTGGGGTGTGCTGACTCAACACGCAGGTCCCTCCGTCCTGGGCCAGGTGTGTGTGTGTGACAGTGACAGACTGCCTCTCACAGCATCCAGGTCATAGTCCAGCATCAGGCCGGGGCCGGGGCCGGGGCCCAGGGAAGGGGTCTGACTGGCCAGCACCTCGACTTCCACTCCCTTCACCCACTTGCCAGCCTGTTGCCCCAGAGAGGACGCTGGCCAGCCTTCCTGAGTTAGAAGCTAGAAGAACCCTGGCTCACCCCGGTGACCTGGCCCTTAAGAGGGGAACTGGCTGCAGGTCAGGCCCCCGCCCCAGCCCCCACGCTGGCCCCCAGCACTTAGCCGCATTCTCTGTTCTCTCCCACTGCCTCGCCGGGGCAGCCGTGCCCCACTCACCATCTCTGTGCCTTTGCCATTTGGCCCCTGGGGCCAAACTAGGTGGCAAAGGCTGAGCACCCTTGCCCTGACCCCAGCCCGCTCCTTTCTGGCCGGCCCCACTTGCTTGCTCGGGGCTTGGTGCTTCGGGAGCTTCTCCCAGGCCTAGGTGTGTGGGGCGCCAGCCCGGACAGGGAGCTGTGCTGTAGCCTCTGCCAGCCAAGCCCCGGCCTGCCTCTGTCTGTCTCCCGTGACAGGGCGCTCCCTGTCTCCCCCCGCAGATCTGCCCGCTCGGGGCTCCTGCAGGAGCCGCTCAGCTCAGCCCCCCCGCCACCGTCTGCATCTGCCTCTCGGGCTCCACGGGAGCCCCCAGCCCCCTCTGCCCTCAGCACACCACACACCATTCCCCTTGCTGTCCTCTCTTTGCGGCATGGCAGAAGCCCCCCCGTCAGCCACGGGGACGAGTTGGGGAGCCCTCTGCACCCGTGCTGGTGCCTCCCCCTGCCCCTTTGCCCTGCTGTTCGGCCACAAGCCCAGGGGAAGGAGAGGTGCTCCCCTCTGGGGGCTGCCGCGGGTCTGTCACGTAGCTGCGCGCCCCCCGGCTTTTTTACGGCCCGCCTGCTAGTTGCCGGGGAGAACCGTCTCTGTGCAAACCCCCCGGCCTTTCTGCAGGAGCCGCTGGCCCTGCTCACAGCAACAGCGGCAGGGGCTGAGCAGGGCTGGGGCTCCCGAGCCAGACGATCCCCGGTGCCCCCCGCACTCTCGCTGCGAGACCCGGCAATTCCCTTCACTTTCCAGCCTGGGTTTTCCCCTGTGGGATGGAGATGAGAGTCTCCCTCGCTGGCTTCAAGTGAGGATAAGAGTAGGCTAGCACCCGCCAGAGACCTCAGGAACGCCCGTGAGCTGCCCCGGGACCCGGCCAGGGAGGGACGCATGTAACAAGTGTCACCAGACAGACAACAGCCCAGCCTGTGGTGACCCTGCCCAGAGTACAATCGGAAGCCTCTGGCGGCTGAACCACACAAATCAAGTCAGCTGGAGGCAGCCCCCGGCCTGCGGATCTCACGGTAGATGTGGCAGGCAGGAGGGATGACACGCAGAGCCCACGTCTGCACTTAGCAGCCCCAGCGTTGGCACTGCACACCACAGCACGAGGGGCCGGCCGGAGCGCGAGCTTCCCAGCAGGGGGCCCGGCTTCCCCTCCGCACGCACGAGCCCCCGCAGGCACCTACCTTGCCCGGGCCCAGTGCCGAGTGAGACTGGGCTGAGGCGATGCCGGCCGGCTTGCTGTCCTCGAAGCTCAGTGGGTCTGTGGGGGAAGCGAGACAGGGAGTAAGTCACTGCCCGGCCAGGTGACCCCGCGGACACGGAGGCGGCTGAGCTGGACGGAGCCCTGTCCAGGCACCAAGCCCCGAGCTGGGTGTCTGCCTGGCACCCACCCTGGCAGCGGCCCCAAGTGCCGGTGTCGTGATCCCCATTTGATGGATGAAGCTACTGAGGCCCAGCAAGGTGAAGTGCCGTACTTACGGTCAGCACGGAGCGGGCTGGGAGAGGCTGCGCACCGCACCCTGCTGCTGGAGACAGCTCAGCGAGGCTGTGCTGAGCTCTGGGGGGTGTGGGTGGGCAGGGAGGGATTGATTAGCTACAAGCACCTCCCAGCGGTGCGTGAGATCCCAGCTCCTCTGTGGCCCAATCCGTTTGAAGGGCAGATTCAAAATTAGGTGGTAGCACCTATGGGCAGAGGCTTATGAAAATGGCATTATTAACCTGCGTGGGGAGGGCTGTGACCGGCCGCACGCAGCGAGCAGGCGGAGGCGGCGGGGGCTGGGGCTCGCTGGGGTGGACAGTGAGGCAGAGGCGCACAGGGGCCGTCCAGGGGCCCTGCGGGCTGGCCGCCAGGTGCAGTCTGCAGAGAAGGGCCTGGGGCTGCGTGGCTGGCAGCGGGGAGGGGGCCCCGTCGCCCGGGCAGCCCCCGCCCCCTGCCTCAGTGCAGGACCCTCAGCCGGGAAGCCCCCAGCCCCTACGCTCCCACCGACGGACGGGGACTCTGGGCTGCCAGCACCCCGGCTTCCCGTGGGTGAGAGGAGAGGAGACGCAGCCTTCGTCCCAAGGAAAGCCCCTGCCCCTGCCCCTGTGACCCCCTCCTCGCCACGGCCCCTGCGACCCCCCTCACCACCCCGCCCCCGCCACTGCCCCGGCCCCCAGCAGACACCTGTCTGCTAGCTAGGAAGACAGGTTCCCTTCCCTTCCCGCCGCCGCCGCCCCCGCCGCCGCCTGTGCGGGGCAGGCCGGGGGCCGGGAGGGGGGAGGCGCCCCCTGCCCAGGAGGGCGGCCGAGCCGGCCGCCGGGGTCGGAGTTGGGCCACGGAGGATTTGTGCCAACTCACGGTGCGGAGGAATCGGTCTGAATTCTTCAGACTCCAGCCAGGAGTCTGTGGCGCCCCCAAGTGCCACAAGGGGGCCGCCTGGGCCACATTTTGGAGCCGTAAAGTGAGGAGGGGGAGCCGGTCAGGAGGCGGCGGCACCCCGGACCGGCCGCGCTGCGCTGCGCTGCGGAGGGGCTGCGGCGCGGAGCTGCGGCGCGGCGGGCGCGGCCAGGGGAGGGAGGCGGCGGCGGCGTGGCCGGGCGCCCGGGGAGAAGGGGGAGAGGCGGCCGGGCCGCGGCCGCTGCGCAAGGGCCGGGAGGGAACGCGGGGGGCGGCGCGGGGACCTGGAGTGGCGGCGTGAGTGACAGCGAGGAGCGCCCCGGGATCCCCGCAGCCGGCGCGTGAGCGGCCGGACTAGGGCGCCGGGCTGCCCCGCGCGCGGTTTGGGGGCAGAAGCGCCAACCGTGGTCCCTCCCCCCGCAAATTAGAAAGGCAGACAGCTGAGTCCAGGCCACCCCAGGAGCTTCCTGAGGCGGGACCCCAGCTGGGCTCCTGGCGCAGCCTCAGGAGCGAGCCTGGGGGGCGCACACTCCTGGACCCCTGCGCCCCACACATGATCCCTGAGGGGTTCCCAGGGCCCGAGACCAAAGCCCCCGCACTCGGTCCCTGGTCTCTTGCGCTCTGTTCCCCATCCTCCATCCCAGTTCATTATGGGACATGTCAAACTACCCAGAAGTAGTTGCAAAAACGCAGTGGGCGCCGTCTTCAGTCTGGCATCGTCCAGAGGCACCATCACACCACAGCCCGGGTTCTGTCCAAACTGGGGAGCCCGCCGGCCCCGGCCCCAGTGCTGCACAGCCTGGCCAGAACCCCCCAGGCCCGCGCTTCGCAGTCCACGCGTGAAGAAGAAAGGCCTTTTTCTTAGCCACAACACCATTATCAAAATTAAAAAAGTAGCAGCGTGTCTTAATGCATCAGTTCGGCGTTCTAATATTCCTGATGGACTCATAAATTTCTCTTCCTGTTGACTTGTTCAAACCAGTGGCCAGACCGTCCCTGCGGCATCGGGGGGCACTTGGGGTTCTGGAGGGGAGGAGCAGTTGCAAATGCAGGGGCTTGAATGGGCGCCCAGACCTCCAGTGCAGTCACAACCTAAGCAACCTCAGTTTTTTCACGGAAAATGAGGCGAATTCTAGGAGTCTCCCAGGGTCACCCGGAGGCTGCAGATAGAGCACGGGGAGGCCCCAAGCCCGCATCTGAGGACATCAGAGACACTCAGCCAGAAGAAGCAGCCGCACAGGGGAGGTGGGCTGGGGGTGGGTAAAACAGAGCTGGCCTCCATCCTTAAGACAAAAGGGGCTGGCACCCCCCACACACCCAAGGGGTCAAGTGCACACAGCACCTTCCACAGGGGCAGGTGGCAGTCCATTCCTGGAGCTCGCAACTCTGCTGCATCCCGGCCGCAGCTGTGACCTGGGACAGGGGGTACCCCAGGGAGTGCCAGCCCGCTGGGGACCCCTATCTCAGGCCACCCCGGGTGCCGCCTGGCAGGGCACACTGCTAAAACATCGCTGAGAACGTCCATAAAGCATTTCTCCATTTGTCGTGTGAGAACAGTGGTTTTCTCCCTGCAAAAATCCCAGCCTGATTGCCAAAAGCAGAATGAATACGTAGCGAGCATGTGCAGAGGCCAGGAGCCGGTCCGCTCATCGCTCCCTAAATCCTCACCACCCCTCTCCCCGCTGTGTCTCCTGCGCTTTGTTTGACAGATGAGTGGACTTGGAGGTCAGTGACGTGTTCAGGATTGGCCAGGAAGTGGGACCCAGGATTCCAACCCAGGTTTGTTTGGTTCCTTTAAGACTGAGAGGTGGGAGGATGGCTGTTAGGTCAGGAGGCTGAGTGGCAGGTGGGGGGGGGGTCAGCTGAAGTGCAGATGGTGGATGGACAGATGAGAGAAGAGTTTCCTAACAAGTTCAGAGCCTGCCTCAGTGGGACTTGCTGGTGACGCTCCTGCCTCTGTCCCAGCTCTGAGCATACTCACTTGTACCACAGGTGGTCTGCCCACTCACAGGGACCCAGAGCCAGCCTGGTGCTGACCTGCTCAGGGGTGCTCAGTGCCTGCTGCTGTCACACAGTGCTGGGGCCAGTGCTGTCCACTGGCCGTCCTGTATGACTGTCCCTGTGCCCCCGTCGCACGCTCGGGCCCTGGCCGGTACTATCTCCTCCACATCGCCACAGCCACGCTCTGTGGTAGCGATCGCCGTCCCCAGCTACAAGAAAACGAAACCGAGGGTCGAGCATGGTAAGTGACTTCCCCAAAGCCATAGAGGGAGCAAATGCAGACTCATCTTTGAGCCCCAGCCCCCTTTGCTTCAAAACCCACATCCTGCCCTGTTTCCTGTTCTCCACGACCATGCTTGAAAATCACGTACTCTTCTCGGGGTTCACCCATGTCAGACCCACCCCCCCAGTCTGTGGGTGATCCTAGCTTCTCATCCCATCAAATTTAATTGTATTTCTCAAGTAACACCTTCTCTAGTGTCTCCTTCTTGTAATCATCACTCAAACAAGGGCCACAGGTACCGGCGGCACCCAGCAACACAACCGACCAAGTCAGATGAGCTCTGGTATCTCCGGTTTCTGTGCCTATGGGAACAGATGTGGAAGTGACTGCAGAGCCCGAAGGGGCACAAGGCAGGGAGGGAGGGGGCCAGATGGAGGGCAGAAGGGACTGTCAGCAAGCTTCCTGCAGACGGGCGTACACTCAGCAGTTGGGCTTTGAGAACCTGCTGTGTACGCAGCGCTTGTCCCAGATGCAGAAGTTTCCGTCCCCGCCCTGCCGTTGACTAGTTTGCCCAGTTTGGATGAGCTGTTCACACTCCGTGCCTCAGTTTCCCCAGTTGTGATATGAAAATAGCAGTGGTTCCTTATAAACGGACAGCTGAAGATTGAGTGACTCAAACACGTGCCTCCTGTATGGTGAGCGCACAATCAACCTTTCACTGTCATTTAAGTTATAGTTGTGACTGTTCTCATCGAGATGTCGTTTATCGTCTTGGTCACGTAGGAGTCCTGACCCACGTCTCACAGGTGACTGAGCAGGTGCTCAGTGAGGCGTGAGAGCGGCTTTGAATGGGACCCGCTGAAACACACAAAAACGCTAAGTCAAGATAGACGATTTCGGTTCTGGGCACGGAAGCAAGAATTCTGCGCAGCAATGGGACGTGACCCACCCAAGGGAAGAGGGAGCCCCAGGGAAGGCACATCTTCCCTAAGGGGTGGGGTCATCCTGGAGAGAGTGGAGCTGAGGACACGCTGAGGGGGCCCAGGGCAACACAGGTGGTTAGAATTCTCCGTGCAAAAGTTCTGGGAGCTGCTGGAGTTAAACTCAGGGCTTGTGGAAGCGGCGGACAGGTTCCCCACTTCTTGTCGAAATCTCTTAATCTCTTCCCTTCCCTGTTTTTTTTTTTTTTTAAGATTTATTTATTTATTTGAAAGTCAGAGTTACAGAGAGAGAAGGAGAGGCAGAGAGAGAGAGAGAGAAAGATCTTCCTTCCGTTGTCTCACTCCCCAGTTGGCTGCAATGGTTGGAGCTGCATCAATCCGAAGCCAGGAGCCAGGAACTTCTTCCGGGTCTCCCACGCGGGTGCAGGGGCCCAAGGACTTGGGCTATCTTCTTCTGCTACTTTCCCAGGCCATAGCACAGAGCTGGATTGGAAGTGGAGCAGCCGGGTCTCGAACCGGTGTCCATAAGGGTTGCCGGCGCTTCAGCGCCAGGGCACCAACCCACTGTGCCACTGCGCCAACCCACAGCGCCACAGCGCCAGCCCTCCCCCCCTTTTTTCCCAAACTATTTCCTGCCTTGCTGTTTCCAAGGGGCCAGTTGCAACACTTCGAGTCTCACCACAGGGGCATGAGAATTGGTCATCGCCTCCCATTCTTGGGACAGAACCTTTGCCCCTTGAGCTCAGGTGGCCTGCGGCCTGTGTTGGGATGGCACTGGTGTACGCCACTGGATCCCTAAGAGCCAGGTGGCAGGGACTTGGTGGCTCCAGTGCTGACGTGCTGGGCTGCGCTGAGCAGAGGCTGTGTTCCCAGCACGTTCGGCTCCAGAATCTGCGGAAGGGACGCTGTCACTGCCCCTTCATCCGGGGCTGTGGGTGCTCCTGGGTACTCCCTCTGCTCCTGGGGCTGCCTGTGCTGAAGGCCAGACAGGCCCTCCCAGGCGTGTGCATCCACGCGCTCAAACAGGCATTGTGCTGCGCAGGGTAGTGCCGACTTGAGCCGCCTCCCGCAATGCACCTCCTAGCCGTGTGACCGCTGGCAGGTCGCTTCGTGGGCACGACAGGACGCGTGATGCTCTTGCTCAGATGTCACATCTGGGTGGGGCCGTCTCTCCCTGACCGTTTCCTGTCCTGCACGCTTCTGTCTCCTCCCACAGTGGTGGTCATGTGCCTTCTTCATGGCCGTGTCTCCACACCTAGACCCGGTGACTGGCTCAGGGTGGGTGCTCACAACTTTTGGGGGGCCAAAAAGGAGATGTGTTGACAGCCCAGGGGTCTGGGTTTGTACCCACGCCCGAGGAGCACCGGTGTGTGCAGTGCATGAGGGAGGGTGCTTGGTGTGGGGGACGCACGCAGTAAGCGTTGGCCGATACGGCTGTCGTGTCTGATCCACAGGACCGCTGCAGGGATCAGAGGCGACAGTGTGTGCCGAAGCGCGCCGTGAGCGCGGTGTGCTGGGTGCAGCAGGTACGCTGTGGGTAGTCCCTTCTGCTCAGTGGGAACTTGCTCATAAATGTTGCGCTTTTCATTTTCACACCATCCGGGAGGGGGCAGGTCTGGTCGGATGATTGCCCCCTGAGGCTTGGGGAGGGCATGGGGCTTCCCGAAAAGGCAGGCGGGAGGCAGATTCCAGCCTGGTGGACGTTGTCACGTCCTTGTGACATTACAGCTGTATGTAGCATATTTTTTGGCACGTGGGTCACGGCACGACCACGTGCCGAGCGGCTGCTGGGCCGGTCTGGGAGGCTGGGGAGGAAGCCGGCAGTGCGCGACTGGTAAGGGCCGGATCCCAGAAAACACTCGGAGCCTCCAGGTCCCGCGGATGGACTCCCCTGAGAGCAGTCCCATTTCATGAATTGAATTTTCGTCTTCCAAAGCGCATCCCGTTAGCTGGATTTCTATTTTCCAGGGCACTCGTTTAAGCTTTGATGCCGTGTCCAGAAAAGGACAGATCCCACCAAATTCCTGCCTGGAGCCCATCCTTCCCAAGAGCCTTCCGCTTGGCCTGAGCGTCGATGACTGTTTCTCTCCGGGCCCGTGGGGTGGGTGGCGGGGTGCCGGGTAGGCAGGGGTCCTGAGGACCAGTGGGGCGTCCTGGGCGCCCTCGTGTTGGACCCCGGAGGGTGTTGCTGCCCTCATTCTACAAATCGCACAAGCCGGGGCACAAGACAGAGAGGCCAGGTCACGTCTCTGCAGTTACACGGCTCTGAGTGCCTGCTGGGGTGGAACCTGGTCTGTCTGTCTGTCTAGCACCACAGTCGGGCACTGCGGCAGAGGGGCAGAGACTGGGCGGGGGGCCGTCTCCCTGGTTGCACTGAGGCTAGGGCGGAGAAGCAGGCTCAGCGTGGGCGTTGACCCCCCAGCCAGGGTTGAGGTGGGCTCTGCAGTGCGAGCATAGTTGCTCCAGCCATGGGCTCATGCTGCCCTGTGGCCATGAGCACGGGAGGCTCTGGGTTCGAGTCATGGCCCCGCCCCACCCCTTCCCCGTGGGCGTGTTCTCCTTTAAGCTTGGCTAGCTCATTCTCTGCTGTGACTTTTCCCAGTGTTCAGCTGAAACTTCCGGCAGAGGCCCAGCGAGCCACTGACCCCTGGG
Source organism: Sylvilagus floridanus (assembly GCA_949820135.1). Classification (NCBI taxonomy): domain Eukaryota; kingdom Metazoa; phylum Chordata; class Mammalia; order Lagomorpha; family Leporidae; genus Sylvilagus; species Sylvilagus floridanus. Next base: position 52,319,038 of record OX463228.1, read on the forward strand.
AAGTATTTGTTTAGGAACGCGGACGTGCACGGAGATCTTACACGTGCCGGAGGGACAGGGAGATGTGCTGTGGTCTGCTGATTGTGCTCGTCTAAGGTGGAAGGAGACAGGTTGGGTGAGAGGTGAGGAGTGGAGGTTCTTGTCACAAGTGGTTTTTTTATGGATTTATTTATGTATTTGAAAGAGTTACACAGAGAGAAGAGGCAGCGAGAGAGAGACAGAGACAGAGAGAGAGAGAGAGAGAGAGGTCTTCCATCCGCTGGTTCACTCTCCAATTGGCTGCAACGGCCTGAGCTGTGCTGATCCAAAGCCAGGAGCCAGGAGCTTCTTCCAGGTCTCCCATGTGGGTGCAGGGGCAAGGACTTGGGCCATCCTCCACTGCTTTCCCAGGCCATAGTAGAGAGCTGGATCAGAAGTGGAGCAGCCGGGTCTCGATCCGGCACCCATATGGGATGCCCTCACTGCAGGCGGCGGCTTTACCCACTATGCCACAGGGCTGGCCCTGATGAGTGGTTTTAACAATCAGTGAGACAAGACAGGTATTGCCAGGGGCAAGGGCGGGAACGGGTCGTGAGCGAAGGATTGTGATGAATTCTGCACATCCGAGGGACGTAGGAAAAGAGACCAGGACGGTCAGCGGCTGTCGATTTTCTTATTAAAAACGAGAAAAGAATAAAGACCTCGTGTAATCGCGGCCTCGCCTGGAGCAGCTGTGAGGATGTGTTCTGCACAGAGGACCGTGGTGAAGTCAGGGCCGCCGAGCAGCCACGAGCAACCAGCAGGTGCGCGAGGCCCTCTCTTCCTTTGACTGAGGCCGGTGTGCCGCATGTGGAGCACACAGGGGCTTCCCTGACCGAGGAGGTGACCGCGGGCAGGTGAAAGCGGGGCTTCGTGGGCGTCCACTGCGTAGGTCCCAATGCGCGACTGTGTGAGCCACGCCAAGGAGGCCCCGCGGAGCAGCGATGGCAGAGTGCCCACGCTCGGCTTTCAGTCCAGGGAGGCTCCGCTTGTCCAGGGAGCTCACTCGTTAACATCCCCTTCCGCTCTCAGCGCTGTTCCTCGGGGTGTGCTGAGAGGCCCTAAGCCCGGCAGGTGCACAGCACGCGGTTACTGAGCGTGGCTGCGCTCCTCGTAGGGCTCAGGGTTGGGCCCTTTGCTCCCCGCGTCCTTTGCCCTCCAACCTGTGACAGCCATCTTTCCACTCAGTTTAGAAGGCAGAACCCCGCTGGTAGGGAGTGGGGCTGTGGGTAGCAGGAAGCCTGCTATGGGCAAAAGCAGCGGCAGCCGTTGGCCTGGGCCCAAGGCCCGTGTGGAGCGTCTTTGCGGCACACTAAGGGAATTCGGTGAGTGAGGCAGCGGCAGGATGAATGGCGGCTGAACGTCAAGTTTCATGACCTCGGGCCCGGGGATCCTCTCACGCAGCTGCAAGCCGTCTAAAGCCACTCTGGCTAAGAAGGGCTCGGAGGCACTGGGCAGCGTTTCTGTCCTGGGTTCGCGCCGCTGCCTGCCTGTTGCGTGTGAAAAGGAAGTAAAACGGCAACAAGGGTGAAGGGGGAGCCATGAGCGTGCCTGGGCCACAGGCTGGCGTTCCTCTGCATGTCTGGGTCCCGGGCTGGGTCCCCAGGTGCTCCTGGTGCCCCTGGCCTTGCTGGTGATTAGGGTGGGGCAGGGGTGCATACTAAGATAACAGGACAGGTATTAACGCTGCATTCGGGCCAGCGGTGAGATGAGGGTGACCGTGTTCTACTGACCTCGTGGTTGTTCCAGAAGACTCAGGTTTGGTCAGTCTTCTTAGCATCTGCCTCGTGTCCACAGAACGGGGACCCTGGAGTGGACGCAAGGACCCTCTTCGGATGGAGACCCCGCTGTGCCCTGTGGCAGAGGAGCCCCAAGCCCAGCCGTGGAGTGCAGGTCAGTGTTGCTTGGAGGCCAAGTGACCAGTTCACGGGTGGGTTGTGTTTTTAAACCTGAGTGGACACGCAAATGAAATCAAAGATGACCGAGCACGGGCCAGCCACGAGACCGTCCTAAACCAGTGCCACTGGGCATAGCTCCACCACACGAAGACAGTACCGCCAGGCTGTTCCCTGTACGGAAAATGAGCAAAGGGAAAGAGAAAAAACAATCAGACATTTCATGTACGTCCTCTGCCTGTGTGCAAGGTGCTGCACCGGGTGACGCCGGGAGTTGGTCTTGATGCAACCATTTTTTCATGTGCGCATTTTCCCCTCCTGTACACGTCTGCACATGTGTCATGCGTTCTGTCCTCCCTCCTTTCTTGTCTTTCACCTGGGTGATGGGTTCATGTATGTTTGGTGGTCCAACCAAGCACTTGGGCCATCCTCCACTGCTTTCCCAGGCCACAGCAGAGAGCTGGATGGGAAGTGGGGACTAGAACCAGCGCCCATAAGGGATGCTGGCTCTGCAGGCGGCGGCTTTACCCACTGTGCCCCAGTGCTGGCCCAGGTTATGGATCTGTTAATGAAATGTATAAATGAAATCAGAGAGGATCAGGCATGGACTAATTGAGGCAACGTACCGTGGTCCAAGACTCACGAGGACACACCCAGCACGCTCGAGACAGTAAACGTATCTACGGTGTTTCATGATTTTGATTCCACGTTAGTTTGTGCACCGTTGTGCCGGCACTTCCTCCCGGTGGCGTTTGGGATGCCCCTCAGTGAGGACGGTCCACGCAGGGAGACGTGGTACTGGGACTTTTTGTGTCGTGGGTATTCTTTCATGCACTTTTTAAAAAAATGCATAAATAAGACGTGGAAGGGTCGGTGGCTAGGGAGGAGGGCGCTCCTAAGGCAAGGCTGTGAGTTCAGTCTAGCAGCCTAGGGTCGGGCAGAACGGTCTCCCTGCCTCTCTGGCCACTGTTCGCATCGCCGAGCTTGGCGACGCCATCGTTGGCCTGACCGTGGCATTTGGAGACGTTTGGGCTTCATATGGCTGGGTAGGATACTTACAAAGAAAATTAAGTAATGGTTGGTAGTCTTAATTTTTTTTTAATATTTATTTGGAAGAGAGAAAGAGAGAGGTGACTTCCATCCGCTGGTTCGCTCTCCAAGGGCCCGCAGTGGCAGAGGCTGAACCAGGCAGAAGCCAGGAGCCAGGGTCTCAGTCCCTGTCTCCGTGTGGGTGGCAGGGCCCGCTCCCCGGGCGCTCTCTGCTGCTCAGCAGGAGGCTGGGTTGGAAGTGGACCAGGGGCGCCAGCCCAGGCCGCTGGTGACGTGATCCGGGCGTCCCAGGCGCCTGCCCCCTTTTTCCTTACATCGCTGCTGGACAGGGTTCTCAGAGGCCAGTCAGCTGTCGCAGAACGCGGCGGTGAGAGCAGGGGGGCGATCTTGCGGCTCTCGCCGTCCTGCGGCGCCTCGGCGTCCGTCTGGCGTGTGTCCGAATTGTCTCATCCGGAGCCGGCTGGGCCACCCTCGACACGGCTTTCAGTTCTCCCCTTCCTCCCCACCCTCGCTGGGACGGACCCAGAAGTGGGCCTGGTGTTGCTTGTCCTGTCCTGCTGACTCGGGCACAGCCCACTCGGCCTGCGTGCAGCAGCCATCCAGCCCGCGTGGCCCGTCCAGCCCGCGTGGCCCGGGCAGTCCCCTGGCCTGCTCTGCGCGCCACTCACATTCCGTGCAGGGAGCCGCTTGGCCTGTGCCCTGGGCCGCAGTCCCTGTCCTCTCTGTGAGGCTCACGGCCTTCTCCCGGGGACCTGCAGCTGAGACCTGCATCCCCTGTGCTGTGCTCACTCTGTCTACACTTGCCAACACCCTGAACCTAACTTGGTCAGGGGTCCTAGAGAGAGGCTGTCTTTCTGCCCGGGTCAGAATAAACCAGACTCAGCCGGGAGCCCCCAGGGCATCTGCTGGTGCAAACGCCGTCCCTGGGCGAGGGACAGCGGGCCACAGGTGAGACCCTGGGCACCAGGCTGTCCACCGGGACAAATACGTGGCCTGTGACGGCCAAGCCACCTCTCCTGGGTGCCTGTCAGGCCAAGGCCAGAATTTATAGCCACTGTCTTAGAGAGAGACCTCAAGGCAAAACTGGACGAAAACGTAGCGCTAACTTTCCTGGAATTGATTCGTCCCAGGTCTGTAAGAGATGTGCTGGGTAAGGAGCTAGTCAGTGTTCTTGGTTTGCACGGCGCCGTGCTGGATGTTGATTTTAGTCCTAAAAATAAATAATTACATAAAGGTATGAAATAAATAAAAGACCAAGCACGGGCTGGATGAGGATGGTCCGAGGGTAAAAGGATTGCGGCTGCTTTAATTTTGTCTGCCTGACCATATAAAAATAACCTGGCCCGTCTCATCCCTTCCACAGCTGTTTTGTGTTTCGCTGTGGATGTGCACGGTCCATGTAAACATTCACTTGGGCAAGAAGCACGAAGGCCTGCGCCGCGGCTCACTAGGCTAATCCTCCGCCTGCGGCGCCGGCACCCCGGGTTCTAGTCCCGGTCGGGGCACTGGATTCTGTCCCAATTGCTCCTTTTCCAGTCCAGCTCTCTGCTGTGGCCCGGGAGTGCAGTGGAGGATGGTCCAGGTGCTTGGGCCCTGCACCCGCATGGAGACCAGGAGGAGGCACCTGGCTACCTGGCTTCGGATCTGCGCAGCGCTGGCTGTAGCGGCCATTTGGGGGGTGAACCAACGGAAGGAAGCCCTTTCTCTCTCTCTCTCTCTCTCTCTCTCTGTCTAACTCTGCCTTCTAAAAAAAAAAAAGCAGCACAAAGGAATGAAAGAGAATGTTCATGTCCTCGCTGGGAGAGATGGGGATTACGGTTGTTCGTGGACGGTTCCTTACGTGATGAGTCAGGGACCCAGTAGACCACTGACGGCAGCTCCCACGAGTCGGGGATTGTGGCTACCTGGTCAGGTTCATCAGAAAGCGTTCCCGACTGGGCCCGAGGGGCGTGCGCATCCCAGCACTGTCCCACGGGACTCTCCGCACGGCAGGGGCTGCTGTGTCCAACATGGTGGCCACTGAGCACTGGAATTGTGGCTCAGATGTATCGGTTTTTGTTTGGCTTCCCTTTTATTATTTTAAATTTAAAGCCACATGTGGCTGGGGCCACCCCACTGATCAATCATGTTGGTGGCTGCTTCACAGGATTTGGGGATTGTCACCTATGAGTAAATACATAAATTAATTAAAGAGGGATCATTACAGGCTGGGGATACAGTGTCCCATGAGACAATTCCTATCATGAATCTAGTTCTGTGCAATACAGTTTCACTGGCAAAAAGTCTTTTTTAAAATAATTTTATCTTTTAATTCCATTTACCATGAAGATTTATTTTTTGAAGGTTTATTTCTTTATTTGAGAGGCAGAATTATAGACAGAGAGAGGGAGTGACAGACAGAAAGGTCTTTTATCTTCTGGTTCACTCCCCAGAAGGCCACAACAGCCGGAGCTGGGCCAATCCGAAGCCAGGAGCCAGAAGTTTCCTTCTGGTCCCCTACATGGGTGCAGGGGCCCAAGCACTTGGGCGGGCCATCTTCCACTGCTTTCCCAGGTCACAGCAGAGAGCTGGATCAGAAGTGGTGCAGCCGGGACTCGAACCAGTGCTCATATGGGATGTGGGCACTGCAGGCGGAGGCTTAACCCGCTACTCCACAGCACCAACCCCTTCATTTATTTTTATAATCTATTTAGTGTCATTTGAACATGTGCTTCCAGGTTTGTTAACATTTCTCTAATGTTTAAAATTTCTGTATTTTTGTGTAAGATGAAAAAGTCATTGATCAGCTGAATAGTGGTTTCATGGTATTGTTATGACCTTTGCCACTAAAGATGGTTAACAAATGCTGGTGTCCCCGATTCGGTGGTGATAATGTGGCAGGGCCCAGGCCCTTGTTGGAAGTCACCGGCGATGTCCATTCATGAGCGGTCTCCCTGTTAGATGTTAGATGTAACCAACCTTTAATATAAGGTACGAACCAGATGTTAGGTTAATACGTCTCTGATGCAGAGACCACCCAAACGCACTGACACCTGCGCTTGCACGTGGGCTAAGACCCAAGGACTCCACTGGGCAGTGCACGGCCTAGGCCCAGCCCATCGTCCGCAGAGGAGAGGGATGTGTTTCCTTCCACGGGGAAGGGTAGAGGGAGGGGGGCATTTGCTGACAGAGACATAAGCCGCCATGTTTCTCCCAAGTGGTGAGGGCTGTTCGCTTCATAGCCACCCAGGAAGGTGACTCGTTCCCGGCCGTGTGTAGCCAGGGTTCTAGCCCAGCGTTCCGAGCGTGGAGTGCGGTTCCCTCTGGGTTGGCCGTGCCGTCTCTGTGTTCAGTCAGCAGCAGACAAAGGAGGCAGGCTGTGTGTTCCCACGCGGGGAGCGTCGTGGGCAGAACGCCTGTAGCCCCCACTCCCGTTTGCAGAGAGCAAGCGTAGAGGGCACAGCCCAGTCCCCCTCCACTGAAGTCGTGCTGGGCAGTGCTGGGGGAGCTCCGGCTGCGGTCTCTCCCTGCCTGCAGGGGAGGGGCAGAGAGGCTGCAGGACGGGGTGGCGATGGCTCCGCTTCTTCTGGTCATCGACTCCGTGGTCTCGATGGAAGTGATGACTGAAACGTACATCACTGAGAGGCGTTACTGGACCCGTAGCGTGGGTCAAGAGCGGGAAAGACCAGCCCAGGCCCAGGTGGAGCACGCGGCCCGTGCAAGCCAGTGTGGTGATCTAGTATGTTGTGATCCATTCCACCCTTTGCCAGGCCTGCTTTCAGAGTGGCAGAGCGAGCGCACCGTGGCCAGTCAGCTGCAGCTGTTACGGAAGCCAGGAGGGCGAGCCCGGCTGGGCGGGGCGGGGCTGGAGTCCACCCAGAGCTCTTGTTCCTTGTGCGGGGGCTTTGCTCATGGGTGTTGATTCTGTTATCTAAAGGATGCAAACAGCCTACTATGAGGGTTCATAAAAAAGTGGACACATTAAATTGAAAGATAAGTTACAGCAAAAGAAAAATTGACATCCATGCAGTGTTTTCATATATGCGTTTTCCATGAACTTTTTTGAAGACCCCCATGTGCATGGATTTCAACCGTTTTTTGCACCACAATGAACTTTTCCCTCCATATACTCGAAATATCGTAGGAGGTGCACAGATCCATTTATGAGAATGTGATACGAGCCGAGGATCTCAAGTATTACAATTTAGCGCAATTTCATGAACAGAACAGTAAGGCCATTTTATTTGTGTCATTGGCATCTTAATATTCCACGTTAATTGTACACCATTGTCGATTTCAACAGTCTTCCACCGATAGAGATCTGTGCTGGAGAGGGTACCTCACGGGAAGGCTGACAGCTATTACTGGTGTTCCATTGCAGAGTTTGTAACAGCTTATTGTGTCATCTTTGAAATACAGACGAGTTAAGAGAAAGAGGGCTCGAGGTGGCCTAGCGACACGTGTGAGATTGTTGGCCAGCAACAATGTGCATGGTTTTGTTGCAGAGAGAAAGCGTGCATTACCGCTGGGGCACGGAAGCCTGCAAACACACGGTGTGTGGGTGAGTGGCTGCTTGCCGAGGGCCTGCTGAGCACTTGGGCTATGACGCAGCCAACTGCGAGGGGTCTCGTGAAGAGCACTCGATCGAGAAAACGCAATTGAAAGGAGATGCAAGCTGACAGTTGCATCAGATTCAGTGCGTACGTGTTGTGTATTTAAGTTACGTTACCGTGATGCTGATCAAATGGTGTAATGTTGGTATTTTAGGTACAGCGTGCTACATAATCAAAAATCAATGTCACCTGCTTTTGCTTTTAAAAAAATATTCCTTCTATCAAGTGTGTTGCGTCCTGCATTATATTTTACTATGTGGTGCTGCCGTAGTCCCATGAGATACTCAATGTTTTTTTAATCTATGGGTATTAACCGCATCATCAGCTCAATCATTGAATGAATCAATTAAAAGTAAATAAGTGAATTAAAATAGAACAGTATACTAAAGTGCATGTTTGGAACAAGGATTGTTTTAAATATTAAATATTTTTATAAGGCAACCAAACCAAGCCGTAAACAGTGTAAGCTGCGTAACCTCTTTGGGCTGGGACAGGTGAACAGATGTGTGTACAGCCACTCAGTTGCATTGGGTCAGTGGTGTTCGTCGTCTTTATTCATTTAAAGAAAATGACTTACATGAACAAATGCCTGCGGAAGTCATTAAGTGGAACGGGTTCAAGCGTGGCCAACGCTGCCTGCAGGTAAGGTAGGGAGCAAAGGTGCTGGTTAACCCATGTGGGTCCCACTGAAACCCGCTGCAAAAGACGCGGGTGTGTGGGAAGTGAGCTTGTCGTCAGGGGTGGATCTTAGATGGCCATGGCTCTTGGTAGTCAGTTAGGCTATTATTTTGTAAGGGAGTCAGTGGCTAAATTATTAAGTTGCATAAATGTATAAATACACTTAAAATAGATGGAAAAGGGTGCTTCATTCATTTTTCAATTGATAATAGTCTGTTTTATTCCACTGATTTCCGCATTCTGTCCTCAATAAAGATTTGGTTTTCTATATTATTGGGCGAGAGAAAAAACACACAAAAAGGTAGCAAATGTTGACAGTAAGGTAAAATGAGAGGCTCCTGGATGTCCTTTGCTTAATATTTAAAATTTTGAATAAATTAAAGATTGAAGAAAGAGAGCCAAGCACAGACCATGTGAGTTTAGGACAGGCACAGAGTGTGAGTGTAGGACAGGCAGGGTGTGTGAGTGTAGGACAGGTACAGGGTGTGGGTGTAGGACAGACACAGGGTGTGTGAGTGTAGGACAGACACAGGGTGTGGGTGTAGGACAGACAGGGTGTAGGTGAGGACAGACACAGGGTGTGGGTGTAGGACAGGCACAGGGTGTGGGTGTAGGACAGGCAGGGTGTGGGTGTAGGACAGGCAGGGTGTGGGTGTAGGACAGGCACAGGGTGTGGGTGTAGGACAGACACAGGGTGTGTGAGTGTAGGACAGGCATAGGGTGTGGGTGTAGGACAGACACAGGGTGTGGGTGTAGGACAGGCAGGGTGTGGGTGTAGGACAGGCACAGGGTGTGGGTGTAGGACAGACACAGTGTGTGGGTGTAGGACAGGCACAGGGTGTGGGTATAGGACAGGCACAGGGTGTGGGTGTAGGACAGGCAGGGTGTGGGTGTAGGACAGACACAGGGTGTGGGTGTAGGACAGGCACGGGGTGTGGGTGTAGGACAGGCAGGGTGTGGGTGTAGGACAGACACAGGGTGTGGGTGTAGGACAGGCATGGGCACGTGAGTGTAGCATTGCATGAACCATGCAGCTGGGTCTCTGCACAGCAGGGACATGCACTATAAACAGGGATTTAGAATTTTCGTTCTGGGAGAAATTAGTGTAAACAGAAAAGTTAGTGCCTCTTCACAGAAGTTAATTCCTGCTTTGTTGTGATTCATGAATACTGATTAAGTAATTATTAGTCCATCAATGAATAAATCAATAAATATATACATGAATAAAGAAAAGACAGTCCCAATCTTAAATCAATCCTGAGTGCCCCGGGCGTCCGCATCGGAGCTGTAGATGAAACTGTGATTCTGAGGATCATCATAAATGAGCCCAGTTCCCCGTCTCAGCGGGACAGGAGTTGCAGCCAGGTGTGCAGACCCCTTGTCCTCGGGCTTTTGTGACCGTGGCTCTCAGATTCTGTTATTTCTGGCCCATCTGTGCGTGAATGGGTGAAGAAGCACGGCAGTGAGGAACAACTGGGCGGCCCTGAGAGGATGTGCTTGGACGTACGTTATTGCCAACGTGATTCTGCCGAGCTGAGTCCCAGTAAGCAAATAGGTCAAGGCTGCTCCTGTTGCTTCGGAACATCCGGACACGTGGTCTAAAAGTCGGTGTTGTTTCTGGATCAGTGCGTGCCATTTTATTAAGAACTTTTAAAACTTTTTTAAAGATTTATTTATTTTATTTGAAAGTCAGAGTTACACAGAGAGAGGAGAGGCAGAGAGAGAGAGAGAGAGAGAGAGAGAGAGAGAGAGAGAGGTCTTCCATCTGATGGTTCACTCCCCAGATGGCCCCAACGGCTGGAGCTGCGCCGATTCGAAGCCAGGAGCCAGGAGCTTCTTCCAAGTCTCCCATGTGGGTGCAGGGGCCCAAGGACTTGGGCATCTTCTACTGCTTTCCCAGGCCATAGCAGAGAGCTGGACAGGAAGTGGAACAGCCGGGTCTCGAACTGGCACCCATATGGGATGCCGGTGCTTCAGGCCAGGGCGTTAACCTACTGCGCCACAGCACTGGCCCCATTATTAAGAATTTTACTAAGGGAAAAAAATTGAAAACAACAAAGTGATTGCAGAACCGCCTAGCTGAAAGGAGATTCAGAGCAGCCCCATGCGAAGAAGGTGCTGTGATTAAATCCGTTCTACTCAGCGTGTTTTGTTACAACAGCTGGTTTTCCTGTGGGTCCTGAGTCCCGGGCGGTGTTAGAGTGACTGAGGGCTCTCGTTCGGAGAGTGTGGGTTTGCAGATGCAGCGTGGACTGTGCTGTGTGAGCCTAGCTGTGCTTCACCTGGGCTCCCTGGACTTGATGGAAGAAGAACCCCACGGCAGGTGCGGAAGTCCTGGCGTCCAGTGATTTCTGTGGGCAGAGGATGTGGGCAGTTGTTCCGACGCAGGGGCTCAAGCAGAGAGTCTGCGGGTTCCCAGGCACCTAGAGATCGATGTGAGCTGTTGCATGAATACAGTCGAATCTCAGGTGAGGGCCAGCTATGGACGAGGTGGTGCATGGGATGTGAGTGGTCCATGTGCACCTGTTGATGTTCACAGGGAGAGAGAGGGACCACGGGGTGAGGTCCGTAGAGAACAGTTCAAGTAATCAGAGTAGAACAGTGTGGGTGGTGGGCGGAGTCACTGTTTTGGATACTGACAGAACCCAAGATGCGGAATGTGTCATGTGACCAGGGTGCGGGTGAATGTGACCACGCTCCCTGGGCCCTGCTCTGAAAAGATGATTCAGTCGTTTATGTCCGTGGGCCGCAAGTGCGTGGACAGAAGCTCGGCACTCTGGTCCCTTGTGGTGGCCTTCGTTATTAGCGACATTGCCATAACGGAGCGAAGGTGTGCGCTTGCTTCCGGATCAGGTAGGCAGAGGAATGGCCCGAGAGGGTTCTGTGTTATGAACCAGCGAGAGTGATCACTCCTGTTCCCAAATGGTGCCCAGAGGAGCGGAGCTTGGGGTTCGTCTCCCTGGGGATAATTTGCATGCAGCAGTTATTGAGAAAAATGAGCAATGAAGTTATTCCATGCGTAATTATATACGTGAATAAAGGGAGCCCCTAGAATATGAAATGGGGGTGTCTGTGCATCGCTGGTGAGAGTGTGTGTGCCGTGAGACAAAGACTGACGTCATCCGATTTTGCATATGTGAGGTCCGTGAGAAGCCATCGCCCAGCTGTTAAATTTGTTGGTAGGGAGAATTTAGACAGATACTTGTGGCTCTTATTCTCATTTTGCTGCTAATATTTAAAAATAAGTCCGTAACAAGTAGTGACGCTCTTGGGCAGTCCTGAGTTTGTGACGTATATGAAAAGCGAACTTCCATCAAAAAGCCTCTAACTGTAGGCTCTTTCTTTGCTTTGGAAGTCTCGTTTAGTCACCAAGTGAACATAGTGCAGCTGATCTAATGCTTCTCCATGCTAAAGGTCTTGGCTTTCACCTGTGTGGGTGAGGAGAGAAGAGATTTATGTAAGTAATAGCTGGAGTTTCATGGTCTTGGGCTGGGAGGTTGGTTTATGGTGCTGCCTGAATTTTCAGAGTACTAAGTGGATATATTCATAAACAAGGCCACGTAACACTAGCGTGGACCAAGGACTAGAATGGGCTCAGAACTGGGATTACGGTGAACTCGATTCAGTCCTACTGAAATCCAGTAAAAACGATGCTGGATGTTTCATTCGCGGTTAGGGTGGCGTCACATTCCGGTTTATTTTGCCTTGTGACTCATGTGAAGTCCTCGTCCATGAGTGGCGACCGAGGCTGTTAATCCGTTGAGGGAGGGCTGAGAGTTGGGATGCTCGGTGATTGTCGCACCTCTGGCCGGCACAGACCCTTGGTGGGCCTGGGGCTGGAGTGAAGGAAGGATGTTGCTGACCTTGCGTGTGCAGAACACAGGAGCGTGTATGTGTGAGTCCGTGTCGCAGAGAGCCGCGTGGGCAGTGGGCATGCGGGCCATCACTGCTACTGTCCAGGGTGTCGCTGGGCTTTTTAATTAAGTGAGAATTTATCAATTATTCCTAGTGAATCAATAAGTGAACAAATAGTACATAAATGTAAATAAAGGAAGATTAACGCGTCAATTAGAGTCCAGTGGCAAGTATCCTGAGATATGATTACTAATTACTTAGAGATTAGCTTTGACTATTAGAGATTTATTAGGCAGAATAATCCCGCTTAGTTCCTCTGAGAGAGGAGCTTAGGGCGAGAGTCAGGCCGATCTTCTTAGCTCTCCCTGTCGTGGCTCGTGGGACACGTGCGCCAGCACAGGGGTGGGTGTCCTGCACGCGAGTGACGGCCAGGTACGCAGGCTGCAATGCAGCAAGGCCGTCGCCCGTCACGCCTGTTTCCGGAAGCGTGGAGCCCCTAACTTCACTTCCTCACTGGGGGCCGTAGTGGGCACACCCTCTTCCGTGAGAGTCCGCGACAGTGTGTTGGGTTGGTGCCGGGTGGCTGGCTATTGGTTTTTCGAGGAGAGAAAGAACTCATTTACATTAAAAGTGGTCGTGTGGCAACTGCTTCTGAAGCCAAGGCCAAGCATGGACTGCCGTTGTGAGCGTGGCAGGAGTAATTATGCCCGGATGTTGTTTTTAAAAGCACAGAGGATCCTGTTTTATTGGTGGCAGTGAACGCGTGGCCAGGCCCCGGTCTGGCTCTTCCTCTCTTTGTTCCATGAGAAGTGAGCGAGTGAGTGAGCTCAGACCCCAGGCGGGCACAGGACGGAGCAGGGCCCACGGAGCAGGTGAGGTAAACGAAAGCGGGAATCGTCTCTAGACAGAATGCGTGGATCGCTATTTCAATTCTGGCTTCCTGGTAAGTTTCATTCTTTTTCTTTAAAAATGAATATTCAAATTCTCTAATTAAATAAAAACCCACAAGTGAGTCAGTCAGTGCATAAATTAGGGCAACTCTTGGCTCAGTGCTTCGCGGCCTCCGTGCTGCGTGGATACGGTCGCTTAACCAAGATTAATGAGGCTGGGGTGTCTCTGTGGTTAGGGAGTCTAGATGGATAGCTGTAATAGTCACATTTATTGCTCCTGTGTCGAGTGGTAGATTTAAGTGTTCATTATATTAAAAATTAAACAGTAAATAAATCAATACATAAAAAGTAGTTATTCTTGAGTCAGTAATGAGGACGTGATAGGGACCAGGGTTTGCGATTAATCTAGCCCCTCGTGGCTCGAGTCCATTAAAAGAAGTTAAGGCCACACTGTTGCATTTTTAATAAAATGTGCATTTTACTTCCCAGCATGAGAGCTCCGTAGCTGAGTTAATTACTCAATGATAACAAAGATGTTGGTTTTTAGCTTTGTGGGCAAGGTGTGTAGAGCCTGCCTGCGTGACGAATTCGCATTGGTGGTGTGGGTAGTGTGTGTCAACGCAGCAAAGGGCAACGCAGAGAGGCCCTGCCGGGACCGGTTCTGGAAATAAACCAACGCGCCTGAGGAGCCCCGGTCAGCGCCGCTGACGTCTTTCAACACGATGGAGGGTTTTGTTCATTCTTGGAAGTTTTTAATGTTACGTTTTACTCTGTCCCATGGTGGGTGAGAAAGACTGTGGCCAGTCGCTTCCTGAGGGGGAGGAGCCGCGAAGAGGGAGGAGAGCGCCAGGTGGTCGTGGTTGTTCGATGCACAGGCTGCACCTCCCTTATCCGAAACGCTGAAACCTGGAATACTCTAGAATCCGGTTTTCCCCGAGTGCCGACATGATGCCACAGGCGGAAAATTCCATCTATGGCCTCGGGTTGTAGTCCAAACGCAGGCGCACTAAAAATGCCACAGAATCCTCTTCATCTGGGGTGGGAAGTGTGTGGCAAACATAGATGCAGTCCATGCTCAGGCCTGGTCCCAGCCCCTGGTCCCAGCTATGCCAACGCGTGAAGCACTCGTGGCCCCCGGCCTCTCGGACGAGGGTTGCCTGTTGCTCTGTAGCAAAGAACACGGACAATGAACGTTTGTTGTTTATCACAGATTCTGTGAGGCTCACTGGGCACCTTTGCGTAAGGCCTGTCGTGAGGTCGTGGACGATGCGAGGGGCAGGTGCAGTCCCCGCGGGCTGCCCCGCCCTGGAGGCCTGCTGCGGTGCCCACACGCTGCCCCGAGGACGCCCGCCTGCTTCCTCCAGAGATGCCCATGGAGGACAGGAAGGCGGGCCCTCACTGTGCTGGATGATTAGCTCCAGGAGGCAGCCTCCTCTCCTCCACGGTGTTCGGTTGCGTGGGAAGGGAGCGTGGACCCCTAGGGGTCTCCTTGGAGGCCGCGTACCACGAGTGGAGTATCTTTGAGATGTGGATGAGTTACGTATAAAGAGGGGCAAGTGTGGACATCTGCGTGTGTAACGCTGAGACCCATTGCCAAAAAGACAGCTTCTCCATCGTGGGAGAGGCTGCGGGTGGTCTAGGTAATACCCCAGTGCCGTTCTCAGGTGTTGCATCCGTGTTCATTGATTTCCGCATTGTAAGTGACTCAATCAATGAATGAAAACCAAAGTTACGGCGAATGCCAGAGTGGCCCGCCTTGACCAATGATGAGCGTTCTGGGGTGTCTGAGTCAGTGATTCTGATTAAGCATTGTAACTCTGAGGTCCCTTAGCAGACAGACGGAGCTAATGCCTCTGTGATAAGTGCAAAGTTAGGAAAATTCAGGATTTTGTTCATAGGCTATTTTTTTTTTTTTGACAGGCAGAGTGGACAGTGAGAGAGAGAGACAGAGAGAAAGGTCTTCCTTTGCCGTTGGTTCACCCTCCAATGGCCGCCGCGGTCAGTGCACCGCGCTGATCCGAAGCCAGGAGCCAAGTACTTCTCCTGGTCTCCCATGGGGTGCAGGGCCCAAGCACTTGGGCCATCCTCCACTGCACTCCCGGCCACAGCAGAGAGCTGGCCTGGAAGAGGGGCAACCGGGACAGAATCCAGCACCCTGACTGGGACTAGAACCCGGTGTGCTGGCGCCGCAAGGCGGAGGATTAGCCTATTGAGCCACGGCGCCGGCCTCATAGGCTATTAAGTAAGGTTCATCACTGTATAAATTAATAGATGAGTAATTAAGTCAACATATAAATGAGTGGAGACAAGGTGAACCGTGTGTGACCTGGTTGTGAGAGTATGGAATGTTTTCATCGTATTAATGCGTTTCTGAAGCAGTCCCAACATAAACTGATCAAGTGCGAGACCTATTTGGGAAGGGAGCGGGTGGAGACAAGTACCTAGACATCCGGGTTTTTGTCCTGTGCTGTTTAAATGGTGCTGCTTGCTTGTTGACAGTGAAGGTGCTGTCTACTTGGTTATGCCTTGGGTGTGATGAGGCTGCGTTCCGGTCTCTCCTGCACTTGCTGTATTCACAGACGTTGCTGATGTGGATCTAGAAATCTGTCTGCATTTGAAACTGTTGTTTTGGGGAGGGCAGTGCAGCGCTCCTCAGCCTCGCCCCCCTGGCAGCTGGGCCGGGTGCCTCTTTGTTGTGTGGGGTTGTCCTGTGCATCGGAGGGTGTTCAGTGAGTTCCTGACCTCGGCGTGCTAGAGGCCAGCATTGCAGCAGTCAGGCTTCTCCCTTGACCTTGGGAGATGTGCACCGGGGGCCGACACTCCCCCCCCCCCCCCCCGAGCCAGCACACAGGGCTGATGCAGACCAGTGGAGTGTGTGTGTCATTCATCCAGTTGTACCTTACTGAAACTCAGATAACGGGGAAAAAATCCAACAAAGACCAAAAGCATCTAGGTCCTCCCCACGTGGGGTCAGATTCCTGAGTATAGTTGAGTTCCCAGATACAGGAATAAATGAAACCGTGAGTGTGCAAGTGAATGCGAGGGTTCCTCAGAAATCGTGGGACGTGAACTCGGAATGTGAAGTCTATGCAGCTCTCTCTATAACATGCGTTTTCAGCAAACTCTTTGAGGACCCCGCATGTAAGTGAGACTGTTCACAGGCAGAGTGGCCACAGGGCTTGAGGCTACAGTGACAGGTGTTTATAGCAGTCGTTTCTGGTTCTTGTGTTGGGTGTGGATGAGCCAGTAATATGCCAGACTGATTAAAATACAACCCAAATCAAGCCTTTTGAATAACTTAGTACCATCCCGCAAGTGTCCCTGGCGGGATTTAAATGTCGGCTGCTCTTTCTTAAATCTGCATTATTCCGTCCAGTGTGTGCACCGTGCCTGATTTAATTATTCTCCATGGTGAAAATCAGGGCCATTAATTCTGCATGTGAAATGACAGGAGTGGATCTAAAGTAATAGCCAGCGTTTATGTTCTTGATTTTGGGGAATTTGTTCATGAAGGTTTTATATCAGAGAAATAAGGGCTACTCATTGAAATAAAATTAAAAAGACCTGTTTGTGGTCATTTATTTCACCCTATTTAAAATATGAAGAAATAAAATATCACGGAGCAAGCATAGATGGGCGATGAGTATGGGTTTGCTGAGAAGCGTGGGGGTTAGTGAGCCGTGTCTTGGATGCACCTGTTCATTGCAGAAGCGTGCAGTCTGTACACATTGTCTGTCTGCAGCTACTTCATTGTTAGGACATTGGGGTTTGCGTCTGTTGATTTTATTCTTGTTAGTGGGTTAATGAATAAGTCAGTAAACAAGAATGCAAATGAATGGAGTTTTGAGCCAAGACCAAATTTCATTAGGCCCTGTGGCTCTGAGTTTAGAAAAAGACAACGACCCTATTATTTCTATGGGAAATGAGCATATAGCAGAAGCTAGAAGAAGACTTTGTTTGGGTCTGTTACGTGTCTTGAGTGCATACTGTATTTCTGTAAGTCAGTGCATGATTAAAAGAAGCATATATGAAGAGGAGAATGGCTCTGGTTTTACCGGGGAGGAGAGTATGTCATGAAGGACGGGACGGGGCTCATACAGTTTGGCAGAGCCGAGTTCCTGCAGCTTTACGTGAATGTCAGTGTTTTTGTTCGGGAGCTGGTCGCTGTTGCTTTGATGTTCCCCCTGTTTTCTTTCTAGCAGGTTTAGGTTCACAGCAGACTTGAGTGGAAGGCACAGGGGGTTCCCGTGTTCGTCCTCCATGGACAGCCCCGACCAGAGGAGTGCCTTTGTTAGGGCGGGCACACCGTGGTCATCCCAGACCCCTAGCGTTCCTCGGTGCTGACCATGGCGCTGTGCATTGCGTGGGTTCCCACAGACGTCTGACGATGGGCGCCCACCATTGCAGAATCACACGGAGCCCTCTCTGCCCCGGTTCTCTGCTGCACCCCTTATCCATCCTCCGCCCGGCCACCGACCCCTTATCCCCTCTGCAGCTCCCCTTGTCCAGAATGTGCTGTTTGGAGTCCGAGTGTGCACCATTGCAAGTTGGATTCTTTTACGAGGAATATGCATTTACGTTTCTTCTGTGGCACTTCATGATGTGGTAACTCATTTCTCTGTAGTGCTGGACGGTAGCCCACTGCCTAGATGAACCTGTTTGTGCATCGCTTACCCACCGAAGGCATCTCAGTAGTTCGCCAGTTTGGGCAATTGGAAGTGAAGTTGCTCTCCATATGTGTGTGCGATGTTTGCACGGACGTGAGTTTTCTACTCCGTTGGGTGTGTGATTGCTGTGTAGTATGGTAGGGGTGTGTGTAGATTTGGAAGAAATGATCACACTGTTTTCCAGTGTGGCCCCTCCACAGGCAATGAGTGAGAGCTCCGGTCGCTCTGCATCCTCGCCGGCATTTAGTGCTGTCCGTGTTCTGAACTTTGATCCGCTCTCACAGGTGTGCAGCGGTTCCTGCTTGTTTAATTTGTGTTCCCGTGATGGCACACTGCATGGAGGTCTTCTCCTGTGTCTTTGTTGGTCAAGTGTCGTTTTCTTACTGTTGAGTTTCTAGGGGTCAGCTTGTATGTGCTGAGTCCTTTATCACTTTGGTCTTTGTAAGCGTTTTTTTCAGTCTTTGTTCATTTGAAATTCTCTTTTCCCTGGAGAGCAGGAAGGTTCGCTGTTAACGAGATCCAGAGATCCAGCGTATCAGTCTTCCTCTCACAGATGGTGCCTTTGGTGTTGTATCGTCTCCAAATCCAAGGTCATCTAGTTTCTCTTACATTTCCTTCCAGGAGTTTTATTGTCTTGGGTTTTACATCAAGGTCGGTGATCCCTTTGGCGTTAAATTTCGTGAAAAGTGTGAAGTTTATCGAGATTCACTTTTTTTTTTGCAAGTGGGTTTCCCAGTAATTCCATCACCATTTGTCCACAGACTGTCCTTGCTCCATGACACCCACTTCGTTCCTTTGTCAACGATCGGTGGACTACGGTGAGTGTGTCTCAGCGCGCTCTTTTCGGTCCCGTTGACCCGTTTGTCTGCGCTGTTGGCAGTGCCACACTGTTAACGCTGCTTCTCAGTCCATCTTGGATACGGGTGGTTTCAGCCCTGCTGTGCTCTCCTTCGGCGTGTGCTCCTGTTCTGAAATCGCGCCTCCCTAGACGCTCTGGGGTGAGTGTGTCAGCCTCTGCAGGACTGGCTGGGTTTTCCTGGGACTGCGTTTAGTCTGCAGATCAGGTTTAGGGATCTGATGTCTTGGCTTCCATGCGCTTGCGATGCCTCCACTGAGTTCTTTGATTTTGGCAACCAGAGTCCTGGGGAGAGGTTGAATGGTGACTCTCAAAGTGTTAAATAAGGTGCTCGTCAGTAAGGAGAGAAACACGTACGGTTTAGATCCACAGAACTGATGTTCACTGAGATACACAAACGCTGTCCACGTTGGCCTCTCCCCTGCAGTGGCCATGGGGCGTGTGTGTGACTGGCCGACTTCCTAAGAAGCCAAATCTCAGGGCCAGCGCCGCGGCTCACTAGGCTAATCCTCCACCTTGCGGCGCCAGCACACTGGGTTCTAGTCCCGGTCGGGGCGCCGGATTCTGTCCCGGTCGCCCCTCTTCCAGGCCAGCTCTCTGCTGTGGCCCGGGAGTGCAGTGGAGGATGGCCCAAGTGCTTGGGCCCCGCACCCCATGGGAGACCAGGAGGAAGCACCTGGCTCCTGCCTTCGGATTAGCACAGCGTGCCAGCCGCGGCGGCCATTGGAGGGTGAACCAACGGCAAAGGAAGACCTTTCTCTCTGTCTCTCTCTCTCACTGTCCACTCTGCCTGTCAAAAAAAAAAAAAAAAAAAAGCCAAATCTGGGCAGTTAGCCCTGTGGGTAACGCACACAGAGTGATGGCAGTTAACACCGCAAGTTCACGTCCGTGGTCGGGTGCTCTGTTGCCTGTGTCTAGCGTGCGAAGCAACTCCTGTCTGCAGAAATACAGATCAGCCAGGATGGACCAGGGATGGGAACATGTTATGAACCCAAAAATATGTTTCATCTAATTTGGGGCAACTGAAGGGGTACAAAAGACACTAATCGTTTCTTTTCAGAACTGCTCAGCTTTATAGCCACGGTTCACCGCTGGTGTTTATTTCTCTGTTGGTGTGGGCCTGGCTCACAAAGCAAGAGAATGGGGAAGACACCGGGCGTGCCACAAGACAGTGGTTCCGTCCCTTTTCGGGGAGCCATCTTTAGAAAGAACAGCACGGAAGGACCGGTGGTGAATGTGGACTTGGTAGGAGACACGGCTGTTGGTTAGTAATTAGTTCATTAACTGGTCCGCCGTGCTCTCTGGGGTCCGTTGCCGGAGCAGGTCTCGCCTGTGAGGGAAGAGCCACTCTGGCGAGTCGTCTTCCTAGAAGTGGGCGATTGCATTGTTGTTCCGGAGCCACGCGTTAGTAACCAGCCCGGCGCGGGGGAAGACCGCGTGATTGGACTGATGATGAGTGCCATGGGGTATCTGAAGTCGGGATATTTTGATTAAACCCGTATGCGACTCTGAGGTCCGATTACAGAGATGTAAGTGTTCTTCGGAAAGTAAGCTCAGGGCGCCCTGAGCCTGGGCTTCAGTGGTTTTGGGGGGTGGCTTTACTTTATTATAAAATAAACCCATAAATTTAAAAAAATGCAAGAACCAGAGGATCAATTATGTAGCTATTGAGGAGTGTGATGAGGCTGGATGTATTAAAATCTGTCTGAGGATAGTCAGTGTCCCCCCGCTGTGCACAGGCGTCAAGAACGTCTGCTCTGTCTTGGTCACAGATGCTGACCCCTGTAAGAGCCAGGCAGAGAGCGTGCTGAGGATGCTGGTCCAGTCTTCCCTCTCACTGGCTGTTGCTAAGTCATTACAAGCAGAAGCAAGCGTGCTGTTGTTCGTGAGGGCAGTGGCTGCGCACAGAGGTCGACGCTGGGAGCCTTCCTGTCCCGGGTGCGGAGAGCGGACGTGATTGCTCTGTAGGAATGTGGCAGCCTTGGGGGCTTGAAATTTGTTTCTAAACAGTCTGCGAAACGTGGACCAGTTAGGAACAAACGTTGTGATGTGAGGGTCCCGTCGCATGGTCTTTTCCGTGGCGGATATTCTAAGAAGAGTCCTAGGCGTCTTCGATTTTTTTTTTTTGTAATAATTTGCTTCGTTAGAAAAACAGGGACATATTTTTTTAGAAATAGACTTCTTTTGCTCCCTAGAATGTCAGCGGCACAGCTGACTTGATCGCTTTTCTCGTCATGGAGATGGTCCCTGTTGCTCTTGGACTTCGGGAGCCTAGACTGCTGTCAGTAGACGTCAGAGTGGCTTTTCTGGGCTCGGCTTCATCCGTGCACACCGCCTACATTTTTTCAACCACATAAGAGGTGAAGTGAAGCATGAGATTAGGACGCGTGAGTCACGGCCGTGGCCTTGCCGTGTGCCGTGTGCCCGCCGTGGCTCCTGCTGGGTGCGGTGCTTCCCCGACAAGCACCAGCCTGGCAGCTCTCTGGGGCCGCGGCGCCTGGGAGATGGCAGGTGCCCGTGTTCTCGGTTGTGTGCTCCCGTGCTGATTCCGGGGTTGTTGATGGCTCCGCCCTGGCTTTGACGACCACACACGTGAGGGGACGGAGGTGCAGGCAGACGCTGATCCGGGAAAGGCGCTGAGTGTGAGCGAGGCGCTGACGGGTCCTCGCGTGTGACCCAGAAGCCCTCACCAGCTGTGGATCTTGGTCCGCTTGCTCTGTGGAAGGGGCCCCGAGCAGGTGTGGGCTCTGTCAAGGCGTCTTGTTGTCAGTTTTGTGGTTTTACAGAGCACTGGTTGTGGGATTTCTTATTTGTGAGTCCGTGAGTGACTGAGTCTCTTTGCCAAGGTGTCAGTGAGTGGAGACTGGACGGCTGGGCCTGGACCGGTGACGAGGACTGGGGGAGGCATCTGAGCCAGCAGTCTTGACGAAGCCCTCTCCGACTCTGAGGTCCCTGCCCGACGGGCCGCCAGGACCCTCTGTGGAACTGAACTCAGTCTGCTAGGAGTTGGGAAAATGCAGAGAGCTTGGGTCTGGCCTTTGGGTGTCAAAGACGCGGGATGCATTCCTTAAAATGAATGGACCCTTGAACACAGAGAGAGATGGCTGCAGGAAAGGTTAAGCTGCCTCCCAGTGGGGCAGTGAGCGGAAGGCAATGCAGCAGCTGTCGTTCCTGCTAATACTTGCACTAGAGCCACTGCACGTGGGCATCTGGGGTACAGTGAGGAGGTGGGATCTAACATGTGTAATCTGTGGTGAAGACAGTTCTTGTGTTTCTGCAGTGAACTCTTCCTTATTAAGGGAAAATGTTTGCATCGGCCAGTACTCCATGTAATCATCTTAACTGGTGTTTAGTGAGCAGATCTTTGTTGTCATCATATATCTTAGAGTTGGCCTAGGTAGTGGACGCCATGATATCTATTACATATTCAAAACTCAAAGTTAATACTGAGCTAACAGAAATTTGCGTTTTTGAGCCAACACTTGCTGTACTGTAGTTCTGCTTGACTCCCCCCCATTAAGAAAACATCTAAATCTCTCCTGAATCGGCTTTTCCCTCCCCAGCCTGACCCCGGGACAGCTGACTTGCTCGTTTGGTGAAGCACTGTTCTCTTGGGTCAGGAGCGTGGAGACGGACATCAGTAGGTCCTTTAGTGCGTGTTCTCCGTCTGGATTGTTTGTTATGGGCGTTAGCTGAAGGCTTTCCAAGGGAGAAATGTCTACATGCATACAATAAATAAAGTGCTCCAGCGCGGGCCAGTGATGGGACGTGTTAGGAACCACAGTACGCTTCGTATAAATTAGCACAGAGGAAGGAGAAGTGAGTTGACTTCTCGGAATAGTTGACTGTTTACTTGGGCTGTCACTGATGTAAGCGTTCCCATGTGGGTAGAGGTCTCCGCCAGGAACTGCCTGGAGAAGCGGGTGAGGACGCGGACAGTGATGAGCACCTCGGAGGCACTTGTCACTGAGCTGACAGACGGAGCACCAGCACCCGGGTTGGGAGCACTCCCCTCCAGCCGGGCGCCTCGCTCTGATGGCTCCAGAGCCTGGACTCCTATGATGTTCCGGGTGGGATTTTCTGATTTCACTTTCATTGAGTATCAGTAAGTTAATCAATAAGTGAAAAAATAAGGATATGAGTGTCACAGGTTTTCTTAAGGAAGAATTTTGAGTAAACCCATGTGCAGCTCCAAGGTCGGTCTCAAAGAGGCAAATGTGTTACCCTCTGTGTGAGTCTCTGGGCCTTGTTCTTGGGCTGTCGCGGGTTGGGGTATGAACTACATTATTAGGATCAACCAGCCCACTAGCGATGATGTGTCAGTGCATGATGCGTGACAAAGATCTGCATGCGTGTGCTGAACCGTTGGATGACACGTGGGTTCTTACTTTCAGTAAATTACCATTTCGCTAAGGAGCGTGTGGCCACTGGTCTCTGGTCTGTATTGAGGCAGGGTGCTGATTGGCTGTTTCACTGAGGAAAAAGAAGGACGTTGGCCTAAATCCTTAGTTGCCGGAAGAGTTCATAGAGAAAGCCTGAGGGATGAGGCGATGACGCTGAGGCAGCCATGCCTACTACGAACGCAATTTCTGAGCAATTTCTATTGAAGCAAATAAATACTCAGTTGAGGCAGTTTGCTACTTTTTGAGTCCTGACATCAGGACACGAAGGTATCATTCAGGGTGCTTATCCACTGGAGCTGGGCTCACGGACAGATGTCATCAGTGAGCAAATTCATAAACTCTCATCCCAGCCAGTTTTCAGGAGACGTGGCAATCAGCGCAGCAGTGACGTCCTGCACTTGGTGCAAAGCTGAGGCTGCGCCAGCCTTCGTGCAGCGGTTTCCATGGGAGCACGAAAGTTTGTGGCCCCACCAGGCGCACGTACACACTGAGGAGCATCAGTGTTTGCGTTCTGTTTCGGTGGCTCTTTAAACTTTTATAGGTTCTTTAAGAAATAGTGTTCCGGGTTCTAGTCCCGGATTCTGTCCCAGTTGCCCCTCTTCCAGGCCAGCTCTCTGCTGTGGCCCGGGAGTGCAGTGGAGGATGGCCCAAGTGCTTGGGCCCTGCACCCCATGGGAGACCAGGAGAAGCACCTGGCTCCTGCCATTGGATGAGCGCGGTGCGCCGGCCACAGCGCCCTGGTCGCGGCGGCCATTGGAAGGTGAACCAACGGCAAAGGAAGACCTTTCTCTCTGTCTCTCACTGTCCATTCTGCCTGTAAAAAAAAAAAAAAAAAAAGAAAAAAAAATAGTGTTCCATAAGTAATTTAGAAAAGCAGTTAGTGGATGAACTCATCAGCACATTGAGTAGGGTCAGCTTGGACCGTAGTTGAGAGTCACCGTGAATCCACTCTCCTGTCTCTGACTTGGCCTGAAGTGTAACCCGGAGATGATCTGACTCCTACCTATGTGGGCGGCAAGTACACACAGATGTTCCTAATAATTTTAATCATTTCTCCTTGTTTTTACTGCTTGATTCGATGGCCATTATATTATTTAAATCAAACAAATACGTCAGTTAATAAATATAAAGCGTTGTTCCCTCTTCCAAATTACGCAACTTAATAAATATAAAGTGCTTTCTCGCCCTAAGTGTTCGTGCTGGGGCATGAACCGAGGGTGATGATTGATTGATTTCTGCACAGCTGCACCACCATGGAGAGCAGCTCAGTGGAGACTGTAATTCTCTTAGAAGTTTGCTTTTCATTCCTCAGAATGAACACCTTCGCCTGCGTTAAGGGCTGTCTTCTGGTGCAGATGTGAGCTTGACCTCCCCCCAGGCAAGGAGCCAGTGTGCCAATGCAGGCAGTGGTCAGAGGTCGTGGGCTTTGCCTTGAGGTTGGGTCATGGGTGTGCACTGAATTATTTCAGAAGGATACATGATGCATCCATAAACAGCACAGAAGTGGCCATGCGTCGACTGATGATCAAAATATGTTATGAATTAAGAGTTACGATGGATCCAGTTCAGCACAGCTGAATTTGTTAGGACAAATGGGTGAAATGCGTTTCTATAATTTTCAGAGTTTGAGTCAGTCATTCCATTTTTTTGTAGCCTGGTGGACTTAGCCCTTTTCTGTTGACAGTGTTATGGATTGTTGGCCCATTGAGGGGGGAGATAGGACATGGAAAGCCTTGCTTTTTCCCTAGCTGTGGTCGAAGGTGGCAGTGCGCTCTACCGTCTTTAAGATACGGATGCGAAACGCTCGATGCCTACCGTGGGGTTCTGTGGTGCTAGGAAACCGAGGAATTTATCTTTGCAGCGGTGAGCCTCATGGTGGCGCCATCCGGGCCTCTGGCTTTATGGGCGTCACCTTTCACAGGCATCCTCGCACTCTCAAGGGTGCTTTGTCCCCTCCAACTCCTGCACCGTGACTTTCACTGTGGAGTCGACGAGTGAGTGGAAAACAGTGTGGCTGAAGCAAAGCATGGGGTGGCGGGTCTGGATCCACGATGGTTTGTGTGGGGCATAGCGGGTCTGGATCCACGATGAGTTGCGTGGGGCATAACGGGTCTGGATCCACGATGGTTTGTGTGGGGCATAGCGGGTCTGGATCCACGATGGTTTGTGTGGGGCATAGCGGGTCTGGATCCACGATGGTTTGTGTGGGGCATAACGGGTCTGGATCCACGATGGTTTGTGTGGGGCATAGCGGGTCTGGATCCACGATGAGTTGTGTGGGGCATCTGAATCAGCTCAAAAGTTTTCCCCACTAGAAAACCATCTGGACTTCATGCAGTTTGATTGGGGGGATCTAGAGAGATTAATCATCATTTTTCTTCTTTGAGTAGTTGGTTCAAAGATTTTCATTCTATTACATCATACTAAAAGTTAAATAAAAGCTACCACCATATAGTTGTTGAAAATGTGACAAGAAGCAATCACACTGGTAATGTAGGACTAACTCCAAAAATCTGTTAAAAAATTAGACT
Organism: Sylvilagus floridanus; assembly: GCA_949820135.1. Classification (NCBI taxonomy): domain Eukaryota; kingdom Metazoa; phylum Chordata; class Mammalia; order Lagomorpha; family Leporidae; genus Sylvilagus; species Sylvilagus floridanus. The sequence goes on from OX463228.1 coordinate 52,344,473, forward strand.
TTTAGGCCGGCGCCGTGGCTCAACAGGCTAATCCTCCGCCTTGCGGCGCCGGCACACCAGGTTCTAGTCCTGGTCGGGGCACCGGATTCTGTCCCAGTTGCCCCTCTTCCAGGCCAGCCCTCTGCTGTGGCCCGGGAGTGCAGTGGAGGATGGCCCAAGTGCTTGGGTCCTGCACCCCATGGGAGACCAGGAAAAGCACCTAGCACCTGGCTCCTGCCATCGGATGAGTGCGGTGTGCTGGCCGCAGCGCGCCATCCGCGGCGGCCATTGGAGGGTGAACCAACGGCAAAGGAAGACCTTTCTCTCTGTCTCTCTCTCTCACTGTCCACTCTGCCTGTCAAAAAAAAAAAAAAAAGTTAGACTTTTAATTGAGATCTGTCGATTCCTCCAGAATGCCCAGAGCATATTGGTATCTGTCGTCCTCCCGGCTGGTGTTGCCGTGGGTGAACAGCAATGTTAGTAATAGTCAGAACTCCTGTTCTTACTCTTGGTTTGTCTGGTTCGTCATGTGTGGGCACAGAAATAAGGAAATGATGGCTATACACGCAAATGTGAAAAACGAGAACCCCAGGCACGGAGCACGAGTGGTGATGTTGGAAGGGTGCCCTTCAGCACAACTGAAGCTCATTTTAAAGAGAGGAGAGGAATTCAGTGAGTGTTCAGGACTGTTTGCTATTCCACGTTATTTCTGCACCAAAGTTGACTTGTGCATTTCCATGCTGGTAGAATCCCGTATGTTACCGCGTAGGGGACTGTTCAGTGTCAGCGCTGAGACGCTGGAGCACGTTGGTGTGTGGTGTTGTGGGTGTCCCTTTGTGGATTTTGGTTGATTATCATACCACCTTTAAAATCAGAGGTATTAAATGCATACAGCTGACCGTGGGCCGTTGATGCCAGTTGTAATAAGATTCTCCCAGATGTAGGCGCTCCAGTCTGAAGGCTTTGCGGGAATCGAGTGGAGACTTCCTGTAGGTGATCAAGAGTTCTATTCTTGGGAGTTTGTGATTCGTGAGAAAAATGCAGACATCAAAGAACTGAAAGGGGCCGGCACCGCGGCTCACTAGGCTAATCCTCCACCTCCGGCGCCGGCACCCTGGGTTCTAGTCCCAGTCGGGGCGCCGGTTCTGTACCAGTTGCCCCTCTTCCAGGCCAGCTCTCTGCTGTGGCCCAGGAGTGCAGTGGAGGATGGCCCAAGTGCTTGGGCCCTGCACCCCATGGGAGACCAGGAGAAGCACCTGGCTCCTGCCTTCGGATCAGTGCAGCGCATCTGCTGTAGCAGCCATTTGCGGGGTGAACCAATGGAAAAAGGAAGACCTTTCTCTCTCTCTCTCTCACTCTCTCTCTCTCTCTCTCTCTCTCACTGTCTAACTCTGCCTGTCAAATAAAAATTAAAAAAAAAAAAAGAACTGAAGGGAAAGACTGCTGACTCTGGACCAGTGATGAGACTGGAGGGTTCTGGATCAAAAATCGTGATTAACGCCATCTGGAACTCTGAGGGCCTCCCTTTTATGTCTGTTAAAATGGGCTTACAGTAGAAGATCAGAAAGTCCATGGGTCTTGATCGTGGGTGTTCAGTTTATGGGTAGAGACTGAATTTTTGTAGATGAGTCAAGGTGTCGACAGAGCAGTGTGTAAGCGGGTGACTGCAGGAGCGCTGGCGGTGAGTTGATGATGACCTCCTGTAGGGGACTGTTGTCCTGCGACCCTGAGTCCTGGGGGAGCTATTGGTGAGTTCTGTGGCCGCTTTCCAGAACGTGGTAGACTCAGTATTACTGTTTGATGGAGGTGGCTGGATGAGTAGTCTTTATTTAGAAAAGGGAACACAACATAACAGAATAGGAGAAGAATGAGCATACTTGTCTTGACGATTTGCCTTGTAAAAATAATTTCTAGTCCAACTGTTTCCTCAATTGTATTAGGAATAAGGGAGACATCTGGGTTTTATGTCTCTGTGGGTAATTTAATGGACACATGAAGACACGATGGTCCTGTTCTAAATTCTTATCTGATCTGAATTCCGTCTGCTGGTATGGATGAGCTGTTTTGTGTGAATAGGACGTATCGACACCACAGTTAATATTTTGGCGGTGGGCTAACCACAGCCCCGTAAGGAGTCAGCGTAAGGCTTCACTTTTGTCCATGCTGCTGACGCTGTCTCCTAGCCTGGGTTTGGGGCTGTGGGAACCGGAACATGAGAGCCATTCTGTTCCGGGTTCTCCATGGGTTTACCGTTGTGTGTGTGTGTTGTTGGTGTAAGTGAATGGACGACCACATGTTGCGGGCGTCTTTCCATAAATGAATAAAGAACTGAATTAATATTTTGTGAGAAAATGTCATCAATAACGAATTTAGATGTATCCGTTTCTATTCAAATATAGTCCATTAAAAAAGATGTTCCGAGCTGTGGCCTCACAGCATAGGGTCTACGGACAGATGTGTGCAGCCGTCAGAGGCCCTGTTTGTGTGACGAGTTCACAAGTCTTTATTGTCTAGTTAAAAAAAATAGTTCAGTCAGTCAATACAAGGAGTTCCTTTCCTGGATCCGCGCAGCGATGAAAAAGAGACTTGAATCAACTTTCTGATTAATCTAGTACCACATAACCGATGTGTTTTTTTTTCTTAAATCAGTTAAAATCTGTGCTGTTCATTCTTGTGAAAATCGGCATTTGATTCCACAGAGTGAAGATTATGGCTGATGGAATCGGCCTCTGCTGATGAAGATTTTGACTGTCGCCCTTGTGGGTAAGGCCAAAATAAATACCAGTGTAAGATCTTGTCAACTGCGGTGAGTTTTCATTGGTGTTCATTGTACTCTTTGAAGTAATCCCTGGATAGAAGAATGAGTGGAACCTGCTGTGAAGGGAGGGTTATGTTAATCCGGTTAAGCACATTGTGGGTACGAGAAGACAAGATACTCTATGGACTTTATGAGTTATGAAATGATCCATCCTATTTTTTTACTCCATTTAATGTAATGTTTATGGAGTAATAAAATCGATCCTGTGACCATCCAGTGTGGTCGCCCCGTCCACGTGTGTCCACTGGTGTTTGTCGCGTGGGCAGTCGTGAGCATGTGGGGGTTGTGTGTGCTTGCGCCCCACACGAAGTCGCAGCAGCAGCTCCTCGTGGAGGGCGGAGAGTGCAGGACGGGCAAGGCCCGGCTGTGACGCGAGGCCCGGTGTCAGCTGGCCCATGCGTGCTCGCTGCGGCCAATCCCAAAGGGATCCAACCTCTTGGGAAAAGATCCAGTGTATTGAAAAAAGCTTAGAACCTGGAACGGGTTCTAGTCTAGGACATTGTCCTTGCCTCTGAAACAGCAGTCATGGCTATTGATCTCACTCTGCGAGTGCAGCGTGAGCGAATCGTAGGCAAAGGTGGAAATGATTGCTTAGCTCGGATCAATGATGAGTACCCTGGGGTGTCTGAATCCAGGATTTTGATTAAACCCCGTAACTCTGAGGTCCACTACAAAAAGATTCCTATTTATCATCTCAGTGGGAACTGAGCTGAAAGGAATCAGGGTTTTGTTTTGCAGCTTCTGCGTATGGATTACATTATTTTTCAGTAAAGCAGTGCACAAATAAATCAAGAAACATATAAATGAATAAAGACAAAAATGGGCGTTCCTGGTCCAAATGTAAGTGTGTGTAATGCGATAAGAATCATTGCTAATATATTTTGAAGCACCAAGTTCCAGTAAAATACATTGACCAAAGCTGACTCTATTGGGTAAGGAGCATTTAGATAAATGAATGTTGGAGTCCTTATTGTTTTTCTGGGTTAGGTTGTTGGTTTTTTGTTTTAATTAAGAAAAGGGTGAAATATTTACCTAAATTAATTATTGATTAAACTACCACCCAATCCAGAGAAGGCTTACATGGGTCTGTGTGGAGATACGTCCTGTGAGCAGTCATGATTAATCTTACTGTATTTAAATCTAGCTCCTCAGTTTAATAAAAAAATTTCTGATATTTTCCCTATATCTAATGAGCTTATAGACAGTCATTAATATTGTCCAGTTTTTGTGGCGTTCACAGATTCAGTGGTATTATTATAAATGCAAAACCCAGAATCAGTTAATATTCCAGTCAGTTGAACAGAAGGCAAAGCTTGGAGCAGAGAGGCCCGCGTGTCGTGGGCCAGGAGTGATTGATCAAGCTCTGTGCACTGCTCCTCAGACAGAACAGACGGGCTTGGTGAACACGCGTACAGGGTTAGATAGGACTTGTTTGTGTAATTTCCTTAAGACACAGGCTGGATCAGTGACCCCTGTGTAGTTATTTAGCTCCGTATGAATGCACGTATGCATGGCTAATTGCCAAGGGTGTGCTTCGACTTAAGCTTCGGATCAGTCTGATTCCTGGGGAAGAGGAGTCAGCCCTTACCTTGTTAAAAAGAGAAATGTGGAGTAGTGATGGTTCTTATTTTTTTGTTTGGTGTTCATTAGAATCATTTAATTTAAAACATGAGTTAATCAATATGTGCATCAGGAGGCTGCCACTTGGGGTTTAAATATGTGGCAAGCGCTGAAGTTTATCCCTAATAAATTATTATTAACTTGACCACCGTTTAAAAAGCTGGGTCTCAGCTGATCTACCGTCTAGTCATTCACTCGTCTCACCTGTTTGCCTTGCACTCCACAGGACGGCCGCGCCATGATGCCTCATCCACTCATGAAGACGAGCTTGGTTGTTGTCCTTTAGAGTGATGCGTGGGGAAGCCTATGTAAGTAACATAGTAACTGCCTCTTGTTTGGTGGTTTGCCTTGGGTGTTGACTCTGTTCTTGAAAATAAACAGCCAGACGTACAAGTGAAATGAATGAAGGTCATTGTGGATGATGTGGGGCATCTGTGGTCCATAAAGGAGGTAAAAGCAGGACTGTCTATTAATGTTCATAGTTACCCAGTTAATTAATACAAAAATTAACCAGTTTTATTTTGAGTCACATTTGATTTAAACCTCCCTCTATTCATAAACTCGTAGTTCAGCCACATTCCAAGATGTAAGATACAGTCACTATGTTAAGTGTTGTGTAAAAGGGTGGGCTCATAGATTTTATTTGTCTCTAAAATAGGGCCAGAGTGTCCCTGGCCACTGGGTGTGTGAAAGCATCCTGCACAGGGACCAATTGTGGGCTTTTGTTTGGTATGGACCAAGGGTTATCATCAGCACAGATGCACATCAGTCACCTCCGTTACCTCTTAGCCTCCATGAGCTTCTGGACACACAGTGTAGTGGTCAATGAAGTTTTGCACATTTTTGTGGGTATTGATAGCATCATCATAAGCCCATTAGTGATTGGATCAATATGCTAATTTATTAATGAGGGAGTGTATAAGGAAACAGTGAACATGATTCAAATATTTCTGAATCATTGAGGCCCACTCCTATGTTACCTCTTTGGATAAGGAACATATCGACAGATGAGCTTTCCATTTTATTATGAACAAAAAGGAACAGGACGAAGCTGTTAAATAAGTAAAACTAACCCAGCAGCTAAACAAAAGAGGGTCAAATAATGACCAATATAGAAGTGCAGGCTGTAGAGTAAGAAAATGACTTGTTCCATTTTATCTATGTGCTGTGTCTAGGAACAACAGAAAGAGGCTCATTCTGTCCACTGGTCCACAGATGTAGACAGATGGACTTCTGTTCTCGTTCTGAGTCGGTGGTTTGTTTATTTTGTTCATTTTCTTTAGATATGTGAATAGATGATTAAGTGAACAAAGCCACAGCCCGAGACGTTACCAGCGGCACATACGTGAGCTGTGGGAAGCGTGGCCGTCGGGGCACTGTGTGTGGAGCAACACTTCGATTTGTTGTCTTTAAGTGCAGTCCATTCAGAGGTAGACGCAAATTAGCATCTCCATGGGAAGAGGTCATAGAAACAACTTTTCATAGAACATAAAATTCTTTCTCTCGCCTGTGATGTTGGAATTCATTGTACTTAAACGGCTAAAAATTAACTTTGTGCTAGTCACAGGCCAATCCTAAGCCAGTCAGAAAATTCTCTCGTAAGTCAGGGATTTCGGTGAATCCCCCGATTCATGCCACCCATCACAAGGGGGAGTCGCAGGGGCTTCCCTCTTCCCAGCGTCTGGGTGGAACTCCACAGCCTGGCTGCAGGCGGCCCGTCTTCATTATTCTTCCCAGATGACCTTCTTGGCGGTTTCCTGTGTGGAGCCGGACGGCACAGGCCGACGTTACGTGATGGTGTGGTGCCTCTTAAGTCTAACAGCAGTGATCTTGTTATTAGACTTGAGTTCATGAGTTTTGATTTTATTATTAGAAATGGATCAATCATAGAATGAATAAGTGAATAAATGAAAAAGTAAATGTGTGGAGCGTTTCCCAGTGTGAATCTGTGTGGTGAGGCAACCGGTGCTATAAACACAAATAAAAACACCAGTCGTGGAGGTACGTGGAGCAAGGATTCGATCTCTTTGCTAAGGAGCTTGAAGACATTGAGTGTAAGCGAAAGCCCAGATTGTTCCGTGCCAGTCATGTCGTTGTTCTTACTCATCTTCCTGAGAGCCCCGGGATTATCCCTGAACTGATGAGTTCGTCGGTCAGCCAGCAGGGCAGGGGGCTGCGCTGGGTGGGTGATGATGTCTGGTGGCAGATGTCGCGGGTGACGACTGCTGGTCTGGAAGGCTGAGGTCCAGCACAGTCAGAGTAGGGTCCGTCCCTCCTGAGGCCGCGTTAGGTGTGAAAACATTCCGGGGTGCTGTTCCTGGCGTTTGTGTCCACGCGTTTTCATTGGATTTTTATCACTGGATCAGTGAAATAATCATCAAACAGATGGATAAATAAAGAAAGCACTGTCCAATTGTGAAAGTGCCATGGTGAGGACAGCAGTGCTGTTAATAACTACTAAGATCACCGCAGCCTTTAACAAACAGAGGCTCCAACCTAAACAGCAAAAATAATGACCCAGCACTGGGTCTGGAAAAGCCGTCTTCTGTTTGTTTTCCCAGTAAAAGATGCTATCAGAATCTGGCACATCCTTAGACAGCTAACGGAGGAATGCGGGGTGGATGGAGAGAAGATCCTTGTTTCCGCCGCCTGCCGGGCGGGCCATGTCCTCCTCATGGCCACAGCTGTGCAGTGTCACCTGTGTCCCGCGTGAGTACAGTCGCGTTCTTGGCTTGGTCTGGGTGGGTTTCAAGCCATATTCCCTGTATTGTTAAGAGAATTATGTATAAACCGTGATGGCTAACCATGGCCCAGAGATAAATATGGCATTGCCATGAAGCGCTGGGACGATTAATCAATATTGCACAGTTAAAATTGAGTGCTGCCGAGATATGACCAGTGTTCAGGAGGATCCTATAAATAGCAGTTAAAGCACACCCAAGGATCTCATCCCTAGTGTTCGTGATTCATAGGTCTGTGGTTAGTGTTCGTGAAATGATGAATTAGTTAGGACGAGAGTGGAGGCCGATCTCGGATCGATGATGGCGACTGGCGGGGTGTGAGTCACGGGTGATGATGGCTGAGCCCCAGCGCAGTCAGAAGTGCAATCTACACCCGCTGATGGCTGAGTGTTAGGACTGTTGTTCTTGGTGCTTGTGTTCATGCATTCTCGTTGTATTCTTCTAATTGGATCAGTGAAATAATCATCAAACAGATATGTAAATAAATAAAGAAGTGTAGCATTGTCCTGTCATGACTACTCTGACGAAGTAAGGAACTGAGTAAGATTCATTTGAGAGGCAGAGTTGCAGACAGAGAGATTGAGAGACAGAGAGGAGTCTTCCATCGGCTGGTTTACTTGCCAAATGGCTGCAATGGTTGGGGTGGGCTGATCTGAATCAGGAGCCAGGAGCTTCTTCTGGATCTCCTGCGTGGGTGCGGGGGCCCAAGCATTTGGATCCTCTTCCCCTGCTTTCCCAGGCCACAAGCAGAGAGCTTGGTTGGAAGAGGAGTCGCTGGGGCAGGAACCGGTGCCCATGTGGGATACCTGTGCTGCAGGTGGAGGCTTAGTCTACCATGCCACAGTGCCGGCCCCTGTTAATAAATATTAAAATCACCAAGATCATTAAGAAGCAAAAGCTCAAATGTAGACAGTAAAAAAAATCATGTCCCAACACTTGTTTGGGTATACCCATGTTCGGTGCTGTTTGTTTTCTCAATAAAAAAGTTAGCAGAATTGAAGACGTCCTAAATGCTAATAAGATGAAAGAGGGCTACCGGGAGAAATGGAGAGAAGATCAACGTTTCCACCCTCTGTTCTGCTTTGTGCTCTAGAGTGGGCGCCCCCAAGTGGATGCATGTCCTCCTCCATGGTCACAGCCCTGCAGGCGCTCTTGCGTGGGTGAAGCATAGAGTGTAACGTGAGTATGGTCAACTTCTTGCCTTGGTTGGGGTGGTTTTTAAACCATAGCCTCTGTGTCGTTAAGAGCATCATCTGTAGACCATGGCCCCACACCACGAAGCACTATGTTGATTAATAAATATTGCACAATTAAAACTGAGTGCAACAATACATAGGACAGATGTTGGAAAAGATCCTATGGGTTGCAGGTGAAGCACACCTTAGGATCCTGCTGTTAATTTTCCTGATGCATAGCTACGTGATTAGTGTTTCTGAGAGGATGAATTAGTAGCAGATTTAAGGGGAGAAGGAGGCCGGTCTTGGATCGATGATGATGACTGGTGGCGGATGAGTCGAGGATCATGACTACTGGTCTGGAAGGCTGAGGTCCAAGGCCGCGAGCAGGCTCCTCTGTGCCTCTTCATCCCCCAGACAGGAGCCGCCAAGGCGTTCAGGGTGTCGCGTTCATGCATTGCATTCAGTTTGTTGTAATTGGATCAATGAGATCATCATTAAAGAAATACTTGAATTGAAGAAATGTCGTTCATTGTATTGGAAACACTGGAGTCTGTTAAGTAAAGGCTCAAAGGTGCTACTTCTGAGGTTGGCGCTTACAAGGAAAGCAGCGACTAAGTCCTTGCTTGGGTAGGGCCATGCTCATGATTGTTTGTTTTCTCAATAAGAGATGTTATCAGAACTTAACACATCCTTAAATGGCTAATGAAAAATACAATGGCTAATAAAAGGTCCCTGTTTCCACCCTCTGCTCTGCTTTGTGCCCCCAGAGCCGCGCTGCCGGGCGGGCCACGTCCTCCTCCATGGCCACAGCTGTGCAGTGCCGCCCGTGTCCCGCGTGAGTACAGTCGAGTTCTTGCCTTGGTCTGGGTGGGTTTCAGCCATATTCCCTGTATTGTTAGCAGCATTTTGTATAGACTGTGAAGGTTCACCATGGCCCAGTGACGAATACAGCATTGCCACGAAAGACTGTGGCGTAGTCCATTAAGAATGAATAATCAAAGAGACGTAGCCAGTGTTGTAAATGATGCGGTTGATAGCTATAACGTATCGGTAAGCGTTTTATTCTGAAGTTTGTGACACTCACAGTTATTTAATCATCAGCATTTAAATGATTGATAAATAAACAAATCCAGAAGTCAGCAGAGGAGAGGAGGCCGATCTGGGATCTGTGATGATGACTGGTGGCGGACGTCGCGGTGACGACTGCTGGTCTGGAAGGCTGAGGTCCAGGACGGATACATGTCTCCTCTGCCACTTCTGCTGCCGACGATGGCCGCGCAGGCTTAGGGGTACACCGGAGAGAAAGCAGTATCTGTCATCCGAATTAGTGGCGTTCAAACGGCAAACTGACTGTAAGGAGGAGCAGAGCTGGAGGGCGAGAACATCTCCAATCTCCCTTCATGGTCCTGCTCTCTCCATCCTCAGGACGATGCACTTGAGTTGGAGAACGCGCTCCCCGGGACCCCGCCCTCTGTGGTCGCCCCTCCCCGGGGCGCAGAAACACTTCTTTTAGCTTGAGTCTTTGTAAAGAGGCATTTAGTACGACCAAAGAAAGCCGTTGGTGACCCAGTGATAAATATGCAATTACGCGAAATAACCCACATCCGCAGTAATGGCTGCTCATCATCTTTGACGACTCGGAGATGATGAATAATCTGTGTCTGAAAATCAGAGGTTCCTTCAAAGTGAATCTAATCTACTGCCTTTATTAGAAATGATCCTACAGACGAGGAGAAGGGTAGACAGTGTCCTTGCTCTTTGTGTTCATGGATTTTGATTCTATTGTACTTGCATGTATTACGATTAGAAAAGGAACCAGTAAATCAGTGTAAGGTGATGAATGAATGATGTGTAAGGTGTAAGTAAATCAGTGTAAGGTGATGAATGAATAGGTGAACCATCAACCAGTTATCAAAATATGTCATTCAGCGCGTGAATCCGTTCATATATATTAAAAACTCTGAAACGAAGGGCCGTTCCAGAAGGCTGCTGTTTTGGCCAAGGCTTCTAAAGATAGCAGTGATAATTGCATTATTAATTGCGATCAGTGAAGATCCATAAGCAAATACAGACGCGTGGAAGCAGAGCGTTCCAGCTACGAGAAGAAACACTGCCATGAGCGCGCGGACGCAGCGTGGAAACCAGGCGCAGAGACAAGACCCCCATTTCAAACGCCGCCCCTTGCTCCGCGTTCCCAGGACGAGGGGGTGGTTGCCTTTATGAGTCTGGTGCTTGAAGCCAACATGACAGCCTTGTTGTCTGAATACGCTGTTTTACCCAGGGCATTCACTGTGTGTTTAAAAAGCGTGAAATCCTATCACTGTAACCATCTATGGCACGATGCTATGCATGAACTCTACTTGATGCATTGCAGAGGATACTCCATAGAAAGTTAGTCTAGAAAGATGTGGGATAATCAAGGCTCTTGGCCTTTAACTGTTTTGTGATCCATAGTTACTCAGTTTTAGGGAATAAATGAACAAATGTAGGTGACAATTTGAAAGAAAGGTAGATATTTGGACCAGTGATGCTGACTGGTGACAGATAAGGCATGTGTGATGGACAGTGCCTGTCTGGAGCTTTGAGTCCCAACCCCATAAGAAATGCAGTCTAGGGGCCGATGCAGTGCCGGCATCCCATCTGGGCAACGGTGCAAGTCCCGGCTGCTCCACTTCTGATCCCGCTCTCTGCTGTGGCCTGGGAAAGCAGTAGAAGATGGCCCAAGTGCTTGGGACCCTGCACCCTCATGGGAGACCTGGATGAAGCTCTGGACTCCTGGCTATGGATCAGCCAAGTCCTGGCCATCTCTCTCTTCTCTCTGCCTTCCCCTCTCTGTAACTTTCCCTTTCAACTAACTAACATGACTGATGACTGATGGACCAAGTGCAAGGCGACAAGTCTCCGCCCAGCCTTTTACTTCTCAGAGTGCGTGCACCGAGGCTGCTTTAAGCGTTTTCCCATGACCACATTCTCGTCAGGTGCCTTTGGGTGGGAACTTGGAGAGTAGTGTGATTGCAGTAAAGTGTGTTTGCCACGTTATGGGGATTTGTTTAAGGCATTCACTGTAAAATTTGCAAAATACTCAACATAACAGAGCCATCCATAACAGGATGATCAATGTAGAATGGGTGTGAAACGTTATGTTCATTAATTAATATTTCTAACATTGAGATTGATTAATGAAACAGATGAAAGATGAGGCAAGTGATTCTGTGGATTTTAGGGATACTTGAGGGTCTTGGGTTTGGGGATCAGAGGGGCTGCATTGGAGCTGAGTTAAATCTTGGGGTCACAAGAAACATGGCTTCCTCCCTGTGTGTGGTGCAGAGCAACCAGTGTTGAGTCTCCATGAGTAGACGTGAAGTGTAGTCAAAGGCAGCCAGCCACTGCCCATGGCGAAGCGGAATTTCTTTTCTTTTCTTTTCTTTTCTTTTCTTTTCTTTTCTTTTCTTTTCTTTTCTTTTCTTTTCTTTTCTTTTCTTTTCTCTTCTCTTCTCTTCTCTTCTCTTCTCTTCTCTTCTCTTCTCTTCTCTTCTCTTCTCTTCTTTTCTTTTCTTTTCTTTTCTTTTCTTTGACAGGCAGAGTTAGACAGTGAGAGCGAGAGCCAGAGAAATCTTCCTTCCATTGGTTCACCCCCAAATGGCCACTATGGCTGGCACTGCGCCAATCTGAAGCCAGGAGCCAGGTGCTTCTTCCTGGTCTCCCGTGGGGTGCAGGGCCCAAGGACCTAGGCCATCTTCTACTGCTTTCCCAGGCCACAGCAGAGAGCTGGACTGGAAGAGGAGCAACCGGGACAGAATCCAGTGCCCTGACCGGGACTAGAACCTGGAGTGCTGGCACAGCAGGCGGAGGATTAGCCAAGTGAGCCGTGGTGCCGGCCCGGGTAAGCAGAATTGACACCGATTATGTTACTCACATGGAGGGGAAGCATGGGGGGCATCAGTGGAAGCAGCAGGCTGATGAGACAGGTGGTTCCGAGGACAGATGCAGGACTCTGCGGCCTCGTGGAGGGTAGGTGTGGTGTGTACTGGGGGTTATTCTACCGCTGTCAGGGGATGAGTGGATGAATGGAGTCCCAGAAGCAGATGAGAGAAAGAAGCTGCAGCCTGGATCCACGACGACGCTGGCGGCGTCTGAGTCCTGGGTCTGAGCATCGTCGAACTCTGAGGCCCGACATAAGAAGAACCCGAGCTCACTGCCTGGTCACAGGGATTTCTACAGGTGGATTGAGGACTCCGCAGGGATCTGCTCTGGGGTCTTGTGTTCATGGATTCTCATTCCATTTGAATACAGGGGTTACTAAATGAATCAATGTATTATCAAAACATGCCAAAGACCTTAGATACATGTGATTTTTATTAAAGATAATGTGGAAAATCAACATCCAACTATAAATATGTAATGAAGAAGAAATTAATGAATTAAGAGGAAATATTAATATATATTGAAAACAGTAAATGAGTTAAAAAATACATAGCTCAAGATGTTAGCTATAGCCAGTGCCATGGCTCACTTGGCTAATCCTCTGCCTGCGGCTCTGGCATCCTGGGTTCTAGTCCTTGTTAAGGTGCCGGTTTCTAGTCCTGGTTGCTCCTCTTCCAGTGTAGCTCTCTGCTATGACCCGGGAGGGCAGTGGAGGATGGCCCAAGTGCTTGGGCCCTGCACCCCATGGGAGACCAGGAGAAGCACCTGGCTCCTGACTTCAGATCGGCACAGTGCACCGACCGTAGTGGCCATTTGGGGGTGAACCAATGGAGGGAAGACCTTTCTTTCTGTCTCTCTCTCTCACTGTCTAATTCTGCCTGTCAAAAAAAAAAAAGATGTTAGCTGTAGGCAATGATAGATTGATAGATATGATAAATAGTGACCAATTATATAATATTGATATTATATACTGATATATATGTTTAATATATTATATAATCAAACATTATATTATGTATTATATAATCATATATTATATTGTATATCATATAATGTATAATAAAATAATATATAAATATAATATATTATAACTATTATATGTATTTATATAATACATAAAATAGATATTGTAAATAATGACCAGTATTCTTGTTCTGGGTTAGTGAAAGTTTTTTCTTACAGTTTAGAATATATTTGAACACATGGAAGCAAATTAGATCTCTCTAAGTGACTAAACAGAGATGCAAGGATTAATAGATAGAAGATCTCTGTTATGTCGTCATCTGCTTTGCTTTCTGCTTCTTAGAGTGGACGCACCCAAGCTGATCTGAGCGGTAAACCTTCTGAACAATCTGGGCTCCACGTGTAGGCGCTCAGAGACCAAGGTGAGTAATTGTCATGATTTTCTTCTTTGTAGTTTGTTTAGGGCAGTCAAAAAATTGTTAAATTTATGAAAAAGATCCGTTATAATCGAATGATAAGTAAGAGGTCAACAAGAAACATTGTGTCGATTGTTTTTCCATCAATCAGGATGGTTCGAGAAAGACGTGCTCAGTGAGGGATGGGATTTGATAGACATATTGTAGACGTTTGAATCATTATACTTATGAATCCACATGTAACTGAGGGTGATGTGTCAACCAGTAGATCATGTGGGAATGGTTCCATACCCCCTGCGTGTAGGTTGTTCAGGACATGACTGGGACTTAGTGTTAATCGATGAGTGAATTAGTGATCGCTGCGTTGTGGATGGGACTGCAGCCTTGACACCTGCACTAGGGGTGGTAGCGGTTGATGTGAGTCACATCTGGTAGAAAATGCAGGTGTGCACGTGTAACCAGGCACAGAGAGACACGTACTGCATGCTCTCAAAATCACGTGTGGAAACCACAAGTGTCAGCCATGTAGAGTGTGGAGCAGACTGGTTGCTGCCAGAAGCTGGGGGCAGTGTGGGGCAGCAAGATCTTTCTGTCTGTCTGTCTGTCTGTCTGTCTTTCTGCTTTTGTTTAATAAATATAAAGTTCATAGAACTGCTTTAGGAATACAGCAGTTCTTCCCCCCATACCTGTCCTCCCACCCCACTCCTGTCCCACCTCCTACTCCCTCTCCCATCCCATTCTTCATTAAGATTCATTTTTAATTATCTTTATATACAGAAGATCAACTCCATACTAAGTAAAGATTTCAACAGTTTGTACCCACACAGACACACAAAGTATAAAGTTCTGTTTGAAGACTAGTTTTACCATTAATTCTCATATTACAGCTCTTTAACGACAGAGGTCCTACATGGGGAGCAAGTACACAGTGACTCCTGTGTTGAGTTAACAATTGAACAGCAAGATTTTCCAAGGGTACGAAGACTCAGACAGGAGGAAGAAGTTTTGGAGCTCATTGTGCAGAATGTGACTATAATTGATAAAAATGCATTATATATTATAAGATCCATAAAAGTAGGGTTTTAAATGTTATCCCTGCCCCCAAAATGATAAGGATCAGAGATGTTGAGTATTTTTAATTAGCTGATTTAATCATCACACAATGTAAACATATTTCAAAATATCACATTGTACCCCCAAAATATATAGTTATTATTTGCCATTAAAAATATAAAAATGGATAAGTTCCATTGTGAGAGTATAGACAGATTTTAGAACATAAAAGGATAACTTTCTTGATTGATGTTCATAACGGTTCTGTTATAACTGATAGATCAATGAAAGGATCATGGAGCAAACCTAAGTGAAGTGTGTCCACTCAGAATATGCAGTAGGGCAAAGGAAAATATATTTTACAAACTTAGTGAAGTCCTGTAAGAAATATGAGTGTTTTAAATGGCCCTTCTATTTGACTGAGGGTCAGTTGGCAATTATATGGAAAAACTCACAACTCTTTACCCACATTTGCAGGGACCTAACTGCTTCCGATACAAAATGTAGACTTTCCCCGGTTACTGTGTTTTGTCCTTTTCAACATGGGCACTCCCCACTGCCAGAAGGGCTCTGCTGTCCCTTTGCTCCTTGGCTGCCACGGTCTCAGTGGTCTGTTTAGGTCATTCACTGTGCTGTTTAGAAGATACAGTCACGGAAGGGCAGCCGTTGCTCAATGATAAACATGGAATTGATATGAAACGCTAGATTGATCAATTGAGTTTTTGCACCAGTAAGGGGGGATTAATGAAAGAGGTGTAATCAGGGAGGCAAAGAATTCTATAGAATGATATTAGGGTGATGCAAGTAACTTTTATTGAGTTTTTGTGAATAATAAGTATTTATTACATCGTCAGAATCCTGAATGGATCAATGAATAGACGTAGGTGAGAATAAAGACAAAAATGTTGGCAGAGGACGCGCTGATGGTGAATGCCAGAACTCTGGGTCCGGCACAGCAGCAAACAGAGTCTGTTGCTTGGGCTTGTAGTGATCTCTGCAGGTCCTAGGACTACGGAAGGGGTGTTGTCTTAAGTGTGTGTTTTTTTTTTTTTTTTTAAAGATTCTTAAAATTTGTTTATTTGAGACATGGAGTTAGAGATAGAGAGGGAGAGGCACAGAGAGGTCTTCCATCTGCTGGTTCACTCCCCAAATAGCTGCAATGGCTGCTCTGAAGTCAGGAGCCAGGAGCTTCCCCTGGGTCTCCCACGTGGGTGCAGGGGCCCAAGCACTTGGGCCATCTTCCTCTGCTTTCCCAGGCCACAGCAGAGAGCTGGATTGGAAGTGCAGCAGCCGGGACTCAAACTGGCGCCCATATGGGATGCCGGTGCCACAGGCAGAGGCTCAGCCTGCTACGCCACGGTGCCAGCCCCCTTCAATGGTTGTTATGGAGTTGGATTATATTACTATAAATCCATCAGTGTAATAATCATTGTAGAAGTGCAATAAGATAAACAATGTGGAAATGCCCACCCTAATATGTACTGTGAGATGATAGAGCCATCAAACGTGTTGAAACGCTGAATCCCACTGAAGTGATGTGGGCGTCTCCCTTGCTGACCGTGCTTATGGGCAGTGTGAATGTTCAGGCCTCGAGGTCTAGATCAGGATGGTTTTCAGATTCCTCTACTCTTAGGAGAAAACGTGCTACCCTGTGTTAATATTTGCTCAGACGACTGACCCACGGGCGACGGCTTGTCCAGAACAGTGGGGACTCTGGACTCTGGACTCTGGACTTGTCCGGAACAGTTGTGGATGGCCTCTCCAGGCTGTTTCCGCCCTCGGGCGTTCTGCATCTGGACTGGTTTACGTGTCTGCCGTGTCCATGAGCTCCCTGGCTTTCTCTATGAGATGAGCATGAAGTCCTCCAGGAGGAGCCGTCAGAGTCGCTGCCTTGGCGGGAGGGTTCTTTCGAGGGTTTGCTGAGATATTTGGAGAAGTGTTTGGTGTAGTTTAGGATAAGTTGACTGTAGCCCGTTGATTTAGATGGAGATTTTACAAAACACGTTGTTCAAGTCATGTTTGCAACAATGGGTCTAATTGATGGGTCTACTTGATGAAAGAGGTGTTCTCAGTAAGCAAATGATTGCAAAGACAGATGGTAGGGATGGGGAAGGGTTCTGTCTTTGAATTTTTGTGATTCATTGGCATTTATTTAAATGTCACTGCAGAATCCATGACTCCGTGGACGAGAAGAAGGGTTGACGGCTGCAGCTAAGGTCCGGGAGGCCACAACTGAGGCCCGAGACAAAACAGATCCTGTCTGCTTTCTTCCTTAGGAATGGTCTGTAGGTTGTTAGGAAGATTCCAGGATCTTGTTCAAGGTTTGTTCATGGATCTCATTTTATGAAAGTGAAAAGATCATTTGTAGGCCAGTAAACAGGCTTAGAAATAAGAAAGTGGATAAAGCCTATGCAGCGGTGAGTATGCGGGGTGGAGCACGAAGCAGAGTTAATACAGACGGACTGTGGAGAGTTAGGAAGTAGAGAGACTGACTGTGTGCCCCCCAGAGGTAGATAGACTGACTCTGTGCCCCCCAAAGAGGTAAATAGACTATGTTCCCCACTCTAAGAGGTAGATAGACTGACAGTGTGCCCCCAGAGGTAAATAGACTGACTGTACCAACCCCCCAGAAGTAGATAGATTATGTACCCGCCCAAGAGGTAGATAGTCTGACTGTGTGTCCCCCTCTAAGAGGTAAATAGACTGTATGTCCCCCAAGAGCTAACTAGACTGCCCACCAAGAGTTAAATAGACTGACTGTGTGTCCCCCCGGAGGTAGTGTGTCCCCCCAGAGATAGACTATGTGCCCCCCTGTAAGAGGTAGATAGACTGACTGTGTGCCCCCCAGAGGTAAATAGACTATGTGCCCTCAGAGGTAAAGAGACTGACTGTGTGCCCCCCAGAGGTAAATAGACTGACTGTGCCCCCCAGAGGTAAATAGACTGACTGTGTGCCCCCCCCAGAGGAAGACTGACTGTGTGCCCCTCCAGAGATAGATAGACTGACTCTGAGCCACCTTCTAAGAGGTAGATAGGTTGACTTTGTGCTCCCACTGTAGGAGGTAGATACATTGACTGTGCCCCCCCCCAAGAAGTAGATAGGCTGATTGTGCCCCCCCTCTAAGAGGCTGACTGTGTGCCCTCCTCTTATAGGTAACTAGACTGACTGTGCCCCCCTCTAAGAGGTAGATAGGCTGACTGTTTGTCCCCCTCTACGAGGTAGATAGGCTGACTGTGTGCCCCCCATCTTATAGGTAACTAGACTGTGCCCCCCATAAGAGGTAGATAGGCTGACTGTTGCCCTACTCTAAGAGGTAGATATGCTGACTGTGTGCCCCCCTCTAAGAGATAGATAGGCTGACTGTGTGCCCCCCTCTAAGAGGTAGATATGCTGATAGTGTGCCCCCCCTCTAAGAGGTAGATAGACTGTGCCCCCCTCTAAGAGGTAGATAGAATGACTGTGCCCCTCCTCTAAGAGGTAGATAGGCTGTGTGCCCCCCCAAGAGGTAGATAGGTTGACTGTGTGCCCCCCCTAAAAGGTTGATAGACTGACTGTGTTCCCCCCTCTGAGAGGTAGATAGACTGTGCCCCCCATAGGAGGTAAATAGACTGACTGTGTGCCCCTCCTCTAAGAGGTATAGGCTGACTGTGTGTCCCCCTCTAAGAGGTAGATATGCTGACTGTGTGCCCCCCCTCTAAGAGGTAGATAGACTGTGCCCCCCTCTAAGAGGTAAATAGACTGACTCTGCCCCTCCTCTAAGAGGTATAAGCTGACTGTATGTCCCCCTCTAAGAGGTAGATATGCTGACTGTGTGTCCCCCATCTAAGAGGTAGATAGACTGACTGTACCCCTCTCTAAGAGGTAGATATACTGACTGTGTGCCCCCCTCTAAGAGTTAGATAGGTTGACTCTGTGCCCCCCTCTAAGAGGTAGATAGGCTGACTGTCCCCCTCTAAGAGGTAGATAGGCTGACTCTGTGCCCCCCATCTTATAGGTAACTAGACTGTGCCCCCCTATACGAGGTAGATAGGCTGACTGTGCCCCCCTGTAAGAGGTAGATAGATTGAGTGTGTGCCCCCCCCTTATAGGTAACTAGACTAAGTGTGCCCCCCTCTAAGAGGTAGATATGCACTGTCCCCCGCCCCAAGAGGCAGATAGACTGACTGTGTGCCCCTCCTCTAAGAGATAGATAGACTGTGCCCCCCTCTAAGAGGTAAATAGACTGACTGTGCCCCTCCTCTAAGAGGTATTGGCTGACTGTGTGTCCCCCTCTAAGAGGTAGATATGCTGACTGTGTGCCCCTCCTCTAAGAGGTAGATAGGCTGACTGTGCCCCTCCTCTAAGAGGTATTGGCTGACTGTGTATCCCCCTCTAAGTGGTAGATATGCTGACTGTGTGCCCCTCCTCTAAGAGGTAGATAGGCTGACTGTTCCCCTCTCTAAGAGGTAGATATACTGACTGTATGCCCCCCTCTAAGAGGTAGATAGACTGTGCCCTCCTCTAAGAGGTAAATAGACTGACTGTGCCCCTCCTCTAAGAGGTATTGGCTGACTGTGTGTCCCCCTCTAAGAGGTAGATAGGCTGATTGTGTTCCCCCTCTAAGAGGTAGATATGCTGACTGTGTGCCCCCCCTCTCGAGGTAGATAGACTGTGCCCCCCCTCTAAGAGGTATTGGCTGACTGTGTGCCCCCCTCTAAGAGGTAGACAGACTGATTGTGCCCCCCTCTAAGAGGTAGATATGCTGACTGTGTGCCCCCCGTCTAAGAGGTAGACTGACTATGCCCCTCCTCTAAGAGGTAGATAGACTGACTGTGTGTCCCCCATCTAAGAGGTAGATAGGCTGACTGTGTGCCCCCCCCTAAGATTAGATAGGCTGACTGTGCCCCCCTCTAAGAGGTAGGCTGATTGTGTGCCCCCCATCTTATAGGTAACTAGACTAACTGTGCCCCCCGTAAGAGGTAGATATGCTGTGTGTCCCCCTCTAAGAGGTAGATAGACTGTGCCCCCCTCTCTAGGAGGTAGCTAGACTGACTGTGCCCCTCCTCTAAGAGGTATAGGCTGACTGTGTGTCCCCCTCTAAGAGGAAGATATGCTGACTGTGTGTCCCCCATTTAAGAGGTAGATAGGCTGACTGTGTGACCCCCCTCTAAGAGGTAGATAGACTGTGTCCCCCCTCTACGAGGTAGATAGGCAGACTGTGTCCCCCTCTAAGAGGCAAATAGACTGACTGCCCCCCCAAGAGGTAGATAGACTCACTGTGCCCCCCTCTAAAAGGTAGATAGTCAGACTGTGCCCCCCCTCTAAGAGGTAGATAGACTGACTGTCTCCCCCCCCCCCGAGAGTTAGATAGACTGACTATTCCCCCCTCTAAGAGGTAGATAGGCTGATTGTGCCCCCATCTAAGGGCACCTAGCTGCTGACACGGGTCGGCACTGCTGACGTTTGTCAGCCCGGCAGGCTCGTGTGTGACGCTCGTCTTGGGAACATGAAGGAGTCAGCGATGGGCACAGAAGGCAGACGCCTCGGGTTAGTCCTTGCTTCTCGGCGGTCTTCTCTGGCCTGCCGTCCTCGGAAAGGACACGACCAGGTGCCGGGCGTTCCTCCGCGAAGCGCGCCGATGGGCGCGCCGGCACGGTGTGAGTCGGGTGAAGGGCGTCTCGGTTAGAGAGGATTTTTTGAGGGGTAGTCACTGAATTATTCCAAAATCAACCCGTGATGATGGCGGATAGGTGATTATGAGTTTGGCAAATAACCCTCCAGGCATGCAGAATCTCCATTGTTTTCTTGGGTTTTTGTGAATGACAGTCTCGACAGTTAATACCAGTTAATTAATGAATTAATCAAGAGAAGCAAATGTGGTTGGGGATTAAGAAAAAGAGGCCCAAACTAGGACCGATGATGACTACTGGAGGAGGAGTCACGGATGATGAATGGCACGTGTCTCAAGCTCTGAGGTCCAATCAGAACAGGAACCTTGTCTGTGCCTCTGTCATCTGGTGTCTTAGGCATAGAAAAGGCTCGTTGTCTTGGGTTGGGGTCATGAATTTTAATTGTACTGCAAAATGACCTAAATAAATGATCACTGTCGAACTACAAATAATGATGAAGAGAGTGACCCTTGTCCTCTGTTAGTGCGCATATGCAGCTGGAGCACGTGCTGGAGTTCATTACGAAGCAGATACGGCTCCCGTGGCTCAGCGCTTGGCCAGGAGGGTGTCCACAGCAGGTGACGCAGTTCGGTAGTGCTGGTTCTGTGACGACGCCGTTGTTCTGGGTCCTAAGTGGCTGAGGAGATGAAGGCGGAACGCGCGTCAGCAGAGCCTGTCCCAGCCTCCTCGTCTCCTCTGCTTTGCTCTTGTCAGAAGGCACGCGCTGAGCCGCCCGAGTGTCCCGCCCTGTTCCTGAGCTCCGTGGGTGCCTCACTGGGGAGGGGCCTCACGTCCACGGTGAGTGGTCCTCGAAGTTCTTGTCTCGGTTTGGGGTGATTTAGTTAGAGTTCACTGTAATAGTTTTAAAAAGTATTAGATCTATTCAAAGGATCATTGCCTAATGATAAACATGGACCATGTGTGAAATATTACACAGAATAATTGAAATGTGCAACGGGAGGAGCATTAATGAAAGAGGTATATTTAGTGTGGTAAATACAGATGTGAGGACCACGTCCTTGGGTTTTAGTTTCCCAATCAACTATTTTATTATTATTGATGAGTTAGTAAATTGATCAGTAATCGCACGTAGATGAGGACAAGCGACGGGCTTGTGGCGTGGCAGCAGAGATGATGAATGCCACGTGTTGGGCTCTGCAGTCCTGGAGGCGGGCCTTGGCGAGGGCAGGGGTCTTGTTCTTGCCGTGGTGTCGTGTAGCCGTGGAGGAGAGCATGAGCCTGCACATAAGTGAACAAGGGGAAGAGCTGACGTGCTGCTCTGTGATGAAGTGTGGGAGAAACAACATGACGTGAGTTGGCTTGGACAATAAGTAGACCCCACGGATGACACAGACAGTGGTGAGGAAGCATAATAACTCAGTTGGAAGTCTCACATTTTCTGTATTAAGAACAAACAAATGAATACAAGCGTGCATTGATAAACGCGCAGGTGAGCGATGACACCTGTGGCGCAGGGGAAGGATGTCTCATGTTCTCGTCCTCCTCCCTGTGCCGTGGGTCACTGCACACCGTTAGACACCTTCCTGTGGCATCTAACAGGACAGGAGTCGCCCACGTGTGGGCTAGCGTGAGTTACAGTCACCATGGTTGGTTTGCTTGAGAGTACTCATAGTATTATTAAAAATTATTATTTTTATAGTAATTATTAAAATTTATATATGTTATATATAATTATATATATTTTATGGTATTATTAAAATCCAGTATACTGAAAGTATGGCAAAAGAATTAGTGTGCTATGAAGTCTTACATTGCATGTAATAATGGATGACACTGAGATCCATTAATGAAAGACCTGAGTCTGTGTGGAAATGATTCTCTAGACTGAGGTTAGGAATGTTTAAGGATATAAAAAGGATGAAAAAAACCTGTGAGGGCCTTGGTGGAGTTTGAGCATGTGTCTGAAACTCAGGTCCAGCACACAGCATGTGCGGTCGCTTCCTCCTCTTAGAAATAATCTTCAGGGGCCGGTGCCATGGCTCACTTGGTTATTCCTCTGCCTGCAGCACCAGCATCCCATATGGGCATAAAGGACAGAGCGATTGAATAAGTAAAAATAAATGGGTAAATAAGAGAGTTAATCATTATCAAGCTATGAAATATATTTACCTCTTTAAGAATCATATAGACTCAAATAAGTAAGACTCAGTTTTATTTCCTGGGTTGATCTCGTGTTTGGGGTTGTCCATTTTGTTAAGAGAGAAGTGCCCCTTATGAAATGTTAATAAACAGCTCAACCACTAAATAAAGGAAGTATGGAGCGGGAGGGTCGATGGGACAGGGCCGTCATTTTTGTGAACTCCACTGCGGAGCTTGGTTTTCTGCAGAATGGGTCAGAGACTCTGTCCTGAGAGCTGTCCCTGCCTCTGTGTCGGCAGGACCACGCCCAGTGTGAGACGTCCCAGCTGGGTCACCGTCAAGCCCAGTGTGAGACGTCCCAGCTGGGTCACCGTCGGGAGTTCTGTGAGGCGCATCCTTGCATCACTGGAGTGCGGAAGGCCGGAGTGCGCTGGGTTCTTGCCATTCGGCCACTGTGATTGATGGGGCTGTGAAGCCAATGTTGGTGAGTTAGTGGATGATCAGTGTAGCTGAGAGCCAAGTACACGAGGCCCCATCTGAGCCGGCGATGACGCTGCTGGCGTAGGAGGCACAGGTGGTGAGTAAGATGTGCTGGAGCCCTGAGATGCTTCCGGGAGGAACTATAGTCCTCTGCCTCTGCTGGAAGGGATCCTACAGATGGATTTTGGGAACATAAAGTGGCCATTGGCTTGGGTTACTTTGATGAATTTTGATTCTTTTACTATAAATGCATCAGTGTAGGAGTCAATATACAAAGTAAGAAATAAAGATCGGGAGTGTGAAGCAAATTAATGAATTCACAATCGACTGCGTGATGATAAAAAATCCAGATCAGTGTAACGAATGCTTCGGTTGTTTTTCTCCTCTCCTCTCTGCCCTCCACGGCACGGGCGGCACAGCTCACGGGGCTGCAGTCAGCGTCCTAGAGCCGTGTGCCACGTTATTGCTTCTGAGTTAGGCCAGTGGGGATAATTAAGTGCTTCTCGTGGTTGGATCATTTGCTTAGAGATATTCTTGGTCTTATTAAAATTCTTGAATATAATAAAAATTTATCTATGCCCAAGTTATTTCACCCGTAATAACCATATTATATCCCATAATATAAATTATTACGTTGATTGATAATGTTAGTTGTTGAGGTCAATTAATCAAAGAAATATATTCTCTATGGGAAATGATTCTGTAGGCTACATTAGAGATACACAAATCTCGTTTTGGGGTTTTGGGAGTTACGTTCTCATTTTTATTGTTGTCCATGAATAAATCAGTTATTTGATAGACATGTGGAAATGAACGATGAAAAAGAGACCTAAAGCTGGGTCACCGTTGGCGGCGTCAGGCGGGCTCGTGGCTGGAACTCTGAGTCCGAGAGAAGAGTCTGTCATTGCTTCTGTCTGGCATCTGTGGACGGGCAGACGTCAGCAGTACGTGGAGATCGTTTCCTTGTGGGGGTACCTAGATTGGAGTGGGGGGTCGGGGTTCCCTCCTTGGCTAAGGGTCATCCGTACACTAACTGGATCAGCGTTGTTTTCCGAGTCAGTCTTACATTTGAGGTTGTTCCTTCTGTTACGAGGGGGAAGTCCTGCAACATTGAAGATGTACAAACATCAGAATCACGGAGTACCTGGTGAGCAGAGGGGAGAAGGCCCCAGCGTCCCTAATTATCTGCTTTCAGCTCCTCAGAATGGCCCCGAGCCGCTCGCTGCGCCCTCGGTGGTCGCTAGGCCCGCGGGTGTCTGCGTCGGGAGCCCGGAGAGCAATGCGAGTGTGGTCCAGGTGTCCGTCGTGGTCCAGGTGTCGTCGGGCTTGGCTCCTGTTGAATGCTGTTCACTGTATCATCAGAATGTGTCCGATGCAGTCAGAGAATAACAACCTTTTTGGGTAAAAATTGTAAAATGTAATTATATTTTATGTTAATAAGTAATATGTAAATAAGAAAATGTGTAAGGTGTAATGAATATTTACTATTAATAATTAATATTTAATATCAATGATAAATTGTAAAATGTGATTAGTAGGAAGCTTCATATTAATTGATCCCTATATGAGATACTGAAATCAATTAATGAAAGAGAAACGTTGGTAACGGGAAGCCGTTTGATAGGCAGATGGTAGAAGTGTTCAGGAATCTTGTCCTCTAGTTTCTGAACTCTGTGTGTGACTTATTATCCCTAATGGGTTGATGAGGATTAAAGCCTGTAGACACGAACGCCGAAGCTGACGGCTGCGCTGGATCCGTGCCAACTGCTGGCGGCGTACGAGTTGTGTCGATGAATAGATGCTTGCAAGAACTCAGGTCCAGCAAGAGCAGAACCAGGTCGTTGCCTTTGTTGGGCGCAAACAGAACCTCTGAGCCTCGCCTCCTTCTCAGCTCTCTGTGCTTCCCGGGCACAGCTGCACTGATTCGAGCTTTCCTGCGCTGCCCGGCTGTGCCTGGAGCGGGAAGACCAGTGTGAGTGACAGCCCTGTGCTTGCCTGGGCTTTGGAGGCTTGCTCAGTACAGTCACCGACTCTGGCTTTGAAATACAGCAAGTATAATCAAAGAAGGCCAGCCGTTATGTAGATTATGCTAATGAGGGGGATTCATGAGAGAGAGACACACACAAATGCTTCTAGAGGTAGGTGTTAGGGATCCTTAGGGACTTTTTTTTCCCTGAAATTTTTGATTCATAGTCGATTTTATTATAATTATTATAACTCGTGAATAATCAAATGTAGATTAGTATGAAGAGAATATACCCAGTGGTGGAATCGGTGGTGAGTCGTGGGAGATGACTGACGTGGAGCTGGGAGGTGAGCAAGCAGGGAGTCTGGTCCATGTGTTGGGCTCATTTGGGAATGATCTGATGCGTAGATGCTGGGAATATTTTATTTTGGATTCATGGATTTGTGTATTATTACTGTACATTGGTCCATGGTGGACATAGTGAACAAATCCATAGTTCAGTTGGTATGAAGATGGTGACGCATTCTCACCGGTGAATATACGTGGTGAGGCAGGACGCGCCGATGACATGTTCAAGGCTAACTACAGTAGAGAAGCCAACACATCAAAGGTGTCACGTAGGAAGCCGTGGTCAGTCTTTTTGGGTGAGTCAGTTCAAGGTTGTCTTATTAAGAAAAATACACATATGTTAGGATACATTGAGAAATACCTGCAGGACTGGATACAGGAGATGGGGAAGATAAGTCATTGGAGAGAAGGAAATTGGCTCCTCTGCCATGTTCTTCCACACTGTGCATGTACTGTGCTGTGTTAAGGATCATCTGTGGTCAGGAGCTGTGTGGGTGTGTTTATGTGTAGGCCATGGAGACCGACACACGTAACAGCCAGTGTTCTTGTCTTGCCTTTGAATGTTTGTAAAAGTTGTCACTGTATTATTGTAGAGCTTAGGATGTAATCAGTTAAGACTAACCATGGCCTAATCTTAAAAATGGGATTGATAAAATCATTATGTTGATTAACACATATGATACATGAAGCGCTGAGGTCAGCTAATAAAATCAATCTATTGGGAAATAACTTTATAGACAGGTGTCAGAGGCATACACAAATCTTGCTCTTGGATTTTACGACTTGCTGGTGCTGATTTATTCTGATTGGTGAATTGATGAGTTAATCAGCAAGTACAGACATGGGTGAAGACAGAGAGAGCGACCTTGGGCCAGCATGGAAGAGTAGGCACAGTGACTACACACGCCAGAACTTGAGGCTCAGCAGGAAAAGAGGAATAATCTATTTCCTTTGATGGAATTGACCTTATGAACTTGGTATCAGGCCTGTCAAGGATCTCAATGTATGTCATGGCTATGGATTGCATTGCTCAAGTTAATTAACGTTAGCATAGCTTAGAATGTATGAGTTAGTAAAGAACCCAAAGTTGCCTCTGTTAGAGAAAGAAAGTAACTCCATTTTACTGCTGTTCTTGAGATCTGATAGGCAGATTTCAATTGCTGGAGAAGACATGGGGAAAACACCTAAAGACATTGGCATAAGCAATGAGTTTTTGAGCTATTTATAAGACCCTAAACATGGGCAGCAAAAGCAAAAGTAGACAGTGGGATCCCGTCAGGCTCAGAAACAACGCCAGCGAATGAAGTCAGACTTCCGGCAGAGTGGGAGCAAATATTTGCAAGCCAGTTACGTGACGGGATTAGTATTCAGAATGTATCAGGAACCCCAACAGCTCAACAACAAGAAAGAACTAATCCAGTGAAGAAATGGCGAAGGCCGTGAACAGAGAGATCCCGGAACCCGAAGCACCACTGGCCCACCAGCCCACGAGAAAGCGCTCAGTGTCACCGTGAGATGCCACCTCCCCCTGCCGAAACGGCCGCTGTCAGTAAGACGGAAAGTCGCGCGCGCTGCGTGGACGCGGGCAGAGGTAGGTTCTCCTACACTGCCGTGGGAAATGCAAGCTAGCACAGCCGATGTCTTAAACGGGGTCGGGGCTGACCGTGTTCTGTGGCCACGGAGTGTGCGGGCTCACATAAGCCAGAGTCCATGCTCTTGTCTTGTCGGTTGGTTTGTTCGCTGGTGCTCGGAGTGCTGTAAGAGGTGAATCAATGGGCACAAGCCAAATAAAATCAAAGAAGGTGAAAAACGAGACTGTGGCGTGCAGCGAGGACGTGCGCGCCGTGCAGCGCAGCTGTGGACAGATTGGTGCCATTTCCGTCCTTTCCCGCTGCTCGATGTGCAGCTTTAGCTGTGTCATCGCGGCCTTGTATTGCTGGCTACAGTGCTGCTTTGTTAACCGCGTGAGGTGGGAGCACAGAGGAAATGAACAGTTGTCAAGGCAAGTGGCCCATTCTTCTTGTTCATTGTTACAGCTTAATAGAATGTGTGATTGTAGAGAGTAACACATGAACCTGTGATATAGATGGAATCAGCTCTCAGAGGAAGGTGTAAAATTCTATTTTCACACCATTGTTGCAGTCCATTCAGGACCTCTGCCGGCACTGAGCTGCTGATGAATGGCGGGAGCAGTCGCTGAGCCTTGCTGGGCTTTGCTGGGCTGTTATGTGTGTCGGTTCTGCTGTGAGTGAGTCATCGCATGCAGATATCGTGCAAATGAATACAGAAAAACCTGCTGACGTGTGATTTCCATATAAGCATGTTTACTGGAATCAGAGTTGTTAGTTCATGTTTCTCAAACAATGGAAATAGCCCCATACTGGGGCCCATGACAGCCGGCAGCAGGTGTGCAGGTACGTAATGACTCAGGAGGTTAAAGCTAGCCAAGCATGTGCCAGTGATGAGGATTTGTTCTGAAGCGAGTATTAGAAACGAGCCTTTTAGTCCAGAGAAGCAATTCTTTTAAAAATTTTTATTTATTTATTTATTTGACAGGCAGAGTTACAGGCAGTGAGAGAGAGAGGCAGAGAGAGAGGTCTTCCATCCGCTGGGTCACTCCCCAAAAGGCCACAACAGCTAGAGCTGCGCCGATCTGAAGCCAGGAGCCAGGAGCTTCCTCCTGGTCTCCCACATGGGTGCAGGGGCCCAAGCACTTGGGGTCATCTTCTGCTGCTTTCCGAGGCCATAGCAGAGAGCTGGATCAGAATAGGAGCAGCCGGGACTAGAACCAGCGACCATATGGGATGCTGGTACCGCAGGCAGAGGATTCGGAGCTGGCCCCCAGAGAAGCAAATTTAAAAAGAGAGTGAAACTTTGAATTCATGTTCATAGATGTGTATTATTCCTCCTTGGTTTTTGTACACCTGTGATTGATAATGGTCTGTGGGTTAGATTTAAAGCGTAGATCTTAAGGTGTGGTGTTGATGTACATGTTATCATCCGTTTAGATTCTGAATTTACAAGGCTCATTGTTACATCTTAGGAGCATGTGCAAATTAAATGAGCAAGTACCAAGCACAGGCTGCTGATCTGAGTGGAATAATTCTGAACTTGTGTTGTGATGAACTGATTTCTGCCCCGTTGTGACCCATCTGCTAAGAGAACTTGCATGGTACGTGTGTCAGCAGGAGCCTATTGGTGGGTTTCAGGTGTGGTTCTGTGATTTTCGGTGGCTTGTTGGATACACAGGCAGTGAACCATAGTAAAGACTGTGAATCAGCGAGGAGCACAAAGTTGAAGCCGGGCTGCTTAGCAGTGTCGTGAAACGGGAAATGTTCATGCGACTCCGGAAACCGGTGTCCAGCACTATTTAGAATGACCGAGGGAGGTTCTTGATTTTTCTTAGTGACACGTTCCAGGGCTTTGGCTTGTGGAGAGAAAGAAATGTAAGATGATGTCAGCTCGTAGAGAAGAGGGTTTGAGTGCTCACTGTGGGCCCGTGACCCCTTTGGGGGGATGTATGGGCTCCGTGGGGACAGCGCCCTGGGAGGACTCGGGTGTGCGTAACCCACTGGGCTTCGTAAGCCCCAGAGCCACTGCCTCGTGTGTTCCCAGCAGGGCTTGTGGGCTCCGTCTCTGGGGCTTTGTGGATGTTGATTTTCTGACCCTCAGTAAGTTTAAAAATGAACAAATACGGCAGTGTGCATAGGAGAAGCAAGCGCTGTGCGTTGTTTGCAGGGGTGTGGCGGGGGTTCTTATTGATAGCAGTTGCGATGATAGATTCATGAATGAAATCGTAAACAGACCAAAGGGTAGGAGTGAGTGGGCCAGCCAGAGATTCGTAACAGTTAGGGTTCTCGCTTTGTGCCCAAGTAGGTTGTTTATTCGAGAGAAAAAGTGGCAGCACACCGAGACCGGTTAATGGAGGAGACGTTGTGACGGGTGCTCAAGGGTGATGTCGTCCGGTTTCTGTGACCCGGGGAGACGTTTTCTTGTCGTTACTCAGTTGAAATGTTCCTCAGTCAGTACACGTGGGAACGGAGGAGGCAGAGGTGGGACGTCCCGATGGCCGTCACTGCTGGCCGTGGCGTGACGGGTGCCCAGCGCTATGTGTGTCCGACTCTGGGCTGCTGGCCTCTCCCGGCAGACGCGAGCCTGCAGAAGCCTTAGGTGTGCCTGGAGATCCCATTCTTGATCTTCTGAGGTTCCCGGATTTTGTTTGCCTCGTTCCCAAGCACCAGTGACAAAATGCCCATGATAAGTGAAGTTGAAGAGGGTGGAGCGTGGGCAAGGGAAGAAATCGTGGTCGCTCATTTGGAAACGCGGACAGCAGAGCAAGCCAGTGGGTCCTGGTGTTGCCTCTTCGCAGACAGTGGCAGGTGGTCGTCACTGGCTGCTGTGGGCGCTGCTGGGTGCTCTCTTGGGGGTGTCCCTCAGATTCTGTATCTTGCTCTGTATTGTCCTGGGTCAGTTCCAAGTTTGAGGCTAAGCTCATGCATGGATGTATTATGCAAATTTAGTAAATGGCAAATACAAGTTGGAAAAGGAGATGAACAGGTACCTTGACTTTGCAGTCCTAAGATGGAAGCCTCGTGGGGGTGACCCACTCAGGCACGGTCACAGACTTGCTGGCTGCCTCTTGTGTTAGGAACGTGGAGACCGTGTGGGTGTCGTCAGTTCTTTTCGTGGTTTGGGAGGTTTGTTTAAGGGTTTTTACTGTATCACTGAAATCTTAGAAATATAATTGAAGAGGTGAATTGTAACTCACTGAGAAATAGGGCATTAATATAAAGCATTACGTGGGTTAATGGGTGAATGAAACTGAAGCTAGTTAATGAGGAGGTGACATCGCTGTGAGATGATTCGCGTAGGAACAGGGCTCCTTAGGTCCCCGTGGATGATAAGGTACAAGTAGCTGTCAGTGAGCATCCTGGGTCAGCAGTGGCCACTCGGAACGTGTGAAGGGAGTCTGACCTCATAGACAGAGTTCAGAAATACAGGAGCGTGTTTGTCTTTTTCTCTGTTGTTACCGATTTTCATAATTGGATCAGTGTAAGAATCAATCAGTGTGTAATAGAGATGGAAACGAGGATCATTATCCAATTATGAAAGTCTGTGTCGAGGTTAGGCATTCTACACCCTGAGACATCCCCTCGCTGGCTGAAGATGTAGGGGGTGTAATTATAGCCAATACTGACGTTCTGGGTCAATTGTAGGTTCGGATTGCTCCAATCGAAGAGAGAATGAAATCAAATCTGCCCAGTAATGATGGCCTCAGTGGCTAATGCTGGGAGGGACAGTGCTCCACCGTGGGTCTGTCTCTGCCATCCCCGTCTCGACTGTTCCAGCCCAGGGTGTGGACGCACTTGTCCGAGGGGTCACATGCTGTGTTTGCACCCGGCTTAGCAAACACCTTGAAGACCCAGGGTCACAATTCTTATCCCCTTTGAGTGTTTTTTAAGAGGATTTAATGAATTATAAAACAATTATATAACTGGTTATATCCCCAGAACAGACATAGGATTAATACGAAGTGTCTAATTTTAATGTCTATATGAAAACTGAGGTTAATGAATGACTCAGATATATCTTTGTTAGAATGATTTTTTTAAAGATTCATTTATTTATTTGAAAGGCAGAGTTACAGAGAGGCAGAGGCGGGAAACAGAGAGAGAGAGAGAGGGAGAGAGAGAGAGGTCTTCCATCCACTGTTTCCCTCTCCAATTGGCCACAGTGGTTGGAGCTGCACCAATCCAAAGCCAGGAGCCAGGAGTTTCCTCTGGGTCTCCCACGCAGGTGCAGGGGCCCAAGCACTTGGGCCATCTTCCACTGCTTCCCCAGGCCACAGCAGAGAGCTGGATCGGCAGTGGAGCAGCTGGGCTATGAACTGGCACCTGTGAAATAATTCTTTCTGAGATTAGAAATATCCAGGCTCTTTTGTTTTAGTGGTTCAGAGGCTTCAGATCATCATTAGTGAAATAATGAATGACTCAGCAGACAGTGTGGAAGTGGTGCGGGTACAGAACACTGCTCCTGGGCCCAGGGCGACCGCGGGTGCATGAGTCAGATGTGACAAATCCGTGTCTGGAGCTCCAAAGTTTGTCACCAGAGAAGCTGGACCCTGGACTCAGGTGTCGGGAACACAGAATACGTTGGTATCCGGTCTGATTGTGTATTTCATGATTTCTTTTTTTTTTAACCTGGGTCAATAAATATGGATAATATAGAAATACCTAAAAAGTACAATAGGTGAACGTTGGCCATTGGAGGGTGAACCAACGGCAACGGAAGACCTTTCTCTCTGTATCTCTCTCTCACTGTCCACTCTGCCTGTCAAAAAAAAAAAAAAAATACAGGATGAGATAAGACGTGCTGTCTGTCTATAGAAAACAGTGAAGTCCAGAGAGAAACGAGTGCTGTGTGCCAGTGAGCTCTGGCTGATGATAGTGTAAGTATACGTATCAGAGACAGTGTTTGAGTTCTTGGTCAGGGCAGCTTCAAAATTGGTCATGTTTTTGGAGAGAATGGAATAAATGGGCTCTTTTTTGAGACTGGCTTATTTTAATGCGCATAGTGGTTTCCAGTTGCATCCATGTTATTGCGAAAGACAGGACTTCATCCTTTTTGATGGCTGAGTAGTATTCCACTGTGTGTGTATATATATGTGTGTGTGTGTGTGTGTGTGTACCACATTTTCTTTTGTTCTCTCTGACATGTAGCAGTTAATATACAATATCCAAAAAACTCATGGGAATGGAGTGGTCGTTTGGGGATACGATTGTCTTTTTAGCCCTGTTTATATCATTGTGCAACTGTGTCTTCCTGCTTTTACCTGTGGACTATGAGGATTAGTGGCGGATTCAGCCGTGAATATAGAGTGGGTTTACACTGCGGCTTCACAAAAACTGATGGGGGGCAGGGGGTGAGGGGAGCGTGGTTGTCTTCTTGGAACTGTGCCTATGGAATGCATAAAACCTGTTCCTTTATATTAACAAAATTTTAAAAAAGGAATAATATGCTCTGAATCACGACTAGTGATGTATGTATCATGACTCGTATGTATAGACAATGAAGCCGTCTGTACATATGCATACTTCACACACGTGCATAAATGCAGACGGGGCCTTGTCAACTTGTGAAATAAATGATGGAACAAGATGGACTGTGTGTCTTATGGAAACATGACAGCCCAGAGAAGTGGGGTTCCATCTCTGTGACCTCCTGGGCTGATGGTGACGCACACAGCAGAGAGGGAGAGACACTGCTCAACGTCTGGGTCGAGGAAGGTTCCAAATCGCTGGTTTCCTTAAGGGGAAGTGTAACAGACATTCTCCGAACACCGAGTTCCCAGGGGAGTGTCGCCAAGGACCGGTGACAAGCAGAGGCCAAGGAGGATGTCCCGTTGTCAGGGACCTGCTTCACTTTGCAGGCCCCAGGATGGACGCTTGCCAGGTGGTCGGCGCCTTCTTTGACGGCAGGTGCCCCTTGGTTACATCTGTGTATTGGGAGAAGGAAGGACGCTGGGGGTGGTTGTTCGTGGCGTCGTCTGGCCGGGTTTTAAAGCTATATACCGCCCTAGTCCACGGTGTTAGAGATAAGCAGAGGGACACGCCTGCCACTACTGAATATCAGACTGAGAGAGGAAGCACTGTGTTGAGTAATCCACCCATGAAGCACCGAGCCCAGTTAATGAACAAAATGGGGTCCCTGGGTATGAGTGTACAGATGATGTCAGGGGTGTTCAGGACTCCTAATCAACGGACAAATCTGTATTCGTCTGAAGAGGAGCACAGCCAGTCCGGGGCCAGCAGTCATGACTGGTGTGTGTCAGTCACACGCTGTGAACACCATCCATCTGGAACCCTCCTTCCCCCTTTTTGAAGTGACCCTTCGGGCAGATTCAGGAAGTATAAAATCTTATTCTTGATCTTTTTCTATCCATACATTTTGGAATGGCAGGCACTGTGGTGAAGGGGGGCTAAGCTGCTGTGTGGGTGTCTGCATACCACGTTGGTGTGCCAGCTCAAGTCCCCGTCCCTCCTACTCAAATGCAGTCCCTGCTAATGCATCTTGGGAAGCCGTAGATTGTTGCACAAGTGCTTGGTCCCCTGCCACCGACCTGGGAGACCTGGGTGGAATTCTGAGCTCTTGGCCTCAACCTGGCCCCGCTCTGGCTGTTGTGGGCATTTGGGGTGTGAACCATCTGATGGAAGTCTCTCTCTCTCTCTCTCTCTGTCTCTCCGTCTCTGTTGTTCTGCCTTTTGAGTAGATGAAAATAAACATTTAGAAAAAATATGAAAAATTACTGGAAAAGAGCCAAGGGCAGAATACAAAACCCATAAGCATAAGAAAATTGAGATACAGATGGTGGAGCATTGTTTATTGCTAACATATGTGTTGGGGGAATGGGCATTGGTATAAATCAGAATCAATACGTGGGGCCAGGGGAGGATGCCTCAGCGCCTCTTAGCGCCTTCTCTGCTCGGTGCTTTTCAGAATGGAGGCACTGAATGATCGAGACTTCTTGTGATTAGACTCCGTCTTGTTAGGAGAGAGACCCATGTGCGTAGTGACAAGTTCTCATCTTCCTTTGAGTAGTGGACTGAAGGTTTTCACAGTATTAAGGATTTTAAATGAATTGAAAATTAACCATGACCAGTTACAAATACGCTGTTTCATTGTGCGTATTAATTGATAATGTGCCCCACAAAGGTTGATTAATGAAAGTGACACAATCTAATGCGGAACAGGAGTGTAGATAGACATCAGAGATGTCAGGTCTCGTGTTCCCAGGTTTCTGTAGAGCATGTTTTGATTTTAGTCTTCAAATGAATTAATGACTTGCTCGAAGTAAATGATGACCAGAATGAGAATCGAGAGGGTGCTGGCTGTAGTGACAGTGTAGGCTGGCGTTGTCTGACCCCACGCGGGGAATGCAACATGCCTGCAACTGGGTGTCCAAAGCAAAGCAAGCGTGGGCCTTCGGGGTGCAGGTCAGCCTGCAGACAAGCGTGAGGACCGTGAAAGGGTCTGAATTCGGCCTATGTTACTGGGGTTTCTTTCCATGCTTACAGTTAGACCAATGAACAAACAGACACACTCGATTAAAAACGTGATGGGCCCAGGAATTCTGAGTGCATCCTGAAAACACTGACAGTGAAATGAATGTCATGTGACCATGGTGCAGCCTGTGTCAGTTAGCGACAGCGTTTGTGTTCAGTTAAGAGGAAAACTATATATTCCCTGAGTTAATTGTTGCCACAGTGACTGACTGGCTGTCCACAAGCCAGTCTCCCGTTCTTCACAGCAGCCTGTCTGAGCTGCTTTGAGAGTTGATCTGACCTTGACCTTCATCCCTGCTTGGAGCCTGGGGATCAGTGTGAAGCACAAAGTTCTTGTCTTGGTTCGGGGGTTTCTTGGGTCTCCGCACTGCGTTAAAGCAGGTGTGGAGTGCGGACGCAGAACAGCCGCAGCCATCGCCAACTGGGGGTGAAGGTGCGCCCTCGTACCGGCTCTTGCATGTGTGGAAGACACGACCACCAGGAAGGATACGTGTCGATCTCTGAGTAATTCCGGACGCGTGCCGCAGATTTCCCTGGTCTTGTTGAGCACTTGTGAGTCATGTTTTTACCAGTATTTTGAGTGAGTTGATCACATTAATTACTAAACAGTGTAGAGATGAGGAAAGCGAGCCCTGGGACTGTGATGACAGCTGCCGGCGCGTCAGTCTTGGGAATGAATAACTCGGGTCTGAAGCTCTGAGGTCCAGCACGGAAGAGAGCTTGACAAGCTCAGGGCAGTGGGCCAGCGGCTCGTTTGAAAACACCCTCTGCTGTTCTGGACTCCTCAGAAGGGCGCTTTGAGGTTCCCGTGCGTTCCTCCACAGTCACCAGCCCGTTGGCTGCATCTCTGTGTTGGACGTGACCCCAACGTGAGTCAGAGTTCTGGTCTTGGTTTTCGGTGGTTTGTTTCAGGGCGTTCACTGCAGCATTGAAGAGCGTGAAATGGTCCCATAAGGCAATTGACGCGTACGGAGTTGGTGTGAGTATGATTTTGACGAATACGTGTGTCAGACACTGAGGACGATGAAGGTGCTACATGGAAGTGAGATCATTCAGACCAGGACTGTGAAGGTGATCCCTGAAACTTTGTGAATCGAAGGGTTTCAAATGACTTTCACAAAATAATGATCAAATCAACAGACGAGTGGACAGAACGAGGGCTGGTCCGGGATCAGTGGTGACTGCTGGTGGTGTCCGAGTGATAGACGGTGAGTATGTGTCTGGAACGCCGAGGTCCAGCCTTGGCAACTCTGGTCTTTCTGTGTGTATATTTCCTTTGCATTATGATCACTGAACCACTAGACAACTATATAAATCAATCCAGGTAAAATGACTAAACCACTGTTTGATTACAAAAACGTGATGAGACAGGAATGCTGTTAATCTATGTTGAAAACTTATGCAAAGAGAAGTAAATGGTGCAACTATAACCACTTTTAGCTAAAGATGATAAGGACAGTCCAGGTTATAAACAAAGTGTGTTCTGGGTCGGCACCAAAGTCAAAGTCACTGATTTTTAAGAGCGACAGAAAGAAAGAAGCACCTGCAGGGGTGAGAGATGGGAGGGCCGGGCGGGGGCGGGGGCGGGGGGCTCTCTCTTCTCATCGTTTTCTGCTTTGTGCTCTAGAATGGACACTGCCAAGGTGACTCACGTGTGTTTCCCCGGTCCCCAGGCCTCTGTGTGAGGACGGGAAGTCCAAGGTGAGGAACGCTGAATGTGTTTGTCTTCCCTGGAGTGGTTTTTCTGTCTTTATGAAGACGTATAAGACAGTGTTAGGGATGAGCAAGCGTGCTGGTCTGGATTGGGGTTGGTAAGAGCGTTGCTGTGATCCGTGTGTGTCTGGGACCCTTCAGTGCATCGTCTTTGCAGAAGTGGATGTTAGGGCTCATCGTGGACGTTCGCCTTGTATTTTGCGATCTGTGAGATTTCCATGAGCGAGGTGATCCAGAGACACGCCTCTGTAGTGCGAGGTGGAAGAGTCAGCCCGGGCAGTGGCGTGAGTCACACACGATGGGCACCATGCCCGCAGCTCGGAGTTCCAACACATGGAATATTCCGTCCATTCCTCGTGGAAGGGGCCCGGGCTGCGGACACACTCGGGACATACAAGGCTCTTGTTTTTGGTCTTTGTGTTTGTGAATTTTTAAAATATTATCCTAACAGAACCTTGGACAAGATACGCTGATGAACGTATAAGTGAATTGAGATGAAGAGTGTGAAACACTGTTCATTACTCAAATGTGTAGCAAGGAAACTTAGCGTGGATAGAAGTTGGAGCAGATAATGAGCTGATCGGTGTTTGCCGCTTCAACGTGACGGTGTGTGCTTCGTGCTCTTGGGAGCGGAGAGGCCGGGCTGACTGCGCCGTGCTGCTGTGACCAGGCTGTACCGAGGAGAGTCAGGTCAGAGTTCTTATCTTGGTCTGAGCCATTTGTTTGAAGGAATTTATGACATTAATAAATAAAGAGTATTAAATTGTTCAGTTATATTGAAGGAATAAATTCAAGAGCTCAACAGTACAGCAGGGTGCCTGGAGCTAATAACAGTGCGTATATTTATTCTGGAAAAAGGTGAAGAGAGTAGATACCGAATGTTCTTAACATGAAATTGATTCACTCTTCAAAGTAACGCGCTGCTTAGTCAGATTTAGACCTTCTATATTGAATATATACATATTACATTTATACGTAGGCTCTTAAACACTGTGTGGTACGTCATAAACGCATACGATTTTATCTGTCAGTTAAAGATTAAAAAGTACTAAATTACTGGCAGAGTAACCACGGCTCAGCAGCAGGTGCCACGTGTGACGTGCTGTTTCCTCTGCACGGGCAGCATCCTGTCAGGGATGGAGCTCTCGTCCATGCTGAAGTTGCTTCTGTGGGTGGATGTC
This sequence comes from Sylvilagus floridanus, assembly GCA_949820135.1. Classification (NCBI taxonomy): domain Eukaryota; kingdom Metazoa; phylum Chordata; class Mammalia; order Lagomorpha; family Leporidae; genus Sylvilagus; species Sylvilagus floridanus. The sequence goes on from OX463228.1 coordinate 52,381,663, forward strand.
ACAGATGTTCAAGGAGCTTCGTGGATTTTCCTGAACCATGTAGTTGTTTATTGTTAACGACTCAATTATTTAACCAGTAAAAATATAGGCACGAAAGAAGAAGGAGAGAACCAAGTGTGGACAGCTGGTGCGTTTGGGGCTGGGTGTCTGGCACGCTGAGCTCGGACGCACTGAGGCTCGGCCCTCTGTTCGCATTGAGTCTATGGAGAAATATTAGGGGTGTGCAAAGATGATGTCCTCGAGTTGAGTTGGGACATTTAGCATTTTTATTAATGATGCGATTTATTAATGAGAGTATTTATCTATGATCAATGATAAATTCATTAACCTAAATGAATAAGCACACATAGAAGAAGACAGTGAGGCATTGTCCAACCGTAGGCACGTGTGTTGAGGTAAAATTATTAATAAGAATTAAAGACACAGATGGCCATTTAGAAATAATGGATAATCAGTGTTATTACCTTGAGTAAGAATCACAATCTGTTACATAAGTGTCAATATTATTGTTCTAAGTTAATCTTAAAGTGGAAGTATTCCTTCTCAATTAAAAAAATCATATATATACACACACACACACACACACACACACACACACAATGTTATACATCGTCTAAGTGACTAAGTGGGACCCACAAACGAAGAATCAAGACCCAGGGGGTGAAGTCTGGATTTTTTGTTATCTTCTCCATCTCGTACCCTCAGAATGGACTGGACGCCCCGATCTGATCGAAGCCTTCCGCGGGGTCACATGCTGTGTGGCTGCTCTACGTTTTACGAGCCCAGAGATCAACGTGAGCAGTGGTGAACGTTCTCGCCCTGGTTTGAGGTTTTTTTTCATTCTCAGGCTTACTCACACTATTACTCATTGTAAAGAGTGTGAAATATGATTAAAGCCTAAACTTGTAGCCCAGTGACTAATCCAGGATACGAAACCGATACCAGTTGATACTAGGTGAAAACCGGGGATAATTCATTAAAGTGACGCTGATGTGAGAATAATTTGATATACAGATAAGGAGCCTCAAGGCTCTCCTTCAGTTTCTGTGCATGGAGTATTTTGAAATTTTATCTGTGGGTGACTAGAGAAAGAGGGCTCACGCCGGGTCGCTGGTGGCCACTGGTGGCAGGTGCGTCTGGGCGATGACCACGTGTCTAGAACTCTGAGGTCCACAGTGGGAGAAATGTGAACCATCTTCCTGGTTAGTGTGATCCTGTGGGCACGGTCAGGGCTCTGCAGGAGTCTTGGTTCTGGCGTCTGGGCTCACACATTTTCATTTTATGATTGCAATTAGGTAAAGACTGTAAATAAATCATAGGTATAAAAATAAATATGATGAAGCATTGTTCAGTTACAAAAATATAGGATGAGCTAAGAGAATATTAATATGTTATAAACCGCAAGCCTCCTTTAAATAAACGGGGCATGGCTGTTACTCTTTGCACAGTGCGTGATCCGGACAGTGTCCATGCTCGGTATTCGTAGTGAGTGGAAAGTCATTCACTGTTACAAAAGGAAGAAAAAGAGCAGCACAGCTCTTCTTGGAGTTTGTGAACAACAGTGTTCAACTAGTGCTAGTGAAAGGATGGACCATTCGGCAGGCGATGTAGACGTGGTGGGAGGATCAGGAGCACCGGGCCTGGGTCGCTGATGAGGCCCGTGGTGGCTGGTGGCTGACTTGTGTACAACGAGTACGCGCCTGGAAATCCCAGTGTTTAAAGTGATCCCATTAGTAGGAGTCAGAGTTCATGCATTTTCTTTCTGTTTCCCTAATTGGACCAATGAGAGAAATGTCGGCTCTGTCGGCAGACATCAGGAATGCTCATCACTTATCCTACTTTTGTAACTGAATCATGTGAGAATCAGTAATCATACAGAAAATTAAATGATGACGAATCCCGTGAAGCCTTGTTCACTTGTCCAGGTGTGTGGGGAGCCCCAAATACTGTGACTGGATACTGAAGACAGTGGGGTCCAGAGAGAAGTCGTACGTCTCTGCCCCTGTTTGGTCATGATCGTGTAGGTGGACGTAAATGATAGATGTGGTGTGGGTCAGCAGCCAACTCAAAATTGCTGATTTATTACTAGGAAATCAAGCACATGTGAAATCAGTGCTTATGGAGGTGAAGGGTGACGGAAGAAGTCTGCCTGTGGACACGCTGTGTGGCTGCCGCCGTGCGCGCAGCCTTTTCAAAGGTAGGAGGTAGAGTTCCTGGCCCGGCGTGGACTTGTGTCTGCAGGTCCCTCTGTCATACGCAGGATGGAGCGTAGATGGGCAGCCCACGCGGAGCCCAGTGCTGGTTGTACAGTGGGGCTGATGCGGTGCGTTGAAGGAGGCGTCTCTGAAAACCGAGGGCGACAGAGAAGGGACGTGGTATCGCGAGAACCAGGTGTAGATTCGGTGTGAAAACATCAAGGCTTTTGTTTTTTGAGTGTCTGTGAGCCAGTGTTAGAAAGTTATTAATGGTGAATTAATGAAGCAATAAGCAGGGGCCAATTCTGGATCAGTCACAGCTGGGGGTGTCCCGGGAGTCACCTACAGTGAGAGCCTGTCTGGGACTCCGTGCCCATCACAAAAGGACACATCTCCTTCTCTCTTTGTGGAGGGATCTTGTAGACAGGTGTCAGGAATACACGGAGATACCATTTCTGGTCATGTATTTTCACTTTCTCACTGCAATTGCATCAGTGGAAACGCCGCTAAACAAATGATGATGTTGCCAGAGTCCCGGCGCTTGCGGAGAACCCCGCTACCCACTGGTGTACGTGCGGTGAGGCTGTGGCGTGTTCGGTTCAGGCTGAGTAGTGACAGCGCTAAGTGGTGAGCAGCGCGCCTGTTTCCTGTCAGGGCTTCTGTTGGGGAAGATAAAATAAATCTCATCGCAAATTGCCTAGATGAGCGATGTGCTGACAGGTGAAGTGCAGGGCCCGGCGCAGGTTGCCTCTGGGTCCTTCTGGTCGCCTGCGGTGCTGGGAACGTGTGCCTTTCCTTCGTGCACCGAAGGCTGTGGCTGCGTCTGTGGCTGAGTGTGGAGACCCCCGGGAGGAAACGTCAGTGTTCTCTGCCTGGGGTCAGGTGTTTTAGATGAAGCGTCCCAGCATTATTAAAAAGTATGAAATAAAATCACCGAAGGTAAATTTTGGCCCAGTTGTAAAGAGAGGATTAATATAAAACATGATGTTGACGAGTGCAGTTAGAACAAGGAGGCACTTAGGGAAGGGAAGGTACCACCGTGAGTAATGATTGGGCATTTAGGGAAGGGAAGGTACTGCTGAGAGTAATGATTGGGTACTTAGGGAAGGTACTGCCGTGAGTAATGATTGGGGACTTAGGGAAGGGAAGGTACTGCCGAGAGTAATGATTGGGTACTTAGGGAAGGTACTGCCGTGAGTAATGATTGGGTACTTAGGGAAGGTACTGCCGTGAGTAATGAGTTTGTGGGCAGGTGTCAGACACCCTCGCGCTCACTCACGAGTTTCCATGACTCTTCGGGAACTGCTTTGTGATTGCTGAGCTGATGAAGTTTCCCCACAGTGGTCTGACGTCAGGAGAGCATTGAAACGAATACTTGCACCCGAGAGCTGGGGTCCTGGGCCGTGGGAACCTAATCTCCTCTCCTGCTGGAAGAAGCCTGGAGACACACAGGCCACAGGCTTCTCACTCTCACCCAAATCCACGCGGATCTAGGCTTCGTGCCCCGAGGATCACGGACACACCTGTGAGCAGTGGTCGGCGTTCTGGCCTTGGGCCGGGCCATTTAAAAGTGTCAATGTGTTGTTAAGAAGTAGGAAGTCCAAAGAAGAACCGTGGGCCAGTAATGGACACGAGACTGATGCCGTCCACCATGCTGAGCAATGCGTAGTTGAGTACTGAGATCAATTCGAGAACAAGATCTCATTTCTCTGGGAAGTGACCCACGGGTGGGCTTTAGGGATAGCGTGGGTTGGCTCCTTTTTTATTTCCTGATTCCTACGTTTATTTACTGTGCCATGGTGAATTAGTGGGTCCGTGAGGAGACAAGCTATAAATGAAGAAAAGGATTCATGGTCCTGGACCAGTGGTGGCAACTTGGGTGTGAGCCATGGATCATGAGTGACGTGTGTCAGGACGCTTGAGCTCCTGTGTTAAAGAAATGGGGTCTATTGCTCTGTTGCTGAAATATTCGATTATTCTATGGTGTCTTGTAGTTCATGGATGATGATCATATTATTGTAAGTAAACGAATACATGAGACATTCAAGGTTAGAAATCAGTGAATAAAAATATGCCCATGCCTGGACCACCTGTAGTATGTTAAGAAATTTCTTTTGGGGGAGTTGGGATTTATTCTTTTTTCTGACTTTCAGAATGAGGGCTACATAGATGCGTGCATTGTCAGTCTTTTTGTTCTGAGCGGTCTTTGGATTACTGGTTGTTTGCTCTGTTCTTGACCAGGGAGGTTGTTCAGATGAAAGCCTAAGTGCTATTTAGACTGAAAAGGGCCCCTGACAAGCATCTGTTATGCAACAAGACCTGTGGGGCCATTCGAGTGGCGTTATAAATCAGGCATCTGCTTCCACTCCGGGCACAGCAAGTGCACGTGTGTGAGTGCTGCTGGAGTGTGTGCGACACAGACTTTATCTTCACTCCAACAAGTGAAAACTAATTAGCTCAATGGGACCTGGGCTGTAATGAGCACGTCTCAAAATAATGGTTATGTTAAGCAGTGTCTGCCAGTAACTGCTTCTAGAAACAAAAATTCAGACTCTCACAAGTTTTGGGGCTGGGAGGATATAGATATATATGGTAACATTTATTTGTCTGAGTTTCTAAGAGTTTTGACATGGTTACATTTCTTAAAAAGAATGGACAGTTGGCCAAGATCTTTTATGAATTAATAACTAAGGTAGGATCCAATATTGTTACTTGTGAGGTTACTTTGAAACTAGTATTCAGGTGAATCTAGTTCTGCATATGTGAGGTCCAAAGGTTGAGACGGGTTAAGCGTAAGGCTGGGGCATTGAAACTGATGCGTCTTACAGACAGAGAGAATCTTCCACCTGCTGCTTCACTCCCCAGATGGCCGCAACAGCCAGGGCTGGGCCAAGCCAAAGCCAGGGTCTCCCACGTGGGTGCCTTCCCAAGCACACTAGCAGGGAGCAGGACGGAAGTGGAGCAGCCAGGTGGCGTCCATGTGGGATTCTGGTGTTAAGGTGGCGGCTTAACTCACTGTGCCCCAGCACCACCCCACAACACCTCTTCTTGATTCAGGTGGTGGAATCAAAGGTCCCCGTTTATAATTAGAAAAAAAAATTAATTGAATTAATTGGACAAAAGAGAGTTTTTGTTTTTGCTTTTGTTTGTTGGCTGAACAAGAAATGATCCAAAAGTTGAGAAAATCTAGCTCTGATCAGAAAAATCACAATCTAGATGGTTCCGCTCTTTCTGACATCTGCTTCCTCCTGCCCAGGCTGGGGCCTCAGGGATGGTGGGAGAAGTCAAGAGACCCCGTAAGTGCAGCGTGAAGTTCCTGACCTGGGTGGGTTTTCCCCCCATAGGAGTCATTGTATTTTTTATAAAAATAGACAAATAGCTGTATCTCAACACAAAACTTAGACACCAGGGATGAGAGAGAGTGTGTTACACACCAAGCACTGGGGTGACTTTGATCAGTACAACCGTGGAGTCATAGCATCATTTCAACGTGATCCTGGAACACTGACGTTCACCAAGAAATAAATAGACGTGTTCTTCCGTTGCATAAAAGCCTTACAAGTTTCATGGAGAAGAATGAAATAAAAAGATTGTGTGTTGATTCAAAAAATTGGAATCATATATAGTTTTTTCATGTAAGAACCCGTGTCTAGTATTTGTCAGAGTTCGTGTTCTGGGATAGACGTGGGTTCCTGTTTTTTTTTTCTTTATTAATTGAAGCAGAAGTAAGCGATTCCACCACTTAACAAACCTTTAATTGTGACTCTGGGGAAACAGAATTTTCTCGTTGGAGAAAATTTCTCATATTTCCATCCTTTTCTGGCAACAGATAAGCTTGCATGTTTTGTGTGAAATTTTTCAGTTATAGAAGAACGCACATTCATCTCCCGTATTTAAAATTGTTGTGCCGCTGTCTGCTTTCAGCTCCCAGAACGAGCGCCTTCCGTCCGACAGTCGCTCTGTGACCACTCAGTGTAAGTAATAAACCAAGCGTTTATCTTTGGGGGGGTGCTCTGTTTTGAGTTTCATATAATCAGTGAAGGCCACCGAAGGACCAGTGATCAGATTGGGTTGTAAATCCAAGTCCATCCGCGCCACAGGCCCCTTTGCGGTTGTCTCTGGGAGGAAGGGTAGTGCAGCCTAGTGGGCGGTTCACGTAGGGGCGCACATAATGAAAGGGCCACTGTATTTCCATGAATAGACCAGGGGCTCATCCAGGAACATAAATCACGGCTATTAATGTCCCTGATGGGGGCCTTGTGTTCACTAATTTGAAGTGGGAGTCTGGTCTTTTCATCTGTTAGCCTCCTCTTTACGTTGACCAGGTGGCTGTCCCCCAGCTAATTAAATTCTCCTCCAGGTGGGAGGACCTCTGCCTGATCCCTCAGGCTAAGGAGCCTGTCACGGGGGGTTTGAGTGGTCGGTGCCTGGTTTCCACTCTGTCATTAAAAAAGACAATTAAATTTTAAAGGGCCACGCGTAGGCCTGTGAAGAGACCGTGTTATGATCTGAAATCAATCCAGTGTGGCACAGATGAAGTACAAGGGGGAAGAAGCCTTCAGCTTCCCCACTCGTTTCCAAGAGGCCAATGTGCCGTTTTGTGCCTGCCTCCTTTGTCGTTGACATGCCCGTCTGGTGGGAACCTAGGCGAGTTCTCCCGCAGCGATCAGCGCTCGGGGTGTTGGGTCCAGCGGTGGGTTCCTGCTTGTTCACTGCAACTTCCAAACGTGTTCAGGATGCAGAGGCCCCTCTGGACCCAGTGCATCTGAGTCAGGATTGCGGTCAATCGTTTTTCTGACAGCTGGCGACCAGTGCTAGAGGAGAGCCAGCGTGTAGCCTGTGTGCAACCTCAGAGGGCTCGTGTGGGCTGAGCTGTGATGAGCGGGAAAGGGCGTGGTTCCGTCAACACACAGAGACGCCGCAGAGCGCGTGAGCAGGGGCGCGTGCTTGGTCTCATGGTTAAGACCACTTCCCACCGTGGAAAGCCCGGTTCAGGTGCCAGCTCCTGCTCCCGACTCCGGCTTCAGCTTCCTGCGAATGGGGGGCTGGGCGGCAGTGGTGTGCTTCCCTGTGAATGAGTCAGCAATGAATGGATGACTCAGCTCTCCATGTGTGCGACAACGATGGAATGAACTCGCTGTGGCTCTTCTCCCACAGTTCCAAAGAGAGTAACCACTCCCCAACTCCATAGCGCAGTATAAGATCCCGGCCAGGGGCCAGGGCACCCATCCCACTTGGTCCTGGGCATTTGTTTCCATGTCATCACGAGGCTGACGGCCTCCGGGGCAGGTGCTGGCCCAGAGTCTCCATGCCCCAGGGCCTGCCCAGCCTTCAGCCTCGTAGGCACCCGGCAAGTCACTGCTGAGTGAACGAGCGAATGTGCTCTTGCGGAAGCTGGTGTCTCCGAGCGGCCTGGGCACTGCTCTGGGGGGACGCTGCATGTCACGTGGTCTGAGGCATCCTCGCCACACGCCCGGGTTCTCCCTGGAGTCCTGCTGCCTGGGCCAGATGCACAGAATACTGGCAGTTCTGACTGTCCTGGATGCCGGCCCGTCCCTGGGCAGTGTTGGCTTGGCGTGGTGGAATGGAAGCCCTGGGTCTTCCCGAAAGCTGCCCTTGGCTGTGCCAAGCCAGGAGATCAAAAATAAACCCAGTCTTGCGTGCAGGCCTCCAGGGAGTGGGCCTGCTTCTTGCCTGTCCTTGTTCTTTTGGGGCTCTGCTCGAGATGGGAGACACCTCTCGTCTTTCAGCTTCAGCTGAAGCCGGATGAGGGTAACCGTACCCACCTGGCTGAAGCGGGGTGAGGGTAACCGTACCCACCAGGCTGAAGCCGGGTGAGGGTAACCGTACCCACCTGGCTGAAGCCGGGTGAGGGTAACCGTACCCACCAGGCTGAAGCCGGGTGAGGGTAACCGTACCCACCTGGCTGAAGCCGGGTGAGGGTAACCGTACCCACCTGGCTGAAGCCGGGTGAGGGTAACCGTACCCACCTGGCTGAAGCCGGGTGAGGGTAACCGTACCCACCTGGCTGAAGCCGGGTGAGGGTAACCGTACCCACCTGGCTGAAGCCGGGTGAGGGTAACCGTACCCACCTGGCTGAAGCCGGGTGAGGGTAACCGTACCCACCAGGCGGAGCAGTTTAGCAAGAGTTTTGCTGATCGGGCTCTTAGCTGATGTAATCCACGGCAAGTTCATAGCGTGGTGCTTGGGAAGCAAGAATCTGCAAACAAGGACACTCGCCAGTCCTCCCCTTCCCTCTCCGCGTAGCTGTATCTGATCCTTTCAGCTGCATTAGGCCGACAGCTCCCCAGCAGCACTGACGCTCCGACTCTCCCGTCCGGGAAGGCTGGAGCGTTCAGGTGAGTTCTGGGAAGAGAGCAGTTTGGACGGCACTGACCGTCGCAGGACGCTCACGTCAGGACAGCAGCACGCGCCCATCTCCCAGGGAGGGCGAGGCCAGGCCAAAGACCCACCCCGCCCCTCTGCTCCGTGCCTCCCTTCCTGTCGCAGGTGTGTGCTCCGTGCCTCTGAACGGCCTAATGCCGCCGTCCCTCTTCCTCTTCTGTCTTGGCTGGATCCTCCCTTGGGTACGTGAGGCACCCCAGCCGCAGTGCCTTCACTCGAGTTTTCTGGAACTGCCCACTGGCTGGGCCGGCACAGAGCCGCCCCCGCCTCTCATGCTACCCCAGGCCCTTGGAGCGAAGCTGCACGCTCTCACTCACTCGTCTGCCCCGATCCCGAGCAGAGCCCTCGTTACGTCACGTCTATGAGTGCCTGGTTCTCCCGAGGACCGTGAGCGCCTCGAGGACAGGGTCTGCCAGGCATCCGGGAGCAGTTGGTCAATTGACCACTGGTGGCTTCGTTCACTCATTGAAAAACCACCGAGCGCATTCTGTGAGTTCGAGCGGGGCAGCAAGCAACAGGAAACGCGACACACCCGTGCCCGTGGCAGCTGTGCCTGGGTGCCGCTGGGTTGAAACACGCATCGTGTAAGTGCTGTGAGGGCAGGGGGCTGGTCAGCGGGGCTGCTCTTGACCCCCGTGCTGAGTTCCCTCCGCTCCTCTCCCTTGTTTTGAGGAGGGGCTAAAGGAAGGCCGGGGCCATAGCCACAAGCACAGCTGGCCAGTGGCTTCGTTCTCTCGTCGGGTCCGTGGGTCGTCACACCTCCTTGGGGAAAGAGAAGTGAGTCGGTTTGGGGTTCCTACTCGGCTGTACCTTGGGCGGCTGTGACCAGCCACACACCACACGTCAGAGGGGGCCATGGTTGAGAGCCCGGGTCTCGTCTTCCATGGTCAGCCTTTATGCATTTCTTGTAGCTTTTATTTTTATTCTCATTCTATTTGAGAAAGAGCGAGCGAGCGAGCGAGCAAGCGATTGAGATCTTCCATCTGCTGGTTCGCTCCTCAAATACTTGGAAGAGCCAGGCCTGGGCTGGGCTGGAGCCAAGAGGCAGGAGCCCATCCGTTCTCCCACGTGGGCGGCAGGGCCCAGGTCCTTGAGCCGTCGGCTGCTGCCTCCCGGGGCACAGTAGCGGCAAGCTGGCTGGCAGCAGAGCTGGGGCCTGAATCCCGGCGCCGTCATGGGCTGTGGGTGCCCCAAGCGTGACCTGAGCGCTGTGCCCTGTCCTCCTGCTCTCGGATGTTTCCCCGAGTGACCACCAGGGGCAGACTGCAGTACACGATGGCGGGCTTTGCTTTCCTCTCCGGCACATCTCACTCTGAGTTTCTGAACACGGCTCTTGTGGTATTGTGACGTCATCTAGCCAGCCTGGCGTGGGGCACACATGGTTTCACATGCCCTCCCGGCGCCTCCCCCTCTGCCCTCACCATTCAGTCTTCACCAAAGCACCCATCTTATGCCGTCAGCATGTCCAGGGTGCCCCCAAGTCCACTTCTGTCATAGCCGGCACACCATGCCCACGCACACTCCTCTCGTCTTGGGCTGGCCTCCACCTCTGAACTGCCCATGCTCCCTGGCCCTGGTCTGGGCGCACCATGGCCAGCGTGGTCTTTCTACATGGTACATCCAGGAGTCCCATGCTCCTTCTGTGCCTCCCACAGGGCCCCAGGTGCAGGCCCAGCCCCACCTCCCAGCACACGGCCCTGGGCTCAGGCGCCGGCCCTGACCCTCCCAGGCCTGTGCACTGTGCCTCTGCACCTGCGCACGTCCCCTGCTCGTCTCTGGCCTCTGAGTGGGAGCACTGCTCGGTGGCCGCAGGCCTTCTGCTTCCTCCTGGCGTGGGACACGTGCCCCCCCCCCAAGCCGTTCCGTGACCTTGTGCTTGGCCTTCAGTGTTCAGAAGCCTCCCATTTGTTGGGGTCATGAGGCAATGAGTGCCTCCCCCACTAGACAGTGAGCTTTCAGACTGGGTTCACAACCTGGGGAGCCGGGTCCCCCACTGTCCCAGCCAGGGCCTGGAACAGAGGAGCTGACCCAGTGAGAATCCTGGTGCAGGGGGAATGAGCGTGTGCACAGAGGCGGGGGCCCAGTCCCCAGCCTGGATGATGGCACCTCCTGGCTGCTGAGGCCTCCTGAACCCCCAACCCCCGCCAACTCCACTTGCCTCCCGCCTCATCCTGGGAACGGCCCGCGAGGGGCCCTGTTTTCACTCACGGGCTTGAACGTGGAGATCTTGCCCCTTTCTGAAGTGGACTCCACTCCCCCAGGAAGTTTGGACAGGACGTGGGCCATTGGACTCGGGCTTATAAAGGCCCCTTTCAAAATCTGAGAGCCCGTGGCCACCAGCCAGGGCCAGGTCTGGCCTGTGGGGGTCGCTGGGCCCCCTCTCACAGCAGGGAAGGGAAGGTGGAAAACAGACCTTCGGCTGTCACCAAGAGGCTGATGGTTTGCAAGAGAGAATTCCGCGGTTTGCTTTGGCTTCGCTGACGGAACCTGAGCGAGGCCGGTCCTTCAGCTCTGCTCACACGCTGTGGCCCGCAGCCGTGACTCCTCCCGGAGCCAGAGGGACTCTGACCTGGTGCTGACATGGACGAGGCAAGTGTGCAGGGGCCTGGGCCAGGCTTCGCACCCAGGCTCGCCCTTCCTGTCGCCAGCGGGCACCAGGGGGTTTGGGAACTGGAGCCTGGTGGACCCTGACACGGAGGACACAGAACGAGCCCTTGTCCTGATGCCCGTTGCATAGAGGTGGGGCCCAGAGTCGCCCCTTGTGTCCTGGCAGGGGCCCTAGGTGCATGACATCAGCTCCTCGCTGTGCAGGCAAGCAGACCGAGACTGGGGTGGTCCCGTTGCATAGAGGCGGGGCCCAGAGTCGCCCCTTGTGTCCTGGCAGGGGCCCTAGGTGCATGACATCGGCTCCTCGCTGTGCAGGCAAGCAGACCGAGACTGGGGTGGTCCCGTTGCATAGAGGCGGGGCCCAGAGTCGCCCCTTGTGTCCTGGCAGGGGCCCTAGGTGCATGACATCGGCTCCTCGCTGTGCAGGCAAGCAGACCGAGACTGGGGTGGTCCCGTTGCATAGAGGTGGGGCCAGGAGTCGCCCCTTGTGTCCTGGCAGGGGCCCTAGGTGCAAGACATCGGCTCCTCGCTGTGCAGGCAAGCAGACCAAGACTGGGGTGGTCCCGTGGTGCCCAGGTGCCATCAGGGCCACGGTGCAAGCCCAGGCAGCAGTGCCTGGTGCCCGGTCCTCGTCACAGGCCTCCTGGCTTCTGCAGGGCACTGGCTGTACCCAGTAGTGACCCAGGGCTGGACGGCCTGGAGACCAGCTGGCCAGCATTCGTGCCCTCGTGGCCTGGTTCTCCCAGTGGCCCTGCTGTCTTCCGTGAGCCACGGGACTGGGAGACTTGTGGTCTCTTATTCTCTTTTGTCATCTTTGTTCTTCTCTCTGCCAGGGTGACAGTTCCCGAGAGAGTGCCTGTGGGGAAGTCGCCGCGGCCTCACCCATGCCGAGGAAGTCGCTCATCCGCGAGAGCCTGGCTGTGTCCCGTGCGCCATGCACGGTCGCCTAGCATCGGCCACTGCACAAGGTTGCTGCCCACGTGGTCTCCCCAGGCTGGGAAGGCACAGGAGTCTACTCTGGGTCCAAGGTGAGCCTGGCTCTCGGCACCACGTGGGTGTCCCCAGCCCCCGGCCCCTTCCTCAGCCTCCCGGGAGGCCTGTCCCCCTGCTGTGGACGGAGTTTGGAGTGACGCTTACCTCAGGCCCCACGTGTTCCCAGAAGGGCCTGAGGTCCCTGGTGACTGCAGAAAGGGAAGTCCCCTGAGCCTGGGACTGCAGCCCAGGGGTGTCCAGCCCGGCCTCAGTTTCCCCATGGACGATGCGGCTCCCTGCAGCACGGCTTAGACTGCTGGGGAGGGGAGAGGCCTCCCATCCTCTGTCCCCCCCCCCGGCTCTCCCAGGCCCCTCGATCCTCATCTCAGGTTCAGGCCAGTGGTGACATCTTCTTTCCCTTCTGGTCCCAGCCCCCCCCCCCCCCTACTGGCATGGGTGTGTTCAGCAGTCTCTGGAGAAAGCCAGGCCTTATCCCTGCGCGGGGGCCAGACCCCGGCCTGACGGATGTGGCTGCTCTGCGCAGCAGCTGCTGAGCCTGGCCAGGTCCCTCAGCTGTCCCTGGGTGATGCTGGGCTCAGGCCTCGTTTGCTGAGGGTTTTCTGGGGAACCCTGGGCCAGAGTGCAGACCCTGTGTCCCCGGGGTCCCCCTGCTGTGCCCCCGCAATCCAGACGCCAGCGCCCTCCACCCACGCCCTGCCTCGCTCCCTGCCCTTGCACTGTGTGCCCTGGCCCCCTGCTGTGTAGGCTCCCTATCCAGATAGCTCTAGTCGGCCGCCTTGGGGACCCCCAGCCCTTGGCCCCATGTTTACTCAGCTGAGGGTGCTCCCCTGGCCTGGAGAGCTGGGGGCGCCCCTGCCCCCTCCATGGCTGCCCCTCCAGGGCCTCTTCCTGCCAGAGGTTTCCATGTTTGTAGAGTGCTCTTCCTGCGCCCACACTTGCCCCGAGCACGCAGTCCTAGAAACCCCGGCAACCCTCCTCTCCCTGTGGTGGGTACGGGGGCCACCCCCACCCTCCCAGCCTTCCCCTAGCCCAGGGCCTTGCCTTGTCCCCAAACTTCAGTGTCCTTACACCTGGGGTGCCTCCACTGGCACTCACCATTGCTCACAAGGGCCTGCTGCGCTCGGCTCTGGGGCAGAGAACATACACAGCAGGTCTCCAAGACCGCATCCCGGCCGTGGCCTGCGGGAAGCCCCGTGTCCACGGCTGGCCCCAGCACAGGGGCAAGGCCTGGCTGGATGTGAGGCACAGCTGGCCTTCTAGCTCTGGGCTGCAGGGTGGCTTCTGGATGGGCAGTGATCCTTCAGACATGAACTGAAGATGACCAGAGGGCCACTTCTGGGTCGCTGTTGGCCGGTGCCAGGGGGCGAAGTCTGTAATCATCCCAGTTCCGTGTCCGCCGCAGCATGAGGCCGGCTGTTCTCAGCCTGAGCACATGGCTCTCCTGGGCCAAACCCATAGCCTCATGCGCGCCTGTAACCCAGCACGTGGCCCCAGGAGTCCTGAAGGCAGGGTCATCAGTGTCCCCGTCCCCTCTTGCACACTCTGATACGTCACCACGTCCTGGCAGTGCTGCCCTGCACCTCTGTCTGTCTTCCTTCACAGCTGCTCCCTGGCCTCATCTGGGGCCCCCGCTTGCCGTCCTGCTCTCCACCCGCACCCCGAGTTTCCTGCTGCTGCCTGGGTGCCCCGCCCTGCTTGTCTTGCCCCTGCCTCGCTCAGGAACCCCCTGATGCCCAAGCTGGTCCCAGCCCTGCTCGAGGGTCCCACGCATGGCTCCCTGTGTCAGATGCCCAGCTGTGGGTGTGCAGAGGGCAGGAGTCAGCCCATGTCCAGTTTGCTGTTCCCACAGTGCCTTTCAGTGTTTGCTTCTTCCCCGGGCCCCGCGTTCAGACCCATGCTTGCAGGGGTTTGGCTTTGTGACTGGCCCCTTTTGTCTTACAAGGTCCTCGGAGCCCACTGCGCATTGGTGGCATGAGCCTCGGCAGACAGGCGTGAGGCCTACGGTGTCGCTTTGCTGGGTGAGCTGCCCGTTTGCTGGCTACACTCTGTAGCACTTGCATGCCTGTGATGGGTGCCTAGCTTGGTCTTGAAGCTGTAAAGACACGTGTAAAGACGGGTGAAGGATGTGTGAGGGCCTCGGACGGGGCTGGCGCGCGAGCCATTCCCACCTGGGCGTATCCAGGCGCTGCTTCTCTGGACAGAGGGCGGTGTTGGCCAGAGAAGTCCCTCGGCTCTGGCACCTCCTCGGTGGGGACAGGCTGGCTTTGCAGTGCAGCACACAGTGGCATCCTTTCTGGGGCCCAGGGTGACACTCCCACCCTGTGTAGTCACATCAAATCCACACAGTGCACTGCATTCTGTTGACTGGTTACTGTCACGGAGAATGTGAGAAGCAGGAGCCACATGAGTTCTTCCCATAAAAGACCCTGAGCTAATAACTAAAATCCAATGCACATCAACATTTTTAAAAAGATTATTTCTTTTAAAAAATGAATTAATGTTTGTTGCAAACCTTGTGAAATATTGAAAAGAACAAGCGGGAGAATCAAAATTTCCCTGGTTCCACCACTCAGAGATAACCACTGCCAACATTTTGGTGACCAGCCTCTGGTCTTCTGTTTACATCTGTGAACTGCGTGTGTGTGTGTGCACTCATGTGAGTATTTTTAACTGGGCTCTTTGTCATCCTAACTTTTTTCCCAACTAACTATATACCCTGGACATTGCCCATGCTATCAAGTGGTTCCCTCTCTTGTCCTTTTTACTGGTCACGTGGTATTCTGGCAAGCGTCTCCCTCCATTCGGATGACTGTTTGCTTCTGTAGATGATTTAAAAGCTGCGTGGCGTAAGCTGGGCAGAGCATCTCCACTTACTCATCTGCACCTACGTCCTTGGTTCATTTCCTGCAGTTTGCTCATGTGAAAAGGTGAAAGCGTTTGTTGCCAAGTTTCCCTTTGCCAGCCTTTATTTCAGCCTGCGTGCTCAGGACTAGCGTGCGGAGTGCCATCTCTCAGGGTGTTGATCACGGTTTTTCACCTTTGCTGGTTTGTGAAAACGTGGTAATTGTTTTGCTCTTTTCATTGGAACTTCTTTTATGACCTATGAAAGAACATTTTGCCTGCATATCTTTTGGGGTTGTTGGAATCTAGATTGTCAGTTTCGGTGCCTTGGGTCTTTAATTTATTTTCCTCAAAGTCACGAGCACACATCACTTGAAGAGTCAGGTAGTTCGCCCTGGTTTTTGTAGAGGCGTTAGCTCCTCTCCTTCCCCCAACTCCACCCTACAGCTGCCCCTGCGACAGGGCATCATCCGTCAGCTTCAGGAGGCCAATCTTTAGAGGTCTCGCATCTGAAAAGGAAAAGAAGGTGCAGCCTGTGCTAGCGTGGATAGTTTGGTTGGGTATAGAATTCAAGTCAGAAGCTGTTGCGTGTTCTCCTGTGCTCAGAGTTTGAAAGCACAGATCCTTGTGAGTTTCTTCACATGGCATCCATGGGAAGTCTTGCACGTTTGTGGTTCCTCATCCTTTGTATGTGGTCTTTTTTTTCTCTACTTTTTTTTTGAACTTGTGGGATTTACTCATTGTTTTCCAGTGTTTGTACCTTGATGTGATCCACGTGTATCCATTTTTGCCAGGCCCTTTTTATTTGCACATTCCACGTTCTTCAGTTGTAGAAATCTTTCTTGAATAATTGCGTGTATCGTTTCCTCACATCTGTTTCTTTCCCTGGCACTTTGGTTGTTCATATGTTGGACTTGCTTTACTTGTTTTCCAATATTCCCATATTTTCCCTCTGATTTTTAAAAAGGATTTTGTTCATTTATTTATTTGAAAGGCAGAGTGATGATAAGAGGGAGAAACAGTGAGAGACACTGCTGTTTGACTCCTTAAATAGCTGCAGGAGCCAGGACCTCCGTTTGGGTCTCCCACATGGGTGTCAGGGGCCCAAGTTCTTGGGCCACCAGTTGCTGCTTCTTGGGTGCCTTAGCAGGGAGCTGGATGTGAAACAGAGCAGCTGAGACTCAAAGCTGCACTCTCCATCTGAGGTGCTGGCAAACAGCACAGTAACCCTCTGAACACCACGTTGCCAGTCCCTCCCTCTGACTTTGTTAACTTTTAATGTCTTTGTTCTCTTTGTGAGATTTTCCTGTCCTTTAAGTTTTAATGTTTTTATTTTTGCTTTCATATCTCTAATTTTTCTATTATTCCCTAAATGTTATCCTGTAACATGTTGTTTCATGCATGCAATTGCTTTTTTGATATCCCTGATAACATTAATGATAGGTTTTCTTCTGAAATGTTCTTCTCCCTCTAGAGCTAAGATTTCCTTGTCCTCCGGGTGTGTGTGTCACTCATGTGTGAGCTGCATCCCTCAACACTGTTGATGTGTTCAGACACACAGGCACGGCTCACACAGTCCCATCAGTGAGCTCTCAGGAAGTGCTCGGGCCTGCTGTGCTGTGGCATCTCTGTAGAGTGAGCTGTGGCTTCTCCACAGGGAGGCCAGGCTGTTCTCATTTCCAAGCCTTTTCCTTGCATGTCAGAGGCTCTGTCACATCTGGAGAGAGTGTTTCAGCTGCCGCTTCTGGCGAGGTCTGTGGAGGAGCTTTGGTTTCCCCATCTGCAGCGTGTAGAATTCTAGCTTCTTCCTCTGGTTCAGAGCACTTGCCCCCAGCTGCGCCCACTGTCTCTGCTCCAGACATGTCTGCTTTAGCTAGCTTCAAGGGTGGGAAGGGGTCTGCACCGTGCAGGAGGATTTGCAGGTTTGCCGTATTCTGTCATCTGGTTCATCCCCAGAAGGTCCAGCGTTTCCTGCTGGTTCCTGGCCCCTGAGTGCACTGGGCTCCAATTCAGCTCTCCTCACTGCTGCCTGCAGCTGCCATTTTCCTGGGTCCTAATCAGTGATGTCCTCTCCTCTTGTCCCCATCCCTGTGCTTGTATTCAGGGAGAAATCTCCTTGCCATCATTTAGCACAATTTCAGTACCCAACATTGAATGAAAAGTCATCTTTTCCTCATTAGTGTGTTCATGTGTTTCTAATTTGTTGGACATTTTTAGCAAGAATAATAATTCTTTTTGTATTTTGCGTTACCAATGCCCCAACCTCATTATTTGTCATTACATTTTGTTCAATGTATTTTTTAAAAAATATTTATTGGTTTATTTGAAAAGCAGACACACACACACACACACATACAAGATCTCCCATCCATGAGTTCACTCTCCAAAATGCCTTCAACAGCTGGGGCTGGGCCGGGCCAAAGTCAGTGGGTGGCAGGGACCCAGGCATTGGAGCCCGGATCCCCCACCTGCTGCCTCCTGGGTGGTCGTCAGCAGGAAGCTGGCACTGGGGCAGAACTCAAACTGAGGCACTCAGTCTGGGATGCTGGCATTTCATCACTATGCCACACAGCTATCCCCAAAGGAGCTTTATAATTTTATTTAAAAAATTGTTAAGCTCTAAAAATCTATCACTAATTTCTCCTTAAGTTTAAAAAAAATTTTCTTAATTTTTTTCTTATCATTTATTCATTTGCATTTTCCTTTTGGCTTAGAAAGACCTTTCCCAAACTAAGCTCATTTTTAAAACTTTTATTTTTTTCATCTTTCTTGTTTAAGTCTTTAAGCATCTAGTTAATCATTGTGAGAAACAAGTACTTCTCCCATTTCCACACTCACCACATGATAGATGCTTTTCTAGTTGACTCTTGTTCGACTTCCTATTATCCCATTAGTTGTCTATTTTTAGGTGAAATCCTGCTTTGCTTTATGTATTGTACTGCTAGAGCGTGTTACCATTCAATCACTGTAGTTTCCCTTCCTTCTTGTCTTTCAAGATTTTCTTGGTTAGTTTCATTTGTTTACTCCTTCAGATGAACTTTAGTGATGTCATAAAGTTAAGAACATTTCTTGCAGAATTTTTCTGTAGGGCCTATTGTAAAGAACTTTTAGAATTCATATTTTTGATACACTGTGCATAATATTTACATATTATATATACATGTGATTTCTCAAATTTGACAAGTTCGCAATTTGTCATTAAGTTTATTTGAAGGAATTAAATACTGCTTGTTATGAATACGATCCATTTTCTTTGTGTTTTCTAACTGGTTATTGCTAGTATGTAGGCAATTGTTTACATATTTATTGTTGTTGATCTCACTGAATTCTTTTATTCTAAGAATTCTTAGCTGAGTGGTTTGGAATTTCTAGCTAAAGCAGTCATTCCTATGGAATTCCTATATAATAGGAATTTTGTTTCTTTTCCTTTTAGCTCGTCAGTTCCTCTTTCTTGTCTTATAGCATTGGCCAGATATTCTAAGACTTTAAATTGTTGATAAAAGAAATCTTTTTTGTTACCAACTCATTGTTAAGTGTGGTGCAAACTGTTCTTGCAGTCTAGATTTCTTATAATGCTAAAGAAGTATTTACTCCTGGTCAGTCATACATGACTTTAAAATTGGGAATGGTTTCAGAATTTTATGAAATCATCTCTTTGCTATCTATATTGATATGTTGCTGTTTTCTCTGTCAATCTGTCAATCCAATGAGTTAAAATAATGTTTCATAACTTTGGAACATTTTTGGAATAAATTCTAACTGATTATGGTATACTGTTCTTTTGATGTACTGTAAGATTGCTTTGCCAGTATTTCATTTGGAAGTTCTTCAATCTGGTTGCTGTTGGCTTTGTTCCATTGGCTTTGTGAAATAAATCAGGGGGCATCCATCTTGTCTGTGTTCTGTACCATACACGCATCACTGGAATGATCCATGCTGTGAAAGCCTGAAAGAACTCACCTGTGTGACTCCTGTGATGCGTCTTTGAGTTACTCCTATTTCTTCAGTATGTTTTGGATTCTTTAGAATGTTTGCTTCTTTTTCTACTATAGCTCTTTACTTAAATGTGTAGGCACTGGAATCAGACAAATTGGGTTCAAATTCTTTCTGTCACTTCCCATGTGATGTTGAGGAAACGATGTGCCCTCCCTATTCGAAGTCTGCTAATTGGTGAAATGGTTAACATGAGGACGCCTGAGAAGATCACGAGATCAAGTGCCTTGCACTGCCTTGCTTGTAGTGGGTGGGTGCTCACTAGTTAATTTTAAACCATTATTAATCTCAGAAAATAGATTTCCAAGATTTAACAATTTACTGGCAAAGTTATTGATAGAATTTCTTTATAATAGAATTTTAATCTGTCTCTGTCATTTTTATTAATTTTGCATATACATATTTTAATCTCTTTTATTAGTTGGGCTAGAGATGGTGTCTCAGTTATCTGAATAATTTATCAATTCCATGTTTTGCATGTGGGTTAAATTCAGTAACATCTGCCTCTGTCATTCTTTCTTTAGGCGTTTCCAAAGCTTGTGTTATGGATTGATCCACATATCCCTTATTGCTATTCTTCCTTCGCAGTGAAAATGTTTTGTGATATAAATTTGCCTCTGGTTGCAATTTGGCTGCATTTCATGAGTTGTAATATGTAGCCTTCTCATTTTATCAAATATTTATAACTGTGCTTTTCACTTCTTGTTCTTTGAAGAAATGATTAACTGAATTAAATGGACCAAAGTAGAGCTCACTTTTATGTTAATTTCTAATCTGAATTGTCTATTCATATTTTTATTCAATTATTTAATAGTGGCTAGAGAATGTGGGCATATAAACTCTATTTTGGAAAATTTATTGAGGTCTTTTTGTTTCATAATACAATCAACTTTGTAAATGACCATGGATCTTTAAGGTCTATTATTTGTTGGGTATAGATTTTGATGTAAAGACATTTAGTTTTACCAGTGAATCAGTTGATTGTTTTGAATTTTCATAGTAAGTATTTATGTAATCTGTAAGTATCTGTGATTTCAATCTCAGCCTAATGGTTTATGGGATTTTTGCTTGTTTCATGCATTGGTCAGAGCTTTCTGGACAGCACAACCTGATGCTAATGCAGGCAGCGTCTTCCTTCTTTCTCACTTTCTGTTTAGGGGGTGCTGCCTCTAGGTCCAACATGTGTTGTTCAATACTTCTTGCCTGCCTGCCTTAGTGCTGGGAGGGTCTGGACACTGGGTTTTTGTTTTTCACTCTGCCTCGGAGGCTCATTCGTTCCGACTGCTGTAGGACAGCCATGGACTGCGAGGTGGGGGCGTCGGCCTGCTCCACGACTTGGGCTGCTTCCTTGTCACTTGTGGTTCTAAGGCAGACGGTTGTTTCTGGAGGCCTGCCATGAAGGCAGGGGTGCTGAAAAGCTGATCCGGCCGCTTGCCTCTTCCAGAGCATTCTGCTCCTCAGGAGCTTCTGGTCTGTACCTCTCTGAGGCAGTGTCTGACATTCCACGATGTTCTCTAGTGGTCTTTCCAAACACACAGTTGACTGCCTTAAATTCAATTACTGAAACTGAAGATTGGCCGCTTTGGGTCTGCCTAAGAATTCCCATGTTTGTTTTAATTTCCCAAGTATATATGAAATCTATGCTCTTACCACAGGTATCAGCAATTTTATTTTTCCATTTTCCACTTATTTATAAAACAATAAGCAAAATGTAATTAAGTACTGGTTTTCACATGCAGCCAAAGCCTTTATTCAGACCAAATATTACTCAGAAGCCCAGTAAATAGAACAGATCAAACTCAGAGCTGCCTTGTTCAGGGGTGGGCAAGACCTGAACTGTGGGTGCTGGATGCCCTCCTAACAGTGACACCTGGGCCCCCAGGGCTCCTCGGGACACCCTTGGAAAGCCTCTGCCATGTAATGTTTGAATAACTGTACAAGCGGGTTGAACAGACTTGTCTGCAAAACTGGGGACGCACCGGTAGGAAGCTGCTCCCTGGCATTCCGCTGCTCTGTAAATCCCATGGTCTCTGAGATGCTGACGGGGGGGTGCACGGCTGTCTGAGAGTTCAAAGCAGGACAGTGGAGGCCTCCTTATTTACCTGTGCCATCCCTTGATTGTATATTTTTTGAGTTGATTTACTGAAAATGTGTTTCAAATAGACAACAGAAAGTTTGGCTTTGAGGCTTTTGACCCAAATCAAATACCTTTTTTTAAGGGTATATAACCCATTGGCATTTTTTTCTTGATTGTCATGTTTGTGCTTAAAAATGAAATGTACTTAATGCTTATTTTACTTTTTTTGTTTCCAATAACTTTTGTTAGACAGGCAATGCTTTTGTTTATTTTAGCTTTCTCTGGTAATTCAGAAAGCATACACACAGCTTCCAAATCTGTTGGTCCTTATATTCTAGCTTTTTAAAAATCATGCTTATGTCTATTTTTCCTTGATAAGGTGAAATAGTATTTTCGATTCTGTCCAGCACACAATGATTAAATTTAGTATTTGTTTCTTTGCACCATCTCAAATGGCAAGGAACCAGTGAATTTTCTTAATGCCACCTCTACTTGCCTGCCCACTCCCACCCCATGCCACGTGCCGTGCTGGGGGGGGGGGGCTGAATGGCCTCCTTCTGAGGTCTCTGCCCACCCCCACCCCGTGCCACATGCCATGCGGGGGGCCCTGAATGGCCTCCTTCTGAGGTCTGGCTCCTGGATTTGAGGACGCCCAGTCCTTCTCTTTGTGCTCACTTGCCAACATGTGGGTTGAATGTCCGGCTTTCCATCGTCTGGACCCCCAGCTCCTGCACCAGCAGCCTTGCGACTACACCGGGCACCTGCTACATGTGCACTCTGGGCCTGGTGACTGAGAAAACACACAGGTGCCTGCATGGGAGGAGGAGGAGCTGAGATGTCGACACACTCGTGGAGGAGCGAGTTCTTGCAGGACAGGGTTAATGGATGACAGCTGCGTCCAGCTTCCTCCAGAACAACGGACGGATGGGGGAGTGGAGCCCTGCCTTGGGCCTGGGATGTGAGAAGGGCCTCGAGATGCCAGCCATGTGAGGTCAGATGGAGTGCTCAGGCCTCCTGTGGGGGTCTGCGTGTTGGGAGGCTGGGTGGGGAGGTGGGCTTGTTCACCTCTGTAGACATGCAGTAGGCCCGGGATCCCACGCCACTTGATCCTGGAGCACAAGGGGGCTCTCAGCATCAGTCTCTGGCATTTAGAAATGCCTGTTCCTCTTTCCTTGCTCATCTGTGGCATGCATGTCCTGAGCTTGGGCTCCATTTCTCCTGCTCTCGACCAAGATTCCTTAGCCACTGTCCGCCTCCTGCTGGGCCCTCTCCATTAGCTCTTACCATGCCTTAGTCCTTTTAAGCTTAAACACCTCAAGAACCACCTGCGCTGCCCACCTCCCTGCGGCCTCTTGGTGGCTCGTCTTTATTTCCTTCTGACCCTCCTTCCCCCCAGAGAGCTTTTGTGACAACTGGGACTTACATCGCTCAGCCAGCTCCTCGTCTGCACCAGGAGGGCTCGCCAACATCTCTGACTCCGCACTCACAGCTAAGCTCCTGCCCCTCCCCACGAACACTTGTGCTTCATCCAGTGTCCCCCAGGCCAGCTTCTGTGCCAGACGCCTGCGAGGATAGCTGACATTTCCTGTTGCTCATCCTTGTTCACCTGCACATGGCACACTAGCAAGTCTCTTGGGCTCTTCTCCTTAAATGCCCTCAGGCGTGTCCCCCTCCCTCCGACTCCATGACCCCAACCTGCCCAAGGTGTCATTCGCTCTCTTTGGGCCCTGTTTTCCTTTTCCGAATCCCCCAGGGACATTTTTTTTAATGTAAGCCAGAGAAATAATAAACATGTGAAGCTCTCTGATTCTTTCTCAGCTCCCAATGGTTTCTCCTTGGCCTGAGGATGAAGCCTGAAGTCATCAACCTTTGTTAAAGGACCACATGTGATAACACGGGCTCCTTTCCGGCCTGATTTGGACTCCCCACACTCCATTCACATGGATACTTTTTGGTTGTCATAGTCTATCCAGACCATGCTCTGCCCTGGCCATTGGGTCCAGGCCCCATCCTGTCTATGCTTCATCCAATCCAAGTTCCAGCTTGAGTCCTCCGTCCTGCCCACACCTTACCTGCTCCATCAGGTCTCTGTCCTGTCCATATTCTGCCTCGCCCATGCTCTGTCAGCTCTGTTCCCTGCCCGTCCGTGCCCCATTCAGCCCATTCTTTACTGGCCTGTCTCCATCTGGGCTGTTCTCTCTCCTTTCTGTGCCTCATCTGGTCTCTGCTCCATCTAGTTCTGCCTCTGGCCTGCATTTTCACTCTTGTTCCTTGTCTCCTTAGCTTAGTATTCCCATTCTTCATCTTCTCCTCTCAAACCTTTGAGATCTGCAGCAGGAGGCCCTCTCATTTAATGCCATTTGCGCCTTCAAAACGTGCTGGGCTTTTCAAATTTTGAAACTGATGCTTTGCGATAATTATTTGTATGTGGGTTTCACTTGTTAAATGAGAAGCTATGCAGCATAGACAGTCTTCACTGTCGTGAACTCCAGAATCTAGTGCTGTTTAATGAACATCTGTTTCTACAACTGAGCATGTGGGGAATGTGACTGGGTGGAGGACTTTCACACAGGGTCAAAGGGTGCACGAGTCTGAGTCAGCTGGGTGGTACCAGAGTGCAGGGAAAAGCTGGCCTTTGGCTGGCTTGAGAGAGCTACAAGCAGAGATGCACTCTGGGCTGGACAAGCAGTATGGACAGAGGTATGTGAACAGTGTATGCAGTATGGAGGGTAACCTGTTAGCTGGATTGTCTGCTGCATGCAGGAAACAGGAGAGGATGACGGGAATGAAAGCAGAAGCCTTGAATGCCATTCTGAGGAGTGTGGAGCTCAACACCTGGACTGCCAGCAGGGGAATGACGTACTACACTGGGCTTCAGGACTTTGGAGGACAGCCACACTCTCCTGCCATGCTGCTCGGGAGCTCATCCTTGCCCCTTTCTTGGAGACTCACCAATCTCATGGCTTTGTATCCCATTCGTGTGGGGTGGTGATACTGACAGCTGGGCTATGAGGGGAAGGGAGAGCTCAAGGCCTCCTGAAGATGCTGGAAAGACTGGCCAGGAACTGGAGGTGCCCACTGCCTACTCAGCTTTGTGGTTGGAGTCCACAGGGTTGGTGTGGTGTGTTGGGTGAGCTCGGGCAGGTCATTATCTGGAGGTTGCGGGGCTTTGCACATGGTGAACTCTTGCCTGACAGTGTCCTGTTCTGCCCTGCAGAGCAAACCACTGCCCTTGCCTTTGATTAAGAGATAGCTGACCTGCAGAACGGCCACAGCCTGGCCAATGCTGCACACTTTGCCTCTTCTCAATCTTTCTGAGTTGGCCTCGTCTTCCTACTTCTGGGGAGAAGCACTCCCTCCCCGTCAGCCCTACTGCCTCCCATGTGGGGAGAATCATTTCTCTTTACCAGATGCCTGCTTCCCACATCCGGACTCAGAAAGCTTTCTGGGGACAAGGCCCTGGTTCTGGGCGTCAGCGCCATCCCATGGTTCCTGAAGAGATGGTAGACTATGGAACGTAGGCGTTATGATTTCTGACCTATGTAACATGGTCCACTAACTCTCAGTATCCAATCCATCCTCGGAGGGCACCCTGGAGGTGTTGCAAGCGTCCGGGAAGAGAATGCTGGGTTTAGCTTCAGCGCTGCCGTGTGATCTTTCCTGTGGCCCATGGTTGATGTCGTGCACTGGTGCACTGAATACGCCCTCTGGGGAATGTTCTGGAGGTGATGCCACTTAGGGGCACAGACACTGCCACAGCCTCAGCCTTGGTATGAAGAGATCGTTGGCCGTGTTGCATACATGTGAGCCAAGATTGTGAGACACGGCCCACCACTTCCCAGTAGCCAGGTCAGCTTCGGAGGGCTTCGTGGAGCCAGTGCTGTCTTCAGGGGACCCACCTGTGCGGCCTCCCTCCTGCTCTGTGGCATTGAAGAGATGCTTCCTCCCTGTGTCTGTACTCATGTCCACCTCTTAACAACACTAAGTTCAGGCTCAGAGCACTGTCCAGAAGCAGTGCCAAGTTTGGTGATGAGACAGTGGCTCTGACCTCAGGGAGGCGGTTGACCAAAATGACACTTGGCTTTCTTCTTGAAGAAGCAGTGGTGGTTACGGCTCAGAATCCCATCCAGCCTAAGAGGACCTCCTGGAAGTGCCTCCCCTGCCCTGTCTGGAGGCAGCTACGGCCGCTGGCCTTTCCTTGTGGCTTAGTTTTTTAGGCCCAGGACTATGGCTCACAAACGGGTGCCCTGCTAATATTTGCTCGGCCTGCCAAATGTGACCAGACAAGTCTTCTTTCTGGCTGGGCGTGGGCCATTCTGTACTTGCCCTGCTGCCCACTCCCCCAGCCAGGTGTGCTGGCCACATGCCGTGCCCCGTCTTCCACCATGCCCGCCTTCCCCTTCCTTCAGACCCAGCACGGTGCGTGATAATGTAGCTGGCACTCAATCAGTACCTCTGGAACCATGAGATCCATAGCATCGTCCACTTCTGCTCAGTGAGACTTTCAGCCGGAAGGGCTTCCTGGAGGAGTTGCCAGTTCTGGGGATGAGTGTCGGCGCTGACCCTGACCATGAAGAAGAGACTCCTAGCCCATGTGTGCTTGCCGCATGATGCATGTGTTGTGCCCGACCTGCCTTCTGATTCCACCCAGCTCAGAGCCTCGGAGGGCTTCCTGGAAGCGTGCTCACCTTTGTCCTCGGCGCCCTTGTGTGGTACTTGGAGAGATAGTAGACCGTATAGCGTACGCTTTATCTGTGACGTATGTAACACGGTCCACTAACCCTCAGTATCAAATCCATCCCCGAGGCTCCTGGAAACACCGCCGTCTTCGGGGAGGCGCCCTTGGACCCACCGTCGGGGCGCTCCATGCCCCTCGAAGAGATGGTTTTCCTTTTTGGCATGTTTTCCTTTCTGCATGATGCGAAATGACCTAATCTCGCTCTTCTTGTATCAAGTTCTGCCTTGGGAAACCTCAGCATCTCTGGGGAGGAGACCTTGCTTCCTTCTGGGATCAGTGCTGTGCCGCAATCTGGTTGACCACGCGACTCTTGTTTAGTAGAAACCATGGCCTGCTGCTCCCAGCTTCAAGTGCAGCCGTGCGGACAGGAGCCTGTGTCCCGGCGTCGCTGCCACGGTGCGGTACTTGAAGGAATGGTTTACCGTCCCACATACATTTTGAGTATGTATGTGGGACGGTAAACCGCTTCTTGGTATCCAGCCCAGCCATCCGAAGCGTCCTGGAGAGAGCCTGCCATTAGAGAAGAGGCCCGTGCCTTCGCCACCTGCACCCACCGGCCGCGTGGCCCCGCAGGAGATGAGCAGCCGTGCACCCTCTGTTAACGCTGTCCACGCCGTCTTCTCCTCAGTGCTGAGCGTCGCCTCCGAGGGCTCCCTACGGACACTGATGGCCTCCAGGAAGGCAGCCCGCTCCCAGCTGTGGTTCCTGTGGCCGTGGAGACTGTGGCCAGGGCTGAGAACACTCGTGACCGAGGGATGGCACAGGGGCTGCCTGTGCAGGGGCAGAGCTGGGCACACACGGCGATGCCACACCAGGTACTTGAGGACACCCTGCCTCGGCTTTGCCACGACAGTGCGTGTCCAGTCTATTCTCTTTCCATACCAAGTCTAGCCAGCTCAGGGGTCGTGCCTGAAGCCCGGCCTTGGCACCGACCCTGCGTGAAGATGCAGACGGCCCCGCCGTGTGTGCGGACGGACGAGGCACAGCTCCTCGGCCCTTGAAGGTCTTCCCCACTGCCAGTCCCGCTTCGGAGAACTCACCGGGGGCGCTGAGCTCATGGTACCTGAGGAGGGTCCCGCCACACTGCATGCATTTCACTAACAGCATACGTGACATGGTCTGTGTCCTTGCACTGTTGCAGTCGGCCTTGAAGGTCTCCAGGGAGGTCACCACCCCCTGAGGAGCCAAGGCACTGCCTCTGGGTGCTTAGGAAGTTCACCCTACTTCCTGTGTTTTACTCACAATGCATGTTCCTCAGTCTGGCTTTCCTTGAGGGCGACTGCCACTCGGGGCTTCCCACAGGTAGTGCCAGGTGTGCGGCCTGGCCCCAGTTCCAGTATCGTGCCCCTGGGGTCCCTCTGTGATGCGCCCACAGCAGACATTGCAAGGTGGCCTCTGCTCAGTGCCCCATTGGCCTTGGGGGGTTTCCTGGAGGCAGTGCTGGTGACAGCAGAGAGACATGGGTTCTGACCATAGTCCTCTCCACGGTACCTGAAAAGATGGTTGACCACAGAACTTGTGCTGTCTCTGGGCCATATGTAATACGGCCCATGTCTTCTCAGTATCGGAGTTGGTCTCAGAGGTCTTGCCAGAGGCAGGGCCAGCTGTGCAGGAGACACACTGGCTGGCTTCAGCCCCATCGACCATACTGGGAGAAGTGGCAGATGATACAGCGTGCGCATGGTTAGGGTGTCCGCAACACAGTCCACCGAGTCTCAGCCTCAGGGCCCCCTGGCGGCCATGCCAGGTGGAGAGCGGGGCCTATGGGGTGGGCACTGTCAGGTGCAGGTTGCCACATGGCCAGCTGCAGACTGTACACCCTGTTGGCCCCTTGGTCCGCCGATCCACACTGAGTGTCCAGTCCAGCCATATGGGGCATCCCGGAAGCGGTGGGCACCGGACGTGGGTTTGTGGTCATCAGCACTGGTCTGTGACGCATGTTCAGAGAACTTCCTGGAACAGGACGGCAAGCGCAGGTCAGTGTCACGCGCTGGTATCTGAAGATGCGGTTGACCATGGTGTGTACGCTTTATCTGTGACGTAGGACACATGGTCTACTTCTTCTCAATATCACATCTCGCCTTGGAAGACGTCACGAGGTGGTGTCTGCTTTGAGGGAGAGCCACAGTCCTGGTGCTAACACTGCTGCTGCTTGGTACTTGGAGAGAGGTGGTCCGTGGCGCGTTCGCTTTATTTATGGCGCACATTACACGGTCGACCTCTTTGCAGTATCTAATCCCGCCTTGCAAGCTTTCCCGGAGCTAACATCAACCTGGGGGGGGGGCTCCCAGGCCTGTGCCCGGCGCACCCAGTGGGCTTGGTGATGTGCGTGTCTCAGCAGACCGCTCTGGCTGACAGCTTCGAGGGCTGGGATAATGTGAGGACGAGGAGAGTGGCATCAGCCTGTGCCTGGATACCTGAGATGGTTGACCAGAGAGCACACGCTTTATTTGTGCCGTTTGTGACCTGGTCCACTAACCCTCAGTATCTAATCCTCCCTCCCGCCCCCCACAACACACACCCTTGGAGGACTTCCTGGAAGAGGTGTCGACTTCTGGGGGAAAGACAGTAAAGCGGGGCTGGCTGCACTCTGCTAGACCCAGAAAAGAGCGCTCCTGTGAGCAGTCTGCTATCTACGTGCCAGTTATGGCCGAGCAGGATTGTTTTCTGTGCAGGATCTTGGGAGAGCATCCTAGACACAGGGCCACCCAAAGTCTGGAGGAGGGGCCAGCTGTCTACACCGCCCCCACGTACTTGAGCGACCGACTGTGTGCACTGTGCTGATGGCCCAGGTCACCTTTGGGCGTTGCTTGGTAGAGTCTGCCTCAGTGCAGGCCGTCTGAGGTTCTCTGGCAGCAGGAGCTCTCCCTGGCCTCAGTCACGGCACACCAGCTCCCGTGACCACCCACTGGCCGTGATGCCAGCTCCAAGAATGTGCCCCAGGGGTCTGCTCCAACAGGGCACTGCGTGGATGGTTGACTGACAGCATGCATCCCACTAATGGCTTCCTCCTGCAAACTGGCTAAGGCCCGGCGGTGCTGTTCCCTGTTCAACAGGACCTCCAGAGCCAAGTGTCACATTTGGGGACAGCTCGGTGGTGGTCTGAGCAGTGGTAATTGGTGGTACGTGAAGAGAGGTTTTCTGGGTTTCTGTTTCTTGGATGAGGACGAAACACACCTGGTTAGCCTCTTTTCCAGTACCAGATCCCATCTCTCAGGCCTCTGGCCCAGACCTTGGCTCCAGGGGAGCGTGTTGCTATCAGTGCCTGCCCAGCACACGGAAATCGATGGGTGGTACCCAGCCTGCGGTTGACAGCTTGCACTAACACCACCTGTTCTGCTAACTCTCACTGTCCAATGCCTACTTAACATCTCCCAGGACTGAGTATCACGTCTGGGGCAGGATCAGAGGTGTCTGAGCAGTGGTAATCGGTGGTACCTGAAGAGAGGTTTTCTGGGTTTCTGTTTCTTGGATGAGGATGAAACACACCTGGCTCACCTCTTTTCCAGTATCAGATCCCATCTCTCAGGCCTCTGGCCCAGACCCAAGCTTGGGCAGGGTGCCGTGCGCCCAGGAAGCAGACGCAAGTGTGGCTGACCACAAAGCCACATGCGGAGCAGGGGATTTCTGACTTCTGCCGCCGGGCCGCTAACCACCAGTGTCTTATCCATTCTTAGGCCCTGCCGGGGAGCACCGCTGTGACCGCGATGGCTCTACACCCCAGAACGCACAGGTGGGCTCCCTGCAGCTGTGTTCCTCTTGCTTCTTGGGAGTCGCACGTGGCCAGCCCAGTTCCGTGCCAGTGGCGTGCTTAGGAGCAATGCTGATCTTTGCAGCTCTGGCAGTGGGCTCAGGGGTGGCCTAACACGTGGAGGTGAGCTCCTGCTCCCTGTCCTGGACAGACGAGAGTGGCCTAACAGGTGCAGGTGAGCCCCTGCTGCCCGCCCTGGACAGACGAGGGTGGTGGCCTGGACACTGCTCCTCTGTCTCCACTTGCCGCTTGCCTCTGAACCACAGAACTCAAGATCTGTCTTGAGCCCTCCTGATGCTCATGTTGGGGCACTAACTGCTTTTGGGAGCATGGCGAGGCTGTGGTGGGAGGGAGCTCTGTGTTGCTGGGTGGAGCATCTCCTGTGAAGTTTCAGGGTCAGGTCCCAAAGCATTTCCCACTCACCTCCAGGAGCTACTCAGAGCCCCTGCACAGCTGAGACTGGGACATCTGGTCTACCCAGCCTCGGAGACCCAGGCAAACTTCCTGGAGGTGGCCTTAGCATCACTGGTGGACCCTCTAAGACCTGTTTGTCTGTGTGGTTTGGCTTCTTGTTTGTCTTCTGAGCGGTGCTAATGTCCGATACTTGATGGAGAGGCTGTCTGCTGTCTTCTCTTTATTTTTGATGAAACATACAGGGGAACGCACGTTAGTACCCAGTCCCACCCTGGAGGCTCTTCCTGGCTCTGGTGCAACCTTCCAGGGAGGGAGGTGGCTGGTTCCGCCCTGGGTAGGCGCTGGAAAGGTGACTGGCTGTGTGACATGGGTTGTGGGGGAGCCCTTGAGACGCAGCCCTGCATGGAGGGCTCCTTGGCAGGACGCCAAGTCTGCAGAGGGCCCAGGTTTCTGCTGTATGGGGAGACTGTGGCCAGGGGTGCCGTCTCATGGCTCACAGTGGCAGTGCCCCTGCAGCGCGAGGTCCCGGGGGCAGCTTTGTAGACACACCGCAAGTGCCACCAAAGGGACAGCAGTGCCAGCCGCTCTCCAGGATCGTGGAGGGGATGGCAGACCCATGGCGTGCACTTCATTTACGCCGTTGGTCAGCACCCCGGCTCCCTGTGGGATGACGTCCCGCTGCACGGGGAAACTCCGAAGGCCCCTCCTTCTAACCTTTCTGACCAGTGCATCATCTTTCCAGGCTCAGATCCTGCCCAGGAGGGCTGGCTTGACCACTGACAGTGCCAGGGAGGCGGCCGTGGGGTGAGTCCACGCAAGGGAAAGGCCCTACCAGACAGGCGCTGGCAGGGACCTGTACCGTGCGTCCGTCCTGGGGAGGGCTGGGGGGCTGGGGTGGTAGCAGAGCTCGAGTTGGGGGCGGCTGTGGTCTCTGAGGAGGGGTTGCCTGCTGTGACGCCCACTGGCTGTCTTTGCAGGAGTGAATGCCACCTGGAGGACTGCCTGGATGGGAGGCCAGGGTCCACGTGGGGCAGTGGTGTGGGCAGCACTGGTGAGTACTGCATGGGGGTCCAGCCACTGACACTGGGTAATACCCAGTCAGCCCCGCCCTGGGTGGACCTCACGTCCACGCTCACAGCCGGGGCAGAGCAGCCTTGCCATCGTCTCCTCTCTGGGTCCGGGGCCCGGCCATGCCCACGAGGGCCGGGACCCACCAGGTGCCCCGGAGTCAGACCCAGCCCAGGGGGCCTCCTGGACCTGCTGCCGGCTCCAGGGGAGGGCTGGGGGGAGCTACTCTGTCCGGCGAGCATGTGGAGAGTCAGGTGGCAAGGCCTGCTCTGGGGGCGAGCTGGGGCTCCGCACCGGTCGCCCTCCTTCTGGGCAGAGGACCGGGGTTCCTGCCTTACTCATTCCCGGCTCACGTGGGCGCGCGGCTGCGGCCCTGGCTGCTCAGCTGTGCAGACTCCACGGCGCCCTTAGGGGAGCCTGGGTCCTTGGCGGGCGGATGGATGGGGAAGCCCCTCCCAGAGTGGCCCCGCTGGCCACGAACCCCACCCCTCCTCCCCCTCCCCTCCTCCTCCTCCCCCATCTCCTCCCCTCCCCCCTCCCCATCTCCTCCCCTCTCCCCCCTCCTCCCCCATCCCCACCCCCACCCCCTTCGCGGCGGGGCCGCGTGGGACCAAGCCAGTGTCACGGCCACTCCGCAGGCCCTAAGGAGACTTAAGCACTTTAAGGACGACCCCAAGGTGACACACACTTGCCGCTCAGGAGCTCCTGGCCAGCACCGCAGGGCCGCGTGTCGTGTCTGTGGCTGGCGCTCCCCGGACGGCGCTGACGTGCGGTGCTTAATGAGAAGTCGCCCGTGTTTTTTTCGCTGTATTTGTGACGAAACATTCGCGGTGCACTTCTTTTTCAGTATCCTCCTCCGCCTCGGCGACGTCGCGGCCCCGCACCGGCTCAGGGGAGGCACGCTGGTACTGGGAGTGGGCGCTGGGCGCCGCGTGCCGACCCCGCGTCCCCGCGCGTCCCGCGTGCCCGCCGCGCGTGTGCTCTGCACTGACCGCCCCGCCCCTGTGCCGCAGGGGTGGCTGGGACACGCTAGGTCCCGCCCCCTTGGCTGCTCTGATTGGTTCGAAGATGGACCCTGTCACCCCACTGGGCCAATGAGATGCGAGGGGACATTTGCCGGGGCTTCTGGGAAAGGAACTCTCCCTCTGCTCTCCCCTCCCCTCCCCTCCCCTCTCCTCCCCTCCCCTCCCCTCTCCTCCCCTCCCCTCCCATGCCGTCTCCTTCCCGCTCCCCTCTCCTCTCCTCCCCTCCCCTCCCATGCCGTCTCCTTCCCGCTCCCCTCTCCTCTGTCCACCTCTGTCCTCTCCCCCCCCCCAGCCGTGAGCAGCTTGCAGACGTCCATGCTCCTTCTGAAGGCCCCACAGCCGGTTGCAGACCCAGAGGAGGGGGCGTGGGGCCGTGCAGCCCCGTCCCTGAAAAGCTCCGGAGACCTGGGCGTGGCCAGGCCCCGGGGCAGGGCTGGAGCTGGGATGGGGACGACCGGCACTGACCGGCCTCCGCTGCGGGAGATGTGCGGGTGGACACCTGCGTGCCCTCCTTCCTGCTCCTCTTGGGCTCCCTGGTGGCTCTTGGTTCCCAGCCACGCGAACTGGCCGCGCGTGAGAGCCGAGGACCGGGGAGCCGGGGAGCCGGGAGGGATGCACCTGCCGCCTCCCGGGTGCGGGGCCCCTTGTTCCCCGGAGGAGTCCGCTGCCCGTGCCTGCCCCACCGGCCGAGCCCCGGCCCCAGAGCCCCTCACCCACACAGACGCCGCCGAGGGGCCCACGCCCACCTGTGGTTCCTGAGAAGAAGTTGCCCATGTTATTTTCGCTGTATGTGTGACGAAACAAACATGGTGCACTTCTTTTCCGGCATCAGATCTCGCCTGGAAGGGCGCCCTGGCCTCTTGGGCACCTGGGGCACTGGGACCTTGTGACACGCAGTCTCCGGGGGCCGTGGGTGGGCGGGGATGCCCCCAGCCCAGGCCCACACCCACCGCGAGGGAGGCTTTCGGGGGAAGAAGCCCCTCCCACTTTGGGAAGCGTCCACAGGAGAGCAGCCCCCCAGGAACCAACACAAACGGCCTCAAGCAGCGGCTGTGGGAGCCGTGGCTGCGCCTCCAGGGTGGGCGTGGAGGGGTCAGGTGCAGCACCCGGGGGCTGTTGGGTTCTCACAATCCACACTCCATCCTCCCCGGGGCACTGGGTGGACCTGAAGTATGACTGTCCCATGATTCCACGGTGCCTGGTGGGGAGGGGGCCCTTGTGAGCCCCAGGCCCCGGTCACCCAGGCACATGCTGGGGACCCCTGAGCCCACTGTGGTGGGGCTGCGCGGAGCGGGGGTGCCGGGCGGCTGCAGGTGGCCCCGAGGTGCACGAGGGAGGTTGTGTGAGGTGCTGGCCTTGTTCGCAGCGGGTCTGACATGGCCGGTTTCTTTGTAGCACTGAAGGCCTCCTGCTACGGCTGCGTGTGATGTCACGTCCAGCGACGGGAGGTGGTGTCAGCCAGATGGTGGGCCAGATGGCAAGTATTTTCCTTTACTTTGTATTTTGAGAGTTGAGAAGATATTGAATGAATCACCATATAATCCCATTTTCTAAGGTCAAATCTGGACATAAAAATTAGATTTACAAGCCCGATTTCTTCTTGAAGTATTTGTTTTTTATTTTTTTTTTTTTTGACAGGCAGAGTGGACAGTGAGAGAGAGAGAAGTATTGACAGAGAAATGTGACAGAAACGTGTTAAACCCAGGCGTTCGGTCTGTGGGAGGACGCTCAACGTGCGCTGTCCAGCCCCGCGGCTCCTTGAACTCTGACCGAGCAGAGGAGGCGTGGCTACACCCTGGAGAAAAGAAAGACGTGTACGAGATGGTCACGAGGATTTTTATGACTGTGTGATAAGCGTGCTGGTGTCTTTTATTATAAAACTTTTTTTTTTTTAAATCAAACGCCTGTTTGCCCAGGAAAGCTAGAATTCCCGTGTCACCCTGAGGTCCCCGCGGCAGGTGCCCCTGGTCCAGACAGGCTCTGCTCGCCCCTCTGCAGTCGCCGTGGGGCCCACACCCTGCTTTCAGCCAGGCAGGCGGGAGAGCTGAAATCTCAGACAAACCCCGCGCGAGGTGGCGGCAGCCCCAGTGCCCGGGGAGCAGCCGCCTGCCCTGCAGGCCCCGGGAAGGACCCTGTGGGTGGGCGACACGTGACAAAGCTTCCCAGCCTGGCGTGGCCCCTGTCCCAGATTCCGCCCTGGTGCCTGCATTTCACTAAACCAGGAGAAGACACCCGCGTCCTCGCTTGTGGCCAGGCTTCCCCGGGTGATGGAGGCAGCCACATCTCCTGTCTTCTCCACAGGGCGTCGTGGAGACCCAGCCCCTGCGGGGTCGCAGCTGTGCTGCGGCCGGGACGTGAGGAGCCCTTGTCCAGCGCATTGGCTGAGTTCGTGCAGATCCTGCCCGGGGCCTTGAGGGCTTCCTCAGCTGTGTGTGTGTGTGTGTGTGTGTGTGTGTGTGTGTGTGTGTGTGGTGGGGGGGTCTGGCTCTTCACAGCTGGGAGGGGTCTGCTGGGCCACCCGCCTTCAGCGCCCCTCTGCCTCGGGGAAGCACCTAGGTCTCCCCTGGTGGGAGGCAGGGGTTTTTCACATTTCTGGGACCGGTTCCCACCCTGGGAAGGTGGGATTGGTGTGGCCTCCCCGGGTTGCTGGCCTCAAGCGTTTGTTGTGCCTGTGGACATCCGTCCCCGTCCCATTCGTCCCCACTGTTCAGCCAGTTTCACGGAGGACTTCCTGGAGGCGATGGCAGTCTTGCAGAGTAGGTCCGACGCCGGCTTTGGG